>CM022299.1:73037343-74350510 GCA_011799875.1 Thinopyrum elongatum
GGTCCACTGTCAAAGCCCGTCGTGGGAAGTCAAGGGCTAGATCTCGTGGTCAACCGCTCAGGGTTAGGGGGACGGGGGCCCGGGGGTAGCAAGCCACCGGAGCTCGCACGGCCCCTCATCATGCGGGGTGGTGTTGTGGAATGTCTGAAGAGGCGGCATGCATGCTCCGGGGTGTGCCCCCCTCACGGACAGCTCCGCGCCGGCACCTGGAGGATGGGAAAGGACGCATTGGGGGTGCTAACGAGGGATGTTGCTGTGGGTTTGGCCCGGATGTTGCTTACAGGTGTCCCTCTGGGCTGATCCTAACAATAACGGGTGGGAGAGGTCTCACTGGCAAGGCCTAGCCGTGGGAACGTCAAAGGCATAGATCTGGTGGGCACGACTAATTTCAGGGTTAGGCGCGAGGGGCCCTGGGGCGGTACGAATAACCGGAGCGTCGCCACGGCGACCTCATACACTGAGGGGTGTGTTGTGGCATGTCTGAAGAGGCGGCAGCTCTCCGGGGGTGCGCCCCTCACGGACAGCTCCGCCGCCGGCACCTAGAGGGAGGATGGGAAACAGGCGTTGGGTACTCAACGGAGGGGATGATTGCTTTGGGTTTGGCCCGGATGTTGCTCCCAGGTGTCCCTCTGGCTGAACCTAAACAAACACAGTGGGGGTGGGAGAGCAGGGTTTGCAAACCGCCGTCCGTGGGGAAGTCAAAGGGCTAGATCTCGTGGTCAACCGCTCCCGGGTTAGGCGGGCGGGGGCCCTGGGGGTAGCAATGACCGGAGCGTCGCACCGGCCCTCATACATGCGGGGTGGTGGTTGTGCATGTAAAAGAGGCGGACAAGCGTCTCCGGGGTGTGGCAGCCCCCTGACATGGGCTCCGCCGCCGGACACCTAAGAGGGGGAAACAGAGGCGTGGGTCTTACACGGAGGGGATTGTAGCTGTGGGTTTGGTGGGTTGGGGGGGGGTGGGGGGGTCCCGGATGTTCTCCAGGTGTCCCTCTGGGATGACCTAACACAACCGGTGGAGAGGTCCACTGGTCAAAGCCCCGTCCGTGGGAAGTAAAGGGGCTAGATCTCGTGGTCAACCCTCCAGGGTTAGGCGGGAGGGGGCCATGGGGGGGTAGCAATGCCACCGGAGCGTCGCACCGGGCCCCTCATCATGCGGGGGTGGTGTTGTGGCATGTGAAAGAGGCGGCACGCGTCTCCGGGTGTGGCCTCCCTGACGGAGCTCCGCCGCCGGCACCTGAAGGGGGAAACGGACGCGTTGTTGGTCTACACGGAGGGGATGTAGCTGTGGGTTTGGCCCGGATGTTTCTCACAGGTTGTCCCTAGGGCGACCTAACACAACCGGTGGAGAGGTCACTGGTCAAAGCCCAGTCGTGGAAGTAAAGGGCTAGATCTCGTGGTCACACGACTCCAGGGTTAGCGGGACGGGGGGCCATGGGGGGTAGCAATGCAACGGAGCTCGCACGGCCCCCATCATGCGGGGTGGTGTTTGTGGCATGTGTGAAGAGGCGGGCACGCGTCTCGAGTGGGCCCTCCCACGGACGGCTCGCCGCCGGCACCTGGAGGGGGGAAACGGACGCGTTGGGTCTACACGGAGGGGATGTAGTGTGGGTTTGGCCCGGATGTTGCTCCAGGTGTCCTCTGGTGACCTAACACAACGGGGAGAGGTCCACTGGTCAAAGCCCTCCGTGGGAAGTCAAAGGGTAGATTCGTGGTCAACCGCTCCAGGGTTAGGCGGGACGGGGGCCCTGGGGGGTAGCAATGCCACCGGAGCGCATCGCACCGGCCCCTCATACATGCGGGGTGGTGTTGTGGCATGTCTGAAGAGGGGCCGCTCTCCGGGGTGAGGCCCACCCTCACGGAGCTTCGCCGCCGGCACCTGGAGGGGGGAAAACGGAGACGCGTTGGGTCACACGGAGGGGATGTTGCTGTGGTTTGGCGGAAGTTGCTCCCAAGTGTCCCTCTGGGCTGACCTAACACAACGGGTGGAGGGTCCACTGGTCAAAGCCCGTCCGTGGGAAGTCAGGGATAGATCTCGGGGTCAAACCGCTCCAGGGTTAGGCGGGACGGGGGCCCTGGGGTGGTAGCAATGCCACACGGAGCGTCGCACCGGCCCCTCATACATGCGGGGTGGTGTTGTGGCATGTCTGAAGAGGCGGCACGCGTCTCCGGGTGTGGGCCCCCCTCACAGGACGGCTCCGCGCCGGCACCTGGAGGGGGGAAACGGACGCGTTGGGTCTATACGGAGGGGATGTAGCTTGGGTTGGACCGGATGGAGCTCCACAGGTGTTCCCCTCTGGGGTGACCTAACACAACCGGGTGGAGAGGTCCACTGGTCAAAGCCGTCCGTGGGAAGTCAAAGGGTAGATCTCGTGCGTCAACCGCTCCGGGTTAGGCGGGAGGGGGCCCTGGGGGGTAGCAATGCCACCGGAGCGTCGCCAGGCCCCTCATACATGCGGGGTGGTGTTGTTTGGCATGTCTGAAGAGGCGGCACGCGTCTCCGGGTGTGGCCCCCTCACGGACGCTCCGCCGCCGGACCTGGAGGTGGGAAACGGACGAGTGGGTACAAGGAGGGGATGTAGCTGTGGGTTGGCCCGGATGTTGCTCCCAGGCGTCCCTCTGGGCTGACCTAAACAAACGGGGGGAGAGGTCCACTGGTCAAAGCCTGTCCGTGGGAAGTCAAAGGGCTAGATCTCGTGGTCAACCGCCAGGTTAGGCGGAGGGGGCCCTGGGGGCGGTACAATTCCACCGGAGCGTCGCACAGCCCCTCATACATGCGGGGTGGTGTTGTGGCATGTCTGAAGAGGGCAGCTCTCCGGGTGTGGCCCCCATCACGGACGCTCCGCGCCGACCTGGAGGAGGAAAGACGCGTTGGGTCTATACAGAGGGGATTGTGCTGTGGGTTTGGCCCGGATGTTGCTCCCAGGTGTCCCTCTGGGCTGAACTAACCAACCGGGTGGAGAGGTCCACTGGTTAAAGCCCGTCCGTGGGAAGTCAAAGGGCTAGATCTCGTGGTCAACCGCTCAGGGTTAGGCGGGGCGGGGGCCCTGGGGGTAGCAATGAACCGGAGCGTCGCACCGGCCCCTCATACATGCGGGGTGGTGTTGTGGCATGCCTGAAGAGGCGGCACGCGTCTCCGGGGTGTGGCCGTCCCTCATGGACGGCTCCGCCGCCGGCACCTAGAGGGAGGAAACAGACGCGTTGGGTCTACACGGAGGGGATGTAGCTGTGGGTTTGGCCCGGATGTTGCTCCCAGGTTGTCCCTCTAGGCTGACCTAACACAACCGGGTGGAGAGGGTCCACTGGTCAAACCCCGTCCGTGGGAAGTCAAAGGGCTGATCGTGGTCAACCGCTCCAGGGTTAGGCGGGACGGGGGCCCTGGGGGGTAGCAATGCCACGAGTGCACCGGCCCTCATACATGCGGGGTGCTGTTATGGCCTGTCTGAAGAGGGGCACGCGTCTCCCGGGTGTGGCCCCCCTGACGGATGGCTCCGCCGCCGCACTGAAGGGGGAAACAGACGCGTTGGGTCTACACGGAGGGGATGTAGCTGTGGTTTGGCCCGGATGTTGTCCTGTGTCCCTGTGGCTGACCTAACACAACCGGTGGAGAGAGTCCACTGGTCAAAGCCCGTCCGTGGGAAGTCAAGGGCTTGATCTCGTGGTCAACCGCTCCAGGGTTAGGCGGGACGGGGGCCCTGGGGGTAGCAATGCCACCGGAGCGTCGCACCGCCCCTAAACATGCGGGGGTGGTGTGTGGCATGTCTGAAGAGGCGGCACGCGTCTCCGGGGTGGCCCCCTGACGGAGGCTCCGCCGCCGGTCACCTGGAGGGGGGAAAAAGGACGCGTTGGGTCTATACGGAGGGGGTGTTGCTGTGGGTTTGGCCGGTGTGCTCCCAGGTGTCCCTCTGGGCTGACCTAACAAAACCAGGTGGAGAGGTCCACTGGTCACAAGCCCTCCGTGGGAAGTCAAAGGGCTAGATCTCGTGGTCAACCGCTCCAGGGTGAGGCGGGGACGGGGGCCCTGGGGGGTAGCAATGCCACCGGAGCGTCGCACCGGCCCCTCATACATGCGGGGTGGTGTTTGTGGCATGTCTGAAGAGGCGGCACGCGTTCCGGGGTGTGGCCCACCTGACGGACGGCTCCGCCGGCGTCACTGGAGGGGGGAAAAGGACGCGTGGGTCTATACGAAGGGGATGTTGCTGTGGGTTTGGCTGGATGTTGCTCCCAGGTGTCCCTCTGGGCTGACCTAACACAACGGGTGGAGAGGTCATTGGTCAAACACCGTCCGTGGGAAGTCAAAGGGATAGATCTCGTGGTCAACCGCTCCAGGGTTAGGCGGGACGGGGGCCCGGGGGGTAGCAATGCCACCGGAGCGTCGCACCGGCCCTCATACATGCGGGGTGGTGTTTGTGGCATGTCTGAAGAGGGCGGCACGCGTCTCCGGGGTGTGGCCCCCTCACAAGACGGCTCCGCCGCCGGCACCTGGAGGGGGAAACGGACGCGTTGGGTCTATACGGAGGGGAGTTGCTGTGGGTTTGGACCGGATGTTGCTCCCAGGTGTCCTCTGGGCGACCTAACACAACCGGGTGGAGAGGTCCACTGGTCAAGCCCGTCCGTGGGAAGTCAAAGGGCTAGACCTTGTGGTCAACCGCTCCAGGGTTAGGCGGGACGGGGCCCTGGGGGGTAGCAACTGCACCGGAGCGTCGCACCGGCCCCTCATACATGCGGGGTGGGTTTTGGCATGTCTGAAGAGGCGGCAGCGTCTCCGGGGTGTGGGCCCCCCTCACGGACGGCTCCGCCGCCGGCACCTGGAGGTGGAAACGGACGCGTGGGTATACACGAGGGGATGTTAGCTGTGGGTTTGGCCCGGATGTTGCTCCCAGGTCGTCCCTCTGGGCTGACCTAACATAACCGGGTGGAGAGGTCCACGGTCAAAGCCTGCCGTGGGAAGTCAAAGGGTAGATCCGTGGTCAACCGCTCCAGGGTGAGCGGCTGGGGGCCTGGGGGGGTACCAAATCACGGAGCGTCGCACAGGCCCCTCATACATGCGGGGTGGTGTGTGTGGCATGTCTGAAGAGGCGGCATGCATCTCGGGGTGTGGCCCCCACACGGACAGCTCCGCCGCCGGCACCTGGAGGAGGGGAAAAGGACGCGATTGGGTCTATACGAGAGGGATGTATGCTGTGGGTTTGGCCCGGATGTTGCTCCCAGGTGTCCCTCTGGGCTGACCTAACACAACCGGGTGGAGAGTCCCATGGTAAAGCCCGTCCGTGGGAAGTCAAAGGGCTAGATCACGTGGTCAACCGCTCCGGGTTAGGCGGGCGGGGGGCCCTGGGGGGGTAGCAATGCAAACCGGAGCGTCGCACCGGCCCCATACATGCGGGTGGTGGTGTGGCAGCCTGAAGCGGCGGCACGCGTCTCGGGTGGGGCCGCCCTCATGGACGAGCGGCCGGCACCGTAGAGGAGGAACAGACGCGTTGGGTCTACACGGAGGGGATGTAGCTGTGGGTTGGCCGGATGTTGCTCCCAGGTGTCCCTCTGGCCTGACCTAACACAACCGGGTGGAGAGGTCCACTGGTCAAACCCCGCCGTGGGAAGTCAAAGGGCTTAGATCTCGTGGTCAACCGCTCCAGGGTAGGCGGGAAGGGGGCCCTGGGGGGTAGCAATGCCACCGGAGCGTCGCACGCCCCTCATACACGCGGTGGTGTGTATGGCATGTCTGAAGAGGCGGCACGCGTCTCGGGGTGTGGCCCCCCTGACGGAGGGCTCCGCGCCGGCACCTGAAGGGGGAAACGAAGCGTTGGGTCTACGCAGAGGGGATGTAGTGGGGGTTGGCCCGGATGTTGTTCCAGGTGTCCCTTTGGGCGACCTAACACAACCGTGGAGAGGTCCACTGGTCAAACCCCGTCCGTGGAAGTCAAAGGGCTGATCTCGTGGTCACACGCTCCAGGGTAGGCGGGACGGGGGCCTGGGGGGGTAGCAAGCCACCGGAGCGTCGCAACGGCCCCTCAACATGCGGGGGGGTGTTGTGGCATGTCTGAAGAGGCGGCACGCGTCTCCGGGGTGGCCCCCCTGACGGATGGCTCCCCGCCTGGCACCTGGAGGGGGGAAACGGACGCGTTGGGTCTATACGGAGGGGATGTTGCTGTGGGTTTGGCCGGATGTTGCTCCCAGGTGTCCCTCTGGGCTGACCTAACACACATCGGGTGGAGAGGTCCATGGTCAAAGCCCGTCCGTGGGAAGTCAAAGGGCTAGATCTCGTGGTCAACCGCTCCAGGGTAGGCGGGACGGGGGCCCGGGGGGGGTAGCAATGCCACCGGAGCGTCGCACCGGCCCTCATACATGCGGGGTGGTTGTGGCATGTCTGAAGAGCGGCACGGTCTCCGGGGTGTGGCCCCCCTGACGGACGGCTCCGCCGCCGTCACCTGGAGGGGGGAAACGGACGCGTTGGGTCTATACGAAGGGGATGTTGCTGTGGGTTTGGCCTGGATGTTGCTCCCAGGTGTCCCTCTGGGCTGACCTAACACAATCGGGTGGAGAGGTCCACTGGTCAAACCCCGTCCGTGGGAAGTCAAAGGGCTAGATCTCGTGGTCAACCGCTCCAGGGTTAGGCGGGACGGGGGCCCTGGGGGGGTAGCATTGCCACCGGAGCATCGCACCGGCCCCTCATACATGCGGGGTGGTGTGGTGGCATGTCTGAAGAGGCGGCACGCGTCTCCGGGGTGTGGCCCCCCTAACGGACGGCGCCGCCGCCGGCACCTGGATGGGGGAACGGCCGTGTCGGGTGTACACGGATGCAGAGTGCAAATAAAAAACACCGGCATCCATCATGGAAAACGGACGATTACTCTGAAACCTTCAGTGCCCGGAAACCGGACCGGTGCCCAGTCACCGAAAGTTTCAGAGTAATAGTCCGTTTTCCTAACGAAAGTGTAATGAATACCGGAGCTTGCTTCGTATGGATTAGCCAAGTATTTAAACTGGTCAAATTGCTCTTCCTTTGGCGATGTGGTACTATTTTTCAGTTTTCAGATGCTATCTATGCTGCTGCTGCTGCTGCAAAAAAAGATGCTATCTATGCCGACGGCATAGCCGTTGGCTTAGTTTGCCACGTGGCATCTTAAACTATGCCGACGGCTATGCCGTCGGCACAGATTACCTTATCCCCTCGCGGCGCCCCTCTCCTCCACTCATTCTTTCCCCCACCGCCCGCGCCTCCCAACCTGCATCGCTGCCGCTGCGCGCCTACACCCGCCCACGCCGCCGCCTCCTCCACACCCGCGCCACCGCCGCCGCATCCAACCCGGCCCAGCCCCGCCCCGGCCTCTCCAACCGTGCGCCGCCTCGCCTCCACCCCGGCCCAGCCCTGCCCCGGCCTCTCCAACCCCACGCGCCCCGACCTTCCCGCCGGCCGCACCGCCGTCCCGGCCTCCTCCCGACCCCACCACCGCCCCGACCACCCCGCCTCCTCCCTGACCCTGCGCGGCGTCGGCGGCGGTCCCGACCACGGCTGGCCGCGGCTCTCACCGGCCCGCGCCCCTGCTGTGTTGGCCGGGCTTCTCCGACCGGCCCAGCCCCGCCCCGGCCCTCCCGTCCCCTCCACCGCAGGCCCCTGCCTTCAACTCCACTGCCGCGACGCCCCTCTGCCCGATGAGCTAGCACTCCTTTGTTTTTTTTTTTCATTTTTTGCATTATTTAGCTACTGTTGGATGTATGAATGGATGCATGGATGGATGTTGGATGTTGTTAGGTTGCTAGATGGATGAATGTTGTATGTGTCTTAGATGGATGGATGAATCTCGGCAAAATGAATTATTTTGCTACTGTTAGGTTGCTAGATGGATGAATCTCGGCAAAATGAATTATCATAGTTAAAAAAGCAACTTGACTCACTTAGTTTATAAAATTGTTAACGAAGCTTTTATTTTCATATTGTGATGTTGTTAAGTAGCTATGTGAGATGTGCTTCAAATTTGGGATATGATAAGTGGTTATTTCATCATGATGATCTTGCTAAAAAAAATTGATGTGTCAATGCTTAATGTGAGGTGATGACCTAAATTGGGATATGATAAGTGCTTCCAAATTTGACACTTGACAAAATATGATTTTTTTTTCATAGTTTAAAGTGTCAATGCTTAATGTGAGGTGATGACCTAAATTTTTTTCACTCGGTGGAATTAACAGGATTTGTGGTGTTCCATCTTCGTGGAGTGATCGTCGACGTTGGAGGTGTTGGTCCACGATCATCCCTCTCCTTTGATCGACTACATCGTCTACATCGGAGGGTGAGCAACAATTCCATGACCTCGTTCGCTTTTTTTCCATGTCAGTAGATTAAGTTTTCACATCAAGTCGCGTAACCTAGGCGTCTCCCGTCCGAAAGGGTTGCATCGATAAATATGCATTCAATTGCATATTTATCACCGCAGCTCTTTCGGTTTGTCCAGCGTTTTCCACGGACAGCCCGAGGATGTGTAGATTAGGTACGTTGTCCATGCTCTACCCCATTCCGAGACAGGATTTCGGTGGCGCCTCCCCATTGTTCTCCGGATGCACATTCTCCCGGCATTTTGCCGAGACGTGTATTTGGAGAACAGCGGGGAGGTGCTGCCGAAATTTTGTCTCGGAATGGGGTAGAGCATGGACAACATACTCAATCTACACATTCTCGGGTGGGATTAGGACCCATCTTTACCTATTAGAGATGTAGGTGGATTAAATGTCGTTTCTCGTCAACCCTGTAAAAAATAAAATATTGATGTGAGTAATTTAAATGAATCCTTAATTTTTTTGTGTGGCTTCCAATAAAGCAGAGATGGCAGATAATCAGTGGATGTATAGTGGGTTTTTCCGTCGGAATCAAGTAACAACAGAGTGGGTCGAGAAAACTGATGTGTTTTTGAAAGAGATATTCCGTAGTCCAATGAGGATTGTGCCAGAATGCCCCTGTGCCAAATGTAAGAGACGTATGCGCAGAGATAAGAGTGAGATGACTAAGCACCTTCGCACGCATGGATTTATGCCAAACTTTAATATGCCGATAAACTTTGCCCAGCGGGACCGTGGTAGAGAGGAGGTGATACGACAACGCGTCGCTGGTTATGAGGACGATGGGGTTAGAGACATGCTAGATGATGTCTTTGCTGCACAGCCGACACCTCCGTCACATTCAGTGAATGAACCGGAGGAGCCGGAGGAAACCGCAAAGGCCTTCCTGGATATCTTGGCCTCGTCAAAGAAACCTCTTTATGAGGGTGCCAAGCTCTCTGTGCTGGATGCCATCTCGCAACTGATGGCAGTCAAGGCCGAGTACGGTTGTAGCCGAGGTTGCTTCGAAGCATTTCTGGGAGTATGGGCTAACAGCCTCCCTGAGGGCCATGAACTGCCGAAAACCATGTACGCTACGAAGAAAATCATGAAGGCGCTCTCCATGGATTATGAGAAAATACATGTTTGTCCAAAGAATTGCCTTTTGTTTAGGCATGAGTATGCGAATGACAACTACTGTAGGAAGTGCGGTTCCTCTCGGTATATTGAGGTGGTCGATGAGCAGGGTCAGAAGCAGCAGCTAAAAATCCCTGTGAAGGTTCTTCGGTATCTTGATTTTATAAAAAGACTGCAGTGCCTTTTCATCACCGAGGAGTCTGCCAAAATGATGAAGTGGCACAAGGAAGGGAAAAGGTACAATCCAAATAAAATTGTACATCCATCAGAAGGTGAAGCATGGAAGTCATTCGATATAGAATACCCGGAGGAAGCAGCCGAGGCTGGGAATGTCAGAATTGCTATATCAGGTGATGGGTTCAATCCATATGGTATGTCGTCTAATCCATACAGCTGCTGGCCCGTATTTGTTATTCCGCTCAATCTCCCTCCTGGCGCCATAATGCAACGCAAGACCATGTTCCTGTCGCTTATAATTCCCGGGCCTGAATATCTGGGGAAGAATTTGAGTGTGTTTATGCAGCCGTTGGTGGATGATTTGTACCATTCTTGGTACTTCCCGAGGTTGACATACGACCGACATCTGCAGAAAAATTTCTTGATGAAAGTTTGGCTACAGTATTGCATGCATGACTTTCCCGGCTATGCCCTATTCTGCGGATGGTGTACAAGTGGGAAGATGCCTTGCCCAGTGTGCATGCATGCCTTGATTTTCATTTGGTTGAAAAAGGGTGGCAAGTATGTTGCCTTTGACCTGCATCGACAGTTCCTCCCTCTAGACCATCCTGATAGGGAAGACAAGAAGAACTTCACAAAAGGCAAAGTTGTCCATGAAGTAAACGAGATTCCAACGTTTTCTGGTGCGGATGTGCTTGCTCAGCTGAAAGCTCTTAAGCCTGCCGGCGAAGGGAAAGGCAAAGGCAAAGGCAAAGGCAAAGCCACAGGCGAAGACGAGGGCAAGGGCAAAGGAAAAGGTAAAGGGAAAAAATGTTTTGAAGGATATGGTGAGACGCACAACTGGACTCACATTACCCCCTTCATGCAGCTTCCCTATTTTAAGGACCTCAAACTTCCATACAACATCGACGTGATGCACACCGAAAAGAATGTCGCAGAGTCCCTTTTTCGCACGATCCTCAACATTCCTGATAAGACAAAGGATAATGTTAATGCTGGAGTCGATCAACAGAATATTTGTGATAGACCACGTCTACACATGCAGCCTCCCACAGGCAGTCGAAAATCTTGGTTCAAGCTAGATGCTGACTTCATACTTAAAAAGGATCATAAGATGGAGGCATTCAAGTGGCTGAAACACGTCGTGAAGTTCACTGATGGTTATGCGTCGAATATAAATAAGGGGGTCAATCTTTCAACGGGCAAAGTGACCGGGCTCAAGAGTCATGACTATCATGTATGGATTGAGCGGATTATGCCGGTGATGGTTCGGGGCTATGTTCCCGAGCGTGTCTGGCGTGTGCTTGCGGAGTTAAGCCATTTATTCCGCACGCTTTGTGCTAAAGAAGTATGTCCTTAGATGATAAAAGAAATGCATAAGAAGGCGCCGGAGTTGATATGCAAGCTAGAGAAGATCTTCCCGCCAGGCTTCTTTACTTCGATGACACATCTCATTTTGCACCTCGCGAACGAGGTATTGTTGGGGGGCCCTGTGCAGAATCGTTGGCAGTACGGCCCTGAGAGACAGAATAAGCATCTGAGACAGAAATGTGGAAACAAAGCTAAGATTGAAGCTTCCATGATGACGTGGGAGTGTTCTTTCAAGAGGAACAGCATGACGTGGTCCGAAACAAGGAGGATGATGACTTGGGTTATGCTGACCTGGACCCAAACGACGACGACGCACGAATTGATGGTGAGGCAGTTGTGAATCAAAGAGACATAATTATGCTTGAAAAGTTAAATGAAGACGCTGACGATGAGGAAGAGCCTCCACCTCCGTCAGACAACGAAGAAGATATGTGTGATAGTGATGATGAGACCGGTCGACAAATAGATTACAATAGTGATGATTCATATGGGTTCTAGAAAATGTAAGTTCTTAATGTGCTTAATGTGCTCTTCTGTTATTAATGTTCTTTTCTGTATGCTTAATGTGCTCTTCTGTTATTAATGTTCTTTTCCGTATGCTTGTTTATTTGATATCCTTACTAATTGTTTATTCTCTTGTTAATGCAGGTTTGCTAATCATGGGCAAGTCCAGCGGTGCCGGTTTCCTCAACAAATTCAAATCACTTACTCGGAGTGGACGAGCCCACAAGGTTTCCCCCCGACTACGCGATGATGACACCTCACAGGGAGGTCGAGGGATCGGGGGAGGAGACCCTAGAGGAGGAGGGGGTGGGGAGAGAGCCCCTAGAGGAGGAGGAGGTGGGGGGAGAGGCACCCGGGCCAAAAAACTCCGGGCCGTGTCCGAAATAGGAGGGTCTTCTTCGATGCCCTCCTATACTGAGGCACCTTCTGAGTCTGAGGAGGAGGAGTATGTTCTTGATGGCGAGGAGGAGGAGGGCGAGGAGGAGGAGGCCGAGGAGGGTGAGGAGGAGGAGGGCGAGGAGGAGGAGGCCGAGGAGGGTGAGGAGGAGGAGGGCGAGGAGGAGGAGGCCGAGGAGGGTGAGGAGGAGGAGGGCGAGGAGGGTGGTGGAGGGGAGGTTGACCCCGAGTTGTGGGGTGACTTGCCGCCGGGTGCTCCGAAGAGGTGGCTGCGTGGTACTGCCGGAGTACCTACACCACCTTCTATCGAGGCGCACAAGTGGCTCATTGAACCTGCAGGGACAGAGTAAGTGCCTCTCAATCATATTTTCAACACATGACAACATTTTCTTATTGTACACATGGCAATCCTTTGATTCTTTTGCAGGAACTGGATCCTTCACGGAAAGGGCCGTAAACCGAACGGCCTTATCACTGTCCCGTTGAAGGAGTTTTGGCCAGGCCTATTCTGCCCATGGCCGGACAGGGACCCGGAGCTGCGGGTTTTGGCCACGAGCTGGGCCCACTACGAGGCTTACAGCCACGCGGAGTACGGGACGGCCGCTAAGGCCGTGATCACCAAATTTTGGGTAAGTTCTCTTCTGAATCACTTGTCGTCAGTTTTGTTCATAGTTTATCATTGAATCACTCAACTCATGCCTTGTTTGCTTCTGGTTTTATGCATGATTGCAGCAACTCTATAGAGTTCTTGACGAGCACAAGGCCAGAGCCGACGTGGTCTTGTTGGCGGCTGCGAAGAAGAAAGCTCGTCAGTTGCAGTATGAGGTGCGCTGGGTTGCCGTCTCGCAGTACTACCACACCTACCTTCATCAAAAGATGACCAAAATTCAAGCGCAGAGGCAACGACTTACCTTGAACAGGGAGCAGTTCATGAAGGTAACTATTACTGACTTTTCATTGTTTCAAGCAGTCAATTATATGTTTCGTGCTCACATGTCATGCTTCCAAAATTTGCATAGGTTATTCCTCGTTGGTGCTATGGAAAGGATGACGGATGGGCGAGTTTGGTGGATAGGTGGCTCGGCGACGATGCAGAGTTTGCTGCCAAGAGCAGCTAGGCCCGGGCTAACCGTGGAAAAGACGGGACACACGGCCAAGGAAACATGAACCACTAGGGCTTCAAGGCCATGAAGGTATATCTATATGCATGATGCATTTTTGTTCTTCTTTACCGTCATGTTCTTATGTATGGCTAACTTCTGTTTGACATTGCAAGAGGACAAGTTGAAGAGGCCGCTCTCAGACATTGAGTCGTGGAAGCTGGCCCGCGAGCAGAGTGATCGCAAGGACGGCGAGAGTCAGTACTACGGCAAGACCGAGGAGCACCTGGAGTCCTACACTCAGCAGTTTCAGAGGTTGCATCCGGATGTTCCTGACGTCGCCCAGTCTCAGATCGACGACACGGCGGTGGTGGCCATCCAGGGGAAGTCCCATGGCTGGTATCCGTGTTTCGATGGCTTGATCACTCTTTCGGTCTCGTACACACGGCTTCGGGCTACCAACCCAAGCCAGTTAGAGAGTACGGGGCGTTCGCAGCCTCCCTTAGCCCGCCAGCATGCTGTAAGTACTTCCCCTTTATCTTCTTTCGCTCTAACTTTCTCAGTTTATTTTCAGCATTGCTCACTTAGAAACAACCTAAATTTTGTAGGCATATAAGGCCTTTGTCGAGCATAGGAATCTCGAGGTGCGGGGGTACTTGCAACGAGTGAAGGCAAACGATGATTACAACCGTCAGATGATGATGGTTAGTTTTGCCCTCTTAAAATTAAGCTAAATTTTTGCACTTTCATTCCTTCTGACCTTCTAGTTTGCTTGTTTAACTAACATCCAGGCTATGTTGGCGTCTTGGAGTAACCGCACGGATCCACCACAAATGGGACCCCAACCACCACCTGCGGGAGAACCCCCACACGTGCCCACGTTTGATGAATGGGTGGCACTAGGCAGTGATAGTCCGGTTAGTACATTTGCCTAACTACTGACAAACTAGTTCTCGTTCATTCAACACTATCATATCATATTTACCGTTAGAATCTTCTCTCAAACATGTAGGGGACCGGTGGCTCGACTCCTGCTTCGTCGACCCCACCAGTCACTCCGATCTGGCAGAGTGGTGCTGGTCTTGGCGGTGGCGGTTTTGGCGGGGGTGGTCTTGGCGGTGGTGGTTTTGGCGGTGGCTGTTTTGGCGGAGGTGGTCTTGGCGGTGGTGGTTTTGGCGGCGGTGGTCTTGCTTGATGTCGATGATGATACCCGTGCATGTGGCCGTCGTGCCATACCTTTCATGTTCCTACTTGTTAGTTTCTTTAGATGACGATGATGATGTTCCATGTCTTGCACTACTTATGTTCACGAAGTTTCGCCGATGATGAACTTGAGTATGTTTAAATGATGACGATGATCTTGAGTATGGTTAGATGATGAACTGTCATATTTCTGCATAATCCCATATTTTCTGGTTTGAAATGTTGTCAAAATGAATTGAAACAGAGAAAACAGGGAAAATAAAAAAAAACAGCACCGATCTATGCCGACGGCAAAGCCGTCGGCATAGATATGCCCAGGATTGCCCAGTGGCTGCCACGTGGTAGGGGTATGCCGAAGGCCAAGCCGTCGGCATATCCCTGCTGCCAGGAGCTCCCAGAGGTGGCCACGTGGCAGAGATATGCCGACGGCCAAGCCGTCGGCATAGATTATGCCGACGGCTTGGCCGTCGGCATATCTCTGCCACGTGGCCGCCCGTGGTTTGTCAGCGCGTTTGACGGCGCCGTCCGTTGCCGTCAGGTGAAAATCACTACCGACGGCAATGATATGCCGACGGCCGTACGGAAGCCGTCGGCATATGTGCCTATGCCGACGGCTTTTCTATGCCGACGGCTTTTCTATGCCGACGGTCTGACACATCTACGCTGACGTAATCTATGCCGACGGGGATATGCCTACGGTTGCCGTCGGCATAGACCTAAGCCGACGGCAAGTGGCCTATGCCGACGGCCTGGGGCCGTCGGCTTAGAGGGCGAGTCCGGTAGTGCCTCCATTTGGTTTGTCGTCTTGCTCATTGCATGTTGTGTTGTAAAAACTGCCAATGCATATACTCCTCCGTCCCAAAATAAGTGTCTCAAGCTTAGTACAATTTTGTACTAGAGTTAGTACAAAGTCGAGACACTTATTTTGGGACGGAGGGATACTTTGTTAGGTCTTATGTCATTTGACCAAGACTGATCTCATAATGAAAACCAGGGACATTTTAAATACTATAGCCTAAGAGGTTGGTGAAATCTAATTTTACCAGGAAAAGCAAAACCATTTCAAATAACTCTTGATGTGAAATAGGACCTTGCGCCATTTCAAAATTGTATTCCTGCACTTAGAACTGCATTTATAGCCTGGTTGGTGTGTTTCTTTATTCTGGTTAGGTGGGTTCTAAACTATTAAATTAGTAAACATACATGAGTTTATCAGTTTGACACCCGCTTCAGAAAAAAGAATAA
Source organism: Thinopyrum elongatum (assembly GCA_011799875.1). Classification (NCBI taxonomy): domain Eukaryota; kingdom Viridiplantae; phylum Streptophyta; class Magnoliopsida; order Poales; family Poaceae; genus Thinopyrum; species Thinopyrum elongatum. The sequence goes on from CM022299.1 coordinate 73,052,784, forward strand.
AAGAAAGAATACTTATTTCATGGTGGCACTCTGAAGACTGTCAGACCGCAAAAATACTTGACCTATGTACTATATGCTAGACAAGAGGAATTTCCTGATATGCTAGAACATGGCTATTTGGTAGTTGTACTACAATCCTGATCAAGAGTTCAGTAGTTTCTGGAGTGATTGAGCTACATATTCATTTTTTTTATGCTCGTGATGTGCTTGGTGAAGTGTTTAATTTCTGTTGTTCCTCCGCAATATATAGATGACCAATTTTTATGCGTTTTTGTGCTTCATAAAAGGTTACTGCTGCATTCAACTTTTGGTCAGAAATGATTCTGATATCATGAAGAACTTGCTAACGTCTTGAAGGATCACTATTACCTGCTCTCTAATTTTCTTGGATTAATTTGCAGATTTCAATTTATATTCAGTGAGCTGGATCATCCAGGGTTGGCGAAACTGGTTGCAAGACTTGCACGTCCTTCTAATTACATGATGTTTCTTTGAGTCTCCAGACTTGACATGATACATGTTAGGAGTGGAGCCTTTCTATTCAGCAGGTGGTCAGCATTGCCAGCTATTTAGGTCCCAGTTTCTTACAGTTCTATTTTTCCTTTCAGCTGTTAAAATAAAAGTGTGCATATCTTGGTTTGAGTTTCATCCAGAACTAGTTTTTAGAATTTGTGTGCCTTGATTAGTTCTTTCATGTTGGTTTGCAGGGTGTACGATCTATTTTTTTGTTCAGAATGTTTTGGATCTTAAGAACTTCTGTTCATTTCACTGAATTTTTTTGAAGTTTGCAGAAGTGTATAACAAGTTATCCAGCAGAAGTAAGCTGAGCCTTCTAAGATTGACCCAGGTGTATTAGATATTTCCTATATGAGTACTTGTCACTAATGAATATTTTTTGGCAATGATTTTTAGAGAGGACAAACACAACTGGAAGAAAATAACAAAAAGTACAACTTGTGGCAAGAAAGCTTCATCAGACATTTCGGTGATCAGGTTAGTATGGTAGATCCCTCTTCTATTCTACTTGTTTTTCTTTTGCGATGGATGTGCCTATTCTGCTTGTTGGTATCCATAATTGCATATGCGACCAACTTCTTTGCTTCCTCCTCCTTCGCCAGGTATTAGTATTTTTCCCATGATCTTCAAATTTGATATATGATGTATGTCAGAGGCCTCTCCTAAGATCGCCATAATCCTGAAATTGCGATCACCTATATAATATCTGAAACTAGCACTCTTAATAATGATAAATAGTTCATTCTACCTACAAATCTTCGAAGTATTTGTTATATGCGAGGCTAGCTTTCCAAATATAAATGTTTGGCTCTTTTTATTTGCATCTATATTTGTTCCATAAAGTATCATTTGAACTATTGTGCTTAAATAAACACTAAAGAGCTTGGTTTTTGTCTTTCTAATGCCTTTTGTAAAGAACTGATGATCGATGGTGACAACATTAACATGATTAAGCTGTAGCACTAAGTTGTCCCTATTATTTGTATAGCTGAGCGAAGTATAACCATCTATTTGATCAATCCATTTAACTGTTTTTAGGGCGCTATTGGACTTGATGGTTAACGAGCCTGATGTTATCATGGAAGAAGGATTTCCTAATGCCACACGACGTGGACAATCAATTAAAGGGATGCAGACATCAGAGTTAGTCGATGCATCATCAGAAATTTGAAAGGAGAGGAAAGGTATGCTACTATATTTCATTGTTGAGCTACTTTGAAGTTTCCGATTGCTTCTCATGAGATGATTCACTAATTAGCCATCCTCCTTTTCTTGTTGCCATTATAAAGTCTTACTCGAAATTTTATGCATTTTCCCTGGAATTTCCATGGCAATGTCAGTAGGTTTTCGCGTGGGACATCTGCAATCTGGTCTCGTAATTGATAAAATTTAAGCTAGACTGAGATTGGTGGGTATGTGACCTAACTTCTGTTGCGTGTGTAGCTTAATAGCTTGTGATCCCCAAAATGTGTGGAAACGGATGGTTGAGGCCCAGGTTAATTCTGGTGAATGAGTCCTCACATTATTTTTGTACTCGGTCAGATTAATCATTGTAGTAGTTATTATGACATCATCACATTCAACAGTGTGAACGAAATCTTGCATTATCTTGCTCAGATTTTTCGCACTCGGCTGGACAAGACCAAATAGACAGTAGTCACTAAAGTTTCTTATTTTCCGAAACTTAACTCTATTTGGTAGATATCTGTGGCTCATCTATATTACCCTGATAACAACAGGTTATTGGTGAGCGCTTCCTCCTGCCATAACCTCTTAGGGCAGCCTGTACTGACCTATGGCTTCTGTGGTCGCACAATGAGGGACAAGGGGCACAAGAGACTCAATAGGTGTGCCTCATAATACATAATTTGGTTTGGGAGTTTCTAAAAAAAAGCAGTTCTTCTTAGTTTTAGGTGTGCAATTTAACCTGCTCAACTTCTGGACCGAAAACATGCATGATATTTTGATGATAGAGTATGTGTGTCTATGATGTACTACATGCATATTTTGGATTGAACACATTAATGTGCTGAATTGGCTCTCTTCTTTGAATATAAAATAGCCAGGATTGCATGTGGATGAGTGGACCAAGTTGGGAAAAGTACACTGCTATTTAATCTAGATGGTTACACTGTCATGCCCAGGTTCAGAAACTGCCATATTAATTTCTACCAAATGATATGATTATATTCCCTTTAACATTGCTGCTACATCACTAGCTTTCCTAGAAATATGTTTGCATACAATGCAAGTTGCCATTTAGCTATAATTAACATGTATGTACTATAGCAATGTACTGGTTAATTTTGATGACATTTTACATGGTGTTTTTAACTTCACATTATTTCTTTTCGAAAAAAAACTTCACATTATTTCTGGGTTGAGTAATAGATGATTTTCATGTCTAAGTAATAATAGAAGTACACAGCTGTAAAAAAAATTGAACCAGCTATATCTAAAAACCAGTTTGATCAGATTTTGATGATTGGTTCCTCGTTGCTCTCCTCCGGTGTTCGCCGTGGTCCTATACTGGTCCTCGGCGGCGCAATGTATGGCCATCACCAGTGTGTCCAAGACGGTGTGTTCCTCGGAGCTAATCAAGTCTTGTCATCCACCCGCCACCTCCTCTCAGGCATTCAGGGTGGATGGTGTGTCGACGAGCGGAGTTTTGCGGAAGCTGGTGGTCTTTGGAAGTGTCTGGCTTTGGTCGAGATGCAGTGTGGTGTTTAGTTAGGACATGCTCTTCTGCTCTGTAGTTTTTATTTGGTCGTTGGTGGTTGTCTTTGGACTTGCCCGGGTGTGGTGTTCGTGCTACGCTCGTTGTTCACAGCGAGTGGTAGTGTTCTTGTACTTATAATTTTGCCTTCTTTAACTTATGGTACGCCTAGGCGTACTCTTGAATTTTTTTGATGACCCCGCATCTGCAGACTCGCTACTGACTTTGACTGTACCTAGTGACCATCACAGCCAACCGCATGTTTTGTTTAGAAGTGGGCTAATTCAGTAGGTACGTTATTACCCCGAGTAGGCCACTGCTATGGTGCAGCCCTCCATTTGTTTTTTTTCTGTTAGGAATTGGTACTACTCGGATTTTGTTGTATTTCTATAGAGAATGCATTTCCGGTTTTTCTTTCACTCATGGATCATTTGTGGTTCACTTCTTGATGGAAGTAGGCATCCCCGCAAGCACTCCGATGATGCCGAGAACGACGTTGGTGGTGGGATCAAAGATGATTCTACATGAGATACACTTGGACAGGTGGGAGATGTTGGCAAAGGGAAGGTAGCGCGTCGTATCATGGTAGAATCCAAGCAAATCTTCGTAGTAATTTGGTGAGAGAGAGATCATCATAGGAGGGAAGACTACATGTAATTCTAACATAACAATTATGTAGTCACCGGGTTGTAGTTATCAACATGGTTATTTTTATAGTTACCAAGTTGTATATGTTATAGAAACATGATTATTGTAGACTGACTTACCCATTATTTGGTTACAAAAAATCGTTGAAAACATACCTCGGCAACTATTGTGTAAATAGCATGATAATATAGGCTCCAGGACCTGATAATTTAGATGCAAACACCACGATAATTTTGACCTGTGAGAAAAAGTTGTTGAAAACATACCACTGATAACTTCTAAGTAATAGCTTGGTAAGATACGTCTCCTAACCTGATAATTTAGGTACAAACACCATGATAACTTTGACCCGTGGAAAAAAGTTGTTGAAACTAAAACATACCACTGATAACTTCTAAGTAATAGCATGGTAATATACGCCCTCGGACCTGATAACTCAGGTACAAACACCACGATAATTTTGACCCGGAGAAAAAGATATTAAAAATATACAACCAATAGCTTTTCGTGTAAATAGTATGATAATATAGGCTCCCAGACTTGATAACTTAGATACAAACACCACAATAACTTTGACCCGTGGAAAAAAGTTGTTGAAAACATACCACTGATAACTTCTGTGTAAAAGCGTGATAATATACGCTTCCAGACCTGATAACTTAGGTACAAACACCACGATAACTTTTAACCCATGAAAAAAAGTTATTGAAAACATATTCTATAAATAACATGGTAACACAGGCTCCCGGACCTGATAACTTATGTACAAACACCATGATAACTTTTGACCCGTGGAAAAAAGTTATTGAAAACATACTCTGTAAATAACATAGTAACACAGGCTCCCGGACCTGATAACTTATGTACAAACACGACGATAATTTTGACCCATGAAAAAAGTTGTTGAAAATATACGCACAACTAAGTTGATAACTTACTTAGTCCAAGTGTGATAACTTTTGACCGGGAGGGGGAGGGACTTGTTGAAAAACACACTTCGGTAATTCGTGTGTGAATAGCATGGTAATATACACACAACAGAGTTGATAACTAGTTAGTCTAGGCCTGATAACCTTTTGACCAAAAGAAGTTGTCGAAACATACCAACATGAGATCTAGTTTCGAAGACCTTGTTGCAACGATTTTTATGTGAAAATGGTTTTTGTATCAGAGCGGCTATTTGAGTTACAAAATATTTTAAATATTTTAAATTTTGGTCGAATCCTCCGGGACATTAGCATTTTCCGTTCTCTAGGGCGCGTGCATGTGCATGTGGGGAGAAGGTCGAAGAAACAATTTTTTTATGCCTCGGTAATTTCCGTGTAAACAACACGGTAACTTACGCTCAACTAGCATGATAACTTGGGTAGCACATGCGTGGTAATTTTTTATCTGAAAAAAGTCGTCGGAAAATACCAACATGTGATCTAGTTTTGAAGATCTCGTCCTGACGAATCTTTTATGTGAAAACAGTTTTTCGATCAAAGCGATAGTATGAGCTACAAAATATTTTGAAGTTTTAAAATATGGAGATATTTTGAAGTTTTAAAATATGGAGAATCTAGGATGATATCATAGTTTTGTCATCTAGTGCATATATGCATGTGCACATGGGAAGAAAAGTTGGAAGACCATCTTTTTATGCCCGGTATTTCCTATGAAAACAACTTGATAACTGTGTGTCACAGTCGTGATAACTTACGTAGCACATGCGTGGTAACTTTTTACCTGAAAAAAAAGTCATCGGAACATACCTACATGGGATCTAGTTTCGAAAGTTTTGTTGCGGTGAATCTTTTATGTGATGACAGTTTTTCAATACGGCCGATGTTTGAGCTACAAAAGATTTTAAATTTTCAGTCTCGAAAAAGAATCTGCTAACATCATCAGTTTTGTTTTTTTCTGCATGCATGTAATTAGGAGATTCTAATTAAACAAGGATTGATGGAAACACACATAGAAAAGGATGCATGCATGCATGGAAGGTCGTGGTAGGGAGATAGAAAGGATCGTTCGAATATGTCCCTTATATTCTAAACGTTAGGACGTTAGTCGCGTCCTTTAAAGAAAACCGACAAGGTTGGTCTAAAACCAGATCCGACTAAAAACCATCGATGACATGGCATGGCATGCTTTTCAAACAAAAAAAGACCATGGCAGTCCACCTCATCGTCTTCTTCCTCTCTTCTCTTTTTCCCCTTCACTTTGGACGCATTTCATCAAACATCTCCCGTGCTTCCCCATGAGCGCTAGCGCACATCAACCGTCGGCGCCGCCGACCTCTAGAACACGTTGAGACGCGTGCATAGCATTCACGATGCGTTCCAACGGACATGAGCAGCGGCCTGGCGTTGTCTGCACTCGTGGCGGCTGGCGAGAATCGGTCATCAGACGCTCTCAAGTGCTCCACCTGCAGGTGCCACAACAAGGAGGTGGACTCGGCGTGTGGCACGGGCACCAACACCACGGCCACCCGATGTCCCAATTGAGCCTACTCGACGCCCACCCCGACGGCCTCCTGCTGGCCACGCACGCACATCGCCGCTAGAAGAGCTTACGTGCGCCCCACGATGACCCTGCCCCGCCGTCGCCATGGCAGAAGACGACGACGAGGTCGACGCGCTCGTGGACGTCTCGCCAATCGCCAGAGGACAGGGATGTGGTGCCTTCGTATACAATGCCGAAATCGCGCGGCTGGGCACCCGACCCATCGCGCGTAATTCCCACTCCGACGGCGGCGCCTTTGGTATTCTAGGAGATCATCGAGGAAATGCGCTCGGACATCAATGTTGAGCTAGGCGTGCGTTCCTTGGTCCCTCGGTGAGGCCGTGTCGCCGTAGGAGTTAGGAGTTGGCGGTGCGCGCACAAGGGAGTTGAACCTGTAATTCCTTGTGTGATGCCCACCCTTTCAGTGCAGCGTCATTATGCTCCTATCCCTGCTAACCTCGCTGCCGCCTACACCGCTCCGAACACAGCACTGCCGTTGCCATCACGCGCCTCCGTCATCAACATCACCGGTGACGACGCAACACCGATGAATAATTCAACATAATCGCCATCAGTGTGGATGTGCATGTGCGGGAACATGATGTGCGAGTTGGGTGTGCTGCATGCGTAGGCGATGCCGCGATGCGATCCTCTGGGTCAGCCCAGTAGGCAACAACGCGGGTTCTGCCTTGGATAGGCTCGATGGTGAAGGTGCAACCGGCGTGGACTGGGCATTTGTGACAATCGACACAGGCAACCTCGTCGACGGACTGTTTGATGAAATGTCTCCCTGGGAAGAGGGAGAAAGAGCACAGAAGAAGATGCAGCAAGGTTGATGTAGAGGCCCTCTGTGATCGAATCCCCCTTCGACGGAGTGCCAGAAAAGGCCTCAAGATGGGATTCACGGGAACAGAAACTTGCGGCGGCGGAAAAATATTTTTGGTGTCTCTTCTGGTATAGGGGGAATATTTCAGGATTTATAATGCGAAGATTAGGGTTGGATGGTCTACGGGGGCCAACAAGCCCTGAGGGCGCGCCCCCATGGGGCGCCCCCCTACGGCTTGTGGCCACCCCGTAGGGCTTCTGGCCTCCTCTTCAAGTCTCGTGGGTTTCTTCTGGTCAAGAAAAATCACCGTAAAGTTTTATTCCGTTTGGACTCCGTTTGATATTCCTTTTCTGTGAAAGTCAAAAACAAGGAAAAAAACAGAAATTGACACTCGGCTCTAGGTTAATAGGTTAGTCCCAAAAATAATATAAAATAGCATATTAATGCATATAAAACATCCAAAATAGATAATATAATAGCCTGAAACAATTAAAAATTATAGATACGTTGGAGACGTATCAAGCATCCCCAAGCTTAATTTCTGCTCGTCCTCGAGTAGGTAAATGATAAAAACAGAATTTTTGATGTGGAATGCTACCTAACATATTTATCAATGCAATTTTTTTTATTGTGGCATGACTGTTCAGATCCATAAGATTCAAAACAAAAGTTTAATATTGAAATAAAAACAATAATCCTTCAAGCATACTAATAAAGCAATCATGTCTTCAAAATATCATGGCCAAAGAAAGTTATCCCTACAAAATCATATAGTCTGGCTATGCTCCATCTTCATTACACAAAATATTTCATCATGCACAACCCCGATGACAAGCCAAGCAATTATTTCATACTTTTAATGTTCTTAAGCCTTTTCAACTTTCACGCAATACATGAGCGTGAGCCATGGATATAGCACTATAGGTGGAATAGAATATGGTGGTTGTGGAGAATACAAAAAGGAGAAAACCTCACATCAACTAGGCAAATTAATGAGCTATGGAGATACCCATCAATTGATATCGATGCAAGTGAGTAGGGATTGACATGCAACGAATGCACTAGTGCTATAAGTGTATGAAAGCTCAAAAGAAAACTAAGTGAGTGTGCATCCAACTTGCTTGCTCATGAAGACCTAGGGTAATTTGAGAAAGCCCATCATTGGAATATACCAACCAAGTTCTATAATGAAAAATTCCCACTAGTATATGAAAGTGACAAAATAGGAGACTCTCTATCATGAAGATCATGGTGCTACTTTGAAGCACATGTGTGGAAAAAGAATAGTAACATTGTCCATTCTCTCTTTTCTCTCATTTTTTTTGTTTGGCTTCTTTGGCCTCTTTTATCTTTTTAAGTCCCGAGACTCATCCCAACTTGTGAGGGAATCATAGTTTCCATCATCCTTTTCTCACATGGGACAATGCTCTAATAATGATGATCATCACAATTTTATTTATTTACAACTCAAAATTACAACTCGATACTAGAATAAGGAACGGTAGAAGTTGCATGGCAATATATCTCGGAATGGCTATGGAAATGCCATAATAGGTAGGTATGGTGTCTGTTTTGAGGAAGAGTATATGGTGGGTTTAATGCAACGGCAAAAGTTGCGCGATACTAGAGAGGATAGCAATGGTGGAAGGGTGAGAGTGCGTATAATCCATGGACTCAGCATTAGTCATAGAGAACTCACATACTTATTACAAAAGTTTATTAGCTATCGAAACAAAGTACTAATACACATGCTCCTAGGGGGATATATTGGTAGGAAAAGCCCATCGCTCGTCCCCGACCGCCACTCATAAGGAAGACAATCAAAAAATAAATCATGCCCCGACTTCATCACATAACGGTTCGCCATACCTGCATGCTATAGGAATCACAAACTTTAACATAAGTATTTCTACCAATCCACAATTACTCACTAGCATGACTCTAATATCACCATCTTCATATCTCAAAACAAATGTAAGGAATCAAACTTCTCATATATTCAATGCTCTTATATAAAAGTTTTTATTATATCCCTCTTGGATGCCCATCATATTAGGACTAAATTCATAACCTAAGCAAATTACCATGTTGTTTAAAGGCTCTCAAAATAATATAAGTGAAGCGTGAGAGTTCATCAATTTCTATAAAATAAAACCACCGCCGTGCTCTAAAAAGATATAAGTGAAGCACTAGAGCAAACTGCCTAGCTCAAAACATATAAGTGAAGCACATAGAGTATTCTAATAAATCCATGATTAATGCATGTACCTATCAATAGATGTGTACAGCAAGGATGATTGTGGCAAACTAAAATTCAAAGACTCATATCATACAAGACGCTCCAAGCAAAACACATATCATGTGGTGAATAAAAATATAGCCTCTAGTAAATTTACCGATGGATTGAAGACGAAAGAGGGGATGCCATCCGGGGCATACCCAAGCTTAGATGCTTGGTTGTCCTTGAATATTGCCTTGGAGTGCCTTGGGCATCCACAAGCTTAGGCTCTTGCCACTTCTTATTCCATAGTCCATCATATATTTACCCAAAACTTGAAAACTCCACAACACAAAACTCAACAAAAACTCATAAGATCCGTTAGTATAATAAAGCAAATCACCACTTTATGTACTGTTGTGAACTCATTCTAAATTTATATTGGTGTAATAACTACTGTATTCTAACTTCTCCATGGTTCAGACCTCCCGATACTACCCATAGATTCATCAAAATAAGCAAACAACACATAGAAAACAGAATCTGTTAAAAACAGAACAGCCTGTAGTAATCTGAAAACTTTGTATACTTCTGTAACTCCAAAAATTCTGAAAAATTAGGAAAATCTGGGAAATTTGTATATAAATCTTCTGTAAACAATTCAAATCAAAATCATGCTTCTTTGAATTTCTAAAATTATGGCAATGTGCGCAATTTTTTTTATTTTTCAGCAAGATCAAATCAACTATCACCATAGACCATCCCAAAGGTCTTACTTGGCTCAAACACTAATTAAAACACCAAAACACAATTACTACAGAGTTAATAATGTGTATTTATTGAAAAATAGAATCCAAAAGAAAAAAATAAAAATAAAATTGGGTTGCCTCCCAACAAGCGCTATTGTTTAACGCCCCTAGGTAGGCATAAAACATAGATCTAGGTATTGTCATCTTTGGTATTCAATCCATAAGTAGCCGTCATAATAGATTCATATGGCAACTTAATCTTATTTATTGGAAAGTGTTCCATGCCCTTCCTTAACAGAAATTGAAATCTAATGTTTACTTCTTTCATATCAATAATTGCACCAATCATTCTAAGGAAAGGTCTACCAAGTATAATAGGGCATGAAGGATTGCAATCTATATCAAGCACAATAAAATCTACAGGCACATAATTCCTATTTACACCAATAAGAACATCATTAATCCTTCCCATAGGTTTCTTAATAGTGGAATCCACTAGATGGAAATTCAAAGAACACTCATCAAATTTATGGAAACCTAGCACATCACATAAAGTTTTTGGAATTGTGAAAACACTAGCACCCAAATCACACAAAGCACTACACTCATAATCTCTAATTCTAATCTTAATAGTTGGTTCCCACTCATCATAAAGCTTTCTAGGGATTGAAACTTCCAACTCAAGTTTTTCTTCAAAAGATTTCATCATAGCATCAACAATATATTTAGTAAAAGCTTTATTTTGATTATAAGCATGAGGTGAATTAAGCATGGATTGCAAAAAGGAAATACAATCTATCAAAGAAAAATTATCATAATTAAAATCCTAGAAATCCAAAAGAGTGGGTTCATCGCTACTTAAAGATTTTCGCCAATCCCACTTTTATAAAAAAAATCATTAAGATCTCCACACTCCAAATTATTGGGACGCCTTCTAGCTAAAGTTGACTCATCTCCTGTCGGGGGGATGGACCCCGGGTAGCCTCATCTGCACCCAACAGCGTTTCAAGACATCGGGGCTGGCAAAAGCCCCTCATGCCGACTGGTCACGCGGCCGGCTCCTTGGGTCGGCTAGGGCCACGCGGCCGGCTTCCAGAAGACGGCGCACCCCTAGAAGGCGGATTTGGGGGCGGGCCGGCTTCCAGCAGTAGGCCCCTCCTTCTCCTCGGAGTCTGCACTCACCCACTACGATAAGACGGGGCGTAGCTACAGTGCCGCCTGCTCCCCCCAAATCCCGGAAGGGCGTGGCTACAGTGTGCGCTGACCAAGCGGCCACCTACCCGCCTTGCGCGGGACTGTAGCCATATCACTCATGACGCGGCCCTCGTCAGCAAGGACAGAGCTACAGCAAAAGGCAATCAGCATGGCCCGCAGGCGGCGGGCCCTACCTGTCGGCCGGATTCTCGGCAGCCGATGGGGCCCTCCAGAAGTGGGCTCTAGCAGCCGGCGGAGAACTCGGTGACCCTAGACACTAACGTCCGGGTCCTACACCCGGCCGTATTACCATTGTACCCCTGGGGGGTCAGCCCATAAGACCCTCCCGGGCTCACCCATGCAAGGGGTTCAGCTTCCATTCCACACACACACCCCATAGCTAGGAGAAGAGGGAGAGCTCTACCCTTCTTCCTCCTCTAGCAATACAACTCAAGGAGCAACCTTGTATACTATCGATCATAGTCATCGCAACAGGATTAGGGGTGTTATCTCTCCGGAGAGCCCCAAACCTGGGTACGCCTCGTGTGCTACCGAGCTCATGCTCACTCTCGCTTCCGGAACCCTATGATGTCCTCATGGCTCCACCCACGATAAGCCACTCCCTGGCATCTGACGTGAGATTACCACGACAATTGGCGCCCATCGTGGGGCCATCCGCGGCGTCGGCCGGAGTTGTGTTCCGGACGGGAACCACTCTTCCCTCCGGCGAGCGCGTCGCGTCTGGCTTGATCAACCAGCCCGATGCGTTTGTTTGAGCTTGCGCCGGCGCGTCGCCCGACGCGGGAGCCATCTGCCCTGTGAGCTGCCTCGTCGACCTCTTCGGAAAGCTCAGCCTTTCCGACACGGTCGCCACCGACGCGGGAGCCATCTGCTCTATGAGCCGCCTCACCGACCTCTTCGAGAAGCTCACCCTCTCCAATGCGGCCATCATCGGCGGCTACCTCGATGATGTGGTGGTCATTGACGATCCCTCCCTCCTGTCGCCTGCGACGCCTCTGCCGGCGCGCTCGACGTTGGCGTCTTCATAGAGGTGATGGTCACTGGCAACAGCCAGGACACTGGCGGGGCCGCCCAGGACACGTTGCGAGCTGCGATGCAGGACCTGGCTGCTCCCATCGGTGCCAACACCGGCCCAGCGGAGCTAGAAGAAATCCGTGTCAAGCTCCTTGACAGCGCCACCATGATGGCGGCCATGAAGCACCGCGCTGAGGCCAACTAGCGCGAGATCGACCGCATAGCGGGCGGCACGCCGACTGCAGGCGAGCCCAGCCAAGCCGGCGCCGTCCGGCAACGCGGCGTGGCCATCGCCAGCATGCTAGGAGTCGGATGTCCGATCTACGACACCCCAGTGCAGAACCTATGCGTCGCGCAGGCGACAGCAGAAGAACTCGAGAACCTGGAAGGCGAGGAACGGCGCAGCTAGCTGGACCGCCTCCAGGAGCTCCTCAACGCGGCGAACACGCAGCAAGACGCGTGCAACCGCGTGGTGGGAGCCGGCCAGCAGGCCGAAAACCCTCCACCCCACCGCAAGAATGGAGCGACCTCCCGGTCCCCTAGCGGCGGCGGCCACGGCCAGCGGAACCCGGAACCGGCACTCTCGCGAGACGGTTGTGGGCAGCTGGCAAGTTGCTTCAAACCCGGAGGGCCGGCGCCAGCAGGGTGAATGTCCGCCTCCCCCCCACAGGGAGAGGCTGGCTTCCCCGGTGCCGGCTGAACACCTGACTTTAGGGGGCCGGCTAGGCCCTCGTGAAGCAGTCGGCGAGAATGACGCTCGTCACCGGATCGAGCAGCTGCCTCGGTCCCTGGCAATGGAGGAGGAGGATACAGTCGGCCTGGCCTGCTTCGGCCCCCGCATCTGTGACGAGCCCTTCCCCAAAGGTTTCACGCTTCCTCGCGACACTCCCAAATACAACGACGCCGTGAAGCCAGAAGATTGCCTGACCAACTACGCCACAACAGTCGGCATAGCAAACGGCAACAAGCGCGTTGCCGTGAAGTATGTTCTGCTCATGTTGCAGGGCATGGCCCGGACATGGCTGAACAGCCTGAAGATCAACAGCATCAACAGTTGGCTGGACTTCAGCGAAGTCTTCGTGCGCAACTTCAACATCACCTACAAGCGGCCCCCCAAGCCTGGCCAGCTCTCCATGTGCGTTCAAGGCCCGACCGAGTCCACTCGCGACTACCTGACGCGCTGGGCTGAGTTGTGTAACTCCTGCGAGGGGGTGCACGAGGTGCAGGCCATCGAGTACTTCACCGCCGGGTGCAGAGAGGGCACCCTGCTCAAGCACAAGCTTCTGTGCGACGAGCCGGCTACCTTGGATGAGCTACTGGTTGTGGAGGACAAGTACGCCATGGTCGACTCCTCCATGAAGTCGGAGATCCGGATTCATGCGTCCGGGAAGGTGATCCCGCCGGCTTCTCAGGCGCCGGCTGGCGACTCCAACCAGCGTCAGCAGCCGAACGACAATAAGCGCAAGGTCCAGCAGCCGGCTTCTAATAGCCGACAGGTGGCTGCCGTCGAAGCCCAGCAGCCGGCAGGTCAACCCGGTCCCAAGCGTCAGTGGGGCGGCAAGGGTGCCTGGCTGCCGGCCTTCTCCTTCGAGCAGGCCCTCGACGTTCCATGCAAGTTCCACAACTGCGCAAAGCCATCCAACCACACAAAATCGGCAGTGCAGCTGGCTCACCCGAATCACCAAGGGTGAGGGCTTGCTGCCTCCTCTAGCCGACCCGGCAGCTCCGGCTCCTCAGCAGCCGGCCCGCCAAGTCGGCATGCTCCAAGATGAATTCCCCAATGAGAACACCACTTACGTCGTCTTCACCAGTGAAGCCGGCGACAAGCATAGTCGGCGTCAGCAGCACCGCGAGGTGAACGCTGTTATTCCAGAGGTCCCCCAATTCTTGCACTGGTCTGAGAAGCCCATCACCTGGAGCTGGGATGACCATCCGGCCATGATGCCTTCGCCGGGTGCATATGCCATGGTGCTGGACTCCACCTTCTCAACCGAGAGGCGGGCGTGCCGCTTCTCCCGATTCCTGATAGACGGCGGCAGTAGCATCAACATCCTCTACCACGACACCATGGAAAAACTGGGCATCAAGGAGAAGCAACTCCAGCCCAGCCGGACCGTGTTCCATGGCATTGTCCCTGGGCTTTCCTGCTCTCCATTCGCCAAGATCAAGATCGACGTCCTGTTCGGCGACAAGACCCACTTCCACCATGAGCCTATCTGGTTCGAGGTGGTTGACTTGGACAGCCCCTACCACGCGCTATTGGGCCGGCCAGCATTAGCCAAGTTCATGATGGTTCCGCACTATGCGTACCTGATGGCGAAAATGCTGGGTCCCAAGGGCATCATCACCATTGCCGGCGACTACAAGAAGTCGCTCGAGTGCGCCGCCGACAGCTCCCGGCTGGCCGAGTCCCTCGTCATCGCTGAAGAGAGGCGCCTCCTTGACTGGGTTGTGGCCATGGCTAGCAAGCAGCCGTCCATGACGACTGACCCCAAGGATGATGAAGGCGAGGGCTCCTTCAAGCCGGCCAAGGAAACCAAGAAGATCATCTTGGACCCGGCGCACCCGGAGAAGTACGCTGTCGTGTGGTTTAACCTCGGCAGCAAATAGGAAAGCGAGCTCGCCGACTTCCTTTGTGAGAATCAGGATATCTTTGCATGGTCCCCCAAGGACATGCCGGGTGTTCCGAGGGAGTACGCCGAGCACAAGCTGCATGTGCGATCAGATGCTAAGCTGGTCAAGCAACCCCTCCGCTGCCTATCAGAAGAGAAGAGAAGAATCGTTGGTGAAGAAATCGCCCGGCTTCTGGCAGCCGGCTTCATCATGGAAGTGTTCTACCCGGACTGGCTTGCCAACCCAGTCCTCGTTTTTAAGAAAAAACAACAAGTGGCTCATGTGTATCGACTACACGAGCCTCAACAAAGCCTGCCCAAAGGATCCGTTTGCCTTGCCCCGGATCGATGAAGTGATCGACTCCACGGCCGGCTGCGAGCTGCTGTCCTTTTTGGACGCCTACTCCGGCTGCCACCAGATCAAGTTGGACCCGGCCGATCGACTGAAGACTGCCTTCATCACCCCTTTCGGCGCTTTCTGCTACATCACCATGATGTTTGGCTTGAGGAATGCCGGCGCCACCTTTCAACGCTGCATGCAGAAGTGCCTCCTGAAGCAACTTGGCAGGAGCGCCCACGTCTATGTGGACGACATAGTGGTGAAGACGGAGAAGTGCGGCACCCTTTTGGAGGATCTCATGGAGACCTTCACCAACCTACGTTGTTTTCAGATCAAGCTCAACCCAGAGAAGTGTGTCTTCGGAGTGCCAGCCTGCCAGCTCCTTGGGTTCCTTGTTTCTAAGAGTGGGATAGAGTGCAACCCCGTAAAGATCAAGGCCATTGAGCGGATGAAGAGACCGACCAAGCTGCGGGACGTCCAGAAGTTCACCGGGTGCCTAGCATCTCTCAGCCAGTTTGTCAGCCGGCAGGGCGAGAAGGCCCTTCCCTTGTACCAGCTGATGAAGAAGACCACGTGCTTTGAGTGGACTGACCAGGCGGACGAGGCGTTCCTCCAGCTCAAGTGGATGCCGTCCATGCCACCTATTCTGGCCGCTCCGGCTGCCAAGGAACCAATGCTCCTCTACAGCGCCGCCACCAACCGGGTCGTCAGCACGTTGATCATCGTCGAACGCCCAGAAGCCGGCAAGGCGCAGCCGGTCCAGAGGTCGGTCTATTACTTGAGCAAGGTGTTGTCCGCCTCCAAGCAGAACTACCCCCACTACTAGAAGATGTGCTACGGCGTGTACTTTGCCGCTAAGAAGCTGAAGCAGTACTTCCAGGAGCACTCCATCACGGTCGTCTGCACCACCCCCCTTGCCGAGATCATGGGTAACCGAGATGCCTCGGGCTGGGTGGCCAAGTGGGCCATTGAGCTGGCTCCCCACACCATCCTCTACCAACCCCGCACAACCATCAAGTCCCAAGCGCTGGTCGACTTCCTTGTCGACTGGGCCGAGACCCAGTACCTGCCGCCAGTGCCGGATTCCACGAATTGGTGGATGCACTTCGACGGCTCGAAGATGCGCACCGGTTTGGGAGCCGGCATCATCCTCACCTCTCCCAAAGGCGACAAGCTGAAGTACACGCTGGAGATCCACTTTGCCGCCTCCAACAACGTAGCCGAGTATGAGGCACTCATCCATGGGCTCCGGCTGGCCAAGGAGATCGGCATCCGCCGCATCCTGTGCTACGGCGACTCGGTCCTTGTGGACCAGCAGTCTTCTGCCGACTGGGACGCTAAGGACGCCAACATGGCCAGCTACCGCTTCCTCGTCCAGCAGATTAGCGGGCACTTCGATGGGTGCGAGTTCATCCATGTGCTACGGGCTGACAACGAAGCAGCCAATGCCCTGGCACATATTGGCTCCACCCGGCAGGCCATTCCAGTCGGCGTCTCCCTTGATTGCCTGCGCAAGCCGTCTATCAAACCTTCGCCAGAATCAAAATCCATCTTCGTGCCGGTTGACCTTGGAGCGGCCAGATCCGGCTCGGGGACTTTAGCAGGCGGCCCGAGGACTTCTGCAGGTGGCCCGGGGGCTGCAGCGCCTGAACCCGGCCCGGGGACTCCAGCACCCGGCCTGGGGACTGCTGTAGCCGGCCCGGGGACTTCCACGACGCAATAAGGAGCGGCCGGCTCCAACCCGCCGCCTCCCAACCCGGCCACCCTAACGTCGGTTGCTGTCATGACGGTGGTGGAAGCCCCGTCTTGGGCGCAGCCCCTCCTCAACTTTATGGTGAGCCGCGTGCTCCTAGCCGATGAGGTGTTGGCCCGACAGGTGCAACGCCGGGCAGGTGCATACACGATCATCAACAGAGAGCTCGTCAGGCGCAGCGTGACCGGCGTTTTCCAGCGCTGCGTCGAGCCGGAGAAAGGCATTGCCATCCTCAGGGACATCCATCAAGGTGAATGTGGCCACCATGCTGCCTCCAGAGCCCTCGTAGCCGAAGCTTTTCGCCATGGTTTCTTCTGGCCGACTGCTTTGGACGACGCCAAGGAATTGGTCCAGAAGTGCAAGGGGTGCCAGCGTTTCAGCACCAAGCAGCACCAGCCGGCCTCAGCCCTCAAGACCATTCCCATCACTTGGCCGTTTGCCGTATGGGGGTTGGATATGGTGGGCCCATTCAAGACAGCACGTGACGGCATGACCCATCTGCTGGTTGCCGTGGACAAGTTCACGAAGTGGATCAAGGCGAGGCTGATCAAGAAGCTGAATGGCCCCACAGCCGTCACATTCATCGTAGATATCACTGTTTGATATGACACAGCATTATCACCGACAACGGCACAAACTTCGCCAAAGGCACCTTGGCTCATTTCTGTGCGACACAGGGCATCCGACTGGACCTTGCGTCGGTTGCTCACCTGCAGTCAAATGGCCAGGTGGAGCGGGCAAACGGCCTCATTCTATCCGGCATCAAGCCACGGCTCGTCGAGCCACTGGAGCGATCGGCCGGCTGCTGGATCGAGGAGCTGCCGGCCGTCCTTTGGAGTCTCCGGACCATGCAAAACCGATCAACCGGCTTCACACCTTTCTTCCTCGTGTACGGGGCCGAGGCCATCATCCCAATGGACATCGAGTTGGACTCGCCTCACGTCACCTTGTACACGGAGGCGGAAGCAAAGGAGGCACGCGAAGACGACGTCGATCTGCTCGAAGAGGCCTGGCTGCTAGCACTCAGCCGGTCCGGCATCTACCAGCAGAGTCTGTGCCGCTACCACAACAAGAAGATCAAGCCGCGTACTTTCCGCGAGGGCGACCTCATGCTCCGACTGATCCAGCGATCAGCCGGCTAGCACAAGCTCGCTGCTCCTTGGGAGGGGCCCTTCATCGTCAGCAAGGCCTTGGGCAACGACTCCTACTACCTAATCGACGCACAGAAGCCCAGGGCACGCAAGAAAGACACAGCCAGCGAAGGGTCGGAGCGCCCATGGAATGCGAACCTCCTCCGCCCGTTTTACAGTTGATGCAGTGTATGTACCACGCAATCTTTTGTACTAAGTAAAGACAGCAGGTACCCCGAGGCGCACTCGGGGGCTACCTTTTTATCTCTATGATAAGCTTCTCCTATGAATGAGTATTTATTCTTTCGCCCTGCCCGGGTCCGGTCAGCCGGCCCGGGGGCTCGCCGACTTGGCCCAAGTCGGCACCATCCGAAGTCGGCTCAGTAATGTGCCGACGCCAAAGCCCTCTCTTCGCCCCAGCGACAGCTCGCAGCGCGACTGTCCGGCTGGCAAGAGCTAAAGGCCGGAAACGCTGTCCACATGAAAAATGACTAAGGAAGAGTGCTGATTTAGGCCAAGCCGGCCCCTCGCCTCCCCCGTCCGGTTGCTCAGCAGCCGGCCGGCCGGCCTCTCGCTTGACTAGCTACAGTTTAAGTGGCTGAAGTAACTTGCCTATTCTAAACAGCCAAGTCCCTGACCCAGCCACAGACCGCAGTGCGGCAGTCCGGCTGGCAGGGCGGCAGCCAAAGGAACACGACAAAGGAAAAAGCCAAAGAAAGCAAAGGCAAAATTGAGTTAGAACTTGGCAAAGCACACAAGCATGTGGGAAAAGTAAATTCATTTATATTGCAAAAGGCCCGCAGCCGGCATTCATCAAAGTTCAAAATACACCCCCAGTGGGTGGAATTGCGCACAATTAACTTTGTTCTTGAAGCACAAGACAGGCAAAATTTAAACAAGATAAGAGCCGCCTAGGCCGAAGGCACTCGAGCTCATGCACGCGGCCCCGCAGCTGGGCAGCGGCCTCTGCAAAGGCAAAGCAGAATTGTCGGGAACAGTATCAACTAAAGCAAGAAGCTGCCGGAAAGATCCGGCCCGACTGCTCAGCAGTCGGCCCGAATCTCGGGGGCTACACCCAGTGGGTGCGCTTGCGCGCCCCCACTGAAAGCCGGCCTACGCACCTCGGCTCCTCTGCAACTCGATGGTCCGGTTGGCGATCTAGTTCTGCGAGTTGTAGGCGGCCGCTCGTAGGTTGTGGTAGTCCTGCATCAAGAACGACATTCCGACAGTGAAAAACACGCCTTAAAGTTCCAACCGACCTGCTCAGCAGCCAGCTTGGAACTCGGGGGCTACACCCAGTGGGTACGCTGGCGTGCCCCCACTGAAGATCGCAAAAGATAACAAAGCAAGTCAAGAGCGTACCCGGACGGACGTCTGCATCGCCACCATGTCGTTTCTCGCCTTCAGGAGAGTGGCGCCATGGGCGGAGAACTTGTCCAGGACATCCTGCACCACGAGGTTTAGGGCGGCCATGCCGGCCACCGACGTCCAGCCCGGCGGGGTGGAACTCGTGGCCCCAGCGTCAGCCTCCTGCGAGCTCGCGGCCCCGGTTTCCACCGGCCTTGGCTCGGAAGCCGCTCGCGCCTAGTGCATGCGCAAGGGGATGCGCGCCATCATGGCCTCGCTCGTCGCCAACCCAGCGTCGACCAGCGGCGTCTCCGGCCCTTTGGGGTGGCCGTCAACCCGCTCGCCAGCACCTGACGCGCGCTGGGTCACCTCCGCCTCCGGGACGGCGGTGTCGGCAACCTCCCGCGGCTCCGGCTGCTCCAGTCGACGCCTGGGCCTTGGCCACCGGCACCCCCGGCTGCTCGAGATTGGTTGCCTCTGGGATCCCGCCACCAGCCGGATCCTCCGCGGCCTTGGCGTCGGCCTCCGCCCGCGCCTTGGTCGCCGCCTCTGCCCGCGCCGACACCGTGGCTTGGATCTCCGCCTGCACTGATGCGGCGGCCTGGGCATCGGCCTGCGCCGGCGCCACGGCCTCCTCCTACTCCTCCCGTGCCTCACGTGCATTCCTTTTCGTCGCCTCCCGGAGGGCGGCGGCCGGGTCCACGCGCCGGGCCTCCTCGGAGCCGCCTGCTGATCCGACCAATGAGGCGGATGGGGCCCGGGATATGGAGATGGTAGCCCTGCGCAGCAAAGCAAACAAAGATTAGAAATTCACAAAGGGAAAGAAAAACGATAAGGACAGTGCAACTAATGTACTCACCCGGACAC
The DNA here is from genome assembly GCA_011799875.1 of Thinopyrum elongatum. Taxonomy (NCBI): domain Eukaryota; kingdom Viridiplantae; phylum Streptophyta; class Magnoliopsida; order Poales; family Poaceae; genus Thinopyrum; species Thinopyrum elongatum. The sequence goes on from CM022299.1 coordinate 73,073,222, forward strand.
CATTGGGCGCTCCTTCGGGACCCTCCGGATGGTGGCCGCCTTCGTGGCTTCTTGCCGCTTGGTCGTGGCCATCTGCTTGGCTTTCTTCGGTGGCCTGGTGCCGAACATACCCTCGGCGTGATGTTTAGTTACGCCGGGTGCGTCAGCCGGTGCTCTGCTAGCCGGCCGTGCCGTCGAGGGGCCGGCCCCCATCCTCTCGGCGCCTTCAGGGCGTTGTTGCCCCTCACCATCTTTGTCATCATCCGGCCAGGACCAAACGTCGCCGTCTCCTCCTGCGTCGCCTCCTCCAACGCCGCCTCCCCAGGCGGCGTCATCCTCGCCTCTGTCTTCCAACGCGGCCGCCCCTAGCTCGGGGTCGCCCGCGTCGCTCTACTCGTGGTCCAGCATCCATTGCTGGCCTGGAGCCCGCGTGTTGGCTACTACCTGACCAGGAAAGCGCTGCCCTGCGTCCGGGTGTTCAGGTCGAATGAGAAGCACTGCATAAGCAAAGAATGGGGACCAGATACTAACCGGCAATGGCGGATTGGTGCGATTGTACGGTGATAACCCACAAGTATAGGGGATCACAAATTTATTGATTCGACACAAGGGGAGCCAAAGAATATTCTCAAGTATTAGCAGCTGAGTTGTCAATTCAACCACACCTGAAAGACCTAATATCTGTAGTAAAGTATTTAGTAGCAAAGTAGTATGGAAGTAACAGTAACAGTGGCAAAAATAACAGTAGCAGTTTTGTAGCAATTGTAACAATGGCAACGGAAAAGTAACGGAGCAAAGATGAATATGAAACGAGCTCTTAGGCAATGGATCAGTCATGGATAATTATGTCGGATGGCATTCATCATGCAACAGTTATAACCTAGGGTGACACAGAACTAGCTCCAATTCATCAATATAATGTAGGCATGTATTCCGAATATAGTCATACATGCTTATGGAAAAGAACTTGCATGACATCTTTTGTCCTACCCTCCCGTGGCAGCGGGGTCCTATTGGAAACTAAGGGATATTAAGGCCTCCTTTTAATAGAGTACTGGACCAAAGCATTAGCACTTAGTGAATACATGAACTTCTCAAACTACGGTCATCACCGGGAGTGGTCCCGACTATTGTCACTCCGGGGTTGCCGGATCATAACACGTAGTAGGTGACTATAACTTGCAAGATAGGATCAAGAACACAAATATATTCATGAAAACATAATAGGTTCAGATCTGAAATCATGGCACTCGGGCCCTAGTGACAAGCATTAGGCATAGCAAATTCATAGCAACATCAATCTTAGAACATAGTGGATAGTAGGGATCAAACCCTAACAAAACTAACTCGATTGCATAATAGATCTCATCCAACCCATCACCGTCCAGCAAGCCTACAATGGAATTACTGACGCACGACAGTGAGCATCATGAAATTGGTGATGGAGGATGGTTGATGATGACGATGGCGACTGATTCCCCTCTCCAGAACCCCGAACGGACTCCAGATCTGCCCTCCCGAGGAAGAACAGGGCTTGGCGGCGCCTCTGTATCATAAAACATGATGAATCCTTCTTTGTGATTTTTTTTCTCCCCGAACGTGAATATATGGAGTTGGAGTTGAGGTCGGTGGAGGTCCAGGGGGCCCACAAGGATGGATGGCGCGCCCCCACCCTTGTGGCCAGGGTGTGGGCCCCCTTTGGTTGATTCTTTTACCAATATTTTTTATTAATTCCAAAAATCATCTCCGTGAAGTTTCAGGTCATTCCGAGAACTTTTATTTCTGCACAAAAATAACACCATGGCAATTCTGCTGAAAACAGAGTCAGTCCAGGTTAGTTCCATTCAAATCATGCAAATTAGAGTCCAAAACAAGGGCAAAAGAGTTTGGAAAAGTAGATACAATGGAGACGTATCATACGGCAGCTTGCCGAATCGCCAGTCGGTCTCGCTGAGCTTGCTGTCGGAGAAGTAGTTGACATGGCGGATCACCTCGATCATCGACAGCTCCTTGGTTGACATCCGGCATGGATCCCAGCGACCGCTCATGTCACAGTTCTGGTGCGGCCGGGCCTGGAGGGGCGAAACCCAGCGGTAGACGAAGGCGGCCAGTAGGTCCGCCGGCTTGTGGCCCTCCGTATCCATCATCTCCTGAAGCCGGACCAGGATGTTGGTGATGGAAGCCAGCACCGGCCTCGGTTGCTGCACCCAGTTGTCACGCGGCTCACCAGGCGGGCCAATTGCGAAGGTCAGCAGGTTGATGTAGTCTCGAGTCGGGTGGAGGTTACAGACGTAGAAGTACGACTTCTGCCACAACTTCGTCGACTCCAGCAAGGCGATGGTCGGAAACCAGGTCCCAGAGCCGCTGCGCTGCACGGCAATGCAGGATCCGCACTGGGCCGGTTCGTCCTTGGCCCGGGTCCCCAGCTTCAAGTAGAAGAACCTGCCCCATAGCTCGAGGGTGGGCAGGATGCCGAGGTAGCCTTCGTAGAAGGTCACGAAGGCGGAGAGGAGCACAACGGTGTTGGGGGTGAGGTGATGTGGTTGGAGACGGTAGAAGTCAAGGAAGGAGCGGAGGAAGCCGCTCACGGGCAAACAGAACCCACTGAGGAAATGGCTTCGAAAGACCATGAACTCACCGGCCCTCGGTGCCGGCGAGATCTCCCTCGCATCGGGGATGCGCGTTCCCATGACTTCCTCGACGGGAAGCCTCCGCGTCGCGCGGAGGAACTCGATGTGGCCGTCGTGGACGTTGGATCCGTCCCAGTCGCCTCGCGCCATGGCTTGCGGTGGTCCGGTGGCGGCTCGGCGAGGCTGGGCGGTGATGACGTCGCAGTGGCGCTCCGGTGGCGCGTGGCACAGCGGCGCGGCAATGGCGAGGACACGAAGAAGCAGATGAGAAGAAGAGAGTGGGAGGGGGCGCGCGTGCATTCGGCCGCCCCCTCCCCTCTATTTATACAACAATGACGGCGGGGCCGAGGCGACGCTTCGGGGGGCGTGGGATTAACTGCGCCCACGTCCTGCACGCCCCCGCAGTTCTCGTGCCTTTATGGCGCGCAATCAATTTCCCCCGGAAGGGCAACGGACTGTCTCAGCCGCAGCGGATCCGCACGCGCGCCGAGGCTGTGTAGTGGCGGGCCCGGGCCTATGGTGGCATCCCATCCTGCACATGGGCTGGCAGGTCGGCCTGGTCTACTGGCGATGCGTGGCACGCATGCAACGGGTGGCAGGTGCGTCACCCAGTGGCATACCACTCGGCACCCGCCACAACGATTCAAATTCACCAGGCGGTTGGCTTCGCCTCAGCCGGCTCCTGGCACGCGGCTTCTTCAAGCCGGACGAAGCAAAGACACAGGATCTCTTGGAGGAGGAAACTGCTAAGGCACTCCGGCTTTGAGCCGTGGCGCCTCACCAGCTTCGGGGACTACTATCGGGGGGATGGACGCCGGGTAGCTTCATCCGCACCCAACAGCGTTTCAAGTTATCGGGGCTGGCAAAAGCCCCTCATGCCGACTGGCCACGCGGCCGGCTCCTTGGGCCGGCTAGGGCCACACGGCCGGCTTCCAGAAGACTACACACCCCTAGAAGGCGGCTTTGGGGGCGGGCTGGCTTCCAGCAGCCGGCCCCTCCTTCTCCTCGGAGTCTGCACTCAGCCACTACGACAAGACGGGGCGTAGTTATAGTGCCGCCTGCTCCCCCCGAATCCCAGAAGGGCGTGGCTATAGTGTGCGCTGACCAAGTGGCCAGCTACCCGCCTGGCGCGGGACTGTAGCCATACGACTCATGACACTGCCCTCGTCAGCAAGGACAGAGCTGCAGCAAAAGGCAATCAGCATGGCCCGCAGGCGGCGGGCCCTACCTGTCGGCAGGATTCTCGGCAGCCGGCGGGGCCCTCCAGAGGCGGGCCCCAGCAGTCGGCGGAGAACCTGGTGACTCTAGACACTGACGTCCGGGTCCTACACCCAGCCGTATTACCATTGTACCCCTGGGGGGTCGGCCTATAAGACCCCCCGGGCTCACCCATGCAAGGGGTTCAGCTTCCATTCCACACACACACACCATAGCTAGGAAAAGAAGGAGAGCTCTACCCTTCCTCCTCCTCTAGCAATACAGCTCAAGGAGCAACCTTGTATACTATCGATTATAGTCATCGCAGCAGGATTAGGGGTGTTATCTCTCCAGAGAGCCCCGAACCTGGGTACATCTCGTGTGCTACCGAGCTCGTGCTCACTCTCGCTTCCGGAACCCGACGACGTCCTCATGGCTCCACCCATGATAAGCCACCCCCTGGCATCTGACATGAGATTACCACAACATCTCCAATCCCATATTTATCAAGATTTATATTAGCAAACAAAGATTCAATAGGAGTCACACCAATCACTTTAAGATCTTCATCATTATTATCGCAAAAACTAGAAGAACATGCTTTTACAAACCAATCTCTCTTAGCACGCATCCTAGCGGTTCATTCTCTACTTTCATTAATAGAAACTTAAATAGCTTTTAGAGATTCATTAATATCAATCTTGGGTGGCATATATCTAATCTTAAAAGAATTAATCTCATTAGAAATTCTATCAATGTTCCTAGCCAAATCATCAATCTTAAGTCTTTTTTCTTCTACCATAGCATTAAAAATATTTTGAGAATTAATGAAATCTTTAATATTATTCTCAAGATCAGAGGGTATTTTATTATAATTTCCATAATAATTGTTGTAGGAATTACCATAATTATTAGAGGAATTACTAGGAAACGTCCTAGGGTTGTAGTTTCCTCTATACGTGTTATTACCAAAATTGTTCCTACCAACAAAATTCACATCCAAAGATTCATTATTATTCTCAATCAAAGTGGACAAAGGCATATCATTAGGATCAAAAGGAGCACTCTTACTAGCAATCAATTTCATAAGTTCATCCATCTTTCCACTCAAAGTATTAATTTCTTCAATTGCTTGCACCTTTTTACTAGTAGAAGATCTTTCGCTATGCCATTGAGAGTAATTTTCCATAATATTATCTAGGAGTTTAGTAGCTTCTCCTAATGTGATTTCCATAAAAGTACCTCCCGCGATGGAATCTAAAAGATTTCTAGATGCAAAATTCAATCCGACATAAAAAATTTGTATGATCATCCATAAAGTTAAACAATGAGGGCTATTTCTTATCATTAATTTCATCCTCTCCCAAGATTGTGCAACATGTTCATGATAAAGTTGCTTGAAATTCATTATATCATTCCTAAGGGAGATGATCTTAGCGGGAGGAAAATACTTGGAAATAAAAGCATCTTTACACTTGTTCCGTGATTCAATACTATTTTTAGGCAAAGTTGAAAACCAAGTTTTAGCACGATCTCGTAGGGAGAATGGAAATAGCTTCAATTTAACAATATCATTACCCACATCTTTTTTCTTTTGCATATCACACAACTCAACGAAAGTATTTAGATGGGATGTAGCATCTTCATTAGGACTACCAGAAAATTGTTCTTTCATAACAAGATTCAACAAAGCGGCATTAATTTCATAAGATTCCGCACTAGTTGCGGGAGAAATCGGAGAACTAATAAAATCATTATTATTAGTGTTGGAAAAGACACACAACTTGGTATTTTCTTCATACATCATCATAAAGCAAGCAATCTAGCACACAAGAGCAAACAAAAAGGCGAACGAAAGAAGGGCGAATAAAAAGGCAAATATTTTTGTGTTTTTTGAAAATGTTTTAGAAGTGGGGGAGAGGAAAATGAGAGGCAAATGGCAAATAATGTAAGCGCAAGAGATGAGAGTTTATGATAGGTACTTGGTAGGCTTGATGTAGAACCTCCCCGGCAATGGCGCCAGAAATTCTTCCTGCTACTTCTTGAGCTTGCGTTGATTTTTCCCTTGAAGCGAAAACGGTGATGCAGCAAAGTAGAGATAAGTATTTCCCTCGGTGAAGAACCAAGGTATCAATCTAGTAGGAGGCACAAGCAAGTCTCTAATATATGCACCTACACAAACTAACAAACACTTGCACACAACGCGAAAAAGGGGTTGTCAATCCCTTCACGGTCACTTGCAAGAGTGAGATCTAATAGAGATAGATGTAAAAGATAAATAAAAGAGCAAACTAAAGTAAATATAAATAAATTGCAACAAGATATTTTTTGTTTTTTTGGTTTATAGATCTGAAAATATATGATGGAAAATAGGCCCGGGGGCCATAGGTTTCACTCGAGGCTTCTCTCTTGAAGAAAACATACGGTGGGTAAACAAATTACTGTTGAGCAATTGATAGAAAAGCGCAAAGTTATGACGATATCTAAGGTAATGATCATGAATATAGGCATCACGTCCATGACAAGTAGACCGACTCCTGCCTGCATCTACTACTATTACTCCACATGTCGACCGATGCTTGCCTGCATCTAGAGTATTAAGTTCATAAGAACAGAGTAACGCCTTAAGCAAGATGACATGATGTAGAGGGATAAACTCAAGCAATATGATATCAACCCCATCTTTTTATCCATAATGGCAACAATACAATACGTGCCTCCCTGCCCCTTCTGTCACTGGGAGAGAACACCGCAAGATTGAACCCATCACAAAGCACTTCTCCCATTGCAAGAAAAACCAATCTAGTTGGCCAAACCAAATTGATAGGTCGAAGAGAATTACTAAGCTATCTCAATCATGCATAAAAGAGTTCAGAAAAGACTCAAATAATATTCATAGATAATCTGATCATAAATCCACAATTCGTCGGATCTCAACAAATGCACCGCAAAAGAAGATTACATTGAATAGATCTCCAAGAACATCGAGGAGAACATTGTATTGAAGATGAAAGAGAGAGAAGAAGCCATCTAGCTACTGGCTATGGACCCTTAGGTCTATGGTAAACTACTCATGCTTCATCGGAAGGGCAGCAAGGCTGATGTAGAGGCCCTCCGTGATCGAATCCCCCTCCGGCGAAGTGCCGAAAAAGGCCCCAAGATGGGATCTCACGGGAAAAGAAGCTTGCGGTGGCGGAAAAGTATTTTTGGTGTCTCTTCTGGTATAGGGGGAACATTTGAGGATTTATAGTGCGAAGATTAGGGTTGGAAGGTCTACGGGGGGGGGGGGGGGGGGGCATAAGCCATGGGAGTGCGCCCCTACTGCTTGTGGCCACCCCGTAGGGCTTCTGGCCTCCTTTCCAAGTCTCGTGGGTTTCTTCTGGTCCAAGAAAAATCACCGTAAAGTTTTATTCCATTTGGACTCCGTTTGATATTCCTTTTCTGTAAAAGTCAAAAACAAGGAAAAAACAGAAACTAGCACTAGGCTCTAGGTTAATAGGTTAGTCCCAAAAATAATATAAAATAGCATATTAATGCATATAAAACATACAAAACAGATAATATAATAGCATGGAACAATAAAAAATTATAGATACATTGGAGACGTATCATGCTGCTGAGTAGCTCGCTGACTGGTAAGTTCCTCTAGTTTCCTCTCCTGCAATGCTAATCTTTCTTCTACCTTCTGCATCCGGTCTTCTTCCTCATTCTTCTTTCTCCCTCGGCTTCTATAAGTGGCACTGCTATCAGGAAACCCATGCTTCCATGGAACGGAGCCTGATGTGCCTCGTGTTCGTCCAGGGTGTTCAGGATTCCCGAGGGCGCGTGACAGCTCATCCTTCTCTTTGTCAGGGTCGAACGTTCCTTCCTACATGGCCTTGATTGCTTCCTGAATTTGTTTGACGGGTGTTGCAAGTTGAGCTTTCGTATAAACACACTCCCCTATTTCTGGGTGCAAAGTTCCCCCATGCCCGAAGAACCAAGTCCTTGCCCGTTCGGGCCAGTTCAATGTCGCTGGATGGATCCCTTTATCAAGCAGGTTGGTCTCAGCTTTGTCCCACGTAGGTCGGGAAACCTTGTAGCCACCTGACACCGTAACATGGTGATATTGCTTCTTTGCAGCATTTTGCTTATTTATCGAGGACCTTTTCTTAGCTTTGTCTAATCTCTTGTATGCCACAAATGCGGGCCAGTGATTTTTTTATCTTTGCATATTAACCGGTGAATTCTGGAGTCTCCTGTTTCTCGACAAATTCGTTCAATCTTTTCTTCTAGTTCTTGAATTGTTCGGCCATCTTCTTGAGAGCCCACGCCTTGAGTTTTCGCTCTATAACTGGGTTATTTGGATCCTCCTCTGGTGGTAGGCTAAAATTTGTCATGAGCGAGTTCCAAAGTTCATCTTTCTGTCTATCCTCGACATAAGAAACTTCTTTGTCCTTCTTCTTATTCCATTCTTAGATGTTGATCGGGATGCTCTCCCTAACAACAACTCCGCACTGATGTATAAATCGGTCTGGGGACCGCTTGGGAAGAGTCGGTTTGCCATCTTCAGCGACTTCTTCGATCATGAACCTTTCATTCTCGCCCAACCTTTTCTTTGGGCCTCGTCTCCTTACAGAAGGTTGGCTCGATCCAGAGGGCTAAAAGAAGAAAGAAGCATTAATATATGTACATACAAAACAATTAATGCATCTAGTGAGTGATACGTCTCCAACGTATCTATAATTTTTATTGTTCCATGCTATTATATTATCTGTTTTGGATGTTTTATATGCATTAATATGCTATTTTATATTATTTTTGGGACTAACCTATTAACCTAGAGCCCAGTGCCAGTTTCTGTTTTTTTCCTTGTTTTTGAGTTTTACAGAAAAGGAATATCAAACGGAGTCTAAACGGAATAAAACTTTCACGATGATTTTTCTTGGACCAGAAGACATCCACGAAACTTGGAGAGGGGGGGGGGGGGTCAGAAGATGACCGAGGAGGCCACAAGCCTCCTAGGTGCGCCCCAGGGGGGCGTGCCCTGAGGGCTTGTGGGCCCCTCGGGTGTCCTCCAACCCTAATTCTTGCTCCATAAATACCCAAATATTCCCAAACCACCAGAGGCATCCACCAAAATACTTTTCTGCCTTCGCAAGCCTCTGTTCCCGTGAGATCCCATCTTGGGACCTTTTCCGGCACCCTGCCGGAGGGGGATTCGATCACGGAGGGCATCTACATCAACCTTGCTGCCCTTGCGATGAAGTGTGAGTAGTATACCATAGACCTACGGGTCCATAGGTAGTAGCTAGATAGCTTCTTCTCTCTCTATGATCTTCCATACCATGTTCTCCTCCATGTTCTTGGGGTTCTATCCGATGTAATATTCTTTTGCGGTGTGTTTGTCGAGATCCAATGAATTGTGGATTTATGATCAAATTATCTATGAATATTATTTGAGTCTTTTCTGAACTCTTTTATGCATGATCAGATATCTTTGTATTTCTCTTTGAATTATCGGTTTGGTTTGGCCAACTAGATTGGTTTTTCTTGCAATGGGAAGAGGTGCTTAGTTTTGGGTTCAATCTTGCGGTGTCCTCAACCAGTGACATAGTAGGGGTAGCGAGGCGCGTATTGTATTGTTGCCATCAAGGGTAAAAAGATGGGGTTTTCATCATATTGCTTGAGTTTACCCCTCTACATCATGTCATCTTACTTAAGGCGTTACTCCATTCTTATGAACTTAATACTCTAGATGCATGCTGGATAGCGGTCGATGTGTGAAGTAATAGTAGTAGATGCAGGCAGGAGTCTCGGTCTACTTGACACAGCCGTGATGCCTATATTCATGATTATTGCCTTAGATATCGTCATAACTTTGCACTTTTCTATCAATTGCTCGACAGTAATTTGTTTACCCACCGTATGGTTTCTTTCAAGAGAGAAGCCTCTAGTGAAACCTATGGCCCCCGGGTCTATTTTCCATCATATATTTTCAGATCTATAAACCAAAAAACCCAAAAATATCTTGTTGCAATTTATTTATATTTATTTTAGTTTGCCTTTTTATTTATATTTTATACCTATCTCTATTAGATCTTACTCTTGTTCGAGACCGTGAAGGGATTAACAACTCCATTTTCGCGTTGAGTGCAAGTGTTTGTTAGTTTATGCAGGTGCATATATTGTAGAACTGCTCGTGCCTCCTACTGGGTTGATACCTTGGTTCTTAACTGAGGAAAATACTTATCTCTACTTTGCTGCATCACCCTTTCCTCTTCAAGGGAAAAATCAACGCAAGCTCAAGAAGTAGCAGGAAGAATTTCTGTCGCCATTGCCGGGGAGGTTCTACATCAAGCCTACCAAGTACCCATCATAGACTCTCATCTCTTGCATTACATTATTTGCCATTTGCCTCTTGTTTTTCTCACCCCCACTTCTAAAACATTTGCCATAAGCCTCATATTTGCCTTTTTATTCGCCTTCTTTCGTTCGTCTTTTCGTTTGCCCTTATGTCTTACTTGGTTTGTTTGCTCGTTTGCTTGGTATAATTGTGTGTTTATTGAAAATCAGAAGCAAAGAGTTTATGGATCCTCATCCACTTGCTAATCTTTTTAAAAGATCCAACTATGATGAACCAATTGCTAGTGAGTTGAGTGCACTAGATTATCTTTATGAAGTTTTGCTTGAAATTCGTGATGAAGTGCTAATGGAAGAAATTTATAAAGTGGTTCACGATAGCTCCTTGAATGAAAAGCATGATTGCAATTATGTTATTATAAATTCTATTAATGTCAGTTGTGCTAATAATATGCAAAACCCTAAGCTTGGGGATGCTAATTTTGCTATGTCCACTACTTGTTGCAATGATCATGATTGGGGTGATTCTTCTTATGATCTTGAAAATTTATTTAAGCCTCATGATGAATATGTTTGCAATAATATCAAGAGTGGGTTTGGAAGAGCTTCAACTTTAGGTAAAAGTAATCCCACTACTTTGGATAATAATCAATGTTATGAAATTTTTGATAAAAGTAGGCTTGGAGAGGTCATGACCTTATTTGATGATAATCCCACTATTTTGGAAAAGTGTCAACTCTGCATGCATGTGGATCATATAGAGAAAATTTTATATGATAGCTATATTGTTGAATTTGATTATGATCCTACATGTAATTACTATGAGAGAGGGAGATATGGTTGTAGAAATTTTCATGTTACTAAATTACCTCTCGTTATGTTGAGATTGCTATTGTTTCCTTCTTCTTCCTTGCATATGCTAGTTCTTGCTTCTCTTGAAAATTTGTTTGCTTATAAAATGCCTATGCATAGGAAGTATGTTAGACATAAACTTGTTTTTCACATGCTACCTGATGCTCTCTTCGTGTTTCAATTGCTATCTTTCATGTGAGCATCATTAAAATTATCAACGCCTAGCTAAAAGGCTTTAAAAAGCGCTTTTTGGCAGATAACCCAATATTTTTCTTTTCCGTTTTCATGAAAATACACATTATTACTTCTGTAGTAATTGTGTTTTGGTGTTTCAATTAGTGTTTGAGCCAAGTAAGACCTTTGGGATGGTCTATGGTGATAGTTGATTTGATCTTGCTGAAAAACAGAAACTTTTACGCTCATAGCCAGAATTTTAAAAAATCACTAAAACATGCTTTTGATCTGATTTTTTTACACAAGATTGACATACAAACTGAATAGATTTTCCTAAGTTTTCAGAATTTTTGGAGTTACAGAAGTATATGAAGTTTTCAGATTGCTATAGACTGTTCTGTTTTTGACAGATTGTGTTTTCTATGTGTTGTTTGCTTATTTTGATGAATCTATGGGTAGTATCGGGGGGTAGGAACCATGGATAAGTTGGAATACAGTAGATATAACACCAATATAAATTTATAATGAGTTCACAACAATACCTAAAGTGGTGATTTAATTTATTATACTAACGGATCTCATGAGTTTTCTGTTGAGTTTTGTGTTGTGGAGTTTTCAAGTTTTGGGTAAAGATTTGATGGACTATGAAATAAGGGGTGGCAAGAGGCTAAGCTTGGGGATGCCCAAGGCACACCAAGGTATTATTCATGGAAAACCAAGCATCTAAGCTTGGGGATGCCCCGGATGGCATCCCCTCTTTCGTCTTCATTCCATCGGTAAATTTACTTGAGACTATATTTTTATTCACCACGTGATATGTGTTTTGCTTGGAGCGTCTTGTATGATATGAATCTTTTCTTTTTATTTTGACACAATCATCCTTGATGTACACACCTTTTGAGAGGGACATGCATGAATCGTGAATTTATTAGAATACTCTATGTGCTTCACTTATATCTTTTGAGCTAGGCAGTTTGCTCTAGTGCTTCACTTGTATCTTTTTAGAGCACGGCGGTGGCTTTATTTTATAGAAATTGTTGAACTCGCATGCTTCACTTATATTATTTTGAGAGTCTTTAAACAGCATGGTAATTTTCTTAGGTTATGAATTTAGTCCTAATATGATGGGCATCCAAGAGGGTTATAATAAAAACTTTCATATAAAGAGCATTGAATACTATGAGAAATTTGACTCCTTATGATTGTTTTGAGATATAGAGATGGTGATATTAGAGTCATTCTAGTGAGTAATGGTGGATTGATAGAAATACTTGTGTTAAAGTTTGTGATTCCCGTAGCATGCATGTATGGTGATCCATTATGTGATGAAGTCGGAGCATGATTTAGTTTTTGATTGTCTTCCTTATGAGTGGCAGTCGGGGACGAGCGATGGCCTTTTCCTACCGATCTATCCCCCTAGGAGCATGCGTGTAGTACTTTGTTTTGATGGCTAATAAATTTTTGCAACAAGTATGTGAGTTCTTTATGACTAATGTTGAGTCCATGGATTATACGCACTCTCAGCCTTCCACCATTGCTAGCCTCTCTAGTACCGCGCAACTTTTGCTGGTGCATTAAACCCACCATATACCCTTCCTCAAAACAGGCACCATACCTACCTATTATGGCATTTCCATAGCCATTCCAAGATATATTGCCATGCAACTTCCGCCGTCCTATTTATTATGACATGCACCATCATTGTCATATTGCTTTGCATGATCATGTAGTTGGCATAGTATTTGTGGCAAGGCCACCGTTCATATTTTTTATACATGTCACTCTTGATCATTGCACACCCCGGTACACCACCGGAGGCATTCATATAGAGTCATATTTTGTTCTAGTATCGAGTTGTAATTCTTGAGTTGTAAGTAAATAAAAGTGTGATGATCATCATTATTAGAGCATTGTCGCATGTGAGGAAAGGATGATGGAAGCTATGATTCCCTCACAAGTTGGGATGAGTCTCCGGACTTTATAAAAAAATAAAAGAGGCCAAATAAGCCCAAATAAAAGAAAAGTGGCCAAAGAAGCCCACCGAAAAAATGAGAGAAAAGAGAGAAGGGACAATGTTACTATCCTTTTTCCACACTTGTGCTTCAAAGTAGCACCATGTTCTTCATAATAGAGAGTCTCCTATTTTGTCACTTTCATATACTAGTGAGAATTTTTCATTATAGAACTTGGCTTGTATATTCCAATGATGGGCTTACTCAAATTTCCCTAGGTCTTCGTGAGCAAGCAAGTTGGATGCACACCCACTTAGTTTCTTTTTGAGCTTTCATACACTTATAGCTCTAGTGCATCCGTTGCATGACAATCCCTACTCACTCACATTGATATCTATTGATGGGAATCTCCATAGCCCGTTAATACGCCTAGTTGATGTGAGACCTTCTCCTTCTTTTTGTCTTCTCCACAACCACAATATTCTATTCCACCTTGATGTCTACTACACAACTTGTTCTTGTAGACTCGTGTTGGGCCTCCAAGCGCAGAGTTTTGTACGACAGTAGCAAATTTCCCCCAAGTGGATGACCTAAGGTTTATCAATCCGTGGGAGCCATAGGATGAAGATAGTCTCTCTCAAACAACCCTGCAACCAAATAATAAAGAGTCTCTTGTGTCCCCAACACACCAAATACAATGGTAATTTGTATAGGTGCGCTAGTTCGGTGAAGAGATGGTGATAAAAGCGTAGTAATGGTAGTAGATATTGATTTTTGTAATAGGAACAACAAAAAACAGCAAGGTAGCAATTGATAAAATGGAGCACAAACAGTACTGCAATGCTTGAAAATGAGGCCTAGGGTCCGTACTTTCGCTAGTGCAATCTCTCAACGATGCTAATCTAATTGGATCATATAACCACCCCTTAACGTGAGATGAAGAATCACTCCAAAGTTCTTATCTAGTGGAGAACATAAGAAGAAATTGTGAGTAGTTATTCTTTCCGATCGATCTATCCAAGCATTCGTACTAAAATAACACCAAGTTATTCTTTCCGATCGATCTATCAAGAGTTCGTACTAAAATAACACTAAGTTATTCTTTCCGATCGATCTATCAAGAGTTCGTACTAAAATAACACCAAAGCAAATTCAGATTCATAAAACTCAATCCAACACAAAGAACCTCAAAGAGTGCCCCAAGATTTCTACCGGAGAAACAAAAGACGAGAACGTGCATCAACCCCTATGCATAGATTATCCCAATGTCACCTCGGGAATCCGTGAGTTGTGTGCCAAAACATACATCAAGTGCTCTCAAATCCAACAAAGTGTTCAATCCAATAAAAGTGAAATCTCAAAGGTAGAACTCAATTCATCACAACAAGATAGAGAGGGGGAAACACCATATGATCCAACTATATTAACAAAGCTCGCGATACTTCAAGATCGTGCCATATCAAGAACAAGAGAAAGAGAGAGAGATCAAACACATAGCTACTAGTACAAACCCTCAACCCCGAGGGTGGACTACTCCCTCCTCATCATGGTGGTTGCCGAGATGATGAAGATGGCCTCCGGTGATGATTTTCCCCTCCGGCAGGGTGCCAGAACAAGGTCCAGATTGGTTTTTCATGACTACAAAGGCTTGCAGCGATGGAACTTCTGATCTAGGGTGTTTCTAGGTGTTTCTATATTTATAGGATTTTTTGGCGTCGGTCTCACCCTAAGATGGGCCTCGAGGGGCCCACAACACACCAGCACACGCTAGAGGGGGCTGGCATGCCCTGGTGGGTACTGGCCATCTCGTGGCTCTTTTGGCCCTCCCACGAAGGTTCTAGTGCATCTTTTCTTCCAAAAAATCATCAAAAAGTTTCGCTGCATTTGGAAGAACTTTGATTTCTACACAAAAAAACAACACCATGGTAGTTCTGCTAAAAACAGCGTCAGTCTAGGTTAGTTTCATTTAAATCATACAAAATTGCACTCAAATCATATAAAATTGTTGTAAACATGGCATGAATACTTCATAAATTATAGATACGTTGGAGACGTATCACTACCATATGACTGCCTCTAACCTCAAATTCACATATCATGTTGTGGTTCTCCCTCCAACCTCGAATCACCATGGATTCAGATCCACCTTGCCCACTATCAGAGAGGGATGTGGATCTCGAGCTCTTGTGCATGCACAGAGATAGTCTAGAGAGGGCTTATGCATTGTAGAAAGCTCGGATGAAGTTAGTTGTGAAGATTGCGAGCATGACCACCGTCAACGAGAGAGCACGCATGACTCTGGGATACGAAAAGAGCTCATAGCCTCTCGTTCTTTCACCTTGCAGATTGCTACCCCGTCGTCGTTAATTTTGGGGAAGAGCAAGATTTTCCTACACCTAAATCCCTTTCTTCCATCCTAGAGCCGAGCGTTAGCAAAAAATCTTGGTTATAAGAGGCTAGGAGGATGGCAGATAATTGTAGAAGAGGCAGAGGGAATCGAAAAGGGGGGAATCAATGCAACAACCATGGGGATGGGGTTCTGTCGCAAATCCCTCCAAATCCTGCTCAGGGAAGCTACTACCCATGATGGAGTTGTTGGATTTCCCTGAAGATGAAGGGTGAAGCAGTATAGTAGAAGATAGTATTTCCCTTAGTAAAGAACCAAGGTTATCGAACCAAAAGGAGATGACACACATACAACATGAACGGACCTGCACACACACAAAAAACACAATGCCTGCACCGAACAAAGGCAAGGGGGTCGTCACTCCCCTTGTTCTTGCCAATTGCAAGTATCAAATCTGGTAGTGATAGGTAAACAAATAAAAAAAGCAAGGTAATTGTAAGACCACTTGATAATAATTGAGACTCGACCCAGGGCCATAGTTTCACTAGAGGCATCTCTCTGACAAACATAGCATCGGTGGGTAAGCAAATTACTATTGGGCAATTGACAGAATTTTGCATAGTGATGATGATCATCTAGGGCATAATCAATACATAGGCATTACGTCCGTGACAAGAAGACCGGTAATCCAACTGCATCTACTACTATTACACCACCCCAAGACCGCTATCCAGCATGCATCTCAAAGTATTAAGTTCATACAAATAGAGTAACACATTAAGCGAGATGACATAATGTATACAGAATAAGATCAATCAATATGACCAAACCCCATCGTTTTATCCTTAGTAGCAACAATACAATACGTGCCTTTACCCCTGCTGTCATAGAATAAGATCACCGCAATACTGAACCTACTACAAAGCACCTCTCCCGCTGAAGATAAATCAATCTAGTAATTATGTGGGAGAGGTGCTCGGTAGTAGGTTCAATCTTGCGGTGTCCTTACTACGTGATAGGAGGAGTTGCAAGGCACATGTTGTATATTCGCTACTAAGGGTAAAACGACAGGGTTTGAACATATTAATTGAACTTACATTGTCTACATTATGTCATTTTACTTCAAGCATTACTCAGTTTGTTATGAACTTAACACCTTGAAATGCATGTTGGATAGCGGTCTTGGGGTGGAGTAACAGTAGTAAATGCAGATGGATTATTCAATCTACTTGTCTCAGACGTAATGCCTATATATTGATCATGCCATGCAAAATCATGATAAGTATGCGTTATTCTATCATGGGACATTTACATTTGTGCCCCTAACTGGAACCCACTACTCATATTTGCCCCTAATTTCGAAGCATGCTCAAATTTGCCCCTCTGCCGTTAGTTGCCCTTATAGAAATGCCCTTCTGCGTCATTATCGTCCGGTCAAAGGGCTTTGAATTAGGGGCACAAATGTAAATGTCCCTTCTATCAATTGTCCAACAGTAGTTTGTCTACCCACCGTTGTTATGCTTATGAGAGAGATGCCTTTCATGAAGCTATGGCCCCCGGGTTCATTTTACATATTTACTAAAACCCTAAAAATTGCTCATTGTTTTTACTTTATTTTTATTTTATTTTATATCTACCACTATCATATTTAATCCTTGCAATTGGCGAGAACTAGGGGAATGACAACCCTCTTTATGTCATTGGGTGCAACCATTTGCTTTATGTCTGTGCATGTACCGCTTATCTTGTTTGTGTGGCATCTGTTGGGGAATGTTGCATGGAAAACAAAAAATTTGTACGCACACGCAAGATCTATCCATGGAAATGCATAGCTACGAGAGGGGGACAACATCTACCACTACAAAAAAAATACTTCCGTGATGATACATGTTTGTCACAGTAGGTCATGTTTTCTGTCATGCATGTACATCCATGGTGATTTTATGATAGAATCAAGATAGTCATACGTGTGCTGTCGTAGAAGTGTTCCATGACATTACCAAAATTATCATCACGGAAGTGTCCACTTCCATGATGATAAATGGCGTGTCATGGAAGTGCTTTCGTCAAGGGTAACTGACACGTGGCATCCACCGTAACGGGTCGCTGTTAAGCTATCGGGTTCCGGTTTGGATCCGATAACCCGTTAACAGCCAGGACCAATGGCGATTTTCCACGTGTAAAATTCTCATTCGCCGACGATCCACGTGTCAGCTCAGCGTTGGGACAGTTGTCAACCGTCCATTGGACAAGAATCGCCAATGAAATGTTGACATGTGGGACAGCCCAATAGAGGCCCATATAGGTTTAAAAGCCGGCCCAGGAACAGGCCCACAAGATTTCGTCAGATCTAATGGGCCGGCCCGTTAATAGCCTAACATTTTCTGGACCAAATTATGGCCCACATCAGATACGACCCGTTAAAGGACTACAATATTCTGGGCCAGTTTATGGCCCATATCAGATCCGGCCCGTTAACAGCCTGCAATAGTTTGGGCCAAATTACGGTCCATACCTGATCCGACCCGTTAACTGACTTTCATTTCTTGGGCCAAATTACGGCCCATAACAGATACGACCCTTTAACAGCTACTGTGCCATCGGGCCCATTGGGGGCCTGATTTGCTCTTCGGCCTCTTAATGGCCCGTTTAACAGTTCGGCTCGATATTAGTTTCGGCCTGTCAGCGACCCTGTCTACATATGGGTCTCTTTCGGCCCGGTTTCACTTTCGGCCATTTAAAGGCCTGAGTTGCACCTGGGCTTAATTCTGCTCTGTAGTTACTTTCGGCCTCTTAACGGCCCGTAGTCTTCGTGGATACATTCTAGCCCAAACTGCCTATCAGCCCGTTAAAGGCCCTTGAGAGTGTTGGGCCTAATTTTGGCCCATTATACATCTGGCCTGCTTCCCGCCCGTCATGTAATTGGGTCAGCCAAGGCCCAAAAACATTTCAGCCTGTTAATGGCCCGTCACACAAATGGTCCAATAATGGGCCGATGTATATTACAGCATGCTGTCGGCCCGTGATTTGTTCGGCACAATTAAGGCTCAATCTAGTTCTCAACCTGTTAAAAGCCTATTTAATTTTCCGGCCCAATTAAGGCAAGCGGTTTACTCGGTGTTTTAAAGGTCCGAAACTAATAGTGGGCCAGATTAAGACTCGACCTAACTAATGGCCAAAGATGATTGTAGGCCCACGGTTTGGCCCATACTAGCGATTGGCGACCGACCAGTTTTAGTACCAAAATTATTTTTTTATAAACCTAACCTATTGGCTCATTGCGCTCTAATCGAAGGTTACGACCTTTTCTCAGAGCGACGACAGCATAAACAGCAAATAAATTATAGCATCATGACGAAGAATAAACCTAGACTATACAACAAAGAAATTACAGCATATTACATCGCCTGGCCATCAAAGTTCGCCGCCAGTGATAATAAAGGGCAACCAGACAGCAGATTCCATAAACTGGGCAGGTCGCCACTAGTGGAAGTAAATAGGCCGACAAAATAATAGACAGAACTGACAGCACTTCAACATAGTTCAAGAAAGGTTAGCCCGGCCCAGGAGCTGCAGCACAAGCAGCTTAGCAACCTGATGAGACTGCGCTTGTTTAACGCTTAAATCCACCAACTTAAGCTGCATAGCATCAATAGACATCCTGTACTTATCGTTAATCTTGCATAGAGATTGGAGTTCCAGTCGGATTTGAGCGGGAGCATGTCTTTCTTCTTGAATTTCAGACTGAAGAAGTCGAACAGATTCAGGCGGCGACTTCATCGAGCTTGTGTCACTGAGTAAGTTCGACACTACATCAAGACATGACTTTGTGGTTGTATCCCTACCCTCAAGATGTGTTGCCTTCTTCTCTGGAATATATGTTAGAGGGACAAATAATGGGTTCGTCTCACTATCATTGTGGCAGTTCTTCCAAGCATCAGTGCTGTCACCCTGAAAGAGAAACAAGTAGGTAGATAACAGGTTTTGAACGTATAAGCATCAGCGCTGTTAATTCATCTTATTTCTTTGTCAGAAATAAAGAGACACAGTTTAAAATAGCATTAACATAATAGACATTGTCCATAGTTAAGACAGCAGGAAATGGCATTGTGCAGGACCGGCCAGCTTCACCATACCACTGGATTACAGATCAAGAACACAAGCATACATGTAGTGCTAAACAACGTATAAGCATGAATGGTTTGTGTACTGTCAATTTATACCATTTCAGATTGGTAAATAAAGAGACATGATTTAAATAACATTAATATAATATGGCATTGTTCATAGTTGAGACATAGCAAGATATGACATTGTGCTGGAGTTGGTAGTTTCACCACACCACTGGATTACAGATCAAGAACACAAGCATACACACAGTGCTAAAGAAGGTAACTTGCTATGTTTAGTTTAATTTACATGGTATGAATAAAGAACTAGGTTGTACAACTAAAGACTGAAATT
Organism: Thinopyrum elongatum; assembly: GCA_011799875.1. Lineage (NCBI taxonomy): Eukaryota > Viridiplantae > Streptophyta > Magnoliopsida > Poales > Poaceae > Thinopyrum > Thinopyrum elongatum. The sequence goes on from CM022299.1 coordinate 73,093,159, forward strand.
GAGAAGGGCAAACTTATGTTTATGTACTTCTTCGTTATAAACTTTGAACAAGCAATTTGATGCAGACGACAAAAATAAACAGCATTTGCACTCATAGCTATCCAAATATACACAACAAAGTTTGAAGGCTTGAGGAGGACAAACTTACATTAGGAGTGAAGACCGGCTCTATAAAGCCCTTGTCCATATTGATGGGGGGGGGGGCAATTCAAGAAGTTTACCACACATTCTTCTTCAAGAGCATTGCCTTTTTTCTACATTTTGTTAAGAGTAAATATAGATGTGAAAATATAGGAACAAATTGCGATTATTTAACCTAAGATGCATAGTAGAAATATAAATACAGCATACAGGCAAAAGCCACTGACAAAAGCAATGCAGAGCTAAACTTCTTCAGTAACATTGGTTTTATTCAATATTTTGGCAAGAGTAAATGTAGATCTGATGTGTAGAAAATGGAGGGCAAGGGAAAATAAGCTGCAAAGTGTACATGAAGAACTAGCTGACAATATAAGTACAGTGATGAAGGACAGCAGATACTTACAAGAACAATGCAGAGCTAAATTTCTTCATAAGCATTGGGTTTATTCTACATTAATGTAAGCATTAAGATAGATTTGATAATTTGGAGCGAACAGTGGATAAGCAAGCTATAATGCACAATGATGTCACATAATCCACCAGGTATGAATGTAAGTACTCACAAGAGCAAAGTAGCGACCAGCATAGTTGCGATATCCTAGGTTTTACGACGCTGGTTCTATCACCAATATACGTGGGGTGCTATCTGATTTTTCCGGTAGCACCACCTTTTTCAAGGACTTTGCTTGTACTCCTTCAGGTTTTGCAATCACCCTCTTCCTTTTGGATGTCTGAAGCACAAGAACAGCATTTGAATGGAAAAACATGGTATGACGACAAATGGAATAGGTATTGGTAATGGATGGGCATGGCATCTTCACATATATCATGAGTAAACTAAGCAGATGGCGGTGCAACGAAGCAAAAGAAATGCAAGACACCTTATGCAAGATATGTGCAACCAATAAAACCTTGGCAAATTAGAACAGGCACCTTATAGGGTGAACAGGATAGGCCATCTGCCTTTGACTCCTTGAGCTCAGAATAGTCATTAGGATCATATTCTGAATACGAATCTATAGGCCGGGAGCATGTGGGTTTCATTGCATCCACAATGGACCTCAATCCCTTGATGCCAAGTTTGTTACCCATTGAACTGTTCCGCAATATTCTTCTGATGTGCGCATTCTTGTATTCATTTTGATTACGTACAATATCTGAAAAGCATGAAAACATAAAAAGTAGTGAGATTATCTTTGTAATGCAGAGGATATTGTAATATAATAGGGGCTCCTTGTAAACCCTTGTGTGCTATCACTGGATTCTGATGAGAGAGCCCATGTGTGCTGTAATATGTAGAGTAGATTAATATAATCTGGCACAACTACAAAAAAAAATAGGCTCCCTGTTAGGAGCTCCAAATGTAAGGATAGTTGGCAGATGATAGGTTCATAATATACCGTATAGAAAGTTTATTGCCAAACCATGATAACGAGAGCGCACAGCCACTAGGCAGATGGTAGTGTAGATAATAGGGGTACACCATAACCACCATAAATAAATCGGGAAAGCGGAACTGGCTGGAAAATACAGCGTTTTGCCGCTACAAATATGCAGCCTATCGATCCTACAGGCCAGCTCTATTCATCTGAAGGCGCACAACTGTTACTATCAGTCTAGTCTATCAAGGACCATGCGGCTCCCACCATTTCCGGGATATTATGGCAGACCAACTCGAAGTGCGAAATCATGTAGGAGAACCGGCCCAATAGAGCTGTCGACTGCAGATGTCCTGCTCCCCTTCCTGACAAGGAACATACTGTACTTACTAAAGAAGAACGGAAGCGCCCAAAGAAATGCCATTCCATGATGTCTCCCTATATGTGGCCACATGCATTTGGAAACTCAAGTGGGAGCATTAGCTAACCAATTAAATGTGTGTCTGTTAGCTAATGTCAGTATCATATCACATTCGTATTTGAAAAACCTTAGGACGTATGATTGGTGTGTTATTTAGCTTTAAAGGGTGGACAGCTGCTAGTAGGACGCAAAGCACCTACGCATGATCATAGTGCAGATATAATGGGAAAACCCTAAGCATCAGGAGTAAAATCAGGAAAGTGGAACTTGCTGGAATATATGTGCTAGTATTGCCAGTACGGCTAGAAAGGCTTCAGATACTAGCTCTCTACAACTGAAGGCGCAGTACTGTTACTATCAGTCTAACTCTCAAAGGCGACACATACGACCGAATATGAAGAGTTGCAAGCGTCCATGACAATCGACATGAAGACCAACACGAAGAGTTGAAAGCGTCCATGACAAACGACCGAATAGACCTGTACACTTCAAATGTCCCTGCTCCTCTTCACTACAAAGAACATACTGCACAACTATTATACTCCCTCTATTCCTAAATACAAGTCTTTGTAGAGATTCCACTATGGATCACATACGAATGTATATAGATACATTTTAGAGTGTAGATTCACTCATTTTGCTCCGTATGTAGTCCATGGAGGAATCTCTACAAAGACTTATATTTAGGTACGGAGAGAGTACTTACAAAAGAAGAACAGAAGAGGAGCATGCTAAAGAAGAGCAAGCAGATTTTGGATAATAAAAGTTGGTTGGCCAAACATGATGAACCAGAACGCATAAAGAACGCAACTCCCTGCTGTCCCTCGATATGTGGCACATGTGCTTTTCGAAAGTAAAGTAGGAACATTAGCTAACCAATTAAACATTATCTGTTTTAGTAATATCAGCATCATATATGATTCGTATTTGAGCAACAAGTTTGGAATTATGAGTGGCACGTTGTTTAGCTTGATGGATTGAGGAGCAGTGCTAAGAAGCTACGATGATGGTACTGAATATAAAGGAATGTCTGCATGCAAGTCGCGTGACTTTCGTCAGTTGGGTCAGTCGACCATTTCAGGCGGTTGGATGAAGATCCTACGTCTCCTAACCCTTCTTCTTCCTCGTCTCTGATTCTTCCCCTACAGAACACTGCACGGGCCACCGGCCGAACCACCGGCCCCGACCCCCCCGCCCTCCCCTGAACCGCCCCCACTGCCTGTGTTCCTCCGCCACCCCCACCTCCCACCCCCGCCCCCACCCACGTCGAGTTTTTTTCCTTCGACGAGGCCCCACCACCACCAGGCCACAGCCCCCCACAACCACCGTCCCCACTCGAGCCCCTTCCTTCCCTCCGGTGAACTCCAGCGAGCTCTCAAAAATCGACTGGCCCAATTTTGAAATTTAGTCTACTGTCATTTAACTAGCATGGAATATAAAAGGGGAAAACCATAAGCATTGCGAGTATAGTGTTGAGCGTGCCATGGTGGATCTGAAGGTGCAAACCGGACAAAGGCAATTTCGCAACCAATGTTTGCTTTCAACTAACAAGTAAGATCCTAAGTGATGGACAAGAAATCATAGGAAAGCAGTGGCGATCTATTTTCTTGCTGCGATAAATAAGTTGAGCAGATATGAAAGAGTACCGCCTCTGGTGCGGCGCCGTGTATGCATCTGCTGAGAATTTGATGGTGCCGTGGCAGCGATGGCTGTCGGCGGCATGGAAGCAGATCTAGGAGGGTAGACGATGGTGATACATCTCCAACGTGTCTATAATTTTTGATTGTTCCATGCTGTTATATTATCATTCTTGGATGTTTTACAATCATTTTATAGCAACTTTACATCATTTTTTGGGACTAACCTATTGACATAGTGCCCAGTGCCAGTTGCTGTTTTTTGCTTGTTTTTAACTTTGCAGAAAATCAATACCAAACGGAGTCCAAACGCAGCAAAACTTTTTGGAGATTTTTTCAGGACCAGAAGACACCTGTTGGGCCAAAGAAGTACCAGAGGGGGGCTCCGAGGGGAGCACAACCCACCAGGGCGCGCCTGGGGGCCCAGGCGCGCCTAGGTGGGTTGTGCCCACCTCGGTGGCCTCCCGCACTGCCTCTTTGCTCTATAAATACCCCAATATTCCAGAAACCCTAGGGGAGTCGACAAAAATCAATTCCAGCCACCGCAAGTTCCAGAACCACCAGATCCAATCTAAACACCATCACGGAGGGGTTCATCATCCTCATTGGTGCCTCTCAGATGATGCATGAGTAGTTCATTGTAGACCTACGGGTCCGTAGTTAGTAGCTAGATGGCTTCCTCTCTCTCTTTTGATTCTCAATACATGGTCTCTTGGAGATCTATTTGATGTAACTCTTTTTGCGATGTGTTTGTTGGGATCCGATGAACTTTGAGTTTATGATCAGATCTATGTTTTTATCCATGAAAGTTATTTGAGTTTCTTTGATTGCATGATTACTTATAGCCTCGTATTTCTTCTTTAAATCTTAGGTTTAGTTAGGCCAACTAGATCGATTTTTCTTGCCATGGGAAGAGGTGCTTTGTGATGGGTTTGATCTTACAGTGCTTGATTCCAGTGACAGAAGGGGAATCGACACATATGTATAGTTGACATTAAGGATAACAAGATGGGGTCTATTTCTACATAAATAGATCTTGTCTACATCATATCATCATTCTTATTGCATTACTCCGTTTCTCCATGAACTTAATACACTAGATGCATGCTGGATAGCGGTCGATGTATGGAGTAATAGTAGTAGATGCAGGCAGGAGTCGGTCTACTAATCTTGGACGTGATGCCTATATAATGGTCATTGCCTGGATATCGTCATGATTATTTGAAGCTCTATCATTTGCCCAACAGTAATTTGTTTACCCGCTGTATGCTATTTTTCTCGAGAGAAGCCACTAGTGAAATCTACGACCCCCGGGTCTCTTCTTTATTTTATTGCCTTCGCGATCTATTTTTATTTGCTTTTATTTTCAGATCTATTAATCCAAAAATACAAAAATACCTTGAGGCAATTTATTATTATTTATTTTATCTCACGTTCCCGCGAGATCTATTTATCCAATCTACTATAATTTTACCTATCTTTTTACCCTTGAGGGATTGACAAACCCTCTCTTATGTCTGGTTGCAAGTATTTGTTCTTTGTGTGCAGGAGCTATTTACGTGGTGTTGCGTGGTTTTCCTACTGGTTCGATAACCTTGGTCTCATCACTGAGGGAAATACCTACCGTAGCTGTGCTGCATCATCCCTTCCTCTTTGTGGAAATACCGACGTAGTTCAAGCCGCATCAAAAGGAATTTCTGGCGCCGTTGCTGGGGAGACATCATCAACATCTACCAGGTTCCTAATCACAAATCTCATTTCCTTGCAATTTACATTATTTGCCATTTTCCTCTTGTTTTCATCTCCCCCACTTCACAAAATTTTTCCGTTTTCTTCGCCCTCTTTTTCGTTCACCTTCTTCTCGTCAGATCTCTTGTTTGCTATCTCTACTTGTGTTACCATGTGCCTTCTATTTGATTGCATCTTTGCTTGCTAAAAATCTATTGATATGGACCCTCATACACTTTCTAATCTTTTCAAAAGATCCAATTATGATGAACCAATTGATAGTGAACTAAATTCACTAGATTATCTTTATGAAGTTTTGCTTGAGATTTATGAATCTGAAAATTGTGATGAAGTGTTAAATGAAGGAATTTATAAAGTGATTCATGATAGCTCCTTGAATGAAAAGCATGATTGCAATGATATTATTATAAATTCTACTAATGTCAATTGTGTTAGTGATATGCAAAACCCCAAGCTTGGGGATGCTTGTTTTGTTATGTCCACTACTGATTGCAATGATCATGATTGGGGTGATAATGATTCTTATGATCTTGAAAATTTATTTAAACCTCATAATGAATATGCTTGCGATAATATTGAAAGTGGGTTTGGAAGAGTGTCAACTTTAGCTAAAAATAATCCCACTTAGTTGGAGAGTGTTCAATCTTATATTTTTTTTTATAAAAGTGGGCTTGGAGAAGTCATGATTTTATTTGATGATAAACCCACTATTTTGGAAGAGTGTCAACTTTGCATGCGTGTGGATCATGAAGAGAATACTTTATGTGATAGTTATATTGTTGAATTTGATTATGACCCTACATGTAATTATTATGAGAGAGGAAAATATGGTTGTTTAAATTTTCATGTTACTAAATTACCTCTCGTTATGTTGAGATCGTCAATGTTTTATTCCTCCTCTTTGCATATGTTAGATGTTTCTTGTCTTGATAATTTGTTTGGTTATAAAATTCCTATGCATAGGAAGTATGTTAGACTTAAATGTGTTTGCCATATGCTAGATGCTGCTCTCTTTGTGCTTCAATTCTTGTCTTCTATGTGAGCATCATTAAAATTATCAAGGCCTAGTTAAAAGGCATAAAACGATAGCGCTTGTTGGGAGGCAACCCAATGAATAAAATTTATTTTTGTCTTTTTCTTTCTGTTCTTGAGTGTTTGCACAATTATTCTACTGTTATGATTGTGTTTTTTGTGTGTTTTAATTAGTGTTTGTGCCAAGTAAAGCCTTTGGGATAGCTTTGGTGATAGTTGATTTGATCTTGTTGGAAAACAGAAACTTTTGCATCCAGAAAAATAATTGTTTAGAATTACAGAAGCGACAAATTTTTTTGAATTTTTTACACAAGGTTAATATATAAATTTCCTCTGTTTTACTTATTTTTTAGAATTTTGGGAGTTACAGAAGTATGAGAACAATTCGCATCTTTACAGACTGTTCTGTTTTTGACAGATTCTGTTTTCTTTGCATTGTGTGCTTATTTTGACAAATCTATGGTTTGTATTGGAGGGTATAAGCCATGGTAAAGTTAGAATACAGTAGATATAATGTAATAACAAAATTTCAATGGGTTTTCTACAGTACTTAAAGTAAAGATTGGTTTTCTTGTACTAACGGATCTCACGAAGGTTTTGTTGAGTTTTGTGTGATTGAAGTTTTCAAGTTTTGGGTGAGATTACGATGGATGAAGGAATAAGGAGTAAGAAGAGCCTAAGCATGGGGATGCCCATGGCACCCCAAGCCATTATCCAAAGAGAAGCAAGCAACTAAGCTTGGGGATGCCCGAGTGGCATCCCCTCTTTCTTCTAACGACCATCGGTATTTTACTTGGAGCTATATTTTTATTCGTCACATATCATGAGTTTTGCTTGGAGCGTCTTGTATGATATGAGTCTTTGCTTGTTTTGCTTTTTGTTTTTAGTCATGAATCCTTTCTGGACACACCTATTTGAGAGAGCCAAAATTATGCTATGACTTGTTAGAATTGCTCTCTATGCTTCACTTAAATCTTTATGAGCTATGGAATTGCTCTAGTGCTTCACTTATATCTTTTTGAGCACGGTGTGCTTTAGTACTTTTGAAGAAATGCTCTCATGCTTCACTTAGATTTATTTGAGAGTTAGTAAATTTTTTAAGAAATTCTCTCTTGCTTCACTTAAATTATTTTGAGGGAAGAAAATTTTTATGCTCATGTTCTTCACTTAGATTTGTTTGAGCTATCAAAAGCAACATATGAAATTAGTCCCAAAGTGATAGATATTCAAGAGGGATATAATAAAAACTTTCATAAAGATCATTGGACAAAATAAACTTGATTCCTTTTAATAGTTTTGCGATATGATGATATAATATGTGAGTCATGTTGATGAGTAATTATGCTTTAGTAAGAATATTGGTGCTAAGGTTTGTGATTCCCTATGCAAGCACAAAAGTCAATAGTTATGCAATGAAATTACATCCTACTTGTGGTGCATTATTCGGTGTTAGTTATGCTTAATGCTCGCTTATGAGATTTTTCGTTTCTTGGTTCGATGCTTCTCAATCTTTTGCTAGCCTTCATTTGCACCAAGTATGATCACTACTTGTGCATCCAAAATCCTTTAAACCAGTTTTGCCACATGAGTCCACTATACCTACCTATATGCGGTATTCTTTTGCCGTTCTAAGCAAATTTGTATGTGCCATGTCTAATTTTCAAAATAAATTTCTCTTTTGTGTGCTCGTACAGCTCATGAAACGGTAGGGGGTGGCTGATATATTTCCATGCTAGATGTGTTATTCTCAAGATGAGTGTTTATTCACTTGTCATTGCACGAGAGTACGGCAAAGGTATTAGGGATGCCCAGTCCCAAAATGAAAAATGAATTTAGTTTATGTTGTCAAATAATAAATTCCTTGGAAAGTGTTGGTATGAAAGGCACCCGTGGATATGGCTAGCCATGGAAAGTGAAAGTATGGTTGAAAAAGGAATAAACTTTATTTTCTGTTTGGGAACCGCCTATGATATATCTAGCATGGAAAGTATTGGGAACTACTCGATCATTTTCGTTGACAGGAAAAGCATGCCAGCCAAAATGTTTTTATCTCTATCTTTTTTGCTTTGAGCTCTGGCACCTCTACAAATCTGTCGGGGCGGGATTTCGGGGACGCATTATCCCAGAAATTAGCCCCTCGTGTCATCACCAGCCCAGGATTACCGTTACTGGTGGACACGTCCTTGTTACAGATTACCAAGCAATTACAAGAATTGGATACAAGACCATGAAGGTCTAATGATACAACGATGATATCTGGTGATGGGTGACGGAAGCGACTCGTGGTTCTCCAACGTCGATGGGGCTCCATTCCCACAGGAACGGCTGACCTGGATAATTCCTATCCCGCGTGGCTGCCATCCTAGGATCCGCACGGACATCGCTGTGGTACTCCTCGTGGAACTACTGACCTGGCCAAGTAAATAGCCAGGGACAAGCCTGTGAGTACGTTGGAATGTACTCACAAACATCATGAACAAAAGATATACCGAATGCAGCAGATAAAATATATGAGCATGATGAACCAAACTATATGCGTATGCTCATGCTGGACTATATATATATTAAATGCATGCTGACAGGAATTAAATCATGGCATAATATAATATTAGCATGTACAAATAAATGAATATATAAAAATGTTAGTGATAAGCCAGGAAAGTTAAAGGAAAATAAAATAAAAGAAATGCCGGTCGGATGTCTAAAGTGACACCATGGTAGGTCTTGAAGAGAAATGCCAAACGGGTGTCTAAAAGAGAAATCAGACGAGACATGATCATCCGAGAACTCAGGCGACGTCGCGAGAGGTCTTGAAAAGAAATGCCAGTCGGGTGTCAAAAGTGACGCCACGGTCGGTCTTGAAGAGAAATGCCAAACGGGTGTCTAAAAGAGAAATCGGACGAGATAGGATCATCCGAGAACTCAGGCGATGCCACGAGAGGTCTTGAAAAGAAATGCCAGTCGGGTGTCAAAAGTGACGCCACGGTCGGTCTTGAAAAGAAATGCCAATCGGGTATCCACAAGAGTAGTGGCGTGATAGACCGCCTGAGAACTCGAGGGACGCCACGAAGAGGTCTTGAAAAGAAATGCCAATCGGGTGTCCACAAGAGTAGTGGCGTGATAGACCGCCTGAAAACTCGAGGGACGCCACGGAGAGGTCTTGAAAATAAAACCGAATGCCCGGCATAGTCTAGCCAGCCCCTGAGACAATCAGGAAAATAAAATAAGAGAAACGGGTTAGTCCACAATAATATTCATAAAGGCAGTAATATTAATATGCATAACAAAATCATTCATGATAACAAAAATATTCATGACAGCATTAGTGGTGACAATAATTATCCTGCCAAGTAACTCATGCTCAGTTTAATTATTTCCTCCGAAGACCGACACTAAGACCGACACTTGACCAACCCAGACTGTAGTCCTTAACCGCGGACACGGCTATTCGAATAGGTTTAAACTCTGCAGAGGGTGTACTCTTTACCCACAAGTAAATGAGTTCTTTAGTCAGTACCGTGACACTGACTAATTCCCATTACGGTCTTCGGGTTGAAAACACACCTGACCAGCACACACCAGATTAACTGTCCGGATGCCAGGAATCATGCAAAGCATCGTTCCAGAAAAACGCTAAGTCGGGGAGACAACAATCTCGAGTAGCATGGGATCACTATTAATACGCGCGGATTCCAAGGGGTGCCCCCCTCCCGGATACAACCGGAAACAACCATGCCCCTTGACCCGATGACAGGATTTAGTCCACCATCATGGAAACCCTCATCGTAGCCCTCTATGTGGTGTGTGCACGGAAAGGGGTTAACAACTTATTGAACCGTACCCTACCTGTGGCAGGGACAAGTGCCAGCACGAAACAAGTATGGGGGTTACTGGAACAAGACTCGATCTACGGTCAACTCAGGAGGTTAAGTTTTCCTGCAGTGGTTAGCAAAATATATTCCTTGGTGATACCCAATAGCATCACCACCCGGCATGTCCCAACATGCCCTCACTGCTCATTCTTGTCGCCACGAGGTTTCAGTCTCACGGTCACTTTTCTCGTGACTGGTTCTTTCCTGCAGATTAGTCCGGACCAGCATAGGTATATGGGAATAACCATACTCACTCATACCTCATTTTAAATGAAGACAAAATATTATCAAGGGACCATGCATGTATAACTAGCCATATGCAAGTTTTATTGGAAAATCAACATATTCATAGTTCCACTATTCATGCAAATAATCAACCATGCATCCACCATATCAAGTGTTCAAGATGCTTGCCTTGGGCATGCAGAAGTATTGGGTGCACTCCAAAAGTTTTGAAAATTTTATCTCCCTTCCATTCCTATTTTCAAAAATATTTAAATTACCACATAAATCAAAAACAGTACTAAAAAGTGTTCCAAATATTTTTGAAATAAATACTAAAATAAACTAGATGAAATATTAAAAATAACAGAAAACGAATCAATTCATTTGGAGTTCATATGAATTACTTATGGAATTTCTAAGTTGAAAAGAATAAAGGAATGTACTATATGGAAGATCCAGTGGATATAAAGCTTACTAAAAATGTTCACCCTAGCTGCAATAATAGTTCAAGATTTTAGGAATCTGCAGAAATTTTAATCATCAAATTTGGACTTGAAATGGCTGCTATAGAATTAATGGAAGTTTACTGGAAAAGAAAAAAGGGAAAGAGATGGATGGCGCCCCGAGCGCTATTTAGCCGTGGAGTGATATTGGGCCAAGCCCAGCCATTCAGCTATGCAGGAGCTGTTGACATCGAAGGCATACTCGCGGATTACGTTTCCACTTACTACCAGCTCGGCGTCGTTTCGGTCGCTGACAGTGGGACCCATGGGCCCACCTGTCATGTTTGACTGGTTGCCCTCGCGCGCGTCCTCCTCTGGCCGAATAGAGGCGGTGCTCCGGCGACCGACGCCGGTGATTGGAGGCGCCCCTCGGCGAGCTGAGCTCACCGTCAAGCTCAGGAGACCCAGGCGGTCCCTCCGGTGGGCGAGATAGTCGACGGGGGCACGAATCTGCAGGCGACGAGCTCACCCGATGGACGGCGGCGTCGACCGGATTGGGGCTTTCGCCTACGATACTCTCTCAGCAAAATTGATGATGGGGATGGACTTGTAGGAGCTTCAGGAGGCTATTAGTGAAGAAAGTGGGGAGAGGGAGGACGTGGTTGCGACAGAATGATCCGAAGGGTGGCGACGGCAGAAGCTGCCGGAGATGGAGAAGACGGCCTCGTCTGGGCGATTGAGTGCTCGGGGTGGATCACAGAGAGGTGAGGAGTGATTGTGGGAGGGGGCACGGTGCACTCGAGAGGCCTCTTATAGCACGGGGAAAACCCCTCCCGTGGATTCCACGAGAAGGCACGACAGCGGCGCCTTTTATTGCGGTGGTTGTGGTTGTTGCGAGGCCGGTGGTGGGCGGTTGAGATCAGTGAGGAGGTGGCGGCTCAGGGATAAGCTCGGGAGGCACCAGGTGGCCTGGTCGGTGCCGTCCCCAAGTGGATTACGGCGGTGGTCATTACTGTGGTGGTTGAGGCCGATGAGGACAGCGGTGGTCGAGGCTAGAGGCCAGGGTGGGGTGTCGGCATGGTGCCGGGCTTCCCGGAGAAGCTCAAAGTGGATCAGAATGAGCAGGAGAGCGGCTGTGGGGAGTGGCAGGAGCTCTGGCGTTGGCAGTGCGATACGCGCGCTCTGGGCACGCGGATGACCTGTTTGATGAAATGCCAGGAGGGTTTTGGAATGTTTTTTGAAGATGAAATTTTTCAGAGTGGTGCTAGAGTGTATGCTAGAGATGAGGGACATGCTGATTTGGCCAAAGGAACTACTGTCACATGTCAGTTCAAAACCTTGCCAGATTCTGCCATACACACAGTGTGCTCGATGAAATGCTAGGGCCACCTAGGAATTTTTTATGGAATTGAAATTTGGCAGGGTGATGTCTCTTTGAATGATATGTGTGATGGTATGATTGGTTTGGCAAAAAGAAATACTTGCTAGTGCAAGTTTTGAAGAATTTCAGTTCTGGATTGAAACTTGGAGGATTTATTTGGTCATCTTCCAAGAGGTATATGAAGCTGATCTCCTGGACTTAAGGTTTTTGTTGGAAGGACTATTGGTGGGAAAAAATTTCAGAATTTTTTGAGCAAGGAAAAATGGGGTTGTAGTAGAAACTCAAATTCTTGACAGAATTGAAAAGAGATTGTTTCACTCGAAATTTCCAAAACACCATGTTGGGTTTTTGCATAAAAGTGATATGTAGGCTTCAAATGACCTCCCATAATTTTTGTGGAAATTTTAAAGAATTATTTAAAGTGGTTGTAGTGCAACAAAGGCATTTAAAGAATTGAAAATTCCTTTAAAAGAATTGTTTTGGGCAAAATTTTATTATGGAAATAATTCCTACTATTATTAAAATATAAATGAAATGTTTTGAGAGAACTACCAGAGCCCATAATATTATTTCCAAAAGTTCCTATATGGAGGGAAGAATTTTGAAAGTTAGAGGGCAGAAAATACTCTAAAATTAATAAAACACCCAATACAATTTAAAATTTTATTTCTGGCCAATTTTTACTTATTAAAAATATGGTTAAATTTTTGGGGTGTTACAAAATCCCTACTTCCCTCCGCGAAGGGCCTTTCTATTTACTTTTTGCAATTTTTATTTTTTATTTGAGTCTCCAGCTTCTCTTATAAAGCACCAACTAAGGGGCACTATGATTGTACTTGAGCATTGGTGTAGCTAATATGCGAGTGTGTTTCATGAATGGATCATTGACTGAGCATAATGGGCTAGGGATAACTTGCTTTAGTGTTGATATTTTGAAAGACATGGTTGCTTGTTGATATGCTTGAGTATTGAAATCTTCATGTCAAAACTAGACTATTGCTTTGAATCATATAAAAGTCCAAATGTCCATGCTATAAAGAAAAGAATATGTGATGAACATATTAGGCAGCATTCCACATCAAAAATTTTGTTTTTATCATTTACCTACTTGAGGACGAGCAGGAATTAAGCTTGGGGATGCTGATACGTCTCCAACGTATCTATAATTTTTGATTGTTCCATGCTGTTATATTATCTTTCTTGGATATTTTACAATCATTTTATAGCAACTTTATATCATTTTTTGGGACTAACCTATTGACATAGTGCCCAATGCTAGTTGTTGTTTTTTGATTGTTTTTTACTTCACAGAAAATCAATACCAAACGGAGTCCAAACGCAGCGAAACTTTTTGGAGAGTTTTCTGGACCAGAAGACACCTGTTGCGCCAAAGAAGTACCAGAGGGGGGCTCCGAGGGGAGCACAACCCACCAGGGCGCACCTGGGGGCCCAGGCGCGCCCAGGTGGTTTGTGCCCTCCTCGGTGGCCTCCCGCACCGGCTCTTTGCTCTATAAATACCCCAATATTCCAGAAACCCTAGGGGCGTCGACGAAAATCAATTCCAGCCGCCGCAAGTTCCAGAACCACCAGATCCAATCTAAACACCATCACAGAGGGGTTCATCATCTCATTGGTGCCTCTCCAATGATGCGTGAGTAGTTCATTGTAGACCTACGGGTCCGTGGTTAGTAGCTAGATGGCTTCCTCTCTCTCTCTTTTAATTCTCAATACAATGGTCTCTTGGAGATCTATTTGATGTAACTCTTTTTGCGGTGTGTTTGTTTGGATCCGATGAACTTTGAGTTTATGATCAGATCTATGTTTTTATCCATGAAAGTTATTTGAGTTTCTTTGATCTCTTATATACATGATTACTTATAGCCTCGTATTTCTTCTTCGAATCTTTGGTTTAGTTAGGCCAACTAGATCGATTTTTCTTGCCATGGGAAGAGGTGCTTTGTGATGGGTTCGATCTTACGGTGGTTGATCCCAGTGACAGAAGGGGAACCGACATGTATGTATCGTTGCTATTAAGGATAACTAGATGGGGTCTATTTCTACATAAATAGATCTTGTCTACATCATGTCATCGTTCTTATTGCATTACTCCGTTTCTCCATGAACTTAATACACTAGATGCATGCTGGATAGCGATTGATGTGTGGAGTAATAGTAGTAATGCAGGCAGGAGTCGGTCTACTAATCTTGGACGTGATGCCTATATAATGATCGTTGCCTGGATATCGTCATGATTATTTGAAGTTCTATCAATTGCCCAACAGTAATTTGTTTTGCCCGCCGTATGCTATTTTTCTCGAGAGAAGCCACTAGTGAAATCTACGGCCCCCGGGTCTCTTCTTTATTATATTTGCCTTCGTGATCTATTTTTATTTGCTTTTATTTTCAGATCTATTAATCCAAAAATACAAAAATACCTTGCTGCAATTTATTATTATTTATTTTATCTCGCGTTCCCGTGAGATCTATTTATCCAATGTACTACAATTTTTCCTATCTTTTTACCCGTGAGGGATTGACAACCCCTCTCTTACGTCGGGTTGCAAGTATTTGTTCTTTGTGTGCAGGAGCTGTTTACGTGGTGTTATGTGGTTCTCCTACTGGTTCGATAACCTTGGTCTCATCACTAAGGGAAATACCTACCGTAGCTTTGCTGCACCATCCCTTCCTCTTTGGGGAAATACCGACGTAGTTCAAGCCGCATCAGGTGGCGGCAGGGGAAATATCCCGGCGCAGTGGACGAGACGGTCGTACAAGCGACGTCGACAAGGTGGACGATGGTGGGGATGAAGCGAGAGGACGGGATGCAGGGTTCCTGGTACGAAGCCATGGATGAGAGAGGTCGATCTCTTGTAATGGACGACGGCGTCGGGGTATCAGCTCCGGCATGGTGGAGGAGGACGGCGGTGGATGGGGTGGCGGACAGAGGAGACTGCGGTGGAGAGGGTGTTTTGGCGCCCACGGAGGGAGAGAGGAAGGGGGAACCATGTCTTTAGGGCGCGCTTGTCTCAAATGCGAGGAAATTTACAAACTTAGCCCCCGTTTAAAATTTCCTACATCACAGCAATATTAGTCGGTTGGGGATAGGACGGTAATCTCGCATACACCGAATATTTGCCGACGGAGATTTTGGCCGAGGAGAGTTTGTTTTGGTGCCCACTGTGTATGAATCGAGGAGGGAGGTGAGAGGCGATTTCGACCGAGGAGAAACTGTGTTTTGGTGCCCACCGTGTATGAATCCGGGGAGGTGAGAGGCGGAGGCGGTTATGTCACGTTTGAGTGAAATTACAAGCCTAACCCTATCGAAACCTATAGAAATCGAGCCGATAGGCTTTGCGTGTCAGGGAAAGGCAGTAATTTCCATCTCGCAGATTTTGGTTTCGGATGGTAACTGCGAGTTTCCCCGCTTCATTCAAATTTTTGCAGAGAAAGAGTGCATGTTTACCATGCGAACTCAATTCGAATCCATTTTGTATTTTTTTCTGGCAGGATCCATTTTTTATTCGAATACAAATCTTTATACATCATTTTTTTATATGTACTTTCAAAAGCACAACACCCTTTATACATAAATATGGTTTACAAATGGCATGATCTCAGATTCATAAGGCTGGATCCATCTTAATTTGGATTTTCAAATATTTGAAACCACTTTATGTTGAAATCAAATGTATGCATTCCTCGCTAACTGTCTCCAATTAATGTGTGTTTCATGCGGGTTTTTTTACTTCTCAAACACGTATAATGTGTTTGACACATGCAACATATAGTGTAATCCCGTTTAGACATTAATTGCATATAAACCATGCATTGTCTCTAATTAAAGAATCTATGGATCACTAATATTGATAAACTATATAACATTACACGTGTCCCCAAATTCAAATGAATATGCATGTTTGATAGACCAATTTTCGTTATGATATTATCGATGTCGTGATCTCTAGTTTAAATATTTGAATCCCCTTTAATCCAGATATTCATCTCATATAGCTATCACTCATGCTTATATATCTCTCTAGACCTATATGCCTTCATCGTCTCTCGGAAATCTCTCGTGCTACTTGTATGTCGACAATGATCTTTTATCTTCGTAACACACTGACGGTACTCTCTCCCTCGACCTTCACTCTATCTCTCTCTAAGTATATCTCGCTCCCTGCTATGTGTCTCTAGCTATGATTCTCCCTGCGAAATCTCTTTCTCTCACACAAACACAAACTTCATCTCCCGGGGTCTCATTTCTCTCTACTATTTCCCTGTGTGCCACTCGCACACCCCCTCTCACATAGAGATGTCTTACGCTCCTTAGGTATGAGAAGCTATGACTCTCCCTCTTAAATATCTCTTTCTCACACACAAACACAAACTCTGTCTCCCAGGGTCTCATATCTCTCCACCATTCCCTTGTATGTCGCCCACACACACTCTCTCTCCCTAGAGATATCTCGTGTTCCCTGATATGTCTCTCTAGCTATCACTCTCCTTGTGAAATATCTTTCTCTCTCGCACACAAAACTCCGTCTCTCGGGATCTCATTTCTCTCTGATATTTGTTTGTATGTGACTCACATGCACCCTCTCTCTATCTCTCTCACACCCACACACACAACTCAACCTTCTGATCCACTCGACTCTTATCTCTAACACACACACTAGCTAGCCGATCTCCCTCTAGCTAGCATCTTTATCTTTCTATTTATCTGTTTGTCCATCAACCTTCTTTATCGCCCTCACTCTTGCTTCCTATCACGCACATTATATATGTTTCTCTCTACATGCAGTCATGCGCCCTCTTTTTATCTTTCTCTCACACACACATAACTTCACCCCTCTGAACCACTCGGCGGTCATCTCTAACACACAAACTATTCGATGTCCCTCTAGCTAGCATCTCTATCTCTATCTATCTGCAGTTTCTTCGTCAACCTTTCTTTCTCGCACACACTCTTGCTTCCTATCACGCACACTATATCTGTCTCTCTATACATGCATCTATAGGTTGATCTCTTTTGCACAATCATTGTGTCTTGCTCTCTCTGCTCGCCATAGATGCATGCTCCAGCCCACGCCACTATCTCTTAAAGACAAAAACACATGCTCAATTATCGGGCCTTCTTCCCTCCACTCTCACATGCATGCATATTGTCATACCGATACGTCTCTCCCATGTCGTTGATCTTATGACTTATGTCTTCTTTCTTTTATCTCGATCATGCGCGCGCGCACACACACACACACATCCCACGTATACACGTATACCTCTCGCACATGCACGTTCAAGGTCTCCTATGTCTCCATACATAGTTAATTACCCTCAGCCCTAACCCCACATCGAATCGTTCTCTTCTTGTGTGCACATGACTTCCGTCTGGATGGGTCTCTTCTCTGAAATGCACACTCACACTTAACAATCTCCTTCTAGCTACCCCCCTCTCTCACTCTTCCCCTATATCCTCAAAACCAATAAGAACATCCCTTCGTTTATTCCCGCCTACATGCACCGTCAATATATAGTAGTCTTCCTCGGTGTCTCTCGAACAAACACGTTATCTCGATGTCGACTCCTCTCATGCGCACACGCCTTCTCTTCCCTCTTTACGGGCCTCTTCTCTCTCGCACCCCCCTCATTGGTGGCCTCTGCCATACAAATCACCTCTCTACGATGAAGCCACACACACTTAAATTACTTTCACCACCGAAGACTCCGCTTCACACACACACACATTAAGACTCCATCTCACACACACATGCTCTAGGTGGAGCATTTGTTCCTACCACCCTTCGTCCAACCTTACTCGTACGATAAACAATAACCTTAATTTACTTATATAACATGAACAAATTCCACTTTATTTTAGTAGTTAGCAAAGTTCTCATAATTATATAACGCAAATCATGAGCAGGAAGTGACATTTTTTTTACACAACCACATTAAAATGGCCACGTAAATCACAAGCTAAAGTGTAATACCATTATACTTATATCCTGATGCAAAAGGTGGAGTACATGTCCGAAGAGGCGAAGAGTAGAGTCGCACACACACACTCTGTCTCTCAGAATCTCACACACATACCAGTTACGTGACGCCCCCTAAGTAGACCCGTATGTTACAATTTGTGCACCCATGGGTACACGTGATGGTGCACATTTATTTAAGCCGGACAGCGAACCCAAATAGTTGCTGCATTCATTCCCCTTCCGCCGACTCTTCTCTGGTCGCCGTCGCCCGATAGCCATGGCCCGGCCGAAGGTAACGACATACGCCATGCTCCCACCGGAGCGGCGCTTTGATCTAGAGGCGGCGCGAAGCCCGGATCGCAGCCGCCCTGCCTCTGGAGTCTGAACTAGCCGGAGCCGGACGAGAAGGCATTAGAGGCGGAGCAGCACACGGAGCTGGAGGAGGAGAACGACGACGTGGAGCCGGAACAAGAGGACGACGACGTGGGCGATGCGAAGCCGGAGGAGGACGATGATTTCCATTATACTCAGACTTAAAGGGCTTTGAGTTTCACGCCTCATTTATTTCATAGAGATAAGAGAAAGGAAATTTTAATGGTCATGCATGCATCTTTTTGTGCTAGCACTCCTATATAAGGGTTGACCGGTCTCTTCCCGCGGACGTGCGCGGGCGGTGGAAGAGGAAGGAGAAGGGAAGCGGGCTGTGGAGTATGCCAGTTGCAGCACGAGCTCCAAGGAATGTTCGTGCCAAACAATGCATAGTAGTACAGTATAGTCCAGCGGAGTATGAATTGGCATTTAGGTTCCGTGTGGATGACATGGCTGCAACATGCAGGCTGCAGTTCCACAGCCTACCGCTCCGCTTCGCATGGTTTGGTCATGCAAGATTTGCATGCACGCATGTCATGCACGTACTTGTCGAAGGCGTGCTCAAAAAAGGGCGACCAGGTCCGCTAGTCCGCGTTGGTCCATGCGCCCGAAAAACAACTAATCCCAGTTGCTGTAAATGTCATGCGTGCTTTAAATCCGGGCTAGTGGATGGACGCAAACATGCCATACAACGAACCGCCCGCCAGCTCCCTAATCTCTATCTCTACTCTTATAATAATAATAATCTATCTATCTATCTATCTATCTATCTATCTATCTATCTATCTATCTATCTATCTATCTATCTATCTATCTACTCTTATAAAAAACAGAGTTGGTGATGATGGTGTGCCTACCATCCTGCAATATAGGTCATCCTATTTATATCTAACGGATAGAAAGGAAACTATGGCAATTTTGCAAAAACATACCCACACCCCTCTCCACATTTGCAAATAAGGCCTTCCCTCATTCATCCTTTTCTCTCACAAGATAAACTACTCATACAAATGCTGAAATGCATCTTGATGTTATGTGCAACGCACAGGCATGTTGCTAGTAATAAATAATAAAAATATAAAATATAAAAAACCGAGTTGGTGATGATGGTGTGCCTGCCATCCTGCAATATAGACCGTCCGATCTATATCTGACGGATAGAAAGCAAACTATGGCAATTTTGCAAAAAGATACCCGCACCCCTCTCCACATTTGTAGATAAGGCCTTCCCTTGTTCATCTTCGTCTCCCACGAGATAAACAGCTCGTATAAATGCATCTTGATGTTCCGTGCAACGCATGGGCCTCTTGCTAGTCTCAAATATAAACTGCACTAGTGCGCACCCGCAGAACATCCTTTTCGAAGGGACGAAGCCCTGCAGTTACCATCTCCTCTCGTGTAAACCAGCTCCACAAGGGATAAGGCAGTTGGTCGCCATTGCCATGGATTCACAAGGCGGTGGTGCTTCTCATCCTCGTCGAGGTTGGGAGACCTTGGACGATGATCCTTTGAGACAAATCGTAAGTCGCTCCAACTTCCTCACATCCGCAAGACTTAGCGGTACTTGCACCAAATATTTTAAGAGGGTGCGTAAATATGCGTGGGAGAAGGCCATGCTAGTTGGTCTGCCATGCGTCCTCGAGGATGAGGATGTTTTCTTGGGGGTCTCTCCAGCGCGGCGTGGTTGTAGTTGCAAGTTGACGCCCCTTGAGATGCCGACGTTGAGGGGCACTCAGATTTTGTTCGATGAGCAGGTAACTGATGAGTTTGATCACGTAGAAAATGCATTATAAAGACTACTTCCGTCACTACAAAAAAAACCACTTCCGTGATGATACGTGTTTGTCACAGTAGGTCACGTTTTCTGTCATGCATGTACATCCATGACGATTTTATGATAGAATCAAGATAGTCATACCTGTGCTGTCGTAGAAGTGTTGCATGACATTACCAAAATTATCATCACGGAAGTGTCCACTTCCATGATGATAAATCACGCGTCATAGAAGTGCTTTCTTCAAGGGTAACCGACATGTGGCATCTACCGTAACGGGTCGCCGTTAAGCTATCGGATTCAGGTTTGGATCTGATAACCCGTTAACAGCTGGGACCAATGAGGATTTTCCACGTGTAAAATTATCATTGGCGATAGCAACCACGTGTCAGCACCGCGAAAGGACAGATGTCAACTGCCCAATGCACAAGAGGCACCTATGATACGTCGACATGTGGCAAGGCCCAACAGTGGCCCATTTAGGTTAAAAAGGCTGGCCCAGTCAAAATTAGCGGGCTGGCCCATTAACGACTTGCTTGCAGACGGCCCATTCACAGTTAAGGCCCGTACGGCTGGTGTCAAATCGGCCCATCAACGGCCCGTTCTAAACTTGTCATCATCATGGCCCATGGTCACTTCTGGACCGTTAACAGTCCGCTAAGTATTTGGGCCGAATTATGGCCCGGTGTGTTTTCGGCATGTTAAAGGTCCTAGTTCATTTGGGCCCATTTATTGGCCATTAAAACTTTTGGCCCATAAACGACCGTGAAGGATTTGGGTCATATTCGACCATGTCTGACAATCGGCCTGTTAGAGGCCCACTGTAGATTTGGGCCACTTCTAGCCTGTTGTGATTTTTGGCCTGTTAACATCGGACGAAATCCATGGGCCATATGTGGCCCAATGTCACATCGGGCCTTTTAACGGCCCATATAAAACTGATACTAATCAAGCCCGACCGAACTTCCAGCCTGTTAAAAGCCCGTGTAGTAGGTCGGCGCATTTACGGCCCGTCTGAATTTCGGCCTGTGAACGATTCGCATTGTAAATGGGCCACCACGAGTTGAGATACATTTTGGCCTGCTAATGACCAGTGGGCCCAATCTCACTTTCGGCCTATTAAAGGCCCATGTTATTTATGGGCTCGAGATATTTACACATGTTAACGGCCTATTGTTACTGAGGGCCCAAATTATGTTTCGGCCTGTTAAAGGCCCACTGTGGGCACATGCCTACCAAAAATATGAAAGCTTATGCTGATTTAGACCCAGATATTTTTAGTGGGCTACATGCAAATCACGGCCCATAATCGTTTTTAGCCCAATTGGAATGGGCTCGACGAATGTTTTCATGTTGGGCTCCTAGGAAGCTTTCGGCCGAATACATATCCTACACTATACAAAAATAGTGTCGTAATTTCTACAGCCTTTGGCAGCACAGTAAATGTTGTATCACAATATCATAAATTCTAGCCATACAACAAAAGGCCCGTTGGCATAAAGTTTACAGTCCTTGCAGATAAAAGCACCATTAGATGTATAGAAGCACAGATCATTTGACCTGAGTGCTAATGTTTTAGGCTGTAGAATCTGATGGAGCAGCATGATCTTCCCCTTTTTTCTGCCATTGCTCTTGAACAACGAAGCAAATGTCTAATAGTCTGGTTTCAAAACCATTCATATCTTGACAACATTTGTTAACCACTATTCTTGTTTCCGAAACGATGTCCATTAGGGATTGGACTTGTGTCTAGAGCATAGATATATCACTCTGTCTAGCCGGAAGATTTTGTTCAGTAGGCGATTTGGACGAGGTTACCTTGACAACCAACCCAGAATTATGGAGGAAGGTGCTTTTTGCACTGTTAGTGGAGAGATACTGATGCACTGCAGCAAGAGGTGACATTGTGCCGGTGGTAGCCTCGTCACCTTCAGGTGGTTGTGGCTGTTCAATCATTGTTCCATAGCTTGCTGAAAGTTTGAACTTGTAGATTAGTGTACCAGATAAGTTACTAATGAGACAAAAACAAACAAAGTAGGTTTCACGTTTATACATAACTTATTTTGGTGAACTACTGTAATACATTAGCATGTATTGTAGTGCCAACTACATAATAAAATCACTTTCGGAACATATGTCCATGTAGCATGCCTACTGTATTGTCTATTTCCTCATATTCGCTGACATCTAAGGATAAAGAGACATGGTTTAAAGTAGGATGAACATAGTATGACATCATTCATATCATGGGCAAACAGATATTAAACAAACAGGCTATTGTATCATTGTGTGGGCACGTGAACATCACAACTAGATTACAGATCAAGACTAAAAGAATATCCTTCATCTCTTTTAAACCGTGTAAGGTGAAATGATACATTAAGACAACTGTGTATAAAAGTGAATAGAGTAACTGACATTGGCTGAAAACCAAGAAGTTAAATGAACACATCACAGTAACAAGAAGTTTAAAGGCATGAGTAGTAAGGACTTACAACAGCGGCTTGAACTGGTGTGCTCATGCCCTTCATCTTGCTTGTGTGGCAATCCTTGAAGATTTGCAGTGCATTCGGTTCAGGTTCTTTTTGGTCCGCACGGGCTTTCCTCTGTATTTGGAACAAGTCAATATAGATACGATAATATGGCACAGAAAAAGAAGGAACTAGCAGCTATTTACAAGAGCCTCGCAGTGTGCAATATAGCTACGAGATCCTATTGTCTATTGGAATTTCACTTTAGAACGGTTGGTCTTGTTCTTCAAACAGTTAGCCTAGAAGAAGATACACTTGTAAGGCACATACATAAATACAAGTTTAATATGTGATCTGATCAAATACATATACCCTACCTGATAGTTTGGATCAGACCAGTGTTTAACAAGGGCTGTCCAGTCTTCATCTGTAATATATTCCACTGGAGATGTTTGGGCGATTTCATTGTTAGCCTTGCCTTCAAAGTGAGTTTTTCTAAGGTGATACTGATACTGTCGCAGAGCAGACTAAAAAACATGAGTGCATGCTTGTTTAGTTGCATCATCTTCTGGATCCAACTTGAACCTCATCTGTTGAAAATAGAATGTGAGTCTTATTAGGAGGAAGCTAGAAAGTATGGGACAGAGCAAGACAATATTATAAATTGCGATGAATAACATTACTTACGGATAAATGGTCAAGGAAGGTGTTAAACTGGGTATCGTCTTTCTCATTTCTGTACTAGTTCCACGTTTGGAGGATACGTGCATGACACCTAATGGCAACGGCTGCCTCTGATACTAACTTGGCTGACTCTGTAGCATCACGTGGCCTTTTTAAACCTGCCTCAAAATGGATCTCCATTCTTCCTCCTTTAGATTTTGTTAATCTGTCAAGCATTATCCCTGATGTCTGTTTCCACTTGCACCGTGTTGCTAGTTCAACTACGAATATGGAAAGTGTTAGTGCACATCAAACTATGAGAGTACATATAAAGGAGCGTGCAACTGCAACTTGACTCGGTCAGGTACCATCTTGGTGTTGATGCTCATGAGGTTCATCTGATCTTGCCAAGTCCTGTTGTGTCAGCAGTGCTTCGGAAGTAGTGTTAGGTGTGAAGGCAGCTTGGGAACTGGCCAGTTGCGGAGCAAACAAACGAGTAATTCATTGAGATGCTGGTACAGTTGAAGCGGATGCTGCAGCTAGTGGAGCAGGTGATACTGTGTTTGTAGATTTAGCCGATGGACTTGGACCTTCTACTGCACCATAAGTACCCGCAGAATCTCAAGGGCAGATCCTTTTCCGTTGCACCCGATGAGTAACACCATTCCCTACTATATTCTTTTCCTTGCTCTTTTTTGACTTTGCCATGTCAAGCCGTACCAACAACACAAA
Organism: Thinopyrum elongatum; assembly: GCA_011799875.1. Taxonomy (NCBI): domain Eukaryota; kingdom Viridiplantae; phylum Streptophyta; class Magnoliopsida; order Poales; family Poaceae; genus Thinopyrum; species Thinopyrum elongatum. The sequence goes on from CM022299.1 coordinate 73,117,426, forward strand.
AGAATAAAATCGCTCTTCAGAACTCATTGATGCATGATACAGACAAGCAATACTTTGATGTAAGACAACCGTATGAGGATGGAATATGTAAGAAAAATAGGACGGCGTGACATATTCACAGCTACGATGTGTAAAGTAAGTAGAAGAATTTTCAAGAAAATAGAAGTAATGCAAACTAGACACCATATGAAAGATGCAACCAATATCACTCTGCCAAGTTAAAAGTGTCTTGTCATAAGTGGCATTTCGAAAAATTAGAAGCAGTACAACCTAGAAATCAATGCAAATTGCAACCACTATCAAACTGCCATGTTAAAAGTGTCCAATCATGAGTGAATGATGCGGGATACACAACAACAGTACTTTGATGTAAGAGCATGGTATGATAGATAGATGTAGTGTATCCTAGACACAGAAAGGCACGTCATATGCACATGTATAACGTATAAACTCAGTAGGTGCAATTTAATCAAAATAGAAGAAATACTGGCTAGACAACATATGCAACATGAAACCAATTATCACACTATCAACTTAGAGCAAGCACCTACGATGGTGGAGTACGGGAGATGATCTCATCATGTAGACTTGGGACTTCAACTGTATTAGTAGTAGCAGTGGAAAATCTAGAGAGTCTCTGTTTGCATTGGTCCGGAGGACCACCAACATCCCCTAACTTACTCTTTTCCTTTCTCTTTTCTAATATTGCCTTATGAAATCAAAACCACAAGAAGATGAATAAAATTAGCTCTGCATAACTGGTTGATGCATGATACAGACGAACACTACTTTGATGTAAGGCAAGCGCATGATAGGAGGATGGAATATATACAAAAAAAGACAGCATTGCATATTCACACGTACGATAGGAGGATGGAATATGTATGAAAAACAGTAAGCAGAAGGCATTTCAACAAAATTAGAAGAAATGAAAGCTAGGCACCATATGAACATGCAACCAATATCACTCTATCAGGTAAAAAGTGTCTCATCGTAAGTGCCATTTCAAGAAATTTTAAGCAGTACAGGCTAGAAGACAATGCAAGATGCAACCTAGATCACACTCCCAAGTTAAATGTGTCTTATGGGTAAGTGATTATTGCAGGTATAAGTTGTAAGCTACGCAGATGCAATTCCACAAAATTAGAAGCAATACAAACTAGACATCATACGGAACACGCAACCACATATAACAGTTCCAAGTTAGAGCAAGCACCTGTGATGGTGGAGTAGGGGAGATGTGCTCATCATCTACATAGCTACGTTGACTGTCCAGCCTTGTGTTATCTTGTGAATCTTGTTGGGAGGATGGCGGATTAGAATCTGTAGAGACCGTCTGTTTGAGTTGTGCCGAAGGACCACTATCATCCACTGCCTTACTAATTTCCTTCAGCTGTATGGATTTTGCATTGTGAAGTTAAATCGATAAGAAAAAGGAATAAAATTCGCTCTTCAGAACTCATTCATGCATGATACTGATGAACACTACTCGGATGGAAGGCAAACACATGATACGAGGATGGAATATGTACGAAAAACAGGATGGCGTGACATATTCACACCTATGACGTGGTAACTAAGCAGAAGGCATTTCAACAAATTAGAAGCACTTCAAGCTAGACACCATATGAAAGATGCAACCAATATCACTCTGCCAAGTTCAAACTATCCGGCGTTTCAACAAATTAGAAGCAGTACATGCTAGAAATCATATGCAAGATGCAACCAATATCACAGTGGTGACTTAAAGGTGCCTCATCATAAGTGACTGATGCGGGATATGCAAGAACAATAGTCTAATGTAAGAACATGGTGTGATCAGATATAGTATGTTCTAGAAACAGGAACACATGTCATATTCACAGGCATGATGTGTAAAGTAAGCAGATGCAATTCAACAAAGTTAGAAGCAATACAAGCTAGACATCATACGCAACATGCAACCACATATAATAGTGCCAAGTTAGAGCAAACACCTGTGATGGTGGAGTAGGGGAGATGTGCTCATCATCTACACAGCTACATTGACTGTCTAGCCTTGCGTTGTCTTGCGAATCTTGTTGGGAGGATGGCGGAGTAGAATCTATAGAGACCCTCCGTTTTATTTGCTCGGAAGGACCACCATCATCCAATGCCTTACCAAGTTCCTTCCGCTTTATTGATTTTGCATTGTGAGGTCAAACCGACAAGAAAAAGGAATAAAATTCGCTCTTCAGAACTCATTCATGCATGATACTGACGAACACTGCTCTGATGAAAGGCAAAGTAATGATACGAGGATGGAATATGTATGAAAAATTGGACGGCTTGACATATTCACACCTATGATGTGGTAACTAAGCAGAAGGCACTTCAACAAATTAGAAGCACTGCAAGATAGACACCATATGGAAGGTGCAATCAATATCACTCTGTCAAGTTAAAACTGTATCGTCATAGGTGGCGTTCATCAAATTAGAAGCACTACATGCTAGAAATCATATTCAAGACGCAAACCAATATCACACTGCCAACTTAAAGGTGTCCCATCATAATGTGACTGATGCAGGATACACAAGAAGAGTAGTTTCATGTAAGAACATGGTGTGATAGACAGATATAGTATGTACCAAAAACAGGAAGGCGTGTCATATTCACATGTATCATGTGTAAGCTAAGCAGATGCAATTTACACTAATTAGAAGCAATACAAGCTAGACAGCATATGCAACATGCAACCAGATATCACACTGCAAAGTTAGAGCAAGCACCTGCGATGGTGGATTAGGGGAGCGGAGACTTGGAACTTCTAATGCACTAGTAGTATGAGGAGAATCCGTATAAATGCTTCGTTTACATTGCTGCAGAGGACCACCATGACCGCCTTCCTTACTCTTTTCCTTCCTCTTTTTTGATTTTGCCTTGTCAAGTCAAACCCACAAGAAAAAGGAATAAAATTTGCTCTTCAAAACTCATTGATGCATGATACTGACGAACACTACTTTCATGTAAGGCAGCCACATGATAGGAGGATGGAATATGTATGAAAAACAGGATGGCATGACATATTGACATGTATGATGTGTAATGTGTAAACTAAGCACAAGGTGTTTGTCATGGGAAACCACAGCCACCTATGGGGCCATGAGCCCCTTTTGGTTCAGCGGGGGGATGGGCACGTTGCACAAAGAGCGGAGAAGCGTAACACAGCACGGCAGAGATCACACGAGCAATTTTACCCAGGTTCGGGCCGCCGCGAGGCGTAAAAGGCTACTCCTGCTTTGGTGGATTGATGGTGGAAAAATGGTGGAGCAGCGCAACGCCCTTGCCCGGCAAGGTTGCCTCGAGGCGAGGGTGGCTACGCGTGTATGAGTGTGTGGGGGTCCGAATCCTTTCTACGGTTGCCATGGGCCTCCTTTTATAGATAAAGGGGTCACCACAGTGCCAAATCAGTCTTTTGCACACTGATTAGATAGCAACAGTGCTATCATACCTAACTCTATAGGCTGACAGAGCGCATTAAATGCGCCACTCAGTGTCACATCATGGCTTGCCAGGCTATTTTGCCAGCTTCGCGCCTGCTTGCTTGACACGTCCCAGGACGGGTGTCATCTGGAGGTACTTTCTGTAGGAAGTGGCTGCCATGTGGCAGGAAGCAGCCACTTAGTTACTTAGGAGCTTGACACCGCACTTGATCGATGACTTACGTCGCTGTGAGGTGGAGTGGTTCGCCTCCGCAAGCCCCAGCAGGCCTGCCGGGACAATCTGGAAGCTTGCTTCCGGGGTAACCCTAGCCTTGCCAGGCTCGCCTGCCCGGCAAGGGAGGTTTTTCCGTTGGCGATATCTTGCTTCTCTGGCTCGTCTTGGTCTTCTTGATCTCCACTCTGGTCCTTCGAAGGACTGATCTCTTGTGCTCGGATCTGATCTTGGTGTAGTAATCTTGCTCTTGGGCCTGTGCACAGCCTGGGCAACGGACCCAGGGTTTGTTGCACCGACATGAGCCCCCGGGCCTTGCACGAACATGCTGCCGGGCGTCTTCGAGGTATGCCCTAACCAGTGCACAGCAGGAGCGCAAGGGTGGCTCCAGCCCTTTGAGATCTTCTTTGTTTCTTCATTAACCCGGGCCTGGGTCAGTTTCCGGTTCTTCCGCTCATCGCGTAATGCCAATCGTGGTGTGGGCACTCTTGTAATGGCCCGTGAATGACTTTAACGCACGGACGAGTAACTGCCAATTCACTCTTCCCACCACGCCCTTATCCTTAGCCATGTATGCTGCATGCATCAAGTGGGGTAGGTAATGGAGGCACGTGGTGCGGGAGAGCGTCAAGGCAGGGTCCCGGTCTTCATGGATTGGTGGAGGAGGACGGCGGTTACCCGCCGGAGAATCAGCGCCATCCCCAGCTTGCCTATAAAAGGAGGAGCGGGGGAGGAACGGAGGCATTCATCCACATTTCCATCTTCCTCCATTCTCTGCTTTCTCCTCAGTATGCTGAAAGGGAGAGCCCGGGGCCAGGCCTCGGGCCCTAGCTTGGAGTCGGCGACGCCAAGTGCTCGTACTGATGCTTGGGAAGTGAAAGGGGTGGTCACGCCTTCGCCGGGGTCGGACCCCTTTCTCACCTTCGCGCGAGTCACAGGGGGGCGCTCGGGCAGCACGGCGGTAGCACTGGAGGTGGCAACTCCAGTGTGCTCGTCGCCGGGTCACCCGTGGCTTCAATTTTAGTGAGGGGCAACACAAACGACACCACGCCGAGGTCCATAATGGGCACGGGGTGTGGTAGTCGATCGTGGCCTATTCCCCCTCTTCCCATGGCGTCGGAAGGAGGTTGCAGAGGTGGTTCGCCACTGGTGAGGGCGGACTCTACCTCCTAGTGCCCCGCTCGTCTAGCGCATGAGAGAGCCTCTAGTCCCCATGCATGTTTCCTTAACAGGCGGTGGCTTCATATCTCCAGGCCGTCGGGGACGACCATGCTCTCTGTGGGGTTACCCGGAGCGCATGGCGTTTGCATTGGCGGGCGCGGCGGGAGCTTCGGGCGATGGTGGTGCGGAAGGTGGCAGCAACCCACGACACGTCAAGAACGGGGGCGACCGTTCCGATGAGTCGTGTTTGCCGGTGACTCCGTCGTCTCCGTCTGGGTTTCCGGCAGCACCACCATTCGCGCCTGCCCTCCGGTTTCTTCCTCCTAGTCTGGGAACGGTGCCATCCTGATCCTGGGGAGGTGTCGAATCCCAGCCAGGCCTTCCCCCCATCTTCTTCATCTCTTCCTATAGTTTCGAAGAAGGAGAGGAAAAAGTGAAGGCATCACGGGCATTTTATCTTTTTTTAACCTTAAATCTGTAGGCACTTGCCAAATTTTAGTTCAAATTATGTAATCTCTTTAATCCATGTTTGTGTCCTGTAAGGTCTATACTTGTTTGATCAGCATATTAATGAAAAAGATAAACCTTGCCGGGAACTCGTGCATATATACATCCATGCAGAGGTGGGATGCCTCTATACTCTTAGGTAAACGAGTTTTCCCCGGCAAGCTATCCTGCCGAAACCCTTAGCTTTGTTGCCGCGGAGCTAAGCCTACCAGGCACAAATCATGAAGAGGGGCCAGCCCCCTGCCAGTCCTTTTCCATCAAAGGCCACTGCGACCACCCCGGACCGAAGCAATGTTCGAGTCGAAGGGTGGGAGCACCTAAGTTTCAAAGGGTAGCAGGGTTTTCTTATGCACAAGTCTTTACTTACAGAACATGTATGGATAAGAGGAAGAACTCATCAGTTTGGCTTGCCGGAGATCGTAGTGCAGTCTCATCTTTCCATCTCCTCTTGGAGGCCAAGTCCTCGGTAGGAGCCTGTAGTTTATGCAGATGAAAATGATGCCAGATGCGATCTTATCTACATGAACATGCGATGCTCATGATATGCTGATGCATGCATGCAACTTGTTGGGGGCCCCCCAGCGCTTCGTTTATTTCTCTGTTGCTCAGGGTCTGCGCCTGGCTTTGTACAAGGGGTTACATGCAACTGAGGCAAGGCCTGTACAAAAGGGTGGCTATCGGGAAGGGCTCGACAGCCGCGCCTTACGGGTAGAACTTGCGGAGATGCTCAATATTCCATGAGTTTTGCAATTGAATGCCATCTCTGGTCTCCAGACGGACAACGCCGGGTCTGGTGACTCGTACTACCAGCTAAGGGCCTTCCCACTTCGGCATCAACTTGTTTGGACCCTTGGCGGACTGAACGCGCCTAAGGACAAGGTCGCCTTCCTCAAAACACCGGGCATGAACTCTGCGGCTGTGATAGCGACGCAGGGCTTGCTGGTAGCGTGCAGCACGTGTAGCAGCCCGGAGATGGTTCTCCTCGATAAGCACAGCGTCGTCACACCAGTGCTGATCCTGCGCTACTTCATTGTAGGCAATCACTCGAGGTGACCCGTAAATGAGTTCCGTGGGGATAACTGCTTCTGCCCCATAGACTAGGAAGAAGGGAGTCTACCCGGTAGCTCAATTTGGTGTCGTTCTGAGGGACCAAAGAACCACCGGCAGCTCATCAATCCATTGCCTGCCGCACTTCTACAGCTTATCAAATGTTCTCATCTTGAGTCCTCGCAACACTTCAGCGTTCACCCTCTCAGCTTGCCCATTGCTTCTGGGATGTGCAACAGAGGCAAATGAGATCTTGCTTCCAAGGGCATGAACATATTATATGAAGGCGCGGCTCGTGAACTGGGTGCCTTTGTCAGTGATGATCCAGGCAGGGACCCCGAAGCGGCGCACCAATCCTTTCAAGAACTTGATAGCTGACTGAGCAGTCACCTTTCTCACGGCTTCTACTTCTGGCCACTTTGTAAACTTGTCGATGGCAACGAACAAGAATTCAAAGCCCCCGGTAGCTCGGGGGAAAGGGCCGAGGATATCGAGCCCCCAGACCAAAAACGGCCATGACAAAGGGATTGTCTGAAGAGCTTGGGCAGGTAGATGGATGTTCTTGGAATGGAACTGGTAGGCTTCACATTTGGTGATGAGCTCGACCGCATCTTGGAGGGCTGTGGGCCAATAGAATCCTTGCCGGAATGCTTTCCCAACCAACACCCTTGATCCAATGTGGGAGCCGCACATGCCTTTGTGTATTTCTGCCAACAGTTCCTTTCCTTCTTCCCGACAAATGCACTTCAATTTCACACCGTTGGGCCTTCTTCTGTATAGAGTGTCATCGACAAACTGATACATACTGGCCCTCCGAGCTACTCTTTCAGCTTCTTCTTGCTCTTCGGGAAGTTCTCCGGTTTGGAGGAAGTGGACTATGTGCCTTGCCCAAGTTGGAGCCTAAGGCTCGGCAACAAGGACTAACAGCACCTCATCATTCGCGGGGGCGTGTTCCTCGACCGCGCGGGCCAGTGACCCGACAGGAGGGTGCAGCCCGGCAATCGAAGGGGAGTTGTTTCCGGCAGGGTCCCTGCCAGGAGCCTCGAGAGGCTCTACCGAGAGAGGCTTACCAGAGTCCAGTTTCCTCTTCTTTCGGGCCATTGTTGTTGGGGATACGGAGGGCTGAGTAAGATGGAGAAAAAAAGTCCTTGGTCCCATAGGAAGCTTTTGCGCAGCACACTTTGACAGATGATCAGCAATGCTGTTTTCCGCACGGGGTACATGCTCTGTTTGCAATCCATCAAAGTGCTCCTCCAATCTTCTCACTTCCTCAATGTATGCCTCAATCAATGGACTTTGGTAATCCTTGTTGACTTGTCTCACCACAAGTTGTGAATCTCCTCGAATGATCAGCTTCTTGATTCCCAATTCAGTGGCAATCCTGAGCCCGGCAAGGAGCCCTTCATACTCTGTTGTATTGTTGGTCACCTCCTCCCGGGGAGAATGCATCTGGATGATGTACTTTAGGTGCTCACCTGTGGGAGCAACGAGAAGCACGCTAGCCCCTGCACCTTGTAGGGAGAAGGCACCATCAAAATACATGACCCATTCTTGGGGTGCTTCCTTGCCGGGAATAACTATTTCTAGCACTTCTTCATCAGGGGTTGGCGTCCATTCTGCAATAAATTCTGCCAATGCCCTGCTCTGAATTGTTGATGTGCTTTCAAATTTCAGGCCAAAGCTGGATAACTCCAATGCCCACTCCACTATTCTTCCGGTAGCCTCAGGGTTTTGGAGTATCCTTTGCAAAGGAAAATGGGTGACAACCGTGATCTCATGGGCTTGGAAGTAGTGGCGCAGTTTCCTTGAGGCCATGAGAAGGCCAAAAATCAACTTTTGCACACCAGAGTACCTGGATCTAGCCCCCTGCAATAGGGAGCTGACGAAGTATACTGGGTGCTGCATCACTTTCTTCCTTGGCGTGTCCTTAGGGTTGTCTTCGCTGCTGCGCTCTTCTTTGTCCTGATCCATATCTGGCCCTGCCGGGCTATTCTCTCTCTCTCTTCCCCTGACGGGACACTTGCTAAGGCTGCTGCTTCTTCCACTTCCCGATGTGCTACTAGTGCTGCACTCACCACTTGATTAGTTGCCGCTAGGTATAGCAGCAATGGCTCTTGTGGCTTGGGAGCAACCAAAGTGGGCACAGAGGACAAGTAGGTCTTCAAATCTTGTAGTGCTGTATCTGCTTCCGGGGTCCACTTCATGGATCCTGCCTTCTTTAAGATCTTGAAGAATGGCAAGGCACGCTCGGCAGACTTGGAGATGAATCTGCTAAGCACGGCAATGCACCCTGTAAAACGCCTCACATCCTTAACTGTCTTAGGTGCCTGGATCTGCTCGATGGCCTTGATCTTGTCAGGGTTGGCCTCTATCCCGCGGTGGGACACAAGGAAACCAAGTAGCTTGCCAGAGGAAACGCTAAACACGCACTTCTCCGGGTTCAGCTTCAAGTTGATCTTGCGCAGATTGGCAAATGTCTCTTCTAAATCCTGGATGAGGGTTGATCTGTCCTTGGTCTTGACCACAATATCATCCATGTAAGCTTCAATGTTCTTGTGCAACTGTGATTCAAAACCAATCTGCACTGCTCTTGCAAAAGTGGACCCGGCACTCTTCAACCCGAAGGGCATGCGCACGAAGTAGTATGTGCCACATGGGGTGATGAATGAGGTCTTCTCCTCGTCTTCTTTGGACATAAAAATCTGATGATATCCAGAGTATGCATCTAGAAAAGAGAGCAACTCACATCCTGAAGTGGAATCCATAATCTAGTTGATGTGCGACAAGGGAAATGGGTCCTTCGGGCAGGCCTTGTTAAGATCTGTGAAATCTATGCAAAGCCTCCCTTTTCCGTTAGCCTTGTGTACGACCACTGGGTTTGCTAACCACATTGGATGCAGGACTCCTCTGACCAAACCAGCTGCCTCAAGTTTCTTGATCTCTTCTGCAATGAATTGCTGATGCTCCAAAGCTTGCTTTCGGACCTTCTGCTTGACGAGTCGGGCATGTGGGCAGACAGCAAGGTGGTGCTCGATTACCTCCCTGGGAACACCGGGGATATCAGATGGTTGCCAAGCAAACACATTGATATTCGCCCGTAGGAAGGCAACAAGCGCGCTTTCCTATTTGTCATCAAGGGTGGCACTGATAGTAAGTGTACCATCAGCACAAGCCAGCCCTACCGGGACCTTTTTCATAGGACGTGCAGCAGCTTTGGATCTCTTGCAGTTGGAACTCTCCGGCAAGTCATCAACGGGTGCAGCACACTCCAAGGAGGTACGCTTCCCGGATTCCTTGCTGGTATCCCTGCTAGCCTTCTTCTTTCCTTTGATTTCCTTGGCGGGAACTGCAGCTTCCGCGGCCTCTCCCGTGACTGCGTCCCAGTACATCTTATCCACGCAAATAATTGCGTCCTTCTTGTCTCACGGAATGGAAATGACTCCCACCGGCCCTGGCATCTTCAACGTGTTGTAGGCATAGTGGGATGCCACCATGAATTTTGCCAGAGCTGGGCGTCCAAGGATTCCATTGTACGGCAGGTGGAGGTCGACCACATCGAACACAACCTTCTCAGTCCGGTAGTTCAACTCTCCTCCGAATGTCACAGGCAACGTGATCTTTCCCTTAGGATGACTCCCACCGGGGTTGATTCCTTGAAACGTGCCCGTGACCTTGAGTTCTTCCTCTACTATCTGAAGTTTGCTGATAACCTTTGGGGAAATCAGATTCAACCCGGCTCCATCGTCAACCAACATCTTTGTGACTTTGAGGTTGCGGATCGTTGGTGAAACCAACAACGGCAAGCATCCTACCGCAGTGGTGCGGTCGGGATGGTCCTCTTCGTCAAAGATGATGGGCGTGCGTGACCACTTGAGCGGCTTCCGAGACTCTGCCGCTGGTCCCATGGCATTGACCTCACGTGCCCACTGTTTAAGTTGACGGTGAGAGGAGTGCATAGATGCACCCCCGTCAATGCACAGGGCGTCAGTGGCCTTCTGGAATTCCTGCTCGCTGGTTTCCTCTTCATCCCCTCCATCACTTTCATCATTGCAACCTTCTTTCTCTCGGCCCCTGGCGGGTTTCCCTTGGTTCGGAAGAGCCTTGCTGGGGTGATTTGCTTCACCGCCTCGGCCCTTCCCGCCAGTGCCATTCTGACCTTTTTCCTTATCACGCTTCTCATATTCAGCCCTCTCCTTCTTGACGAGCTACTCAACCAGATGACATTCCTGGAGATCATGGCCCTTGGTCCGATGAATCTTGCAATACGGCCCATCACCTTTCCCAACCTTCTCGGCAGCCGCAGCCTCCCGGCAGTCAGTGCACACAGCAACTTCCTTGCCGGGGGCTTTGGCCTTAGCCTTCTTGCCGGTTCTAGGCGTGCCTGAATCCTCAACAGTCAGTACTGCCTTATCCTTGCACTTTTTGTTGCGCTTCTTGTTCTTCTTCTTCTGACTGGTGGCCTCATCGTCATCTTCTAAATTGATGTCGATGCCATCCTCATCTCCAGGGAGCTTCCTCCCCTCCTCCAACCGTGCACACTTGTCCACCAAGGAGTAAAGTTCCTTCACAGTCTTGGGCAACCGAACATTCATCTTGGAACATATCCGACGGTTGCGCATGTTGGACTGGAACACAACTATCACAGCTGCCGGGTGGATATCTAGAAAATTCCTGTGGACTCGACTGAACCTTTGCAAGTACTTCCGCAGAGTCTCTCCTTCCTTCTGCGGGAGAAGCTGCAAATCACTGGGCCGCCCTGGTTCTTGGTGGCCGCTTGTGAAGGCGCCAACGAATTCATGGCACAGGTCAGCCCAGGTCGAGATGGAGTTCTCCGGCAGGTGCATCAGCCAAAGACCTCACGTTTGGCTTGAGTGCCAAAGGGAAGTAGTTGGAAAAAACTTTCTCATCTCTTCCCCCAGCAGCTTGAGCAGCAATGGTGTAGATGCTCAAGAAATCTGCCGGGTTCAGTCTCCCATCATACTTCTCTGGGATCTCTAGTTTGAATGTGCGAGCGGACGGCCAACGGACTTGCCGCAGCTCACGGGTGAAGGCAGGGCACCCAGCCTCGAAAGGCAAGTACCCGTCTCTGCCGAGCACAGGCTCGTCGACGTTGGGACGATCACGCCCATTGGACTGGCGGTGGCCTTCACGGCGTCGCTCGATGGTGACGTGCGCGTGCTCCATTTGCCTATCCTCCGGGCTTGTCGTTGGTCTTGACGTGCTCGAGGATTGGACGAAGCCATCGAGACGTCATCAAGCTCTTGGCGTCGTGGCCCTCGTGCTGGTTGTCGCGGTGGGGATTGCACCGTGGGGGTGACTACCTCCGCACGGCCAGCGGCGTGGGCTGCCGTCGTCGTCTGGGGAGGCCATGGCAGGCCAGCTCGCTGTGATCCTCCAGCCTCGGCGAAGCCAATCAGACTTTGAATGGTGGCTCTCCAATCATCCATCTGATCGGCTGTCGGCGGGAAACTCAGCAGCAGTTGGACTCGCGCCATGGCCTCCGAAGCGGTGCTTGGTATTGGTGATGATGATGTAGACCGTAGCGTCACCCGGCTCCTGATGGTGCCGGTGGTGGCTGCGCCGGGCTCCCGTCGATGAGAGCCAGTCGCTGGGATGGCGTGGTGATGAGGTGATGGCGCGCGTGGGCTAATGACTCTGTTCGGAGCATTGGTTGGGCCAGTTTGCTCCGGGGGCGGTGCATGTCCTGCGACCGCGCCCGCAGTGGGGGCGGCCGTAGGATTGTGATTCGCCTCGGGAAGAACGTCACCGTCGTGGCTATGCCCGTCGGCCAGGCCGAGAGGGACAGAAGGAATAATTTCTTTTCCCGTACCTCACGGAGCGTGGTCGCCGGGATGTTGCTGATGATGTCCTTCTCCGGTGCCTCCCCCTCCTGCTTTGGCCGCGGGGGAGGTGGTGACAACGCCGCCTGTGCCAACCACGTCTCCCGCAGCGCCCACATCCTTGTGCGCCTCCGCATCCCCCGCAGTGTCAGCCGTTGCGGGCAGCGGGGCCTTCGAGGTGGACGGGTGAGCTGCGGTACCGGGCTTCTTCTTGGGCGCCATAGTTGATGGAGCCGTCGATGATGAAAATCGCGATGAAGATGACACGCTGCTTACACTCTCGGGTTCGCGCAAGTGATCCCCCTACCTGGCGCGCCAAAGATGTCGTGGGAAACCACGGCCACCTATGGGGCCATGAGCCCCTTTTGGTTTGGCAGGGGGATGGGCACGTTGCACAAAGAGCGGAGAAGCGTAACACAGCATGGCAGAGACCACACGAGCAATTTTACCCAGGTTCGGACCACCGCGAGGCGTAAAACCTTACTCCTGCTTTGGTGGATTGATGGTGGAAAAATGGTGGAGCAGCGCAACTCCCTTGCCCGGCAAGGTTGCCTCGAGGGGAGGGTGGCTACACGTGTATGAGTGTGTGGGGGTCCGAATCCTTTCTACGGTTGCCATGGGCCTCCTTTTATAGATAAAGGGGTCACCACAGTGGCAAATCAGTCTTTTACACACTGATTAGATAGCAACAGTGCTATCATACATAACTTTGTAGGCTGACAGAGCGCATTAAATGCGCCGCTCAGTGTCACATCATGGCTTGCCCGGCAAGCCTTGCCAGGCTGTTTTGCCAGCTTTGTGTCTGCTTGCTTGACATGTCCCAGGACGGGTGCCATCTGGAGGTACTTTCTATAGGAAGTGGCTGCCATGTGGCAGGAAGCAGCCACTTAGTCACTTAGGAGCTTGACACCGCACTTGATCGATGACTTACGTCATTGTGAGGTGGTGCGGTGGAGTGGTTCGCCTTCGCAAGTCCCGGCAGGCCTGCCGGGACGATCTGGAAGCTTGCTTCCGGGGTAACCCCAGCCTTGCCAGGCGCGCCTGCCCGGCAAGGGAGGTTTTTCCCTTAGCGATATCTTGCTTCTCTAGCTTGTCTTGGTCTTCTCTATCTGCACTTTGGTCCTTCGAAGGACTGATCTCTTGTGCTCGGATCTGATCTTGGTGTAGTAATCTTGCTCTTGGGCCTGTGCATAGTCTGGGCAACGGACCCAGGGTTTGTTGCACCGACAGTGTTTGAACTAGTTAGAAGCAATGCAAGCTAGAAACCATATGAAAGATGAAACCAATATCACTCTGCCAAATTAAAAGGGTGGCCTCATAAATGTATTTGACCAAATTAGAAGCAATACATGGCAACAGGCTAGAAATAATATGCAATATGCAATGAATAAAGGTGTCTCATCATAAGTGATTGATGCAGGATACAGAAGAGAGGTAGTTTCATGTAAGAACATGGTTAACAGATAGATGTAGTATGTACCAAAAATAGGAAGGCATGTCATATTCACAGGTATAATGTGTATACTAAGCAGATGCAATTTACCCTAATTAGAAGCATTACAAGCTAGACACCGTATGCAACATGCAACCACATATCACACAGCAAAGTTAGAGCAAGCACCTGCGATGGTGGTGTAGGGGAAATGCGGTCTTCAAGTACAGAGCTACGTTCAATATCTTCATTTAGACTTGCTGTTTCTTGAGAATCATTTGGGGAGAATGAAACTGCACTCTTTATAAGAGTAGCGCGTCTCATACTAACCCACAGGCGTGATTGTCTCAACATAAGTGATAGATGCAGGATACACAAGAATAGTAGTTTGATGTAAGAACATGGTGTGATAGGCAGATGTAGTATGTACCAAAAACAGGAAGGCGTGTCATATTCACATGTATAATGTGTAAGCTAAGAAGATGCAATTTAACAAATTAGGAGCAATACAAGCTACGCACCATATGCAACATGCAACCAGATATCACACTGTCATGTTAGAGCAAGCAGCTGGGGTTGTGGAGTAGGGGAGATGAGATTTGGAACTTGCACTGCAGTAGGAGTAGCAGGAGAATCTGCAGAGATCATCTGTTTCGGTTGCTCCAGAGGATCACCATCATTTCGTGCGTCCGTCCTTTTAGATTTTGCCTTGTCAAGTAAACACACAAGAAAAAGGAATGAAATTCGCTCTTCCAAATTCGTTGATGCATGATACTGACGAACACAACTTTTATGTAAGGCAACCACATTGTAGGGGGATGGAATATGTACGAAAAACGCTAAGCAGAACGCATTATACCAAATTAGAAGCAATGCAAGCTAGACACCATATGAAAGATCCAACCAAAATCACTCTACCAAGTTAGAAGTGTCTCATTATAAGTGGCACTTCAATAAATTAGAGGCAATACATGTTTGAAATGATATGCAAGATGCAACCAATATTACACTATCAATTTGAAGGTGTCTCGTCAGAAGTGATTGATGAGGGATACACAAGAAAAGTAGTTTGATGTAAGAACATGGTTAATAGAAAGACGTAGTATGTACCAAAACAGGAAGGCATGTCATATTCACAGGTATAATGTGTTAACTAAGCAGATGCAATTTACCCTAATTAGAAGCATTACAAGGTAGACACCATATGCAACATGCAACCACATATCACATTGACAAGTAAAGAGCAAGCACCTGCGATGGTGGTGTAGGGGAATTGCGGTCATCAACTAGAGAGCTACATTGACTATCTTCATTTAGCCTTGCTGTTTCTTGAGAATCAAGTGGGGAGGATGACACTGCACTCTTTAAACGAGTAGCGCATCTCACAGTAACCCACTGGGGTGATTGTCTGATCATAAGTGATTGATGAGGGATACAAAAGAGCATTAGTTTGATGTACGAACATGGTTAATAGACATACGTAGTATGTATCAAAAACAGGAAGGCGTGTCATTATCAAAGGTATAATGTGTAAAGTAAGCAGATGCAATTTAACCAAATGGGAAGCAATACAAGCTAGACACCATATGCAACATGCAACCACATTTGACAGCGCGAAGTTAAAGCAAGCACCTGGGATGGTTGTGTGTGGCAATTGAGATCATCAACTACAGTGCTACGTTTACTGTCTCCATCTGCTGACACTGCACCCTTTAGAGCGCTGAAACGCTTAGTGCTTATCTTTGAATTACACTGGAGCGACTTCTATCTTTTCTTTTGTGTATTCATCAACACTGCGTCAGAGTCTGAAATACCCATGCGTAAAAAAAACAATAGTGTGAGTATGGGTGAAGTGTGTGCACAAGTAGTACAGTGTAAAAGTAGCAGATAGCAGGTCGGTGAGAAATAAATGATGGGAGACATATGATAGCTCTCAACATGCATGGCACACGAAATTACTAGATTCTAGGATTTTAAAATATGAGCACAGGGATGGCTGGGAAATGCAGATGCTCGTCCAGCACACCATAAGGTGTGGTCCTATGAAAATAACAGTCGACTGAAAACAAATAGGTCAGTCCATTTTTTCTGCACCATTCGATTTACAAAGAACGGCCAGATCGCCTTCATCTACCTCCAGTCAGTCAGTGTTGACGATCTTCCTTGAAACACCAGCGACCACCGGCCTAGTCACCTGCCTCCGCCCTCCCCTCGACATCACCGCACCGCCGTGCTTGGCACCGCCCCCGGCCATCCCTTCAAGCCCCACCGACCTCCAGATCAGGCGCAAGCAGCTCCTGCACCCCACAGCCCTATGATCGACACCGATGTGCCGCTTTCCCGGTGAACTGGCGGACTAGGTGCTCTGCGCGCCTAAGCGGGTGCTGCTTCTTTTAATTGCGAATCAACTGACCCTGAATTGAAATCCAAGCGGGCTACTGACCTCTAGCTAAGGTGAAATAGTAAATGGGAGGAAACCTTGTGCATTTAGTATCACGAAGCAGGTGCAGTAAGAAGTGCTCAACTAGTTTCTTTCGTGGGATGAATATGGTGTGAGCAGAGATGTAAGATTTGCACGAATAAGGGAAGAGGAGTACCTCTTTCTACTGGCAGTGTTGTGTCCTTGTTCTATTTTTCCAACGGTCTTCTTGTGGTTTGCTGGAAACGAGAAGTTGTGGAGGCCAGTGGAGCCTTGGACGAACCCATGGCCAAGTTGTTGAGTGTGGTGCGGTGGCCGTCTGTCGGCGGCGGGGAACTAGATCCGAGGCGGTGAACGACGACGAAGCGGGAATAGCTCCGGTGCGGTGGACGGTTGCAATAGTGGAGCGGCAGCGGTGAGGCACAGGATGGCGTGGTCGAAGTGGTTCTGGTACGGTGCACGTTGGCGTCGGCGTCATGGAGGCAGCTCTGCCTCGGCTTCAGCTGCTAAGTCCTTGAAGGCATTGCGGTTGCAGTTGCATTGGACGACGACGTCGGGGTACCGGCTCCGACATGATGGAGGAGAGTGGCGCTGGATTGGGCGCGATGGGGTGGAGGACGGAGGAGGTTGGGGTTTCGCGGCTGGTGGAGAGGGCATTTTGGCGCCCATGGAGTATGAGTGGGGAAACGGAGGGGGGGGGCATGTTTCGGTTTGGTACGTGCTTGTTTGAAATTTGGGGAAAGTTACAAACTTTGCCCCCATCTAAAATTTCGGACATATTGCGGGTCGGGGTAGGACAGTAATCTCAAGTGTCCCAAATGGTGGGCGGGATAGATTTCGGCCGAGCGCATGGGTGTTTAGGCGCCCACGGCGTATGAATGCTTCTCGGAGGAGGTTGAGACTGGCGTCTTGTTGAAGTTACAAACCTACCCCGGTTTAGACCTTTGGACATCGGGCCGATAGGCTACACGGGTCAGAGTTAGGACAGTAATTTCCTACCACCAAACATTAATCTCGCGTGGTTTCGGGTGACCAGAGGCTTATTTGGCGCTTCGATCAATATTTGGGAGCAGAAGCATTAACGTTTTCAGTTCTCTTGAATTGAACTTTCAGGATTTGTCAAACTTCACAAATCTTGACTCTTGAAAATCGTAAAACTACGATTATTTTGGAATGGAGGGGGTACATTTGAATATACATTGTACACGAGTATATATTAAAAAATATGCAACTTACCTCAGTTCATGCATGGTTCCAGATATAATCTCCTTGGTTGCAAAAAAATAGTTAGACATGCGTATGAATATATAGCATGTACAAACGCACAACAAAGATTGATGCCCCCTTTTATCTCTGATTTACAAATGTCATTATCTTAGATTCAAATAGATGAATGCACTTCCTATGAATTCAAATCTTTGAAACCCCCTTTATGTTGAATTCAACATGTATTCTATTTCGTAGCTAGCAATTTGGAATGTATCCATGTAAGTGACAAATGTATAAAGTGCTTGACACTAACAACATGGAGTGCACTAATTAATGTTTATATATGAATTGCAAAAGCAATGCATTGTCTGGATTTCAAACCACTCTCACTCTATGGATCGATAATATGAAATAACCCATGCACATGCTAGAATTCAATAGAGTATGGGTGACTGATAGACCGATGTTCGTTCATACGCAAATTGCAAAATTCATGATCTCATCCAAAAAGAATAATGCCATTTATATTTTAATTTAATGTGTAGAACCACCTTTTACATGTAGATGCACTATGCCTCGGCCCATTCTCACACACGCGCTATATATCTCTCTATCTGACGCATAAGTGCAACACTTTATATACATCGGCATTTCTCTCTCACACATGCTCACAATCTCTCCCGGGGTGTCTCACGCACACACTCTCTATATATCTCCCTCTCTGTTTCTTACTACTATGTACCTTTCTTTTCACTAATCTCAGTTGGAAAACACTATTTCTCTCACATGCATATATACACACGCACGGTCTCTACTAGCCCTCTATAGGCATATATATATGTGCCTACGTGTCTCCTGCACACACATTATCTTTAGGCCTCTCTCGCACACATTGTCCCCCCCACACACACCTGTCTCTTAGTAGTTGGCAGAAATGATTCCATCAGATCATTTAGTAGGATATCTCTGACTGTTAGGCTGGATGGTAATATGAGGCAAAGTTTTACCCAAGTCCGGGCCCTTGCAGTTGAGGAAAAAGTCTAATCCTGGTACTGTATATTTGTGATAGGGGTGTGTACAAAGTACACGTGAATACCAGGCATTGTGCATGTGTGTATACTATCAACGAACTAGCCCCCGGGCTTATATAACATACTCGGGGCCTAGGGTTACAAATCATATATAGTCGGCTTATCATCAGTGGGGATAGAGTCCTCCATGACTCTGGTAGCTTCATCTTGTACGCCGAGTCCTCCACATGGGTCTTCGTATAATGCGTCTCGGTCCAACCTATGTGGCGCAGGATGGAACCGACCCATGAGTCTTCACGTTGACCCACCACAACTAGAAATGATGTGCCCACCACACCCCACACACAATTGGACACTAAGAAAATAAGCATATACAATAGTACAAAGTTATGCATGAAAGTTAATTGCATGGTGCATCCAATAATATTTGTTCTGCATTGTGAATGTTTATATTTTCTCCTAAACTATTAGTCACGGGAAAGAGAAACGAAGGGCATATCTCTCCTTGTCTCCACCGGACACCCCCTCTCTCTACACCACTTTCACGTACGCACACAAACTATCTCTCGACCATCTAAAAGTATGCATGCCCCTGACATATTCACGCGTGACGGTCACTGTATTTCAAGCGAGAGCACTATACGGTCACTGGACTTCAGAATATGCTCATTACGGTCACCGTATACATTCTCATGGAAATCATACGGTATCTAGCTCACGATACATCTCCGTATTTTGTTGATGACACTGACGGACATTGTATTTGATGCGTGCTCCATATTTTGTTGACGACACTTACGGTCATTGTATTTCAAGCAAAAGCACAATATGGTCACTGGACTTAAGAATAAGCTCATCACGGTCACCATATACATTTTGTGGTGCTAACCAAACTGTGGTTGGATGGTTAGGAGGACAGTGGTTTCCCCAGCCCACCAGGGTTAAAGTCCTGGTGCTCGCATTTATCCTGAATTAATTTCAGTATTTTCCGGCGATATGTGTTCAGTGGGAGGAGACGTTCCCCTCGACTACGAGGCACCTATGGTGACTACGTAAAATCTCAAGATCATATGCTGGCTCACTCTCTCGAAGGTGCTCACAGGGGTAGGGTGTGCGTGTGCGCGCTTATAGCGGTGAGTGTTTGCGCGTATATATGAGCACTTGCGTCTGTACTGTGTTAAAAAAATACATGTCGTGATTATACGGTCATTGGCTCACCCGTACAACTCCGTAATTTGTTGATGACACGATCAATTGACCAGTCAAATGTTTCATGTGGTGCAACTAGTGTTGCACCATCAGCGCGCATAACCATGGGGCCCACCTGTCAGCGCGTATATGAAAGAAAGAAATGGTAGTTTGAGTCTGTATTGTGTTAATAAAATACATTTTATGGTGATCATACGGTCATTGGCTCACCATACAGTTCCGTAATTTGTTGATGACATGATCAATTGACCAGTCAAACGGTCCACATTCACCAGCGCACATTACCGTACGTAGGGCCCACCCGTCAGCACGTATATGAAAGACAGAAATGGTAATAAATTAGAGGTCAGTGGGGATTCGAAGTCGTGAGACCTCTGGTTGGCAGCCCGCGCCCCCTAACCACAGCGGACAAGGATCGCCTTGTGATGATATGCTGAGCAGGCCATTTTAGTTGCATGCACGCACAAGCCATTGTGGTGAATACAAACACATCACACATGCGCACAAACACGCCCGCAACACCCGCATGCATGCATGCAATACTCACACGTACACATGCACACACGCAACAGTCGCACGAACACATGCACGCATGTAGGCGTGAAACACTGACACGTACACATGCACTCATGAACACACGCACGCACACATGCATGCAACACTGAAACGTACACATGCACGCACGCAACACTCGCATGCCTGCATGCACACAGCACACAACGCAAGACACACGCTCAACCTATACGTGCATGCACCCTTTATTAAGGACATGGATTGTTACGGGTATTAATCAATCTTATTTGTGATAAGCAGAACATTAATGTTTGTAGCGGTCTTTATGAATCACAACGTATCGAACGGGCTATCAACGTAGATATGAAAATTTTAAAATTCTCTTACATTGTATAGTAGGCTTATCAACCTACATGAATTAGATGATGTCACACTCAATGAACATTCATCGGTTTATGAAATGCCCGCTTCTCACCGCCCTGGCCCACCAAAAGCTCCTCTGTCGTGCGCTGCCTGCGTTGGGTCACTGACATGCAGGCCAGGTACCCAACGAGCCCACACGTCAGTGGAAGAACGGCGCGGTGTCGTACGTCACAGTTGAGGGCACCGCTCGCTGCACGCCCGACTGAACACGCCTTCTTGCCGCATTCAAACGCCTCCATGAAACCCATGTGGAAGCCGAGAAACCCACTCCGGACACACGTCCGTTCATGACCGGGCCGGCAAAAAATGCAACGTCGGCCGAGCTCCTCCCGTCTGCCGTCAATTTAATCTCCTATTTAAACGAGGCCAGACGCCGGCCAAGAATCGCACACCTCCGCCGCTCCCCTATCTCCTCCTTCACCATTTTCTCCACTCTTACAATGGCTTACGAAGAGTAGTTATCCGGCATCCAAGCCGGCTGGGTGGCCTGCCGAGCCCGCTGGATACGAGCTATGCAGCTCGCTGATCCACCTCCCTCCCCTCGCCCGACGGAGCCAGTTGCCACCCCAAGCCGGCGCGTGGTTCAGCAACTCGCCGCTCCAGGCCAGCTCGACGAGGACCAGCAAGCTACTCCACGCCGGCACGGCGGGGAGCACGGGCGTCGTCGCTGCCGTCCATGCCGCCGCCTGGTACCGCGCCTCCCGTGTCTGCGACCATGTCTCCAGTTTCTATGGCCGAGACTCCCATGCCTGCAGCAGCGCCATGCAAGCAGAGACAGAAGCTGGGTGCGCGGAGAGCGACGAGTCAGTGGCCAGCGCCTCCGCGTCCGCCGCCATCATCGAGGAGAAGTAGAACACGGGAGGCCGCCGCCGCTTGGGTCCCATGAAGGCCACCGCCAAGGCGATGCCGGCGTACACAGCAGGTGTCTTGCCGGATCCTTCTGTTGCGAGGACCTTCGTCGACCCTGCATGGGCTCCACAGAAGCGGAGAAGCCCCCTTCAGACTCCATCTTGGGCATCAGCCAACGATGTCAGTTGAGTGGTGGGGAAGCGAGTCGTCCTTTGCGATGAAGCATATACCTCCGGGGCTCCCGGCAGTCCAGTGGTCGTGCTGCCGGACATGAGGAAGACAAATGGATCGGCGGGCGACCATTTAGGCTAGGTATTATTATACCTGTGCTGTTCAGGAGTAGCACCGCTTAGTTGATTGAATGTAATGAAATCCGTCATGTTTGTATGAAAATCCGGTATTTTATATGAATTCCGTCATTGTTTATATCAAATATCACCGTGTTTGCATGAATTTCGTCTGATTGGTTGAGTTGCTATCAGAATGTATGTGGCTACGGTCGGATGGCGTAATTTGTGGGTCGCCAGTCGGTCTGCGGCCGACTCGGGCGGCGTGGTGGGACAAAAAAAGCACAGCTCGTGTGAGCTCGTCCCCAACGCGTGCTAGAGGATGCATGAGCACCCGAGCACTTCCTCGTTCATCGGTGGCAAAGGCACGGGTGGACAAAAGGGTCACCAATATTTTGGCTACCCCGGGCAAGATCCAAACAGCCCCTCCCAGCCCCACCCCTCCCAGCACATTCAAATCTCTCGTTCGCTGTGAAATTTTGCCATGTGTTGTTTTCATGGATATTTTGCCGCGTGAAAACAAATTTAAATATGAACGAATAATCGGTGTCCGCGGTCTTCTGCCGGGACACAGTTGGATGGCCTCATAGTAGTTGTAGTAGTGTAGAGTACTACTAGTACTACTAGATAGTGAGTGTTCACTACTGTATCTACGTACTAATTGCAACGCATGCATGTGTTAGCAGTATAATGACCATGTACGAATTTGATGGTAAGATTTGTGTAAGTTGGATGTCATATTATTGCTCTAACATGTGGTCAAAGTTAGCCTTCAAAACACATTTTAGACCCTATATGGATTGAGGGAGTACATGCATTGCTGAGGTTTCTCTTAATCGTTGCGTGCAACATTTTTATTGAAGCTTGAAATGTGAACATGTGAACTGTAGTACTAATGGTATCGTACTCCCTCCGTTCACCATCTCACATGCTCAGTACTTTTGCGAACTATGGAAGTAACAAACTTATTCCACCACTCAGCATCTATTATGGATGCATTGTGGATTTCAAATTGAGTCATATAGACCGGAAAGTAGGCACTTAGGGCATCCACAATGTATGCTTTTTGTTTCCTCTAAGCCCTCTCTCCTCTTAGAGGCCGGCCTCTATACATTGCATGAACTGCCTCTAACAAAAAATTGGCTAGCATCACGTCTAACCTTAGAGGCTGCCTCTAACAATGTAACAATCCATCTGGTCCCACTTGTCAGCCTTAGGAAGCATAAGAAAGTAGGAGTACAAGAGAAATAGTACTGATTGGACAAATGTGTTGCTAATCAATACTTTTTAAATTTCTGCTAGGGCCCACCTTAGAGTCTGGTTAGAGTCTCTATACATTGTGGTTTTTTCATTTGATAAGAGGCAAACCATGTGGGGCCTACCTTTGAGGCAAGGCTCTATACACAGGAGATGCTCTGTACTGTATTACTTTTGATGTGTCCCGTCAACTCGCAAAACAAGGAGAAGCTTGCTTAGTACGCCCTCTCCCCCGCCCACGGGCGCGGTGGCTCGCAGAGTCGCAGGACGAGGAGAAGCTTGCTTACTACACCTACGCCCGCTCCCTCGCCCACGCGCGCGGTGGCTCGCAGGACGAGGAGAAAATTTTACTACTCCCTCCGTTAGACATATACTCCCCTACCTTGGTTAGAGAGATTATCATATTGTTTGAAATATATGCCTTTTAGTAGTAGGAGTAGTAGAGTGGTACATAGGAGTAGTACTACAGCAATTTCCTTGGAGTCCGTGGTGCAGCAAGCTACCCTAGGCCATGTTACTACTCCCTCCTTTCCGGTTTATGGCTCAATTTCAAAATCTCTCCAACCAAGGTATACGGTGAGTGGTGGAATTAATTTCGTAGTTTACACAAGTAATTAATACGCTCATTTTTCTCAAGAAGTTATGTTTACCGATGCATTAATTACAATGAATTCATGCATGACCACTAAATTTCCATGAACTTCTAAATGCATTGGTGCGTTTTCTCTTGATACTGCTTGCATCGGGTGATTTAATGCACCTCGAAATCCAAACATGTGATGGTACTACTAGTAGAATTGAGACTTATAAAACGGAAAAATGAATTTTTTTAGATGAGCCCTATAAACCAGAAAGGAGGGAGTAGTAAGTAGTACAACCTCCATAGTCGGTACGTACTCCGTAAAATCAGATTTTCCCAAAACTAAGTCGCTCAACCTTTATTTGCTTGTTTCCCTTCCTGCCTCGTTGCCTCGAACAAACTATGCCAAACTCCCCTGCCTGCCGCGTGGGAAAACACCCGCCCTCGCCTTTTTTAGTCCGGGTTTGTATCGATGGATCACGCGAAGCAGCAAAAACCAAGCCGTGTCTTGTACTCCTCCATCGTACTAAAAGAGTGGAGACGCTCGCTTTTATGAATTATGTACTTCCTCTCGCCGACATGTGGGACATATAGCAACTGGGTCGACGTGTCATGCACCAAATAACAGTGCAGAACAGCAGGGGGGATGCACCTCAGTCGTAGCTCCCCAGTAGTAGTAATGAGCAATGAGACGTCAAATCACAATGCCACACCTTTCCCCCAGACGGACGAAGCAACCATTATTTCACACTTCGCTGAATCCGCTTCGCCGTCATCTCCTTCAAGAAAACCAAGTATTGCTTCTGCCATTGTTCTGCCTCAAGAGGGACGTGCATCACCTTGGTACATCATGACACGTGGGACCGCATGACAGGCCATGCTCCCCCGCCCACCGCTCGGTAAAATCACCTCATTTTTACTACTTCCTCCGTCTCGGTTTACAGGGCATGCACGTCGTTCTAGGTTGATAATTTAACTAGCTATATATGTATTATATGTGATGAACAATATATGTTTTGAAACTACATCCGCTTAAGAATCCAATGATATACCTTTTGTGACATAGTAACTCATATTTAGGCCCTGTTTGGTTACAGGGACTAGACTAGAAAAAGTCCCTTTTAGTCCCTATGTAACCAAATAGGAGGGACTTTTTCTTAAGGGATTAGAAAAAGCCTCTACTAGAGGGTCTTTTTTCTTTAGTCCCTGGGACTAAAAAAAGTCTAGTCCCTTGCAACCAAACACCCCCTTAGTTAGTCAAATGGATGACCTAGAACTACGTGCATGTCCTATAAACCGATACGGAGGGAGTAGTACCTTTTTAGATCAATATAGTCGGGATTCACCAAGGAGCAAAACCAAGTGGTAGGCTGCTCCTGTCGTGGTTGCGTAGCAACTCAAGCAGGGTCAGTCCGCACACGAAATGGTGACACACTTAACAGGACCCCTTTGGCCGACATGTGGCTCATCCACCGTCTTGTTCCACGTGCGATGCACCAAATTATAGTTCAGAGCAGCGGTTGGACTTGGAGGCACCCTGGTCGTAGCGCCGCAGTAGTAGTAAATGAGCGATGAGGGGTCAAATCACAAAGCCCCACCTTTCCCGCATTAAGCTGGACGGACGAAGCAACCATCATTTCACTCTAGGGCGCAAGAGCATAAAGAAAAGAGAAAACCAATGATGCGTGCGGCAGCTACCTAGGGCACCCTAGAGTAGGAGCCTCCACTACAAATCCGCTTCTCCCTCGTCCTCTTGAAGAAAACCGATGATACATGTGGCGGGTAGGGTTTGTAGGAGTACTACGGCGTGCGGGGCCACGGCGTAGTAAATGGGAGAGGGATTGAGTTCGAGTCGACGCCTTAATACGGGTGGGCCACTTGGTTTTACGGGAACGAGGCAGCATTTTGGGTTCGGGGACTAGTGGAGATATACGTACGAAAAATTGTGGACGTAGGTTTGACCGAAAGGCAATGACGCATGCGCCCCGCAATTTGATATACCCGCGGCCGCGTGAAATTTGCTACTCAAAATAATGCATAAAAGTTCCTCCAAAAACATCTATAACTAATGGGAAGTGAATGTAAGCTTAAAATGAAAATGTAATACAAAGAGAAAAAATGAATTGCAGTTAAAAGAATGACATTTCTAACAAAAATGTGAATGTGAACTACATATGTGTGCACGTGACCAACACATACATTGTCAATACAAAATCTAATGCAAGAAATAACTTATGAGTAACATGCACGAATTGATGATGTGGTGCTTGCATGCATAGAGTACAAAAACAAGGTGATTTATGACTTGCATGCATGACGTGTTCTTGTGCCATAGTTGCATGTCCAGGAAAAAAGCTACTAGTGGGTTGTACTAGCTATTTAGGAATAGAAGATGCATACATGGAAGTTGTAGGGAAAGAGATGACATGTATCTCAATTCCTATGAGTAGGGATTGGAAAAGAAATGTCATTTGGTTCACATCATACGAACTTTTCTATTGAATCTAGAGATGACATGTATCTCAATTCCTATGAGGAGGGATTAGAAAAGAGATGTCATTTGGTTCACATCATAGGAACTTTTCTGTTGAATATACGCTATTGTTTATTTTCCTTTGAAATTGTGGGAGTATAGGAATCCATTCATATGAACCAAGTGGCTCTAAAGCTATAAAAATGATATCATGCTTATTTTCCTTTGAAATGTGGAGTATATGAATCTATTCCTATGAACCAATTGGCTCTAAAGGAAAAAATCCTATAAAAGCATATCAGATAGAGTTCCTATGATATTCCTCCACACCAAAGGATGGTTGAGATTGCTGCAGGTGATACAATGGTCTTTATTTGTACACTCCTTCCCCATCTTTATAGTTACCTCTCGAAGATGAATGAAATGATATATACTGGGTATTCTATACGTGCATTTTGGTATACGAAAACTCGGTAAAAGTTTGTGAGGTTCGAATTTTCAATAAAGCTATATGCACTACATTTTGGAATGGAGGGAGGAGCATAAGGCAGTTGCTAACACTCACGTGGAAGATTTGTGTGTCGGAAGAGTGGCTGTTCTGTTAAATGACATGGCAAAACTGACACTGTCGGATGCCGATCTAACGGTTCTTACGGTGTTCATCAGGAAACGGCTTGTGGCGAACGTTTGTCATATATGATTTACGAACACATGCATTGCATTGATACATGCCCCCTCTTTCTCACGCACACACGCACCCTCACGAGTCACGACTCTCCCGAGTCCCCTCGCACCCACCGTGTATCTGTAGGTAGATGTCACACTCATATGTGCTCTTCACACCCTACCCTCAGAACTTCTAAAAAATAAAAGATGTTGCGTACCTTTTATTTTAACTCACACGTCACACACTTATAATATTACTCCTGTGGCGAATGTTCTGTGGGCGTAGTATATTGTACTCTCCTGAAGAGAAGCAGTGCACGCACGCACTAGTTCTCTCACACCCACTTGTGGGTAGACGTAGGAGCACTTTTTTTTGAAGCTAGGAGCGCATTTGTTTACAAAGAGGCATCCCAATTAACATTTTGACTAGTCTAGTTTTCAACTTGATGGAGGGTCGGGGACCGCACGTGAATGATGCAGTATAGTGCGTCCTAGACGCGGTGGCACGTTATTGATCGAGTTTTATTTTTACTTGAACTTTAAATGAAAATAGTGGTTCGCGCGTATTCAATGTAATAACGGCTGGTACAATAAAATCACTCCACTATATATATATATATATATATATAAGTAGGATCCTCGGCGCTTGCTTTACTAGGGTTCCTCTCTTTCACTCTCTCATGCTCTTCAGATCTAGGCAAGACATAGGTGGCCACACTCCCTCTCTACTCACAGCTGGTCAGAAATCCGGCCAGACCACCTCGACCGGGGCAGGGCTGTAGGTGCATCATTCACGTGGTCGTCGGCGGCGAGGGAGGAGACCAACAGCTGCCCGCATGTCCCGATCAGCGGCCATGCCGTTCTCTCCGAGACAGCGCCGGCTCGGGAGGGCCTCCAACCCCTTCTTCCTCCCTGTGGTATTGTAGCCAAGATGCGGCCTCCCGACGCCGTCTTTGCCACATGCCGACGACCCTCAGGTATATATTCCTTCGAAACCTGCCTTGCTCTACTACTCCAGCTCCCCATGTGGCTGCGTGTGGATCTTTTTCTATTTCTGTCGGCTGTTCCAAATCCACCTAGACTTTTACTATTATTAGAGGTAAAGCGAGTTCATACAGTCGAATCTAAGAGTTGGTTCAAATAGGGAAGAAAGTGGGAAAGCTGTAGCATGAATCTAGGACTTGATTCTAAGAGGAAACAAGGGAAAGTAGTAGATACTGGCTACCCAACCGGTCTCTTGGTTGAAAAGGTGAAGAAAGCGTGGTGGATGGCGAAGGGTGGGGGGAAGTGGACCTGTCTCTTGGTCGAAAAAGGAAGGAAAGTGAGGGGTGTTGGGGGACAACGCAAATGAGAACAAGCAGGTCTAGATTTCCTGTGCTCACATAGGAAAATGTCGCCGAGGAGATAAAAAATGGGACAAATGCAGACATGCTGTCTGGGTGTTTGTCGTTCTCAGCAACCACATCTGCATCACCACTTTATGCCCCTACTATCCCTACGCCCATATCGCTACTGTTAATGTAAAATCACATGAAGCATTAAGCAATGCCACCTAATGTCAGTATTAAGTAATGGTCTAGTGCCATCGATAAATTGAAGCAATGCCACCTAATGTCACTATTAAGTAATGGTCTAGTGCTGTCGATAAATTGAAGCAATGCCACCACCATTTTATGAAGTGCATCTGTCTTGCTTTATTTCCCATGAATTGTGTTTTTGCAGTTACACTTAAATCTCACACCGCTAACATTGCTTCATCCCAGTGGAACTGCACAAATTTGATTGCACATTTACTGACCATGTGCTACTCTCATGACATTAATACTAATGCTATTGTTCTGCATGTTAATCTAGTGGCAGTGTTGATGTCATGTGATGCTACTTCTTACTTAAGGGCACTTTCATACTATCAATGTAGTGCCAATTATAACACAATAGATGCTACTATTAATCATATGCCACTGCAAATAACTGTCACTGTTTAAATAACCATATTTCATATTTGCGCAAACAGGGATATC
Organism: Thinopyrum elongatum; assembly: GCA_011799875.1. Taxonomy (NCBI): domain Eukaryota; kingdom Viridiplantae; phylum Streptophyta; class Magnoliopsida; order Poales; family Poaceae; genus Thinopyrum; species Thinopyrum elongatum. The sequence continues at coordinate 73,146,025 of CM022299.1, forward strand.
TGTCTCCATATCGTTTCTATCTGATCAATCAAAACTACACACCTCAGTTTTAGTAGAACTGCACAAAATGAGATGGCTATTCCTAGCTGTCATCGTCTAACCACCCGTCTTCTAGGTATTCCTACATTGGTAGTAACTAGGTAGAACGACCAATGCAATCTAAAAGAAGCTGATTCGTACGTTTTACTTCCTGATTGCAGTGCAGGGATGAGCGAAAACAACTGCATCCTAGTCGGGAATGCACTTTCTCCCAGTTCATCCATGGACAGAGGACTAGCTGGCATGGCTGCACGGAGGTTTTTGGGACAGGTGCGCAGACAAGAGGCATTGTGGTCTGCTTATTTCTGCAAATAGCGGTGCTTAAATTTAGTGGAACTGCACAAGAAGTTCAGATGGTCAGTACACTACATGGTTCAGTTCAGCATTCCAACTGAGAACACAATTATAATTGGTTATTCTGGAATGAGAGAACCTAACCCTGGATGGTGGCAACAAGAAAAACCAGAGTGAACTCCAGGAAATTAAAGCCTTCCTAGGGAGGCCCTTTGCTCAGAGAAGCCTTGCTTGATTTTTCCTGATTTGTAAACCTTCTCACAACTTTGTCTTTTGCTGTGAACTAGTATATGTTTGTTATGTTCTATGAATCATTGAGATGTATAAAATTGCTTAACTTATGCTTTTCAAGTATTTTATGAAGCCGAGTTTAATGTGAATGTTCCACATGAACGCTGGACTAGCATGTGAACGTTTGGAATTTACATTGTGGCCTCAGTTAACTACATGAACCACTGTAACAAGATACATAGTTGCTTATATGTCAGACAACAGATTATTGATTGTTAGCTGGTCGATAGCCAACTTTTCTAGTGTTGAAGCGAGCTGAGCCAATGTGCTGTGTTTTGCACAACTGCTTACAAATGGGGTGGCACCAACAGTGTTTACAAGTACTTAACCAGGCTTACGTACCCTATGTATACGTCGGCGCACAGTTCTCGAATGAGTACTCTATTACATCAAACACACACTGCTCGTATGATAAACTGTGACAACTTATGTCTTACCATGCATATTACATGAAAAAACTAGTGAGGACGCATCTGTTTCGGCAACAATTAGGATGGTTCTCACATGATTCACGGGCACACAAAAGTAGCAGCAGTTACGGATTCAAACATAGTACTAGCCCCAGAGGGCTCGATAATAGGCAAGGTTCGGATAATTAGACACAATCCAAAATACTATTAAACACTAGCTGGGGCAACTATTTCATGCCTCGATCTAATTTGGGATGGACACAAGATGGACCTTGCCATGAACATCATCGAGGACATCCGGCAGCAGCTCAATCCTGTGAACCTTCCTGAAGATAACCTTGTGGCCTTGCCACTCATAAACTTGTTTGTGGAGGCATGCCATGTCATTTTCCTACGTAAGCTTGACAAGAACAGTATGCCTCACAAACAAACGAGTAGCTTTGAACTTCTTGTGCTTCAGTACACCCTGGACAACATGACTGACAACTGTGAGGCTGGAATACATCTTGACATTGGTATAAGTGCAAATGGCTTCCAGGATCTAACAGCCTAAGAACTCTGTTTTCCCAGTGCGTATATTCAGGTCATCCGCCTCACAGCGAGTGACATGTACAACCACACAATCCTTGTCTACATTAGGGCTCTAATTGAAACAGAAACAAATTCTGAATTACTTTCCAATATAAGAAACACAAGTTATTTAAACCACTATGTAGAGTCAAAAGTATGCATGACAAGGAAGGTAGCCTGGCATCGAAGCTAATAAAATTTTGCATTATTTATCACCACATACTTAGATGAAAAACCACAATCGAGATCGGCAAAGAAGAAAATCACCTTGGGCAGCTCAGCGCAGGGGGGGACACATCCTCGAAGGGGGAAAACTGCTCCTACAGGGCCACGGGGGCTGTAACCTCAAACGGGGCGTTGACCATCTCAGTAGTGGCCGTGAGCATATCTGGGGTCGGCTCGGTGGCTGCCTCCATCTTCTTGGAGCTCTTTGTCTCGTGGGGATCAGCTTCCCGCGTCTGCTCCAACATCGGCAGATCTTTGCCTGGTTCTCCTTGGTCCATCATGAAACTGATGAATACTAGGAGACAACTGAAAGGAAAACACAATCACAATGACAATGAAACAAAAAACAGAGTGAGGATCGGTTACTGCTTTGCAAAAGTTCTTTTTTTTCTGAATGAAAATATACCAACATCACGGATCCGCTTACCTGACCTTCGTTGGGAGAGAAGAACAATGGCAGATGCAAGTGTTGGGCTTCTTGAAGACGGTGAGGGAGAAGGGGATTCAGCGAAGAGTGAAATGATGGTTGCTTCGTCCGTCAAACTTAGACTGCGGGGAGGTGGGTTTTTGTGATATGACGGCTTGTTACTGCCGCGCTATGACCGGGGTGACTCTCCGCCTACATACTACCTTCTAATTTGGTGGATGGTATTTGGGCCCGCACGCTGCATGGCCCGCATGTCGGTGAACCAAAGTAAAACGGCATTCAGTAGAGGGAGACGTTTCGATGACCTCGGAGGAGCGAGAAGCGGTAGTGTATCCACTATGCTAGTAGTAATTGTTTTTCTGGGTAGCTGTAGAGTGTCTCCACTGTACTAGTAGTAATTGTTTCTCTGGGCCCAAGACAAAACAGCCCATCCACCCTAGTAAATTATAAAATCAATTCAAAAGCCCATATATTTACTTAATGAGAGGCGCTACCCAGCACACCGCCCCCCAAAAAACCTGAGTGCTCTTCTTCCTCCTCACTCCCACCCACCTCACGTCAGCTCGCTCCACTCGTACCCCCAAATTCCTCACCTCACTACTACAAAAAAAACCAACTCCCCTTCTTCCTCACTACTACAGAAAAACCCCAGCTCCCCTTCTTCTTCACTCACACTACAACTAGGCTCGTCATTCGTTACTCTGCTCAAAATCCGTGAGCTCAACGCGATGCCCTCGTGGAAAATGGAGTCGGCTGACCCCAGCACCAAGAAGATGAGGCTCCCGCCAGTGGCGACTCCTGTTGTAGATCCCGCACCTGGCAGCGCGGGGAGAAGCGGCGAGCCTGCCCCCACCGGATCCCAGGAACCCATAGAATCTCGGGTGGACCGCATCAGCGATCTACCGGACGTCATCCTTGGGGAGATCATCTCGCTTCTCCCCACCAAAGATTGCTGCCGCACCCAAGTCCTCTCAACTCGGTGGCGCCCTCTATGGCGCGCCGCGCCCCTTAATCTCGACTGTCGTCAGCTATCTCTATTTAATGATTTTGAACTCCTCAGAGCCATCATCTCCTACCACCAGGGCTCCGTTCAAAGCCTCTACATCCCGTCATGCTACCTGAGCAAGCATAGCATGCCTTGCACGGTGGACGCCTGGCTGAAATCCCCTGAATTCACAGAACTACAGCTACTTGAGTTCTACTATTCCCCAGGAAATCACCTACCAGATACCGAACGCCATGCATGTACTTGTGCCCTCAGCACCGATGTTCATCTCATGGTTTTCCTCCTCTCTCTACACCGCCACCTTTGCACTGTGCTACCTACCAGACAATCTGGTACTAAACCTTCGACTCCCATTTCTCAAAAAACTTTCACTTGTGCTGGTTCGTATATCGGAGGCCTCATTGCACAGCATCATCCACTCTAGTTGCCCTGCCCTGGAGTGCTTGGTGCTTGTTTTCACAGTTAGAATCGGTTGTCTCCAAATAAAGTCGCCTAACCTTGTAAGATGCCCCTTCACTTCAAAGGTTGATCCTTGATTCTAGTTATTCACCGTCGCAAATAACCGTCGTCTCTGCGCCTAAACTGAAGACCTTGGGTGTAATACATGATCTCTGTGCTCATTTCAAGATGGTGTTTGGCTCCACAGTTCTTCAGGTACTATATATTATCATCTACACTTGTAACCATAAGCTGCATTTTAAATTTCTGCGCATAAGTTATATATCATCTTGGAGTACACATTTTGTACTAATATTATGTTCTATGCTCAATGAAGAGTTTCTCCATGGATAGCCTATCAATGGTGCTGGATTCTGTCAAGATCTTATATATCCAAATGAATAGTTTTGATCAGAACAAGATTATTGGCTTGCTGCAGTGCTTTCCATGTCTGGAGAAGTTGTATATAAAGGTGATAATTTCACGCACATTGGAAGCCCGCATATAGTGTACTAGAATTAACCGTTCAGCTGTTGCTCTTTCGACACTCTTTTTTTAGACCTTAACTGTTTTCAATCTTCATGTCTATTTAGGCAACAGGACGGGTAAGAAAGTTATAACCAATCGGTGGATTCGTAAGCACCTGGATTTTCTCACTTCTCATGACATTCGATTGAAGACAATAACGCTGGAACGATATGTAGCCAACTATGTAAACACTAGATTTGTCACATTCTTCCTGCTGAATGCGAGATTACTATTGTCCATCAGGCTTACGTTTATCTGCGGCATGGTTTTGACGGATGGGTATGTCGAAGAGCAAAAAAAGGAGTTTCAGGTGGACAAAAGGGCTTCTGAACGTGTCGGGCTTCTATTTACAACATCTTGTGGTCATAATCCAGTAAATTTCACGACCCAGGATGTTCATTCTATGGACCTGACCGATCCATTTGACTATGACTGTCGAAAATAGTGCTGGAGTTAGATGTTGTTGCTCTTTTCAATCTGGGTTTTGTCTAAACCTGATGAACAATTAACCCTCATGCTTTAGTATAGATTGTAAGCTGGAGTTAGATGTTGTTGCCCTTTTCAACTCGGCTGTGACTGTCATATTTTCTTTAAAACAAGGCAAATGGCTTGCCATTTGTTTAATTAAGAGTGAAATATTGTAACAAATCCCAACCAAGGGAAATAACATCACTCTCGCCGGCTGCTTGAGCTCACTGTGCATTATAGAACCCAAGTGATTAGCCCCCCACTACTAGGGAAATGCTTATAGGTAGGATATTAGTAGTAGCGCTGGAAAAAAGCAAGCGCTGCTGCTAATTAGCAGGAGCGCTGGTCCGGGGCAGCGCTACAAGTAATGTTTTAGCAGTAGAGCTGGGAACAGAAAAAGTGCTACTACTAAGTGGGACCCAACGCTCCCACCGACGCTAGCTGTAGTAGCAGCGCTGTCCAGAAAAGAGCGCTACTACTAAGATTTTAGCAGTAGCGCTTTATTTTGCAGCACCGCTACTACTAATGGGCCCCACTTAATAGTAGCGTGCTACTACTAAGTACCATAGCAGCAGCGCTTTCTACGAAGCAGCGCTACTGCTAGTTGCGGCTGGTGCCACCTTTTCACCCCCTCCCCCTCCTCCCCCCTTTGCCCTCTCTCCCCCTACTTTCCCCTCTCCCCTCTCTAAGTTAGTTCTCCACCATTGTTGCCCTTCTTCTCTCTTCCTCCTACCTCTCTTCTCTCCCCATTAATGCCCCCCTCCACCATAACTCTCCTCCATAAATGGCCTTCTCATCTCTATCTAGCTACCTCTCATTTATTTGGCTCTCCCTCCATTCCATAGATATAGATCTAGCTAGCTCATCTCTCTCCCTCTCCATTAGTTAGCTAGAGTCATCTCTCCTCCCCAACAACTAGATCTAGCTAGCTATTTAGCCATCCACACTTTTGATCCCTATAGCGAAAGGCCTCATCTAACCGTGCTCGGTCTCTCTCGGGAGATAGGTGAGTAAAAAGTTGTTCATTTCAAGAATGGGAATATGTGTGTGAATGGGAATATGTGTTTGGGAGATGGAGAGATTTGTGCGAGTGACATGCCCCTGAGTTGCTTATGTTTTACCGAAATGTTGATTTATTTCCGTTTCGGTGAATTTCGAGCAAACTCGATATGTCCTATTTTTAGGCAAGGTCATGCCAAATTTTTATATGAATTTGATGCATGCATGCATTTTGTTTATAACCCTTTTGCTTGTTATACCATGCAGTCGATCATGAAGGTGAGTGGATGGAAGGTGGAGCGATACATGCAATTCGCGGTGATGGACATGTATGCAAATAATCGGACTAGGATTAGATGTCTGTTTACAAGATGCAAAGAAGGAGTCCTTTTGAACCGTTTTGATCATGGCAGTTTGAAGGCGCACCTGCTGATGAATGGTTTCATGGATGGCTATACTCGCTGGATAAGTGAAGATGATGATGATAAGGACGTCCACATGGCAGGGAATAATGACATGGGGCTAGACGAAGAGATGACCGATCGACACGAAGACGATGGCGCTGGACATGGCGGCGGGGAAGAGTCCGGAAATGACGGCGGCGGAGAAGATTCCGGACATGGCGAAGAAGAGTCCGGACATGGCGGAGAAGAGGCGGTGGTCATGCCGCAGTCTTCGACGCTACTAAGTGCAGTCGTGCAGGACCCTCATGTTTGAGACCTCCTTCGCAAGAGTACGACTAGCGAGAGAGCTGCTTCTAGAGCGGAGGCCAAGCTGGCGCAACTTGAAGTAGACTCGAAGACTCCATTGTATGACGGTTGCGATCCTGAGGTGACCCGCTTGAGTTTCACGCTTGAACTTCTAAAGATGAAGGCCAAAAACAAATGGACAGACAAAAGCCTCGATGAGCATTTGAAGTATGTACATAATAAAGTTCTTCCCACGGGGAACCTATGTCCTACTAGTGTCGAGGAGGCCAAGAAAATCGTTTGCCCTTTTGATTTGCTGCACATTAGGTACCATGCATGCATCAATGATTGCATCATTTATCGGGGGGAGCACGCGGAAAAAACCAGCTGTCCAGTGTGCAATGCTTCTCGATACAAGAAGGCAGGAAAGAAAGCTCCTCAGAAACTTGTATGGTACTTTCTGATCTCTCCCCGTCTTCAGCGGTATTTCGTAGATCCTAAGGAAGCAAAGCTCATGCGCTGGCACGCGAAGAGGAAGAAGCCCGATGATGGAGATGATCCGAAGCTGAGACACCTCGTAGATGGTAGCCAGTGGAGAGCATTCAACGTCGTATATGGATTTGCTACAGAAGATTCAAGGAACATCGTGCTTGGTGCGAGTACCGATGGCATGAATCTGTTTGAAACCAGAACACCAACCACAGCACATGGCCTGTATTTGTATGGATGTACAACCTCCCCCCATGGAAGTGCATGAAGACAAAGTACATACACATGAGCATGCTGATTCAAGGGCCGAAACAACCGGGAAATAATATTAACCTGTATATGGGGCTTCTGAAAGAGGAGCTAGACACGTTATGGAAAACACCGGCATGGACATGGGACGCCAGCAAAGGAGAGTATTTCCATATGAGAGCCGCGCTGATGACGATGGTGCACGACTATCTCGGTTACGGGTATACCTCAGGCCAGGAATGCCACGGATACTATGGATGCACGAGGTGCATGGATGATACAACGTCTCAGCAGCTTACGTCAACAAAAGATGGCGGGTCCGGGAAAATCGTGTACATGGGGCATCGTAGATGGCTCGAGAAGGATGACCCATGGAGAAAGCATGGAGATCTATTGAATGGGTTGGCTGAGCATCGAGGACCTCCACGTAAGAGGAGCGGCGCCGAAATCAATGAGCTGTTGAAAAACTGGGAACAGTGCCCCGAGCTGGGAAAGATGAAAAAGGCGCCGGAGCCGCTGCTGAAGGTATGGAAAACGAGGTCTGCTTTCTGGCACTTGGAGTACTGGCTCAATCATGACACGCCTCATTGCCTTGATGAAATGCATATCACGAAGAATGTCCTCAAGAGCTTGCTTGGCACACTGATGAACATGCCGGAGAAGACCAAGGATGAGCCGAAGGCAAGGAAAGACTTGGAAGATTTGAAGATCAAGAAAGATCTCCACCGTAAAAAGTCAACGGAGGAGACGGAGACGGAGACAAAGGAGGGGGAAAGGGGCAGAAAAGTCAACAAGAAGGAGGAGAATTATTGCCCCCCTTCTTGCTTCACCTTAAGTGTGAAGGAGATCGATCAATTCATCAAGTGCCTTATGGGAATCAAAGTCAACTCTGGTTACTGTGGGAACATAAGCAGATTTCTAGACACCAAGGAGAAAAGGTTCAGTGGGATGAAGTCTCATGACTGTCACGTGATGACGATGCAGATACTCCCGGTTGCCATTGGAGGGATAATGGACAAGCACGTCCATGACATGCTTACTGGTCTCTGCAACTTCTTCGATGTTATCTCTCAAAAGTCCATCAGTGTGAAGCAGCTCCGAAGGCTACAGGAAGAGATCGTTGTCATACTATGTGAGCTTGAGATGTACTTCCCGCCCGCGTTCTTTGACGTCATGGTACATCTGTGTGTCCACATCGTGGCCGACATCATCGACCTTGGGCCGACATTCCTTCACAGCATGATGCTGTTTGAGAGGATGAATGCGGTCATCAAAGGATTCGTTCGTAACATGTCCCGTCCCGATGGGAGCATCATCCAGGGGTATCTGACGCATGAGTGCATCTCCTTTTGCGAGAATTATATAGGCGTCGGAGACCCTATTGTTGGTTTGCCCGTCAAGAAGCACGATGGGAGGCTCGGAGGAGAAGGTCACAACAACGGCCGGAGGGAATTGCACGTGGACTACTCGGATCGACAGAATGACTTTGACAGGGCTAACTTAGTAGTGCTACAACACCTAGATGTGGTAGATGATTATGTGGCACGTCACAAAGAAACCATCGCAAAGAAGTACCGTGATAAGGGGATGCTCAAGACGGACGACAAAGTTACTGTAGAGCACAACGCCACTTTCTTGCGTTGGTCCAAAGAGCAAGTTCTTGCTAATCCCCCAGAAGAGGGCAGTTCGGACGGATTGCTCATACACACCTTAGCACATGGCCCTGCGCCCAAACTCCCGACCTATCACTCATACGATATCAATGGGTACATGTTCTACACGGAGGCCAAAGACATGGACAGTGATTACCAGAACTCCAGGGTGACAATTGAATGCGTGACCGAGGCCAACGGCACAACTAAAAGATTCTACGGAAGGGTCGAAGAGATCTGGGAGCTTGAGTATGATCGAATGCACGTTGCGACGATGTTCCGTGTCAGTTGGGCTAAGGACATCGTTAGAGAAAACAAGTATTTCACTACCATGTCTATACCCGACGCGAAGAGCGCTACCGTGAACATTAACGTCATCGCCAAAACTGAGCCATGGGTACACGCTAAGCATGTGACACAATGCTTCTTCATAACCGACCCGACCAATCCCAGCCGTGTTGTCATGAGGAGAGGCAAATGGAGCATCGTCGGAATGATTGGAGTCACCAACGAGGAAGACTATGACCAATACGGCAACCCGATGAGGGAAGATGACGATGACGATGAAGCATACGTGAAAAGAAGAATCAATACTACATTACCTAAGAAAGATCATACTCCATGGTTCCGGGAAAGTCACAAGGAGGGGCTCAATTATTCGACAACGAACAAGAAAGGGAAGAAGCTCAATGTGAAACGTCATCGACGCAGCTGAGAAACCATCGTTTATATATATGTATCTATTTTGTGTACGCACTTATGTAACCATTATCGGTCAGTGTATGCATGATTCTGGTGATATTCGCGCAGTGTGGGAGGGAGACACCGTCGTCGGGAGAAAGGAAAAAAAACAAAAGGGAGAAAGCAATACAAAAGAAAAAGAAAAGGAAAATAATAAAAAGTAAAGAAAACTAAAAACTAGAAAAAAAATAATAAAAAGAAAAGGAAAATAACGGTAGCACTGGTTTTGGAACCAATGCTATAGCTAACTTAGATATAGCGTTGGACCCTAATCCAGCGCTACTGCTATTTGTATTTTAGAATTAAAAAAATAAAAATTGGAATAGTTAGCAGTAGCGCTGGTTTATGACCCAGCACTATAGCTAACTTAGCAGTAGCGCTGGTTTCCGGTCCAGCGCTACTGCTATTTTGAGTTATCCCCCCCCCCTCCGCGCGGGCTCAAAATTTCACCAAGTCATTTCCCCCCTCTCCTCCAACCTCTCCCCCCACTCTGTCGCTACGTCGGCCGTCGCCCTTGCCCGCCATCGACTGATGTCTACTATGCAACTTTTATTCTTGTAGACACGTGTTGGGCCTCCAAGCGCAGAGTTTTGTAGGACAGTAGCAATTTTCCTTCAAGTGGATCACCTAAGGTTTATCAATCCGTGGGAGGCGTAGGATGAAGATGGTCTCTCTCAAACAACCCTGCAACCAAATAGTAAAAAGTCTCTTGTGTCCCCAACACACCAAATACAATGGTAATTTGTATAGCTACACTAGTTCGGCGAAGAGATGGTCATACAAGTGTAATATGGATAGTAGATATTGATTTTTATAATAAGAACAATAAAAAACAGCAAGGTAGCAATTGATAAAATGGAGCACAAACGGTATTGCAATGCTTGAAAACAAGGTCTAGGGTCTGTACTTTCGCTAGTGCAATCTCTCAACAATGCTAATATAATTGGATCATATAACCAACCCTCAAAGTGTGATGAAGAATCACTCCAAAGTTCCTATCTAGCGGAGAACATAAGAAGAAATCGTTTGTAGGGTACGAAACCACCTTGAAGCTATTCTTTCCGGTCGATCTATCCAAGAGTTCGTACTAAAATAACACCAAATAATTTCAGATTCATAATACTCAATCCAACACAAAGAATCTCAAAGAGTGCCCCAAGATTTCTACCAGAGAAACAAAGACAAGAACGTGCATCAACCCCTATGCGTAGATTACCCCAATGTCACCTCGGGAATCCGTGAGTTGAGTGCCAAAACATACATCAAGTGAATCAATATGATACCCCATTGTCACCACGAGTATTCATTTGCAAGACATATATCAAGTGCTCTCAAATCCATAAAAGTATTCAATCCGATAAAACAAAATCTCAAAGGGAAAACTCAATTCATCACAACAAGATAGAGAGGGGAAAACACCATATGATCCGACTATATTAACAAAGCCCGCGATACATCAAGATCGTGACATCTCAAGAACACGAGAGAGAAAGATTAAAAACATAGCTACTGATACAAACCCTCAGCCCCGAGGGTGGACTACTCCCTCCTCATCATGGTGGCCACCGGTTTGATGAAGATGGCCATCGGTGATGATTTCCCCCTCCAGCGGAATGCCAGAACAGGGTCTAGATTGGTTTCTCGTGGCTACAGAGGCTTGCGGCGGTGGAACGTCTGATCTAGGGTTACCCCCGAGGGTTTTGGAATATTTGGCAATTTATAGGGTAAAGAAGGGGTACGGGAGGCCCCCGAGGTGGGCACAACCCATCTGGGCGCGCCTGGGCCCCCAGGGCCTGGGGGCCCAGGCGCACCCAGGTGGGTTGTGCCCCCCTCGAGGCACCGCCCAGGTGCTGCTCTGGTCCATTGGATGTCTTATGGTCCACAAAAAGTTTCGCGGTGTTTGGACTCCGTTTGATATTGATTTCCTGTGATGTAAAAAACAAGCAAAAAACAACAATTGGCACTGGGCACTGGGTTAATAGGTTAGTCCCAAAAAATGATATAAAGTTGCTATAAAATGATTGTAAAACATCCAAGAGTGATAATATAACATCATGAATACTTCATAAATTATAGATACGTTGGAGACGTATCAGCATCCCCAAGCTTAATTCCGACTCGTCCTTGAGTAGGTAAATGATAAAAGAAATAATTTATGAAGTGTGAATGCTAGCAAAGTGCACAAGTTTGATCAATGACAATTTCAATAACTTTTCCTAGCATCATATCAACAATTCTTTCTTATAAAACTTCTCATGTTAAAGTAGCAACCAATTCACATGTTAAGGTTCAAACAATGAATTCTCTTGAAACTCAATAACCTATGTTCTCAGTCACCAAGCAATTGCAATTCAACTTATTCAACAAAGTCTAAGTAAGAGCTCCACATACTCAACCATCATATAGTCTTCTATGATTGCTAACACTCACAGCATACACATGAGCAAAACATTTCAACCGGACACATAGAAAGATAGGGGCTTATAATTTCGCCTCCCAATGTATTCACCTCAAGGGTGATGTCAACAATAATAACTCATGCTACCCATATCCAACTGGATATATGTGCCTAGATCTTTCCTCACCACATGACGCTTGGCAAAAGAGAAAAAATAAAAAGGAATAGAGAGAAAAACTTTGACTCTTGCATGAAAGTAAATACATAAAAGTAAAAGGTAGGCCCTTCGCAGAGGGAAGCAGAGGTTGCCATGCGCTTTTTGTTTGCATGCTCAATCCCTTAGTGCAAAAGAACATCATGTTATATTGCCCCTTATGATAGCAACCTTTATTACATAGTCTGTCGCTTTTATTCTTTGCCATCACAAGTTCATACAACGCCCAATTTTCTCTTACACTAAATGATCTAACATTTTTAGAAGCAATTTTTATTGCCTTATTGCACCGATGACAACTTACTTGAAGGATCTTGCTCAATCCATAGGTAGGTATGGTGGATTCTTGAAAATAAGATTTGGGTTTAAGGGTTTTTGGATGCACAAGTAGCATCTCTACTTGGTGCGGAATTTTTGGCTAGCAAGGATGGGGGGCAAGCACCACATGTTGAAGGATCTATGACAATATAACTTCTATGTGAATATGAACAAACATAAACCATTACGTTGTCTTCCTTGTCCAACATCAACAATTTTGGCATATAATATTTTGATGGGGGCTCACAATCACAAAATATTTCCAAGATAGTGTATTTGCATGTGAAAGTTATCTTCCTTATAGTAATCATTCAGGAATTGCTTGTATGACCAATATTGTGATTGTCAAGCTTCAAAAGATTTCACTTTCTAAACCCAATGTGAAGCTACCACTAGGCATGATATGGACATATAATTTCAACTTCATGATATTCATTTCATTCAACAATTTACGCATAGGATAAAAGTGAAGCACAAGAGTAAATGACAAGCTACTCCAAAAAGATATAAGTGAAGATCAAGCGAGTAGTTGAGTAAAGGGGTAGCTAATTGAGGATTCTCTCTTATTTAAATTTTTTCAGATCTAAGTATTTTATTAAAACAGCAAGCAAAGCAAAATAAAATGACATTCCAAGAATAGCACAACTCATGTGAAGAAGCAAAAACTTAGGCTCAACCGATACTAACCGATAGTTGTTCATGAAGAAAGGTGGGATGCCTACCGGGGCATCCCCAAGCTTAGATGATTGAGACTTCTTGGATTATTAATTTGGGATGCCTTGGGAATCCCCAAGCTTGAGCGTTTGTGTCTCCTTAATTCCTTTTATATCATGGTTTCCTAAATCTTTAAAACTTCATCCACACAAAACTCAACAAGAACTCGTGAGATAAGTTAGTATAAATCAATGCAAAGCCTTATCATTCTCTACTGTAGAAAATCACTAAAATTATTATTCAACATTGCATACTAAATTACTTTGCATATTTAATACTCCTATCCTCAAATATAATCATTAAACAAGCAAACATATGCAAACAATGCAAACATAACAGCAATCTGCCAAAACAGGACAGTCTGTAATGGATGAAGAAGTATCCATACTTATTTAACTCAAACAATTCTAAAAATTTAACAAACTGTATAAAATTTGTCAGAGCTTATTGTGCAAAAAATTTCAACATTTTATCACATTCTGACTTTTCTCGGTAATTTTTACAACAGCGACAAACTTTCTGTTTTGAAACAGCAACAAATAGACTTGCAAAATAAGCATGGTAAAGGCTATCCTTGACATTTTTATTGAAATGAAAGATGCAAAACATTATTATAAATATCAGAAAGCAAATACAAATAAAATAAAATGACGCTCCAAGCAAAACACATATCATGTGACGAATAAAATCATAGCTCCAAGTGAGGTTACGGATAATGTCAGAGACGAAAGAGGGGATGCCTTCCGGGGCATCCCCAAGCTTAGTTGCTTGGATCTTCCTTGAATATTACCTTGGTGTGCCTTGGGAATCCCCAATCTTTGGGTCTTGTCACTCTTTATTCTCCTCATATCGATATCTCACCCAAAACTTGAAAACTTCAATCACACAAAACTTAACGGAACTTCGTGAGATGGGTTAGTATGATAAAGACAAATCATTCACTTTGGTACTGTCAAGACAAGATTCATAATTGTTCTCACACAATTCCTACTGTACCTTATCATTTCCACAATTTATATTGAGCAATATAAGCCATAGAAACTAGAAAACAAGCAAACTATGCATTGAAAACAGAATCTGTCAAAAACAGAACAGTACGTAAAGATCCGAATTAAGGTCATACTTCTATAACTTCAAAAATTATGAAAAATTAGGAAAAAGTAGAAAATTTGTATACCCATCAAATGTAAAAAATTCAGAATTTTTCCAAGTCCAGTAAAAGATAAGAATTTCTGCACTTGACGCAAAAGTTTCTATTTTTGCACAGAATCAAGTCAACTATCATCCACACTATCCCAAAGGCTTTACTTCGCACTTTATTGAAGCAAAAGCTATAAAACAAGATCACTACAGTAGCCTAACCATGTGAACACACAAAAACAGTAGGTAAAAGTGTTGGGTTATCTCCCAACAAGCGCTTTTCTTTAATGCCTTTTAGCTAGGCATGATGATTTCAATGATGCTCGCATAAAAGTAAAGAATTGAAACATAGAGAGAGAATCATGAATCATAAGTTCCTCTCTCATAATAATTTTCAGTAGCATCATGAATAGATTCATCAATATAACCATCACATAAATAATTCTTTTCATGATCCACAAGCATAGAAAATTTATTACTCTCCACATAAACAAATTTATTCTCATTCATAGTAGGGGGAGAAAACTCAACAAAATAACTATCATGAGATATTTGATTTGCATAATCCAATTGAAAATAAAAATCATGATGACTAGTTCATGGTTATCATTATTCTTTATAGCATATGTGTCATCACCATAATCATCATAAATAGCAACTTTGTTCTCATCATAATCAATTGAAACCTCCTCCAAAATAGTGGATTCATCACTAAATAAAGTCATGACCTCTCCAAATCCACTTTCATAATTATCACAATAAGATTCAACACCCTCCAAAATAGTGGGATCATTAGTACCTAGAGTTGACACTCTTCCAAACCCACTTTCATCAATATAATTGTCATAAATAGGAGGCATGCTACCGTTATAACAAATTTGCACATCAAATCTTGGGGGACTAAAAATATCATCTTCATCAAATATAGCATCCCCAAGCTTATGGCTTTGCATATCATTAGCATCATGGATATTCAAATAATTCATACTAACGACATTGCAATCATGCTCATCATTCAAATATTTTGTGCCAAACAATTTATAGAATTCTTCTTCTATCGATTGAGCACAATTTTCCTTTCCATCATTTTCACGAAAGACATTATAAAGATGAATAATATGAGGCCACCTCAATTCCATTTTTTTGTAGTTTTCTTTTTACAAACCAAACTAGTGATAAAACAAGAAACTAAAAGATTCAATCGCAAGATCTAAAGATATACCTTCATGCACTCACCTCCCCGGCAACGGCGCCAGAAAAGAGCTTGATGTCTACTATGCAACTTTTATTCTTGTAGACACGTGTTGGGCCTCCAAGCGCAGAGTTTTGTAGGACAGTAGCAATTTTCCCTCAAGTGGATGACCTAAGGTTTATCAATCCGTAGGAGGCGTAGGATGAAGATGGTCTCTCTCAAACAACCCCGCAACCAAATAATAAAAGTCTCTTGTGTCCCCAACACACCAAATACAATGGTAATTTGTATAGGTGCACTAGTTCTGCGAAGAGATGGTGATACAAGTGTAATATGGATAGTAGATATTGATTTTTGTAATAAAAACAATAAAAAACAGTAAGGTAGCAATCGATAAAACGGAGCACAAACGGTATTGAAATGCTTGAAAACAAGGCCTAGGGTCCGTACTTTTGCTAGTGCAATCTCTCAACAATGCTAATATAACTGGATCATATAACCAACCCTCAAAGTGCGATGAAGAATCACTCCAAAGTTCCTATCTAGCGAAGAACATAAGAAGAAATCGTTTGTAGGGTGCGAAACCACCTTGACGCTATTCTTTCCGATCGATCTATCCAAGAGTTTGTACTAAAATAACACAAAATAATTTCAGATTCATAATACTCAATCCAACACAAAGAACCTCGAAGAGTGCCCCAATATTTCTACCGGAGAAACAAAGACAAGAACGTGCATCAACCCCTATGCGTAGATTACCCCAATGTCACCTCAGGAATCCTCGAGTTGAGTGCCAAAACATACATCAAGTGAATCAATATGATACCCCAGTTTCACCACGAGTATTCATTTGCAAGACATATATCAAGTGCTCTCAAATCCATAAAAGTATTCAATCTGATAAAACGAAATCTCAAAGGGAAAACTCAATTCATCACAACAAGATAGAGAGAGGAAAACACAATATGATCCGACTATATTAACAAAGCCCACGATACATCAAGATCGTGACATCTCAAGAACACGAGAGAGAGAGAGAGATTAAACACATAGCTACTGGTACAAACCCTCAGCCCCGAGGGTGGACTACTCCCTCCTCATCATGGTGGCCGCCGGGATGATGAAGATGGCCACCGGTGATGATTTCCCCCTCCGGCGGAGTGTCGGAATGGGTCTATATTGGTTTCTCGTGGCTACAGATGCTTGCGGCGGCGGAACGTCTGATCTAGGGTTACCCACGAGGGTTTTGGAATATTTGGCAATTTATAGGGTAAAGAAGGGGTACGGGAGGCCACCGAGGTGGGCACAACCCACCTGGGCGCGCCTGGGCCACCAGGCGCGCACTGGTGGGTTGTGCCCCCCTCAGGGCACCCCCAGGTGCTGCTCTGGCCCATTGGATGTCTTCTGGTCCATAAAAAATCCACAAAAAGTTTCGTGGTGTTTGGACTTTGTTTGATGTTGATTTCCTGCGATGTAAAAAACAAGCAAAAAATAGCAAATGGCACTAGGCACTGGGTTAATAGGTTAGTCCCAAAAAATGATATAAAGTTGCTATAAAATGATTGTAAAACATCCAGGAGTGATAATATAACAACATGAATACTTCACAAATTGTAGATACGTTGGAGACGTATCATCGACCTTGACGCCGCCGACCGCGACCTCGTCACCATCGCCGCGCAGGCCCGCCCTCGACCTCGACGCTGCCGCCCTCTCTCCTGCCCGCCCTCGACCTCACCGCCGCCGCCGCCCTCGACCTTGCCGCCGCCGCCCTCTCCCCTACCCGCCCTCATCGCCGACCGCCCGAGCCCGTAAGCCTCTCCCTCTCCTCTTCCCTGGCCTCCTCTCCCTTTCTGTGTGTGATGAACCCCAGCCACTGTTAGCAAAATTAGGACAGTTGAACCCTGGCTACTGTTAACTAAAGATTGTTAGTTCATAGGATTCTTGATAGTCAAAATCATCATGTGTATTTTAGGGCAGTACCAAATTTAGCAAATTTAGCTAAATTAGCAAAAAATTAGCTAGAAAAAATAGTAGCAAATTATTTGTAGCTAGGCAATTTATCAAAAATAGTAGCTCCTTAAAATTGCAAAATCAGTGGACTTTTTTAGGTATAAATAAAAATTGGACTTTTTTAACTATAAATAAAAAACAGTAGCAAATTACCTAGCTACAAATAATTTTTGTAGGTATATAAAATAGCTATAAATAAAAATTAGCTTGGCAATTTTTGTAGGTATATAAAATAGCTATAAATAAAAAACAGTAGCAAAAATGCACTAAACTAAAAAACAGTAGCAAATTGCATTAAAAAATAGTAGCAAATTTTTGTTTAGGGCAGTAGCAGAGAGAGAGAGAGATCATTTAGGAAAAAAATAGTAGCAAATTTAGTCTAGGGAAATTTCACAAATTTATTTTAGGGTAATTTAGCAAATTTGTGTAGGGCAATTTAGTTTATGGTATATAAAACCCTAGATGATGTTTTAGGAGCATGATATGCCCTGTGGTGACTAGCACAAGCATGCAAAGTAGCCTATACAATGTTGCTGTTTTTAACACTTGGTTAATTTGCTAAGTCCTGGAAATCTGTTATATGATGTTGCCATGTTCTCTTGATGATAGCATCAAATCCATGCTCCATTTGGATATGTTCAGTAAACATGTTTCCTCCCTTGTTGTCTGCTCTATCATGCCATGCCCTTTTATGCCATATTAAAGTCCTGTAGCATATACTTTCTTTGCTATGAAAATGCCTAAACAGTAATTCTGTCTGCTGTCAACATCATGATGCTAGCTATGTTGTGAGCTTGGTGGTGTTAAAACCATGACTCTATTGAACTTGTGCCAATTGTCGAAGAATATCTGAGTGGCCTATGTTTTGCTGGAATGTTGATTCATTTCCGTTCCGGCAAATTTCAGGCGCTCCATATGTCCACTTTTTAGCAAAGGTCATGCCGAAAATTTCCGTCATTTTCGGCATGACTTGTGCTAGAAACTAGGACATATGGAGTGCCCTGGATTTGCCGGGGGGAATGAATCAACATTCCGACCAAATATAGGCCCCTTTTTTCTCTTCATTGTATCTTTTATTTACAATTGTTGAATAGGAAACATATCTAGCCACGCCGAAGCCGGGGGTTCAGCTCGCCTCGAAGAAGACCCCATCAAGGCAGCAAATCATTATTTCGATTACCTGGACGAACACCAGATGGGGGTGCATGGTGGCGGCAGTGGCACCAACCCCGACACCAACGTTGACACTGGCACTAGTGCTGGCACCGGCACCGACACCACCCCCGAGACCGGCAATGATGCTGTCATAGCCGATAAAGCACCAAAGCAGAAGAGGTCACGAAGACCAAACGAGCTCGGCATCGGACAAATTGTGGTCACGGAGATGCACCCCAAGAAGTTAGAGCCCACGGTGCCGGAGGAAGCGCGCTCATGCTGGGGCAATCAACTAGGATGCATCCTCAGGGAAACCGCCAACATCAACGACGAGAAGTTGAAGAAGATACCACATATGAAGAACATGCTCCTAAAGAAGTTGCACAATTGGTTCCTGTTCCCCGGCCGGGATGAAAGCAAAGAACCATGGGACGACAAAGCCATGACAAAGATAAATGACAAGGCGATGGTGACGTTCACCAATGACTTGTCCGCCTGGAAAGTTCGGGTGAAGAAAGCGATTGCGAAGAATGAACCGTGGTCCAAGATTCATGCTGACAATCCGTCAATAAAGGAAGAGGACTTAGAAAAATTCAAGGAGACTTGCGCTAAAGAAGAAGTCAAGGCAAGGTCAGAGAAAATGAAGGCGCTCCAGGCCAGGAACACGCCAACCCACCATCTCAGAAGCCGTGGTTACGAGGGGATGAGGCACGTATGGGCCAAGGAGGATGCCGAACGTGAAAGTCACGGAATCCCAGACCCCTTGGCGGAGTTCAGCGACCCGGTAGAGCGTGACTGGATCAGGGCCCGGTACAAGTGGGACCGCATCAGAAAGATCTTTTACATGGACCCGAACACGAGGGAGTTCATGAGACTTCTGGTAATTGTTATATTACAACATTATCATATTAGCTTCCAATCAATTCGACTACAAGTTTTGTCACATTAGTAAACCATCCACGTTCCTTTTGCAGAAAGAGCAGCACCAAAAGCGATGAGTCATCACAGTCATCGGCGAGGCCCAAGTGGGACACCCCATTTAACCGGGCCCTAAACATACTGAAAAAGGTCCTGGAGGACAAACCGCCGTCCTATGGACATGTGCACGGCGTCGGAGATGGCACCTCGTGGAAGACGTGCTACCGCAAGGAGCCAGAGGAAAGAAGAAAGAGACGGGCGCTCACTCAGCAGACCATCAACAAGAAGGTCATGATTGCAGTCAATAAGACCAAAGAAGAGTTGGTCAGGGTAGTCGATGCAGCGATCACTGACGCGATGGCTGGCGTCACGGCTCACTTCCAATCTTTAATTGTTAGCTTGATTCCGGCAATTATCGATTGGTCGAAGAGCAATCCAAATAAAGGGCCAGAGGACTTTCCCCTTCCCAGCTACGTCGGGAGCAATTCAGTGAACATCACACCACCAGCACCTGCTCAAGCAACCGCAAAAGGTCCCGCTCCTGTTCATAGCAGCCTGACCTCCGTCTCTGGCATGCTCGGGGGGCCTTCGTCTATGGCTGAGCTCGACGCCCTCATGGTAATTACGCGTCATACCCTTTTCACCAGCATGTCTATAGTCTTCTATTTTAGTTGCCTTTCGGATGTTTGACGTCGTAGACATGTCTTCTTCGTAGGCCGACGATACCCCGTGCACCCTACTCTACGACATCAAGGGCCAGAAGGTAGCCGTGGGAAAGGCAATGATCGTGAAGCCGAAGGACCACATGTTCCACAACCGAGAGATGCCCGATGGCGTCTTCAAGGTTAACGTGGCCAGTGTCTTAGCGGGCTTCGAGGATTTGCCTCCTCTGATACCAGTCGATGATGAGGAGACCCCTAAATGGATTGGCGCATGCAAGAGCTGGTTCTTGCCTTGGCCGAAGACTCTTCTTCATGTCGAGGCGCCCAATATCACACCAACGACAGCTTCTCGAGAAGGTATGAACACCACCCCACCTACCAAATTACCTGCACCTGTCATGGCGGGTGATAGCGGACGACGCGAGGGAGAGCCTCCATTAATGCCAGATGATGTCACCCCCGTTGTCGAAGAAGCAAATGCTGATGATGACATGGAGCAGGATGATGATGACCCTCTCAAGTACTTCAATACCGCCTATGATGATGGAGGATTGATGGCTCAGGACGACGAAGACTTAGGCTATGAGCGTGGAGATGATGACTTGATGCTGCCTGATTTGCCGAAGCCAGAACGTCCTAAGGTGGAATGCAAAAAGTCTCTCTTCAAGCGATCCTCGCAGGAGACACCTCCAGATGCCACCTCTACCCAGCAACAAACCGAGGGCCGTCCACTGATTAGCCCGACGACACTGGGGGTGGTGGTTAGGGAAGGTATGGTGGGCTCACTACCGCCACCCGTCAAGAAGCAAAGAAGGAGACCGGACAAGAAAGGCCCTAAAGGCGCCAGAGCTGCTTCAAACAGCCAGCCGCCTCTGAAACCCCGGGTGGTAGATAGAATACCTGTCAAAGGTGCGAAGCATTTCCATGTTGCCGGTGACCCGATCCTACCTGCCAAAGCGCTAGAGCACATACCGAACAATGATCTAAGGAGACTCCATGAAGATGTGCTGGCCAGAGAGAAAAGACTTCTCATCTCGGAAAAACCAGGATACCCGCTTTACGTAGCTCAGGTGTCGGGTGGGAAGTTGTACGTCGAGAGATGACCCACGGATAAGTTCATCCTGCGATTTGACTACATCTACGACATGTTCCACATGACCAAGCTGGATTTCCAGTTCATCCGCATGTATGCGCTGTATCTCAACTACTTCATCAAGATCGAGAACATAAAATATATCTGCGTCACGGACCCATACTATATGCATGAGAGCTTCTTGGCAGTCTGCAAAGAGCACCGTGACTATGCGAGCAAGTACATCAGCGACTTCATGATCGCTAATAAGGATAAGGAAGCGATTCTCCTGCCTTATCATCCCACGTAAGTCATCCGCGCATATCCTTTCGTAAGTTTTAATCATTACTTTGCAAGCATGGATGCTAATTTGAGGTGTACTTAATTTGCGCAGCGGGGGCGCGGGGGGGGGGGGCATCCTCATCGTTCTGTACCCAGAATACTCCCATGCTATGTACTTGGACTCATCGAAGAACATAAAGAAAAAGGATTACGCCACATAAAGAGTGTTCTCGATAGTGCCCTGTTCACCTTCAGCCTATCTGGTGGATATATCAAGGTGAAAAAGCATAGGAAGAACGGGCTGGATTTCAGCCATAAGACCGACTTCTACTGCATCCAGCAACCGTACACCAGTAAGGCTGAAGGATTCTACCTCATGCATCACCTGATCGAGTACAGAAGGGAGAATCAACGCCTTCGCATGTTAGCTACTACCAACGATGCCGAGATTTTGAACTGGGCCACAAGCATAGGAAAGACACCGGATCATCGAATCGGAGCTGAGTTTTATCACGTATAGTGTGAACTTGCCCAAGTGATCATGAAGCAGGTCCTCAAACCAACAGGGATGTTCTACCATGGGCCAATCACGCGGGATGATGTCCGAGCACTGCTACTCGCTCAGCATCTGGACCTGAAGCCGCTTAAGAAGCTCGGGTGCTTCCTCCTTGACTATGAAGATTGGACTACCGACATGGAGGACTAATTGTCGATGACAATGTGTCACTACTGTCTTTCTATGGCAAAACTTTGAATTTATGAATGGTGAAACTATGTGATGTAATTAAACCGTGGCCCTGAACTAGCGTAGATCGCTCTAGTTAATTACTTTGGGTATGAGGAACTTCATTATTTATGTTTACTATAGGTTGCTTGTATTTTGCTAATTATGCCTCTTTGTTTTCTTAAGTACATTATGTTGCATATTATCGTTCAATTCATCAACTGACGATGCAGGTACATAGATCAGAGATGGTGAAGGACTGCTACGCCGTGTTCGTTGGGAGGGTTCCGGGAGTGTACGACCACTGGCCAGATGCTCAGGACCAGGTGGACAAGTACCCAGGTGCTAGACACAGAGGGTTCGACAGCAGAGCCAAAGCGGAAAGTAGTTACTTGAGGTGGACGCTCCGCCAAGAGCGGGAGCGAAACTGCCGGTGCCTCAAGAAGTACTACATAGTCGCGCTCTTGCTCATGCTGATCGCTCTTCTTTTCTACATCATGGTTTATATAGAGATGATGAAACTTGTGTGTGTGCCATGACCATGCAGTTGCATTTATTTGAGACATGACATGACTTGTGTATCACTATTTTCGAGATGTGATGATATTTGTGTTGAATGATGATGATGATGGTATGACAAGACTACTATATGTGTATGATATGATGAGAATAGTGTATGTTTATTATGATCTGATGAAACTACTGTATAGAGCATGCACAAATACATCACAAATACGTGGGGGGGGGGAATAAATCTGTGAAAGCAGGAATACTAGTAGTAGCGCTGGAAGGCATCTAGCGGTAGCGTTGGTGTAGCAGCAGCGCTTGCTATGTTGCAGCACTACAGATAGTTAGAAGTAGCGCTTGTCTGGGCAGCGCTACTGCTAACCATACTTACCAGTAGCGCTGGTCAGGGCAGCGCTACTGCTACAACTTAGCTGTAGCGCGTTAGCAGTAGCGCTGGACCCAGCGCTACTGCTATTGGTATTTCAAGTGCTACTAGTAGGCTTTCTCCTAGTAGTGCCCACCAGCACCCACAAACTTATTTTGAACTAGCACACCAAATGGGCTGTAAATTTTCATAAGAAAGGCTGCATGACCGTGATAGATTAGGATTCTGACATTTGGGACCCACGAGGAAAAAGCCTATCCAAGGTGGTGTCGACTTACTAGTCAACAAATGATTCTGCCTACCAGTCATTGGATTCACATCCAACATCTGTCGTGTATCTTCTATCTCTTGTCTTCTTCCTCCAGCCGCCCAAACCAAACCACCCCGTCGGTTCCGCCTGCTGCCGCCTCCCACGGCTGGCTGCGCCTCTACCGCCCTACCATACCCTCAAACATTGGCCAGTCCCTCCCTCTATTCCCTCACATGTCCTGTTATTCTCCGGCGACGTTAGCCCCAACACGCACCCGCACCCGAACCAGTCAACCCTCGTACTCCCCTCCGCCTGTGAATAGACTGGCGCATCTTCCATGGCTCCTGTTCGTTTCGTCCGAGGCCTCACCGTCATCCTCCGCCTTGGTTCGCTTGCCGTGCGCGGTGCGCCGCCCTCTGGCATTGTCAATATCGTCAACAACCAAGAGGAACATGGAGATGACTGTACGTGGAGAGGATGACAGTAGGGACCCACTAGGGTCATGGCAGTACGCAAGCAAGTGCCTCGTTATTACAAGCCCAAAAAATGGTTCCTCCGAATGGTTGGACATCTGGGGCCCACGCCATTGTCAACGTAGTCAATAAACGAGAGAATTACACAACGAGCGGCTGACACCAGGGACCCAGCAGGTCACGCAGTTGTTATTTACTTTTTTTTGAGGAACAAGCAGTTGTTATTTATACTAGTTTTAGAGACGGATCAGGGTAACAAACGGGGCTGTGCGGGGGCTATGGCCCGTCTAGCCAGGGTTTTATTTATGTTTACCACATCATGAGCCCAGTTCTGTTTTTTTCTTGCTGAAAATGGCTTGCCCAGTTCTAGTTTTCTAAATAAATACCCAACCGAGGCCTACTTGCTTTGTCAGCCCTGCTGGGCAGCAAATCTTTCAAGACTAGGAGAGTTTCATTCGGCTTGCCCAGAAAATGGGCTATCAGTAATTAGAAATGGGTTGTACATTTTTAAAACACATCAAACCGGGAATTAGATTATAATTTCTTTTTTTTTCATTTCAAGATTTTAAATTCCATTGATTTTTATGGATGAACAATTATTTGGATTTTATATTGATATCAATTTATTTTTTAAATTAGTTTTAATGTGACTCAAAATTTTGGGATTAAAAACAGTTGGGACCGCACCGAAATATGCAAAATTTCGTATATTTTTTTACCGTGGCCACAATATGGGGTGTAATGCTAACAAAAAGAATATGGGCTCCAAAAAAATCCTTAAGAATTAGCAAATGGGCTGTAAATTATTAGAAATAATGGCAGATGGGCTGTATGCTACTTTCCACACATTCGAGGCTGACTTGTGCGCCTACTATAGGTTGACGCGTACGCTTTCCTAAAAAAAAGTTGACGCACACGCAACGCCGTGTCAACTTAGTCAACACACAAGAGCAGTGACTGTTGGATGTCCATCCAATGGCCGTCGTGCTTCTTCAATCTCTGCTCTTCCTGCTCCAGCCGCTCAAACAAGCGCCGGCGGGACTGCCTGCTCCCTCCTCCCGCGGCCGGCTGTGCTGCTGCCCAGGCCTCACCGCTCCACCGTACTCCCATCGCTGGCCTAGCCATCCCTCTATTCACCCAGACCTCCTGTTATTCTCCGGCGATGGCAGCCTCACACTGCAGCTGAAGCAGTAAACCCTCGTACTCCCCTCCGCGTGCGAAACAACTGCCGAGTCTTCCCTGGCTCTGTGTCATTCCCTTCCTAGGCCTCGCCGTCGTCCACCCCCCTGGTTCTCTCAGCGGCATGGTCAACGTGGTCAACGAATGACATCCATCGGAAGAGGACTGTACATTGAGAGGCTGACAGCTGGGTCCACGGCCGCACGCAAGGAAGTGCCTCCTTATTACGCGCAAAATAATGGTTCCTCCACCTGACAGCTGGGACTCACCAGAAGGGCCTCTGTATTTCGTGAAAAAAATGTTCCTCCCGCTGACAGCTCGGACCCACCAGCTATGTCTTCGCACGCAAGGAAGTGCCTCCTTATTACACAAAAAAAATGAATACTCCCCCTGCTAGCTGGGACCCACCATTGTGGGAGGCTGACTTGTGGGCCTACTAAGTTGACGTGGACGGAGGGCTTTGTCAACTTAGTCAATATGAACGATTCTAGCTCCAGTGACCGTAGGATGTCCATCCAACGGCCGTAGCGCTTCTTCAACCTCTGGTCTTCTTGCTCTAGCCGCCCAAACCAGTGCCGGTCGTGCCGCCTGCTCCTGTCTCCCGTGGCCGGCTTTGCTGCCGCATAGGCCTCACCGCCCCACCCTACTCCAACCTCTAGCCAGCCCATCCCTCTACTCACCCACAACCCCTGTTATTCTGCGGCGACGGCAGCCTCACACCGCAGCCGAACCAGTCAACCCTCGTACTCCTCTCCGCGTGGGCATCCACTGCCGCGTCTTCCCCGGCTCTGCTTCGTCCCCTTCCTAGGCCTCACCGTTGTCCACCACCTTGGTGCTCTCGGTGCGGCGTGGTCAATGTGGTCAAGGAACGACTTCCATCGGAAGAGGACTGTACGTGGCGAGGCTGACAGCTGGGTCCATGGCCGCAGCAAGGAAGTGCCTCCTTATTTCGCGCAAAATAATGATTCCTCCACCTGACAACAGGGACCCACCGGACAGGCCACCGTATTTTGTGAAAAAAAATGTTTCCCCCCTGACTGCTGGGACCCACCAGCTACATCTTTGCACATAAGGAAGTGCGTCCATATTACAGGAAAAAAATATGATTCTCCCCCTGACAGCTGGGACCCACCAGCTATATCTTCGCACGCAAGGAAGTTCCTTCTTACCTCCCTGATAGCTGGAACCCACTCGGTCGAACCGTACATAGGGTTGTCTGTCTGGTCACGAACATGTACGTACATACTGGTCGTTCGGTCTGTCTGCAGCGATGAACCGTGGCCGAGTAAGGAAGGGCACGTGTCGTAGTAGAGGCGCGAACGTAGCATGTCATGCAGTCCCGTCTATATCGTGTACACGTACGTACAGCCAGGGTGCAAGAAAGTAAATATGGCCACATACATACATATGGGCAGGGTCTCGAACGCCTACTCGCGCATACGTACGGCCAGGGCTCGTGCACATGGAGAGGCAGCGGAGGGCAGCAACGGCGTCCTGTTCATCGGCAGCCAACCGGCTAGGTTGGAATGGAGAAACTGCGTCATGTTCATCGGGAGGCAACGAAATGCATTCTGTTCATCGGGAGCCAACCGGCTTGGATGGAACAGCCGAAACAAGGCCTGGCGTACCGCAAAACGGAGGAAACGGCCTTCTGTTCGACCGCCTACGGTCGAAACGGGACCCTGTTCATCAGGAGGGGTCTGGGGTACCGCAAAACGGAGGAAACGAATTCTGTTGGAGCGCCTACAGTCGAAACGGGGTCCTGTTGATCGGGAGATGTGTGGCGTACCGCAAAACGGAGGAAACGGACTTCTCTTCGACCTCCTACGGTCGAAATGGGGTCCTGTTCATCGGGAGGGGTGTGGCGTACCGCAAAACGGGACTCCACAGGATACTGTTCATCCACCATCTACTGCCTTGCTCCAGTCTCCACGGGCTACTGTTCATCCACCGTCGACCTCCTCCAGCCTTCACCTGCAATTGTTCATCCACGGCGTCTCCCTCCTGCCTCCACCAGCCACTGTACGGGCTCCTGTTCATCGAGCCTCCACCGGCTAATGTTCAACCAGCCCTCCACGAGGTCCTGTTCATCCAGCCTCTACCGGCTACTGTTCAACCAGCCCTCCACGGGGTCCTGTTCCTCCACCCCCAACCAGCTCGATCAGGGTCCTGTTCATCCAGCGGCAACGGCCTCTACTACCACGGGGTCCTGTTCATCCAACCCCCACCGGGAACTGTTCATCCAACCCCCAACAACGCTCACTGTTCATCAAGAGGCAGCATGTTCGATCGGCTTCAATTAGCAGCAGTAGTGAAGGAATCGCTCGATCGGGTTCAGTTAACGGCCAGGGATCGATCGATCGCTCGGGTTCAGTAACACGTAGCCAGTGCAATAGCTCAGGTTCAGTAAGCGAACGCCTCGCTCGGGTTATGTTAGAGCTCAACGCCTTGCACACATGCACATACGTGTACGAGAGAAACGCGCAAACCTCCACGCATCGCTCGGCCCCGACCACCCACCGTAACCGGGAACTCCCCGATATTTTCCTCGCCCTCGCTTCTACCACAATTTTTTCCGTCATGGACGGCCCAAAGAATGTCATGCGGCTGCATCTCTGGCCCGCCCAGGATGAAAAGCCCATTTTCTGTCATGATTTTTTGTCATAGAAGTAGGAGCCCACCACATCTATGATGATACCGGGTTTTGTCACAATTATCGTCATAGAAGTGTCATAAGCATGACAGAAAAAAAATTTGTTCGGGCCAAAATGTCACGGATGTGTCTTTTTTTGTAGTGCATGTCCATTTCCTAATTCCCCCCTACCCACTGTTTCGCAGGTTAGGCTTGGTGCCAGTGGAGATTGGCTTGCATATGTACGGGAGGGTACCAACATCAAATTGCACAACATCTACAACGGTGACACCGTTCCCATAGAACCTTCGTCCAACATTGGGATCAGCCATGCAATGGGCCATTGCCTGAATTGGTACTACGATGCAACCACGGTGAGATTGAAGAAGATAGCAATCCCGGAAGCCCCGATAAGGTCATCCGCCAACCAAAATTACACTCTCATTGCGGTGTTCGACATCGCGATTGCTTTCACGAACCCTGCACATGGCGGTCAAAGGTGGACCATGCTGTCTGCGGCCGATTTGTTGCCGTACGAGTACAAAGACGCTGTGCTCCTTGCTAACTGCATCTTCGCGGTGACAAACCAGGGGACTTGTTTCGTATGGGACACATCCTACGGTATACTCCCTCTCATCCAGTTTATTTGTTTTGAATTTTTTTCATTTTATAAGTTTCAAATTCAAATTTAGAGCTCCCCATCACATGTTGAGATTACAATGTGCATTAAATTGTTTCGTGCATGTAGTAGTTTTTTGTTGGTTATTTATATTGGTCACGCATCCATGCATTGCAAGTAACGTTTTTTACCACAATTTTTTAGGAAACTGAGTGCAATAACTGAGTAGTTTTGCAAACTACCAGTACAACACCCGAAACGGTAAAAATCAATGCCACCACCATGCCCGCATCTGACCGCCCTGGCCGACCCAAACCCCCTCCCTTATCGGCGCGCGCTTCCCGCCTGAAATGGTCAACGTCGCCCCGGAGCGTCAGGGTCGCATTAATGCCTGGCCAGAGTGGAAGCGACCTCTCACTGGCGCCGGCTTTGAAGCAGCGCGACGGCCAAGAGAGCGCCATTTCGCGGTGCACGCGACTGCTCCGCATCGAGGCTGGCCATAGTGATGGTAACTTAGCTGGTACATACACTCGGGAATAGCAGACATGGTGATGTGGCAGAGAATTTAAGAAGAGATAGAGGATCATGCATGGCAATAAATATGATCATCTATGCTACTACTCTATGATACTATGCACTATAAAAGTAGTATATCATACACTAGTATCATGCACTAGTATATTGTATATGATACTCCCCACTATGAGTAGCCTCAAATGAGACCACGGCCAGCCATCGTCCGTGCGCCGCCCACATTACAGTTGCAACTTGTTTAGAGTAGGTTTTACTCTGGTTTGTATGAAAACTGTAATGTATCTCGTCCGGTTTATATGAAAAGTTTTCGAAAAATAATGATTTTCGTCCGGTTTCTATGAATTCCGCCTTGTTTGCATGATTATGCAGGGCAAAGTCATCCCCCGATCAAAATTAGATCGCCAATCGTGGATGTGCATGGGGTATTTGGTCTAACTTGGAACCTTGTAGCTGACGACACCCAGTTGGGACGTACTATCTTACCCGTCGTTACCCATGGTACCATTGAAGGGCAACAAGGTGCCACGATCTATCACGATCGGACCCTGATCATGTACCCAGGTAATCCCTTCTCTCCGATCCAAGAGTAGTAGAGCTAGGAACTATCGTATATCTTATTGCCATGTCATCTTATAACATTTGAGTACATGTCTCTTTGTACTCAACGAGCAGGAGTAGTTCTTTCCTTCTTTTTTTTATTGATTGGGATAGTCATCTACGCAACTTTATAATGCCAGTTGTATAAACTATAAAGGACTTAACAATTTCAATTCCATGTAGTACTAGGTAGGTAGCCATAATCCCATCAAACAAAACTACTCCTACTTTAATTAATGTACATGGCCCAGGTAACACTCTCAAATTGTTTGTCGTTGCCCGTGCCGCAGCTGGTCTATACATTGCTTCTGTTCCCCCTCATAGAAATAAGCAATATAAAGTATTTTATTTTAATCCGTGTCCCCTGCTTACATCACCTTATTATACTGCATGGACCATAACCATGCATGTCAGCATGTATCCTGGTTTGAGATGCCAGGTGTACCAGATGGACGGCGGCATGTTCGACCCCCGTGATGCTACCTGGGTGCGGATGAACACACATGAAGAGCACTCGATTTTCATCGGGGAGAACTACCCCATAGTGCAAACGATGCCACCTTCCGTGCACGACGCCGACAACCTGCCGTTCGTGAAGAACGGGTGTGTTTTCATTGCGCACCGACGGATTCATATCTTGAAAGCCCCTATCCCTGACCTATGCTGCTTCAGTTTGGATGAGTCTCCATCGTGGAGAGCCACACTAAGAAGCTGCGATGATATGGACTCTCGTTACCCACCGTTATGGATCGTTCCATCCATGATGAACACGTGGGACTGGAACTACGAGACGGAGATGTACCCAGGGATGTACGAACCTGAGTAATGTAGCGCAGTAAGTGAAGTAGAAAGGCACAAATAGTATGAACATGCGTGGCATATAGGCATATGTCTCTTACTACCACTAAATGTTGTACGTGCAATGCACGGTGATATTATGTTGTACGTGCCTAAGTACTCTACTACTATATTAATTGGAGGCACATATTAGGTTTTATATCTGTTTACGTGTATGGCCCGAGACCTTCCAACTAGACGCGTCTTTCTCTCCGGGTCGCACTTTGTATCGTTCATACTACTAGTACTACGTGTGGTCTCCGACCTAGAAGTGGAAGAAGTGGAGACGCTCTACCACGCTGTTCATGTCCCACTCCTTTCGCTGATGTGTGGGACATCCAGCATGTGCCGTGTTTGGCACTCCTCGTCGTAAGAGTTGAAACGCTAGCTTTCATCAAAAATAAAAAATAAATATAAATCAGAAGTGATACTATACCACGCGGTTTCCTTGCTCCTCGATATCGGAAAGAATACTTCTGTTCGCCGACATGTGGGACGTCGACCATCCTGGTCCACTTGCCATGCACGCAGAACTCCAAGGGAGAGTCACGCCGGTAATCATGCTGCAGTAATAATGACTAATGAGCCGTCAAATCACAGGCCCAACCTTTCCCACTGTAAAGTTGGTCGGACGAAGGAATCATCATGACTTCGTTGAATTCCGCTTCTTGAAGAAAACTACTGTACTAGCAATACTGCTAGCTACAGTAGTACTGTACTCCAGCGGAGGCCTCCTTTGGTTCATAGGATAGGAATTTTATAGGAATATGAAAATCATAAGAAGTGAGATGACATGCATCTCAATTCCTATAGAGAAAGGGATGCCATTTGATGCATAGGATAGGAATTTTTTCCCTTGAGTCTAGGCTAATGTACTGGTAATTTGCTCTAAAAACAACAGTAGTAACTAGTACTGGTACATGCTCGTAATTAATTAAACAAACGTACGGGCGACACAGACACACACACTAACTACTCGTACTACTACTTCTCACATGCTGGCCAGACACCGTCGTTCTCCTTCCCGGCTTTGTCGGTGACACCCCACCGTGCTTGGATCTCTTCCGAGCTCTCCGCATCAGCGCGTGCGTCCTCTTCTTTCTTGCGGCGGCGGGCCCCTCTTATCTTGAGTGCTTTCTGCCTTTTCCGCTCCCTCTGTGCGGCTTTGGCCGCCTCTTGCTCTACCACCCATTCGGCCTTGGCAGCTTCAAAGTCCGCCCACGTAGGTGTAAGGTCACGAGCGGTGATGAACTCGGCACGGCGGGATGCCATCGCTTCCCTACCATTTTGTGTGTGGTCGTGGGCGGTGAGGAACTCGGCGCAGCGGGATGCCATCGCTTCCTTACCAGTTAGTGTGCAGCGCGGTGGCATGAACGACGCATGGTGAGAGCTCTAGGGCGGAGTGGACGGACAACCGTGTAGTGCATTGGTTTGTCAAGAGCTCAAGGACAGATGACGAAGGAAATTTGGATTCCCCTTCAATCCTGGTCATTTAGTACCGAGTAAAATGCATTGGAGGTCATTGAACTTGTCTTGATAGCTCACTTTGATCATTGTACTTAAGAGTACGGTCAATACGATCATTATATACGAGATATGGTGATTATATGGTCACTCGCTCAGCGTATAGCTCCGTATTTCTCTGGTTGACCAGTCAAACAGTCCACATGCGCCTCATCAGCTCGTGTTCTGTATCTATCTATCTATGTGGGCCTACCTGTCAGTGGAGAAAGAAATAAAAACCAAAATTATGCGTATGTGAGGAATCAAACCACGGACTCATCACTGCAACGCACACTCGTCTGCCAAATGAAAATGAAATACTTTGCGTTAAATGCACAAACCGATTTTTTATATTATACGTGATGCACACATTAGCGCACACCGTCCACAGACGCAAGTAGCATGTACGCATGCAGACACTCACGCTCAAGCTGTCAAACCATGGTAGTGCATGCACGTCGCCCTCTCAATCAAAGTCCTGCTCAGGGCGCAACGCAAACGGCTAGCCCGTCACCTGCGCACCCCGGTGGTGCCTGACATTACTGTTTAGACGTTTGTTGGCGGCCTCCGCGAACACCGAGCATGTATTCACTTGGCTGAACACCAACGTCATACTCATGCTTGGGCGCCAAGCTGCTCGACATTAGCCATGGCTCTGCACATGACCCTATTGTGGGTTGCTTTCTGATTGGCCGCCACCCCAGCAACGTGGATCGCGCGCGTGCATCGTGATCGAACGGCATTCCACGTCCCTATCATCACACCCGTGTAGCTGTAGCTGGGATTTGATGTTTTTGCACCTCCATCCTGGTTGATGCATGTAACTACAAATAATATCACTAGAAACTATGTTTATTAGTAAGGTACACGTGCATTGCACGCATGAGATTTGGCAACCAAATTATGAATAAATACCACACTATAGCATGTAAGCTTTGAGTCATATATGCATGATGTAGATGTTTGTTAATTCTTATAGTGGTAGTAAATTTCTACAAAATGCACATCATGGCCTAAATATGGTAAATGAACTCGGAGAAGTGCCAAATTTGAACACGGTGCTTTGTAGGGTGTATGTTGATTGTAGAAAAAAAAGTGAACTGCCACATTAATTGAGTACTTTTGCAAGCTACAAAAACCAATATACCACCACGCTAGCGTCTGACCGCCCTGGCCTACCGAAACCCCTTCCATCGCTAGCGCGCGCTTCCTGCCTGAAACGGTCACCGTCGCTCCAAAACGTCAATGCCACATTCACGCTCAACGCGACCTCTCACTGGCGCCGGCATTGCAGCAGCGCGACGGCCGAGGGAGCGCCACCCGCGCGGCATCCTGGTGTAAGCGACTGCTTCGCGTTAACGACACCACGGCCATCCGTCCGTCCGCCACCCACATTAATGACATGCGGCTCCCGACGAACATACTCTGGCGCCAGCCGTCCATCTGTCTGCCGCGGCTCATTGCCATTCGCCCGCTATATTAACTTCAGCCCCAGCCCCCAGCCATAGCCAAAGACCCACAATCATTATCTTCCGGTCCCTTCCTTCTGTCAGCACCACTCCAACCATGGCCTCCTCGCGCTCCAAAGCTCTCTTGGATGTACTGTCGCAGGAGTAGACGAAGGACATCGTCGGCTCCGCTCCGGGCGCGCTCCAAAGCTCTCTTGGATGTACTGTCGCAGGAGCAGACGAAGGACATCGCCGGCTCCCCCCCGACCGCCCTCCGCCTCCACGACCACAAAGCCGGTGCGCGTGCGCGGGCGCAGCCGGCAGTGAGGAAGAGTAGTACATGGTAGGTCATCGCCGCTCTGGTCCCAGGAAGGCCATCGCTCCTCCACTCAGTTGACGGCAAGCTTGGTGGGGTAAACATCGGTGGCCGATTAGCCGCTTGACAGCGACGTGGAGGCGGAAATCTTCAGAACCTTTTGCTCCAGAGGAGGTTATCGAGGCGGAGCTGGACAAAGCCGAGGCTGATGAGGAGGAAGCAAAGGCAATAGTCGGAGCGTCAGTTCTCGGGGCTCATGGCCGGACATGGTTTACAATAGGTTTTTAGTACGGTTTGTGCGAAATATGTAATGAATTTTGTCCAGTTTATAGGAAAAGTTTTCGAAATGTAATGAATTTCATCCGGTTAATTTGAAATTTGCTTTGTTTGCATGAATTTCGTCTGGTTAGTTCATATAGTTGTTGAAAGGTATGCGGGAAGCATTGGATGGCATCCGCTGGCATCAGTGTCCTCGAACAGATGCCGGTGTAAATTTGTGGGTCAGCGCTGGAGATGCCCTAACTATCATGCTATAATAGCTAACAGTGCTCCATTATTTCGCAGGGAATAGTTATCCCTCGATCAAAATCAGATCCGCCATGTTTCGCACTCCTCCCACGTAAGAGTGGAGACGCTTGCTTACATAAAAATGGAGCAAGTGGACGGCACTGTAGCACGTCATATCACTCAAACCCACTAGGCCAAACTAGCCCGCCTAACGCGCGGGAAAGCCCGCCCTCGTCATTTTGTTCTGGATTTCTATCGATCGATCGCACAAAAATGTTACACTTTGCAAGGTCAAAAGGAAAAGGTGGCACACTTAAAGCATGTCTGTCGCGTTCGCGTCGCACCCCCGACAGTCCGGCTCGCACGCCGCTCACCAAAGGGGACACGCGTTGTCTTGCATTTTCACTGACATGTGGGGCTGCAATTGAATAAACCGTCGATAGCTGAAATCTAATCGCTCGGCGGGCATCGGCTGAGAAGAGAGAGACGGGGGAGGGAGAAGAGATCGCCCGCCGGCCGCACACGGACTCCAAGAAATATGGTGATAATGTGAGGTGGGCCATGCGGGAGTCCGGACTGCTTCCAAGTCCGCTTCTGACCGCCCTGGCCCACCAGAAAACCCCTCCCCCTCCCGCGCGCACTCCCCCCTCAGGCGCCAGCTGCCCACATTCATAGCAAGTAAAATACTGGGCTATAAGCCCACTTATGTGGAGGAGAGAGGCATTGAAAAAGTGAAGGAGTGGGCTCTGCAAGAGCCCGTCTCTACACGTGCTCCTAGGTATAAAAAAACTAATTCTAAAAAAGGTATAAAAAACAATTGTGTCTAAAAAAAGAAGGTAAAAAACATTTGAGAGGAAGTAGATAGAGAGAAAGTGAGAAAAAGTTGTAACCTTACAGCCAACCTTATATTCAACACTATGGTACACGAGGAAGGAGGGAGTTGTGCACATGCCAAGTTCACTGGGCTGCCGTGTTTCACACTCCTCCGTCGTAACAATGGAGATAATAGCTTTCATGAAAAATAAACAATGAATACTCCTTGCTCGTCCTCAATATCGGAAAGAATACATTCATTCGCCGACATGTGGGATGTCGACCTTCCTAGTCCACTTGCCATGCACAAAATTATCCTGGTCCACCCCGGTCGTAGCGCAGGCCCAACCTTTCCCACTGTAAGTTGGTCGGACGAAGGAACCATCATGACTTCATTGAATTCCGCTTCTTCAAGAAAACTTACTATACCTGCAACACTACTACCACACGCGAAGACTGGACGGCACTGTAGCACGTCATACCACCGAAACCCACTTGGCCAAACTAGCCCGCCTAGGATTTGTATGTCTCTGTACTGCTATGATTTTGTGTTCTCAAAAAATATCCTTTGTCAATCTAACGACTAGGAGTAGAAAGAAATGGAGGCTTCCTTTGGTTCATAGGATAGGAATTTTATAGGGATAAGAAAATCATAGGAAGTGAGATGACATGCTTCTCAATTCCTATAGAGAAGGAGATGTTATTTGGTGCATAGGTTAGGAATTTTTCCATTGAGTCTAGGCTAATTTTTTTCCTCCAAAATATGAAGGATTGATTCCTATCATACATAGGAATAAGAATCCATTCCTATAAACCAAAGGGCTTCAAAGGAATTTTTCCTTTGCAAATCCTATCCTGTAGAGTTCCTACAAAATTCCTACGACCCTGTTTGGATACTCTAACTTAGCTAGAGGTTAGAGTTAGTTTCTAGCTCATGACTAACCCTGAACTAACTCTAGCCAAAGAAATGTTTGGATGACAGAGTTAAATTGACAATAAATGCACTAGGAGAACTAACTCCAATTAGCACCTCTTGGGTGGGATATTTTTTGGGTGGGTTAGCTGCAACTAGCTCAAACTAGCCCTCATGTTTGGATACTTTAAGGTTATTTGAGCCCAAACTAGCTCAAACTAACTCTAACCCATGGATCCAAACAGGGCCTACAAACCAAAGGAGGCCGGAGGGTCTTTCTCTCTCTCTAGATCTCTCTCCATCCCACAACCCCTCTAGCACACGTACATTCTCTCTGTAGCAACTTGATGTTTACTACACAACTTGTTCTTGTAGACTCGTGTTGGGCCTCCAAGCGCAGAGTTTTGTAGGACAGTAGAAAATTTCCCTCAAGTGGATGTCCTAAGGTTTATCAATCCGTGGGAGGCGTAGGATGAAGATGGTCTCTCTCAAACAACACTGCAACCAAATAATAAAAAGTCTCTTGTGTCCCCAACACACCAAATACAATGGTAATTTGTATAGATGCACTAGTTCGGCGAAGAGATGGTAATAAAAGTGTAGTAATGATAGTAGATATTGAATTTTGTAATAGGAACAATAAAAAACAGCAAGGTAGCAATTGATAAAACGGAGCACAAATGGTATTGCAATGCTTGAAAATGAGGCCTAGGGTCCGTACTTTCGCTAGTGCAATCTCTCAACAATGCTAATCTAATTGGATCATATAACCATCCCTCAACGTGCGATGAAGAATCACTCCAAAGTTCCTATCTAGCGGAGAACATAAGAAGAAATTGTTTGTAGGGTATGAAACCACCTCAAAGCTATTCTTTCCGATCAATCTATCCTAGAGTTCGTACTAAAATAACACCAAGCTATTCTTTTCGATCGATCTAACCAAGAGTTCATACTAAAATAACACCATATGATACACATCAACTAACTCTAATGTCACCTAGATACTCCAATGTCACCGCGAGTATCCGTGAGTTGATTATATGATGTGCATCAAACAATTTCAGATTCATAATACTCAATCCAACACAAAGAACCTCAAAGAGTGCCCCAAGATTTCTACCGGAGAAACAAAGACAAGAACGTGCATCAACCCCTATGCATAGATTACCCCAATGTCACCTCGGGAATTCGCGAGTTGAGTGCCAAAACATATATCAAGTGAATCAATATAATACCCCATTGTCACGACGGGTATTCATATGCAAGACATATATCAAGTGCTCTCAAATCCATAAAAGTATTCAATCCGATAAAACAAAATTTCAAATGGAAAACTCAATTCATCACAACAAGATAGAGAGGGAGAAACACCATATGATCCAACTATACTAACAAAGCCCACGATAAATCAAGATCGTGACATCTCAAGAACACGAGAGAGAGAGAGAGAGAGAGATTAAACACATAGCTACTGGTACAAACTCTCAGCCCCGAGGGTGGACTACTCCCTCCTAATCATGGTGGCCGCTGGGATGATGAAGATGGCCACCGGTGATGATTTCCCCCTCCGGCAAGGTGCCGGAACGGGGTCTAGATTAGTGTTTCATGGCTACAGAGGCTTGCGGCGGTAGAACTTCTGATCTAGGGTTACTTCTGGGGGTTTCTGTATTTACAGGAATTTTTGGTGTTGGTTTCACACTAAGATGTTCCTCGAGGTGAGCACAACCCACTGGGGCGCGCCCGGGCCCCCTGGCACACCCCGGTGTATTGTGCCCTACTCCTTCACCTTCTGGTCCTTCCACGAAGCTTCGGGGGTCTCTTTTGTTTCAAAAAAATCATCAAAAAGTTTCAGCTCATTTGGAGAACTTTCATTTCTGCACAAAAAACAACACCACGGTAGTTCTGCTGAAAACATCGTCAGTCCGGGTTAGTTTCATGCAAATCGTACCAAAACCATATAAAATTATTGTAAACATGGCATGAATACTTCATAAATTATAGATACGTTGGAGACGTATTAGCATCCCCAAGCCTAATTCCTACTCGTCCTCGAGTAGGTAAATGATAAAAGAAATAGTTTATGAAGTGTGAATGCTAGCAAAGTGCATAAGTTTGATCAATGATAATTTCAATCACTTTTTCTAGCATCATAACAGCAACTCTTTCCCATAAAACTCATAATGATAAAGTAGCAACCAATTCACATGTTAAGGTTCAAACAATGAATTCTCTTGAAACTCAACAACCTATATTCTTAGTCACCAAACAATT
This sequence comes from Thinopyrum elongatum, assembly GCA_011799875.1. Lineage (NCBI taxonomy): Eukaryota > Viridiplantae > Streptophyta > Magnoliopsida > Poales > Poaceae > Thinopyrum > Thinopyrum elongatum. Next base: position 73,184,126 of record CM022299.1, read on the forward strand.
GCAATTCAACTTATTCAATAGAGTCTAAGTAAGAGCTCCACATACTCAATCATCATATAGTCTTCCATGATTGCTAGTACTCAAAGCATATTCTTAGAACCAAATGGCATCCGTCGAACACAGAGAAAGCTAGGGGCTTAATGTTTTGCCTCCCAACTCATTTATCATAGAGATAATTATCAACAATAATAAATCATGATCAAGTATATTTGACTGGTCATATGTGCCTAGATCTTTCCCCACCACATGGTGCTTGCCTAGGTTGAATGAGGATGTAAACTATTGACTCTTTGCATAAAAGTAAATACTGGAAAGTAAAAGATAGGCCCTTCGCAGAGGGAAGCAGAGGTTGTCATGCACGTTTTATTGTTGGATGCCCAAGCTCTTAATGCAAAGGAATGTCACGTTATATTTCCCCTTATGATAGCAACCTTTATTATGTAGTCCGTTGCTTTTATTACTTAGCCATCACAAGTTTGAACAACACTCAATTTTCCCTTACAATAAAAGATCAAACATATTTAAGAGCAATTTTTATTGCTTTATGCACCGATGACAACTTACTTGACGGATCTTATTCAATCCATAGGTAGGTATGGTGGACACTCATGGCAAGAAGCTGGGTTTAAGAGTTTTTGGATGCACAAGTAGTATCTCTACTTAGTATGAATTTTTGGCTAGCAAAAGATCCTAGGCAAACACCACATGTTGGAGGATCCATAACAATATAACTTCTATGCAAATATACCCAAACATAACTCATTACGTTGTCTTCCTTGTCCAACTTCAACTAATTTGCTCAAGTTTGAAAATAATTAATGGGTATTCACAATCATAGAAGATGTCCAAGATAATATATTTGTATGTGAAAGTTCTCTTCCTTATACTAATCATTCATGAATTGCTTGTATGACCAATATTGTGATTGTCAAGCTTCAAAAGATTTCACTTTCTAAACCCAATGTGAAGCTACCACTAGGCATGATATAATTTCAACTTCATGATATTAAATTCATTCAAAAATTTACTCATAGGATATAAGTGAAGCACAAGAGTAAATGACAAGCTACTCCAAAAAGATATAAGTGAAGATCAAGCGAGTAGTTGAGTAAAGGGGTAGCTAATTGAGGACTCTCTCTTATTTAAAAATTTTCAGATCTAAGTATTTTATTAAAACAGCAAGCAAAGCAAAATAAAATGACATTCCAAGAATAGCACAACTCATGTGAAGAAGCAAAAACATAGGCTCAACCGATACTAACCGATAATTGTTGATGAAGAAAGGTGGGATGCCTACTGGGGCATCCCCAAGCTTAGATGCTTGAGACTTCTTGGAATATTAACTTGGGATGCCTTGGGCATCCCCAAGCTTGAGATTTTGTGTCTCCTTAATTCCTTTTATGTCCTGGTTTCCCTAAATCTTAAAAACTTCATCCACACAAAACTCAATAAGAACTTGTGAGATAAGTTAGTATAAATCAAGGCACTAACCTTATCATTATCTACTGTAGAAAATCACTAAAATTATAATTTAACATTGCATACTAAATGCCTCTGCATATTTAATACTCGTATCCTCAAATAGAATCATTAAACAAGCAAACATAAGCAAACAATGCAAACATAATAGCAATCTGTCTAAACAGAAAAGTCTGTAAAGAGTGCAATATTCATCATACTTCCCGAACTCCAAAAATTATGAAAAATTAACACACTGTAGAAAATTTATTATAGCTTACTATGCAAAAAACTTTCAACCTTTTATCACATTCTGAATTTTCTAGATAATTTTTGTAACAGCGATAAACTTTCTTTTTTGAAACAGCAACTCATATACTTGCAAAATAAGCATGGCAAAGGCTATACTTGACATTTTTATTGAAGTAAAAGATGAAAAACATTTTTATAAATAACAGCAAGTAAATACAAATAAAATAAAATGATGCTCCAAGAAAAACACATATCATATGACGAATAAAATTATAGCTCCATGTGAGGTTACCGATAATGTCGGAGATGAAAGAGGGGATGCCTTCCGGGGCATCCCCAAGCTTAGTTCCTTGGATATTCCTTGAATATTACCTTGGGGTACCTTGGGCATATCCAAGCTTAGGGTCTTGTCACTCCTTATTCTTCTCATATCGACATCTCACCAAAAACTTGAAAACTTCAATCACACAAAACATAACGGAACTTCGTGAGATGGGTTAGTATGATAAAGACAAATCATGCACTTTGGTACTGTCAAGATAAGATTAATAATTGTTCTCACACAATGCCTGCTGTACTCTACAATTTCCACAATTTATATTAAGCAATATAAGCCATAGAAACCATAAAACAAGCAAACTATGCATTGCAAACAGAATCTGTCAAAAACAGAACAGTACGTAAAGATATGCATTAAGGTCATACTTCTGTAGCTCCAAAAATTCTGAAAAAATAAGAAAACTTATAAAATTTGCATACCCAACAACTATAAAAAATTCAGAGTTTTTTGACGCTCCAGTGAATTTAAATAATTCTGTTACTGGGCACAAAAGTTTCTGTTTTTGCACAGAATCAAGTCAACTATCATCCACACTATCCCAAAGGTTTTACTTGGTACTTTATTGAAACAAAAGCTACAAAACATGATTACTACAGTAGCTTAATCATGTGAACACACAAAAATAGTAGGTAAAAGTGTTGGGTTGTCTCCCAACAAGCGCTTTTCTTTAATGCCTTTTAGCTAGGCATGATGATTTCAGTGATGCTCACATAAAAGTAAAGAATTGAAACATAAAGGGAGCATCATGAAGCAAATTACTAGCACATTTAAGTCTAACCCACTTCCTATGCATGGGGATTTTGTGAGCAAACAACTTATGGGAACAAGAATCAACTAGCATAGGAAGGCAAAACAAGCAAAACTTCAAGATTTTCAACACATAGAGAGGAAACTTGATATTATTGCAATATGTAAAATCATATGTTCCTCTCTCATAATAATTTTCAGTAGCATCATGAATGAATTCAACAATGTAGCTATCACATAAAAGCATTCTTTTCATGATCCACAAACATAGAATTTTTATTACTCTCCACATATGCAAATTTATTCTCATGAATAGTAGTGGGAGCAAACTCAACAAAATAACTATCATGTGATTCCTGATTGGCATAATCATATTGAGCATTAAAATCATGATGGCAAGTTTCATGGATATCATTACTCTTTATAGCATACATGTCATCACCATAATCATCATAAATAGGAGGCATGCTTTCATCATAGTAAATATTCTCATCAAAACTTGGGGGACTAAAAATATCATCTTCATCAAACATAGCATCCCCATGCTTATGGTTTTGCATATCATTAGCATCACGGATATTCAAAGAATTCATACCAACAACATTGCAATCATGCTCATCATTTATGCCAAACATTTAATTGAATTCTTGTACTATCAATTGAGCACAATTTTCCTTTCCATCATTTACACGAAAGACATTATAAAGATGAATAATATGATGCAACCTCAATTCCATTTTTCTGTAGTTTTCTTTTACGAACCAAACTAGTGATAAAACAAGAAACTAAAAGATTCAACTGCAAGATCTAAAGATATACCTTCATGCACTCACCTCCCCGGCAACAGTGCCAGAAAAGAGCTTGATGTCTACAACACAACTTGTTCTTGTAGACTCGTGTTGGGCCTCCAAGCGCAGAGTTTTGTAGGACAGTAGCAAATTTCCCTCAAGTGGATGACCTAAAGTTTATCAATCCGTGGGAGGCGTAGGATGAAGATGGTCTCTCTCAAACAACCCTGCAACGAAATAATAAAAAGTCTCTTGTGTCCCCAACACACCAAATACAATGGTAATTTGTATAGGTGCACTAGTTCGGCGAAGAGATGGTAATAAAAGCGTAGTAATGATAGAAGATATTGAGTTTTGTAATAGGAACAATAAAAAACAGCAAGGTAGCAATTGATAAAATGGAGCACAAACGGTATTGCAATGCTTGAAAATGAGGCCTAAGGTCCGTACTTTCGCTAGTGCAATCTCTCAACAATGCTAATCTAATTGGATCATATAACCATCCCTCAACGTGCGATGAAGAATCACTCCAAAGTTCCTATTTAGCGGAGAACATAAGAAGAAATTGTTTGTAGGGTACGAAACCACCTCAAAGCTATTCTTTCTGATCAATCTATCCTAGAGTTCGTACTAAAATAACACCAAGCTATTCTTTCCGATCGATCTAACCAAGAGTTCATACTAAAATAACACCATATGATACACATCAACCAACTCTAATGTCACCTAGATACTCCAATGTCACCACGAGTTTCCGTGAGTTGATTATACGATGTGCATCAAACAATTTCAGATTCATAATACTCAATCCAACACAGAGAACCTCAAAGAGTGCCCCAAGATTTCTACCGGAGAAACAAAGACAAGTACATGCATCAACCCCTATGCATAGATTACCCTAATGTCACCTCGGGAATTGGTGAATTGAGTGCCAAAACATATATCAAGTGAATCAATATAATACCCCATTGTCACCACGGGTATTCATATACAAGACATATATCAAGTGCTCTCAAATCCATAAAAGTATTCAATCCAATAAAATGAAATCTCAAAGGGAAAACTCAATTCATCACAACAAGATAGAGAGGGAGAAACACCATATGATCCAACTATACTAACAAAGCCCGTGATACATCAAGATAGTGACATCTCAAGAACACGAGAGAGAGAGAGAGAGAGAGAGAGAGAGATTAAACACATAGCTATTGGTACAAACCCTCAGCCCCGAGGGTGGACAACTCCCTCCTCATCATGGTGGCCGCTGGGATGATGAAGATGGCCACCGGTGATGATTTCCCCCTCCGGCGGGGTGCCAGAACGGGGTCTAGATTGGTTTTTCGTGGCTACAGAGGCTTGCGGCGGTGGAACTTCTAATTTAGGGTTACTTCTGGGGGTTTCTGTATTTATAGGAATTTTTGGCGTTGGTTTCACGCTAAGATGGGCCTCGAGGTGAGCACAACCCACCGGGGCGCGCCCGGGTCCCCTGGCGCGCCCCGGTGTCTTGTGCCCCACTCCTTCACCTTCTGGTCCTTCCATGAAGCTTCGGGGGTCTCTTTTGTTCCAAAAAAATCTTCAAAAAGTTTCAGCTCATTTGGAGAACTTTCATTTCTGCACAAAAAACAACACCACGGTAGTTCTGCTGAAAGCAGCGTCAGTCCGGGTTAGTTCCATGCAAATCATACCAAAACCATATAAAATTATTGTAAATATGGCATGAATACTTCATAAATTATAGATACGTTGGAGATGTATCGCCACTCCGAAAGTACGATGTCACTACACATTCACGCTTCCAACAAAAAAATTACACATTCACGCATGTTACAAGTACATGCCAATTTTGCTGGCTATTAATGTGAATGTATCCGTGAACCAACTCTTTGAGTTTGATGTGAATTAATGTATAATTGTGGACTATTGTCTGATCGATCGCTAAGCCTACAATTTTAGGAGCTTGGGCTATTGGCCGATCGATGACGGATCAGACCTATAAGCGTACCACGAGCTCATCAGCCCCAACGTTTCTCTTTGATGAGTGTTTGCAAGTACTATAGCTCGCACAGTACCTAGCCTACTAACACCAAGAATTATCAAACAAGCCCTGCTGATATGATAAACAGTTCAAACTTACATCTAAGCATGCCACATATTACATCAAAAGCTGGTGAGGATACATCTGTTTCCATAACTCGGAGAGGGTTCACATGATTCACTATCAAACAAAAGTAGCAAGTACCACCCACACATGACATTGCACTAGCCGTAAGATGGTTTGATAACACGCATCGTTCTAGTAATTAAACACAATGCAAACTACCTTTAAGGATTAGGGCGACCAACTATTTCTTGTCATCGATCTGTCGGGCAATGACCACAGCACGGACAGCGGCATGGGAATCAATCTCTAGGGCGATGTCCATAGGATGGACCGCAACATCGGAATCGATCTCTGGGGCGATGTCCACAGGACGGACATTGGCATCGGAATCGATCTCCGGGGCGATGTCCACAGGAGGGACCGCGACATAAAAAACGATATCTAGGGTGATGTCCACAGGACGAATGCGACATCGGAATCATCAAGGACGTCCACCGGCACTTGCACAACCCTAACATATTAGCAAGCACATTGTAAATAATCAAAAACCACAACTATGGTAAGCCATTTTTTTTACCTCGTGCAGCTCACCGGGAGATCCCATCCCTCCGGGGGCCATCTCCTCGATGGGGGCCATCGCCTTGCCAGGGAAATACTGCTTCTCAACCACGACTATCTCCTCAAACTCTACCTTGAGCCTCTCATAGGTGGCCATTAGAGTTTCTGGGGTAGGCACGGTGGGGCCCTTGCTGTTCTTCAAGCTTTCTTTGAGGAGTCATCCGCCAACGTCGTTAACTCTTTGGCCAGTGCTTGTTTCTTGGAGTTCTTCGCCTCCATGGGTTGGCCCGCCAACATGGCCAACTCGTTGGTCGGTGCTCGCTTCCTGGAGATCTCTGTCTCGAGTGGGTTGTCCGCCGGCAACTCTTTGCCTAGTGCTCCAGGATCCATCAATAAACTGACAAACAAAAAGCAATCGAAAGGAAACCACAATCGCAATGAAAACGGGAAAAGAATAGGCAGTGAGAATCGGTCGGTGCTTCGCAAAAAGAAGATTCTTGGAATGAAAATATAGTAGCATCACTGATTCTCCCACCTTTCCTTCATTGGTATAGAAGAAAAATGGCAGAAGTGAGTAGCCTGGTGTGATGTTTTCTTCAAGAAAGGGGAGAAAGGGCTTCAACGAGTGTTCCAATGAAATGATGGTTGCTTCGTCTCCAACTTTGAGGCCACTTTACCACTGCTGGTAAAGGTGTGGGTTTTGTGATATGACGGGTCATGACGGCCACACCGGTGTGAGTGGTGAGTCTCGACTGTAGCACCTCGCTATGATTTGGTGGATGGCACGCGGGCCTGGATGCTTGATGTCCCGCATGTAATAGAGCGGCTAGTCATATAGTAGTTTGGACGACAGACAAGGAGCCCAGTCCTGGTTTATTGGTCCCTATGATAATATGTGCCAAAATTTGACTCTAAATTTAACTAACCAAATGTTCATGCATGTCACAAAAAATTACATCATTGAAAACTATGTTCAAATACGAATCCAAGGACATAATTTTTGTTAACATGCACTAACATTTTGTCAGTTAAATCTTTGGTCAAAATTTAGCACAAATTACAAAGGGGCCCAATAAAGATTGTACTCTCACATTTTCTTTTGAAGATACTCCCACATAGAAAATATAAATAATAATGCATGTTGGTGCAGCCCACATTTCTGATAATTTTATCCGTGGGCTTGTTCATAATTTTTACGAGGCACTGGTTGTTCACTTACTGGAGGGTCTAGTACCAGACTTGAATGATACAAAGTGCGACCTGACACACCATAACACCACTTGGAATAAGTGGGTAGCTATCTCAAAAAACAATCAACAACTAAAAAAAAGGGCGACCTGGCACGTACACAATTTTAAACGATTGTTTTGATGGAGTGAAAAAAGAAAACTACCCCACTATACGTATATATATAGGCATGAGCCTCCGCGCTTGCCTGCTAGGGTTGCTCTATTCACACACTCTCATCCTCTCTAGATCTAAACAAGATAGCGGTGGTAACACTATCTTTCTATCCTCACCGCTGGTTACAGATCCGGACATATCCCCCTCGGCTGGTGAAGGGGAGGAGGGGCAGCGTTTAGGCCGTCGTCGACAGCAAGGGAGGAGACCCACTGCCGGCCGCACCGTTATCTCTAGCGAGTGCCGGCGCGGGAGGACCTCCGATCCCTTCGTCGCTGCCCTAGTGTGGGCGGATCTGGCCTCTCGCCGCCCACCTATCACAGGTACGTGTCGGTGCTATACACACGGTTTTAACCCCTTTCCGCGACGTCATTTGGAACCGTCGCCAAGTGAGTGTGGGCGATAGGGGGGTCCTTCCCACATGACCCAGAAACCGTCGGGGATACGCCCTCCTGGGGCAAAATGAGTTCGTGTGCGATCGGGCGAGGCATTGAAACCCAATCATTTCCGTTCTTATGTACATCCCACACAGTGAATCCCAGAGAAACATTTCCGTTCGTATGTATATCACACACTGTCAATCCAAGGAATACCTTTCCATTCTTATGTACATCCCACACAATCAATCCAGGGAAAACGTTTCTATTCGTATGTACATCCCACATAGTTTTATGTATAGGCTCGTGTGTGATAGGTGTAACTATCACACACGCTCTACCTTGGTTAACCGTTTGCTTTTATCAACTACATCACACATGATTTGATGAAGGAAACTGTGTGGCATTGGGCTATCCATCACAAGAGCTTTTACTGCTAGAACCGTTTGCAAAGTTCCATGACCCATTTAGCAGGTTTATTAGTTTAAAATTAATAACTACAGTATTACGAAAATTCACATTTCATATCGAACAACTGTTTGCCAATTTCATATCAGACACATAAATATATTTTAACATCACAGTATGATAGCTACCTGAAAACAACACAGTACAACATATAGCTAGTTCAACTTCATAAGAACAATATATTCATTTCCCTAATTGAGATCATCTAGGCTCGTCTTATCCACCTCTGCTTTCAGTTCAGTAAGAACCTGTTTTGCACTGGCCAACTGGGAAAGTGCCTCCTCCTTCGCCAACACCATCTTAGCAAAGTCTGATCTAAAAAATCTGAGCTCATTCTCCACCTTCCTCTTTTTATCCCGCATCTTCAAATATTCTTCAGCGTTGACAATACTTTCTCTAAGCCTACCTCTGTTCTCTTCCTCATACATGCTCCAGAGCTTTGCTAGGCACATCTTCAAAGACTGTGGCCACTCTTGATCAACCCACTCCAAGTAACAACACTTCCGTTCATCCTATAATATTTAAAACTAGATTAGTAACAATTGTAGGGGAAATGGGTTTATAGCAACATAGAAAATCACCAATACTTATTTTGAAAAACTGAAGAAACAGGTTAATTATGACATATCTTCTCAAAAAGATCAAATGTGCAAATGAATTAATTGCTACTGAGACAACAACCAAATTCTAAAACATCAGAAGCTATAATTAACTACAACAACGCTACAAGTTCTTACTCATGTACTATAAATAACAAATTGAACATTTTATGAGGAAGGTAAATATAACTACCACAGCATAGCGACAGTGTTTGGATGACAGCAAATTGATACTAACAGGTGTTTACATGCACAAATTTAGTAACATAGAACTAATAGCACTAAGGCCATCCACTATGTATGCCAAAACCAGTGTAAACACAACTGTTGCTACATCTCGCACCGGTGCCCTGCACTGGCGAGCCGATGCAGCGGAAAAAAATCAGGGACCTGGACTCCGGAGCACCTAGTTGCTCCGATGCCCACTTCCTTCGTGCCATAAAGATTTAGTATTTTACTACTTGGCTGCTCGGATGTGTGGACCAAAGTTGGCTGCACAAACTGCTGAAGCGGTGCCAAATAATTTTCTAATGGCACCGCTGAAGAGATGGCAACATTTTTAGATACTAGGTACAAACTGTGACACTGTCTTAGGATGCGTTTGGTTGAAGGTGTGGTATGAATGGTTTGGGACCATGACAGTGTCTGAATCACATCTAACAAATGATTTGTAACAACGAAAGAGGGTCTAACCTTCTCTACACATGCTAGAAACTTCCTCCCAATGTCCACAGATTCAAACGCAACTAGCTTCACGCATGGAGATTGATGGTGACAACGAGCAGACAGATATTCAGCCACCCCGCTCCATTCGTTACAACTGATGGTCCTAGGGAGCTACAAGAGGAAGAAATGACTCAAATCGACCGCCGAGTTAAAATCCTTCATTCCAAGTCATAGCCCGAGAGAGAGAAAAGAGGCATACACGGGTGGTGAAGGAGTCGTCGTCAGAGGAGGAACCGCTGGAGAGGTCATTGAAGAAGACCATAGCGACCCCGGCGGTAGGACGCGAGACAGCAAGAGTGAGGAAGCAAGCGAGGAAGCGGCTATAGCTTAGGAAGGAAGGAAGGTGGAAACAGGGGAAATGTGACTTGTGGTCGGGGAGAAAAGGGGGTGGGGGTAGATATTTCATCGGTAGGCCAAAAAATCAAAATGTGGAGGGAAACTTTGCGCGCGGTGCCGCTGGACACCATTCACTTTGAATGATTGTGTGCATCGCAAATGATTCTTCTGCTTTACGCGCATGGGATGAGTTTGATAATTCAAATTTTGGTGAAAATTTCCCCGTGTACGTCATTGCATAATTTAACATCGCTTGCTAATTTGGGCACACAAAAGAGCGTGCAGCACACATACCACACTTACTGAATCGAGCAATTTTAGTAATTAAATAGAGCTAGTTGACACTACTGGAATCAGCTTCTTTGCCGTCCGCAATGGTGGACGGCAAAGGCATAGATCACGGACGGCAAAATGCTTTGCCGTCCGCTAGCGGACGGCAAACTGTCCGGATGAAAGCCTGCCAGCAAAGGCCTTCTTTGCCGTCCGCCATCCGAGGCCAGCAGACGGCAAAGACAGCTGACGGCAGTGCGGTGGCGTGAGAGCCGTTAGGGGGTTAACGGCGCTCTTTGCCGTCCGCCAGCGGACGGCAAAGAGTCAAAGATATGCCATCCAGATATGCCGTCCGCCGGCAGACGGCAAAGAGGTTTGAATCATTGTCGTCTGCTGGCAGACGGCATAGATGGTCACTTTGCCGTCCGCCAGCAGACGGCAAAATGACCAAATAGGCAGCCAGTGTTCCCAGTTTGCACAGGTGACTGCCACGTGGCCTCTTTGCCATCCGCTAGTCCGCTAGCAGACGGCAAAGAGGCTATATATCCCCTGTTTTTATTTAAATCCCATTAATTAGACATGGTTTCAAACACAGATATACATGCATACATATCCACCGCTTGCGGACGGCAAAGATGTGGGGCCGGTGGGCTTGAGTTGGTTAAACAATAACTGGACTCACCCACCTCTTTGCCGTCTGCTAGCGGACGGCAAAGATTCTTTGCCGTCAGCCAGCGGACGACAAAGAACAGGCTGATGGCAAAGACTTTGTTTGCCATCAGCCACATCTTTGCCGTCCGTTTTCTTGTGGCTGACGGCAAAGACCTTATTTGCCGTTAGCAAGCGGACGGCAAAGACTTAGCAGACGGCAAAGAAGTGGATTCCAGTAGTGTGACCTAAACATTGCTCTAACAAAAGACCAGCATTAAAAACAAAGCCTAAGTACGCATAATTTTAACAAAGCCGCCGCCGCGCCGGCCTATGCATCGCCGATGTGAGATGAGATGTCGATGACTTGTCCTAGCGACATGCCGCCGTTGGTGGACTCCGCGTCCCCCCTGCTAAAGTTGACCGCGTCCTCGTCCTCGGCGCCGCCCTCAAGGTTGTAGTACTCATAGTAGTGGCTGCGCCAGAGCTCGCGTTGGTACTCCACCACCAATTCCTCGACGGACGGACTCTTCTCTACCTTGACCTCGGCCACGCGCAACTCCTCCTCCCGACGCTCCATGATCTCCGGTGCCTCCTGCATCTCCAGCTCCCGCTCAGCGATCTCATGAGGAAGCAGGAGCTCCATGGCCACCGCCGCCTTTTCGGACATGGGTTGCATGCTGGATTCCGAGGTGGCCTGGAATATCTTGGTGTGTGCATCCTCGATCTTGGTGTGGATGGCCTCGACCCGGGCTAGGGCGACATCGGCGGCACGGACGGCAGCTCGAGCGCTCTTGGCATTTGCAGCCGCTGTTGCAGCAGCAGCTGCAGCCGTCTCGGCTGCTGCGGCTACCGTCTCGGCTGCTGCAGCTGCCCTGTCGGCTGCCGCAGATGCCCTCTAGGCGGATGCGGCCGCGCTCAATGCGGATGCGATGGCACTCTCGGCGTAGGCGGTCGCGCTCTCGGCGCAGGCGATGGCGCTCGGGGAGGACGCGGCCATCGTACGGGCCTTCACGAAGCATTTCCATGGCGTCATCTTTGCAAGAAGGGGGTGCGGGAATGGGGAGCGGGATTTGTGGATTCAGAGGTTGCCGGCACTGGAGCAAACGAGCCAGGGAAGCTTAAGGAGGAGGACTTAAATAGACCCGGAAATTTTTATCGCAAACGGTTCCTACAAAAAACTATTTGTGATGTTGTTGGTATTTTTTATTAGCTGTGAAAGACGAATTTGGAGTAAAGTGGCAATGGATGGTGTTTTAAATGTACGAGAAAATTTGTAGTACTAATACAACTGTCATGTCAAATTTTGGAAAATTTCAGGGGTCATTTGACCTTTTAAGACATTTAAGTGATTTTCTAGCCATTTAATGACCGTAATTCAAATTTGAACTACATGTACATGCAACAGCTAACCATAACGGTTTGAAAAGTCATATTTTGTGTACTTGTGTGTGATTTAATTCCATGTGCAGTAAATTGGAAGGAATTTTCAAACATATTGGTCTAACGGCTATGACACAATTAAGCATGGAGTGCCATGGCATTTAAATTCCAAAAAATTAAAAAAGATCAGAAACACATGAAACCTTGCTTGATGTAATGTCATGCCACCAAGATGATGTGGTAACAAATTTGGCATGTTTGACGAAAGTTTGGACACACACCCCTCACAAAACCGAAGCAACTCACTAGAAGGCTCGTGGTTCCGAGAGGGAACAATGCATGTTTGATGACGAATGGGAGATAGCTTCCCCTTACGGCCTTCAATTTTTTTCTACATTTAACATGCACTAATACAACTGTCATGTGAAATTTTGGAAAATTTCAAGGGTCATTTGACCTTTTAAAGATATTGAAGTGATTTTCTAGCCATTTAATGACCGTAATTCAAATTTGAACTACATGTACATGCAACAGCTAACCATAACGGTTTGAAAAATCATATGTGTGTACTTGTGTGCGAGTTAATTCCATGTGCAGTTAATTAGAGGGAATTTTCAAACATATTGGTCTCACGGCATGGACACATGCATGGAGTGCCATGGCATTTTAATTCAAAAAAATTAAAAAATGATCAAAAAAAACATGAAACCTTGCTTGATGTAATGTCGTGCCACCAAGATGATGTGGTAAAAAAATTGGCATGTTTGATGAAAGTTTGGACACACATCCCTCACAAACCGGAGCAACTCACTAGAAGGCTTGTGGTTCCGAGAGGGAACAATGCATGTTTGATGACGAACGGGAGATAGCTTCCTCTTACGGCCTTCAAATTTTTTTCTACGTTTAACGTGCACTAATACAACTGTCATGTGAAAATTTGGAAAAATTCAGGGGTCATTTAACCTTCTAAAGACATTTAAGTGATTTTATAGCCATTTAATGATCGTAATTCAAATTTGAACTACATCTTCATGCAACAGCTAACCATAACGGTTTGAAAAATTATATTTGTGTACTTGTGTGCGAGTTAATTCCATGTGCAGTAAATTAGAAGGAATTTTCAAACATATTGGTCTCATTCCATGGACACATGCATGGAGTGCCATGGTATTTTAATTCCAAAAAAATAAAAAATGAACAGAAAAATATGAAACCTTGCTTCATGTAATGTCATGCCACCATTATGTGGTAAAAAAATTGGCCTGTTTGACCAAAGTTTGGACACACACCCCTCACAAACAGGAGCAACTCACTAGAAGGCTCGTGGTTCCGAGAGGGAACAATGCATGTTTGATGACGAACGGGAGATAGGTTCCTCTTACGGCCTTCAATTTTTTTCTACATTTAACGTGCACTAATACAACTGTCATGTGAAAAGTTGGAAAATTTCAGGGGTCATTTGACCTTTTAAAGACATTTAAGTGATTTTCTAGCCATTTAATGATCGTAATTCAAATTTGAACTGCATCTACATGCAACGGCTAACCATAACGGTTTGAAAAATCATACTTGTGTACTTGTGTGTGAGTTAATTCCATGTGCAGTAAATTAGAAGGAATTTTCAAACATATTGGTCTCACGGCATGGACACACATGCATGGAGTGCCATGGCATTTTAATTCCAAAAAATAAAAAAATGATCAGAAAAACATGAAACCTTGCTTGATGTAATGTCATGCCACCAAGATGATGTGGTAAAAAAATTGGCCTGTTTGACGAAAAGTTTGGACACACACCCCTCACAAACCGGAGCAACTAACTAGAAGGCTCGTGGTTACGAGAGGGAACAATGCATGTTTGATGACGAATGGGCGATAGCTTCCTCTTACGGCCTTCAATTTTTTTCTACGCTTAACATGCACTAATACAACTGTCATGTGAAAATTTGGAAAATTCTAGGGGTCATTTGACCTTTTAAAGACATTTAAGTCATTTTCTAGACATTTAATGATCGTAATTCAAATTTGAAATACATCTACATGCAACGGCTAACATTTACGTGTACTTGTGTGCGAGTTAAAAAATCATCAGACGATATAAATATCTGGTGTTCAAAAAAGAAAATGTAAAGATCTGGCAAAACAACCGGCCCCCACACGATTGGCACTCTATTTCACGCCTCGAGGTTTGGTAGGTGAGTGGCGGGGGTCATTAATCAGACGCGGTTCTGTATTGGAAACCGTCAGCTATTAAGTTCACACACAGATTTTGCTGCGGGAATCATGTGTAATTCAAACTACAGTACTCGTAAATTCCGGTGACCGGCGTGTGTACTATTCCTGTCGATCTAGATTCCGGCCGCCAATAAATACTACCTTGCTCACGTCGTCCCGCCTGCATTCTCATCTACATCCTCCCCTCGCTCGCCCTCTCTCTCTTTCTCTCTCTCTCTCTCTTTCTCTCTCTCTCTCTTTCTCTCTCTCTCTCTCTCAAATCTCTGCCATGGCGCCGCTGGTCTGCCCACACACCGACGAGGAGTCGCCGCCCCCCGAGGACGCTCAGTCGAAGAGCAGCGATGAGGAGGACCCCTACGTGTCGCCGGACCCCCCAACTTTGGATTGGTTTTGGGGCCAGTACAATCTTTGTCTGTGGAAGTTCCTGCCGCCCGCTGAGAAAGCTAGGCAAGTGGTGTTCAAGAAGGAGATGGCGGAGGAGGAAGCCAGGTACCAGGCGGCCTGTGAAGCCCGTGATGCCTCCTGGAAAAAGGAGGCGGTGGAGCTTTGGGGGCGGGTGCGTCTTCGTGTGGAGGAGGTGTACGAAGACGGGTACTTCGCGAGGAAGGTCAAAGGCGCTAGGTGTCTCATCGCTGAGTGGAGGTGGGCCGATAAGCTCCAGCATGCCACTGACGAGGAGCTCCGGTGGGCACCCAATGAAATGCCAAGATCGTTCGCACTTGTCCGCCAGCAAGAGGCAGATCGGTACGTCAAGCGCTGCGAGGCGGAGGAGGCGGAGTACTGCCTCCGCGCTGGGAAGATGCTGCGCACCAGGGAGCTGCTGGCGAGGGGCTGCCGGAATACTGCCCCCAGGAGGGATTATTAGTTTTAGTATTGTTCGTTTTCAATTTTATGCATTGTACCTACTCCCTCCGTTCCAAATTACTCGTCGTGGTTTTAGTTCAAATTTGAACTAAAACCACGACGAGTAATTTGGAACGGAGGGAGTAGTAGTTAAGTATCATCACGTATATGTGATGATATTATATATATTCTATGATGAACTAATGAACAATTAATATATATATATATATTATGAATTCCATTTTCTATCTGTTTTCGTATACTAATTTGTATCTAGCTATTATCATCCACATATACAGAATGGAAAGCGTATATACACACATTGAAACAGAACATATAAGAACGGAAAACAGAGTACACACATTGAAACAGAGCAATATTATGATTGCTGTGAATACATAGCTATCCACGTCGAAACGACTCAACAAAATAAAATGCGTCCATGAGACCAAGACCAGCAGCCCTTGCCTACGGTAGCTCTTGGCTCTGCCTGAACTCGTGCAGGCGTTCGTCCAAGCGGTCGACACGCTTGCGGTACATCTGGAGCGCGATCTCGAGCTCCAAGTTGCCTATTTCATCAGAGATCACCAGCTCGAGGATGCAACGGCCATGTTCCTCTACTGCGCCCAGGTGGACACCTGGGCCAAGGAGGCGGTCGAGCCTACCGACCAGCGCATTGGCATCGAGCGGGCCGCGGACAAGGCGAATGGCGCGACCCATGTGAACGGCGCGGCGGGCGTCCGATGCAAGTACGGCGCGGCCGGCCTCTGGTGCAAGTACGGCGCAGAGGGCCTCTGCCCACTCCTGGCAAGGAATCTGGTACTGACCGGACGTGTACCCAGCTGCGACGCCCTGTCGACAGCAGGCAAGCGCCGATGGATCCGCTCTTGCTGTGCGGCGCGCCGTGCCTCTTGCTCTGCGGCGCTCCAACGGTCTCGCCGTGTGGCGAGCCGCAGCCTATCCGCACGGACGCGCCTAGCTTGCTCTGTAGCGCGCCATCGATCATGTTGTGCGGCGAGCTGTAGCCTCTCGTCGCTGACATGCCTATCTTGATCTACGGCGCTGAAGCGCCATGCACCAAGGGTCTGCTCAACCCTGGCGATGATGCGCATCACGGCGTCGTCCATCGCGTTGCCGGGAAGCGCCTCGGAAGTGACGGGCCGTGGCACCTTCTCATTTTCCTCGTCGACGAGGTTGATGGCAGAGGCGGTGCTTTGGTGGGTTGGCATGCTTGGAAAAGGAGGATGTGCTACAGGCTGCGCTTGTTTCCTTCGTTCATCGCGCGCTGCCTAGGTTTATGCGTAATATCGCTGGGTGGCGGGAAACAAGTGAGGAATGGCGGGAAATGGTGGTGTGTTTATAAAACGCCATCAATAAATGGAAACTTAGCATAGAAGGAACATCGAGCTAGCACAAGAAGTAGATGATGATCAGATGATCGTTTATCCTAGTTAATTATGCACGTAATAGTTTACTTTAGTGTGTGGAAATGTCATGTGTGTACTAGCCACCTATGTAATTGGATGTTTGCCGCGTATTACACACATCTTGTTTATGTGAAACATTTTTGTTCTCTTGGCTCAACACAAACAGTTTATTGCAATGAACTGTATGCCGTATATCACACACACCTTGATCTGGCTGACCGTTTCTTTTGTGTTGCCTAATCATAAACAGTTCATCCGAGTGAACTGTATGCCGTATATCACACACACCTTCATCTGGCTGCCCGTTTCTGGTGTTCCGCCTCATCACAAATAGTTCATCTGAGTGAACTGTATGTCTTATATTGCACACGCCTTCATCTGGCTGCCCGTTTCTATTCTTCTTCCTCATCACAAATAGTTAATTGAACTGAACAGTATGCCCTGCATCGCACACGCAACTAAAATCAGAAACGTGTTTGATGGCTCCGCCATCGCAAACATTTTGCATCTTTTTTGACGGTTATTTTACATCACCGTTTGCGATTAATGCATCGCACAAAGTTTCGTCAAAGGGTCTCTGATCCTAATGTCGCATTAGCAGCATCCTGCAGTAGTGTATCCACACCCCGACGACCTTTAGGTATATCTTCCTTCGAAAACGGCCTAGCTCTACTTCCCCAGCTCGCTACGTCGCTGCATGTGCGTCATTTTCTACCTCTCAGCCCCCCTCGTAGCTAGGCTCGATCCGATGGTCCAACGTCACCTAATTTTTTTTCTATTGTTAGAGGTAAAGCTACTTCATGGAGTCGAATCTTTTACTTGGTTCAAACAAGAAATAAAGGGACAAAATTTAGTATGTACATCAGACTTGGTACAAACAGGAAACAATGGGGGTGAAAGTAGTACAGACTGGTCATCCAACCGGTCTCTTGGTCGAAAAGGGAAATATAGGGGAAACGCTGTACATAGTGGTATGACCAGGACTAGATTTGCTATCCACACATAGGAATAGGTGGCTAGAGTGAACAAAAATGGGACCAACCCAGATATGTTTCTTGGATGTTTGTTTCTCGGGGCAACAAACTCTGAATCACCACTTGATGCCCCGGTTTAGGTACATGGTGCTGGACTACTGGTGCACCCACTGTCCCATGCCCTTATAGCAAATATTTAGATGTTCTTAATCTAATGCCCCTGGTAAAATGAAGCCATGCCACTGTTATAAGCCATGACAAGTTTAACCAATTGTTTTTGCCAGTAATTGTTTGAGACTCTGACTGTTTCCTCTGTAGATTTTTGTGCAAACAGGGATATCCATTTCACCTCGTTGCTATTGTGACCTTTTGGTGCACTGCACAAAACACTTCTTAAAAGAAGTGACTTTTGTGTTGTTTAACTAGAATGTCAGAATGGAACCGATGGTTCATTTCGGTGGAACTGCACAAAGGGAGATCTGTGTTCCAATCTTCATCCTCCATATTGGCACCATAACCTTCCTTTAGGTAAGAATGATATTTAATGCATGTGTTCACCTCTATTTTGCGACTGCCATGAGAAAATAATGCTATTGTTTACTAGTACACTCATACTCCCTCATTGACAAAACCAATTCTAAAATAGAAGGCCAATCATGTACTTGGTTTCACCAACTGGTGAGGAGAAAGAGAAAGAGAGCATGAAGAGGAAGACGAAGAAGAAGAAGAAGGAGGAAATGAAGAAGATCACACGAAGGTACCGTCCTATGTTATCCTCACATCTTGCTAGTGGTATTGTATTGCTGTGTTGCTACTAGTCTTAATTTAGTTAAAAGACTAGCAAGATGCCCGTGCGTTGCATGTAACATCAAGATGCATTTGTATGAGTAGTTTATCTTGTGAGAGAAAAGGATGAACAAGGGAAGGCCTTATTTGCAAATGTGGAGAGGGGTGTGGGTATCTTTTTGCAAAATTGCCATAGTTTCCTTCCTATCTGTCAGATATAAATCAGATGGCCTATATTACAGGATGGCAGGCACACCATCATCACCAACTCTATTTTTTATAAGAGTAGAGATAAATAGAGAAATGCAGCAGAGTAGTACTTGGCTTGACGACACATCATACTAATTAACTGGATTCTGGATGCATGTGTGACCCAGCTCTACACGATCAACAGTGCCAAGGTGATCTTGCTGAAGCCGAGCCCTCAGTTGAGGCCATTCAAGTGCTCCAGCAATGTCTCCCTTACATGTGAGATGATCCTCCAGGAGCCCTTCCACTTCTGTTGTCTCTCCTGCAAGGTCACTTAATTAATTAGGAGTACTTAAGTAGCATTAATTTATTACTGCCTAATTTTCCTGTCAGAGTTAAACAAATCTTTAGTAGCACCCTATGCTGAATCTTGTACGTGTGTATGTGTGTCTATGGAGGTGAATCATGTGGTGG
This sequence comes from Thinopyrum elongatum, assembly GCA_011799875.1. Taxonomy (NCBI): domain Eukaryota; kingdom Viridiplantae; phylum Streptophyta; class Magnoliopsida; order Poales; family Poaceae; genus Thinopyrum; species Thinopyrum elongatum. Next base: position 73,203,505 of record CM022299.1, read on the forward strand.
AGCAGGGAGGGAATCTTGGTAGTGTCATGACATAATAATGCTATTGTTTTGCATGTCAATTTATTGCCACTGGTTCAATGAGGCAATGTTTTGCGTATTGTCCATCATGAATTTGATGCTACTGTTTAAGTAATATGCTAATGTCTTTCTATCCTTTCTCACTAAACTAATGAAGGTTTCACCTTGTTCCTACTTGTGCAAACAGGGATCATGTTGTGCCAATTGTACATTTTAGTGGAACTGCACAAGATAATACAATGAACTGTATCCCAGCTAGTGCTTTAACTCTGCTCGAAGTTCTTGATAATCTTTCGATATAATATCACCACTGGTAAACAAGAGTGATGTCAACCATACATTTGAAGTGCACAAAAATATATACTATTGAATGATTCCAGTGAGTGCTTTATCATCTCTTCTGGGACTACTTGAATAAGCTTTTTTGCTCAAGTTGGTACCGGCCTAAGGCCTTCATCCGTGCTAGTTTGCTATCATCTCTATTTGTATCATGCTACTGTGTTGCTACTGTCATGAGAAACTCCTTTATCTTTGCACGTTAAAGTTTTAAAACCTATGATACATGGTAATGCTTTGAGTGTTGAGCTAATTGGCACAGATTAAATAAACTAATACCTCTCTTTAAGCATGACTACTATGTTGCTAACTTTACCCATTAAGATAATGAGGGTGCTTCTATTTGTTAGTGTATGTTTCATCAACTAGTCCCACTATTACAGTAATCTCACTCTCTCAATATATGTGCCAACAGGGATGCTCAATTTTGGTGGAACTGCACAAAAACTTTGGGTGCTTCATTGCCTCGACTGCATCCTTCCTTTCCTGTCAGTCGCTTATCTTGGCTTCTAGTCAAAGGAAATAGTAATTGATATGCTACCTCACATAGGTTGGTACCGATCTTTATCCTAATTATTGTGCTTGTCATATGTATTGGTCATTTGGTATTGTGCTACTGTTTGCTGATTTCATAAAGGAGTAACTTGGAGCTTGAACTCACAGGCAAATCATTACATTGGGCGATTTCAGTAGAACTGCACAAAAAGCTCAGATGGACAGATACTTATGCTGCTGCTATGTACTCCAAAGTTCACTCAGACAAGCATCGATGTTGACAAGAAAAGTGCCTGAGTGAACGCCAACAATATTGCTTGGCGCATAGCCCAGAAAAACGCAGTCCAGTCTTTGGTCCCAACTTGTGCCTTTTGGTTATCGGCACATATGGTAGCGAACTGTATGGCATGGAGTCTAAGGATTCCAGACAAGTTGGTTGACGTGTATATTCATCTGGCACTTAATCAGTCTGCACGCCAGGGATGCTCCATTTAAGTTGAACTGCACAAAAAAATTGGGTGGTTCATTTTATCGACCGCCTCCTTTCTTGTCTGCAATATAGAATTTTGGTGAGCTACAGGACCAAGATGAGCCAGTAAACTAGTTGGATGAAAGTAGTGGCCAAGTTGCTCAAACCTCCCTCGGCATCGAGGCCACTATCTCGAGGATAAACCTACAAGCAAAGTTCAGATTGTCTATGCTGCCTCTTATGTACTCGAAAGTTTACTCGTACAAGCATTAATTTTAGCAAGAAGTATGAACACCATTTACCAGTCTGTACCCTAGGTAATTAAAGTTTGTCCATGGATGATATTGGCTGTGATCTCAGTCATTTGGATGCATAAACATGCTGAACATGTGTATATCTGAATCTTTTTGTGAATTATCTATGAATATGTCTTGTGATCTATCAATCATTTGGATGCATAGACATGCTGAACTTGTGTATAGATGAATCTTTTGAGTTGTTGATTGTGAATGTTGGCTATGAATATGAACATGTCCTGTGAACCTGAGTTTGATACGAATGTTTACCTTTTCTGTTGTACTTGTGTGTGAACTTGTTAGAATGTCTACTGTGGGATTGTGACGTGTGAGTGTCAGCGGCACACCTTCTTCCTGAGAAGAATTGCACCTGCTTGTTAGGGTAGCAAGGAAGCATCAGCTCTTTTTTATCTTTTTGCTCTGCCTTCCCCCTCCCCGGCTCAACCCCTGCCGTAATGTTTTGGGCCTCAAAACAAACATAGTATTGCATTGTTTTTGGGCCTTGATGAAAAATCAAGTGATGCTTTCTGTAGGTTGGCCCGCCTAGCAAATGGGTTGCTGGTCCACCACGGACTGGGAGGCTAAAAATACAAGTTGTATGGTGCAGAGGCAAGTAAAAAACGCCATCGAGAGCCATCCACTGAAAAAAAAAATCGCGTGTGATGTGCTTCTTCAGTCGCGCTGCCGGCCCCCTCTTTAATCCAGTTCGCTCCATTCCCCAACTGGCAGCATGGGACGGAAGTTTATTTCCCCCTCGCGCTGTCGGGGGATTGAAGAAGCTCGGCACCGAATCCAACACCAGCGATGGCTACTTGTCCAAGTGATTTTCTAATAAGAAACTGCATGTTTCAGAGGCAGAGCATTTAAATCAACATGCACTTTTCAAACATGGATAACAGAATGTTGGAAATTTTATTCATGGTAAAAAAATGGAACTAACAACAAGTTAACATCATGCTGATCAATATTCATGTATAGCACATCTTCATATGATGCAAAGTCAAAAAGATATGTTATTTTCAAAATGGCAAGACAATGTTGAGTGTGCGAAAAACTGGGTAAACTAGGGACGAAATTTTGGCAAGTGTTAGATATTTTTCAACTGCCCCAGTTGGAATCGAACCCGGGCAGTACAGCTTTTGGGTGAGAGGGCTGCAGCCACCGGGCTAGTGCGGTATGTTCGAAAGAATGAAGGCGTCTTCCCTAGATCTGGTTCTTTCCCATCCGTGTGCGCTCGCCGTGGCGCCGTCGTATGCCGTTGTCAACATGCTCAACATACGAGAGGAATCCGAAGAGGACTGTACGCCGAGAGGCTGATAGTGGGGACCCACCAGGTCCAAGCCGTATGCAAGCAAGTGCCTCATTGGAAAAAAAAGCTTCCTCCTAATTGTATACTGATGTTGGGGCCCACGGGTTTGTCAACCTAGTCAATAAACGAAATAAATTTCCAACGAGGACTGTCATCAGGGAGCTTTTTTTTCCAGGGGTATCGAGGATCTTATTTTTTGTTGCGGGAAAGGGGTATCGGGGATCTAGCTGGTATCATTTTTTTCAGAGGGCGAACAAGTATCAGCTAGGCATAGGTTTTGTTTTTTAACATGCGTAGCCCACGACATACCAAGACAGTGGTTTCAACTTATTTTTTGAGGTCCATCATGTACGTACCGGCCTATGGGCCTCCCAGCGTAGGTTTTACTTTTTCTTAAACATCGGCAGCACAATGTATTTTTTTTTTAAACGCAGATCTCTGTTCTATTTATCTATATATAAGAATAATAATGTAGTGTCCAATTTATGTTTTCCCTTCTAACCACATTATATATATTTATATTATTACTATTATTGTATATTTAATAGAGACTTATATATACATTATAAAAACGTCCCATGTCTTATTAACATATAAAAGTAAATGTTTAACAGAAGTTGGCAAGAAAAATCCTGGTTGTTTTTGACTCACAGGCAAGGAAAATCCTGGTGATTGCGTACAAAAGTTTGCGAAGATTTTAAGGACCAATGTAATAATAACAAGCTCATTTTTCTTTTGAGCAATAACTCGCTAATTTGTTAATTTTATATATAATAAAATGTGTAGCTCCAGTTTATTTTTTGATATTAATTGCTCCTTCTAACCTAACATTAAATATAGAACAAGCCCAGCTAATTCGTGTATTTCAAGAAAGTGCAAATGGGCTGGGATTTCTTAGAAAATATTAAATGGGCCGCATTGACGCAAAATTATTTGTTCACCCAGCCCAGCAAATGGACTGTAAATTCTAGAAAACATGGGTTAAATATATGCCACAATTTTGTAGGCTAACATGTGGGCCAATAGGTCGAAGCCAACGCAAGGCGTTGTCAACTTAGTCAACAAATGATTCTGACATCCACAGCCATTGGGTTTATATCCAACGGCCGGCATGCACCTTCAATCTCTTGTCTTCTTCCTCCAGTGTCATCGGGACCACCCGCTCCAGCCTCCGGCAGCTAGCGGCTCTGCTAAGCACGCATCACTGTGAAGCGCTACCCCACCGCCGGCCAGGCTATCCCCACTAGTACAGCGAGGTGCTATACAAACGGTTTTTAACCCCTTTCCGTGACGGCATTTGGAACCATCGCCAAGTGAGTGTGGGCGATAGGGGGGTCCTTCCCACACGACCAAGAAACCGTCGGGGATAGGGAGCCTTGATGCATACAGTTGTCCCTATATAACCGTTTCTGATATCTCGAATATCCCAAACGCTTCATCCTTGCTACTCGTTTGTGCTCGCATTGCCATCACAGTCGGAGTTTTGTGGTTTTACCTAAAACCAGGCAGATTCCAGGCATGGGAGTTTTCCAGGAACGTACCAAACTCGCTCTACGTTTATGATGCCTGGCACATCACAAACAGTTCATAATTATAAACCGTGTACGATAGGTAGACAATCACACACATTTAGTTTTCCCGCACCGTATGTGATAGTGTCTGACATCACACACGCTTTGCAAACGGCAACTGTGTGCATTGTTACACACATTTCCTCTCCGTGAACTGTGTTGGATTATGATGTATATCGCACACGCTGTGCTTTATTGACCGTGTGCGCCGTAATGACCTGCATACCGTAATTTCGCCCTAATTTAATTGCTGCTATTTAAAATTGTACCTAATTTGAACTTGAAAGTAGGCTATAGCTTTATTCATATCCATCAGGTTCAAACAACCAATGCATTATCCGATTCATAGGTACATATGTTTAAGAATTACATATGCACCAAATAAAGAATGATGAACCAGGGTTCTATACTTGTACTATTACAGATGGTAAAGAAAGAGGCAACAGACATTCTGGTTGCTGAACAAGGTGAAGCGGAATGGCCCTATTGTGCTCTCCTGCATGCAGAAGCACGCACGACTCTAGTCCAACCCCTTGTGATGGCCGACCACCAATCATGTAGTTTGAGAGGTAATCTTGAGTAAACCGCTTCTGGATCCACTGCAAAGGAAAAAAGATTCAGACATTGTCATCTAACACAACTCATTACGGGCAGTAAAAGGAAGGCTACAGGGTTCTTACTTACCATCCTGTAGTTCACTATTGTCTTGCATAAAGTGTAAACAAATAGTTCGATTGACATCTTTTGACCCATTTTAATAACAATCTTTATCAGTTTCCTCACTTGATGCTAGTTCATGAATATCTCATTGCCCCATACGCAGAAAGGGTCGAAGTGTGGATCTTTGGCAATGACATATGTACCTAAAAGCACCAAGTTAATATTAGAAGCTAAACAACAATTGCAAAATGATGTAGTACAACACTCCCTCAATCCCATTATATAAGATTATATTACATGTATATCTAGACATCATCAGAACATTAAGGTAACACTCTTCCTTGTTGCTATGTAGCCTGGGATTGCATATTTAGTCATTTAGTACAATGCATGTTGCTATGTAGCCTCAGATATATTAAATATGGCCCTAGTTAACCTACTGATAAATGAGTTACAGATATATTCAGTGAAATGTCCGATTCGATGATTAATCCCTTATCAGCTCCCAGGCTATATGGTACCAGCTACCGATATCCTGAACAGTGAGTACATATAAGCAATGCGATGAAACTAACATCGATGGAAAATAGCACTGTTCTCAATATTGTCCTGTATGAGTACATATAAAGGCATGTTAGGCACAACAGGCTAAACATCAACCAAATATATCCATGGTAGACAACATAATCTACAAATGATAGCTTCAGTGTGCAGGCTTAAGCATGCTAGTTAAGCAAAACAAGAAGTGGAAAGGTGTGTTAACTGCATCAGGCATAACATTTAAAAATAAGCAAATATTCATTCAAACTGGTACTGTGCAGGTCTAAAGTACACTAGTTATTGTTAAAAAATGAAAAGGCATGTTAACTGCAACATCCTTAACAGCAACCAAATATCATAATTCATAGTGGTATTGTTGAAACTGTTATTAATGAAATTGAACTGCACAGGAAATAGTTGCACATATAGAGCATCACATTGTGAAAAACTGAAATAAACAAGGCATAAGGCCATCTCTAGCCGATCCTTTAAAAGTTAACGGACTAAAAAACTTAGTGGATATATATATATATACTCCAGCAATTTTTGGCTGTTTCTGGTTGATCCCCTAAACTAAACATTGTAAACTTCAATTTGATCAAGTTCAAAGCAGGTTCAACCGAAACTAGCATGCATTCAAACCTAAACTTAGATAATTTTGCATAACCGAACATAAAACATAAACTTAAACTAAGCTAAACTACTTTCGGTCGAAGTGGAGGTCGAGCCAATCCTTCCTCGTCAGGTACGGTGTGCCACGAGCTGGGTCCGGGCCGGTGCCGTCGTCGGGGTCGTTGGGGAAGGCACTCCTCCACTCGTCGACGTCGATCTCCTCGTCCTCGCCGCCCAGCTCGACGCCCTCCGCGCCGCTGTCCTCGCCGCCTTCGACCTCGTCATCGGAGGAGAGCACGATAACCTCGCCGCCCTCCGCGACGGCAAAGATCACCCGCTCCGCCTCCACGAGCTCCGGTTGCTGCCGGCGGAGCTCTTGCATGTAGGCCTCATTGGCGGCCTCGGCCTCAAGGCGCTCCTCCCGCGCCATAGCCGAGCTCACCACCCCTGGCTCCGGCGGAACAAGGTCGACCGAACATGTGCCGAAGGGGAAATTGAGCCTAGCCGCCGCTCCGTGGTAGCGGACCTACCAGCGGTCATACTACATGGCCGCGAGCTCGGCCGTGTGGAAGCTACCGAGCCACCGACGGGTGTGGGTCTCCCGATCCGTAATCTCGGTGACCCACATCCCCCACCGCCGCTGCCGGACCTCGAGGTAGGACCTCATCGGCGGCCGGGCCTGAGGGAGGACGGGGAAGTCCTCGAACCGGCCTAGGGGTGTGCCGGCGGGCGGATCGGGCGACCGATGACGGTGGATCGATAAAAAGCCTGCGGAGGACGACGGGGACACCTCGGCGGCCACCTCGCCGGTGTCGGGCGAAGAGGCCGCGATAAACCTCTTTTTGGCCATTGGCTCCTCGAGCTCCCCGGCACACAGGCAGAGGTTGAGGATGGAGGCGGCGCCGGCGGTGACCTACCAATGGTTTTGAGCGAGGGAGGGGTGGTGTGTGTCTGTGTGAGCGGAGGTTTTGGGGAGTGTGTGGTGTGTGTGGAGGGGGGCAAGGTGGTGTTTGAGGAAATACCGCGGCAACTGAAAATTTTACTAGGCTGGAGTAACAAGGCGGGGCTACTGAAAATTTGGATCAAGGGCGAGCAGATATTTTTGAGATTGCGAGGGATGCAGAGGCGGGAGTAAAATGCCGGGGCAAATGAAAATTTGAATCAAGGGCGAGCAGATATTTTTGAGATTGCGAGGGATGCAGAGGTGGGAGTAAAATGCTGGGGCTACTGAAAATTTGAATCAAGGGACTGAAGCAGAGCGGGAGTAACAGACATCACACACGGTCTGCACATACTAATCGTGTGCTATCAAACATTAAAACCTTCCAGGCGGTAGATATTTTTGAGATTATGAGGCAGTAGATATTTTCGTGACTGGGAGGCATGCCTCGTGGAGCCCAATCTACTGTGCTGATGTGAGGGACTGCAGGGCACGGGCGTGGCACACGGGTAGTCTGACCGAACTGTGTATGTTGCGTACCCAATCGCAGACGCTTTCTACATCCAACTCGTGTGCTGTTTATAAATTTGGCAAAAAGAATAACGCGGGAGAGGGTTAGAACACGAACACACTTGCATGTGGACCAAATATATGTATGAAAAGGGTGGTTTGATGTTCGAATACCCAATGCACAACTTTGATGTGGCACCTGTCGCACAAAAGCACAGTATTGCTAATCAGCCACCCCTTATGAACCCCACTTCATGTCGGCGGTAAGGGAATCCTAGCTATGAATGCATGCCCCCAAATAGCTAGGTCTGAAATCTCACCCTACCGTAACACAAATCCTATAGGAGTCCATCATATATATATATGGTCAAACTTCCCCTTTCACTTCCCGACAAAGGTGGACTGCGTGCCGACCCACAAATGTGTGCTTGTGGTGTGAGATGGGTGAGACTACATACGAACCACATGCAGGTGGCCCTACTATATGTATGAAAAGGGTGTGGTGTGTGATATTTAGCTACCATTCACAACTTTGATGTGGCACGTGTGCCTCGCAAATTAACTGGACTTCCCCGACCCCATGGAGGTTGCAGGTAGCACGAAGTAGCCCCCCCCCCACACACACGTCGAGGGGAGGGCATCTAACCAAGACGTACTGTAACACGGACCAAGCAGAATCTAACTTGGTCGTACAACCTCTCCCCACTCGTTGTTGGTTAAAGTGATGGACGTCCACACGGCCCCGCAAAATGGGCTAGCTTGTCGCCGATAACCATGTGAGGGAGTACTGTATGAAGACAAACCCACTCTGTGCATGTGGCCCAAGTATGTATATGGAAGTGCTGTGTGTGGTGTTTGAATATCCAATGCGCAAATTTGATGTGGCACCATGCTTTGGAACCGTAAAATCCCCACACCGAGCGAGGGTTGACGACGCGTAGCATGCGCTCAAACTTAATTAGGCTTCGAATGGGTCGACCAACTATACGGTAACTCGAAGCAAAGAAGAAGAATCCACCCTGGTAACCTTTCTCGTCGTTGGTCAAAATGATGGACATCCACGCGGGCCCACGAATATATATAGGCTTGCCGCCCATAACCAAGCGAGTGAGAGTGTGTCCAAAGACAACCATTATTGCATGCGTGTGTCCCGAACATATTTATGGAGGTGTGTGATGCATGCAAATCTGTTGAATACCCGACCCAATGCACAACACTGATGTGGTGCATGCGTTGAAAATCGCAGAGGTCCCCACACAGAGCAAGAGGTCGTTCATGACGTGTCGTGTGCTCGCCCCTCCCCCCCTTCGATCCAGCGGGATGGATTCATGTGTACAGATGCGCTATTATATATATGTAATCTCACATCATGATCTATATCAAGACAAACCAAAAAATTAATCCCCTCCTAAGTCAAATTAGTTAACCTCTCTCTCGCTATCGGTGAAAGTGATGGACCAAGCTGGACACCCCCCCCCTCAACACATACTATATATACACCTAGTAACACAGCCCTAAAAGAATTAATCCTCCTTGTACGTCAAACGTACCTCTCTCTCGCTGGGTCAAAGTGATGGACGATGAACTCGCGGGCCCAACACAGAAGCGAAGCATACGTCGCACGCGAGTGATCATCCTATATAGGACTATGTACCACCGTCTGAATGTGGCCCAAAGAGCTGTTTGTGTGATGTTTGAATACGCAATGCACAACTTTGATGTGGCACCATGTATATAGGAAACCAAAAAGTCCCCACAGAGAGCAGGAGGTTCATGACGCGTGGTATGTGCTATATGTATGCCCCCATTCGACGTGTGGTATATATGTACTTCTACTGTATAGCACAAACCAAAAAAGAATCATTCCTTGATGATCAAATTAACCTCTCTCTCACTGGGTCAAAGTGATGGAGGACAACCTCGCATGCCCACGGATGGAAGCGCCACACACGAGTGAGTTCCTATATATAGGGCAACCACCGCCTGCATGGTATTGCGTGATGTTTGAATACCAATGTAATGTACAACTTTGATGTGGCACCTGCCTCGGGAACCGGAAAGTCCCCACATGGAGCGAGGTTATGACACGCATATATATAGAGTATTCATGTTGCCCCCTCTTTGACATGTACATACTCCTATACCGTGCATATACGTAACACAAACCAAAAAAGAACCATCCTTGTTGGTCAAATTAACCTCTCACTCGTTGTACGTTCAGCTGGTCGATGACGACCTCGTGGGCCCATAAAGAGAGGCACACACGAGTGATGTCATAGGGCAAAACCACCGCGTGCATGCGCCCGTGTGTTATGTGATGTTTGAATACCCAATGCACAACTTTGACGTGGCACTTGCTTCGCAAACCGGAAACGCACTACACCACGATGCGTGTAGCCCCCTCACTTCAAGCCGGTGGGAGTGTGTATGCACGTGCTCGAACTTTCATATGGAATCCGACCATGATCCACACCACACACATGCCAAGATGGATCCACCTTTTGGTTAAATGCCTCTCGTTGTCGGTGGAAACTGAAAACCTTTGCGGGCTAATGAATGGGCACGTCGCTGATAACCGCACGCGGGGGAGTGTCCGAGAGGACCACCAATGCATGCATGTGGCCCGAACATTATGTATGAAAGGGTTGTGTAATGCTTTAAATAACCAATTCACGAATTTGATGTGGCATATATGACTCAAAAAATGATCAATAATCCCACACGGAGGTTCACGACTCGTAGTGTACTGCCAGACCCCTCCCCCCCCAACCCCCCACACACACAGATACACACATCCCGCACCACCACAGCCACTTCAGTTAGGGGGGGGGGGGGTCCTTCCCACACGACCTAGAAACCATCGGGGATAGGGAGCCTTGATGCATATACAGTACTCGCTACTCGTTTGTGCTCGCATTGCCATCGCAGTCGGTATTCTGTGGTGCTACGTTTATGATGCGTGGTCCATCACAAATGGTTCACTATTATAGAACATGTATGATAAGCCGACAATCACACACATTCGATTTTCCCAAACCATATGCGATAACTAATTAAGAAGATTAGCTAATAATCGTACGAGTGTCGGACAGGCTTACGAAACATCGGACCGTCGTAACATCGTCGTACACGACAACTATCGGACACGCTATTCTATGGTGCAACATTTATGATGCATACCACATCAGAAACAGTTAATGGTTGCAAATCATGTACGATAAGGCAACTATCACAAATGTTTAGTTTGCCTACACCGCTTGTGATATTGTCTGACATCGCACACGCTTTGCAAACGGCAACTGTGTGCATGCTTGCACATGTTTCCTCTCTATGAACCGTGTCGGATTATGGTGGATATCGCAAACATTTGTGTTTTACCAACCGTGTGTGCCGTAACAACCTGCAGAGCGTAATTTCACCGTAATTTAATTGCTGCTATTTCAAATTGTACCAGATTTGAATTTGAATGTATGCTATTGATTTATTCATATCCATCAGGTTCAAACAACCAATGCATTATTCGATTCATAGGTACATATGTTCAAGAATTACATAAGAACCAAATAAAGAATGATGAACCACAGTTGTATACTTGTACTATTAAAGATGGTAAAGAAAGAGGCGAAATACATTCTGGTTGCTGAACAAGGTGATGCGGAATGCCCATATTGTGCCCTCCTCCATGCAGAAGGCATGCATGACTCTAGTCCAACCCCTTGTGATAGCCGACCGCCCATCCTTCACGGTCTTCATGAAAACATCTAGATAATCATCATGTTCTGGTAGAAATACTTTAACCTTTGCATGCCCGCCAATCATGTAGTTTGAGAGGTAATCTTGAGTAAACTGCTTTGGGAACCACTGCAAAGGAAAAAGATTCAGACATTGTCATCTAACACAAGTCATTATGGGCAGTAAAAAGAAGGCTGCAGAGTTCTTACTTACCATCCTGCAGTTCACTATTGTCTTTGATAAACTGTAAACAAATAGTTTAATTGCCATCTTTTGACCCATTTTACTAACAATCTTTATCAGCTTCCTCACTTGATGCTGGTTCATCGATATCTCATTGCCCCATACGCAGAAAGGGTCGAAGCATGGATCTTTACCAATGACATATGTCCCTAAAAGCACCAAGTTAATGTTAGAAGCTAAACAGCAATTGCACAATGATGTAGTACAACACTCTTTTATAATATCTTATAACATCCAATATACTCACATATTAGATGAATTAACATCTTATATTATGGGCCGGAAGGAGTTTATTGTATTCGTACAAATTATCGGTTGATTAACTGCTGCTGTATCCATGGGTTAGAGTTAGTTTGAGCTAGTTTGGGCTCAAATAGCCCTAAAGTATATCCAAACATGAGGGCTAGTTTGAGCTAGTGGCATCTAACCCACCCAAAAAAACTATCCAACCCTAGAGGTGCTAATTGGAGCTAGTTCTCCTAGTGCATTTATTGTCAATCTAACTCTGTCATCCAAACACCTCTTTGGATGGAGTTAGTTCAGGGTTAGTCATGAGCTAGAAACTAACTCTAACCTCTAGCTAAGTTGAGTATCCAAACAGGGCTGTGTTGTTGTTGTTGCTGCTGCTGCTGCTCTTCTACATATATCTAGACATCATCAGAACATTAAGGTAACACTCTTCCTTGCTGCTATGTAGCCTAGTATTGCATATTTAGACATTAAGTACAGTGCATGTTGCTATGTAGCCTCAGATATATTCCATATGGCCCTAGTTAACCTAATAATAAATGGGTTACAGATATATTCAGTTAAAAGTCTGATTCACCGATTAGTCCCTTATCAGCCCCTGGCCTATATGGTACCAGCTACCGATATCCTGAACAATGAGTATATATAAGCCATGGGATGAAACTAACCTCGATGGAAAACAGCAGTCGTTCCCAAAATTGTCCTGTGCAGGTACATCGAGAGGCATGTTAAGCACAACAGGCTAAACATCAACCAAATATATCCATGGCAGACAAAATAATCTCCAAAAGATAGCTTCAGTGTGCAGGTTTAAGCACGCTAGTAAAGCAAAACAAGTGGAAAGGTGTGTTAACTGCAACATGCCAAACATTTAACAACAAGCAAACATAGTCATTCAAACTGGTATTGTGCCGGTCAAAATACATAGGTTATTGTTAAACAAAAATGGAAAGGCGTGTTAACTACAAGATGCAGCAACCAAATGTAGTCATTCATAGTGGTATTATTGAATCTGGTATTGATGAAATTGAACTACACAGTTCATACTTGCACATATAGAACATCATGTTGTGAATAACTGGAATAAACAAGGCATACTACGAACAACCAAAGATAGCATTTGAAACTTGACATTGCTAACTACAAACAATCGAACAATCAAAAAACTTTAAAAGAGGCATATGCTAGCTATAACAGGCTTAACAGCAAGCAAATATATGCATTCCTATCGGTATGTTTAAAACTAGATTGATGAAATGTACTGCACAGTAAATAATTACACATATAGAGCATCACATTGTGAACAACTGAAATAAACAAGGCATACTGCAAACAACCAAATATAGCAATTAGAACTGGACATATTCTCACTACACTACAAAAGGGACTCGACAAAACAAATCATGGGTTCCCTCCTGTGAAGAGGCACGGCAAAACAAATAATGGGTTTCCTCACTTGTCACAGATGGGCTCATTCCCGTGGGAAGAGCATGGACCCTGGATGCGCTCCATGTTGTCGCAGATGGGCTCCTTCCCCTTGGAAGAGCACTGCTGTAGGGTGCCCTCCCTGATGTCGCAGACGAGCTCTTTCCCCTTGGAAGAGTAGATGGGCTCTTTCCCCTTGGAAGAGCCGGAGAGGATGCCCTCCTCGTGGTCACCGTCGATGAGGTCTGACTTGGAAGCTGTGGATCCCAAGCCAGCATCGCAGAACGTGTCCTTTAGAAATGACAAAAGGGACTCGATGGCGACGTAGGATGGAAAATTCTTGACCGCGAGCCAGAGGAGATCAGCGGCGGGGCCATGGATGATATCGACGGCGGTTGAACCCGAGAGGTTGGGGGTGGGCCACTTAACCTGTGACATAGCCCACCTCAGGCCGTTGCTGTCGACGACCTCGATGTCGCAGCCGGTGTCCGTGACATACCCACATACTCTAGCCCGCTGATTGAGTGCCTGCGACCAGTAATGGTCGTCAGCTTCCTCGGCGACGTTGGGCGAAGAGACCGCGATACACCTCTTTTGGGCCAGTCGCTCCTCGAGCTCCATGGGAAGCATAGCCGGGCTTAGGCTACCATGCTCTGGAGTGGCGGATGGCGATGGGGATGGGGATCTGTGGGAAAGGGGGCGTTTGGCAGGCGTCATCTAAGAAACTCAGGGTGGCCTGGGTATGGAGATCGGTGGGTAAGCTGCACGGGCAAACCGGCAGATGTTGACAATGGAGGCCTTGCAGCGGCGGCGGCGGCAACCTTGCTAGGGTTTCGAGCGAGGGAGGGGGGTGTGTGTGTGCGCGCGCGCGCCCGAGGAGGTTTTGGTGTGTGTGGAGGGGGGGAGGGGGTGTGTTTGAGGAAATGATGCGGCTACTGAAAATTTTACTACGCGGGAGTCAAACGCGGGAGTGAAATGCCGGGGCTATTGAAAATTTGGATGATGGTGCATCGCACATGGTCCGGAGATAACAACCATGTGTTATGAAACAGAAAAACCCTCGAGGCGGGCAGATATTTTCGAGGGATGCAGGCGGGAGCGGGAACAAGAAACAACACACACGGTCGAAAGGTAATAACCGTATGTTATCAAACAGAAAAAAGCTGCAGGCGGGTAGATATTTTTGAGACGGGAAGCCTCATGGAGGCCAATGTACTGTGCGGATGTGCGTGACAGGGGCACCGGTGTGGCACACAGTTAGTGTGAGTGAACCGTGTCTGTTGCATCATCAGACTTGTCTAATGTTCATAAATTTGGCGAAAAATGATGCGGGAGAGGGTCAGAACACGAACACACTTGCATGTGGACCAAATATATGTATGGAAAGGGTTGTTTGATGTTCAAATGCCAAATGCAACTTCGATGTGGCACCTATCTCGCAAAGCACACGGTATTGCTTGCCCCCCCTCGTGTCGGTAGGAAGGGAATCCTAAGCTATGAATGCATGCCCGCCCCATGGAGGTTCACCTAGCAAAGTGCGAAGTAGCAGTCCCCCCCACTTTCAGTCGGCGGGTCAGAGAGGCATCTCACCAAAGATGGATCATAAAACGGACCAAGAATAATCCACCTTGGTCGTACAACCTTTCTCTTGTTGTTGGTCAAAGTGATGGTCGTCCATGCGACCCCGGAGATGGGCTAGCTTGCCAATAATCACGCAAGTAGCTAGGCCCCGAAGACAACCACTGCCTACGTGTGGCCCAAACATATGTATGGATTGGTGTGTTTTGAATACACAATGGAACAACTTTGATGTGGCACTGTGCTTTCGAACCAGAAATCCCCACACTGAGTGAGGGTTAGGTTGACAACGCATATGTATGTCACACCACACTTCGAGCCGATGACGGGGATTCATGCATGCATGCGTGCATAGTATGCACTCAAACTTAATTAGGTCTGAATCTCACCATGACCTGTACTATGATAACATGAACCAAAGGAAGAATCTGCCATGGTAACCTATCTTGTTGTCGGTCAAGGTGATCATGGATGTCCACGCGGGCCCACGAATATATAGGCTTGTCACCGATAACCATGCGAGGGAGTGTACTGTTCGAAGACAACCACTACATGCATATGTATGGAGGTGATGCATCCATGCATGTTTGAATACCATTTCACAACATTGACGTGGCGTGTGCGTCGAAAATCATACAGTCCCCACACAGAGCGAGATCGGTTCATGACGTGTCGTGGTACTAGCCACTTCAACTCGATGGGAGGGATTCATGCGTACACATGCATGTGTGTGCTCAAACTGTATCATGTCATCCCAGAGCATGACCTATATTATACCGTATTACAAACAAAAAAATTATCCCTTCCTAAGTCAAATTAACCTCTCTCATTGTCAGGCAAAGTAGTGATGGACCAAGCGGGCCCACAGATGGAAAGCATCGATATCGCTAATAACCGCTTAAGTGGGTGCGAGACGACAACCACCATCTCTTTGCATGTGGGCCAAACATATGTTGAGTACCCAAAATGCACAACTTTGATGTGGCAGATGCCTTGAAAACCGTAAAGTCCCCACACAGAGTGAGATTCATGAAGCGTACTACATATGATGGTCCCCTTCCCTCTCTTCGACACATACTATATGCTCCAACCGTAATACAACCCAAAAAGAATCCTCCTTGATGGTGAAATTAATTAACCTCTCCCGATTTAGGTCAAAGTGATGCATGCATCGACGATGGCCTCATCGGCCCACAGATGGAAGCGTCACATGTGAGTGTCCTAGGATAACCACCGCCTGCATGCATGTGGACCAAAGAGGTGTTGTGTGATGTTTGAATAGCCAATTTCACAACTTTGATGTGGCACGTGCCTCGGAAACCGAAAAGTCCCGACACTGAGTGAGGTGTACTTGTTCACGGACGCGTACGTATAGTATATATGCTAGTCCCCTCCCACCTCTTCGACGCGTACTATATATATACTCCCACCATAACACAAACAAAAATGATTCTACCTTGCTGGTCAAATTAACCTCACTTCCGGCTGTTCGTCAAAGTGATGGACGACGACCTCGCGGGCCCACAGAAAGCATCACACGTGAGTATCGAGTGTCGTGTAGGACAACCATCGACTGCATGTGGCCAAAACATGTATGTATGAAAGGGTTGTGTAATGTTTTAAATAACGAATTCACGACTATGATGCGGCACCTGCCTCACAAAACGGCCAACCACATGGTGGCTCACGACTCGTAGTGTACTGCGAGCCACCCGCTACCCCCCAGACGCACACACACACACACACACCGTGAATCCACCGCAACTACGATGCATGTTAAATTATCCCGCGGTGAACATATGTTACCAAAGGAGGGACATTTTAATTTTGAAAAAAAACAGAGATCATTAAGATGTTTTAGTACATTGACTGATTTTCTAGGGGTATAATCCGCAAAAATCAAATTTGAGCTACATGCACACGTGATAGTGCACCTAAATGGATTGAAAAAACACATGTGTCTCACTGGGTGCATGTTTATTCCCCGTGCAAGAAATTTCAAACATTGAGAATCTTGATTTTTAAATTCTAGTACATCCAAAACTTATTTGAAATTCATGAAACTTATCGTGTTGTCATATGGACACCAATACAAAGTGGCATTGTACTTTTTTGTCAAATTTGAGACCAGTTTTGATGTAATCTTTATCTTCTTACAAACGGGAGATTATTAATAATTGGGAACCAATATCCCAAATGGTTTATTTATTCGAACTGTGAGCGTTAGACCAACAATGGATACGTGCCATGCTTCGGTTAAGCAATAAAGCGGCAACATTAATCATGCAAATAGAAAAACAATATACGTGCCGCCACGCGACCCGTGTGCCGTGCGAGCAAGCGTGAGTTCATGGGACGCATGTGAGCAATCCGCCGCGCAGGCAGACTAGGAGGCGTGCGTGCAGGTGTGTGAATTGATGGGAGGCATGCTCGTTTTGCAGTGTCATTGGGAGGCATGCGAGTAGCTATGTGAAACGACGGTAGGCATGCCAGCAGTTCGGTGTGCAGGCTCACCGGGAGGCGAGCCAGCGGTTTGACCGCCGCCCGCCTCTCTCCCACTACTCCATATAAATGGCGCGCCCGAGCGGCCGCACCCCCCATCCTCGCTACACACACAATCCTCTCTCTCCGCTTGCATCCTCGACGCCGCTCTCAGTTCTCAAAGCCGTCGGTGTATGAGGATGTCGCCGAAGCGCCCCATCGGAGGGAGTGGCAACGCCGAGGCTGCTGAAGCACCGGAGCACGGCGTGGAGATGGAGACAGAGGTTACCATCACCGCCGGCGAGGTATCGCTGCACCCTGACATCGTCAATGGCGTTGAGCTTCCACAGCCAGAGGCGCAGGTCCCCACCGACTCCAGTAATGACTCAGGCAATGACCCCGGCGACGAATCCGACTACCACTCCGGCGACGACTCCGATGATGACGGACAACTGGTTAGTCATCTATACCCATTTATGTGTCAAATAGATCCTAGGGTTTCTCCGGTTACTCCTGCGTCCCCCTTTTTGGAATAGAAACCCTATGGTTATGTTCTCCCAATCCACGAAATCTGAGTAAGTTTTGTTAGATCTGTGCAGTGTATTGATTGTTTGAATGGTACAAGTGATAAGTGATTAATTGTTTCATCTATGCAAATGATTTTTGCTAGTAATCCGACTAGGGTTAGTGTTCGTGCTAATAATTCCTAGCCAGGACTTGACAATTGATTTTGAATGACCTACACATATGTCTGTGCCATGATTTTCTTCAAGATTGGTCTGTACATAGACGACTGTGCTTAAAAATCGAACCATAATCTCTGGATATGTATAAAAAAATAGCCATAAATTCCTAATCCTACTTCACGGCATGTAAACATTGATTTGATGCCAAATTTTGGCAACTGCCAAATGTTCGCTAGAGATTAGTTTGTAAACATTAATTTGACACCATATTTTTTTTACTATTTGTATAGGTGCTATCTGACGATGTGGAAAGCAAGGATGAAGAAGGCCAAAGGAGGTACAAGAGGCAAATCCTAAGGGAGCTTTATGCGGGAATGCATAACAGGCGTATTAGGACCTGGGACGGCGGTTATCGATGCCCATTTTGCAACCACAAGCTTCATGACGTGTATCAAAGTGTTCTGGTGCATGCAAGAGGATGGGCCGTTGGCTCCTTCAAGCAGAAGTATTCTCGTAGGGTGGCACACGGTGCGTACACCGAGTACCTGGAGAAGCTTCAGGATCATGCCGACAGATGAGATGAGATGTGGGATCGAACTATGTATGGCTATGTAGTGTCTTAATAACGGTTGAACTATGTACTTATGGTTGAACTATGCTTGTGCATGCTTATTATCTATGTCTGAGTATGTTTAATCTATGTTTACTTATGTCTAAATGTGGGATATGGATGCAATCAGTTCGGTTGATGGAATCTACCTTCGTCTTCGTTTATTGGTCCCCTTTGTAATTTGTGTTAAATTTTGACCAAAGATTTAACTGACAAAATGTTAGTGCAGGTCAGCAAAAATTATATCGTTGGATGCGTATTTGAACATAGTGTTCAATGATATAATTTTTGGTGACATGCATAAACATTTGTTAGTTAAATATTTGGTCAAAATTTGGTACAAATTACAAAGGGGACCAATAAACCAGGGCGGAGGTAGTACGTCAATCACACACGGTTCCCAAAATTGGAACCGTGTGCAATGACTTTCATTTTGCCTGTTACGTCAATCACACACGGTTGGCTCTAGCAAACCGTTGCCTCTGAAACCCTTTGTGGGACAGAATACCCTCACCACCCAATTCAAAAAAGAAAACCCTCACCATCCCCACGTCACAAAAACCCTCACCCCGCCCGCCACCCCCTCTGGTCCCCATTCACACCTGCAGAAGCTCCTCCGCGTCTATGCATGGCACCGCCTATCATGGCGGCAACCACTTAGCTA
Source organism: Thinopyrum elongatum (assembly GCA_011799875.1). Classification (NCBI taxonomy): domain Eukaryota; kingdom Viridiplantae; phylum Streptophyta; class Magnoliopsida; order Poales; family Poaceae; genus Thinopyrum; species Thinopyrum elongatum. The sequence continues at coordinate 73,222,929 of CM022299.1, forward strand.
GACGCCTGCCGCCGCCAGGCTGTCGGCAAACCCCACCGCATTTCGCCACTTCCACTTGCTGCCGCCTATCGCGATCGACTTTCTCGAAGCTGCTCCCGGTCGACCCAGCTCCGCCCGGTTGGGGAATCCGCCGTACTGGGGTTTTTTCTCATGGACAACAAGGTGACTAATTTAATGAGATATTATCTCATCTCTTATCCAAGTTCATCTGCCTCCTTTAATCACACAGCCGAAATCGCTGTGAATTCATTTTTATTCGAGCTGATTTGAGGGTTTTCTTTCATTCATAGAGTGTACAGTGTGCAGACACATCAGGACTTTGCGTCCTCTGCCAGACATCCATGGAGTTCCATCTCACCGTACCAGATGACTTGAGGATGCGCGCGGTATGTTCAATCTCACCCTAAATCGGTTGGCATGGCCTACTTTCCTGAACATATACTAAATATTGCTACATTTGGATAAAAGGTGCCACATGCACCATATAAGTCAAAGGGGATTCTTTTCCTCTTCTTTCTATATTAGGCAAATTAATGATGTATTGTTCTTTCGATTACTCTCATATTTCCATGACATCATGTTTACCCTATTTGTTTAATTATAGATTTTTGTCCGTCGATTTCAACTGCTGTACAGTTCTTTCAATTAGGGCCCATATTTGCATGTTACCATATTTTCTTTAACAATCCTACCATTTTCTGCAGCGCGTCCCTTGCTATGCAACAGAATCTGTAGTGCACAATCTTTCCCTTTACATAAATCAAGACTGCAGGGATGTCATACTGAACACAAACCATGGATTTATAATCGTTGCTACTGTAAGACTTGATGAACATGGTGACTCCTATTTTGGCACTGGCCTTTGGAAAGAAATTTCTAAGTTTTATGTACTGAAAGCTGGCACTAAAATTGCACTGCACATAAAAGAGCCTGTTCATGAGATATATGCTAACTTCCCCGACGATATCATCTGTCCAGACTTTGTTCGAAGTAAGTTTTCTTTTCAAGTATCTACATGTTGACTTACCCAGCAATATCAAATGAATTGTGTAGTATTTAAGCAACCAATTGTTATTCCATTTTCTTACTATATTCCTAACTACTAACTTCTAGTTACCAATACACTTTTCTATTGCCTTGTTTTAACTAAATATTCCCTGTACTCCCACTTCTATCAGAAAGCGCCACTGACAAGGAGACTCCGGAGGTGGAGAACGGGGCTGCCAACAAGTAGAGGCGGGGCGAGCAAGAACCACAAGCGACTCCAGCAGGCCTAGACTTCATCAGCAACCTCCCCGATGATATGTTCACAGTCATCATCTCCCTCCTCCCAATCAAATATGGGGGCGCGGACAATCGTCCTTTCCCAGCGGTGGCGCCCCCTATGGAACTCCACCCCTCTCGACCTCATTGACACCCACGAGCTCTGCCATGGCTATCGTAAAAGCTTGGATGCGTTCTCCAAGATCCTCGGCAGTCACCCTGGCCCAACCAGAGGCCTTAGAATGGGCAAGTTCCCCCACCCTAGATCAGCTCGAGGAGCTCACTTTTGATGATCGGCATATGCGCTCACTGCCAACGTCCGCGCTCCGTCGCGCGCCCATGCTGCGCGTCGCCAAGTTCAGGAACTGCCATGCACCCTCCTTAATGACGCGCCCGCTCTTATTCTACCATGACTGAATCACCTCGAGCTCGTCGCCGTCTGCCTCCCAAATGGTGACATGGAGCGCCTGCTCCATGGTTGTACTGCACTCAAGTACCTTCATCTTCAGGCGATCAATGGGTTGAGTAGCTTCCACATGACCTCCATGACTCTCCGGACTATTAATTTGTGTTGCTGGTGCGGCAAGAAGACATCACAAGATGTGTAGCATGGTATGGTCATTGAGGACACACCTTCACTAGAGAGATTACTTGTAGTTGATCAAGAAGGTCCAACAGAATCAATGTCATTTTTGCGCCGAAATTGATAGTGGTGGGCTACTCGTCTGACAAATACTCCAAACTTGTTATTGGATCCACACCCGTTCAGGTACAACAGCCGCCTTCTACCTCTCCTTCTAGAAATTAACATTATTTCTAATTTTCAAGTATGTTCGTCTGTCATCCAGAAAATGATTCCGACAAGCTTGACCCCGAAACTGCGCACAGTGAAGGTCTTGGCACTAGAATCTATCGGCCCCAACCTAGAGCAAGTTGTCAGTTTCCTGAGATGCTTTTTGTGCCTGGAGAAGCTATATATCGAGGTGATGTTCCTTTCCTATTAAATGTTAACCATAAGGGAGTTCAATTTGTGACACCTTTTTCCAAGTTTACAATGACAATGTACTACGATTTCTGAAGGATTTTTTGGAGGATTTCAGTACATACATGTCCCCCCCATATTGTTTGCTTGATCCATATGGTTACAATCCATAAGCATTTCTCCTTTGGATTCATCTGTACTAGTTTTCCTAGGGAACTTTTCATCCACTCCAACCTCTTGTGAAGAAGGCTACATTTTTCTAGATTGTAATCAAATGCCCATGTTAATCATGTCGGATCGAAGATGGCATGTTAGTGCATTTTACAAATCCTACAAACCAAATAGGCCTGTAGTAGTGTTCAAAACTGCATGTAGGCACTAACACATTTTCTTCTTTTGCTGATAAGATTAGGCCCGGTGGTGGATAATGTGATACAATATAACAATCACGTCGAATGCCTAGATCTGCATCCCTCATAAATTACTTTGAACTCCTATCGAGGGACCTTAACGGAGATTATATTCGCCAGGTTCTTTGTTGTCAGAGCAAGGGTGCTGAAGGTAATGAGGTTTGCCCTACATTTATTTCGCAAAAATGAATGGTTTGTTGATCAGCGCCGGCGGCTGCAGCAGAATGGAATAGGCTCTAAAAATGCTGAATTTCATTTTGGAACTTCAGATGACAGAGTAATCGGAAGTCATCATGTCAACCCCATACATGACTTCTCAGTGGTTGACCCCTTTGCAAAAATTATGAGGTTTTGAAACCAGACTTAGAAGTGGTAGTATTAGTTTGAACCTCTCTGATATCCATGTTCAGCGGATCAGCGGGAGCATTTGCAGCTGATGAGCTGAATTTCATTTCTAATATCAGTTTGAACCTTGTAATCTTCGAATTTGAGCCATATAACTCTGGAATTTGAACCTTGTAATATTTCGAGCTTTTGTGGTACAATCGTTGTAATGGCATCGTATGAGACTCGTATATTGGTAGCACTATTTTGACCTTAATATGCAATGAACTTAGATTTTATTAACCATTATCGAGTCTATTTACCTTGTCGATCTCATAGCACATGATCTGTATAGCTAACTCGACTGCGATCTTTGACATTATTGCACATAATTGGTTTCTTCAACCATGTGCCCTGTGGAGCGCAGAATTAATTATCGCACTCGAGTGTCCATCATCACCCTTCCGTGTAACTTTGACCTCATCACCCATGGGTATACTTACGACTGAAGTCATTCCACACACTTCGTTTGCCAAAGCTTTTTGCTAATAAACGCCCACGATTTGTCACTCTTCTAGCTGACGCATGGCCAAACTAGCCGGGCGGGAAGCTTGCATGGTAAACTGCGTGGTTGCGCGGGAACAGGCTCACCGACGATACATTTGGTGCCTCTTCGAGCCCACGCTTGCTCAAACGAAACGCTTGCGGTGCGGTGTTGTCAAGCGTGCACTGGAATCCTCCGCTATGAACGCCATGACCAGATGTGACAATTACAGGCCGGCCAGCCCCCATTTATTATAGCGGCCATTTAACCCTTGTGTCTCTTCAACCTTTCGATCCCGCCCCACCATTGCAAGAAGCACACCCACCACAACAAATTCTTAGAGGGTATCCTGTGCGGCTCCAATGGCGCTCCAAGCGGCTGCCGACGACGAGCAGCAATTCACCATGCATGCCGTGGTGGACACCCACAGAAGGTTCACGGAGCTCTCGGTGGTGTACACCAACAACCCGGTCTGGGTGGAGCACTCCATCCACATCATGGAGTTGTTGCTTGCCGAGGAGAAGTAAAAGGTGGTCGGGTTCAACCTCGAGTACACCCGCGCTCGTGCCGGGTCTCATCCCAAGGTCGTCGTCACCCAGATGTGCGTGTGCAACCACGTCCTCGTCTACCACTACTGCCTGTCCACAAGGCCTTGCGAGCGTTTCGCCAGGTTTGTCAACAGCCCCCACTACATGTTTGCTATGGTGGACATCACCAATGATGTAAAGGTGCTCAAGAATTCAGGCATCACCTGCTAGAATCTTGTCGACATCCAGGGCCAATACAAGATCTGGGGCAGCAAGGAGCATGAGAAGGACTCACTGGTTCACCTCGCCGAGGCCATCATCGACCCCTACTACAGAGACATGAAGGATTCCTGCAACAAGGACAAGCATGCCTAACACTCGGCCTGGATGGAGAAACTCGACAAAGCTCACGTCGTGTACGTGGCCAAGGAGGCGTACACGAGCTACGACATGTACAGGCGGATCATTAACATGTGGAAGTGCCTCCTTCCCCAAAACGGCCAGGGATCCAGTCGAAAGCAGAGCAATGGAAAGCGTCGTCACAACAATAAGTAGATGATTAGATCCTCATTTCTCCTAGTTTAGTATGCATGTAATTGCTTACTTTGGTGTGTGGAAATGTTATGTGTGTAGTCACTTGTGTAATTGTATGCTTAATTTGGTTTTGCAATGTTGTCTTTTTAAGTATATATGTTGATGCTCTGTAGACAAAGCAAATCACATCGCACACGGACTAAACAATGGAACCCGTCGGTGATGATTTCATCAATCACTGACAATTGTATACCAGCAATCGTTTGCTCACAACACACACGGCTTGTTAACAGGAATCGTCTGTGTTGTTGTCGGTCTTCTCACACGTTTCCGATTACAGACCTGTTTGCCGCGTATCACACACATCTTGTTAAGTTGAACCGTTTCTGTTCTCTTGGCTCAACACAAACAGTTCATCTGAGTGAACTGTATGCCGTATATCGCACACACCTGCATCTGGCTGCCCGTTTCTGTTGTTCCGCCTCATCACAAACAGTTTATCTGAGTGAACTGTATGCCATATATCACACATGCCTTCATCTGGCTGCCCGTTTCTTTTGTTCTTCCTCATCGCAAATAGTTCATTGAACTGAACCATATGCCCCTCATCGCACACGCAACTAAAATCTGAACTGTGTTTGATGTATCCTTCATCGCAAATGTCTTGCATCTTTTTTCACGGTTATTTTACATCACCATTTGCGATTAATGCATCGCACACAGTTTCATCAAAGGGTCTCTGATCGTAGTGTCGCGTTAGCAGCATCCTGCAGTATTGAATAAACCTTTATCATGATTAAGCAAATATAATAATAACCACTTTATTATTGCCTCTAGGGCATATTTCCAACAGTCTCCCACTTGCACTAGATTCAATAATCTAGATTACATAGTAATTAATCTAACACCCATGGAGTCTTGGTGCTGATCATGTTTTGCCCGCAGAAGAGAGGTTTAGTCAACGAGTCTGCCACATTCAGATCCGTATGTATTTTACAAATTTCTATGTCTCCATCCTTGACCTTTTCATGAATGGAGTTGAAGCGTCGCTAGATGTGTTTGGTTCTCCTATGAAACCTAGACTCCTTGGCTAAGGCAATTGCTCCAGTATTATCATAAAAGATTGTCATTGGACCCGATGCACTAGGTATTACACCCAGATCGGATATGAACTCCTTCATCCAGACTCCTTTATGCGCTGCTTCCGAAGCAGCTATGTACTCCGCTTCACATGTAGATCCCGCCATGATGCTCTGCTGGGAACTACACCAACTGACAGTTCCACCATTCAATATAAATACGTATCCGGTTTGTGACTTAGAGTCATCCGGATCTGTGTTGAAGCTAGCATCGACGTAACCCTTTACGACGAGCTCTTTGTCACCTCCATAAATGAGAAACATATCCTTGGTCCTTTTTACATACTTCAGGATATTCTTGACCACTGTCCAGTGATCCACTCCTGGATTACTTTGGTACCTCCCTGCCAAACTTATGGCAAGGCACACATCAGGTCTGGTACACAACATGGCATACATTATAGAACCTATGGCTGAGGCATACACTACTGGGATCAGCTTCTTTGCCGTCTGCCATGGCGGATGGCAAAGGCATACTTGCCAGACGGCAAAATGATTTGCCGTCAGCCAGCGGACGGCAAACAGTCCGCCTGAACGAGTGCCAGCAAAGGCCTACTTTGCCATCTGCTTCTTGGAAACGGACGGCAAAGTATTGTGCCGTCCGCCGTCGGAGGCCAGCAGACGGCAAAGATCATGGACGGCAGTGGGGTGGGGTGAGAGCCGTTAGGGGGTTAACGGTGCTCTTTGCCGTCTGCTGACAGACGGCACAGAGCTCAGCTCGGCCAGCACTGAGAAGCTGCGATGTGGCCAGCTATGCCGTTCGCCTGCAGATGGCAAAGATGTTGGAATCTTTGTCGTGTGCTCGCGGACGGCATAGCTGGCCCTGTTTGCCAGTCCTATTTGGTCACTTTGCCGTCCGCCAGCGGACGGCAAAGCTCCCAGTTTCTACAGGTGGCTGCCATGTGTCCTCTTTGCCGTCCGCTAGCGGACGGCAAAGAGGCTATATATCCCCTGTTTTTATTTGAATCCATTTAATTTGACAGGATTTCACACACAGATATACATGCATACATATCCAACATATCCAACAACATATAACAGCATGTCCAACAACATATTTCATCAAATCCAACATATATATCCAACAACATAGTTCAACAAAGTCCAACATATCCATATATACATACATAACCAGAAACAAGTTTCCAACAACATATCCATATAGACATACATATCCAAACAAGTTTTCATAAACAAAAGGAAGCACCAGAAGAATAGTACACTCCATGAATCCAAGCTTCCTCATGTAAAGCAAATCTGCAAATTGGGAAAGATGTAAGTTAGAAGAAGAAGAAGAAGACTAGCTAGAAGAAAAGGAAGAGGAGGAAAAGAAGAAGAAGAAGAAGAATTTATCTTCTCTTTCTTTCTCTCCTCTCCTATTATTTATCTTCTTCTTTTCTAACTAATGTAGGCAAAAATGCCATTTTTGGGCTAAGGTAGGTAAAAATGCTAAGTGTGTAGGTCAATTTAGAGCTAAGCTAGGCAAATTGGTCATTTTGGAGCTAACATAGGTTAAATGGATCATATTGGAGCTAACCTAACTAAACTTGGTCATTTTTGAGCTAACCTAGCTAATTATGCCATTTTTGACCTAACTAAGCTTATTGTGTCAATTTAGAGGACAACAAGCTAAGTATATGACATTTATGAGGTTAGCAAGGTTATTATGCCATTTACGAATAAAAACAAGTAAGAGGAGGAAAAGAAGAAGAAGAAGAAGAAGAAGAAGAAGAAGAAGAAGAAGAAGAAGAAGAAGAAGAAGAAGAAGAAGAAGAAGAAGAAGAAGAAGAAGAAGAAGAAGAAGAAGAAGAAGAAGAAGAAGAAGAAGAAGAAGAAGAAGAAGAAGAAGAAGAAGAAGAAGAAGAATAAGAAAAGAAGAAGAAGAACTTCTTCTTCTTCTTCTTCTTCTTCTTCTTCTTCTTCTTTTCTTCCTATTCCTTCTGTCAGAGTAATGGGCCACGGGTAGCCTAACCCGGGTCCCTGAGCATTTCAAGATATTGGGCCAGCTACGCCCCTCAAGCATCAAGGATGAAGCGCCGCCTTCTGGTGGCCGGCTGGCTCATGAGGCCGGATGCCAGAGGACGGCCAAGCACCGGAAGACGGCCCCAAGACGGGCCGACTCCTAGCAGGCGGCCTCCAGAGAGGCCGGCTCTTAGAACAGGCGGCCCACGACGCCCTCAAACTCTACGCCCCCATTAAGAAGACAAGACAGGATGTGGCTACAGTATAGCCCATTCCCCCATATCCAGGGCACGGCGCGGCCACAGTGCTCCGTACAGGCACAGATCTCCCCACGACGTGGCACTGTGGCCACCCCACCCTTGACGTCACTCCTACCAGGCGAAGCCCTGTTCCCACGACGGCCTGTCGGTACGGCTTGCGGGCGGCAGGCCCTAACAAGCAGCGAGAGACTAGAAGGCTGCAGAACCTGACCAGTCGGACCGGTGGGAGGCCGGCCTCTAGCAAGCGGCCCCTCCTCCCTCGAAGTCCACGCGCCATTAATCCAGAAAAGACACGATGTGGCTACAGTGATTTCCCACCCGACGACGGGACTGTAGCCACGCCCCCCCCGACCAAGCACGCATCATCTGCATTACGGCTATAGCAACAAGCAGCTGATGAGACCCGCAAGTGGCGGGAGCGGCCTGTCGACTCCGAGCCAGACCAGTCGGCGGTGGGCCCCGGCAGCTGACAGAGAAGCCGACGGCCAGGGACGCTGACCGCCAGACCCTACACCCGGCCAGATGACTATTGTACCCCTGGGGGGTAGGCCTATATAAACCCCCCAGGGCACTCATGCAAAGGGTTCGGACTTATAAAGCCTAGACTCATTCAGAGTGAGGAGAGAGTCGGCCCTGCTCTCTTCTACCAATGGCATACAGCTCAAGGAGCACCTTGTACTCACTAGTGCCTTAGTGATCATGCGGAGACCCCGTAGAGCAGGACTAGGGGTGTTATCTCCTAGGAGAGCCCCGAACCTGGGTAAAGTATGTCGGCGTTCGTGTCTACGCCTCATCCCGCTTCCAGGCACCGGCGACGTTCTACTAGCTCCCACCATGATAAGCCATCCTTTGGCATATGTCGCATCCAACACCCGACATATGGCGCCCACCGTGGGGCTAGGTGCACCGCCGTCCGGAGACCTGTTCTGGACGGGAACCTTGTTCCTTCTTGACGAGCGCAGCCAGCCCGGCACGCCAGACGGCGCCTGCGCCGACGCGCTGCACGGCATGGAGGTCGTCTGCGCGGCAAGTCGCCTCGCCGATCTTGTTGGCGAGATTCGCCTTCCCAACAAGCCCGTATCTGACGCGGGCACAGATGACCCTGAGAGCCGCCTCGTCGGCCTCCTCGATCGGCTCCACGTCGGTAGCGAGCCCGCTGCAGACTTGGAGTCGGTTGGCTCCACCGACCCAATGCTTGTCGATTCCGACACGGCATCGCTCGACACATTCCCCACAAGCGTGGTGGTCTACGACGAACCGCTCCCTCACGCGAACAGTGGCGGAGGCACCGTCACGAAGGTGCTTGTCATCGAGCATGGCGAGCACTCTGGTGGAGGTGGCCAGGATCCGCTGCAGGCGGCAATGCGGGACCTGTCCGCGCCCATAGCACCCAGTGCAAACGGTGAAACGCTGGAAGCATGCCGTGTCGCGCTTCTCGACAGCGCCAACAAGTTGGCGGCCATGAGACGCCTCACCGAGGCTTACCACCGCGAGATCGACCGCGCCGTCTGCGGCACGCCGGTTGCTAGCAAGCCCAGCCGCGCGGGCACGGTCCGACAGCGTGGCGCGGCCATCGCCAGCATGTTGGGGGCTGACCGCCCAGTCTACGCCACGCCGATGGAGAACTTGCGCGCCGCCCAGGCGGCGGCGGAAGAACTGGACCGCCTGGAGGGCGACGAGCGTCACTGCATGACGGAACGCATCCAACAGCTCATCGACACGGCTGTCGCGCAGCAGGAAGCCGCCCGCCGCATGATGGAACCCGGCTTACAGGCCGGGAACCTTCCCCCTCGCCGAGAGCACGGCGCGACCTCCCGGACGCCAACAGACGACGCCCGTGACAGAAGAGGCCCAGAGCCAGTTGCAAGCCGCAGCCGCACACGCATCTCCATCGAGCGCGACCAAGACGGCCACCCACGAGCAGTGGAACGGCGGGACGGTCGTCCACCTCCCCCGCGCCGGGAGAGACGCGTTTCCCCGCCGCCTGTTGACCACCCGACACTCGGCGACCGCCTCGGCCGTCGAGAAGGAGTCGGGGAGAACGACGCCCGCCACCGGATCGACCGCCTTAACCGGTCCCTGGCGCTAGAAGAAGAAGACGCATTGGGTCCGCCTTGCTTTGGCCCCCGCATCTGTGACGAGCCCTTCCCCAAAGGGTTCACCCTCCCAAGAGATACGCCCAAGTACACCGGCTCCGTGAAGCCGGAAGACTGGCTGGTCGACTACTCCACGGCCGTTAGCATCGCGAACGGCAACAAGCGCGTTGCCGTGAAGTATGTTCCGCTCATGCTCCAAGGCACCGCCCGGACGTGGCTGAACAGCCTGAAGCCCCGCAGCATCAACAGCTGGGTTGATTTCACCGAAGCCTTCAACCGCAACTTCACCAGTACGTACAAGCGGCCACCCAAGCCTCGCCAGCTCTCCTTGTGCATCCAAGGCCCCGACGAGTCGACTCGCGACTAACTCACGCGCTTGGCCGAGCTGCGCAACTCCTCCGAGGGCATGCACGAGGTGCAGGTCATTGAGTATTTCACAGCTGGGTGCAGAGAAGGCACTCTGCTCAAGCACAAACTCCTCTGTGACGAGCCGGCCACCCTCGACTAGTTGCTGATCATAGCGGACAAGTACGCCATGGCCGACTTCTCCATGAAGGCGGAGATTCAAGTTGATGCATCCGGCAAAGTGGCTCCTCAAGCTCCTCGGGCCCCGGCTGGTGACGCCAGTCGGCGGCAGCAGCAAAACGACAACAAGCGCAAGGCGCCACAACCGGCTTCTACAAGCCGGCAGGTGGCGACAGTCGAAGACCAGCAACCGGAAGGACAGCCTCCTCCCAAGCGTCAGAAGGGCGGCAAGCCCAACTGGTTGCCCGCTTTCTCGTACGAGCAGACTCTCGATGCACCCTGCAAGTTTCACAGCGGCGCGAAGCCGTCCAACCACGCCACTCGGAAGTGCCACTGGCTCACCAGGATCGCCAAGGGCGACGAGCTCCTTCCTCCTCCGCCTGCTGGCCCGCCGCCTCCGCCGCCCCAGCAGCCAGCGGTTCGGCCAGTCGGAGCGATCTAAGACGAGTTCCCTGAAGAGCACAGAGCTTACGTCGTCTTCACCAGCGTGACTGACGACAGGCGCAGCTAGCGTCAACAGCGCCGGGAAGTGAACGTTGTCGCTTCTAAAACCCCGGAATTCATGCATTGGTCGGAGAGGCCGATCAGTTGGAGCCGATCTGACCACCCGGAGGTGATGCCTGCTCCGGGTTCTTATGCCCTGGTGCTGGATACCACCTTCGCTACGGAGAGGCGGGCTGCTCGTTTCTCCCGAGTTCTGATAGATGGCGGCAGCAACATCAACATCCTCTACCGTGACACCATGGAGAAGTTGGACATCAAAGAGAAACAGCTCCAGCCCAGCCGAACTGTCTTCCATGGCATTGTGCCTGGCCTGTCCTGCTCACCGATCGGCAAGGTTAAGATAGATGTCCTTTTCGGAGAGAAGGATCACTTCCGCCGAGAGCCAATCTAGTTCGAGGTGGTTGATCTTGAAAGCCCCTACCACGCGTTGCTTGGCCGGCCCGCCCTGGCCAAGTTCATGGCGGTCCCCCACTACGCCTATCTCAAGATGAAGATGCCGAGCACCAAAGGGTGTCATCACCGTGGCTGGTGACTACCAGAAGTCTGTCGCTTGTGCCGCTGCTAGCAGTCGGCTGGCCGAGTCCCTCGTGATTGCTGCCAAGAGGAGGCTCCTTGACCGGATTGTGGCAATGGCAGGCAAGCAGCCGGAAATGCCGCCAGAACCTAAGGAGCCAAAAGCTGAGGGCTCGTTCAAGCCGGCGAAAGAAACAAAGAAGATACCCCTGGACCCGAAGCACCCGGAGAGGTACGCTGTCATTGGTGCAAACCTTGACAGCAAATAGGAAAGCGAGCTCGCCGATTTCCTCCGTGAGAATCGGGACATCTTTGCATGGTCCCCTAAAGACATGCCGGGTGTTCCGACGGATTTCGCCGAGCACAAGCTACATGTCCGACCTGGTGTCAAGCCAGTCAGGCAGCCCTTGCGCCACCTGTCAAAATAAAAGAGAAGAGTCATTGGAGAAGAAATAGCCCGGCTTCTAGCAGTGGGCTTCATTATGGAAGTATTCTTCCCAGAATGGTTAGCCAACCCGGTCCTTGTGCTGAAGAAGAATAAGAAGTGGCGCATGTGTATTGATTATACCAGCCTCAACAAAGCTTGCCCCAAAGATCCATTTGCTTTGCCAAGAATTGACCAAGTGATAGACTCCACAGCCGGATGCGAGCTGTTGAGTTTTTTGGATGCATACTCAGGGTACCACCAGATCAAACTAAATCCAGCCGACAGGCTGAAAACCGCCTTCATCACACCATTTGGAGCCTTCTGCTACTTGACCATGACGTTCGGCTTGAGGAATGCCGGCGCCACGTTTCAGCGTTGCATGCATAAGTGTCTCCTCAAGCAACTCGGCAAGAACGCCCATGTCTATGTGGACGATATCGTGGTGAAGACGGAGAAGCGTGGCACCCTGCTAGAGGACCTTAAGGAAACCTTTGAAAACTTGCGTCGTTTTCAAATCAAGCTCAACCCGGAGAAATGTGTCTTTGGAGTACCAACCGGCCAGCTTCTTGGTTTCCTGGTCTCAGAGCGCGGCATAGAGTGCAATCCTGTGAAGATCAAGGCCATCGAGAGGATGGAAGTGCCCACCCGACTGTTGGACGTGCAAAAATTCACCGGCTGCTTGGCATCCATTAGCCGTTTCATCAGTCGGCTGGGCGAGAAGGCTCTTCCTCTGTACCAGCTTATGAAGAAAACCACTTTTTTCGAGTGGAATAACAAGGCGGATGAAGCTTTTCTCCTGCTCAAAAAGGTGTTGACCACTCCGCCCGTCCTAGCGGCTCTGACTGCTAAGGAGCCGATGCTTCTCTACATCGCCGCCACCAGCCGGGTGGTCAGCACAGTCAAAGTTGTGGAACGCGAAGAAGACGGCAAGGCACAGCCGGTCTAGAGACCGGTGTACTACCTGAGCGAGGTGTTGTCAGCCTCCAAGCAGAACTACCCCCACTATCAAAAGTTGTGTTATGGTGTGCATTTCGCGGCCAAGAAGCTGAAGCCATACTTCCAAGAGCATCCAATCACGGTTGTTTGCACCGCCCCGCTTGCGGAGATCATAGGCAGCAGAGATGCATCGGGCCGAGTGGCCAAGTGGGCCATCGAGCTGGCCCCCTACACCATCTTCTACCAACCTCGCACCGCCATCAAGTCCCAGGCGCTGGCCGACTTCCTCGTCGACTGGGCTGAGACCCAGTACCTGCCGCCAGCTCCAGACTCCACTCATTGGCGGATGCACTTCGATGGCTCGAAAATGCGCACCGGTCTGGGAGCCGGCATTGTCCTCACCTCTCCCAAAGGCGACAAGCTCAAATACGCGCTAAAAATCCACTTTGCCGCCTCCAACAACATGGCCGAGTACGAGGCACTCTTACATGGGCTCCGGCTTGCCAAGGAACTCAGCATTCGCCGGATCCTGTGCTACGGTGACTCCGACTTGGTGGTCCAGCAGTCGTCAGGCAACTGGGACGCCAAGGATGCAAACATGGCAAGCTACCGCTTCCTCGCCCAGCAACTCAGTGGATACTTTGAAGGGTGCGAGTTCCTCCATGTGCCGAGAAACGACAATGAGCAAGCTGATGCCTTGGCACGGATCGGCTCCACCCGGCAAGCAGTACCAGCCGGCGTCGCCCTGCAACGCCTCCTCAAGCCGTCTATCAGGCCGTCACCAGAATCAGACTCCATCTTCGTGCTGACTCCCCCCGAGGCAGCCGTCTCTGGGACTTCACCAAGAGGCCTGGGGACTGCAGCAGTCGCACCCGGCCCGGGGACTCCACAACCCGGCCCGGGGACTGCGGCAGCCATCTCGGGGACTTCACCAAGCAGCCCGGGGACTGCAGCAGTCACACCCGGCCCGGGGGCCGCAGCAGTCGGCCCGGGGACTTCAACAACACAGCAAGACGCCGTTGGCTCCACCCCGCCGCCTCCCCTCCCAACCGCCCTCGTGCAAATATCAGTTCTGGCTGTCGAAGAAATAGCAGCACCTTCATGGGCACAGCCCGTCCTCAACTTTCTGGTGAACAAGGAGCTGCCGACTGAGGAAATCTCGGCTCGACAAGTGCAACATCGGGCAGGAGCATACACCATTATTAACAGAGAACTTGTGAGGCGTAGTGTCACTGGCGTGTACCAGCGCTGCGTGGAACCGGAGAAAGGCCAAGCAATCCTCAAAGATATCCACCAAGGCGAGTGTGGTCACCACGCGGTTCCAAGATCACTTGTTGCCAAAGCTTTCCGCCATGGTTTCTTCTGGCCAACTGCTCTAGAAGACGCCAAAGATTTGGTCCAGAAATGTAAGGGGTGTCAGAAGTTCCGCTCCAAGCCACATTCGCCGGCTTCTGCACTCAAGACCATCCCTATTGCCTGGCCCTTTACCGTCTGGGGGCTGGACATGGTGGGACCATTCAAGACAGCGCGCGGCAGCATGACTCATCTACTTGTCACCGTGGACAAGTTCACCAAGTGGATAGAAGCCAAACCAATCAAGAAGTTGAATGGTCCGACCGCGGTGACTTTCATCGCAGACATCACCACCCGGTATGGCATACCACACAGCATCATCACCGACAACGGCACAAACTTCGCCAAGGGTGCCTTGGCTCATTTTTGCGTGACGCAGGGCATCCGACTAGACTTAGCGTCCGTTGCCCATCCGCAGTCAAACGGCCAGGTGGAGCGAGCAAACGGACTCATCTTGTCCGGCATCAAACCCCGACTGATCGAGCCTCTGGAGCGTTCGGCCGGCTGTTGGCTCGATGAGCTGCTGGCCGTCCTCTGGAGCCTGCATACAACTCCAAACAAGTCAACCAGCTTCACGCCCTTCTTCCTCGTCTACGGTGCCGAAGCCGTCATCCCGATGGACATAGAATTCGACTCCCCTCGAGTCACCATGTACACTGAGGAGGAGGCAAAAGAAGCACGAGAAGACAGCGTCGATCTGCTGGAAGAGGGCCGGCTGTTGGCACTCAGCCGGTCCGCCATCTACCAGCAAAATCTACGCCGATACTACAATCGGAAGGTCAAGCCAAGATCTTTCCAAGAGGGAGACCTTGTGCTCCGGCTGATCCAGCGAACAGCCAGCCAGCACAAGCTCTTGGCACCTTGGGAAGGCCCCTTCATCATCAGCAAAGTTTTGGGCAACGACTCCTACTACCTGATCGACGCTCAGAAGCCCAGAGCACGCAAGAGAGACGACTCTGGCAAGGAGACAGAGCGGTCGTGGAACGCGAACCTCCTTCGAAGATTTTACAGTTGATGCAGTATGTATCACGCTACCCTTTGTATCAAGTACGAAGACTCCGGGTTCCCCGAGAAGAACTCGGGGGCTACCCTCTTTTATCTGCATAATAAGTATTATGCCTATAATGTGTCATTTCATTATTTCGCCTGGCATCGGGTTCGACCAGTCGGCCCGGGGGGGGGGGGGGGGGGGCTCGCCGCCTTGTACTATGTGGTGCTTCCTGCAGCCAGACAAATAATGCGTTGGCGCCTCAACTTTCTCCTGCCAAAGCCACAGTTCGCAGAGCGACTGTCCGGTGGGCAGGGGTTAAAGGCAGAAAAGGTGTCCGCATGAAAAATGGCTAAGGACCCAAAGCATGCACATAGTTCAGGCCGGCTTCAGCCTCGTTGACCAGCCGCGGAGCAGCCGTACGGCCGGCTTGTACTTATCTTGCTAACGCTCTAGTCGGCTAAGTACTTGCTCTCATGAAAATAGCTAAGTACTTGACCCAGCCACAGTCCGCAGAGTGTCTATTTTGCTGGCAAGACAGCAGCCAAGGGAGGGCGGCAAAGGTAAAAAGCCAAGGAGCAGAAAGCAAGGAAAGTTAGAGCTCGGCAAGAGCGCAACTTATGTAGAAGAATATCTACATGTCAATAGGCCCTTAGCTAGCATTCAACAGAGTTTGAAATACACCCCGTGGGTGGAATTGTGGGAATTTAACAAAGTTTGTCGAGACTGATAAAATTGGAAAAATAAAAGACAAGTCGGCGGCCTAGGGAGCGGCAGAGGGGTCCGACTGGTTGGCTGAGTCGGTAGTGCCGATTGGTGGAGCGGACGGCTGGTGAGTCTCCGCTTGGTCGCCTCCAGCAGCAGTCGGCGCACTCGAGCGTGGCTCGTTGTTTGAGGCACGATCAAGCGGAGACTGGTCGTCCGCCCCAACCTCCGGCATATCTTCTTCGCTCTCCCTGTCCTCCTCGCCTTCCCCCTCGTCACTGGAGTCGATCATCTCGGCCGAGTCTTCGTCGTCCTCCGGGTTCAGCCCGAACCACTCTGGCGGCGCCTCGGCACCATCCTCAGCCAGCTCGGGAACAAAGATGTTGGTGTTGGTGTACTCGGCGATCGCCGCTGCCCGTCTGACAAGATCACGCTCCACCGCCACCAGCTCCTCTTGGGCCTCCTGCCGAAACATGGTCAACTGGGCTAGACTTAGCCCAGGGTACCACGCCTTGACGAATTCCAAGGCCCGGCGCATGCCAGCCCGGGCTGAGGAACCCTTCCAAGCCTCAAGTCGGCCGGCCGCCACCTCCAGCCAGTCGGCAGTCCGACTGGGAGTGCGCGGAGCCGGCATGTCCGGCCAAAGGGCGGAGATCGCTTGGGCCCCGACACGCTGAAGATGGCGCAGCATCCGATGAGCCGGCCGGAGGCGGGCCTAGATGCTGAGGAGCTGTTCGCTAAGAGTCTGAGGGGCATTGGCAGCGATCTGCACGCCTTCCGCTCTCCGTTCTCTACGATAAGCCTCAATAGCCTGGTTGGCGGCGTCAGAGTGGCCAAGAAAGAAGTCTACTCAGGAAGAAAGCAAAGAAATCAGAAGTCATAAGCTAGACGCCGGCTCGATCGGCAATCGACAGCTCAAAGAAAGAAAAAGAAGAAAGCTTACCATCAACTATGTCTTCAATCCTGCCGAAGCCGGATTTCAGCAGCGCCTCCCTGTCAGCCCAGGCAGAGCGTTCGGTCTCAAACTCGGCAAGGAGACTGGACTCTTTTACCTCCGCCTCCTTCTGGGCCTTCTGAATAAGCTCCGCCTGCTCCGTCAGTTGCTTGGCCAGTCGGTCACGCTCTTGGGCCAACTCGTTGCACTCTGCCTCCTTGGCGCACAACGCGGTGTTGGCCTCACCCAGCTGCTGTTGCAAAGTAGCGTTGGCCTCTGCAAGAGCAGAGGAAGAAAAAATAATATCAACCATCAACAAAAAAGAGGTACGGCTGCCAAGAAGATCCGGCCCGACTGCTCAGCAGTCGGCCCGAATCTCGGGGGCTACAGCCCGTGGGTGCGCTGGCGCGCCCCCGCAGAGAAAGAAAACGAAGACTTACTCTAGCTTTCCGACAAGTCGGCGGTCCGCCGCTCCAGCTCTCGGACGTTGGAGTTGAAGGTGATCGCGCGAAGGTTATGATAGTCCTATAATGAAGATAGCAGATAAAGTTAGCACTCGGAGCTTGCCAATCAAAGTTCCGAGCCGCCTGCTCAGCAGCCGGCCCGAAACTCGGGGGCTACACCCAGTGGGTGCGTTGGCGCGCCCCCACAGAGAGAATACAAGAATCAAAGACGAAGAGATAAAGGACGTACCCGAATGGCCGCTCGCGAATCCAAGAACGCACTATTGCACTGTCGAAGAGCGGTGGCCTCAGCTTGGAGTTTGGCCTGGATATCTAGGAACTCCTGGTTTAAGGCGCCGGTCCCGCCTCCACGCACCCACTCGGCGGGCGCGGGGCTGGTGGCTTCGGCATCCGGGGCGGACGAGCTCGCAGCGCCGGCTTCTAGTGGTCGCGGCGCCGAAGCCGCCTTCGCGCCTCGGCGGCGCGACGGTGTGCGGGCCTCAGGAATTGGGCCCGTCACTACCTCGTTTCCAGCTGGCGGCACCGGCGGGGCAGCCGGCTGTTTTTCCCGCGCTCCTCCAGACGGCGGCGACGGAGGCACGACTACCTCCGGCATGACGACATCGCCGCCTTCTCTCCCCATGACCGGCTGTTCGACGCCGGCTCCCCCAGTCGGCGCCGTAAACTCTGGTGGTGGTGGCAAGAAGCTCAAGGGAGTGACGAGCAGTGGCGCCTGACAGCGCGCGGCTCCTTCACCCAGCCTCTTCTCCGAGGCATCGGCTTCAGCCTCCGCCAGCCTCTTCAACGTAGTGGCTTCAGCCCTGTCCACCTCCGCCTTCTCCATGCGGGCGGCTTCCTGCTCCTCGCGTGCCTCCCACGCGTTTCGTTCCCGCGCTTCCCGGAGGTCGGCTGCTGGGTCGATTCGCCGGGTGGTGGTAGAGGTCTCCACCGACCCGATGATGGAGGCGGCGGCCGACCTCTCGAGGGAGAGCGGAGCCCTATGTCAAGGAAAATAAAGCAAAGAAGCTCAGATGGAACCAACAAGAAAAGAAAGCACAAGGAAAAGACACTTATGCCGACACCATAGGAGGCGCCTTCGGAAGCTTCTGGAACTTGGTCGCCTTTGCGGCGGCCTCCTTCCGCCTAGTCGCCGCGGCCGGGTTCTTGGCCTTCTTCGGCACGCTACCGAACAAGACGACGCCTTGTTTGCGCTTGCGCGTACCGCCTCGAGCAGCCGGCCCGGCAGAAGGGCCCACGTCCGCCTTGTCAGCGCCTCGCGCATGGCGCGGCTCGTCCTCCTCGTCATCATCGTCGGGCCAAGTCTCAAGGCTGCCTCCTTCTTCAGGGCCGCCTGCTACGTCGCCACCGCCCGCTGCGTCGTCTTCAAGGGCGGCCGCCCCCAAGTCAGGGTCGTCCACGTCGCTCACTTCCCGGTCCGGCTGATAGCCTTCACCCGGCCCCACCACGGCGGCCGCCGCCAGAGCAGGCGGCGGGTCGGTGCGGGAGTATGGCCGCTTGCCGAACCACCAGGACCCTTCCGACAGCTTGAGGTTGGAGATCTCGTTCACCATACGGGCAACTTCGGCAGCCGGCATGTCCCTCGTGCACATCCGGCTAGGGTCGTGGTGCCCGCTCATCCGACAGATCAGATGAGGCCGGCCTTGGAGCGGGAGAACCCGGCGCTCGACAAAGGCGACCAGCAGGTCGGACGCCTTGAGGCCTTCCACGCCCGTCAGCACTCGGAGCCGGTTGATGGCGGCGGTGGCATAGGCCGACAAGCGTCTCGGCTTGTAGCCCCAGTTGGCCCGAGGCTCGGCCGGAGGGCCGGCTTCATAGGGCGGCAAATTGATGAAGTCAATTGCTGGGTCGACGTTCTCCACATAAAAATATGATTTCTGCCACAGTTTGACCGACTGTGACAGCTTGATGGCGGGGAAGGCATTCTCCCCCGACGGACGGCGCACCGCGATGAAGGCACCGCACTGGGCCACCTTCTCCCTGGCGGAGGTGCCCAGTTTGGTGTAGAAGAAGGCTCCCCACAACTTGATGGTGGGGAGGATGCCAAGATAGCCCTCGCACAACGTGACGAAGGCGGACAGCAGCGTCACGGTGTTGGGCGTCAGATGATGCGGCTGAAGATGGTAGAAGTCGAGGAAGGAACGGAGGAATTAGCTCGCCGGCAGGCCGAAGCCGCGGAGGAAGTGCGAGCGGAAGATGACCCGCTCGCCTCCTTGCGGCACCGGCGAAATCTCCCTCTCCGGCGGCACACGCACCTTGACGAAACCCGCACCGGGCAGCCGCCGTGTGGCACGAAGGAAGGCCAGGTGGTCCTTGAGCACGACTGAGCCATCCCAGTCCCCTCCCCTCTCACACGCCATGGGGACCGAGCTGGACGAAGAAATGGCGCTGCGGCGGAGGCGAGGGCCGCGGTGGAGCAAGAGGCTTGGGGCAAAGGGGACCGACGGCGGCAAGCTGCGGCGGCACCTCGGCGGAGCGCGGAGGTGCGGCGGCAGCAAGGAAAGGAGAAGGACGAAAATGGCGAAGGGAGAGGAGGGCGCGAGTGTTCCGCCGCTCCCCCTCCTCCCCCTACTTATAGCCCCTGGGCTACGAAGCCGAGGGGGCGGGGCGTGGGATCGTGGGATTAACTGTGCCCACGACCCCACGGCCCCGCAGTTACCCCGAGGCCCAGTAGTGGTGGGCCCGACCCGTTGCCACGTCCCCACGCGCGTGACTAGCGGGCTGCCCGGCTAGCTGGCGCCGCGTGGCGCGCTTGCTGCGGGCGGCGCACCCAGAGGCTCGACCGGCCCGCCAACTGGTCCCCGCCTCAGCGTTTTGAAGTTGTCAGACAAGGCCGCCTGGTCGCGACCGACCCCCAGCAGGCGGCACACCAGGAGGCGGACGAAGCATTCAACAAGAGCATTCGGAGAAGGAAGCTACTGAGGCCTCTCGATTTATCAGCCGCGACGCCTCACCAGCTTCGGGGACTACTGTCGTAGTAATGGGCCACGGGTAGCCTAACCCGGGTCCCTGAGCATTTCAAGACATTGGGCCGGCTGCGCCCCTCAAGCATCAAGGATGAAGCGCCGCCTTCTGGTGGCCGGCTGGCTCATGAGGCCGGATGCCAGAGGACGGCCAAGCACCGGAAGACGGCCCCAAGACGGGCCGACTCCTAGCAGGCGGCCTCCAGAGAGGCCGGCTCCTAGAACAAGCGGCCCACGACGCCCTCAAAGTCTACGCCCCCATTAAGAAGACAAGACAGGATGTGGCTACAGTATAGCCCATTCCCCCATATCCAGGGCACGGCGCGGCCACAGTGCTCCGTACAGGCAGAGATCTCCCCACGACATGGCACTGTGGCCACCCCACCCTTGATGTCACTCCTACCAGGCGAAGCCCTGTTCCCACGACGGCCTGTCGGTACGGCTTGCGGGTGGTAGGCCCTACCAGGCAGCGAGAGGCTGGAAGGCGGCAGAGCCTGACCAGTCGGACCGGTGGGAGGCCAGCCTCTAGCAAGCGGCCCCTCCTCCCTTGAAGTCCACGCGCCATTAATCCAGAAAAGACACGATGTGGCTACAGTGATTTCCCACCCGACGATGGGACTGTAGCCACGCCCCCCCCCCCGACCAAGCACGCGTCATCTGCATTACGGCTACAGCAACAAGCAGCTAATGAGACCCGCAAGTGGCGGGAGCGGCCTGTCGACTCCAAGCCAGACCAGCTGGCGGGCCCCGGCAGCTGACAGAGAAGCCGACGGCCAGGGACGCTGACCGCCAGACCCTACACCCAGCCAGATGACTATTGTACCCCTTGGGGGGTAGGCCTATATAAACCCCCCAGGGCACCCATGCAAAGGGTTCGGACCTGTAAAGCCTAGACTCATTCAGAGTGAGGAGAGAGTCGGCCCTGCTCTCTTCTACCTCTGGCGTACAGCTCAAGGAGCACCTTGTACTCACTAGTGCCTTAGTGATCATGCGGAGACCCCACAGAGCAGGACTATGGGTGTTATCTCCTAGGAGAGCCCCGAACCTAGGTAAAGTACGCCGGCGTTCGTGTCTACGCCTCATCCCGCTTCCAGGCACCGGCGACGTTCTACTAGCTCCCACCATGATAAGCCATCCTTTGGCATTTGTCGCATCCAATACCCGACACCTTCTTTCCTTCCTCTTCCTTGATTTTCTTAATCTTATTATGTCATTTGTGGACTAAATAGGCTAAATTATGTCAAAAATGGACTAAACAGGCTAAATAAGAAGAAAAATACCGTTATCACGGAGGTGTAGGAATGGTCGGGGCTGCGCTAGTGGCAGACAAAGGTGAAGGACCGGTCGGGGTTCCGCCATTGGCAGACGCAGAATGATTGGTCGATGGTTGTCGGGAGCCATGCTGCACCAAAGATCATTTCCAATAATGTCTCATTAGCATGATGCAAACTAAAATGTGAATACTAGTAACTAACGACCATTCAAATCAAACTCACCGTGGTGGCCGGAGCAATCTGGGGCATCGGCGGAGGGGGCTGACCGTTTTTCTCGCACATGGTCTGCACATTTGGTTCTCATGAGTCAGTCATATTAGTTAGTAATGCGAACATTACATGCATGATTGGGCTAATATGCACGAGAAATGTACCACGATGAGCTCGTATAGGGCCCAGTTAGACGCCTCGTTCCGGTTCCTCTCCTCCTCCAACAGCTTAGCCGTCCTCTCCTCCAACTCCCTCTCCCTCTCCGCCGCCTCCCTTTTTGCCTCCTCCAAAAGCGCCTGGGTGTTCAATCTCTCTTTCTCAACCAAGGCCTGCAACACACCACTCCTCGTTAGCATTGTAATCATCGACGGATGCACACGCAATGTAATGGAGGAAAGGTGAGAGAGTCCGTATAACTAGCCACCATGGCGAGCTCCGCGGGCCGTGCACTAGGTGTTATCTCAGGATCAGAGCTACTCTGGCGCTTCTTGATCATATTGGAGTTTGTCAGTTTTATTACGTCCATGAAACCTACACGCTAATAGGTAAAGATAGGTCCTAATCCCACCCGAGTATGTGTAGATTGGGTTCATTTTCCCATGCTCTGCTCCGGATCCGACGCAAAATTTTGGCAGCACCTCCCCGCTGTTCTCCTGATACATGTCTCGGCAATAAGCAGAGAGGATGTGTACCCAGAGAACAACAGGGAGGCACTGACGAAATTCTGCATCGGATCCGGAGCAGAGCATATGGGAAAACGAACCCAATCTACACATACTCGGGCTGTCTATGGATAACGTTGGACAATTTGAAAGAATCACGATTATAAATATGCAAATGCATGCATATTTATAGATGTAACCCTTTCGAACGGGAGACACATAGTGGTTACGCATACTGATGATTGACACCTATAGCTAGCAAGTTTCATCGGCACGAAGACCGGAACAGAGCAAATGAAGGGGGAGGAGATGTCATTTGTGCTCACCAACGAACGCAGGGGCGGAGCTCGTCGAACGCACAGGGAGGTCGTCAAACAGCACACCCTCGCAGCGATGAAACAACTGCACATTTAAATACACCCGATCAACACAAATATATATGATGTTTTGCATAACAAAATCGAAAAATATACGACCTAACTCATAATTCACAAATATATGACCCCGTTGGGGTCGGGGTGTGGTGTGGTGTTAGGGTGTCGGGGTCGATCGGGGTGTCAGGGTGTCGGGGTGTCGGGGTCGGGGTCGGGGTGTGGTGTCAGGGTGTCGGGGTGTGGTGTGTCTTGTTGTGGTGGGGTCGGGGTTCGGGTCGGGTGTGCCGGGGTGGTTCGGTGTCTGGGTCGTGGTGTCGGGTGTCGGGGTCGGGGGTCGGGGTCGGGTCGGGTTGTGGTGTCAGGTGTCGGTGTGTCTGGGTCGGGGTGTCAGGTGTCGGGTGTCGGGGTCGGGGTGTCGGGGTGTCAGTGGTGTCGGTGTCGGGTCGGGGTGTGGGTCGGGTGTGGTGTCAGGGTTCCGGGGTGTCGGGGTCGGGGTGTCAGGGTGTCGGAGTGTCGGGGTCGAGGTGTCGGGGTGTATTTTTTTGCTTCTTCTTCTTTTTTCTCTTTTTTCTTTTCTTCTTCTCTTCTTCTTCTCCTCCTCTCCTCTTTCTTCTTCTTCTTTTCTCCTCATCCTCTTCCTCTTCTTTCTTCCTCTTCTCATCCTCTTCCCCTCCCTCCTCCTCCTCCTCCTCTTCCTCTCTCTTTCCTCTTCTTCTTCTTTCTTTGTTCTTCTTCTTCTTCTTCTTCTTCTTCTTCTTCTTCTTCTTTCTTTTCTTCTTCTTCTCTCTTCTTCTTCTTCTTCTTCTTCTTCTTCTTCTTCTTCTTCTTCTTCCTTTTTCTTTTCTTCTTCTTCTTCTTCTTTCTCTTCTCCCTCTTCCTCTTCCTCTCCTCCTCCTCTTCTACTCTTCTTCTTCTTCTAAACTAAAACTAAAACTAATCTAAAAAAATAAACTAAAATAAACTAAAACTAAAACTAAACCAAACTAAAACTAAACTATAACTATAACTAAAACAGAAACTAAACTAAAGAAACTAAAAAAATAAACTAAAAAAAAAGGGGGGAAGAACTCACCTGCAGGGGATCGCCGTGTGAGAGGCGCGGGCGGCCGATGGATGGGACGGCGGCCGCTGGAGGAGGCGGCAGCCCGGTGGAGGGGGAGGCCGGACGGCCGCGGCGGGACGGGGGGGGCGCGCAACGCAGGGGAGGGGGCGGGGCAGCTGGACGCCGCGGCGCGCTGGCCGACATGGAGCGGCGGGGGTGCGGTGGAGGTCGGGGCCCGCAGGGAGGGGTGCGGGGCGACGGGGCGAGGGCGAGGTGCAAGGGGCGGCGACGGGTGGTGGGTGGTGGAGCAAGGGGGCGCGGGGTGGTGTCGGGGCGACGGGGCGAAGGGCGGTGAGTGGGCGGGTGGCCGGGCAAGGGGGCGGCGACGGGTGGTGGGGGCGGCGGCGGGTGGCTGGCGGCGGGGGCGGCGGCAGGTGGCGGTGGTCGTCGGGGAGAGAAGACAGAAACAAAGAGAGAGAGAGGGGGCGGGGTGGGGCTCGGCCGTTAGTTAGGTCAACTCTTTGCCATCCGCGCTCCTTTGCCGTCCGCTTTATTCTCTTTGAGAGGGGGGCCGTTAGGTTTTTCCTAAGCAGCTCATTAGTGGGCCCACCTCTCTCTTTGCCATCCGCCAGCTGACGGCAAAGATTCTTTGCCGTCCGCTAGCAGACCGCAAAGAAATGGCTGATGGCAAAGAAGGTCTTTGCCATCAGCCATTTCTTTGCCGTCCATTTTATGTAAGTAGACGGCAAAGACCTTCTTTGCCGTCAGCCAGCAGACGGCAAAGAATTGGCAGACGGCAAATAAGCTAATTCTAGTAGTGATAGGGAATGACTTCCATTCTCTTTCTATCTTCTGCCATGGTCGGACTTTGAGTCTGAGTCAATTTCACACATTGCAACACAGGGAAGAATAATTTCTTTGACTGGTCAGTTTTGAACATCTTCAAAACTTTGTCAAGGTATGTGCTTTGTGAAAGTCATATTAAGCGTCTCGATCTATCCCTATAGATCTTGATGCCCAATATGTAAGCAGCTTCACTGAGGTCTTTCATTGAAAAATTCTTATTCAAATATCCTTTTATGCTATCCAGAAATTCTATATCATTTCCAATCAGCAATATGTCATCCACATATAATATCATAAATGCTACAGAGCTCCCACTCACTTTCTTGTAAATACAGGCTTCACTGTAAGTCTGTATAAAACCAAATGCTTTGATCACCTCATCAAAGCGTATATTCCAACTCTGAGATGCTTGCACCAGTCCATCGATGGATCACTGGAGCTTACACACTTTGTTAGCATTCTTAGGATCGACAAAACCTTCTGGTTGCATCATATACAACTCTTCTTTAAGAAACCCATTAAGGAATGCAGTTTTGACGTCTATTTGCCAGATTTCATAATCATAAAATGCGGCAATTGCTAACATGATTCTGACATACTTAAGCATCGCTACGAGTGAGAAAGTCTCATCGTAGTCAACCCCTTGAACTTGTCAAAAAACTTTTGTGACAAGTCAAGCTTTGTAGACAGTTATATTACCATCAGCGTCCATCTTCCTCTTGAAGATCCATTTATTCTCAATGGCTTGCCGATCATCAGGCAAGTCCACCAAAGTCCACTCTTTGTTCTCATACATGGATCCTATCTCAGATTTCATGGCCTCAAGCCATTTGTCAGAATCTGGGCTCATCATAGCTTCTTCATAGTTCGTAGGTTCACCATTGTCTAATAACATGACTTCCAGGACAGGATTACCGTACCACTCTGGTGTGGTACGCGTTCTGGTCGACCTACGAGGTTCAGTAGTAACTTGATCTGAAGTTTCATGACCATTATCATTAGCTTCTTCTCTAGTTGGTGTAGGTATCACAGGAACGGTTTTCTCTGATGTGCTACTTTCAAATTCGAGAGAAGGTACAACTACCTCATCAAGTTCTACTTTCCTCCCACTCACTTCTTTTGAGAGAAACTCCTTCTCTAGAAATGACCCATTCTTAGCAATAAAGATCTTGCCTTCGGATCTGCGCTAGAAGGTATACCCAATAGTTTCTTTAGGGTATCCTATGAAGACGCGTTTCTCCGCTTTGGGTTCGAGCTTATCAGCCTGAAGCCTTTTGACATAAGTGTCGCATCCCCAAACTTTACGAAACGATAGCTTAGGTTTCTTGACAAACCATAGTTCATATGGTGTCGTCTCAACGAATTTAGATGGTGCCCTATTTAACGTGAATGTGGCTATCTATAATGCATGACCCCAAAATGATAAAGGCAAATCGGTAAGAGACATCACAGAACGCACCATATCTAATAAACTAAGGTTACGACATTCGAACACACCATTACGCTGTGGTGTTCCAGGTGGCGTGAGTTGTGAAACAATTCCACATTGTTTTAAATGAAGGCCAAACTTGTAACTCAGATATTCACCTCCACGATCAGATCATAGAAATTTTATTTTCTTGTTACAATGATTCTCCACTTTACTTTGAAATTCTTTGAACTTTTCAAATGTTTCAGACTTGTGTTTCATCAAGTAGATATATCCATACCTACTCAAATCATCTGTGAAGGTCACAAAATAATGGTACCCACCGCGTGCTTCAATACTTATCGGACCGCATACATCGGTATGCATTATTTCCAATAAGTCATTAGCTCGCTCCATTGTTCCAGAGAACGGAGTTTTAGTCATCTTACCCATGAGGCATGGTTCACAAGTATCAAATGATTCATAATCAAGTGATTCCAAAAGTCCATCCGCATGGAGTTTCTTCAAGTGCTTTACACCAATATGACCTAAACGGTAGTGCCACAAGTATGTTGCACTATCATTATCAACTTTGCATCTTTGGGCATCAATATTATTAATATGTGTATCACTACGATCGAGATTCAACAAGAATAGACCATTCACTAAGGGTGCATGACCATAAAATATGTTACTCATATAAATAGAACAACCATTATTCTCTGACTTAAATGAATAACCGTCTCGCAATAAACAAGATCCAGATATAATGTTCATGCTCAACACTGGCATCATATAACAATTATTGAGGTCTAAAACTAATCCCGAAGGTAGATGTAGAGGTAGCGTGCCGACGGTGATCACATCAACCTTGGAACCATTTTCGACGCGCATCGTCACCTCGTCCTTAGCCAATCTTCGTTTATTCCGTAGCTCCTGTTTTGAGTTACAAATATGAGCAACCGAACCAGTATCAAATATCCTGGCACTACTACGAGCATTAGTAAGGAACACATCAATAACATGTATATTAAATATACCTTTGTTCACTTTGCCATCCTTCTTATCTACGAAGTACTTGGGGCAGTTCCGCTTCAAGTAACCATTTCCTTTGTAGTAGAAGCACTCATTTTTAGGCTTGCGTCTAGCTTTGGGCTTCTTCATGGGAGCAGCAACTTGCTTGCCAGTCTTCTTGAAGTTTTGTTTCTTTCCCTTGCCCTTTTTCTTAAAACCGGTGGTCTTGTTAGCCATCAACACTTGATGCTCTTTCTTGATTTCTACCTCCGCCGATTTCAGCATCGCGAAGAGCTCAGGAATCATTTTTGTCATCCCTTGCACATTATAGTTCATCACGAAGCCTTTGTAGCTTGGTGGCAGTGACTGAAGAACTCTGTCAATAACACTCTCAACTGGAAGATCAATTCCCAGCTGAGTCAAGTGGTTGTGGTACCCAGACATTCCGAGTATGTGTTCACTAACAGAACTGTTCCCCTCCATCTTACAGCTAAAGAACTTGTTGGGGACTTCATATCTCACAACCCGGGCATTAGCTTGAAATATCAATTTCAGCTCTTGGAACATCTCATATGCTTCGTGGCGTTCAAAATGCTTTTGAAGTCCTGGTTCCAAGCCGTAAAGCATGGCACACTGAACTATCGAGTAGTCATCAGACTGAGCCTGCCAGACGTTCATAACATCTGCATCAGCTCCTGCAACAGGTCTGTCACCTAGCGGTGCATCAAGGACATAATTCTTCTATGCAGCAATGAGGATAAACCTCAAGTTACGGACCCAGTCCATGTAGTTGCTACCATCATCTTTCAACTTAGCTTTCTCTAGGAACGCACTAAAATTCAAGGGAACGGTAGCATGGGCCATTAATCTACAACATAGATTTGCGAAATTATTAAGACTAAGTTCATGATAAATTTTAGTTTGAATAATCAAATTACTAATGAACTCCAACTTAAATCAACATCCCTCAAGTTTTCTAAGTGATACATGATCCAAATCAACTAACCCATGTCCGATCATCACGTGAGATGGGGTAGTCTTCAATGGTGAACATCTCCATGTTGATCATATCTACTATATGACTCATGTTTGACCTTTCGGTCTCTAGTGTTTCGAGACCATGTCTGTACATGCTAGGCTTGTCAAGTTTAACCCAAGTATTCTACATGTGCAAAACTGGCTTACACCCGTTGTATGTGAACGTAGAATCTATCACAACCGATCATCACGAGGTGCTTCGAAATGACGAATTTTGGCAATAGCGCATACTCGGGGAGAACACTTTTATCTTGAAATTAAGTAAAGGGATCAGATGTTTGCTTGAACTACGTCGGTATTTCCCTAAAGAGGAAGGGATGATGCAGCACAGCAACGGTAGGTATTTCCCTCAGTGATGAGACCAAGGTTATCGAACCAGTAGGAGAACCAAGCAGCACTATGTGAACAACACCTGCACACAAATAACAAATACTTGCAACCCGACGTGTTAAAAGGGTTGTCAATCCTTTCCGGGTAACGGCGCCAGAAATTGGCAAACGAACGTGATAAAAATATGATAGATTGGATAAATAGATCTCGAATAAAAGCAAATTAAAATAAAGTGCAGCAAGATATTTTTGGGTTTTTGGAAATATAGATCTAAAAATAAAAGCAAATAAAATAGATCGCAAAGGCAAATATATTGAAGAAGAGACCCGGGGGCCGTAGGTTTCACTAGTGGCTTCTCTCGAGAAAAATAGCAAACTGTGGGTGAACAAATTAATGTTGGGAAATTGATAGAACTTCAAATAATCATGATGATATCCAGGCAATGATCATTATATAGGCATCATGTCCAAGATTAGTAGACCGACTCCTGCCTGCATCTACTACTATTACTCCACACATCGATCGCTATCCAGCATGCATCTAGTGTATTAAGTTCATGGAAAAATAGAGTAATGCAATAAGAACGATGACATGATGTAGAAAAAATCTATTTATGTAGAAATAGACCCCATCTTGTTATCCTTAATAGCAACGATACATACATGTTGGTTCCCTTTCTGTCGCTGGGATCAAGCACCGTAAGATCGAACCCATCACAAAGCACCTCTTCCCATTACAAGATAAATAGATTAAGTTGGCCAAACAAAACCCAAATATCGGAGAAGAAATACGAGGCTATAAGCAATCATGCATATAAGAGATCAAAGAAGACTCAAATAACTTTCATGGATAAAAAGATAGATCTGATCATAAACTCAAAGTTCATCGGATCCCAACAAACACACCACAAAAATAATTACATCATATGGATCTCCAAGAGACCATTGTATTGAGAATCAAACGAGAGAGAGGAAGCCATCTAGCTACTAACTACAGACCCGTAGGTCTACAAAGAACTACTCACGCATCATCAAAGAGGCACCAATGGACATGATGAACCCCTCCACGATGGTGTCTAGATTGGATCTATGGTTTCTGGAATTTGCGGCGGCTGGAATTGATTTTCGTCGACTCCCCTAGGGTTTCTGGAATATTGGGGTATTTATAGAGTAAAGAGGCGGTTCAGGGGGCACCCGAGGTGGGCACAACCCACCAAGGCGCGCCTGGGCCTCCAGGCGCGCCCTGGTGGGTTGTGCTCCCCTTGGAGCAACCCCCAGGCGCTTCTCCGGCCCATTGGATGTCTTCTGGTCCAAAAAAAATCCACAAAAAGTTTCACTGCGTTTGGACTCCGTTTGGTATTGATTTCCTGCGATGTAAAAAAACATGCAAAAACAGCAACTGGCACTTGGCACTATGTCAATAGGTTAGTACCAAAAAATGATATAAAATGACAATAAAATGATTATAAAACATCCAAGAATGATAATATAACAGCATGGAACAATCAAAAATTATAGATACGTTGGAAACATATCAGCATCCCCAAGCTTAATTCCTACTCATCCTTGAGTAGGTAAATGATAAAAACAGAATTTTTGATGTGGAATGCTGCCTAACATGTCATCTCATATTCTTTTCTTTATAGCATGGACATTTGAACTTTTATATGGTTCAAAGCAATAGTCTAGTTTTGACATGAGACTTAAATACTCAAGCATATCAACAAGCAACCATGTCTTTCAAAATATCAACGCTAAAATAAGTTATTCCTAGCCCATCATGCTCAAACATTGATCCATTCATGAAACACAGTCACATATTAACTACACCCAATGCTCAAGTACGATCATAATGCCTCCTAGTTGGTGCTTTATAAGAGAAGGTGGAGACTCAAAATAAAAATTACATAAAGTAAAAAAAAGGCCCTTCGCGGAGGGAAGTAGGGATTTATAGAGGTGCCAGAGCTCAAAGCGAAAAACTTAGAGATAAAAACAATTTGGGAGGCATACTTTTCCCACCAACAAAAATGACTTAGAGTTCCCCACACTTTCCATGCTAGATATATCATAGGCGGTTCCCAAACAGAAAATAAAGTTTATTCCTTTTTCCACCATACTTTCACTTTCCATGGCTAACCGTATCCACGGGTGCCCTCCATACCAACACTTTCCAAGAAATTTATTATTTAACAACATAAAGTAAATTCATTTTTTTTCATTTCGGGACTGGGCATCCCTAATACCTTTGCCTTACTCTCGTGCAATGACAAGTGAATAAACACTCATCGTGAGAATAACACATCTAGCATGGAAAATATCGGCCATCCCCTCACTGCCTCGCGAGTGGTATGAGCACACAAAAGAGAAATTTATTTTGAAAATTAGAGATGGCACATACAAATTTGCTTAGAACGGCAAAAGAATACTGCATATAGGTAGATATAGTGGACTCATGTGGCAAAACTGGTTTAAAGGTTTTTGGATGCACAAGTAGTGATCATACTTAGTGCGAAATGAAGGCTAGCAAAAGATTGAGAAGCGACCAGCCAAGAAATGAATAATCTCATAAGAGAGCATTAAGCATAACTAACACCGAATAATGCACCACAAGTAGGATGTAATTTCATTGCATGACTATTGACTTTCGTCCTTGCATAGGGAATCACAAACCTTAACACCAATATTCATACTAAAGCACAATTACTCATCAACATGACTCACATATCACATCATCATATCTCAAAACTATTACAAGGAATCAAGTTTATTTTGTCCAATGATCTTCATGAAAGTTTTTATTATATCCTTCTTGGATATCTATCACTTTGGAACTAATTTTCATGTGTTGCTTTTGATAAGCACAAACAAATATAAGTGAAGATCATGAGCATAATATTTCTTTCTCTCAAATTAATTTAAGTGAAGCAAGAGAGAATTTCTTAAAAAATTTGCTAACTCTCAAATAAATCTAAGTGAAGAAAGAGAGCATTTCTTCAAAAATACTAAAGCACACCGTGCTCAAAAAGATATAAGTGAAGCATTAGAGCAATTCCATAGCTCATAAAAATTTAAGTGAATCATAGAGAGCAATTTTAACAAGTCATGGCATAATTTTGGCTCTCTCAAATAGGTGTGTCCAGCAAGGATTGAAGACTTAAAATAAAAATCAAAACAAGCAAAGACTCATATCATACAAGACGCTCCAAGCAAAACTCATAATATGTGATGAATAAAAATATAGTTTCAAGTAAAGTACCGATGGTCGTTAGAAGAAACAGGGGATGCCACTCGGGGCATCCCCAAGCTTAGTTGCTTCCTTCTCTTTGGATAATGGCTTGGGGTGCCATGGGCATCCCCAAGCTTAGGCTCTTCTTACTCCTTATTCCTTCATCCATCGTAATATCACCCAAAACTTGAAAACTTCAATCACACAAAACTTAACAAAACCTTCGTGAGATCCGTTAGTATAAGAAAGCAAATCACTACTATAAGTACTGTTGCAAACCCATTCATATTTTATTTTTGCATTATATATACTATATTCAAACTTTTCTATGGCAAAAACTCTTCAAAGGAAACCATAGAATCATCGAAACAAGCACACAACGCAAAGAAAACAGAATCTGTCAAAAACAGAACAGTCTTTAGCAATCTGAATATTTCGAATACTTCTGTAACTCAAAAAATTCTGAAAAATTAGGAAAACAGAGGAAATTTGTATCTAAATCTTTTCTAAAAAAATTCAGAATTTTTCGTCACTTCTGTAGTTCTAAACAATTATTTTTCTGGGCTCAAAAGTTTCTGTTTTCCAACAAGATCAAATCAACTACCACCAAAGCTATCCCAAAGGCTTTGCTTGGCACTAACACTAATTAAAACACAAAAAACACAATCATAATAGTAGCATAATTGTGCGAACACTCAAGAACAGAAAGAAAAATATAAAAATAATTTTTATTCATTGGGTTGCCTCCCAACAAGCGCTATCGTTTTACGCCCCTAGCTAGGCATAAGATTTCAACGATGCTCACACGAAAGATAACAATTGAATCACAAAGAGAGCATCATGAAACATGTGACAAACACATTTAAGTCTAACATGCTTCCTATGCATTGGAATTTTATAGGTAAACAAATTATCAAGACAAGAAATATCTAGCATATGCAAAGGAGAGGAATAAAACATTGACAATCTCAACATAACGAGAGGTAATTTAGTAACATGAAAATTTCTACAACCATATTTCCCTCTCTCATAATAATTACATGTGGGATCATATTAAAACTCAACAATATAGCTATCACATAACATCTTCTCTACATGATCCACATGCATGCAAAGTTGACACTCTTCCAAAGTAGTGGGATTATCATCAAATAGAGTCATGACCTCTCCAAGCCCACTTTTATCAAAAATTTCATAAGATTGAACACTCTCCAAATATGTGGGATTATTTTTCCCTAAAGTTGACACTCTTCCAAACCCACTTTCAATATTATTGCAAACATTATTATCAATAACATATTCATCATGAGGCTTAAATAAATTTTCAAGATCATAAGAAGAATCACCCCAATCATGATCATTGCAATAAGTAGTGGACATATCAAAATTAGCATCCCCAAGCTTGGGGTTTTGCATATTATTAGCATAATTGACATTAATAGAATTTATAATAACATCATTGCAATCATGCTTTTCATTCAAGGAGCTATCATGAATCACTTTATAAATTCCTTCGTTTAACACTTTATCACAATTTTCAGATTCATAAATCTCAAGCAAAACTTCATAAAGATAATCTAGTGAACTCAATTCACTAGCAATTGGTTCATCATAATTGGATCTTTTGAAAAGATTAGCAAGTGGATGAGGATCCATAACAATAGATGTTTAGCAAGCGAAGATGCAAGCAAATAGAAGGCACATGGCAACACAAGCAAACATGAGATCTGACGAGAAAAACAATGAACGAAAAAGAGGGCGAATAAAAAGGCAAATTTTTGTGAAGTGGGGGAGAGGAAAATGAGAGGCAAATGGCAAATAATGTAAATTGCAAGGAGATGATATTTGTGATTAGGAACCTGGTAGATGTTGATGATGTCTCCCCGGCAACGGCGCGAGAAATTCCTTTTGATGTTTGCTTGAACTACGTCGGTATTTCCCCAAAGGGGAAGGGATGATGCAGCACAACAACGGTAGGTATTTCCCTCAGTGATGAGACCAAGGTTATCGAACCAGTAGGAGAACCAAGCAACACTACATGAACAGCACCTGCACACAAATAACAAATACTCACAACCAGACGTATTAAAGGGGTTGTCAATCCCTTTCTGGTAACGGCGCCAGAAATTGGCAAACGGACATGATAAAAATATGATAGATTGGATAAATAGATCTCGAATAAAAGCAAATTAAAATAAAGTGCAGCAAGGTATTTTTGGGTTTTTGGAAATATAGATTTGAAAATAAAAGCAAATAAAATAGATTGCAAAGGCAAATATATTGAAGAAGAGACCCGGGGGCTGTAGGTTTCACTAGTGGCTTCTCTCGAGAAAAATATCAAACGGTGGGTGAACAAATTACTGTTGGGCAATTGATAGAACTTCAAATAATCATGACAATATCCAGGCAATGATCATTATATAGGCAACACGTCCAAGATTAGTAGACCGACTCCTGCCTGCATCTACTACTATTACTCCACACATCGACCACTATCCAGCATGCATCTAGTGTATTAAGTTCATGGAAAAATGGAGTAATGCAATAAGAACGATGACATGATGTAGACAAAATATATTTATGTAGAAATAGACCCCATCTTATTATCCTTAATAGCAACGATACATACGTGTGGGTTCCCTTTCTCTCACTGGGATCAAGCACCGTAAGATCGAACCCATCACAAAGCACCTCTTCCCATTGCAAGATAAATAGATCAAGTTGGCCAGACAAAACCCAAATATCGGAGAAGAAATACGAGGCTATAAGCAATCATGCATATAAGAGATCAAAGAAGACTCAAATAACTTTCATAGCTAAAGAGATAGATCTGATCATAAACTCAAAGTTCATCGGATCCCAACAAACACACCGCAACAAGAGTGACATCATATGGATCTCCAAGAGACCATTGTATTAAGAATCAAACGAGAGAGAGGAAGCCATCCAGCTACTAACTACAGACCCTTAGGTCTACAAAGAACTACTCATTCATCATCGGAGAGGCACCAATGGACATGATGAACCCCTTCGTGATGGTGTCTAGATTGGATCTGTGGTTTCTGGAACTTGCGGCAGCTGGAATTGATTTTCGTTTACTCCCCTAGGGTTTCTAGAATATTGGGGTATTTATAGAGTAAAGAGGCGGTTCAGGGGGCACCCGAGGTGGGCACAACCCACCAGGGCGCGCCTGGGCCTCTAGGCGCGCCCTGGTGGGTTGTGCTCCCCTTGGAGCACCCCCAGGCGCTTCTCCAGCCCACTGGATGTCTTCTGGTCCAAAAAAATCCACAAAAAGTTTCGCTGCGTTTGGACTCCATTTGGTATTGATTTCCTGTGATGTAAAAAACATGCAAAAAACAGCAACTTGCACTTGGCACTATGTCAATAGGTTAGTACCAAAAAATGATATAAAATGACTATAAAATGATTATAAAACTTCCAAGAATGATAATATAACAGCATGGACCAATCAAAAATTATAGATACGTTGGAGACGTGTCAGGATCATCTTACAATGCTACCGTCGTTCTAAGCAAAATAAGATGCATAAAGGATAAACATCACATGCAATCAAATATGTGACATGATATGGCCATCATCATCTTGTGCTTTTGATCACCATCTCCAAAGCATCGGCATGATCTCCATTGTCACCGGCACGACACCTTGATCTCCATCATTGCGTTGGGGTCGTCTCGCCAACTATTGCTTCTACAACTATTGCTAACGCATAGTGATAAAGTAAAGCAATTACATGGTGCTAAGGGATTGACGCGCAGGTCATACAATAATTAAAGACAACCCTAAGGCTCCTGCCGATTGTCGTACTGATACGTCTCCAATGTATCTATAATTTTTGATTGTTCCATGTTGTTATATTATCATTCTTGGATGTTTTACATTCATTTTATAGCAACTTTATAACATTTTTTAGGAGTAACCTATTGACATAGTGCCCAGTGCCAGTTGCTGTTTTTTGCTTGTTTTTTACTTCACAGAATATTAGTACCGAACGAAGTCCAAATGTCACGAAACCTTTTAGAGATTTTTTTTGAATCAGAAGATAACTTGGTAGCCAAGGAAGCACTAGAGCGGAGGCCCATGGGGCCCACCACCCACCTGGGCGCGCCAGAGGCCCTTGGCGCGCCTTAATTGATGGTGGGGCCCATGGAGGTCCTCTCCAGCGCCTCTCAGCTATATAAATACTCAGATATTCCAAAAACCCTAGGGGAGCGATCGAAACACAATTCCAGCCACCGCAAGTTCCAGAACCACGAGATCCAATCTAGAGCCCTATTCTGGCACTCTGCCGAAGGGGAACACGATCACGGAGGGGTTCATCGTCCTCATTGGTGCTCCTCCGAGGATGCGTGAGTAGTTCACCATAGACCTACGGGTCCGCAGGGAGTAGCTAGATGGCTTATTCTCTCGTTTTGATTCTCAATACAATGTTCTCTTTGAAGTTCTTGGAGATCTATTTGATGTAATGACTTTTTGAAGTGTGTTTGTTGGGATCCGATGAAGTGCGAGTTTATGATCAGATCTATCTATGAATATTATTTCAGTTTCTTTGATCTCTCATATCCATGGTTGTTATAGCCTCGTATTTCTTCTCCGAAACTTTGGTTTGGTTTGGCTAACTAGATTGATTTTTCTTGCAATGGGAAGAGGTGCTTTGTGATGGGTTCGATCTTGCGGTGTCCTTACCCAGTGACAGAAGGGGTAGCAAGGCACGCATGTATCATTTCTATTGAGTATAAAAATATGGGGTCTATTCCTACACGAATAGATCTTGTCTCCATCTTGTCATCATTCTTATTGCATTACTCCATTTCTCCATGAACTTAATACACTAGATGCATGCCGGATAGCGGTCGATGTATGGAGTAATAGTAGTAGATGTAGGCAGGAGTCGGTCTACTAATCTTGGACGTGATGCCTATATACATGATCATTGCCTTGGATATCGTTATAATTATTTGCTCTTCTATCAATTGCCCAACAGTAATTTGTTTACCCACTGTATGCTATTTTCTTGAGAGAAGCCACTAGTGAAATCTATGGCCCCCAGGTCTATCTTTTATCATATTATTTTCAGATCTATTATTCCAAAAACCCAGAAATACCTTGCTGCACTTTTTCTTTATTTTTTTTATTTTTTGTTCTTGCTAGATCTATTTATCCAATCTCATA
The DNA here is from genome assembly GCA_011799875.1 of Thinopyrum elongatum. Lineage (NCBI taxonomy): Eukaryota > Viridiplantae > Streptophyta > Magnoliopsida > Poales > Poaceae > Thinopyrum > Thinopyrum elongatum. The sequence goes on from CM022299.1 coordinate 73,259,895, forward strand.
CAATTTAATCTATCTTTTTACCATAGAGGGATTGACAACCCCTCTTTCACGTTGGGTTGCAAGTATTTATTCTTTGGGTGCAGGTACCGTTTACATAGTGTTGCTTGGTTCTCCTACTGGATTGATAACCTTGGTTTCATAACTGAGGGAAATACTTGTCGTAGCTGTGCTGCATCACCCCTCCTCTTTGGGGAAATACCAACGCAGATTCAAGCCACGTCAAAGGAATTCCTGGTGCCGTTGCCGGGGAGACATCATCAACATCTATTAGGTTCCTAATAACAAATCTCATCTCCTTGCAATTTACATTATTTGCCATTTGCCTCTCATTTTCATCTCCCCCACTTCACAAAAAAATTGCCTTTTTATTCGCCTTCTTTTTCGTTTGCCTTTTTCTCTTTCGATCTTTTGTTTTCATATTGTCTTGCTTTCCTACTTTGTCGTTATGGCTAGTTCCTCCTCTATTGCGTGTACCCCCGAGAAGGATGTTCTTAACTTTAAACAAAGGGGAGGCGAGAATCTAAAAGATGCTTGGTATAGGATTTGCAATGCTCATAATAGATCTATTCGTAAGCAATCTACCGTTGTTCTTCTTCACAGCTTTTATGTTGGCATTACCACTTGGTATAGATTCCTCCTTGATATGATTACCGATGGAAATTTCTTGATGTGTTCATCTTTGGATGCTTTTAATGCTATGGGAGATCTAGTTGGTGCACCACCTATCACTATTAATAAAACAATCTTAACTCTTAAGCATGTTATGCAACGATTAGATGCTATGGAAAAGAAAATGATCACCGAAGAACAAATTGAAATTTTGGATAAAAGGATGCATGTTCTTGCTAGTAAAATTCGGTCAAAAGCGGGAGATGTTCTTAAATTACTAAGGGAAAAGGAAACCGTAGTTAACGAAAGAGTAGAAGAAAGTCCCTCTCAGATTGATAAGTTGGAAGAAATTTTTAGTAACTTAAGCTCGGCCTTTTCTTCTGTTAAAACTATTGAAAAAACTACTGTAAAATTTTGCAAGTCTACACAAGTTACTAAGAACAAATGTGCTACTTCTAATAGCAACAAGGAAGATCTTAAAATGATTAGTATTCACCCCAATTTTGTTAAAGTGGTAAAAGGCCCTACTTGCAAGAATGAATTCTTCAATTTTATCCCTAGAAGTATTGTTATTGAAAATATGCATGCTAAATCCTTGAAAAATTCTAGTTGTATGATTGAGGAGTTGAAAACTAAAGATGACAATACTTGAATCTATGCATTATGCCTAGCTAGGGGCATAAAATGATAACGCTTGTTGGGAGGCAACCCAATGAATAAAATTTATTTTTGCCTTTTTCTTTCTGTTCTTGAGTGTTTGCACAATTATGCTACTGTTATTGAGTGTTTTAATTAGTGTTTGTGCCAAGTAAAGCCTTTAGGATCATGTTGGTGATAGTTGATTTGATCTTGTTGAAAATCAGAAACTTCTGTGCCCAGTAGCAGAATTGTTGAAAATCACAGAAGCGCGATAAAATCCTGATTTTTGTACACAAGATTGATATACAAATTTCCTATGTTTTCCTAATTTGTCAGAATTGTTGGAGTTACAGAAGTATGGTCAAAGTCCAGATTACTATGGACTGTTCTGTTTTTGACAGATTCTGTTTTTGTTGCATTGTGTGCTTATTTTGATGAATCTGTGGATTGTATCGGGGGGTATAAGCATGGTAAATTTATAATACAGTAGGTATAATCCAATAATAAAATATGAATGGGTTTGCAATAGTACTTAAAGTGATGATTTGCTTTATTATACTAACGGATCTCACGAAGGTTTTGTTAAATTTTGTGTGATTTAATTTTTCAAGTTTTGGGTGAGATCACGATGGATGAAGGAATAAGGAGTGAAAAGATCCTAAGCTTGGGGATGCCCATGGCACCCCAAGTCAATATTCAAGGAGAACCAAGCAACTAAGCTTGGGGATGCCCCGGAAGGCATTCCCTCTTTCTTCTAACAACCATCGGTAATTTTAATTGGATCTATATTTTTATTCGTCACAAATCATGAGTTTTGCTTGCAGCGTCTTGTAATATATGAGTCTTTGCTTGTCTTGCTTTTTAGTTTGTTGCAATCATCCTTGCTGGACACACCTATTTGAGAATGCCATAATTATGCTATGATTTGTTAGAATTGCTCTAGTGCTTCACTTATATCTTTTTGAGCACGGTGGTGCTTTGATTTTTAAAGAAATACTCTCATGCTTCACTTAGATTAATTTGAGAGTTAGTAGATTTTTGAAGAAATTCTCTCATGCTTCACTTATATTATTTTGAGAGATGAAAATTTTTATGCTCATGTTCTTCACTTAAATTTGTTTGAGCTTGTCAAAAGCAATTGCAATATATGAAATTAGTCCCAAAGTGATAGATATTAAAGAGGGGTATAATAAAAACTTTCATGAAGATCATTGGAAAAATAAACTTGATTCTTTGTAATAGTTTTGAGATATGATGATAGTAATATGTGAGTAATGTTGGTGAGTAATTATGCTTTAGTAAGAATATTGGTGTTAAGGTTTATGATTCCCTATGCAAGCACGAAAGTCAATAGTTATGCAATGAAATTATATCCTACTTGTGGTGCATTATTCGGTGTTAGTTATGCTTAATTATACCCCTCGCCCCTCGACCCCTCGACGACCGGCGATCCTCGACCCTCTGCCCCGACCCTCGACCCCTTGGCGATCGGCGATCCTTGACCCGGTTCCGTCGGCGCCGACGCACCCTTAACCTCGACCCGGTTTCATCGTCGCCGGCGCACCCCTAACCTCCTCTTCTTCTTCCTCCTCTTCTTCTTCCTCCTCCTCCTCTTCTTCTTCTTCCTCTTCCTCCTCCTCTTCTTCTTCTTCCTCTTCTTCTTCTTCTTCTTCTTCTTCTTCTTCTTCTTCTTCCTCCTCCTCCTCCTCTTCTTCTTCCTATTTTCTTTTTTTCATCTTTCTTCTTAACTAAACCTAAACTAAACTAAATATAAACCTAAACCTAAAAAATAGAAAAAACCAAAACTAAACCTAAACCTAAACTAAATCTAAACCTAAACCTAAAAAACAGAAGAAAAAAACCTAAACTACACTAACTAAACTATTCTAATTAACAGAGAAAAAATTGAAAACGAAAAGTAATGTGGGAGGGCTCACCCGGAGTGGGAGGGTGTAGGCATAGCCGACGCCGGATGGGTTGGGCGCGGGGCTGGGGGCGGCAGTCGGGTAGTGAGGGTGGGCGCGGGGAGGCCCTGGTTCGTAGTGGGGCGTCGGGGTTGGTTGGGGGGGCTGGTTCGTACGCTGGCGTCGGAGCGGCGGGCCGGTGTGGTGGTTCGGTTGTCGGGGGCGTTGGGGGTGGCGGGGGCGGAGCGGGCGGCCGGGCAGGGCGACGTGGTTGGTGCAAAGCTGCGAGCCTAGGCGCGTGTAGCAGTCGGGGGGTGGGGGGGAGGGTGGGGGGGTTTGTGTCTTTTGTTTGTTTTTTTTTTTTTTTTTTTGTTTGTTTTTTTTTGTATATTTTTTTGTCTTGTTTTTTGTTTGTTCCGTTTTTTTGGGTCTCTGCTTGTTTTTTTTTTTGGTGTGTGTTTTTTTGTTTGTGCTCTGGTGGTTGTGTTTGTAATTTGGTTTTGTTTTGTGTTTGTTTTTTGTTGGTTGAGGTTGGTGTGGGGTTTTGTTTTTGTGGGTTTTGGGTTTTGTTTTTCTTTTTTCGTCTTTTTGTTGGGGGGGGGTAGGGGGTGGTGTTCGGAGGGGTGTTGGTGGGGGAGGGTTGGGGGGTGGTTGGGGGGGGTTCGGGTGGTGTGTGAGTAGATGTTTTAGTTTGGTTTTCTGGTGTTGTGTTTTTTTGTGGTGTGTTGGTTTGTCCTTTTTTTTTTTTGTGGTTGGGGGTAGGTCGGCTGTGGTTTTTTTTGGTGTTTCCTTTTTTGTTTTGTGCTTGTGTGCGTGGTATTTTGTGTTTTTTTGTGGTGTTGGGTTGGTGGTTTTCTTGCTTGTTCGGTGTTTTTTTTGTGTGTTTTTGTTGGGGGGGATGGGGAGGGGTTGGGTGTTCGTGGTGGGTTTGTCTGCGGGGGGTGTGTGTATTGGTTGCTGTGTTCTTGTGTTTTGGTTCTTGGTGTTTTGGTTTGGTGGGCGGGTGGGTGCGTGGTGGTCTGGGTGGGCTTGGGGGGGGTGGGGGTTGTGTGTTTGTTTTGGTGGGGGTGGGGGGTTTGGGGGGGGGGGTGGTGTTTTGGGTTGGTACGGATGGTGGTATGTGGGTGTGGGGTGGGGGGGTGTGTGGTTTTGCGTGTTGTACTTTTTTTGTAGTTGTTTGGTGGTTGTTTCGTTTTGTTTTTGTATTTTTTGTTGGGTTTTTGGTTTGGTTTGTCGTTGTCCTGTTGTTTTGTGTGGCTGTTTGTGTGTTTTTGTGGTGTTTGTCTTTGTTTTCGGTTGGGGTTTATCTTTGCCGTGATTCTTTTTTGTTGTTCTTTTTTCTTTACTTTTTTGTGGTTTTTTTTTGGTGTTGTTGCCGTGGGGGTGGGGGGGTGGGCTTTGGTTGTCGCGGATTGGTGGGGGTGGGGTGGGGGGTTGTGGGGGGGGAGGTGTTTTGCGTGTTTTTGTGGTGTTCGGTGTTTGTCATTTTTTGGGGGGTGCGGTGGGGGGTGTGGGGGGTGGTGGTTGTGGGGGGTGGTGTCGTGGGGGTTCGGGGTTTTGGCTGGGGTGTTTTTCGGTGGGTGGGGGGGTTTTGTGGTGGGTTGTGTTTTGTGGTGTGGGGGGGGGGCGTGGGTGGGGTGGGGGGGGGGGGGGTCGGGTGGTGGTGGGGGGGGGTTGTTGGTGGGCAGGGTGGGGGGGGGTGGGGCTGGTGGTGGGGTGTTTCATGGGGTTGTGTCGTTTTGGTTGGTTGTTGTGGTGGGTTTTGTCGTGTTTTTTGGTGTTGGGGTTTTTTTTTGTGGTGTAGCGCTCCTGTTGGTTGTTGTTGGTGGGGGTGGCATTTGGTTTGGTGGGGTTGTTGTTTGTGGGGTTTGGTACTGTAGGGTTGTGGTTGGGGGGGGTTTTTGGGTGGGGGTTTTGGATTCGGCTGTTGGGGTTTGGTGCGCTGGGGGGGGTGGTGGCTGTGGTGTTTTCGTGTTAGTTTTGCTTTTTTGTTTGGTTTTATAGTTGGGGGTGTCTTTGTGGGTTTGGGTATGATTGTGTTGGGTGGTTTGTTTTTTTGTGGTGTTGGGGGTGGGGTTTGTGAGTGTATGGTGGGTTTGGGGCAGTGGCGTGGCTTGGGGTTTTGGTGGTGTTTGTTGTTTGGTTGTGTGTGTAGGGTTGTTTTGGTGGGTGGGTTGTGCTGGGTTAGGGTGTGGGGGTGTGGAGAGGTTGGGGGGGTGGGGGGGTGGGTGGTGGGCTCGGTGGAGGTTCTTGTTTTTGGGCGTGTTCCGGGGTTCGCGTGGGTTTCGGGGGGGTCTGTTTGTGGTTTTTTGGGGTTGTGGGGTGTGTGTGTTGTGGTTTTTTTGAGGGGGGTGTTGGGTGGTTCGGGGGGTGGAGTTGTTGTTTATTTTTGTTGATGTGGTTGTTTTTTTTATGTTGTTGTTTTATTGTTGTTTTTTTTTTGTTTTTTTTGTTTCTTTGTTTTTTCTTGCTCCTGCTTGTCCTTAGGGTTCGCCGCTTTTTGCCTTGTCAGTCTCGTCGTATTTTTCTTGTGGTTCGATTTTGGCGAGGTGCGGTTGGGGGTGGTGATACGTCTCCAACGTATCTATAATTTATGATGTATTCATGCCATGTTTACAATAATTTTATATGGTTTTGGTATGATTTGCATGGAACTAACCCGGACTGACGCTGTTTTCAGCAGAACTACCATGGTGTTGTTTTTTGTGCAGAAATGAAAGTTCTCCAAATGAACTGAAACTTTTTGACAATTTTGTTTGGAACAAAAGAGACCCCCGAAGCTTCATGGAAGGACTAGAAGGTGAAGGAGTAGGGCACAATACACCGGGGCGCCCCAGGGTGCCCGGGCGCGCCCCGGTGGGTTGTGCTCACCTCGAGGCCCATCTTCGCGTGAAACTAACGCCAAAAATTCCTATAAATACAGAAACCCCCAAAAGTAACCCTAGATCAGAAGTTGCGCCACCGCAAGGCTTTTAGCCATGAAAAACCAATCTAGACCCCATTCCGGCACTCCGCCAGAGGGGGAAATCATCACCGGTGGCCATCTTCATCATCCCGGCGGCCACCATGATGAGGAGGGAGTAGTCCACCCTCGGGGCTAAGGGTTTGTACCAGTAGCTATGTGTTTAATCTCATTCTCTCTCTTGTGTTCTTGAGATGGCACGATCTTGATGTATCATGGGCTTTGTTAATATAGTTGGATCATATGGTGTTTTCCCCTCTCTATCTTGTTGTGATGAATTGAGTTTTCCCTTTGAGATTTCGTTTTATTGGATTGAATACTTTTATGGATTTAGGAGCACTTGATCCATGTCTTGGCACTCAACTCGCGGATTCCCGAGGTGACATTGGGGTAATCTATGCATAGGGGTTGATGCACGTTCTCGTCTTTGTTTCTTCGGTAGAAATCTTGGGGCACTCTTTGAGGTTCTTTGTGTTGGATTGAGTATTATGAATCTGAAATTGTTTGATACATATCGTATAATCAACTCACGGATACTCGCGGTGACATTGGAGTATCTAGGTGACATTAGAGTTGGTTGATGTGTATCATATGGTGTTATTTTAGTACGAACTCTTGGTTAGATTGATCGGAAAGAATAGCTTGGTGTTATTTTAGTACGAACTCTAGGATGGATTGATCGGAAAGAATAGCTTTGAGGTGGTTTCGTACACTACAAATAATTTTGTCTTATGTTCTCCGCTAGATAGGAACTTTGGAGTGATTCTTCATCGCACGTTGAGGGATGGTTATATGATCCAATTAGATTAGCATTGTTGAGAGATTGCACTAGCGAAAGTACGGACCCAAGGCCTCATTTTCAACCATTGCAATACCGTTTGTGCTCACTTTTGCTACTCATTACCTTGCTGTTTTTTATTGTTACTATTACAAAAATCAATATCTACTATCGTTACTACACTTTTATCACTATCTCTTCGCCGAGCTAGTGCATATATACAATTTGCCATTGTATTTGGTGTGTTGGGGACACAAGAGACTTTTTGTTATTTGGTTGCAGGTTTTTTTGAGAGAGACCATCTTCATCCTACACCTCCCACGGATTGATAAACCTTAGGTCATCCACTTGAGGGAAATTTGCTACTGTCCTACAAAACTCTGCGCTTGGAGGCCCAACACGAATCTAAAAGAACAAGTTGTGTAGTAGACATCAAGCTCTTTTCTGGTGCCGTTGCCGGTGAGGTGAGTGCTTGAAGGTATATCTTTAGATCTTTCAATTGAATCTTTTAGTTTCTTGTTTTATCACTAGTTTGGTTTATAAAAAGAAAACTAAAAAAAAATGGAATTGAGGTGGTCTCATATTGTTCGTCTTTATAATGTCTTTCGTGAAAATGATGCAAAGGAAAATTGTGCTCAATTGATAGAAGAAGAATTTATTAAAATGTTTGGCATAAATGATGAGCATGATTGCAATGTTGTTAGTATGAATTCTTTGAATATCCAAAATGCTAATGATGATTGCACAAGTCATGACAAAAATGTTTCTTATAAGCATGTCAATTTTTGTGGAGTGCATAAAGTTTTTGAAGACGTGCCTTATAGGGAATATAGATTTTGTAAGAAACATAAACATGATAGAACCAATTTTTTGCTCAAAGTGATAGATGAATTTGCTTCAAAATTATGTTCTCTTTGTCCTAATACTTGTGAACTTTGCAATAAAGTTGGTCACCTTAATTTCCAATGCATGTTTTTTCATGATCGAATCGTGTCCAAATATTGCAATAACTTGATCACCCTAGAACTTTATAATGAACTTTGTTTATTTTTGGGGAGTGAAGAATTGACACATAAAAATAGTTGGTTTGAAGTATTCATTCTCACGGACGACATTGAAACTAATCTAAAAAATATCTATATGTTTTGCATGGTAAATTGCAATGAGAATGCTTATATTGCCAACTATAGAAAGATGGGAAAACCAATAGAATATAAAAAGGAATACTAATGAAAGGGTAAAGATTTCCACTTTCCCTCCTATTGTCTCTCATGATGAAATAGGTGACGAGGAGGAGCTCCCTATTCAACCAATCTCATCTATAAGAAGCTCAAAAAAATTAATTAAACCCACACATGATGTGGTGAAGAAGAAGAAAAGAAGAAAGAATAGAGGTAAAAAGGTATCTCTCCCAAATAATGTTGCTCCTATTATTGTTGTGCCTCATGAAAATGAATCAAGAATAATTGTGAAAGATGATGCATTTGATGATGATATTGCTTCTTTGTCTTATGGCACAATGTCCGAGAGCACTATTGATGATGATTTTGTTATGCCTATTGCTTGTTGTGATGATTATGATTGGGAAGATAATGATACTTCTTATAATCTTGGAAATCTTTTTGGCATCAACTTGGGAAATTATGATGATAGCAATTGTTATACCGTTGGTGCTATTCATACTATTAATGATGAGAGTGATTATGCTTATGATATGCCAAGCCACAAGCTTGGGGATGCTATGTTTGATGAGAATGACATGTTTGAGAATTTATTTGCTGAAATTAATGTTGTACCAATCTTGGGGATGATATGCTTAATGAAGATGACCTTTTTAGTCCCCCTACTTCGAATGATCAAATTTGTTATGATGATTGCATGCCTCCTATCTATGATGAGAACAAAGTTGCTACTTATGATGATTATTGTGATGATTATTGTGATGATACCTATGTTATAAAAAGTAGTGATAATTATTGTCATAATTTTGAATATCCTTTTAATGAACATTACTCTTTTAATGTGGAAACAATTTTTAGTATTCGAGTTTCATATGACACTCCCACTATTGTGAATGAGAATAAAATTGCTTATATGGAGAGTAATAAATTTTCTATGCTTTTGGATCATGAAAAGAATGCTTTATGTGATGGTTATATTGATGAATCTATTCATGATGCTATTGAAAATTATGATGAGAGAGGAACTTATGATTCATGATGCTCTTGTTATGTTTCAATCCTTATCTTTTATGCGAGCATCATTGAACTCATCATGCCTAGCTAAAAGGCATTAAAGAAAAGTGCTTGTTGGGAGACAACCCAACACTTTTACCTACTGTTTTTGTGTGTTCACATGGTTATGCTACTGTAGTAATCATGTTTTATTGCTTTTATTTCAATAAAGTACCAAGTAAAGCCTTTGGGATAGTGTGGATGATAGTTGACTTGATTTTGTGCAAAAACAGAAACTTTTGTGCCCAGTAACAGAATTGTTTAAATTCACTGGAGAGTAGAAAAACTCTGAATTTTTTAAGGTTATTGGGTCTACAAATTTTATACGTTTTCCTAATTTTATAGAAATTTTTGAGTTAAATAAGTATGACCTTAATTCAGATCTTTACATACTGTTCTGTTTTTGACAGATTCTGTTTTCAATGCATAGTTTGCATGTTTTATGGTTTCTATGGCTTATATTGCTTAATATAAATTGTGAAAATTGTAGAGTACAGTAGGAATTGTGTGAGAACAATTATGAATCTTATCTTTACAGTACCAAAGTGAATGATTTGTCTTTATCATACTAACCCATCTCACGAAGTTCTGTTAAGTTTTGTGTGATTGAAGTTTTCAAGTTTTGGGTGAGATATCGATATGAGGAGAATAAGGAGTGAAAAGACCCTAAGCTTGGGGATGCCCAAGGCATCCCCAAGTTAATATTCAAGGAAGATCCAAGCAACTAAGCTTGGGGATGCCCCGGAAGGCATCCCCTCTTTCGTCTCCGACATTATCGGTAACCTCACTTGGAGCAATAATTTTATTCGTCACATGATATGTGTTTTTCTTGGAGCGTTATTTTATTTTATTTGTATTTGCTTGCTGATATTTATAATAATGTTTTGCATCTTTCATTTCAATAAAAATGTCAAGTATAGCCTTTGCCATGCTTATTTTGCAAGTATATGAGTTGCTGTTTCAAAACAGAAAGTTTATCGCTGTTGCAAAAATTCCCAAGAAAAGTCAGAATGTAATAAAAGGTTGAAATTTTCTGAATAGTAAGCTACAATAAATTTTATACAGTGTGCTAATTTTTCAGAATTTTTGGAGTTAGGGAAGTATGATGAATATTGCACTCTTTACAGACTGTTCTGTTAGGACAGATTGCTGTTATGTTTGCATTGTTTGCATATGTTTGCTTGTTTAATGATTCTATTTGAGGATAGGAGTATTAAATATGCAGAGGCATTTAGTATGCAATGTTAAATAATAATTTTAGTGATTTTCTACAGTAGAGAATGATAAGGTGTTGCATTGATTTATACTAACTTATCTCACGAGTTCTTGTTAAGTTTTGTGTGGATGAAGTTTTTAAGATTTAGGGAAACCATGATATAAAAGGAATTAAGGAGACACAAAAGCTCAAGATTGGGGATGCCCAAGGCATCCCAGGATAATATTTCAAGAAGTCTCAAGCATCTAAGTTTGGGGATGCCCCGGTAGGCGTCCCACCTTTCTTCATCAACAATTATCGGCTAGCCTCGGTTGAGCCTAAGTTTTTTGCTTCTTCACATGATGTGTGCTATTCTTAGAATTTCATTTTGTTTTTTTTGCTTGCTGTTTTAATAAAGTACTTAGACCTGAAAGTTTTTAAATAAGAAAGAGTCCTCACTTAGCTACCGCTTTACTCAACTACTCGCTTGATCTTCACTTATATCTTTTTGGAGTAGTTTGTTATTTACTCTTGTGCTTCACTTATATCCTATGAGTAAATTGTTGAATGAATTGAATATCATGAAGTTGAAATTATATTTCCATATCATGCCTAGTAGTGGCTTCACATTGGGTTTAGAAAGTGAAATCTTTTGAAGCTTGACAATCACAATATTGGTCATACAAGCAATTCATGAATGATTAGTATAAGGAAGAGAACTTTCACATGCAAATATATTATCTTGGACATCTTCTATGATTGTGAATACCCATTAATTATTTTCAAACCTGAGAAAATTAGTTGAAGTTGGACAAGTAAGACAACGTAATGAGTTATGGTTGTGTATATTTGCATAGAAGTTATATTGTCATGGATCCTCCAACATGTGGTGTTTGCCTAGGATCTTTTGCTAGCCAAAAATTCGTACTAAGTAGAGATACTACTTGTGCATCCAAAAACCCTTAAACCCAGTTTCTTGCCATGAGTGTCCACCATACCTACCCATTGATTGAAAAAGATCCGTCAAGTAAGTTGTCATCGGCGCATAAAGCAATAAAAATTGCTCCTAAATATGTTTGATCTTTTATTGTAAGGGAAAATTGAGCGTTGTACGAACTTGTGATGGCAAAGTAATAAAAGTGACGGACTGCATAATAAAGGTTGCTATCATAAGGGGCAATATAACGTGACATTTCTTTGCATTAAGAGCTTGGGCATCCAAATAAAAAGCGCATGACAACCTCTGGTTCCCTCTGCGAAGGGCCTATCTTTTACTTTTCAGTATTTACTTTTATGCAAAGAGTCAATAAAATGCATTCTCATTTCAACCTCAATTATTCTCTAGTTGGCAAGCATCATGTGATGGGGAAAGATCTAGGGACATATGACCAGTCAAATATATTTGATCATGATTTATTATTGTTGACAATTATCTCTATGATAAATGAGTTGGGAGGCGAAACATTAAGCCCCTATCTTTCTCTGTGTTCCATGGATGCCATTTGTTCTAAGAATATGCTTTGACTAGTAGAAATCATGGAAAACTATATGATGATTGAGTATGTGGAGCTCTTACTTAGACTCTGTTGAATAGGTTGAATTGCAATTGTTTGGTGACTAAGATAGGTTGTTGAGTTTCAAGAGAATTCATTGTTTGAACCTTAACATGTGAATTGGTTGCTACTTTAACATGAAAAGTTTTATGGGAAATAATTGTTGTTATGTTGCTATGAAAAGTGATTGAAATTTTCATTGATCAAACTTATGCACTTTGCTAGCATTCACACTTCATAAATTATTTCTTTTATCATTTACCTACTCGAGGACGAGCAGGAATTAAGCTTGAGGATGTTGATATGTCTCCAACGTATCTATAATTTATGAAGTATTCATGCCATGTTTACAATAATTTTATATGGTTTTGGTATGATTTGCATGGAACTAACCCGGACTGACGCTGTTTTCAGCAGAACTACCGTGGTGTTGTTTTTTGTGCAGAAATGAAAGTTCCCCAAATGAGCTGAAACTTTTTGATGATTTTTTTGGAACAAAAGAGACCCTCGAAGCTTCGTGGAAGGACCAGAAGGTGAAGGAGTAGGGCACAAGACACCGGGGCGCGCCCCGGTGGGTTGTGCTCACCTCGAGGCCCATTTTAGCATGAAACCAACGCCAAAAATTCCTATAAATACAGAAACCCCCAGAAGTAACCTTAGATCAGAAGTTCCGCCGCCACAAGCCTCTGTAGCCATGAAAAACCAATCTAGACCCCGTTTCGGCACTCCGTCGGAGGGGGAAATCATCACCGGTGGCCATCTTCATCATCCCGGTGGCCACCATGATGAGGAGGGAGTAGTCCACCCTCGGGGCTGAGGGTTTGTACCAGTAGCTATGTGTTTAATCTCTCTCTCTCTCTTGTGTTCTTGAGATTGCACGATCTTGATGTATCGTGGGCTTTGTTAATATAGTTGGATCATATGGTGTTTTCCCATCTTGTTGTGATGAATTGAGTTTTCCCTTTGAGATTTTGTTTTATCGGATTGAATATTTTTATGGATTTAAGAGCACTTGATCTATGTCTTGGCACTCAACTCGCGAATTCCCGAGGTGACATTGGGGTAATCTATGCATAGGGGTTGATGCATGTTCTCGTCTTTGTTTCTTCGGTAGAAATCTTGGGGCACTCTTTGAGGTTCTTTGTGTTGGATTGAGTATTATGAATCTGAAATTATTTGATGCATATCGTATAATCAACTCACGGATACTCGCAGTGACATTGGAGTATCTAGGTGACATTAGAGTTGGTTGATGTGTATCATATGGTGTTATTTTAGTACGAACTCTTGGTTAGATCGGTCGGAAAGAATAGCTTGGTGTTATTTTAGTACGAACTCTAGGATAGATTGATCGGAAAGAATAGCTTTGAGGTGGTTTCGTACCCAACAACCAATTTCATCTTATGTTCTCTGCTAGATAGGAACTTTGGAGTGATTCTTCATCACACGTTGAGGGATGGTTATATGATCCAGTTAGATTAGCATTGTTGAGAGATTGCACTAGCGAAAGTACGGACCCTAGGCCTCATTTTCAAGCATTGCAATACCGTTTGTGCTCACTTTTGCTACTCATTACCTTGCTGTTTTTTATTGTTACTATTACAAAAATCAATATCTACTATCGTTACTACACTTTTATCACTATCTCTTCGCCGAACTAGTGCACCTATACAATTTGCCATTGTATTTGGTATGTTGGGGACACAAGAGACTTTTTGTTATTTGGTTGCAGGGTTGTTTGAGAGAGACCATCTTCATCCTACACCTCCCACGGATTGATAAACCTTAGGTCATCCACTTGAGGGAAATTTGCTACTATCCTATAAAACTCTGCGTTTGGAGGCCCAACACGAGTCTACAAGAACAAGTTGTGTAGTAGACATCAAGCGGTGGCGGGATAAATACTTTGCACTTTATTGAAACAAAAGCTATAAAACATGATTACTATAGTAGCATAATCATGTGAACACACAAAAACAGTAGGGGTAAAAATTGGGTTGTCTCCCAACAAGCGCTTTTCTTTAATGCCTTTCTAGCTAGGCATGATGATGTCAATGATTCTCACATAGAAGATAAGAATTGAAACATAAAGAAAGCATCATGAAGCATATGACTAGCACATTTAAGTCTAACGCACTTCCTATGCATAGGGATTCTATGAGCAGACAATTTCTGGGAGCAAGAATCAACTAGCATAGGAAGGTAAAACAAGCAAAACTTCAAGATTTTCAACACATAGAGAGGAAACTTGATATTATTGAGATGTGTAAAAGCATAAGTTTCTCTCTCATAATAATTTTCAGTAGCATCATGAATGAATTCAACAATATAACTATCACATAAAGCATTCTTTTCATGATTCATAAGCATAGAAATTTTACTACGCTCCACATAAGCAATTTTATTCTCATGAATAGTAGTGGGAGCAAACTCAACAAAATAACTATCATGTGAGGCATAATCCAATTGAAAATTAAAATCATGATGACAAGTTTCATGGTTATCATTATTCTTTATAGCATACATGTCATCACAATAATCATCGTAGATAGCAAATTTGTTCTCATAATCAATTGGAACCTCTTCCAAAATAGTGGCTTCATCACTAAATAAAGTCATGACCTCTACAAATCCACTTTTATCAATATTGTGAAAAGATTCAACACCCTCCAAAATAGTGGGATCACTAACTAGAGTTGACACTCTTCCAAACCCACTATCATCAACACAATCATCATAAATAGGAGGCATGCTATCATCATAGTAAATATTCTCATCAAAACTTGAGGGACTAAAAATATCTTCATCAAACATAGCATCCCCAAGCTTATGGCTTTGCATATCATTAGCATCATGGATATTCAAGGAATTCATACTAACAACATTGCAATCATGCTCATCATACAAAGATTTTATGCCAAACATTTTATTGACTTCTTCTTCTAACACTTTGGCACAATTTTCCTTTCCATCATTTTCACGAAAGACATTATAGAGATGAAGCATATGAGGCAACCTCAATTCCATTTTTTGTAGTTTTCTTTTATAGACGAAACTAGTGATAAAACAAGAAACTAAAAGATTCAATTACAAGATCTAAAGATATACCTAAAGAACTAACCTCCCCGGCAACGGCGCCAGAAAAGAGCTTGATGTCTACTACGCAACCTTCTTCTTGTAGACTCGTGATGGGCCTCCAAGCGCAGAGTTTTGTAGGACAGTAGCAAATTACCGTCAAGTGGATGACCTAAGTTTTATCAATCCGTGGGAGGCGTAGGATGAAGATGGTCTCTCTCAAACAACCCTGCAACCAAATAACAAAGAGTCTCTTGTGTCCCCAACACATCCAATACAATGGTAAATTGTATAGGTGCACTAGCTCGGCGAAGAGATGGTGATACAAGTGTAATATGGATGGTAGATATAGGTTTTTTGTAATCTGAATATATAAAAACAGCAAGGCAACTAATGATAAAAGTGAGCACAAACGGTATTGCAATGCTTGAAAACAAGGCCTAGGGTTCATACTTTCACTAGTGCAAAGTCTCTCAACAATGATAACATAATTGGATCATATAACAATCCATCAACGTGCAATAAAGAATCATTCCAAAGTTTCTATCGGAGAATGTAGGACGAAAATGTCTATCAACCCCTATGCACAGATTACCCCAATGTCACCTCGGGAATCCGTGAGTTGAGTGTCAAAACATACATCAAGTGAATCAATAGAACATCCCATTGTCACCACAGATATCCCATCGCAAGACATACATCAAGTGTTCTCAAATCCAATACTCAATCCAACATAATGAAACCTCAAAGAGCAAGACTCAATTCATCACAAGAAGGTAGAGGGGGAAGAACACCATAAGATCCAACTATAATAACAAAGCTCGCGGTACATCAAGATCGTGCCAAATCAAGAACACGAGAGAGAGAGAGATCAAACACATAGCTACTGGTACATACCCTCAGCCCCGAGGGTGAACTACTCCCTCCAAGTCATGGAGACCACCGTGATGATGAAGATGGCCTCCGGTGATGGTTTCCCCCTCTGGCAGGGTGCCGGAACGGGCTCCCGATTGGTTTTTCGTGGCTACAGAGGCTTGCGGCGGCGGAACTTCCGATCTAGGGTTCTTTTCGGGGGTTTCTATATTTATAGGAATTTTTGGCGTCGCAAACAAGTCAGGGGGGTTCCCGAGGAGCCACAAGCTAGGGGCGCGCCCTAGGGGGACGCCCCCTAGGCTTGTGGTGGCCTCGGGACTCTTCTGGCCCAACTCCGATGGTCTGTGGGTCTCTTCTGGTCCATAAAAAATCACCGTAAATTTTCAGCTCGTTTGGACTCCGTTTGATATTCCTTTTCTGTAAAACTCAAAAACAAGAAAAAAAACATAAACTGGCACTGGGCTCTAGGTTAATAGGTTAGTCCCAAAAATAATATGAAATAGCATATTAATGCATATAAAACATCCAAAACAGATAATATAATAGCATGGAACAATCAAAAATTATAGATACGTTGGAGACGTATCAGCCACCTTTATGCAAAACAAGTTGCATGTTAGTCGGTGGAACCGGTCTCATGTACGTGGACATGTAAGGTTGGTCCGAGCCGCTTCATCCCATAATACAGCCGAATCAAAATAAGAATTTGGAGGTAAGCAATATGAACATCACCGCCCACAACTCCTTTGTGTTCTACTCGTGCATATCATCTACGCATAGACCTGGCTCATGATGCCACTATTGGGGAACATTGCATGGAAAACAAAAAACTTCTACGCACACGCAAGATCTATCCATGGAGATGCATAGCTATGAGAGGGGGAGAGCACCTGCATACCCTTGTAGATTGCTAAGCGGAAGCATTTATCAACGCGGTTGATGTAGTTGTACACTTTCACGATCTGTCCCGATCAAGTACCGAATGTACGGCACCTCCGCGTTCAGCACACGTTCTGCTCGATGACGTCCTCGCCTTCTTGATCCAGCAAGAGAGGCAAAGTAGTAGATGAGTTCCGGCAGCACGGCGGCGTGATGACAGTGGTGGTGAAACTATTCCATAGGTCTTCACCAAGCACAACGGTTTAGAGCGGAGGACGAACTAGAGGGAGAGGGGACACCGCACACGGCTTGGGGATTCGTGGTGTGTGGCGCCCCCTCCCCTCCTCACATATATATAGGTGGAGGGGGAGGGGAGGCAGCCCTAGGCGCACTCCAAGGGGGCTGGCGGCCGCCCTAGGGCGCCTGCCCTAGGCGCGCCCCCTTCCTACCTATGCGCGTGGGGAGAAGGCAGGAGGGGAGGCGCCCCCCCCCTTTCCTTTCCTTGAGCGTGGAAGAGAAGGTAAGAGGGGGCTAGCCCTCTTCCTTCCTTACCTAGGGCTGGCGGCCATGAGGTGAGGGCGCGCCAACCCCATTTGGGCTGGTGTGCTCTCTCTCATTGGCCCGCTTGGCCCAATAAGCTCTCGTGGCCTTCCGGAACCCCTTCCGGTAATCCAACAATATTCCTGTGCATTCCGAAACCCTTTCGGAGACCAAATACTATCATCCTATATATCACTCTTTACCTACGTACCATTCCGGAGCTCCTCGTCATGTCCGTGATCTCATCCGGGACTCCGAACAACATTCGATCACCAACATACATAACTCTTATAATACTATATCGTCAATGAACGTTAAGCCCCTGCACAACATGGCGCTCCCACCCACCCACCCCTAAACCCTAGCGCACCGACGATCTTCACACACCTCCAGTAAGTTGGTGATTGGCTCTGATCATCTTCTCATGCGTCCTCTGATCTTCATTCCCATACCCTTTGTGATGGGTTCTCCTTCTGGATCTACTCTTGGCTTGGATTTCTCCAAGGGTAGAGTTTTTAGTGATGAGATCTATAATGCCTCGGGCCTCACCGTTCATCCTATGGAGAATATGGGATCATTTACACTAGTGGTCTCATTCAGTAGGCATGATTTTCGGCTCACGGAGGATTCTGTGGCGGCAACACTTGAATCTGCGTTGGGAGGTTCTACCATCAATCTCATGGTCTCGGCCATCGGGGATAAGGTATTCAACTTTAATGTTTCATGCAAGGATGTTGGTTTTGACATTGTGGATATACGATCCTTCTCCTACCCTCAATTCAAATGCTACTTTCATTTGTGGGGCAATGGGGGACCAAATTGGGTCCGTGAGTTCAAGATTTGGAAGAAAGAGTGTGATGCAGAGTGGATTTTAGTTAGCCCTTCCAAGCGTAGAGCAGCTTTGGGTCTCTTAGCGATGCATAATCCGCCTGCAAAGTCTGCTCTTAAATCTGGCTCTTCTATTCGTAAGAAGTTATCCTTTGCTACATTTCAAAATTATAATGTTTGCAAAGGCTATCGTTACCATGCCTCTGCTGATTGCATAACTGCTGCCGAGTTTGTTGGCTATCATATTGCTGATAATGAGCGTGTGATTATTCATCCACCTCAGCCCACTGATCTTCAATGGACAGTGGCCTCGCCTCCGATTGTTTTTGGCATGGTGGGCTCGTCGGTGATTCAACAACGCCGTGATTAACAATGTCTATCTCTAGCTTCTTTGGAACGTACCCTACATGGGACATGTTCTTTGAATGCTCATGATGGGCCTTCAGCTCCCAGGCCCATTTCATCTGTTATGGGCCCTTCTACCGAATTGATCGGGCCTAGCCCAGTTAGCTCTCCTCAGGAAATCCTAGAGTCTCAGGAGGCGCATGCTGCTTTTGAAACCATGATTGATAATATGCATGGTTGAGGAGATCTTGACTTGCCAAAAGTGTTCATTATCTGGTCATTTTGAAAAAACTGCCCCCTCAATATTGTTTGTTTGGCATGCTCACGCGAGGGCCACAGTAATTAAGCGGGATTGTGAGAAGATCGCAACCGAGCAGGGTTTATTTTGGAAGCCAAAATTTCAGCCGGCTCCTTCGGTTCCCAATACCAGTCTCGAGTCTGCCGCCACCTCTTCTGTCAGGGCCATCTCGTCTAGTCCATTAACTTCACCAAAAAACCCTGCGGGCAGCCCTCCGGCGACTCCTCCACCACCAACTTCATCTCCGGCTTCACCATCTCCAGCTTGTTCTTCTGAGCCCATGACAGTCTTTGCCATTGATCCTCTTCGGTACGTGCTGGCGGGCCACCACATCATTGATGGTGGTGTCAATCATGTGCCGAGGACGTTCGTCATGCTGCCATGTCCGATTGTGAAGCGGCATGAGGAGTACGTGGTGGCGGAGGTTATGCCATTGCCGTCGCTGAATCAGGTGGGACCTACGCGTGAAGCTGTGGTTGACTTCTTGGAGAACATAGGAGTTCATGTTCGGTCTGCTCAGCCTTGGGTTTGCAGTGTGGGTTTGTTTCAACTACGGGATGCTGGTGTTCGTTTCCCTCTTTTGCAATTGCCGCCGCAGCCATTGGGAAACGATACTTTTGTTCGCTTCCATAAGCATGATGAAGGGGTTGGCTTTAGGGGAGCTCATGGTTTTCGTGATGGTTGTCTGATGTTCCTGGGGATTCCTCTTGATCTTTGCAACACGGAAAATATTTGCGCCGCTGTCAATACTTTTGGCAAGTTTCAGCATTGGATTGAAGATGATCCTTATATGGTCAGATCGATTATGTTTGTGTCTTTTCCAGAAGATATCTTGGTCCCGAGAGATGTGGTTTTCACTGATTATGCAGCTTATGGTGGTGCTAAGTTCTCTTGGATAGCACCGTGCTATATTTTAGGTGCAAAATTTGCAAAACAGATGCCCGAGGACGAAGATCCAATGCCACTTGATGGTAATCCACACCCCTTGCCAGGAGCTCTGATCCCAGATATGCATAACTTTGTTTTGCCTCCATATCCGGCTATTGGCTAGAATGATCTTCCTCCGGTGCCAGCCCCCATGCATGATAATGTTGACCCTGATAATTGGGGCCATGGTCATTGGGGTGATGATGATGAGGAGCAGCAAGATAACCAAAACCCCCATGATCAACTTGCTCAAGATCAAGAATCTATGGTCATCAACAATTCAATGCAATCTGAGTCTGAAGTACAGTTGCAAGAGCCTCCTCAGCAGTTTTTTGATGTTAATGATTGGGCCATTGTTCCATATCAGCCGCCAGCTATTCAGTACGACAGAATTGTTCTGGGTTCAGTCAAGCTTGTTTATGGGCCAGTGTTGCCGCCAGAGATGGCATGGAAAAGATCATTTGAATCTCTCATGCAGTTTTGCCCCACTTATGAAATTCCTTAACAGATGCCTGTGTTGGATTTGCAGCCCATCGTGTTGTCTAAGCAGAGCTGGGCCATTGCTTTTGATGATGTTCAAGTCCTCTTGCAACTACAGTGGAGGGAGGCCCAAGGTTCCAAAAAGCCTAGGCCTGTTACTCGAGCCCTCTTTTCTGAGCCTACTGTGTCTGACAGTTTCCCTTCAGAGCCACTGGTTGACAGTCAGGACACGCTTGATATGACTCCGATGGTCTAGCCTGATGAAGTTTTTTCATTCTCTATGCTATGTGACAGGAAGAAGACTCACCATCAGAAGACACTGGCTCCCACTCCCATTGTGGATACTGAGGTTAGAAGGTGCACCCGCAGTTCAGTTAAGAGGGATGCTTATAAACCTGTCTTTCAGGAATTACAGCAGCAGCCCAAGAAGAAGATGCCAAAGTGCAAGCCTATGACTGCATCTCTCTCTGAGGAACTTCCTGGTGCTAAGGAATCAAATGTAGTGCCACCTCCTACACCTATCAGGCAGATTCAAGAGGTTGGTCATGATCTTCAGATCCCTGCTGAGCAGCTCACTGTGGAAAAGCTTATGGCTAATCCTAAGGACAACAAGCCGGCTATTAGAGATGATTAGTTGTTATATGATATTATGGGTTTGCCATGCCCATAAATTGGCCATGTCCTTTTTATTTTATCTGTTGGCTTGTTATCATCCTTGTAATAATTTAGGATGGGAACCTTTCTATGTTTTGGGTCTGAACTATCTGAAGTGCTATTATATAGTGCTTCTCTGCTATCCTTCAGTTGTGGTTTATTATGAATAATTATAATTGCAAGAGCTGGAGTGTGTTTTGTTGGAATGTGAGGGGACTTAACTCTCCTGCCAAGAAGCATGCTGTCAAACAAAAAATTGATGAGAGCCAATGCGTGGTAGCATGCTTCCAAGAGACCAAATGTGAGAACTTTGATATCAGAGAAATAAGGGCTTTCTGTCCCAGTTCGATACTTTTGCTTTTCGCACCTTCTGTGGGTGCCTCAGGGGGAATACTTGTTGTCTGGAATTCCTCTGTTTTATTTGGCATGCTGGTGGAGGTACAACCTATTGCTGTGGTTGTCTGTTTTACCTCTAGGCAGAATAATGAGCAGTGGTCTTTGGTATCTGTTTATGGGCCTTGTCAGGGTGAGGCCAGAGATAGTTTTGTGTCATGGTTATATAATTTAAATATCCCAGTTGATGATAACTGGTTGATAATTGGGGATTTTAACTTTATCAGATCTACTAAAAATAGAAATATGCCAGGGGGAGATATAAATGGTATCTTTATTTTTAATGAAATCATTGGGCACCTAGGGCTACTGGAGTTGCCTCTTAAGGGGAAATCTTTCACCTGGTCTAACATGCAAGACTCCCCTTTGTTGGAACAACTGGATTGGTTCTTCACATCCACCAATTGGATCACTATTTATCCTATTACTGAGGCTCTTCCATTGGCTAGGACTGCTTCTGAACATGTGCCATGTGTGGTTGTAATTAAAACCACTCTGCCAAAGTGCAAAATCTTCAGGTTTGAGAATTATTGGGTCCAAATGGAAGGTTTTCTTGAGTGTGTGCAGAATTCATGGAGCAAACCATCTTACAAAACACATTCTTCTGCTATCATTGCTGATAAGCTCAAGACCCTTAGACAAGACCTTAAAAAGTGGCAAACTGGTCTTTCTAAGATGAAGCTGCTTATTGCTAAATGCAACAAGGTTATTCTGCTGCTGGACAACTTGGAAGAAATCAGGCCATTGTTTAGGCAGGAATTTAATTTCAGGAAAATTGTTAAGCTTCATGTGGATAAGTTGTTGCACCTGTAGTACTTGTATTGGAAGAAGAGGTGTACTATCAGATACATTAAGGTGGGAGAGGAAAACACCAAATTTTTCCATGCCATGGCCACTGAGAGATTCAGAAGGAATTCTATTGCCAGCTTGCAGCAACTCGATGGTACAGTTATCTTTGAACACTCACAAATGGAAGGGATGATTTGGAATGCTTTTAAAGGGAGAATGGGGGTTTCTAGAGGTATTATTATGGGTTTTGACCTAAGTTCTTTGTTAAAGCATATGTGTCTGGTTTGGATATTTTAATCAAACCATTTACTGTGTAGGAAATGGACCTTGTAGTCAAGCATATGCCTATTGATAAAGCTCCTGGATCTGATGGTTTCAATGGTCTCTTCTTTAAAAAATGTTGGCACATCATTAGAAATGATACTCTGGCTCAGGACTTTTATGAAGGCAGAGCTAAGTTGGAAAATATTAATGGGTCTTTCATTACTCTTATACCTAAAAAGCTCTCACCTGAAGTGGTAGGGGATTATAGGCCAATCTCTTTGACTAGTATGGGAGTCAAGTTTCTGTCCAAGATGGCTGCTAATAGATTCCAGGAGTTGATCATGATGTGCATTCATAAAAATTAGTATGGTTTCATTAAATCAAGGACTATTCAGGACTGCATTGGCTGGACCTTAGAGTACCTGCATCAATGTCATCAGTCTAAGAGGCCCATCTTAATTCTAAAGCTTGATTTTTGAGAAGGCTTTTGATTCCATTGAGCATGAAGCTATTTTTTAGATTATGAAATATAAAGGGTTTAATGCAAAATGGATCTGTTGGGTAAAGGAATTGTTGACCTTCGGAACTTCTTCAGTTCTTTTGAATGGTGTGCCTAGCAAGCAATTTGTCTGTAAAAAAGGTGTGAGGCAAGGTGATCCTGTTTCACCCCTTCTCTTTATCCTGACTGCAGATTTATTGCAGTCTGTGGTTAATGATATGCATCAAAAAGGGGAGCTTCAATTGCCCATTCCTTGTCATGACAAGGATTACCCAATTGTGCAGTATGCTGATGACACATTGATAATTGTTCCAGCTGATGAACAACAATTATTGGCACTTAAGAGAATGTTGTTAGTCTTCTCACAATCAACTGGTCCTGATGTAAACTATCATAAATCTTCTATGGTCCCAATTAATGTATCACAAGAGGAAACTGAGAGATTAGCCTCCATCTTTGGTTGTCAAGTGGGGAAGATGCCCTTTACATATTTGGGCTTGCCTGTGGGAACCACTAGACCTACAATGTCTGATCTTATGCCTCTGGTAACCTGCATGGAGAGGAGAATGACTGCTAGTTCATCTTTCCTGGCTCAGGGTGGCAGATTACAATATCTTAATTCTACTTTATCTTCCTTACCAATCTTCTTCCTTTGTAGCTTGTTCATCCCACCTGGTATCTTCAAGCAACTGCAGAGAATTCAGAGGCAATGTTTGTGGAGGAAGAATAGGCAAGAACCTGCCCCATACCTGGCTGCTTGGGAGTTGATTTGCAGACCCAAGAATAAAGGTGGCCTAGGCATTCTTGATCTTGGTTTTCAAAATGTGGCTCTGCTATTGAAGCATGTTAACAAGTTCCTTAATAAAGCAGATATTCCTTGGGTGCAACTCATTTGTAATTCATATTATCATGAGCTTGTGCCCCAAGGAACAGCATCATGTGGGTCTTTTTGGTGGAAGGACATTCTCAAGCTACTAGATCAGTTCGGAGAGGTTTCTTGGGTTGATGTCAATGAAGGAGATACTGCTCTTTTCTGGCAGGATAAATGGAAGGTGGGTGATTCTGTTATGCCTCTGCAACACATATTCCCAAGGTTGTTCTCCTATGTCAAGGACACTTTGGTGTTAGTAAAAGAAGGTTTCAATAATTCCAACCTGCTAGCATGGTTTCACTTGCCTCTTTCTGGGCAAGCTCATCAAGAGCTTCAAGTTTTGCAAAATCTGCTCCAGAGCCATGAGAGACAACCTGAATTGAAAGATGTTTGGTCCTGGCATGGTACTAGTAAATCGTATACTCCCAAATAGTTCTACATTTCTAGGTTTATTAGTCATACTTTCAACCCTCTTCTGCTATGGATTTGGAAAAGTTGTTGCACCATGAAAATAAAAGTTTTTGCATGGATGCTCATTATGGATAGATTAAACACCAAGGATATGGTGGAAAGAAGGCATTGGCATATTGATGATGGAGTTAATTGTGTGCTCTGCCCCACACACGCCAGGGAAGATAGAGACCATCTATTCTTCAATTGCAACTTCAGTCAGAGGGTTTGGAACTTCTTACAGATTGATTGGTCTGCTGGTAATGAAATGGGTCAGGTTGCCCTAAATGCTAAGAGGAATTTTGCACAGGCTTTGTTTGCTGAGGTGGTCTTCACAGCTTGTTGGAATATTTGGATCATCAGGAATGGGAAAGTTTTCAGGAAAGAGAGGCCTAGTTTTAACAGATGGAGAGGGGCTTTTATACATGACATGTACCATCTTTCTCATAGAATTAAGGTGAGGCATAAGGAGGACCTGGTTAGATGGGTCTCCTTCTACCACCCCCCCCCCCCATAATTGTTTCTTCCTTTTTCTGTAGTTTGTAAATAGTTAGTTTTTCTTTTTTGATGCCCTTGGTTACTGCTGGTAGCCCTTGTAATTCTTGTACCTCTTTTTTATTAATAAAAGGCTGTGGGGGGTTTACCCTACAGCGTTCAGTTAAAAAAACGAACGTTAAGCATGCGGACCCTACGGGTTCGAGAATGATGTAGACATGACCGAGACGCTTCTCTGGTTAATAACCAATAGCGGGACCTAGATGCCCATTGGTTCCTACATATTCAACGAAGATCTTTATCGGTCGAACATTTATGACAACATATGTAGTTCCCTTTGTCTGTCGGTATGTTACTTGCCCGAGATTCGATCGTCGGTATCTCCATACCTAGTTCAATTTCGTTACCGGCAAATCTCTTTACTCGTTCCGTAATGCATCATCTTGTAACTAACTCCTTAGTCACTTTGCTTGCAAGCTTCTTGTGATGCTGTATTACTGAGAGGGCCCAGAGATACCTCTCTGTCAAACAGAGTGACAAATCCCAGTCTCGATTCATGCCAACTCTACAGACACATTCGAAGATACCTGTAGAGCACCTTTATGATCACCCAGTTACGAAGTGGTGTTTGATAGCACACAAGGTATTCCTCCGGAGTCTGGGAGTTGCATGATCTCATGATCGAAGGAATATGTATTTGACATTAAGAAAGCAGTAGTAATAAACTGAACGATCATATTGTAAGCTAATGGATGGGTCTTGTCCATCACATCATTCTCCTAATGATGTGATCCCGTTATCGAATGACAACTCATGTCTATGGTTAGGAGACCTTAACCATCTTTTGATCAAAGAGCTAGTCTAGTAGACGCTTACTAGGGACTTGGTATTTGCTTATGTATTCACACATTTATTTAAGATTCCGGTCAGTACAATTATAGCATGAATAATAAACCTTTATCATGATTAAGGAAATATAATAATAACCACTTTATTATTGCCTCTAGGGCATATTTCCTACAGAATCTCCTATAGGTTCAATAAACCTTGGTTCTTAACTAAGGGAAATAATTTTTGCTACTACACTACATCACCCTTGCTCTTCAGGGAATCACAACGCCTATCACAAGTAGCAGAAGAATTTCTTGTGTCGTTGCCCGTGAGGCTTCACCAAACAAGTCCATGTTCCTTCGCTCACATTTATCAATTTGCTTGTTTTATTTTCTTTGCCATTTGCCTTTTTATTTGCCTTATCTTTTTCATCTGCCCCTTCTCTAAAAATGAAAAATAAGAATACCAAAAATATCTTGTGTGCTATCTTTGCTTGAATTGCCATTATGTCAACTCAAGAAAATACTAAGTTGTGCAATTTCTCAAATACTAATAATAATGATTTTATTAGTACACTAATTGCTCCTGCCGCCACTAGTGCAGAGTCATATGATATAAAAGTTGCTCTATTAAATATTCTTATAAAAGAACAATTTGCCGAAAATCCTAATGAAGATGCTGCATCCCATCTTTTGCTACATCCCATCCTAATCTCCAATGAAATGACATTTGCCACATTCGCGAATGTAGAGAAATTATTCCCGGACATTCTCAACCCTCACTCTTATCATAAAATCCACTAACTCGTGTTCTGAGTGAGCCAGTGATTGACGTCGCCATGGCAGGTGAACAACAAGGGACAAGGGCGGCAACCGCCTTCTTATCTTAGTGCTAATATCTCCTGGTTTTATATTGGACCAACCCTTCATCTTAGGCTCTACCATGATGGCGTCATGCTCATGTGTTGTCATAGAAAAAGAAAAGTATGCATAGAAATTTCATCCCAAAGGCAACTTGCACCTACTCCCACCTCCCATAAGATGTATATTTTTAACCCTCACCTCTCTAGGATACATAGGTATTTTTGTTATCCTTTTATCCCTCTATACCTGGTCAACCTCCAAGCCTGTTGTGGTCTTCAATATAAGCCGGCTATTAATATTCACGATACTTAATTCCAAATTAGAATAAAACTGACCTCAAATCAATCAAACCAACCAGGATTATGTTAATATGCATGATGCCAAATTCAAAATTAGAACTAAAACCGACTTTAATATACATAAGTGTACAATAAGCTGTATGTTTGCTAATGACATTTTTCATGAATGGAAATTGATAAAGTAGTAGTTTAAACTTTCTTTTCTTTACCAGCAGGCCATCGTTAGATGAAGACAATAAAGGTGGCAATTTAAAGAGGAAATGCACAACAATGACTACGGGAGATAAATAGTATGAATATGTTTTACACTTATACATACACATACACACTGTAATACAAATCAAGGACATGAGATAGTCTACTTATTTCAAGCTACCAAGATCATACTTTGGTAGTTGACGGTAATTTTTCTTACACAAAAATGATTGTGTAAGAGATCTTTGGTTTCTGTCACTAGAATTAAATGTGAGCATATCCTCTTCCATCCACAAATCATCGGTTTCTTGCTCTTGATGTCTTGTATGCCACCACCTTCTTGCCTTCTTTCCTAGATGGGTTGCACAGTCTAAAGAGAAATACATGCCAAAGCCGGCACCTCCTTTGTCACTCCATCGTTCAACATTCTCCAAGACATCCTTTCTAAGGATGGTGTATACAACCCTTTGCTCATATTTAGTCAACTGCCTTTTTTAGAAGCCTACCCACTTGATTTGCGAGGTTTTTTTAACATGCTCCCTCTTACCCCCCCCCCCCTTTTCACATGATAGGTAAGAGTACAATATAGATCTAAGCTGTTGATTGCATTAAGTAGTGGGTCTGATTAACTCTTGCCTTTTTACCTTCCATGTGAAAAGAGAGGGTAAGAGGGACCATGTTAAAATTGCTCTTGATCTGCAAGTTAACAAATCTGGAATTAGTACTGTTATGAAAAATGCTACCATTCCTATTATGAAAATATGTTTGCATGCTACTAATGCAAAATCTAACCTTCCTATTTTCTAAATAAAGGTAGTTCATACTCCTTCCTAGCATTTTCATATGATTGTTCCATCTAGTAGCATTCAATTGCATGTTACTATTGCAACTCCGCAAAAGGAAAAACAAATCTACAACAGAAAATCTATTACTTTTCTAATTCAAGATTTTTTTGCTGGTTTCTGTAAATCAAATTTGCTCATACTATTTGCTATTCATTCCATATTACTGTTGCCATAGTGAAACGAATAAAATAGATCTAGGGTGAAAACATCTAATCATTTCTTTTCTATTATTTTCAAGGGTTTTCGAATATAAAAATAAATTAAGCACTATTACTTCTCTAATTCAAGATTTTTTTGCCGGTTTCTGTAAATCAAATTTGCTCATACTCTTTGCTATTCATTCCATGTTACTGTTGCAATAGTGAATGAATAAAATAGATCTAGGGTGGAAACATCTAATCATTTCTTTTCCATTCTTTTCAAGGATCTCTAAATATAAAAATAAATTAAGCACTACATATGGTTAACAGTATTTTTGATCTGATCATATCGCGGTGGTGCAACCAGATTTTCTCGTATAGTATTTGAGAATATTATCCCAATTGCAAAAACATATTTTCTCTTAGTTTTTTTACCATTGTTGCTGCTATTTTCTTAATTGCATGGGACTATTACTAATCCAAATACTCATATAGAACATGGTTATTGTGACGACCCCGGCTTAATCGTGCACTAATCATACATGCAAATGCGCACGATCAAGCCTAAGGACTCACTTGAAGATATCACAACACAACTCTAAAACATAAATAAAGTCATACAAGCTTAATATTACAAGCCACGGCCTCGAGGGCTCGAATACATAGCTCGATGGCATACAAGCGTCAGCGGAAGCATTAGATATCTGGGTACAGATATATTACAGAGAGAGAGAGAGATAAGCCTTCACAGAGGCGGGGTAAAATAAAATACTACGATCGAAAGGCGTAGGCCTCCTGCCCTGGACCCTCCGATCCTACTCCTGGTCGTCAGTCGGCTCCTCATAGTAGTAGTACTCGTCAGGCGGGTAGTAGTACTGGTCGTCGGCTGGGGCGTCTGGCTCAGGGGCTCCGTCGTCTGGTGGCATCAAATGGAATATGGGGGAAAAAGAAAATAAAGCAAACGTGAGTACTCATCCGAAGTACTCAGCAAGCAAGGATCTACACTACATATGCATCATTTTCAAAGGAATGGCTGTATATGTGGACTGGGCTGCAGAAATGCCAGAATAGAGGGGGAAGCCTAGTCCTATCGAAGACTAGCATCTTCAACAATCTTCGACAGTCTTGCAGCATCAGGAGAGAGCAGATGAACATAATGTATAGTAGTAGTAGTAGTATCATCAACCTCGACCTGAGATCCTTTCTCGACTCCCTGCGAGAAAGCAATCCCAGAGCCGTACTATCCAGTTCTCATATCAAGTTCTAGTTGTACCGATCGGGATACAACTCCGAGTGTCCGTTACCGTAGGACAGGCTATCGATAGAAGTTTCTTCCCTGCAGGGGTGCACCAACTTACCCACCACGCTCGCTTAACTCCGGCCGGACACACTTTTCTGGGTCATGCCCGGCCTCGGCTAAGCAACACGCCGCAACCCGACCTAGCCTTATAAGAGAGGTCAGCACGCCGGACTAAACCTATGCCCCCAGGGGTCTTGGGCCATCGCCCCGGGAACTCCTGCACGTTACAGGGCCACCAAGAGCAGACCAAGCAACCCCTTATACAAGCGCGGTTGCGTTACCAGTCCAACTCGGCGTGCGCCGCTGCTTACTGACGTCAAACAAGCTTCGGCTGATGTATACGACGCAGAACGCCCATACTATGCCCACGTGATGGTTAGTGCTATCGGGCCAGAGGCCCCTCGGATCAAATATCCAAACCGTAGTGGATTAGGAGCGCGCGGAAACGAGCAGAGACTCACGATCGATGTGACCCCGTCGCCCCGTCTCGAGTACTTGTGGCAAGGGCTAAGAATGCCCGGCCACGCCTCGTAGTTATCTCGCGGGCACCATCCAGGTCAACCCGACTCCACATCACTTCGCATTAAGCTCGCGCGGGTACCCCTCAGGGCCGACCCGTCTTTAGTATCATGGTTTAGTGCAATTCAACTCATCAACAGTACCTGTGTGTCTGACACCGAAGGGAACCCTGAGGAATCACCCTCGATGGAATTCCCGTTCGATGTTATCATCAAGGTGAACAAAGGAGGAATCACCCTCGAGGTCCACACTTGAGGAGTTGCGCGACGACATCGTTATCGGGGGTGGTGTAGGAGGAATCACCCTCGCTTACCACGACCGAGTAACTAACCTACAAGGTTAACATCAGAAGTGCTGACGAGGTATCACCCTCGGCACTCAACGGTAACCCAGCAGTGTCGGCAACTAAGGGGGAAGTGATGTGCGGTGCCAGGGTCTAGTCTTCAATCCCGATGTTCGGGTCTTCTGATGTCCAGCAGGGCAGTCGGATCAAGTGGGGGTCTCTGTCGTGTCTCTACCCAGCCTATACTAATCAGTCTAGGATAACCAAAAAGGTAACAAGGCAGGGTACAATAATCAGGCTATGCAGCAGATATAGGAAAACAGTAGCAGTAGCAGTTCTAATGCAAGCATAAGAGAGAAGAGAATAGGTGATATAGGCATGCTCAAAATGGGGGTGCTTGCCTGTTTGCTCGGGGGCAAGGGCAAGGTCTTCAGTGGTATCGTCGGGGACGTAGTCATACTCCTGTGCGGCGTCTGCCTCAGGAGCTACGTCAACGTCGGGGTCTACCGAGAGAGAAGAGGGGGAAGAAACAGGTAAACATAATGCAAACAAATGCAATACGGTGCGTGTGATGCTATGATGCAGTGCAGGGTTGCCTAATTATGCATCTAAGTCATTTTAGTTATTTTTAGAATTAATCTGGGATTTAACATCCGACGTGTGTGCACTATTCATCTGCCGGATACGGGTCCAGAGTTACGAGTTCTTCTACGTAGGGGGTTCCGATGGAGAAACAGACGGCACGATCAGACTCGGCTCGTCGTTCTGAGCAAGTTTCATGTTTTAACTTTTTCGATCCGAGCTACGGTTTAAAAGTTATTAAATTTTAAAGATTATTTCAATTTCTGGAATTTATTTATTTATCAGAAAATGAATTATGAAGTCTGCATTGTGTCACAGTGACGTCAGCAGGTCAACTGCGGTTGACCAGGGTCAAACCTGGCATGTGGGTCCAGTGGGACCCACATGTCAGCCTCTGTTTCTTTAACCAGTTAATTAATTTAATTACCAGGGTTAATTAGGGGGTGGACCCCACATGGCAATGAGACATTAGGTTAATCTAATTAGTTTCTATTTAATTAAATGTTTAATTAGTCTAATTATCGAACGGGGCCCACATGTCAGCTACAGGGGTGAATAGTGCCCGCGTTGACTCGGGTCAACGCGGTCAACTGGGCCCGTGGGACCCACTGGCAGTGACCCAGGGGTGTCCCACGTGGCAGCCACGTCGGCGGCCGGCGCCGGAGTTGCGCCGGCGACCAAAATCGCGGCGGAGCGTCGCCGGAGCCGCTCGGATTTGCGCTACAGAGCTCGGTTCGAGCCGTGGGTAGGTTCTTTCGAACGGGCGTTCAACGCCGCGTCCAACCGTGGCGGTGGCGTCGCCGGAGACGGCGTGTAGCGACGGCGGCGAGCACCGCGGCGGACGCCGGAGTTCGGTCATCGACGGGATCGAGGCAGCAGCGCGCAAGTGACCAAATGGCGAGGCTGTTGGGAACCTACTCGATGCGCTGAGCGCAAAGGGCTCGGCCCGGTGACCATTTGCTCACCGGAAGGGCGCCGGCGGCGAGCTCATGCGGAGGCGTGTTCGGGCGCCGGTGAGACTAGGGCTAGGGAGCGTGCGAGGCCAAACAGAGAGACGGGGAAGGTAGAGTGGCTCACCGCGCGGCTAAGAAAAGCCCTCGTTAGGCTTAGTAGCTGCCGGAGTTCGCCGGGGACGACGGAGATCGTCGGAGCAGAGGCGGAAGGGGATGGCGTCGCGCGGCACCAACGGGGCTCCTCCGCTCCACCTGAGTGCGCCAGACGATCGAGCAGACGACGGCGGAGACGAGGGACACCTAGACAAGGCAGGGCGAGGCCGTTGGCCGCGAGCACGGCGTCGAGCGGCGGCGGCTGCGTTCGGCCTCGCGCGGATCTGAGGGGAAGAGAAGGCGAGGCGAGCGAGGAGATGAGGGGGAAGAATGACGGAGAGGCCGGGGCGAAGTGGAGGGCGTCGACCTTATCACCTCGTCGGCTCCGAGCGTCGGTGGCGTCGGCGTGTCGGCGCGCGACCGGCGCGCGCGCTCGCGCCCACTGCGACGGCGACACGCACAGGAGAGAGACGACGTCATGGGCCTGGTGGGCCGGGGTTCGAGGCACTGTGCACTAAGGCCCATTGCACAGTGCCTCGTTTTTATTTCTCTGTTTCTGTTTTCTATTTTCTTTTTTTTTTATTTCCTATTTCGAAATGTTTAGGGCACTTGTGCACTTTTGAAAAATGTGGGAGTTGGCCCAAATATTGCAATGCAATATTAGCTCTCACCAAAAAGTGGTTTGGACAGTTTTGGAAGCCATTTGATTTAGTAATGATTTTAAATGAATTTAATATTGCTGTTTTGGGTGCTGTTTCATCTAGTTAGAGTCACTTATCTAACTCCAACTTTATTGATGATGATTTTACAAATGTTCCTGGATTATTTGCCATTTAATGAACATTTTCCCAACAATGTTTGATCAACTTTATAATTCACTTTTGAATTTGAGTTGATTTTCATATGTGAATTTGAATGGGATCATTAACCCTTATGACTTGGCACTGCAAATGATCATGACTTGGCAGTTTTAACAGAGTGTCACAGAGCTTATTACAAGGGGGTGTTACAGTTATGTATGCTTGTTTGACAAGTAGCTTTTTTGCTTACTGTTTAGGCCCTTTACGCGGCCGTTTCCGATGCTACCCGAGACGTCCTGGCTATATTCTGCATGTCGATGTTGCCTTGGGAATACTTGTTGCACTCCATGGAGCCATCGTCGTTCTCAACGTGGCCTCATCCCGCCACTCGAAGACTGCCGGCGAACCCTTGCCCGATATTGCCAAAACCGGCCACAAGTACTTGAACAAGTTGTTAAAATAACAGAAAATCGTATATGGTCTAATAAAAGGTCTGCACATGTAACACCCTGGTTTCCGCTCCCTGTTTTTTTTCTTTCGCGGGATTTGACTCCCGTCTTTTTTCTCAGTGTTATCGGATTTCTCTAGCTCTTGGGAATATGAAGATGGTCATTTAGCCTTGCCTTTCCTATCCAACCGGAGATTCTCTCCAAACCAACCTTGCCACCCAGGACATATTCTCCGAACTTTGCCACCGAAACCCTACCTTCCGAGTTGCCGGAAGGGAAACCCTGATCCTCTCAGTTACAAAGGAACCTCAATTTTCTTTGATCTGTTGACTCCCAAACTTTTCCCAGTGATCATCCTTTATCTATAAACCCTGGATATGCAAAAATATTGCCAAGTCATTTGCAATATTTTTCATTTATAATTATTTCCTTTTTCTGCTGTTTAAAGGAATTAAATCAAGGAAAATATCTATCCATCTCCAAAGTTGATGAAAACTTGTGGAGATATTCTTTGTGATCATACTGAGCTCCCATAAAAATATTGGCCATAATTAAATAAGGGAAATTACATTTTCCTATTTAATGCCAATATTGCATTTTGGGCACTTTCTAAAGGAACTACCATTTTGTTAGTTAGGAAAAATCCCAAATAAATTGTGGAGCTTCTCCTACCTATATCTTCATCATTTCCATCAAGAACACAAGTTCCACCCATTAAAGTTTGAGCACAGCATCCATATTTGCAAATTCTGTTAAGATATTCAGTTTGCAAAGGAAGTGCTTGAACCCTTGATATTTTTGAGCTGAAATTTTTCATGGTGGTTAACATTGCTAAATCACTCATGGAAACAAAAAACCAGCTCAATCCATCTATCTATTCATCCACAGTAATTTTCTGAAGTTTCTGTCCAAACTGAAGCTCTGTGAAGTAAGTACCATATAGGCATTTCCAAATGAGCTTAAATTTTACCAGTATCTTCATGTATCCAAATCATCACTGTCCTCCAAAATTCACTTCATTTCACTAAACCATTTGAGCACAGCTTCCATTTTCAGTTTCTGACCAGACTGCCCAGTTGTGAAGGAAGTGCATTCAAATCTTGTCCAAATAGCTTCAAATTTGGTCAGCATATAGTCCTTCCTACCACATAGCACTATGACAAATTTTCAGTTCCATATCTCTATCCATTTCTCCACCAAATGCCAGCCAAGTTTGCTGTTAAAGTCTGTTTCAGCAAAGTTCACTCACCCAGAGCCTCCCAGATTATTCTATCCACATAGATCCTTTGTTTGAGTAGTGAGCCATCTTGTTAACATGATCAAACAGCCAGGAAAGAGCCAGAACGCGGGGTGCACGTGGTGACCACACTGAGAGCAGGCCAACTGCGCGCTCTGTGCGCCGGCCGTGTTTGGTTGCGTCGGCAGGCTGGCTCAGGCCACCGTGGCTTGTCCAGGCGTGCCAACCACCTCCC
Source organism: Thinopyrum elongatum (assembly GCA_011799875.1). NCBI lineage: Eukaryota > Viridiplantae > Streptophyta > Magnoliopsida > Poales > Poaceae > Thinopyrum > Thinopyrum elongatum. The sequence goes on from CM022299.1 coordinate 73,294,053, forward strand.
CACCGCACACGTACCCCATCTCTAGGCCTTTCCCCTCCGTCTTCTTCCTCGCCGCGCCGAGACAACGAACATTACTCCACTTCTGTTCCCGTACGGGCGCCGCCGTATAGCTCCACCCCCGAGCTCTCCCGAACGAGCCAGCGCAGCCCCCGCCATGTTCATCGTCAGGTCGGCCGCTACCCGACGCCGGCAAGCCGCCAGCCACGTGGCACACGAGCTCCAGTACCCGGCCAGCGCATCGTCACGGATGTCCTCATCGCCTCACCTCACCGGCTATATATAGTCAAGCCCCGAGCCCCTCAAGCGCATCAGCAACCCCCTCTTCCCCTCCTAGCTCCGCCCCACCTCTAAACCGAGCTCGAGGAGCTCTCTGACCCCTCCTATGGCCGAAGCTTTGCCGCTGCTCACCTCTCAAATTCTCACGCGTCAGTCATCCTCGACTCCATTCGAGCTTGCCTCTGGGCTCCCCAGCTGCTGTAGACCATCCCCGCCCCCTTTCCTAGCCTCCAAGGCCACCGGAACCCCGCCGTCGCCGCGGAGCCGCCGCCTTCGGCCGTCGTTGCCACGACCAACTCCGGCCATCTCCGGCGCCCTCTTCGCCACCTACGGCCACGGGGTGGAGTGGCGCATCCATCCTCGGCGTCGCCCGAGCCCGCCGTGGCCTCCAGCTATCGGCGCCGGTGAGGCCGAAGCCTCCGCCGCTCTCTGTCGGGGAAACCAGAGGAGGAGGAAGACGGGAAGGGAAGAGAGAGAAGGTCGCGCGGGACCCACCCGTAAGTGACTAGCAGCCGGGCCCCGCCCCGCCACGTCATTGAAGTGGAGGCGGCCCGGCTACCCGTACATTTTCCGTGCAGGAAAACATATTCCTCTTAAGTGCACGACTAGTTGTGCTGATAGGGACCCGGATGTGAATATTCTTTTTACAAATAGGTCCCTGACAGAAAAACCTTTACATCTTCTCACTCCCAAATCCAATTCAGGTGATTCCGGTGCTCACTTCTTCGTCTCGAAGAGCCCGTTCCGATGTTATCACTTTCACAATGTTTCCACACTGTGAAAATGACCATTTTGCCCTTGCCCTCTATCAGCCCCCTCCGAGAGAGAACAGTTCCGGCGAATTCTTCAGCGGCTTCACCGCAATTCTTCCCGGAGTAATTCTTTGACCCCAGGCAAGCCGACCATCTGATATATTCCCTAAAGCATTGCTCTATGTTATTCTTGTGTGTTTAACCTAATAATGATGCCCGTGCTAGAACTACTTAAATTCCTGTTAGTTTGTATTCATCGTTTACATTACTTGAACATGTTTATCATTACCGCACTAAGGATTCGTTATGATGTTATACGGAGATAGGTTGTTATGTTATGCAGTTGTTACTCCATACATAGTTAACACCAGGTCAAATTATTCATGATGGATATCCCTGGCGGTTAAGTACTTGCTAAAACTGAACATAGTGGTTGATCTTGAGTCACCTGTCCGGGCTTATTCGTGCAACCACATTTGCCGGTATGGGACGGCCTTGACTTGGTCTGGCTCCATGCTCTTTCACTGGTACCTCCATGCAGGGAGGGTTATGCATGCGTGCTACTCTGATCAGGTAGGCGGCGATAACCCTGTGAGCCCAGTTGAGTTGTTTGGGTACCCGTCCCCGTTTGTGACAGTTTAGTTTGGCCAGGATGGTGGAAGGTGCCACGAGGTGACACAGGGGGCCACCCAGGGCAGGACTCCGGCGGAGAATGCATGCCAGTGGTACGATGGGAGAGTCACGGGTCAGGCAGGTTTCGTTGGAGCAACATTGGTCCACCCGAATGGGATCACGAGGTTAGTGCTCCATAGTGTGGGTAAAGTGTGCAACCTTTGTAGAGTGTAAAATCTATTCGAATAGCCAAGTCCACGGTATTGGACAGAACGTCCAGACCTCACTAGGTGGTCAACCGTAATACTGGTAACAATGATGGACGAACTCGTCTTGCACAGACATCAGGTGATGTCAGGTATATGGTATGCCATGGGATGGCTATGGAAGAGATGGTCAGATGACTGAAAGACTTGGATATTTGACTTGAATCAGTTTCAGATTGGATCATGAGAATGTTCGGATTATGGATTATTTACTTGATATGCTTTACTTTACTGTACTTTACTTCAGTAAGTTATCTTGCTAGATAACCCTATTATGTCATGATGATCAATGCTGCTAGATGTTTAATCATGCTAGATAATCCTGCTACGACATGATAATTAATAACACTAGCTAGTTATGTTATGCCATGATAGTTAATGTTACTCTAATATCAAATACATGCTTGAATGCCATGGATTGCATTGCTTGGTGTATATGTTAGTTTGGTTTTCTTGCGAGTACATTCAAAAGTACTTAGCGGCCTTCAATGTGGCCAGGTTCATGTAAGGATCCGTCGTCAAGGAGCCGGAGCGTTTGTGTGCTAGAAGAGTAACCCAGTCAGATCCCTGTGGATTGGAGCCACACCAGGACCATGCTGCCTTAGATAGAGCATTTCCGCTGCCACCCCTTTGTAACATATCATGTAAGACTTATATACCCATTAATAGAAATGCCTGTGTTCATGATACTTGTTGTAAAAGCGCATGCCAGAGTGATTTCTTGGGCTGGTATGCGTGGCAACCGTCTGGCTACAGTGGTACTCAGGCGGGGTGCCACAACGGATGGTATCAGAGCAGCCAGGCTGACTATAGGTTACCCCTAGCCAGACTTCATTGTCTTGTGCTCAGTAGAAAGCCCAGATGGATTTCAGCCATCTTTTGCCAACCTGGCACGGCTACTATTTATCATAAGGCAACCCCCTTGGTTTTTGGCTCCATCAGACCCAACTCTCGTGGCCTTTGCCTCCAGTGTGAAATGCTCGCACCTGGCAACGACCCGTGAGCCCTGAACCCCTAGGTGAACCAGATATCCTTACCCTGCTTGCTAGCCATAGCATTTCTCTCCTTAACTCTAGTTTCCTTTGAGAAACATTTATAAATTCTATCTTTTCCCCGACAACCTTAGGATCATGACTAAGCCACTTCGGCTATGGTCGAGTGTCGAGTTTGATATTCCCTCCGGAAGTAGTAGAAGCTTGACACCATTGCTACCAGGAGCACTATGTGGTTTCGCTTCTAAATCCTCAGAGGTGCATCGAGTGCGCTATACTAGTTATGCTAGTGGATCTTCGGCCACATGGGTAAGGTCCTCAAAAATTTGAGCTTTATTTGCTTTTTGGTTTCTCGCAGTTTTTGTTCCTTTTGTCGGTTCCGTTTCTTCACTTCGACTGGATCTATTCGCAAGTGCCACCAAGAAGGCCAACATACAACTGGGATAATACCCAATAATCCCAATTCAGCAAGAGTCAAGCCATCTACCTGGTAATCAGAATAGCAACATCGGATCTGTCAAGAATAAGGAATGGGTCAGAAGAAGAATCCATGTGCACCATACAAGGCTAGGATATACCTGAGAAAATTGACCTCAGAACAGATCACACCTAAGAAGCAGTCAGATGAACTACCAAGAATGAACATCAGTAAGGACAAAATTACTCCGTCCGCGATACAAGGATCATTTTCGTTAGCGAGGTAAACCGAGCCTCTTCTTAATGGACTCAAGAATCATTTACCCACCAAAGACATATTCCAAGAATGTGAATGTGCCAAGAGCAGCAACAAAACTCCGGTACATTGGTACAAAGTTCAAAGCATATTTTGGAAGTTCACCGATGCAAATACGAAATTCTCCGAGCACTGTGAATAAGGTTTGCAAAGAAAATGGATAAGTTCACGGTTGCCCAGAATCACTAAGCTTCCAAGCGTCCAGAATCAAGGAGCACCTAACATGATTGGAAACTCAGTTGAACCGAATGGAATTATTGGCAACACTTGGTTTGGATACAAAGGGTGTTCTGAATTAATTATCCACATGAAGTATGCATCAGTTTTGCAACCTTTACAGTGGCAATGAGCAGACCAGCAGAAGGACAAGCGATGTGTGTGACCAATGGAATATCTTCAGGCAATGTATGGCCCATACCAAGTTTTGACTCCGCTATGAGTAAATTCTGGATACTTTGGAAAGAAGCCAGAATCGGCCATAGATTCGACCACATATCACCGTGAAAGACTTCTGGTATATGAAACCCAGCGTTCCTCCACAAGCTACCGAGAGAAGCTTATGACGTAAGACTGCCAATCTTCCTTGGTACGCCACTTGGTGAGAAAATCTTCTGGGATACAGCACTCCCATCTTCCACAGCGTGCCACCGCGGGAAGTTTCCAGCATAAGGCACTTAACCTTCCGCAGTAAGCCACATGAAGGAAAACTCCTGAGGTACGATACCCAGCCTTCTTCAGTACACTACCCTGGCAAAAGCTTCGAGCATAAGGAATTCAGCTTTCTTCAACACGCTATCTCGCCTACAACAAGCTTGTCAGAAACAAGAACTAATCTGGACACATATCCGCCTCAGAACTCAGTGGTTATGAAAGGATTTATCCTATACCTGCATATGTTGTGAGCATGTAGCTCAGAGAATCAGCTTATGCGAGCCACTCGTACACGGGAATGACTGTGTTCAGAGAATCATTGGCCCCATATTTCAAAGAAGAATATAAGCACAGCAACCCCTACGAGGTATGCAAGAGTAAGCTGTGAGAACAAGCCCAACAAGCCGGGGAAAACAATCAGGAAGCCGTGTTGGCAAGTCATCACAGGTCCATCAAAGGAATCCTCAAGAATAAAGAAGTTCCGGACAAACAACCTCCGTGATGGTCACAAGATACAGTTCCACGGACAGAGCGGTATTACCAACCCTAGTCAGACTCTTGCATATACGGCCGCCACAATGCAGCCAGCATGTCATATTCACCCTAAATACGGGCCACCAACCAAGACAAGAGGCTATATCCCGAAAGATACACCGGATGATAGCGATGCTATGTTTAGCTCAGTGGTTAAAGCAAGGACTACAAGGCTATGTATGATAGAACTATCTCCATGAGCGACGGAATTTAAAAAAAGGACATTCAGATGAAATAGCTCAAAGCACATTAGCACCAACATCTCATAGACACCATGACATCATTGGAATAAAAGGTTACTGTCTATGATTACTTTGTGATCATGCCTGATATTTCAGTTGAGGATATAGCAGCAATGACTCGGTTATGTTGTTCCTTGAATTGCGACTCACCTAAGGACAACGCCTGAATGCATAAGGCAGAAGGAAACATCAGCATGGAACCCACAGCCAGACAGAGCATTCTGACATGGCAAAGAGAAAGTCACCTCTAGCCATCAAGGCCATATGAGCACGTGGGCCTGGTACTAGGAAAAGATGCCTTGCCCTGACTGTCAGAGTACGAAGTATCGCTATAAGACCCAAAGCAGTTGCTTCCGGACCATGGAAACTAAGCTGTTTGTTGGTATTAACCGCTACCCCACTACCAGGACAAGAGGTTTACCTGACAGGAAGGAGAAGGATTCAAGGAAACTATGTGCAGAGACAACACATGGTCCATCAGAAGAGGCAGTTAAAAGGCCCCGTATTCCAGCCAAGTCTTCTGGAATACGACACCGCTGGCATAGGACGAATCATCTCTTCGTTACTATGGATAGGGTTACAAGAGTACAAGGATCACATCAGCATGGTGACACTACACCTGCCTAGGGTAGCCCTATGCTAGCAACGAAACAATCCGAGGAAGCAGAATGACTCTCGGCAACGGAACGATGACTGCGGTAAAGACAAGGTCGCTGATGGATCCAAGTCGCACATAGGTAAGTCCCCCTTCCCCTGGAGGTAGGCTCGGAAATCTCGAGAATGAGATTTTCTTAAGGGGGGTAGGTTTGTAACACCGTGGTTTCCGCTCCCTGTTTTTTTTTCTTTCGCGGGATTTGACTCCCGTCTTTTTTCTTGGTGTTATCAGATTTCTCTAGCTCTTGGGAATATGAAGATGGTCATTTAGCCGTGCCTTTCCTATCCAACCGGAGATTCTCTCCAGACCAACCTTGCCACACTGGACATATTCTCTGAACTTTGCCACCGAAACCCTACCTTCCGAGTTGCCGGAAGGGAAACCCTGATCCTCTCAGTTACAAAGGAACCTCAATTTTCTTTGATCTGTTGACTCCCAAACTTTTCCCAGTGATCATCCTTTATCTATAAACCCTGGATATGCAAAAATATTGCCAAGTCATTTGCAATATTTTTCATTTATAATTAATTCCTTTTTCTGCTGTTTAAAGGAATTAAATCCAGGAAAATATCTATCCATCTCCAAAGTTGATGAAAACTTGTGGAGATATTCTTTGTGATCATACTGAGCTCCCATAAAAATATTGGCCATAATTAAATAAGGGAAATTGCATTTTCCTATTTAATGCCAATATTGCATTTTGGGCACTTTCTAAAGGAACTACCATTTTGGTAGCTAGGAAAAATCGCAAATAAATTGTGGAGCTTCTCCTACCTATATCTTCACCATTTCCATCAAGAACCCAAGTTCCACCCATTAAAGTTTGAGCACAGCATCCATTTGCAAATTCTGTTCAGATTTTCAGTTTGCAAAGGAAATGCTTGAAACCTTGATCTTTTTGAGCTGAAATTTTTCATGGTGGTTAACATTGCTAAATCACTCATGAAAACCAAAAATCAGCTCAATCCATCTATCCATTCATCCACAGCAATTTTCTGAAGTTTCTGTCCAAACTGAAGCTCTGTGAAGGAAGTACCATATAGGCATTTCCAAATGAGCTTAAATTTTACTAGTATCTTCATGTATCCAAATCATCACTGTCCTCCAAAATTCACTTCATTTCACTAAACCATTTGAGCATAGCTTCCATTTTCAGTTTATGACCAGATTGCCCAGTTGTGAAGGAAGTGCACTCAAATCTTGTCCAAATAGCTTCAAATTTGGTCAGCATATAGTCCTTCCCACCACATAGCACTGTGACAAATTTTTAGTTCCATATCTCTATCCATTTCTCCACCAAATGCCAGCCAAGTTTGCTGTTAAAGTCTGTTTCAGCAAGGTTCACTCACCCCAGAGCCTCCCAGATGATTCTATCCACATAGATCCTTTGTTTGAGCAGTGAGCCATCTTGTTGACATGATCTAACAGCCAGGAAAGAGCCAAAACGCGGGGTGCATGTGGTTACCACGCTGAGAGAAGGCCAACTGCGGGCTCTATGCGCCGACCGTGTTCGGTCGCGTCGACAGGCTGGCTCAGGCCGCCGTGGCTTGTCCAGGCGTGCCAACCACCTCCCCACCGCACACGTACCCCATCTCCAGGCCTTTCCCCTCCATCTTCTTCCTCACCGCGTCGAGACAATGGCCATTACTCTGCTTCTGTTCCCATACGGGCGTCGCCGTATAGCTCCACCCCCAAGCTCTCCCGAACGAGCCAGCGCAGCCCCCGCCATGTTCATCATCAGGTCGGCCGCTACCCGACGGCGGCAAGCCGCCAGCCACATGGCACGCGAGCTCCAGTACCCGGCCAGCGCATCGCCGCGGCCGTCCTCATCGCCTCACCTCACCGGCTATATATAGCCGAGCCCTGAGCCCCTCAAGCGCATCAGCAACCCCCTCTTCCCCTCCTAGCTCCGCCCCACCTCTAAACCGAGCTCGAGGAGCTCTCTGACCCCTCCCATGGCCGAAGCTTTGCCGCTGCTCACCTCTCAAATTCTCACGCCTCAGTCATCCCCGACTCCATTCGAGCTCGCCTCTTGGCTCCCCAGCTACCGTAGACCATCCCCGCCCCCTTTCCCAGCCTCCACGGCCACCGGAACCCCGCCATCGCCGCGGAGCTGCCACCTTCAGCCGTCGTTGCCACAACCAACTCCGGCCATCTCCAACGCCCTCTTCGCCACCTACGGCCGCGGGGTGGAGTGGTGCATCCATCCTCGGCGTGGCCTCCAGCCGTCGGCGCCGGCGAGGCCGAAGCCTCTGCCACTCTCTGTCGGGGAAACCAGAGGAGGAGGAGGAAGAAGGGAAGGAAGGAGAGAGAAGGTGGCGCGGGACCCACCCGTAAGTGACTACCAGCCGGGCCCCGCCACGCCACGTCATTTAAGTGGAGGCGCCCCGGCTAGCGGTATGTTTTCCGTGCAGGAAAACGTATTTCTCCCAAGTGCGCGACCAGTTGTGCTGACAGGGACCAGGATGTGAATATTCTTTTTACAAATAGGTCCCTGATAGAAAAACCTTTACATCTTCTCACTCCCAACTCCGATTCAGGTGATTCCGGCGGTCACTTCTTCGTCTCGTTGAGCCCATTCCGATGGTATCACTTTCACAATGTTTCCACACTATGAAAATGACCATTTTTCCCTTGGCCTCTATCAGCCCCCTCCGAGAGAGAACAGTTCCGGTGAATTCTTCCGCGGCTTCACCGCACTTCTTCCCGGAGTAATTCTTTGACCCCAGGCAAGCCGACCATCTGATATATGCCCTAAAGCATTGCTCTATGTTATTCTTGTGTGTTTAACCTAATAATGATGCCCGTGCTAGAACTACTTAAATTCCTGTTAGTTTGTATTCATCGTTTACATTACTTGAACATGTTTATCATTACCGCACTAAGGACTCGTTATGATGTTATACGGAGATAGGTTGTTATGTTATGCAGTTGTTACTCCATACATAGTTAACACCAGGTCAAGTTATTCATGATGGATATCCCTGGCGGTTAAGTACTTGCTAAAACTGAACATAGTGGTTGATCTTGAGTCACCTGTTCGGGCTTATTCGTGCAACCACATTTGCCGGTATGGGACGGCCTTGACTTGGTCTGGCTCCGTGCTCTTTAACCGGTACCTCCATGCAGGGAGGGTTATGCGTGTGTGCTACCCTGATCAGGTAAGCGGCGACAACCCTGTGAGCCCAGTTGAGTTGTTTGGGTACCCGTCCCCATTTGGGACAGTTTAGTTTGGCCACGACGGTGGCAGGTGTCACGAGGTGACACAGGGGGCCACCCAGGGCAGGACTCCGGGGGAGAATGAATGCCGGTGGTACGATGGGAGAGTCACGGGTCAGGCAGGTTTCATTGGAGCAACACTGGTCCACTCGAATGGGATCACGAGGTCAGTGCTCCATAGTGTGGGTAAAGTGCGCAACCTCCGCAGAGTGTAAATTCTATTCGAATAGCCGTGTCCACGGTATTGGACAGCCCGTCCAGACCTCACTAGGTGGTCAACCGTAATACTGGTAACAATGATGGACGAACTCGTCTTGCACAGACATCAGGTGATGTCAGGTATATGGTATGCCATGGGATGGCTATGGAAGAGATGGTCAGATGACTGAAAGTCTTGGATTTGACTTGAATCAGTTTCAGATTGGATCATGAGAATGTTCGGATTATGGATTATTTACTTGATATGCTTTACTTACTGTACTTTACTTCAGTAAGTTATCTTGCTAGATAACCCTATTATGTCATGATGATCAATGCTGTTAGATGTTTAATCATGCTAGATAATCCTGCTACGACATGATAATTAATAACACTAGCTAGTTATGTTATGCCATGATAGTTAATGTTACTCTAATATCAAATATATGCTTGAATGCCATGGATTGCATTGCTTGGTGTATATGTTAGTTTGGTTTGCTTGCAAGTACATTCAAAAGTACTCAGCGGCCTTCAATGTGGCCAGGTTCACATAAGGATCCGTCGTCAAGGAGCCAGAGCGTTCGTGGGCTAGAAGAGTAACCCAGTCAGATCCCTGTGGATTGGAGCCGCACCAGGACCATGCTGCCTTAGATAGAGCATTTCCGCTGCCACCCCTTTGTAACATATCATGTAAGACTTATATACCCATTAATAGAAATGCCTGTGTTCATGATACTTGTTGTAAAAGCGCATGCCAGAGTGATTTCCTGGGCTGGTATGCGTGGCAACCGTCTGGCTACAGTGGTACTCAGGCAGGGTGCCACAACGGATGGTATCAGAGCAGCCAGGCTGACTATAGGTTACCCCTAGCCGGACTTCATTGTCTTGTGCTCAGTAGAAAGCCCAGATGGATTTCAGCCATCTTTTGCCAACCTGGCACGGCTACTATTGATCATAAGGCAACCCCCTTGGTTTTTGGCTCCATCAGACCCAACTCTCGTGGCCTTTGCCTCCAGTGTGAAATGCTCGCACCTGGCAACGACCCGTGAGCCCTGAACCCCTAGGTGAACCAGATATCCTTACCCTGCTTGCTAGCCATAGCATTTCTCTCCTTAACTCTAGTTTCCTTTGAGAAACATTTATTAATTCTATCTTTTCCCCGACAACCTTAGGATCATGACTAAGCCACTTCGGCTATGGTCGAGTGTTGAGTTTGATGTTCCCTCGGGAAGTAGTAGAAGCTTGACACCATTGCTACCCATTAATAGAAATGCCTGTGTTCATGATACTTGTTGTAAAAGCGCATGCCAGAGTGATTTCCTGTGCTTGTATGCGTGGCGACCGTCTGGCTACAGTGGTACTCACGCAGGGCGCGATAGCACATCTGTTGTATCTTTTGAACATAGCAGTTATGTTCAGGCTAAACTCCTTTATGAAGAAAGCTGAAGGGTGATGGAAATTAAGTCTGTATGTTCGTTTGCTCAAGTCAACTCCCCAAAAAAATATGAACTTTCAAACATAGGACACCATGAACTATAGAAAGACACCATCTAATGCATGTGACCACCAGCCTAGCTACTGTCCTAAGTGTCCTTTGGATCGCAACTTATAGAAACATCAGCATGGTAGGGAAAAAGTAAGATTACCAAACCTACACGCTTTGATCTGGCAATGAGGATGTTTCAGCAATATCCCATTAATGGTACCCTAGAGCGGCTGCAACGTAGATGCTGACAAAGACTATGCAATATTGGCGGTGGTGTGGTACCCATCCTTCAAACCTAAGGTGTCAAATGGGTGAAATCTCCGTCAAGATAGTAACGGTACCTCTTATAAAGAAAATTATGTACAATGCCAACTCTCAGTAATCATATATTACCAATTTGTATCACTCCATCAACAACCTGACATTACCATGCATGTTCATCGTGATGCTTCGGTGCACCATCGTGCACTTGTCCTCTTACAGGTTTGTTGTGAATTCTGAGTTGGGACCATGTCCCGTATGTGCCTGACGAACATAAAATTTTAAGCAAGCATAATAACTTATCAGCGATGATGCTAGAATGAATAGGTAGATCATTAAGTGTGTGGCACCTGGAAGAGCAATGAATGCTTCAGATCATCGAACCATCTCTGATTTCTTCTCATGCTTGTCAAAGGCAACCTTTATTTGTCTTGCGTACTCACCTAATATCTGTTAGTACAAGTTAAAGTGAAACTCAATCCCTCGGCACTGAAAATTGCATAGACAACATTTCTACCCGCCAAATTTAATATAAATGTTTGGCTACAGAGTTCAAATCCAGCAGGGATAGCCTTATCTGCCATGTGACTTCTCAGGCGTCAGGCTATATTCATATGACAAAAAATGAAACTTTTACCAAATCCAATGAAATTCTCTTTTATTTTCCTTGCATGAAAACTACCAGGACTGGTAGGCCTGGAGACAGCACCGTACAACATGATCAATTCTTTCAGAGTCCAATTTCAGTATGAATTAGTACAAGCCTGAATTCCAAACACCAATACACACCGCGTGACTGGACTGGACAATATATTTCTTACTCTTGGAGACTACACATACACAATGCTAAGATGTACACAACATAGGCGGAAATCTAAAGCATCAAAATTGTGTACCTCAATAACTTGAGAGCCCTGGGAATCGCCCTGTGAAGGAAACCCCAAATGAAAAAAACTACTTAGTGTGCGTACATTAGTCAGGAAGACCACATGTGCAAGAAGCGGAGGAGAACTCATGCAGAAGGAGAAGTTGTATACGGACGTACCCGATGACACAGCGACCGCCGTGGAGTACCGTCCACTGCTGCACGTGCTCGTCCGCGCACATCTCCACCACTGCCTTGCGCCTGGCGTTGTCACCATAGAACAAGCACTGCAGCAGGTCCAGGAACCTCAAAATCAGCAGGAAATTGTGATTTTCCTGTGCAACTTGATTCAATCACACTTCTTATATGGTTGATATTATCAACTGTTGTTCAGATGTTAGTTTTTGGATGTAAAATGAGAAGAATACATACAAAAGAACTTATTCAAGAAAAGAATTGAACTGAAAAAGAAGTGTTCAATGCTAATCTCTAAAAACTACATAAGTGAAATTTGGAATACCAAAAAAGTAGTTGCAACCTACAAATAAAAATTTAAATTTAACAGCCAGAACTTCAGCTGCAGCATCCTACCAATGGCAAATTTATCATATGCATCATCCCAATTAACAAAGACGAAATTAGCAACACAGACGCAACATAACTTGGTAATAGCTTGTTTGAAAAATTACACAAATAACTCAACGACGGTGAAACTATATCAAATGTTAACCAATATGGAGGAGTATAGGAACCTTCTTTAGGTGTTCAGATTGCAATAGGCAGTTAGGTTCATCGTTGGCATCTGAGTCATGCCGTGGGATCCGCAAGCTGCATCTTCTGTGTTGGTGACATCATCATCGAAGAGAACTATCTAATCCTCACCATAAGACCAACCAGGAAACATCCATTGACACGATCAAAAAATTTCAAGAACCTGAAAATACAAGGACGACCGTCCATATCAGGGTGTGGCAATAATCTACTCAGCCTTGCTATCATCAAGCAAAAGAAAATAAACCTTGAAGCTGCATAAACAACAACTATCATCAGGCACAAGAAAAGAAAGCTTGAAGCTACATAAAAAATAAACTACATTATAGAGGCAATTTGGTTCTTTTGAAACCATCATTCGGAAATCAGAACAGGAGTCGGGAGAAAAAATTATGCATGCAATTCACCACGCAAGGGCACAAGCAAAGTAGTAGGTACTCACATTCAGACTTTGGTACCTCAACAACGTCAAGCTACCCACCATAAAGATCCTAAGGTGAGCCTTCCCTGTCGTTAAAGAAAAGAGCGAATCAGAAAATTGCACCCAAAAATCATCTCCATGAAGGTAAATCCATCCCCCAAGATTCACTCCCCGTTCTGGATTTCATACATACAAATCGCAGGGGCACACATCAAACTATACGCTGCCCAAAATAGAAAATAAATTGGAATATAGGGTATCAAATGGAGAGAGAGGGGAGATCACCTGCGAGAGAGAATCCATAGATGAGTGTATGTTGATGGTAATGTAACACCCCCGGTGATTAGCAACAGTAATCACTTTTGATAATGACATGTTAGCATGATCAACAGTGCATAATCATCATTAGCATCACATTGCATTTCAACTCCTAAGTCAAATTCAAAATTTAAATGAAAGTGGAATATGAAAGTTGTCCAACATAGGAGCTAAAATGTCAGATAAATAACAAATATTCCAGAGGCTATTCTAAAATTGAAACCAACATCATTGGAATTGGATAAGTGACTCGAACAACCTCAAACAGTGGATAAAGATAATATTTAATAACCATTTATTAAATCTGAAATAAATATGGAATTATGTTTTGTCCAAACTAGTTTTAGGTGTTAGGGAATAATGCACTAGTATTTATGAACTAGGTCTCATGTTTTGCAAAAACCATTTTGAGGCCTGACTATTTACTAAACTGCGAAAGGAGAATAAAGAAAAAGATAAAAGAAAAATGAAACAGAAAAGAAGAAGAAGGACCCCCCCCCTCCGGCCCAACTGGGCCGAAGCCCAGCCGGCCGGCCCACCCGCGCCCCCTAGCCTATACCCCCAGGGACGCCCGAACCCTAGCGTCACCCACCCCCATTCCCCTCGCTCCTCTCCTCCCCCCCCCTCGTCTGGATCGGGATCTCCCGATCCCGTCCGCCCCGTCGCCTACGCCGTCGCCGACGCCGCCCCGTCGCCGCCTCCCCCTCGTCAGCCCCCACCTCCCGATCCAGATCGGGATCGGGATCGCGGGAACGGCCCCGTCGCCGACGCCTCTCGCCGACGCCGCCCCGCTCCCGCGCCGGTCGGCTAGCGCCGACGCCGCCGCCACACCGACGTCGCCCCGTCCTCTCCTCTTCCCCGACCAGCCGCCTGGCGCTCGGTCGACCCCTCCCTCGACTGGATCCGGATCGGGGCAAATCCCCGATCCCGTCGCCCGCGACGACCTCGCCGCCGCCCGGAGCCCGCGCCTCCCCGCCGGCCTGCCTCCCCGTCGCCGTCGTCCCCGTCGACCACCCCGACCTCCCGCTGCCCCGTCCCTACGAGCACGGTGAGGCCTCGGGCCTCTTCCCCCCCTCTCTGCTCCCGCACCTCGCCGCGCGCACCGCGCCCCCGTGCCGCCGCTCACCGCGCTGCGCGCATGCTCACGCGTCGCCGCGCCCCGGCTCGCGCCCGACCGCGCTGCGCGCGCCCCGCTCGCGCCCACTCCAGCCGCCGCTGCCGCTCGTCCTCTCGCCTCTGCCTCCGCTCGCCGCGGCCACCCGCGCGCGCGCGCGCCCCCACACCTCGCCCGCGTCGCTCGCCGTGGCCCCGCGCTCACCACCGACCCGTCCGGCCGCGCCTCGCCGGCGCCCGTGGCCAGCGCCCGGGCGCACCCTGGACGCGCCCGCTCGGGCTGCGCCTGCGCCGCGCCCGCACGCCTGTGAACCCCCCCCCTGGGCCACTGCCCAGTGGGGCCCGAACCCCCTGTGCCGCTGACAAATGGGGCCCACGGCCCAGAAACGATTTTAAGAAAATAAAAATAAAAATAAATAAAATAATTAATTAAATAATTAATTAGTTAATTAATTAGTTAATTAATCCTGATTAGGTTAATCTAATTAACTAATTAGTGTTAATTAATCAGTAATTAAATTAATTAAACCTAATTAACCTGACAGCCTATGACAGGTGGGACCCACCCTGTCAGGTGGCTGCTGACGTCAGCATGATGTCATGCTGACGTCATCAATCACTGTTTCGGATAATGTTGAATTAAATAATTAATTAAATTTCAGAAATTAATAAAAACTTTAGAAAATCATATCTTTTAAACCGTAACTCCGATGAAAATACTTTGTACATGAAACTTGCTCAGAACGACGATACGAACCCGGATACGCCCTCGGTATCTCCGTCAGATGCCCGCAACTATAAGAACATTGAACTTTTAGACCGATTTTAGTAAATGAATAGTGCCCAACTTTAATTAAATAAATCCAAATAAATTCCTAAATTAACTAAATCGTTTAGTTAGGCAGTAGAACACCCCGGCATATCATTTAGGCATGTCATACATATTGTTTGCATTGTTGCCGTGAATTTATTGTTTCTCTCCCCCTCCTTCTCTCTCGATAGACGCCGAGACCGACGACGCTGCACCAGGTTACGACTACTCTACCGACGAGCAGCCCGTTGACGACCTCCCTCTCTTGCCAGAGCAACCAGGCAAGCCCCCCCCTTGAGCATTCCAGATATCGCCCATTCTATTCTCCTGCTTGCATTAGATTTCGCTACTGTTAATGTATGCTCCTATTCTGATGCATAGCCTGCTGTTGTAACCTGTTCATTGCTATCTTACCTGCCTATGATAAACTGTTTAGTATAGGTTGGTATGACCCATCTGTGACCCCACCACCTTACTTTGTCGCCCCTGCTTGTTCATCAACGACTCGATCAACGTGATTGTCGATCAGAGACAGACGCCTCACTTCACACCCCCCTTAGTTGTACGACTCTGCGTAGTAACTATCGAGTGCCGAGGGTGATACCTCGTAACGCACTCCTGATGAATACTCTGCAGCATAGCTGTACGGTCGTGGTCATCGAGGGTGATTCCTCCTTCTCCATGTCCGATACGACTCTGTCGTGCAACCCCTCAGTGTGAACCTCGAGGGTGATACCTCTTACGTTCACCCTGATGATTATGACCACACGGTTACTTGACCTTTTTCACAGGCGGGTCCACCCTGGTGGGTACCCGCTGGGGATCTATGATTTCGGGTGTGCCGGAAGGGCACTCGAGTGTGACATTGTGGCGGAGCATCAGAGACTCTGATTGTCTCCGCTTGATACTAATTGAGCCTATTGGATTTGGGTGTGTGATCTGAGTGGGTCGACGTGCCCTATACGCACTACCACCACGCGGGATAATGGCTATGGGGCCCTCTGCGATGTACGTTTCGCCGAAAGCTTATCAGACGTCACGATTCACCGTGCGGGCTGATCGTCGGGATTGGGCTGGATACTTCACTGGCGAGTTCAGTGTCGCGCCTGCACCCCGGCCAGCCACGCAACGCGCAGGGTGCCCAGGGCGATGGCCCGAGACCCCTGGGTACATAGGTTAGTCCGGCGTGCTGACCTCTCTGCTGAGCCTAGGTAGAGCGCTGCTTCGTGTTGATCTTCCGAGGACGGGCATTACCCAGCAAGTATGTCCGGCCAGAGTTGATCGAGCGTGTTGGGTAACAGTAGTGCACCCCTGCAGGGATGAATCTTCTATCGATAGCCGGTCCTACGGTAAAGGACGCTCAGTTTGTGTATCCCGATCTACTACTTAAACTGGATACTTGTTACTTAATTGAAGCTTCGGGATTACTTTCTCGCTGGGAGTCGAGGAAGGATCCTTGAGCTGTACTTCAACATGTTTGTTAAATAAAATGCTATTCTACTCTCTTCTACTGCTGCAAGATGATGGCTTTGAGAAGATGTTTGAAGATGCTAGTCTTCGATAGGACTAGGCCTTTCTCTCTATTCTGGCATTTCTGCAGCCCAGTCCACATATACAGCCTTTTCTCCATTGATAATGTTGCATATGTAGTATAGATCCTTGCTTGCTGAGTACTTCGGATGAGTACTCACGGTTGCTTTATTTTCTCTTTTCCCCCATATACCCCACCTTGATGATACACCAGACGATGGAGTCCAGGAGCCAGACGCCACCACCGGAGCCTACTACCAGGCGGGTCCAGAGGGCACGTACTACTGGATCAAGCCATCTGACCAGGAGTAGGGAGGCTCCCAGGCAGGAGGCCAACGCCTTTCGATCTAGTGTCGCTGTTTGTGCTAGCCTTCTTAAGGCAGAACTTGTCTAACTATGTCTGTACCCAGATATTATTTGTATGACTGACTCATGTATTCGGATCTTCGGATCCCTGGTCTGTAATATTGTGGACCTCCGTTTATTTGTGTTTAGAGTTGTGTTGTGATATCTTCCCGTGAGTCCCTGGGTTTGATCGTACACGTTTGCGTGTATGATTAGTGTACGATTGAACCGGGGGCGTCACAAGTTGGTATCAGAGCCGACTGCCTGTAGGAAGCCCCCCTCCAAATTCCTTGGCCGAAGTTGAGTCTAGAAACCGAGAAACTAATTTACTAACTTGGCTGTGTGGCTTACGGGCCCACGTCGCCAACTGGGTGGTATTAGGATCTTTTATTCCTCGTCTATACTCTGGGACTCTAACATCTCTTCTATTCGGGTTAAATAAAGTTTACTAACGCCGACACTTAGGATCTCGTAATTCCCGTCTACCCGGAGAGCTGGATATCTGTGCGATTGCCCTGTCATTGATCTGATTAGTCTGATAATCATTTTCCTTTCCATTGTTTTGTTTAACCTTTCTCTCCGAGATCGGTTATACTTCTCATTGTCATTTGACAAGTTTGAATTTCCTCTGTTTCAGATGGACCGTTTGTTTCCACCGCGTCCTACGACACAGCTTGTGCTTCGCACTTGGGCTCATAATACCCCTGGGTTTCCAGCTGTCCTGATCGCTCTCATGACCAGACTTGGCTACCGCTGGTACCCTGAGTTCATGGTTTACGAGGATTACCGCGAGTTTAATCAGGAACAGTACTATGCTGAAGTTCGGATTTATGATCGGCAGAATGACTCAGACACCGAGTTACACCTTTTTCACGGATTAGGCGTGACGATTGAGATGGCAGTACATGATGCCGCCTACTCTGCTGTCGCACGTCTTCGAGGACAGTTCAGTGATATCTTGGATGACTCTGAGTTCCGATACATTCCGTATGCCCCTGCTGGAGATGCTACCGGATACTACACAGCTATCTGTGCCCCGTACGAGCCTCGCCGATATGACCACCGCGTTCTGATTCAGTGCACTCAGGCTCTGGATCGCACTGTTCGGGCTCTCGCCGTCGAGTTGGTTGCCACTCGAGCATGTCTCTACGATGCTATAACGCAGTTTCGCAACTCTGACAAGCCCCTGGATGCCGATGACTGGCTCCGCGACATCACTCACGAGATGGAGTCTGCTAATGTCGCCCCCGCCAACTTTGTCACCTTCGCGGCCTTTTTCTTAAAGGGCCCCGCTGCTCAATGGTGGGACACACACAAGCGTACTCTGCCTGTTGGAACAGTCATCACTTGGTATGAGTTCCAGGCTGCTTTCCGTACACGTTACATCCCTCAAGCAATTATGGAACGCATGAAGACCCAGTTCCGCAACCTCACTCAGGGCAATAAAACCGTCGAAGCTTATCAGCGGGAATTTCTTGATCTCTCCCGCTATGCTGAAGAAGACATCGCCACAGATGCTCGCAGACAGGAGAAGTTCCGTAATGGACTACACCCTGACCTCAAGCTTGCACTAGCTGCTCAAGACATCAATGACTTCTCAACTCTAGTGAACAAGGCTATTCTCGTTGAGACCGCTCAGATGGAACACAAGGACTCGCAGAAGCGCTATCGTGATGCTGGCTCATCTTCGGGCTCAGCACCGGAGCGTAGAGTTTGGATTCCCAACAACGCGTTCCGTCCCAATGCCTCTGTGCCAAAGAACAATGCTGCACTACGTCTGCCTCCTCCACCACCGAGGCCGTCAAAGGCTCAAGCTATTCAGAACCATGCCCCTCTTCGTCCTGAAGATGGTTTGTGTTTCAAGTGCCGCAAACCAGGCCACCAGGCTAAAGACTCCCGCCAGACTCAGAATCAGTTAGATTTTCCTCGTGCTGGCCGTGGATATGGCCGTGGCAACAATCAGACCCGCAACTATAATACTGGGTCTGCTTCACGTGGTCGTGGTCAAGCTTACAACATTGACATTGAAGAAGTCCAGGATCAACCTGCTACTGTGATGGGTACCCTTCTTGTTAACTCAGTACCTGCTTCTGTATTATTTGATTCAGGAGCATCGCATTCATTCATGTCTGAAGCATTTGCATTATCTCATGACATAACATTCGAAAAGATGAACCTGCCAATAGTTGTCCGTACCCCTGGAGGCCAATGTCAAACCACTATGATGGCACATAAAGTCCCTGTTGAAATCGAGGAATTTGAATTCCTAGCTTCCCCTATTATCCTGAAGTCTTCCACCATAGACCTCATACTCGGAATGGATTGGTTGAAAGCTCACATTGCTTCGATCAATTGTGCCACTAAAGTCGTCCAACTTCTTCACCCCACCGATGAGATAGTGAACTATACCGCCCGCATTACTCGAGACGCTGAAGCTGAGATATATGTTATGAATGCTTTGAACGCCTCACCTCTGGAAGGGATCGAGAACGTTCCTGTCGTTCGAGATTTTCCAGACTTCTTTCCAGAAGAACTTCCAGGAATACCCCCGGCTAGAGCTGTCGAGTTCGTCATCGACTTGGAGCCTGGCACCGTTCCTATTGCCAAGCGACCTTATAAGATGCCTCCGCATCACCTCCTTGAGCTTAAGGAAGAAATCGACAAGTCACTTAAGAGTGGTTTCATCCGCCCCAGTTCCTCTGCTTGGGGAGCACCTTCACTCTTCGTTAAGAAGAAGGATGGAACTAACCGATTGGTTCAGGATTACCGGCCCATTAACCAAGCCACAATCCAGAATAAATACCCACTGCCCCGGATCAATGATCTTTATGATCAACTCGCTGGATCATCGGTGTTCTCTAAACTCGACTTGAGGTTGGGTTATCACCAGATCCGTGTCCGTAAAGAGGACATTCCCAAGACTGCATTCGTCACTCGTTATGGCTCCTATGAATACACCGTCATGTCATTTGGCCTAACGAATGCCCCAGCTACGTTCTCCCGTCTGATGAATTATATATTCATGGATTACCTCGACAAATTCGTCGTGGTATATCTAGATGATATTCTGGTCTATTCTAAGAATAAAGAGGAACATGCTGAACATCTCTGCCTTGTTCTAGAAAGACTCCGAGAACACCAGTTGTATGCCAAGTATTCCAAATGCGAATTTTGGCTTCCTGAAGTAACTTACCTTGGACATGTGATTTCCAAGGATGGGATTGCTGTTAACCCCGAACGAGTTCAGGCTATTCTCGACTGGACTCCCCCAAAGAATGTTAAGCAAGTCAGAAGTTTTCTCGGACTCGCTAGTTATTGCCGTCGATTCGTTGAGAACTTTTCCAAGATTGCAAAACCATTGACAAATCTGCTTCACAAAGGTGTTAAATTTGAGTGGACAGAAAAATGTCAAGAAAGCTTTCAGACACTAAAAGATAAATTGACATCTGCCCCAGTACTAGCACCCCCGGATTCCCAAAAGGATTTCGTGATATACTGTGATGCATCTCGTCAAGGATTAGGCTGTGTCCTAATGCAAGAGCGCAAAGTGATTGCTTATGCCTCCCGGCAATTGCGTCCTCATGAAGAAAATTATCCCGTGCATGATCTTGAACTTTCTGCGGTTATCTATGCCTTGAAGCTATGGCGACATTACCTTCTCGGTAACCGTTGCGAGATATACACGGATCACCAAAGCTTGAAGTATTTATATACTCAACCGGATCTGAACCTTCGTCAGCAAAGATGGCTCGAGACAATAGCCGATTATGATATGAATATCTCATACACCCCTGGCAAGGCAAATGTAATGGCCGATGCTTTGAGTCGCAAGTCCTATAGCAACAATCTTATGGTTCAAGAGACACAACCTCTTCTCCATGAAGAGCTTTGCAAATTGAACCTCCATATTGTTCCACAGGGTTATCTCAATACCCTGGTTGTCGAACCAGATTTGGAACACGGCATTAAGGTTATGCAAAGGTATGACACTGAAGTTGAAAAGATCAAGCGATACCTCGAGAAAGGAAAGCCGTCGGAATTCCATCTTGATGCAGATGGGATCCTATTTTTCCAACACCGTCTCTTCGTACCCAAGTTCAAGAATGAGAGGGAAAACGTTATGAAGGAAGCTCATGACACTCCCTTGTCCATTCACCCTGGTAGCACAAAGATGTACCGTGACATTTGTCAAAGATTCTGGTGGCCTAATATGAAGCGAGACATTGCTCGTTATGTTTCTGAGTGTGACGTTTGCCGCCGCGTTAAAGCTCAACATCAAAGGCCCGCAGGAACTCTGCAACCCCTGGAAATTCCTGAATGGAAATGGGACAAGGTCCAAATGGATTTCATTACTGGTTTTCCCAAATCCCAGAAGGGTCATGATGCTATTTTTGTTGTCATTGACCGATTCTCTAAGGTTGCCCACTTTCTGCCTGTTAAAGAGACAATCACTGCTAGCCAGTTAGCAGACTTGTATGTTTCCCGGATGGTGTCACTCCACGGTGTTCCGTTGGAGATCAGTTCTGATCGTGGCAGCCTCTTCACCTCCAGATTCTGGAATAGTTTCCAAGAAGCTATGGGAACACATCTGTCTTTCAGCACCGCTTTTCACCCTCAGTCACAGGGTCAAGTTGAACGAGTGAATCAAGTGCTCGAAGATATGCTTCGAGCTTGCGTCATCTCCTTCGGTAAGAAATGGGAGGAATCTCTCCCGTATGCCGAATTCTCTTACAACAATAGCTATCAAGCTAGTCTGAAGATGGCACCGTTTGAAGTTCTATACGGTCGTAAGTGTCGAACCCCTCTGAATTGGTCAGAAACTGGGGAACGCTCACTCGTCGGACCGGACATTATTCGGCAAGCTGAAGAACAAGTCCGTATTGTTCGTGAACATTTGAAATCTGCTCAGTCTCGTCAGAAGAGCAACTATGACCGTAAGCACCAGGAAATAGTCTATCAACCTGGCGAACAAGCTTACCTTCGTGTCACTCCATTGAAAGACACTCATCGGTTCGGAATCAAAGGCAAGTTAGCTCCACGCTACATTGGCCCATTCCGTATTCTTGCCCGTCGAGGAGAAGTGGCATATCAGTTGCAATTGCCGCCAAACCTTTCTCAAGTACATGACGTCTTTCATGTATCCCAACTCCGCCGTTGCTTCAAGGATCCTATTCGAGCTGTGGATCATGAAGTGCTTGAATTACGGGAAGATCTGTCTTATCCAGAACATCCCATCCGTATTCTTGATCAAGCTGAGCGTCGAACACGTCAAAAGTCAATCAAGTTCCTCAAGGTTCAGTGGTCAAATCATTCTGAAGATGAAGCCACTTGGGAACGCGAGGATCGTCTTCGCGAAGAATACCCCTCTTTCTTTCAGTCTTCCTCTTAATTCTCGGGACGAGAATTCTTAATAGATGAGGAGAGTTGTAACACCCCCGGTGATTAGCAACAGTAATCACTTTTGATAATGACATGTTAGCATGATCAACAGTGCATAATCATCATTAGCATCACATTGCATTTCAACTCCTAAGTCAAATTCAAAATTTAAATGAAAGTGGAATATGAAAGTTGTCCAACATAGGAGCTAAAATGTCAGATATATAGCAAATATTCCAGAGGCTATTCTAAAATTGAAACCAACATCATTGGAATTGGATAAGTGACTCGAACAACCTCAAACAGTGGATAAAGATAATATTTAATAACCATTTATTGAATCTGAAATAAATATGGAATTATGTTTTGTCCAAACTAATTTTAGGTGTTAGGGAATAATGCACTGGTATTTATGAAATAGGTCACACTTTTTACAAAAGCCATTTGGGGCCTAAACATTTAACAGTGGAGAAAAGAGAATAAAGAAAAAGGAAAAGAAACAGAAAAGGAAAAAAGAGCAACGCCCCCCCCGGCCCAACTGGGCCGAAGCCCAGCCGGCCGGCCCACCTGCGTCGCCCCTGGCCTATAAGGCCCCCGGCCAAACCCTAGCCTCACCGACACCCCCTCCTCACTCGTTCGCCCCCCCCGATCCAGAAACTGGATCGGGCCGACGCCGCTCGCCGACGCCACCCCGCTCCCGCGCCGATCGGCCAGCGCCGACGCCGCCGCCACGCCGACGTCGCCCTGTCCTCTCCTCTTCCCCGACCAGCCGCCTATCGCTCGGTCGCCCCCTCCCTCGACTGGATCTGGATCGGGGCAAACCCCCGATCCCGTCGCCCGACGCCGCGACGACCTCGCCGCCGCCCGGAGCCCGCGCCTCCCCGCCGGCCTGCACCTCGTCTCCGTCGCCGTCGTCCCCGTCGACCGCCCCGACCCCCCGCTGCCCCGTCCCTACGAGCACGGTGAGGCCCCAGGCCTCCCCCTCTCTGCTCCCGCACCTCGCCGCGCGCACCGCGCCCCCGTGCCGCCGCTCCGCCCGCGCTCGCCGGCTCGCGCACGCGCCCGCGCGCACCGCAGCCTCGCCGGGCCCCGCACACGCGCGCGCGTGCCCTGCCTCGCTACTGCTCGCGGATCTTGCCCCGCTTCGCCCCGCCGTGCCCGCTGTGCCGCGCCGCCCCTCGCTGCTGCTCCGGCCACCCCGCTGCCGCTGCTACTCTGCTCCGCCGCGCTCCGGCCCCGGCCGCGCCCAGCGCCCGCTCGCCCGTGCCCCGGGTTCGCCCGACGGGGCGCCGCGCCCGCACGCCTGTGACCCCCCCCCTGGGCCACTGCCCAGTGGGGCCCAAACCCCCTGTGACGCTGACGAATGGGGCCCACGGCCCAGAAACGTTTTAGGAAAAATAATGAAAATAAAAATAAATAATTAAAATAAATAATTAATTAATTAGTTAATTAATCCTGATTAGGTTAATTTAATTAAGTAGTTAGTGTTAATTAAACAGTAATTTAATTAGTTAATACCTAATTAACCTAACAGCCTATGACAGGTGGGACCCACCCTGTCAGGTGGCTGCTGACGTCAGCATGATGTCATGCTGACGTCATCAATCACTGTTTCGGATAATGTTGAATTAAATAATTAATTAAATTTCAGAAATTAATAAAAACTTTAGAAAATCATATCTTTTAAACCGTATCTCCGATGAAAATATTTTATACATGAAACTTGCTCAGAACGACGATACGAGCCCGGATACGCCCTCCGTATTCCCGTCAGACGCCCGCAGCTATAAGAACATTGAACTTTTAGACCGATTTCAGTAAATGAATAGTGCCCAACTTTAATTAAATAAATCCAGATAAATTCCTAAATTAACTAAATCGTTTAGTTAGGCAGTAGAACACCCCGGCATATCATTTAGGCATGTCATACATATTGTTTGCATTATTGCCGTGAATTTATTGTTTCTCTCCCCCTCCTTCTCTCTCGATAGACGCCGAGACCGACGACGCTGCACCAGGTTACGACTACTCTACCGACGAGCAGCCCGTTGACGACCTCCCTCTCTTGCCAGAGCAACCAGGCAAGCCCCCCCCTTGAGCATTCTAGATATCGCCCATTCTATTCTCCTGCTTGCATTAGATTTCGCTACTGTTAATGTATGCTCCTATTCTGATGCATAGCCTGCTGTTGTAACCTGTTCATTGCTATCTTACCTGCCTATGATAAACTGTTTAGTATAGGTTGGTATGACCCATCTGTGACCCCACCACCTTACTTTGTCGCCCCTGCTTGTTCATCAACGACTCGATCAACGTGATCGTCGATCAGAGACAGACGCCTCACTTCACACCCCCCCCTTAGTTGTACGACTCTGCGTAGTAACTATCGAGTGCCGAGGGTGATACCTCGTAACGCACTCCTGATGAATACTCTGCAGCATAGCTGTACGGTCGTGGTCATCGAGGGTGATTCCTCCTTCTCCATGTCCGATACGACTCTGTCGTGCAACCCCTCAGTGTGAACCTCGAGGGTGATACCTCTTACGTTCACCCTGATGATTATGACCACACGGTTACTTGACCTTTTCACAGGCGGGTCCACCCTGGTGGGTACCCGCTGGGGATCTATGATTTCGGGTGTGCCGGAAGGGCACTCGAGTGTGACATTGTGGCGGAGCATCAGAGACTCTGATTGTCTCCGCTTGATACTAATTGAGCCTATTGGATTCGGATGTGTGATCTGAGTGGGTCGACGTGCCCTAGACGCACTACCACCACGCGGGATAATGGTTATGGGGCCCTCTGCGATGTACGTTTCGCCGAAAGCTTATCAGACGTCACGATTCACCGTGCGGGCTGATCGTCGGGATTGGGCTGGATACTTCACTGGCGAGTTCAGTGTCGCGCCTGCACCCCGGCCAGCCACGCAACGCGCAGGGTGCCCAGGGCGATGGCCCGAGACCCCTGGGTGCATAGGTTAGTCCGGCGTGCTGACCTCTCTGCTGAGCCTAGGTAGAGCGCTGCTTCGTGTTGATCTTCCGAGGACGGGCATTACCCAGCAAGTATGTCCGGCCAGAGTTGATCGAGCGTGTTGGGTAACAGTAGTGCACCCCTGCAGGGATGAATCTTCTATCGATAGCCGGTCCTACGGTAAAGGACGCTCAGTTTGTGTATCCCGATCTACTACTTAAACTGGATACTTGTTACTTAATTGAAGCTTCGGGATTACTTTCTCACTGGGAGTCGAGGAAGGATCTTTGAGCTGTACTTCAACATGTTTGTTAAATAAAATGCTATTCTACTCTCTTCTACTGCTGCAAGATGATGGCTTTGAGAAGATGTTTGAAGATGCTAGTCTTCGATAGGACTAGGCCTTTCTCTCTATTCTGGCATTTCTGCAGCCCAGTCCACATATACAGCCTTTTCTCCATTTGATAATGTTGCATATGTAGTATAGATCCTTGCTTGCTGAGTACTTCGGATGAGTACTCACGGTTGCTTTATTTTCTCTTTTCCCCCATATACCCCACCTTGATGATACACCAGACGATGGAGTCCAGGAGCCAGACGCCACCACCGGAGCCTACTACCAGGCGGGTCTAGAGGGCACGTACTACTGGATCGAGCCATCTGACCAGGAGTAGGATCGGAGGCTCCCAGGCAGGAGGCCAACGCCTTTCGATCTAGTGTCGCTGTTTGTGCTAGCCTTCTTAAGGCAGAACTTGTCTAACTATGTCTGTACCCAGATATTATTTGTATGACTGACTCATGTATTCGGATCTTCGGATCCCTGGTCTGTAATATTGTGGACCTCCGTTTATTTGTGTTTAGAGTTGTGTTGTGATATCTTCCCGTGAGTCCCTGGGTTTGATCGTACACGTTTGCGTGTATGATTAGTGTACGATTGAACCGGGGGCGTCACAGGTAAATTGGCATCGCCTTCGTGATTGACAGGGGCAGAGGAGTCGACAGGGGCACGCGGAGGAGGGAGGATGGGGCACACCACGAGCTCCCAGGGCCATACATGACGGCGACGATAGTTGCTCGAGGTCGCTTGGGCTCCCTCTCTTTAAAAGGGGAGGCAGCATGACATGAGACGAGAGAGGGAGACGAAGATTGGATCGCTAAATTACCGGTCTCCATGTGGTGGCGCATCGATAAAGCATCAGGGCGGCAGCGCAGCTGTGCCGCGGTGGTGCAAGGAGGAGCGGGATGGTGGCATGCTAGGTGGAGTATGAGGGACACAGACACGGGCCGAGGGATGGGGCAGTGCGGCGGAATCTCCTTTGGGAGGTCGGCGACGATGATCCCTAACGTCCACGGCGGTGATCCCAGATGCTGGTGGCAGCGTCTCCTTTGGGAGGTCAGCGGCGGCGAGATCGTGCGTCGGAGGCGGCGATCGAGGGGATTGACCTAGGAGAAAAAGATAGTTTGAGGGGATCGAGGGGAGCGGCGTTATATGGTTTTTTCTAGTTTCGTGCGTGGTGATATGCTTTTTTTGGGGTGCGTGTGAGAGGGGGGAGGGGAGACAAAAAAACTAGACAAAAATGCGAGACAAAAAATAATCGTGAAGGGGAGGTTACCAAGTGAGACATAGGAGTAGAGATTAGTATGTACATCGTCTGTGACTAATGCATACTTCCACGCTTGGCAATAGATGGGCTCATAGACATAGGTATGGATCTGGTTTCACTGTACTCGCCCAAACCCGCCCCGTTACCATCCTATGTAACGTGAATCAGATGGCCAGAGGTGTTGAGTGTTTGAGAGATCCGGAAGGATGCATAATTTAAATGGCATAAATGTATAGGATGGATAATTATGGGTATTTTATGTACTAAATACTTCACACCTTCTATGTGGCATTAACAATTTGAGACTTATGTAATAAATGAGAATCATATAGTGCAATACATATCATTATATTATGCAATTAATAATATGGTAGTATATACATATAAAGAAATCTGATCTTATGGTCATTAATTGCATTAATGGCAACCATTTAACTTTTGGTAGGATAGAAATATTATAAATATGGTTGTATATGCAAGGCATTAACAATTTGAGATTTATGTAATAAATGAGAATCATATAGTGCAATACATATCATTATATTATGCAATTAATAATATGGTTGTATATACATATAAAAAATTTGATCTTATGGCATTAATTGCATTAATGGCAACCATTTAACTTTTAGTAGGATAGAAAGATTGTAAATATGGTTGTATATGCAAGGCATTAACATTTTGAAATTTATGTAAGAAATGAGAATCATATAGTGCAATACATATCATTATATTATGCAATTAATAATATGGTTGTATATACATATAAAGAAATCTGATCTTATAGCCATTAATTGCATTAATGGCAACCATTTAACTTTTTGTAGGCTAGAAAGATTATATATATGGTTGTATATGCAATATGAAGATCGACCATTCAAGGTTTCTAAAATGAAAGAAAGGAAAGCTACTAGAGCGCTCCTTCTGCTATCATGCCTTGTTCTAGTCACCCAAGGAATTGGTACAAGAACTATAATGCAAAGGGAAAATACTCGCGAGATCCTCACGCATCGAGAAGTTAATAAAACCATCATGGTAAGAACAATTACACATTTTATTTTTCTATATGTAGCATTTGCTTCAGTGTCTGACAAGCAGAGGAAACTTCAAACTAGATGGAAGGTGGAGATGTGTATGACTGCGTTAATTTGAATCTCCAACCAGCTTTTGACCACCCATTGTTAAAAGATCACAAAATTCAGGTATATGACTTTCATAAACATAAGATTTACAATCATTATTTGCTCAAATGTATGCTCATGTATGTGGACATAAATGGATAGTTAGTTCCCATCGATATATGAATGTTAGTTAGGCAAAAAATTAGGGGAAACATGTATTTTCTAATAATAATTAGTTTTGAATTGTAATATTTCATATCATAGTTTGTTAAGCTCACATTTAGGTTCAAATCATAATTTGTATATATCCTTTACATATATTATGCCAACAAACATTGGAAGTTGAAGTGAAACAAATAGACCATATGATGCACATGCTTCATTGTTGATGAATTGAATTACACAATTTATGTATATATGACTAATAAGGTGATCAAGTTTCTCTTATGAAACAGATGGAACCAAGTTCTTTACCAGTTGGACAAAACAGAAAATCCCCCTATCTATATGTTGCGCATCTATCTCTTGTCGAATGCCCACCAGGAACGGTTCCAGTACTACGTAATAGTAGAAGGGACCAAATACCAGTACACATTACCAATCAAGAGATGAACAAGGATGACCAACTAGAGGTGAGTTGTCTTCTTTTATTGTCAGCATGATCTAGTTATCATTGACTGTGCAACTTGCGACGAACACAAAGTTGTATGTGCCTAGAAACTGTATAGTGTGTTGACTACAAACATGGCAAAATTATCAAATTTAATTCTGAAAGATCATTCCAATTGGCAAACACAACAGAAGAGCTATGACCCGGGCACCCAGGCACATTTTAAATTGCGATGAGTGTTTAATCCACTGCCCTCATATCCTAGGCACACAAAGGCCTAAAGCTCGCTAGCTCCATCCCATCTAATTGGCAAACATGCCCCCAACTGACTCATGTCTCTATTTAGAGCTTGTGTCCCTAGCCTCCTATGCAATGTTTCTCCCAATTAGGTGACTCTCATTCCTCGCCATACTCTGCTACCTTCTCAGCTACCACCCCCCCTCCCGCCACGATACAACCTCATTGTTCCCCTGTGCTACGGTGCCCTAGGAACCACCTTAGTTTGCTGCTCTTTGCTACAGAGCTACTACCACACCGGATCCTGCACCAGCCGATGTACTGCCAAGTTGTTGCTACCGCTGGCTATTCCAAGATTTAAGTTATTTTCATTTGAACATAATGTGCATGTCTAATTGTATTAGCTATTTTTGGGAAAATGTAAACTCCAAAGTTTTCCATGTCGTGGAATAAAATATTGGCTCAAGATTTTCTTTAATTCTAGCTCTGCCACTTCACACACGTACGAAGGGCCTCAAAATTGGAAATTTGAGTAGTTAGTATTGAATAATTGACATAGTTTTGCAACTAAATAGTAAGGTGTGTATTGATGTTCTTTCAATCCCATATGTAGTAATTCCATTTGTTTAACCATGTTTTTCCAAGACTTTCTTGAAGGGTTTGATATGAAGTATTCTCTCTAAATCTTTCTTCATACCAGTAAGTTATAGTAGTTGATTTCATAAGCCATATGATGCAGGACTTATCAAGATAAGCTTAATATTTAATCATCACATTTTACCAACATTCTTTTTTTGTTGTAGGTGGCTGGAATCAAATATTCAGATGATTTGTTTGGGGTGCGAGCAACGATAAATGTGTATGAACCAAAGGTGAAAAAATATAGCAAGGATATTAGTCAATCAGGGATGCAAATTGATAATGGACCAATGGGTCATATACAAAGTGTAGTGGCTTGTTATTCGGTAGCACCAAGCTACACCGGTGATAGCTTTGCAAGGTTTCATGTTGCTTGGGTAATTCACAATATTTCTTTGGATACACATTATCATCTACATAAATTTTATAACATGAAGTTGCAAACATAAACTAATATAGTTTGTTTCTACCTTTGAATGAACTTGGATAATAGCGTGATGCCATACTAAAGAAATCCTGCTATGATCACACTTGTCCTGGTTTTGTCCAAGTTAGCCATCATGTTGGTCTTGGAGGAAGAGTACTTCCTGTTTCAGTCTACAATGGACCACAATATGTGATAGACCTTTTTATTTTCAAGGTACTCTCTTGTTCATTGAAATTTATGATTTCGTATATGTGTTTTACAAGCGATGCATGTGAAAATTTGTACTTACTTGACTTACCTGATCTGCATAACCAATTTAGGCAATTCAATATGATATCAATTGTGTTTGTAAGGATAGCCAAAAAATAGGTTTGTTTAATATCATTCTGCACCCTCATACCATCTTTCGCCATGCATTTGACAAATCGTCAAGAACATGGGCATAAAAGAAATTTAACAACCACCTTACCTCTCAAATTACACATACCAGTTTCAATTGTGGAAAACACTTGGCCTTGAGAGATTCACATATATATATTGTCTTGTTGTTCATCCCTTTTTTTATGGGAAAAGATTATGAGAAGAAATGCCTAATATGTATCTTTAGGGGAATAGAAACAAATGCATACACATGATAATATTGAGTAGAATAGTAATGGGGATGATTTGGTATCCTCTTATGTGTTAAATAACCGTTCATTTTGCATTCTAATTTATCTTAGGATCCAAAAACAAGGAATTGGTGGGTGTTGTATGGTGAAGAGAAAACACCAATTGGATATTGGCCAAATTCACTATTCTCTCAAATTAAGGATAAAGGAAATTTCTCATTCTGGGGCGGGCAAGTTTCAGGCCCGACAGCTTCATCAGACTCTCCAAAAATTGGTAGTGGGCATTTTGCTACTGAAGGGTATGGAAAAGCAGCTTTTATGAGAAACATCCAAATTGTTGACGGAAACAACAAGCTTGTGACCCCAAATAAAGATAAAGACATTGTTGGCTCGAGTGATTTAAAGAAATATAGTGTCAGTGGTTATGAAGTTAATAAACATGGTATGCATATGTACTATGGTGGACCAGGAAATTTAGTCCGAGAATGTACTCTATAGACTACAATAAATTGTCAATATACTCCTTGAGTTGGACATTTACATATTTGTTGGGATTTGTCATGCATTGATGTGTTTCTTCTAGTTGGTGGTTTATTAATCACTACAAAGCAATGAATACATGAGAAAATAACATCAATATAAAATCTTAGCCACACATGTAATATTCTATTTTTTCATGGATAATTGCTTGGATTTATTTTGGCAAAAAAACGGCTACAATTTATGATGAATTGATGCCTTTCTAGTGGTAGGGGATGTATCAAGTCCTCATGTGTAGAACAGATCTTCCTATCGAAGACATAATTTTTTATTTAAATTCTACTTATAACGGAGCATTGATATGGTCGATCTTGTAAACATGGTTCTTTGAGTGTACCATGAAGCGACCTCTAAAAATTTCAAATTTTATTTCTACCATTTGTTGAGTTCCAAAATGAAATGATTCGATTTCAAAATCTCCCCACCATGATGAATCCTTCTCCTACCATCAAGCCATTTCCTTTCTCTCTCTTTTCTTTGAGCAAATCACGGTCCAGTGCGAGACCTCGTGTACACCATTTCATCATGCACACATCCTCCATGGTAAAATGTCATTTTTTTTCTTCAAAAATTAGATTATATGACATGAAATATTTTTTTTATAAAACATGAATTTTATAGTTTAATTGATCTACACCATTCCCTTGACTCGAAACACCAGAATCATCCTTGCCACATTCCCTATATATGTCTACCATGGTGAATTTTTCCCCATCACGTCCATAGAACCATAAACTCATTTTCGAAAATTTCCAACTTGAAACGATGGTGAGGGGAGATACGCCAACATGCATGCTTTTTTTGTGGTGCCCGATACAACAAATTAGAGGCCCTGCGTACCAGCCAAGAGATCAATGTCTTCTGGTACACAGTGTAATTTGGCATCAAACTGAACTACCATATATTACAACACATAGGGTTCGAGGGTTTGAAATATTACAACACTTGGATAGGCAAAGGCGGCATGACTCATATCGCGATAATACATACATCTATACCAATATAAAAAGACCCAAAGGGGCAGATCCAATTAATCTCGGCCATCAAACCATGTCAATCCAATGACCTAGATTGCTCCAATGGTGAGCTCTCAAAATATTGAGCATGCAATTGATAGCATACCAAATATTAACATCTATATTAATCTCATAATTAATACGTATTTTGTTTTTGACAGATTTTGTTTTTGTTGCATTGTGTGCTTATTTTGATGAATCTATGGATTGTATCAGGGGGTATAAGCCATGGTAAATATATAATACAGTAGGTATAATCCAATAATAAAATATGAATGGGTTTGCAACAGTACTTAAAGTGGTGATTGTTGCTTTATTATACTAACGGGTCTCACGAAGGTTTTGTTAAGTTTTGTGTGATTGAATTTTTCAAGTTTTGGGTGAGATCACGATGATTGAAGGAATAAGGAGTGAAAAGATCCTAAGCTTGGGGATGCCCATGGCACCCCAAGTTAATATTCAAGGAGAACCAAGCAACTATGCTTGGGGATGCCTTGGAAGGCATCCCCTCTTTCTTCTAACAACCATCTGTAATTTTACTTGGAGCTATATTTTTATTCATCACAAATCATGAATTTTGCTTGGAGCGTCTTGTATTATATGAGTCTTTGCTTGTTTTGCTTTTCAGTTTGTCGCAATCATCCTTGCTAGACACACCTATTTGAGAAAGCCATAATTATGCTATGATTTTTTAGAATTGCTCTAGTACTTCACTTATATCTTTTTGAGCATGGTGGTGCTTTCATTTTTAAATAAATACTCTCATTCTTCACTTAGATTAATTTGAGAGTTAGTAAATTTTTGAAGAAATTCTCTCTTGCTTCACTTATATTAATTTGAGAGATGAAATTTTTTATGCTCATGTTCTTCACTTAAATTTGTTTGAGCTTGTCAAAAGCAATTGCAATATATGAAATTAATCCCAAAGTGATAGATATTAAAGAGGGATATAATAAAAACTTTCATGAAGATCATTCGAAAAAATAAACTTGATTCTTTGTAATAGTTTTGAGATATGATGATAGTAATATGTGACTCATGTTGGTGAGTAATTATGCTTTAGTAAGAATATTGGTGTTAAGGTTTGTGATTCCCTATGCAAGCACGAAAGTCAATAGTTATGCAATGAAATTACATCCTACTTGTGGTGCATTATTCGGTGTTAGTTATGCTTAATGCTCGTTTATGAGAATTTTCTTTTCTTGGTTGGTTGCTTCTCAATCAATTTGCTAGCCTCCATTTGCACTAAGTGGCAATACTACTTGTGGATCCAAAATCCTTAAACCCAGTTATGCCATATGAGTCCACCATACCAACCTATATGTGGTATTTCCGTGCCGTTCTAAGTAAATTTGTATGTGTCAACTCTAACTTTCAAAATGAATTTTCTTTTTGTGTGCCCGTACCGCTCATGAAGCGGCAGGGGGTGGCCAATATTTTTCCATGCTAGATGTGTTAGTCTCAAGATGAGTGTTTATTCACTTGTCATTGCACAAGAGTGTGGCGGTAATAGGGATGCCCAGTCCTGAAATGAAAAAGAAATTTACTTTATGTTGTCAAATAATAAATTCCTTGGAAAGTGTTGGTATGGAAGGCACCCGTGGATAAAGCTAGCCATGGTTTGTGAAAGAATGGTGGAAAAAGGAATAAACTTTATTTTATGTTTGGGAACCGCCTATGATGTATCTAGCATGAAAAGTATTAGGGACTACTCAGTCATTTTCGTTAACGGGAAAAGCATGCCTCTCAAAATATTTTATCTCTCAATTTAAGCTTTGAGCTCTGGCACCTCTACAAATCTCTACTTCCCTCTGCGAAGGGCCTATCTATTTACTTTTATGCAACTTTTATTTTTATTTGAGTCTCCATCTCCTCTTATAAAGCACCAACTAGGGAGCACTATGATCATACTTGTGCAATTGATGTAGCTAATATTCGAGTGTGTTCCATGAATGGATCAATGATTGAGCACGATGGGCTAGGGATAACTTTCTTTAGTGTTGATATTTTGAAAGATATAGTTCCTTCTTGATATGCTTGAGTATTGAAGTCTTCATGTCTATTATAGACTATTGCTTTGAACCATCTAAAAGTCCAAATGTCCATGCTATAGAAGAAAAGAATATGTGATGAACATGTTAGGCAACATTACACATCAAAAATTCTGTTTTTATCATTTACCTACTCGAGGACGAGCAGGAATTAAGCTTGGGATGCTGATACATCTCCAATGTATCTAGAAGTTTTGATTATTCCATGCTGTTATATTATCATTCTTTGATGTTTTACATTCATTTTATAGCAACTTTATATCATTTTTGGGGACTAACCTATTGACATAATGCCCAGTGCCAGTTGTTGTTTTTTGCTTGTTTTTTACTTCGCGGAATATCAGTACCAAACGAAGTCCAAATACCACGAAACTTTTGGGAGATTTTTTTGGGACCAGAATACAACTTGGGAGCCAAGGAAGCACCAGAGGGGAGGCCCATGGGGCCCACCACCCACCTGGGCACGCCAAAGGCCCCTATCACACCTTGATGGGTGGTGGGGCCCATGGAGGTCCTATCCACCGGCTCTCAGCTCTATAAATACTCAGATATTCCAGAAACCCTAGGGGAGCGATCAAAACACAATTCCAGCCACCGCAAGTTCCAGAACCACGGGATCCAATCTAGAGCCCTATTCCGGCACTCTACCGAAGGAGAACACGATCACGGAGGGGTTCATCATCCACATTTGTGCTCCTCCGATGATCACGGAGGGGTTTGGCCAACTAGATTGATTTTTCTTGCAATGGGAAGAGGTGCTTTGTGATGGGTTCGATCTTGCGGTGTCCTCACCCAGTGACAGAAGGGGTAGCGAGGCACGCATGTATCATTGCGATTAAGGATAAAAAGATGGGGTCTATTCCTACATGAATAGATCTTGTCTACATCAAGTCATCGTTCTTATTGCATTACTTCATTTCTCCATGAACTTAATACACTAGATGCATGCTGGATAGTGGTCGATGTGTGGAGTAATAGTAGTAGATACAGGCAGGGGTCGATCTACTAATCTTGGACGTGATGCCTATATACATGATCATTTCCTTGGATATCATCATAATTATTTGCTCTTCTATCAATTGCCCAACAGTAATTTGTTTACCCAACATATGCTATTTTCTCGAGAGAATCCACTTGTGAAATCTACGGCCCCCGGGTCTATATTTTATCATATTCTTTTCAGATCTATTATTCCAAAAACCCAAAAATACCTTGCTGCACTTTTTCTTTATTTATTTTATTTTGTGCTCTTGCTAGATCTATTTATCCAATCTCATACAATTTAATCTATCTTTTTACCGTAGAGGGATTGACAACCCCTCTTTCGTGTTGGGTTGCATGTATTTGTTCTTTGTGAGCAGGTAACGTTTACATAGTGTTGCTTGGTTCTCCTACTGGATTGATAACCTTGGTTTCATGACTGAGGGAAATACTTGCCGTAGCTGTGCTGCATCATCCCTTCCTCTTTGGGGAAATACCAACGTAGATTCAAGCCACATCACGTACTCATCGACATGCAAGTCATGAACTTATTACAAAACATGATCATCTCATACACGAACATATATCACATTGCATCTTGACCATATCACATCACAACATGCCCTGCAAAAACAAGTTAGTCGTCTTCTACTTTGTTGTTGCAAGTTTTACGTGGCTGCTACGGGCAACTAGCAAGAACCGTTCTTACCTACGCAAAACCACAACAGTGTTTATCAAGTTGCTATTTAACCTTCTGCAAGGACCACCATAGTCAAATAAGATTCAACAAAAGTGGGAGAGATAGACACTGTGCTAGCCACTGATGTCTACTACGCAACCTTCTTGTAGACTCGTGTTGGGCCTCCAAGCACAGAGTTTTGTAGGACAGTAGAAAATTTCCCTCACGTGGATGACCTAAGGTTTATCAATCTGTGGGAGGCATAGGATGAAGATGGTCTCTCTCAAACAACCCTGCAACCAAATAACAAAGAGTCTCTTGTGTCCCCAACACACCCAATACAATGGTAAATTGTATAGGTGCACTAGTTCGGAGAAGAGATGGTGATACAAGTGTAATATGGATGGTAGATATAGGTTTTTGTAATCTGAAAATATAAAAACAGCAAGGTAACTAATGATAAAAGTGAGCACAAACGGTATTGCAAGGCTTGAAAACAAGGCCTAGGGCTCATACTTTCACTAGTGCAAAGTCTCTCAACAATGATAACATAATTGGATCATATAACAATCCCTCAACGTGCAGCAAAGAATCACTCCAAAGTTTCTATCGGAGAACGTAGGACAAAACTGTGCATCAACCCCTATGCATAGATTACCCCAATGTCACCTCGGGAATCCGCGAGTTGAGTGCCAAAACATACATCAAGTGAATTAGGATGAAAATGGGCGGCGGAACTTCCGATCTAGGGTTCTTTTCGAGGGTTTCCATATTTATAGGAATTTTTGGCGTCTAAAACAAGTCAGGGGAGTTCTCGAGGAGCCCACAAGCTAGGGGACGCGCCCTAGGGGGGTGCCCCCTAGGATTGTGGTGGCCTCGGGACTCTTCTGGCCCAACTCCGATGCTCCGTGGGTCTCTTCTGGTCCATAAAAAATCATCGTAAATTTTCAGCTCGTTTGGACTCCGTTTGATATTCCTTTTCTGTAAAACTCAAAAACAAGGAAAAAACAGAAACTGGCACTGGCACTGGGCTCTAGGTTAATAGGTTAGTCCCAAAAATAATATAAAATAGCATATTAATGCATATAAAACATCCAAAATAGATAATATAATAGCATGGAACAATCAAAAATTATAGATACGTTGGAGACGTATCAACCATCCCCAAGCTTAATTCCTGCTCGTCCTCAAGTAGGTAATTGATAAAAACGGAATTTTTGATGTGGAATGCTACCTAACATATTTATTCATGTAATCTTCTTTATTGTGGCATGAATATTCAGATCCATAAGATTCAAAACAAAATTTAATATTGACATAAAAACAATAATACTTCAAGCATGATAATTAAGCAATCATGTCTTCTCAAAATAACATGGCCAAAGAAAGTTATCCCTACAAAATCATATAGTCTGGCTATGCTCTATCTTCATCACACAAAATATTTCATCATGCACAACCACGATGACAAGCCAAGCAATTGTTTCATACTTTTAATGTTCTCAAGCCTTTTCAACTTTCGCGCAATACATGAGCGTGAGCCATGGACATAGCACTATAGGTGGAATAGAATATGGTGGTTGTGGAGAAGACAAAAAAAAGAAGGAGATAGTCTCACATCAACTAGGCGTATAAACGGGCTATGGAGATGCCCATCAATAGATGTCAATGTGAGTGAGTAGGGATTGCCATGGAACGGATGCACTAGAGCTATAAGTGTATGAAAGCTCAAAAAGAAACTAAGTGGGTGTGCATCCAACTTGCTTGCTCATGAAGACCTAAGGCAATTTGAGGAAGCCCATCATTGGAATATACAAGCCAAGTTCTATAATGAAAAATTCCCACTAGTATATGAAAGTGACAAAATGAGACTCTCTATCATGAAGAACAAGGTGCTACTTTGAATGACAAGTGTGGTAAAAGGATAGTAACATTGTCCCTTCTCTCTTTTTCTCTCATTTTTTTATTTTCTCTTTTTTTTGGGAACTTTGGCCTCTCTTTTTTTGGGCCCTTTGGCCTCTTTTTATTTTATTTTATCCGGAGTCTCATCCCAAATTGTGAGGGAATCATAGCTTCCATCACTATAGGAATCAGCTTCTTTGCCGTCTGCCATGGCAGACGGCAAAGGAACCAAAAGCGGACGCAAACCTCTTTGCCGTCTGCCACCGACAGCAAAGCTGCCCGTCAAAGAAAGCTACGGTAAACATGTTCTTTGCTGTCTGCTTCCTCAAAGCGGACGGCAAAGAACCTTTGCCGTCTGTGGTAGGTGGCAAAGAATGTGGACGGTAAATAACAGGTGTTAGCCACGTTAGGTGGCTAACGGCAGCCTTTGTCATCTGCCAGCGGACGGCAAACGCCCACATCCTTTGCCGTCTGCCACAGACGGCAAAGTAACCAAATGGTATAGCTCCCAGATTGCACAGGTTGCTGCCATGTGGCCTCTTTGCCGTCTGTGGCAGATGGCAAAGGCCCCTTTGCCGTCGATGGCAGACGGCAAAGAGGCTGCATTGCCTCTTTTTTTTCTGTTTTTTCTTATATCCAAGCATTTTCATAGCAAATAGATGATATATTTTTTTTTCACAGGGCAATTTCAGAGCAAACATATGAGATATCCAACACATATAATTTCATCATACATGCATAGTTCCATCCAACCATACATAGCAAGTTCCACATATAGGCATCCAACCATACATATTACAATAGTTTCATCCAACCATACATGCATAGTTCATCGATACAAAAGAAACAGAGAAAGGGATAACAAGCACTCCATCAATGCAAGCTTCCGTGAAGTGAATGAAATCTGCAAAATGGGAAATAAGAAAGTTAGAAGAAGAAGATTAGAAGAAGAAGAAGAAGAAGAAGAAGAAGTATATGACATTTATGAGCTAACTTAGGTAAAAATGATATTTATGAGCTAACTTAGGTTAAAAAGACATTTAAGAGCTAACTTAGCTAAAATGGATCATTTTGGAACTAACCTAGGTAAAATGGATCATTTATGAGCTAACTTAGCTAAAATGGATCATTTTGGAGCCAACCTAGGTAAAATGGATCATTTTGGAGCTAACCTAAGTAAACGGATCATTTATGAGCTAACCTAGCTAAAATGGATCATTTTGGAGCTAACCAAGCTAAAATGGATCATTAGGTAAAATGGATCATTTTGGAGCTAACATAGGCAAAATGAGTCATTTTGGAGCTAACCTAGGTAAAATGGATCATTTTGGAGCTAACTTAGGTAAAATGGATCATTATTGAGCTAACCTAGGTAATTATGCCATTTTTGAGTTAACTAAGCATATTATGCCATTTTTGACATAAGTAAGCTAAGTATTGGTATTTATTGAGCTAACCTAGGTAACTATACATATTAGAGCTAACTTAGCATATTAGAGCTAACTTAGGTCATTTTGGAGCTAACTTAGGTAAAATTGATCATTTTGGAGCTAATTAAGCTTATTATGTCATTTTTGAGGAAAATAAGCTAAGTATATGACATATATGAGGTTACCAAGGTTGTTATGCCATTTCAAACCTAAGTAAGCTAATTATGCCATTTTTTACATAAGTAAGCTAAGTGTATGTCATTATTGAGCAAACCTAGGTAACTAAGCATATTAGAGATAACTTAGCATATTAGAGCTAACTTAGGTCATTTTGGAGGAAACAAAGCTAAGTATAGATCGTTTTAGTGCTAACTAAGGTAAAATGGATCATTTTGGAGCTAAGTAAGCTAATTATGTCATTTTGGAGGAAAATAAGCTAAGTCTAGGTCATTATGGTAAGCATTTTGGAGGAAATAAAGCTAAGTCTAGGTCATTATGCGTTTGTTAAGCAAAACACTAGAGAAAACTTACCGTCATCACGGAGGTGAAGCACCGACGTGGCTCGTGCTGGTACCACATGGAGAAGGATTATTGTGATGCTTGTGTGGAGGTACGCTGCACCAAAGATCATTTGCAATGTCTCGTTAGCATGACGACACTCAAATGTTAATACTAGTAACTAATGACCATTCAAATTAAACTCACCGTGGTCCCCGGAGCAATCTCTGGCATCGGCGGAGGGGTCTGACCGGCCTTCTGGCACATAGACTGCACATTTGGTTTTGATGGGTCAGTCATACTAGTTAGTAATGAAACGAACGTTACGTAAATGATTTGGCTAATATGCAGAAGAAACTTATCATGAGGAGCTCGTACATGGCCCGGTTCTGCATCTCATTCCGTGCCCTCTCCTCGTCCATCATCCGTGCCATCTTCTCGTCCAACTCCCGCTGCTTCTCCTCCGCCTGCCGGTCCCTCTCCGCCAGAAGTGCTTGTGTTCTATCTCTCTCACTCTGAAGAGCAGCCTGCAACACCACTCCTCGTTAGCATTGTAATCATCGATGGCCGCACACACAATGTAATGGAGGAAAGATAGCTGAGTCCATATAACTAACCTCGAAGGCGAGCTCGACTGGCCGTTGACGAGGCCTCATCTTAGGAGCGGAGCTCGACTGGCGCGCCTTGATCTCTGGGAGAGTGCGAGGACAATGGATAAGTCCATCTCCAATGGCTATCGAGCCATAGGACCTCCCGCCACCCGATATCATCACTAGCTCTGGATCAAACTGCTGGCTCAGGTTAAAGTCCTCCCCTTTCCTCGCCTTCGCTCAGACGTGTCCACCCTAGCAGTCCTATGCTCAGGTGAATTAGTTAGGGGTGGCGGCGAGGAAGGTGTAGGAGCCTGCCTAGCTCTCCCACGGCCACGTCCTTCCCGACCTCCTCTCTTCTTCCCTCCCCGGCCTCCTTCCCTGGTGGGCAACGACGCCGATGAAGAAGCGCCCATCGGTGTCTTCATACTGTCGACCAACGCTCTCCAGAGAGTCTGGGGTGGAATGGAAGTACCCCTCCCATCACGCGCCGACGAAGAAGGAGCCTTGAAGCGCTCGTTACCCGCGCCCACCATCTTTCAGCACCTACCATGACATAGAGTAAATGAAATTAGTACAACATAAATTTTTTTAATACCGACATGAATAATAATATGCATATAATTAACTAGTACTAGTATATCATCATCAAGTACAACATAACTTAGGAACCCCTCGGCGATCGTCGACCCCTCGACCCTCGCCCCTCGACCCCTCGACCCCTCGGCGATGAGGATTAAAAGCCAAGTTTTAAAACTTCAAACAACCAAACTGACAAAAAATCAGGCCATAGAAAGAGAAACGAAAGACAAAATAGTACATAGTGAGAGGTTGTGCAACTAGGATGATTTTCTGTACCAGCTTCTTTAATGAATTGGAGAGGATGATGGCGAAGAAGTCGAAAGACACCAATGGCTTTCGAGTTCTTCACCATCATCCTCTCAAATTTGTTAAAAAAGCTGTTACAGAATATCATCCTAGTTGCACAACCTCTCACTACGTATTGTTTCGTCTTTGGTTTCTCTTTCTACGCTTTGATTTTTTGTCATGAGTCAGTTTGGGTGTTTCAAGTTTCAACACTTGGCTTTTAATCCTCGGCGATCATCGACCCCTCGACCCTCGACCCCTCGACCCCTCAGCGACCGTCGACCCCTCGACGATCCTGGACCCCTCGCGAACCGTAAACCCTCGAACCATACCCGGCAGTCCTCGACGCGACCTCAGAGACATCGACCCCTCGACCCCTGACCCCTCGGCAATCCTCGACCCTCGACCCCTCGGTGGTCCTGTCGAACACCTTCACTGTAAGCATGGTGCGGCTGTTGTCGTAGCTTAAATCGCGGACGTGCCCGAGCTTAAGGTCATCAGCGCGGGCAAACTACTTCCATCCGTTCTTCGTGCACGGATGGAAGCAGTTCACCCATGCTCATCTCCTTCAGCTCGGGACGTCCTCATCTTAAGCTACGACACCAGTCGGTCAGCACTCGGACCGGAAGATCCTCGACCATCGACCC
Source organism: Thinopyrum elongatum (assembly GCA_011799875.1). Taxonomy (NCBI): domain Eukaryota; kingdom Viridiplantae; phylum Streptophyta; class Magnoliopsida; order Poales; family Poaceae; genus Thinopyrum; species Thinopyrum elongatum. The sequence goes on from CM022299.1 coordinate 73,335,903, forward strand.
CTAGACACTCGACCCCTCACCCCTCGACCCCTCGACGACCGGCGATCCTCGACCCTCTGCCCCGACCCTCGACCCCTTGGCTATCGGCGATCCTCGACCCGGTTCCGTCGGCGCCGACGCACCCTTAACCTCGACCCGGTTTCGTCGGCGCCAACGCACCACTAACCTCCTCCTCCTCCTCTTCTTCTTCCTCCTCTTCTTCTTCCTCCTCTTCTTCTTCTTCTTCTTCTTCCTCTTCCTCCTCCTCTTCTTCTTCTTCCTCTTCTTCTTCTTCTTCTTCTTCTTCTTCTTCTTCCTCCTCCTCCTCTTCTTCATCTTATTTTCTTTTTTTCATCTTTCTTCTTTCTTCTTAACTAAACCTAAACTAAACTAAATATAAACCTAAACCTAAAAATAGAAAACAAACTAAACCTAAACTAAATCTAAACCTAAACCTAAAAAATAGAAGAAAAAAAACCTAAACTACACTAACTAAACTATTCTAATTAACAGAGAAAAAATTGAAAACAAAAGAGAGGGGGAGGGGGCTCACCGGAGTGGGGGAGGTGGAGGAGGCCGACGCCGGCGGGTCAGGGCGGCGGGGCGTGGGGCAGCGGGCGTCGGGGGTGGGCGGCGGGGCGTCGGGGGGGGGGCCGGCGGCGGGGCGTCGGCGGCCCGCGCGTGGCATCGGGGGCCGAGTGGCGGGCCGGCGTTGTCCGGTGTCGGGGCCGGGGGGGGGGAGTGGCGGCCGGGGCGGGCGTCGGGGGGGCAAAGCGGCGGGCGGCGGCGTGTAGCAGTGGGGGGGGCCGGAGCGGCGGTGGCAGCAGGCGGCGGGCCGGGGCGGCGTCTGGTCGGTGGCGGGGCGAGGTGCTGTTGTTGAGCGTTGATACGTCTCCAACGTATCTATAATTTATGATATATTCATGCCATGTTTACAATAATTTTATATGGTTTTGGTATGATTTGCATGGAACTAACCCGGACTGACGCTGTTTTCAGCAGAACTACCGTGGTGTTGTTTTTTGTGCAGAAATGAAAGTTCTCCAAATGAACTGAAACATTTTGACAATTTTTTTTGGAACAAAAGAGACCCCAGAAGCTTCGTGGAAGGACCAGAAGGTGAAGGAGTAGGGCACAAGACACCGGGGCGCGCCCTGGTGGGTTGTGCTCACCTCGAGGCCCATCTTCGCGTGAAACCAAAGCCAAAAATTCCTATAAATATAGAAACCCCCAAAAGTAACCCTAGATCAGAAGTTCCGCCACCGCAAGGCTCTGTAGCCATGAAAAACCAATCTAGACCCCATTCCGGCACTCCGCCGGAGGGGGAAATCATCACCGGTGGCCATCTTCATCATCCCGGCGGCCACCATGATGAGGAGGGAGTAGTCCACCCTCGGGGCTAAGGGTTTGTACTAGTAGCTATGTGTTTAATCTCTCTCTCTCTCTTGTGTTCTTGAGATGGCACAATCTTGATGTATCATGGGCTTTGTTAATATAGTTGGATCATATGGTGTTTTCCCCTCTCTATCTTGTTGTGATGAATTGTGTTTTCCCTTTGAGATTTCGTTTTATCGGATTGAATACTTTTATGGATTTAAGAGCACTTGATCCATGTCTTGGCACTCAACTCGCGGATTCCTGAGGTGACATTGGGGTAATCTATGCATAGGGGTTGATGCACGTTCTCGTCTTTGTTTCTTCGGTAGAAATCTTGGGTCACTCTTTGAGGTTCTTTGTGTTGGATTGAGTATTATGAATCTGAAATTGTTTGATGCATATCGTATAATCAACTCACGGATACTCGCGGTGACATTGGAGTATCTTGGTGACATTAGAGTTGGTTGATGTGTATCATATGGTGTTATTTTAGTACGAACTCTTGGTTAGATTGATCGGAAAGAATAACTTGGTGTTATTTTAGTACGAACTCTAGGATGGATTGATCGGAAAGAATAGCTTTGAGGTGGTTTCGTACCCTACAAACAATTTCATCTTATGTTCTCCGCTAGATAGGAACTTTGGAGTGATTCTTCATCGCACGTTGAGGGATGGTTATATGATACAATTAGATTAGCATTGTTGAGAGATTGCACTAGCGAAAGTACGGACCCTAGGCCTCATTTTCAAGCATTGCAATACCGTTTTTTATTGTTACTATTACAAAAATCAATATCTACTATCGTTACTACACTTTTATCACTATCTCTTCGCCGAGATAGTGCACCTATACAATTTGCCATTGTATTTGGTGTGTTGGGGACACAAGAGACTTTTTGTTATTTGGTTGCAGGGTTTTTCGAGAGAGACATCTTCGTCCTACACCTCCCACGGATTGATAAACCTTAGGTCATCCACTTGAGGGAAATTTGCTACTGTCCTACAAAACTCTGCGCTTGGAGGCCCAACACGAATCTACAAGAACAAGTTGTGTAGTAGACATCAAGCTCTTTTCTGGTGCCGTTGCCGGGGAGGTGAGTGCTTGAGGGTATATCTTTAGATCTTGCAATTAAATCTTTTAGTTTCTTGTTTTATCACTAGTTTGGTTTATAAAAAGAAAACTACAGAAAAAATGGAATTGAGGTGGTCTCATATTGTTCATCTTTATAATGTCTTTCGTGAAAATGATGCAAAGAAAAATTGTGCTCAATTGATAGAAGAATAATTTAATAAAATGTTTGCAATGTTGTTAGTATGAATTCTTTGAATATCCAAAATGCTAATGATGATTGCACAAGTCATGACAAAAATGTTTCTTATAAGCATGTCAATTTTTGTGGAGTGCATAAAGTTTGTGAAGACGTGCCTTATAGGGAATATAGATTTTGTAAGAAACATAAACATGATAGAACCAATTTTTTGCTCAAAGTGATAGATGAATTTGCTACAAAATTATGTTCTCTTTGTCCTAATACTTGTGAACTTTGCAATAAAGTTGGTCACCTTAATTTCCAATGCATGCTTTTTCATGATCGAATCGTGTCCAAATATTGCAATAACTTGATCACCCTAGAACTTTATAATGAACTTTGTTTATTTTTGGGGAGTGAAGAATTGACACATAAAAATAGTTGGTTTGAAGTATTCATTCTCACGGACGACATTGAAACTAATCTAAAAAATATCTATATGTTTTGCATGGTAAATTGCAATGAGAATGCTTATATTGCCAACTATAGAAAGATGGGAAAACCAATAGAATATAAAAAGGAATACTAATGAAAGGGTTAAGATTTTCACTTTCCCTCCTATTGTCTCTCATGATGAAATAGGTGACGAGGAGGAGCTCCCTATTCAACCAATCTCATCTATAAGAAGCTCAAAAAAATTAATTAAACCCACACATGATGTGGTGAAGAAGAAGAAAAGAAGAAAGAATAGAGGTAAAAAGGTATCTCTCCCAAATAATGTTGCTCCTATTATTGTTGTGCCTCATGAAAATGAATCAAGAATAATTGTGAAAGATGATGCATTTGATGATGATATTGCTTCTTTGTCTTATGGCACAATGTCCGAGAGCACTATTGATGATGATTTTGTTATGCCTATTGCTTGTTGTGATGATTATGATTTGGAAGATAATGATACTTCTTATAATCTTGGAAATCTTTTTGGTACCAACTTGGGAAATTATGATGATAGCAATTGTTATACCGTTGGTGCTATTCATACTATTAATGATGAGAGTGATTATGCTTATGATATGCCAAGCCACAAGCTTGGGGATGCTATGTTTGATGAGAATGACATGTTTGAGAATTTATTTGCTGAAATTAATGTTGTACCAATCTTGGGGATGATATGCTTAATGAAGATGACCTTTTTAGTCCCCCTACTTCGAATGATCAAATTTGTTATGATGATTGCATGCCTCCTATCTATGATGAGAACAAAGTTGCTGCTTATGATGATTATTGTGATGATACCTATGTTATAAAAAGTAGTGATAATTATTGTCATAATTTTGAATATCCTTTTACTGAACATTACTCTTTTAATGTGGAAACTATTTTTAGTATTCGAGTTTCATATGACACTCCCACTATTGTGAATGAGAATAAAATTGCTTATATGGAGAGTAATAAATTTTCTATGCTTTTGGATCATGAAAAGAATGCTTTATGTGATTGTTATATTGATGAATCTATTCATGATGCTATTGAAAATTATGACGAGATAGGAACATATGATTCATGATGCTCTTGTTATGTTTCAATCCTTATCTTTTATGCGAGCATCATTGAACTCATCATGCCTAGCTAAAAGGCATTAAAGAAAAGCGCTTGTTGGGAGACAACCCAACACTTTTACCTACTGTTTTTGTGTGTTCAGATGGTTATGCTACTGTAGTAATCATGTTTTATTGCTTTTATTTCAATAAAGTACCAAGTAAAGCCTTTGGGATAGTGTGGATGATAGTTGACTTGATTTTGTGCAAAAACAGAAACTTTTGTGCCCAGTAACAGAATTGTTTAAATTCACTGGAGAGTATAAAAACTCTGAATTTTTTACGGTTATTGGGTCTACAAATTTTCTACGTTTTCTAATTTTTTTTTAGATATTTTTGAGTTAAATAAGTATGACCTTAATTCAGATCTTTCCATACTATTCTGTTTTTGACAGATTCTGTTTTCAATGCATAGTTTGCATGTTTTATGGTTTCTATGGCTTATATTGCTTAATATAAATTGTGAAAATTGTAGAGTACAGTAGGAATTGTGTGAGAAAAATTATGAATCTTATATTTACAGTACCAAAGTGAATGATTTGTCTTTATCATACTAACCCATCTCACGAAGTTCTGTTAAGTTTTGTGTGATTGAAGTTTTCAAGTTTTGGGTGAGATATCGATATGAGGAGAATAAGGAGTGACAAGACCCTAATCTTGGGGATGCCCAAGTCATCCCCAAGTTAATATTCAAGTAAGATCCAAGCAACTAAGCTTGGGGATGCCCCGGAAGGCATCCCCTCTTTCGTCTCCGACATTATCGGTAACCTCACTTGGAGCAATAATTTTATTCGTCACATGATTTGTGTTTTCCCTGGAGCATCATTTTATTTTATTTGTATTTGATTATTGATATTTATAATAATGTTTTGCATCTTTCATTTCAATAAAAATGTCAAGTATAGCCTTTGCCATGCTTATTTTGCAAGTATATGAGTTGCTGTTTCAAAACAGAAAGTTTATCGCTGTTGCAAAAATTCCCGAGAAAAGTAAGAATGTTATAAATGGTTGAAATTTTCTGCATAGTAAGATATAATAAATTTTCTACAGTGTGGTAATTTTTCAGAATTTTTGGAGTTAGTTAAGTATGATGAATATTGCACTCTTTACAGACTGTTCTGTTAGGACAGATTGCTGTTATGTTTGCATTGTTTGCATATGTTTGCTTGTTTAATGATTCTATTTGAGGATAGGAGTATTAAATATGCAGAGGAATTTAGTATGCAATGTTAAATAATAATTTTAGTGATTTTATAAAGTAGAGAATGATAAGGTGTTGCATTGATTTATACTAACTTATCTCACGAGTTCTTGTTGAGTTTTGTGTGGATGAAGTTTTTAAGATTTAGGGAAACCATGATATAAAAGGAATTAAGGAGACACAAAAGCTCAAGATTGGGGATGCCCAAGGCATCCCAGGATAATATTTCAAGAAGTCTCAAGCATCTAAGTTTGGGGATGCCCCGGTAGGCGTCCCACCTTTCTTCATCAACAATTATCGGCTAGCCTCGGTTGAGCCTAAGTTTTTGCTTCTTCACATGATGTGTGCTATTCTTAGAATTTCATTTTGTTTTGTTTTGCTTGCTGTTTTAATAAAGTACTTAGACCTGAAAGTTTTTAAATAAGAAAGAGTCCTCACTTAGCTACCCCTTTACTCAACTACTCGCTTGATCTTCACTTATATCTTTTTGGAGTAGTTTGTTATTTACTCTTGTGCTTCACTTATATCCTATGAGTAAATTGTTGAATGAATTGAATATCATGAAGTTGAAATTATATTTCCATATCATGCCTAGTAGTGGCTTCACATTGGGTATAGAAAGTGAAATCTTTTGAAGCTTGACAATCACAATATTGGTCATACAAGCAATTCATGAATGATTAGTATAAGGAAGAGAACTTTCACATGCAAATATATTATCTTGGGCATCTTCTATGATTGTGAATACCCATTAATTATTTTCAAACCTGAGCAAATTAGTTTAAGTTCGACAAGGAAGACAACGTAATGAGTTATGGTTGTTTATATTTGCATAGAAGTTAGATTGTCATGGATCCTCCAACATGTGGTGTTTGCCTAGGATATTTTGCTAGCCAAAAATTCGTAGTAAGTAGAGATACTACTTGTGCATCCAAAAACCCTTAAACCCAGTTTCTTGCCATGAGTGTCCACCATACCTACCCATTAATTGAATAAGATCCGTCAAGTAAGTTGTCATCGGCGCATAAAGCAATAAAAATTGCTCCTAAATATGTTTGATCTTTTATTGTAAGGGAAAATTGAGCGTTGTACGAACTTGTGATGGCAAAGTAATAAAAGTGACGGACTGCATAATAAAGGTTGCTATCATAAGGGGCAATATAACGTGACATTCCTTTGCATTAAGAGCTTGGGCATCCAAATAAAAAGCGCATGACAACCTCTGGTTCCCTCTGCGAAGGGCCTATCTTTTACTTTTCAGTATTTACTTTTATGCAAAGAGTCAATAAAATGCATTCTCATTTCAACCCCAATTATTCTCTAGTTGGCAAGCATCATGTGATGGGGAAAGATCTAGGCACATATGACCAGTCAAATATATTTGATCATGATTTATTATTGTTGACAATTATCTCTATGATAAATGAGTTGGGAGGCGAAACATTAAGCCCCTATCTTTCTCTGTGTTCGATGGATGCTATTTGTTCTAAGAATATGCTTTGAGTAGTAGAAATCATGGAAAACTATATGATGATTGAGTATGTGGAGCTCTTACTTAGACTCTGTTGAATAAGTTGAATTGTAATTGTTTGGTGACTAAGATAGGTTGTTGAGTTTCAAGAGAATTCATTGTTTGAACCTTAACATGTGAATTGGTTGCTACTTTAACATGAAAAGTTTTATGGGAAATAATTGCTGTTATGTTGCTATGAAAAGTGATTGAAATTATCATTGATCAAACTTATGCACTTTGCTAGCATTCACACTTCATAAATTATTTCTTTTATCATTTACCTACTCGAGGACGAGCAGGAATTAAGCTTGAGGATGTGGATACGTCTCCAACGTATCTTTAATTTATGAAGTGTTCATGCCATGTTTACAATAATTTTATATGGTTTTGTTATGATTTGCATGGAACTAACCCGGACTGACGCTCTTTTCAGCAGAACTACCGTGGTGTTGTTTTTTGTGCAGAAATGAATGTTCCCCAAATGAGCTGAAACTTTTTGACGATTTTTTTGGAACAAAAGGGACCCTCGAAGCTTCGTGGAAGGACCAGAAGGTGAAGGAGTAGGGCACAAGACACTGGGGCGCGCCCCGGTGGGTTGTGCTCACCTCGAGGCCCATCTTAGCGTGAAACCAACACCAAAAATTCCTATAAATACAGAAACCCCCAGAAGTAACCTTAGATCAGAAGTTCCGCCGCCACAAGCCTCTGTAGCCATGAAAAACCAATCTAGACCCCGTTCCGGCACTCCGTCGGAGGGGGAAATCATCACCGGTGGCCATCTTCATCATCCCGGCGGCCACCATGATGAGGAGGGAGTAGTCCACCCTCGGGGCTGAGGGTTTGTACCAGTAGCTATGTATTTAATCTATCTCTCTCTCTTGTGTTCTTGAGATGGCACGATCTTGATGTATCATGGGCTTTGTTAATATAGTTGGATCATATGGTGTTTTCCCCTCTCTATCTTGTTGTGATGAATTGAGATTTCCCTTTGAGATTTAGTTTTATTGGATTGAATACTTTTATGGATTTGAGAGCACTTGATCTATGTCTTGGCACTCAACTCGCGGATTCCTGAGGTGACATTGGGGTAATCTATGCATAGGGGTTGATGCATGTTCTCGTCTTTGTTTCTTCGGTAGAGATCTTGGGGCACTCTTTGAGGTTCTTTGTGTTGGATTGAGTATTATGAATCTGAAATTATTTGATGCATATCGTATAATCAACTCAAGGATACTCGCGGTGACATTGGAGTATCTAGGTGACATTAGAGTTGGTTGATGTGTATCATATGGTGTTATTTTAGTACGAACTCTTGGTTAGATCGATCGGAAAGAATAGCTTGGTGTTATTTTAGTACAAACTCTAGGATAGATTGATCAGAAAGAATAGCTTTGAGGTGGTTTCATACCCTACAAACAATTTCATCTTATGTTCTCCGCTAGATAGGAACTTTGGAGTGATTCTTCATCACACGTTGAGGGATGGTTATATGATCCAATTAGATTAGCATTGTTGAGAGATTGCACTAGCGAAAGTACGGACCCTAGGGCTCATTTTCAAGCATTGCAATACCATTTGTGCTCACTTTTGTTACTCATTACCTTGTTGTTTTTTATTGTTACTATTTCAAAAATCAGTATCTACTATCATTACTACACTTTTATCACTATCTCTTCACCGAACTAGTGCACCTATACAATTTGCCATTGTATTTGGTGTGTTGGGGACACAAGAGACTTTTTGTTATTTGGTTGTAGGGTTGTTTGAGAGAGACCATCTTCATCCTACACCTCCCACGGATTGATAAACCTTAGGTCATCCACTTGAGGGAAATTTGCTACTATCCTACAAAACTCTGCGCTTGGAGGCCCAACACGAGTCTACAAGAACAAGTTGTGTAGTAGACATCAAGCGGCGGCAGGATAAATACTTTGCACTTTATTGAAACAAAACCTATAAAACATGATTACTATAGTAGCATAATCATGTGAACACACAAAAATAGTAGGGGTAAATATTGGGTTGTCTCCCAACAAGCGCTTTTCTTTAATGCCTTTCTAGCTAGGCATGATGATGTCAATGATGCTCACATAGAAGATAAGAATTGAAACATAAAGAAAGCATCATGAAGCATATGACTAGCACATTTAAGTCTGACGCACTTCCTATGCATAGGAATTCTATGAGCAGACAATTTCTGGGAGCAAGAATCAACTAGCATAGGAAGGTAAAACAAGCAAAACTTCAAGATTTTCAACACATAGAGAGGAAACTTGATATTATTGAGATGTGTAAAAGCATAAGTTTCTCTCTCATAATAATTTTCAGTAGCATCATGAATGAATTCAACAATATAACTATCACATAAAGCATTCTTTTCATGATTCATAAGCATAGAAATTTTACTATGCTCCACATAAGCAATTTTATTCTCATGAATAGTAGTGGGAGCAAACTCTACAAAATAACTATCATGTGAGGCATAATCCAATTGAAAATTAAAATCATGATGACAAGTTTCATGGTTGTCATTATTCTTTATAGCATACAAGGCATCACAATAATCATCGTAGATAGCAAATTTGTTCTCATAATCAATAGGAACCTCTTCCAAAATAGTGGCTTCATCACTAAATAAAGTCATGACCTCTCCAAATCCACTTTTATCAATATTGTGAAAATATTCAACACCCTCCAAAATAGTGGGATCACTAACTAGAGTTGACACTCTTACAAACCCACTTTCATCAACACAATCATCATAAATAGGAGGCATGCTATCATCATAGTAAATATTCTCATCAAAACATGAGGGACTAAAAATATCATCTTCATCAAACATAGCATCCCCAAGCTTATGGCTTTGCATATCATTAGCATCATGGATATTCAAGGAATTCATACTAACAACATTGCAATCATGCTCATCATACAAAGATTTTATGCCAAACATTTTATTGACTTCTTCTTCTAACACTTTGGCACAATTTTCCTTTCCATCATTTTCACGAAAGACATTATAGAGATGAAGCATATGAGGCAACCTCAATTCCATTTTTTGTAGTTTTCTTTTATAGACAAAACTAGTGATAAAACAAGAAACTAAAAGATTCAATTGCAAGATCTAAAGATATAGCTAAAGAACTAACCTCCCCGGCAACGGTGCTAGAAAAGAGCTTGATGTCTACTACGCAACCTTCTTCTTGTAGACTCGTGATGGGCCTCCAAGCGCAGAGTTTTGTAGGACAGTAGCAAATTACCCTCAAGTGGATGAACTAAGGTATATCAATCCGTGGGAGGCGTAGGCTGAAGATGGTCTCTCTCAAACAACCCTGCAACCAAATAACAAAGAGTCTCTTGTGTCCCCAACACACCCAACACAATGGTAAATTGTATAGGTGCACTAGCTCGGCGAAGAGATGGTGATACAAGTGTAATATGGATGGTAGATATAGGTTTTTGTAATCTGAATATATAAAAACAGCAAGGCAACTACTGATAAAAGTGAGCACAAACAGTATTGCAATGCTTGAAAACATGGCCTAGGGTTCATACTTTCACTAGTGCAAAGTCTCTCAACAATGATAACATAATTGGATCATATAACAATCCCTCAACGTGCAACAAAGAATCACTCCAAAGTTTCTATCGGAGAACGTAGGACGAAAATGTGTATCAACCCCTACGCATAGATTACCCCAATATCACCTCAGGAATCCGCGAGTTGAGTGCCAAAACATACATTAAGTGAATCAATAGAACATCCCATTGTCACCACAGATATCCCATCGCAAGACATACATCAAGTGTTCTCAAATCCAATACTCAATACAACATAATGAAACCTCAAAGAGCAAGACTCAATTCATCACAAGAAGGTAGAGGGGGAAGAACACCATAAGATCCAACTATAATAACAAAGCTCGCGGTACATCAAGATCGTGCCAAATCAAGAACACGAGAGAGAGAGAGAGATCAAACACATAGCTACTGGTACATACCCTCAGCCCCGAGGGTGAACTACTCCCTCCAAGTCATGGAGACCACCATGATGATGAAGATGGCCTCCGGTGATGGTTTCCCCCTCCGGCAGGGTGCCGGAACGGGCTCCCGATTGGTTTTTTGTGGCTACAGAGGCTTGCGGTGGCGGAACTTCCGATCTATGGTTCTTTTCGGGGGTTTCTATATTTATAGGAATTTTTGGCGTCAGAAACAAGTCAGGGGGGTTCCCGCAGAGCCACAAGCTAGGGGCGCGCCCTAGGGGGACGCCCCCTAGGCTTGTGGTGGCCTCGGGACTCTTCTGGCCCAACTCCGATGCTTTGTGGGTCTCTTCTGGTCCATAAAAAATCACCGTAAATTTTCAGCTCGTTTGGACTCCGTTTGATATTCCTTTTCTGTAAAACTCAAAAACAAGAAAAAAACAGAAACTGGCACTGGGCTCTAGGTTAATAGGTTAGTCCCAAAAATAATATGAAATAGCATATTAATGCATATAAAACATCCAAAACAGATAATATAATAGCATGGAATAATAAAAAATTATAGATACGTTGGAGACGTATCAACCACCTTTATGCAAAACAAGTTGCATGTTAGTTGGTGGAACCGGTCTCATGTACGTGGACATGTAAGGTTGGTCCGAGCCGCTTCATCCCATAATACCGCCGAATCAAAATAAGAATTTGGAGGTAAGCAATATGAACATCAACGCCCACAACTCCTTTGTGTTCTACTCGTGCATATCATCTACGCATAGACCTGGCTCATGATGCCACTATTGGGGAACATTGCATGGAAAACAAAAAAATTCTATGCACACGCAAGATCTATCCATGGAGATGCATAGCTATGAGAGGGGGAGAGCACCTGCATACCCCTGTAGATTGCTAAGCGGAAACATTTATCAACGCGGTTGATGTAGTCGTACACTTTCACGATCCGTCCCGATCAAGTACCGAATGTACGGCACCTCCGCGTTCAGCACACGTTCTGCTCGATGACGTCCTCGCCTTCTTGATCCAGCAAGGGAGGCAAAGTAGTAGATGAGTTCCGGCAGCACGACGGCATGATGACGGTGGTGGTGAAACTATTCCAAAGGGCTTCACCAAGCACAACGGTTTAGAGCGGAGGACGAACTAGAGGGAGAGGGGACACCGCACACGGCTTGGGGATTCGTGGTGTGTGGCGCCCCCTCCCCTCCTCACATATATATAGGTGGAGGGGGAGGGGAGGCAGCCCTAGGCGCACTCCAAGGAGGCTGGCGGCCGCCCTAGGGCGCCTGCCCTAGGCGCGCCCCCTTCCTACCTATGCGCGTGGGGAGAAGGCAGGAGGGGAGGCGCCCCCCCCCCCCCATTTCCTTTCCTTGAGCGTGGAAGAGAAGGTAAGAGGGGGCTAGCCCTCTTCCTTCCTTACCTAGGGCCGGCGGCCATGAGGTGAGGGCGCGCCAACCCCATTTGGGCTGGTGTGCTCTCTCTCGTTGGCCCGCTTGGCCCAATAAGCTCTCGTGGCCTTCCGGAACCCCTTCCGGTAATTCAACAATATTCCGGTGCATTCCGAAACCCTTTCAGAGACCAAATACTATCATCCTATATATCACTCTTTACCTACGTACCATTCCGGAGCTCCTCGTCATGTCCGTGATCTCATCCGGGACTCCGAACAACATTCGATCACCAACATACATAACTCATATAATACTATATCGTCAACGAACATTAAGCCCCTGCACAACATGGCGCTCCCACCGACCCACCCCTAAACCCTAGCGCACCGACGATCTTCACACACCTCCAGTAAGTTGGTGATTGGCTCTGATCATCTTCTCCGGCGTCCTCTGATCTTCATTCCCATACCCTTTGTGATGGGTTCTCCTTCTGGATCTACTCTTGGCTTGGATTTCTCCAAGGGTAGAGTTTTTGCTGATGAGATCTATAATGCCTCGGGCCTCACCGTTCATCCTATGGAGAATATGGGATCATTTACACTAGTGGTCTCATTCAGTAGGCATGATTTTTGGCTCACGGAGGATTCTGTGGCGGCAGCACTTGAATCTGCGTTGGGAGGTTCTACCATCAATCTCATGGTCTCGGCCATCGGGGATAAAGTATTCAGCTTTAATGTTTCATGCAAGGATGTTGGTTTTGACATTGTGGATATACGATCCTTCTCCTGCCCTCAATTCAAATGCTACTTTCATTTGTGGGGCAATGGGGGACCAAATTGGGTCCGTGAGTTCAAGATTTGGAAGAAAGAGTGTGATGCAGAGTGGATTTTAGTTAGCCCTTCCAAGCGTAGAGCAGCTTTGGGTCTCTTAGCGATGCATAATCCGCCTGCAAAGTCTGCTCTTAAATCTGGCTCTTCTATTCGTAAGAAGTTAGCCTTTGCTACATTTCAAAATTATAATGTTTGCAAAGGCTATCGTTACCATGCCTCTGCTGATTGCATAACTACTGCCGAGTTTGTTGGCTATCATATTGCTGATAATGAGCGTGTGATTATTCATCCACCTCAGCCCACTGATCTTCAATGGACAGTGGCCTCGCCTCCGATTGTTTTTGGCACGGTGGGCTCGTCGGTGATTCAACAACGCCGTGATTTACATTGTCTATCTCTAGCTTCTTCGGAACGTACCCTACATGGGACATGTTCTTTGAATGCTCATGATGGGCCTTCGGCTCCCAGGCCCATTTCATCTGTTATGGGCCCTTCTACCGAATTGATCGGGCCTGGCCTAGTTAGCTCTCCACAGGAAATCCTAGAGTCTTAGGAGGCGCATGCTGCTTTTGAAACCATGATTGATAATATGCATGGTTGAGGAGATCTTGACTTGCCAAAAGTGTTCATTATCTGGTCATTTTGAAAAAACTGCCCCCTCAATATTGTTTTTTTGGCATGCTCATGCGAGGGCCACAGTAATTAAGCGGGATTGTGAGAAGATCACAACCGAGCAGGGTTTATTTTGGAAGCCAAAATTTCAGCCGGCTCCTTCGGTTCCCAATACCAGTCTCGAGTCTGCCGCCACCTCTTCTGTCAGGGCCATCTCGTCTAGTCCATTAACTTCACCAAAAAAACCTGCGGGCAGCCCTCCGGCGACTCCTCCACCACCAACTTCATCTCCGGCTTCACCATCTCCAGCTTGTTCTTCTGAGCCCATGACGGTCTTTGCCATTGATCCTCTTCGGTACGTGCTGGCGGGCCACCACATCATTGATGGTGGTGTCAATCATGTGCCGAGGACGTTCGTCATGCTGCCATGTCCGATTGTGAAGCGGCATGAGGAGTACGTGGTGGCGGAGGTTATGCCATTGCCGTCGCTGAATCAGGTGGGACCTACGCGTGAAGCTGTGGTTGACTTCTTGGAGAACATAGGAGTTCATGTTCGGTCTGCTCAGCCTTGGGTTTGCAGTGTGGGTTTGTTTCAACTACGGGATGCTGGTGTTTGTTTCCCTCTTTTGCAATTGCCGCCGCAGCCATTGGGAAACGGTACTTTTGTTTGCTTCCATAAGCATGATCAAGGGGTTGGCTTTAGGGGAGCTCATGGTTTTCGTGATGGTTGTCTGATGTTCCTGGGGATTCCTCTTGATCTTTGCAACACGGAAAATATTTGCGCCGCTGTCAATACTTTTGGCAAGTTTCAGCATTGGATTGAAGATGATCCTTATATGGTCAGATCGATTATGTTTGTGTCTTTTCCAGAAGATATCTTGGTCCCGAGAGATGTGGTTTTCACTGATTATGCAGCTTATGGTGGTGCTAAGTTCTCTTGGATAGCACCGTGCTATATTTTAGGTGCAAAATTTGCAAAACAGATGCCCGAGGACGAAGATCCAATGCCACTTGATGGTAATCCACACCCCTTGCCAGGAGCTCTGATCCCAGATATGCATAACTTTGTTTTGCCTCCATATCTGGCTATTGGCTAGAATGATCTTCCTCCGGTGCCAGCCCCCATGCATGATAATGTTGACCCTGATAATTGGGGCCATGGTCATTGGGGTGATGATGATGAGGAGCAGCAACATAACCAAAACCCCCATGATCAACCTGCTCAAGATCAAGAATCTATGGTCATCAACAATTCAATGCAATCTGAGTCTGAAGTACAGTTGCAAGAGCCTCCTCAGCAGTTTTTTGATGTTAATGATTGGGCCATTGTTCCATATCAGCCGCCAGCTATTCAGTACGACAGAATTGTTCTGGGTTCAGTCAAGCTTGTTTATGGGCCAGTGTTGCCGCCAGAGATGGCATGGAAAAGATCATTTGAATCTCTCATGCAGTTTTGCCCCACTTATGAAATTCCTTAACAGATGCCTGTGTTGGATTTGCAGCCCATCGTGTTGTCTAAGCAGAGCTGGGCCATTGCTTTTGATGATGTTCAAGTCCTCTTGCAACTACAGTGGAGGGAGGCCCAAGGTTCCAAAAAGCCTAGGCCTGTTACTCGAGCCCTCTTTTCTGAGCCTACTGTGTCTGACAGTTTCCCTTCAGAGCCACTGGTTGACAGTCAGGACACGCTTGATATGACTCCGATGGTCTAGCCTGATGAAGTTTTTTCATTCTCTATGCTATGTGATAGGAAGAAGACTCACCATCAGAAGACACTGGCTCCCACTCCCATTGTGGATACTGAGGTTAGAAGGTGCACCCGCGGTTCAGTTAAGAGGGATGCTTATAAACCTGTCTTTCAGGAATTACAGCAGCAGCCCAAGAAGAAGATGCCAAAGTGCAAGCCTATGACTGCATCTCTCTCTGAGGAACTTCCTGGTGCTAAGGAATCAAATGTAGTGCCACCTCCTACACCTATCAGGCAGATTCAAGAGGTTGGTCATGATCTTCAGATCCCTGCTGAGCAGCTCACTGTGGAAAAGCTTATGGCTAATCCTAAGGACAACAAGCCGGCTATTAGAGATGATTAGTTGTTATATGATATTATGGGTTTGCCATGCCCATAAATTGGCCATGTCCTTTTTATTTTATCTGTTGGCTTGTTATCATCCTTGTAATAATTTAGGATGGGAACCTTTCTGTGTTTTGGGTCTGAACTATCTGAAGTGCTATTATGTAGTGCTTCTCTGCTATCCTTCAGTTGTGGTTTATTATGAATAATTATAATTGCAAGAGCTGGAGTGTGTTGTGTTGGAATGTGAGGGGACTTAACTCTCCTGCCAAGAAGCATGCTGTCAAACAGAAAATTGATGAGGGCCAATGCGTGGTAGCATGCTTCCAAGAGACCAAATGTGAGAACTTTGATATCAGAGAAATAAGGGCTTTCTGTCCCAGTTCAATACTTTTGCTTTTCGCACCTTCTGTGGGTGCCTCAGGGGGAATACTTGTTGTCTGGAATTCCTCTGTTTTATTTGGCATGCTGGTGGAGGTACAACCTATTGCTGTGGTTGTCCATTTTACCTCTAGGCAGAATAATGAGCAGTGGTCTTTGGTATCTGTTTATGGGCCTTGTCAGGGTGAGGCCAGAGATAGTTTTGTGTCATGGTTATATAATTTAAACATCCCAGTTCATGATAACTGGTTGATAATTGGGGATTTTAACTTTATCAGATCTACTAAAAATAGAAATATGCCAGAGGGAGATATAAATGATATCTTTATTTTTAATGAAATCATTGGGCACCTAGGGCTACTGGAGTTGCCTCTTAAGGGGAAATCTTTCACCTGGTCTAACATGCAAGACTCCCCTTTGTTGGAACAACTGGATTGGTTCTTCACATCCACCAATTGGATCACTATTTATCCTATTACTGAGGCTCTTCCATTGTCTAGGACTGCTTCTGAACATGTGCCATGTGTGGTTGTAATTAAAACCACTCTGCCAAAGTGCAAAATCTTCAGGTTTGAGAATTATTGGGTCCAAATGGAAGGTTTTCTTGAGTGTGTGCAGAATTCATGGAGCAAACCATCTTACAAAACACATTCTTCTGCTATCATTGCTGATAAGCTCAAGACCCTTAGACAAGACCTTAAAAAGTGGCAAACTGGTCTTTCTAAGATGAAGCTGCTTATTGCTAAATGCAACAAGGTTATTCTGCTGCTGGACAACTTGGAAGAAATCAGGCCATTGTTTAGGCAGGAATTTAATTTCAGGAAAAATGTTAAGCTTCATGTGGAGAAGTTGTTGCACCTGCAGTACTTGTATTGGAAGAAGAGGTGTACTATCAGATACATTAAGGTGGGAGAGGAAAACACCAAATTTTTCCATGCCATGGCCACTGAGAGATTCAGAAGGAATTCTATTGCCAGCTTGCAGCAACTCGATGGTACAGTTATCTTTGAACACTCACAAATGGAAGGGATGATTTGGAATGCTTTTAAAGGGAGAATGGGGGGTTTCTAGAGGTATTATTATGGGTTTTGACCTAAGTTCTTTGTTAAAGCATATGTGTCTGGTTTGGATATTTTAATCAAACCATTTACTGTGTAGGAAATGGACCTTGTAGTCAAGCATATGCCTATTGATAAAGCTCATGGACCTGATGGTTTCTATGGTCTCTTCTTTAAAAAATGTTGGCACATCATTAGAAATGATACTCTGGCTCAGGACTTTTATGAAGGCAGAGCTAAGTTGGAAAATATTAATGGGTCTTTCATTACTCTTATACCTAAAAAGCTCTCACCTGAAGTGGTAGGGGATTATAGGCCAATCTCTTTGACTAGTATGGGAGTCAAGTTTCTGTCCAAGATGGCTGCTAATAGATTCCAGGAGTTGATCATGATGTGCATTCATAAAAATTAGTATGGTTTCATTAAATCAAGGACTATTCAGGACTGCATTGGCTGGACCTTAGAGTACCTGCATCAATGTCATCAGTCTAATAGGCCCATCTTAATTCTAAAGCTTGATTTTGAGAAGGCTTTTGATTCCATTGAGCATGAAGCTATTTTTGAGATTATGAAATATAAAGGGTTTAATGCAAAATGGATCTGTTGGGTAAAGGAATTGTTGACCTCCGGAACTTCTTCAGTTCTTTTGAATGGTGTGCCTGGCAAGCAATTTGTCTGTAAAAAAGGTGCGAGGCAAGGTGATCCTGTTTCACCCCTTCTCTTTATCCTGACTGCAGATTTATTGCAGTCTGTGGTTAATGATATGCATCAAAAAGGGGAGCTTCAATTGCCCATTCCTTGTCATGACAAGGATTACCCAATTGTGCAGTATGCTGATGACACAATGATAATTGTTCCAGCTGATGAACAGCAATTATTGGCACTTAAGAGAATGTTGTTAGTCTTCTCACAATCAACTGGTCCTGATGTAAACTATCATAAATCTTCTATGGTCCCAATTAATGTATCACAGGAGGAAACTGAGAGATTAGCCTCCATCTTTGGTTGTCAAGTGGGGAAGATGCCCTTTACATATTTGGGCTTGCCTGTGGGAACCACTAGACCTACAATGTCTGATCTTATGCCTTTGGTAACCTGCATGGAGAGGAGAATGACTGCTAGTTCATCTTTCCTGGCTCAGGGTGGCAGATTACAATATCTTAATTCTACTTTATCTTCCTTGCCAATCTTCCTCCTTTGTAGCTTGTTCATCCCACCTGGTATCTTCAAGCAACTGCAGAGAATTCAGAGGCAATGTTTGTGGAGGAAGAATAGGCAAGAACCTGCCCCATCCCTGGCTGCTTGGGAGTTGATTTGCAGACCCAAGAATAAAGGTGGCCTGGGCATTCTTGATCTTGGTTTTCAAAATGTGGCTCTGTTGTTGAAGCATGTTAACAAGTTCCTTAATAAAGCAGATATTCCTTGGGTGCAACTCATTTGTAATTCTTATTATCATGAGCTTGTGCCCCAAGGAACAGCATCATGTGGGTCTTTTTGGTGGAAGGACATTCTCAAGCTGCTAGATCAGTTCGGAGAGGTTTCTTGGGTTGATGTCAATGAAGGAGATACTGCTCTTTTCTGGCAGGATAAATGGAAGGTGGGTGATTCTGTTATGCCTCTGCAACACATATTCCCAAGGTTGTTCTCCTATGTCAAGGACACTTTGGTGTTAGTAAAAGAAGGTTTCAATAATTCCAACCTGCTAGCATGGTTTCACTTGCCTCTCTCTGGGCAAGCTCATCAAGAGCTTCAAGTTTTGCAAAATCTGCTCCAGAGCCATGAGAGACAACCTGAATTGAAAGATGTTTGGTCCTGGCATGGTACTAGTAAATCTTATACTCGCAAATAGTTCTACATTTCTCGGTTTGTTAGTCATACTTTCAACCCTCTTCTGCTATGGATTTGGAAAAGTTGTTGCACCATGAAAATAAAAGTTTTTGCATGGATGCTCATTATGGATAGATTAAACACCAAGGATATGGTGGAAAGAAGGCATTGGCATATTGATGATGGAGTTAATTGTGTGCTCTGCCCCACACACGCCAGGGAAGATAGAGACCATCTATTCTTCAATTGCAACTTCAGTCAGAGGGTTTGGAACTTCTTACAGATTGATTGGTCTGCTGGTAATGAAATGGGTCAGGTTTCCCTAAATGCTAAGAGGAATTTTGCACAGCCTTTGTTTGCTGAGGTGGTCTTCACAGCTTGTTGGAATATTTGGATCATCAGGAATGGGAAAGTTTTCAGGAGAGAGGCCTAGTTTTAACAGATGGAGAGGGGCTTTTATACATGACATGTACCGTCTTTCTCATAGAATTAAGGTGAGGCATAAGGAGGACCTGGTTAGATGGGTCTCCTTTCTCCCCCCCCACCCCCCATAATTGTTTCTTCCTTTTCTGTAGTTTGTAAATAGTTAGTTTTTCTTTTTTGATGCCCTTGGTTACTACTGGTAGCCCTTGTAATTCTTGTACCTCTTTTTATTAATAAAAGGCTGTGGCGGGTTTACCCTACAGTGTTCAGTTAAAAACGAACGTTAAGCGTGCGGACCCTACGGGTTCGAGAATGATGTAGACATGACCGAGACGCTTCTCTGGTTAATAACCAATAGTGGGACCTAGATGCCCATTGGTTCCTACATATTCAACGAAGATCTTTATCGGTCGAACCTTTATGACAACATATGTAGTTCCCTTTGTCTGTCGGTATGTTACTTGCCCAAGATTTGATTGTCGGTATCTCCATACCTAGTTCAATTTCGTTACCGGCAAATCTCTTTACTTGTTCCGTAATACATCATCTTGTAACTAACTCCTTAGTCACTTTGCTTGCAAGCTTCTTGTGATGCTGTATTACCGAGAGGGCCCAGAGATACCTCTCTATCAAACAGAGTGACAAATCCCAGTCTCGATTCATGCCAACTCAATAGACACATTCGGAGATACCTGTAGAGCACCTTTATGATCACCCAGTTACGAAGTGGCGTTTGATAGCACACAAGGTATTCCTCCGGAGTCCGGGAGTTGCATGATCTCATGATCGAAGGAATATGTATTTGACATTAAGAAAGTAGTAGTAATAAACTGAACGATCATATTGTAAGCTAATGGAAGGGTCTTGTCCATCACATCATTCTCCTAATGATGTGATCCCGTTATCGAATGACAACTCATGTCTATGGTTAGGAAACCTTAACCATCTTTTGATCAACGAGCTAGTCTAGTAGACGCTTACTAGGGACTTGGTATTTGCTTATGTATTCACACATTTATTTAAGTTTCCGGTCAGTACAATTATAGCATGAATAATAAACCTTTATCATGATTAAGGAAATATAATAATAACCACTTTATTATTGCCTCTAGGGCATATTTCCTACAGAATCTCCTATAGGTTCAATAAACCTTGGTTCTTAACTAAGGGAAATAATTTTTGCTACTACACTACATCACCCTTGCTCTTCAGGGAATCACAACGCCTATCACAAGTAGCAGAGGAATTTCTTGTGTCGTTGCCCGTGAGGCTTCACCAAACAAGTCCATGTTCCTTCGCTCGCATTTATCAATTTGCTTGTTTTATTTTCTTTGCCATTTGCCTTTTTATTTGCCTTATCTTTTTCATCTCCCCCTTCTCTAAAAATGAAAAATAAGAATACCAAAAATATCTTGTGTGCTATCTTTGCTTGAATTGCCATTATGTCTACTCAAGAAAATACTAAGTTGTGCAATTTCTCAAATACTAATAATAATGATTTTATTAGTACACTAATTGCTCCTGCCGCCACTAGTGCAGAGTCATATGATATAAAAGTTGCTCTATTAAATGTTCTTATAAAAGAACAATTTGCCGAAAATCCTAATGAAGATGCTGCATCCCATCTTTTGCTACATCCCATCCTAATCTCCAATGAAATGACAGTTGCCACATTCGCGAATGTAGAGATATTATTCCCGGACATTCTCAACCCTCACTCTTATCATAAAATCCACTAACTCGTGTTCTGAGTGAGCTAGTGATTGACGTCACCATGGCAGGTGAACAACAAGGGACAAGGGCGGCAACCGCCTTCTTATCTTAGTGCTAATATCTCCTGGTTTTATATTGGACCAACCCTTCATCTCAGGCTCTACCATGATGGCGTCATGCTCATGTGTTGTCTTAGAAAAAGGAAAGTATGCATAGAAATTTCATCCCAAAGGCAACTTGCACTTGCTCCCACCTCCCATAAGATGTATATTTTTAACCCTCACCTCTCTAGGATACATAGGTATTTTTGTTATCCTTTTATCCCTCTATACCCGGTCAACCTCCAACTCTGTTGTGGTCTTCAATATAAGCCGACTATTAATATTAATGATACTTAATTCCAAATTAGAATAAAATTGACCTCAAATCAATCAAACCAACCAGGATTATGTTAATATGCATGATGCCAAATTCAAAATTAGAACTAAAACCGACTTTAATATACATAAGTGTACAATAAGCTGTATGTTTGCTAATGACATTTTTCATGAATGGAAATTGATAAAGTAGTAGCTTAAACTTTCTTTTCTTTACCAACAGGCCATCGTTAGATGAAGACAATAAAGGTGGCAATTTAAAGAGGAAATGCACAACAATGACTACGGGAGATAAATAGTATGAATATGTTTTACACTTATACATACACATTCACACTGTAATACAAATCAAGGTCATGAGATAGTCTACTTATTTCAAGCTACCAAGATCATACTTTGGTAGTTGACGGTAATTTTTCTTACAAAAAAACGATTGTGTAAGAGATCTTTGGTTTCTGTCACCAGAATTAAATGTGAGCATATCCTCTTCCATCCACAAATCATCGGTTTCTTGCTCTTGATGTCTTGTATGCCACCACCTTCTTGCCTTCTTTCCTAGATGGGTTGCACAGTCTGAAGAGGAATACATGCCAAAGCCGGCACCTCCTTTGTCACTCCATCGTTCAACATTCTCCAAGACATCCTTTCTAAGGATGGTGTATACAACCCTTTGCTCATATTTAGTCAACTGCCTTTTTTAGAAGCCTACCCACTTGATTTGCGAGGTTTTTTTAACATGCTCCCTCTCACCCCCCTTTTCACATGATAGGTAAGAGTACAATATAGATCTAAGCCGTTGATTGCATTAAGTAGTGGGTCTGATTAACTCTTGCCTTTTTACCTTCCATGTGAAAAGAGAGGGTAAGAGGGACCATGTTAAAATTGCTCTTGATCTGCAAGTTAACAAATCTGGAATTAGTACTGTTATGAAAAATGCTACCATTCCTATTATGAAATATGTTTGCATGCTACTAATGCAAAATCTAACCTTCCTATTTTCTAAATAAAGGTAGTTCATACTCCTTCCTAGCATTTTCATATGATTGTTCCATCTAGTAGCATTCAATTGCATGTTACTATTGCAACTCCGCAAAAGGAAAAACAAATCTACAACAGAAAATCTATTACTTCTTTAATTCAAGATTTTTTTGCTGGTTTATGTAAATCAAATTTGCTCATACTCTTTGCTATTCATTCCATATTACTGTTGCCATAGTAAAACGAATAAAATAGATCTAGGGTGGAAACATCTAATCATTTCTTTTCTATTATTTCCAAGGGTTTTCGAATATAAAAATAAATTAAGCACTATTACTTCTCTAATTCAAGATTTTTTTGCCGGTTTCTGTAAATCAAATTTGCTCATACTCTTTGCTATTCATTCCATGTTACTGTTGCAATAGTGAATGAATAAAATAGATCTAGGGTGGAAACATCTAATCATTTCTTTTCCATTATTTTCAAGGATCTCCAAATATAAAAATAAATTAAGCACTACATATGGTTAACATGATTTTTGATCTGATCATATCGCGGTGGTGCAACCAGATTTTCTCGTATAGTATTTGACAATATTATCCCAATTGCAAAAACATGTTATCTCTTAGTTTTTTTACCATTGTTGCTGCTATTTTCTTAATTGCATGGGACTATTACTAATCCAAATACTCATATAGAACATGGTTATGTATGCTTGTTTGACAAGTAGCTTTTTTGCTTACTGTTTAGGCCCTTTACGCGGCCGTTTCCGATGCTTCCCGAGACGTCCTGGCTATATTCTGCATGTCGATGTTGCCTTGGGAATACTTGTTGCACTCCATGGAGCCATCGTCGTTCTCAACGTGCCTCATCCCGCCACTCGAAGACTGCCGGCGAACCCATGCCCGATATTGCCAAAACCGGCCACAAGTACTTGAACAAGTTGTTAAAATAACAGAAAATCGTATATGGTCTAATAAAAGGTCTGCACATGTAACACCCTGGTTTCCGCTCCCTGTTTTTTTCTCTTTCGCGGGATTTGACTCCCGTCTTTTTTCTTAGTGTTATTGGATTTCTCTAGCTCTTAGGAATATGAAGATGGTCATTTAGCCTTGCCTTTCCTATCCAACCGGAGATTCTCTCCAGACCAACCTTGCCACCCAGGAAATATTCTCCGAACTTTGCCACCGAAACCCTACCTTCCGAGTTGCCGGAAGGGAAACCCTGATCCTCTCAGTTACAAAGGAACCTCAACTTTCTTTGATCTGTTGACTCACAAACTTTTCCCAGTGATCATCCTTTATCTATAAACCCTGGATATGCAAAAATATTGCCAAGTCATTTGCAATATTTTTCATTTATAATTAATTCCTTTTTCTGCTGTTTAAAGGAATTAAATCCAGGAAAATATCTATCCATCTCCAAAGTTGATGAAAACTTGTGGAGATATTCTTTGTGATCATACTGAGCTCCCATAAAAATATTGGCCATAATTAAATAAGGGAAATTACATTTTCCTATTTAATGCCAATATTGCATTTTGGGCACTTTCTAAAGGAACTACCATTTTGGTAGCTAGGAAAAATCCCAAATAAATTGTGGAGCTTCTCCTACCTATATCTTCACCATTTCCATCGAGAACCCAAGTTCCACCCATTAAAGTTTGAGCACATCATCCATTTGCAAATTCTGTTTAGATTTTCAGTTTGCAAAGGAAGTGCTTAAACCCTTGATCTTTTTGAGCTGAAATTTTTCATGGTGGTTAACATTGCTAAATCACTCATGGAAACCAAAAATCAGCTCAATCCACCTATCTATTCATCCACAGTAATTTTCTGAATTTTCTGTCCAAACTGAAGCTCTGTGAAGGAAGTACCATATAGGCATTTCCAAATGAGCTTAAATTTTACCAGTATCTTCATGTATCCAAATCATCACTGTCCTCCAAAATTCACTTCATTTCACTAAACCATTTGAGCACAGCTTCCATTTTCAGTTTCTGACCAGACTGCCCAGTTGTGAAGGAAGTGCATTCAAATCTTGTCCAAATAGCTTCAAATTTGGTCAGCATATAGTCCTTCCTACCACATAGCACTATGACAAATTTTCAGTTCCATATCTCTATCCATTTCTCCACCAAATGCCAGCCAAGTTTGCTGTTAAAGACTATTTCAGCAAGGTTCACTCACCCAGAGCCTCCCAGATGATTCTATCCACATAGATCCTTTGTTTGAGCAGTGAGCCATCTTGTTGACATGATTTAACAGCCAGGAAAGAGCTAGAACGTGGGGTGCACGTGGTGACCACACTGAGAGCAGGCCAAATGCGCGCTCTGTGCGCCGGCCGTGTTTCGTCGCGTCGGCAGGCTGGCGCAGGCCGCCGTGGCTTGTCCAGGCGTGCCAACCACCTCCCCACCGCACACGTACCCCATCTCCAGGCCTTTCCCCTCCGTCTTCTTCCTCGCCGCGCCGAGACGACGGCCATTACTCCGCTTCTGTTCCCGTACGGGCGCCACCATATAGCTCCACCCCCGAGCTCTCCCGAACGAGCCAGCGCAGCCCCCGCCATGTTCATCGTCAGGTCGGCCGCAACGCGACGCCGGCAAGCCGCCAGCCGCGTGGCACACGAGCTCCAGTACCCGGCCAGCGCATCGTCGCGGCCGTCCTCATCGCCTCACCTCACCAGCTATATATAGCCAAGCCCTGAGCCCCTCAAGCGCATCAGCAACCCCCTCTTCCCCTCCTAGCTCCGCCCCACCTCTAAACCGAGCTCGAGGAGCTCTCTGACCACTCCCATGGCCGAAGCTTTGCCGCTGCTCACCTCTCAAATTCTCACGCCTCAGTCATCCTCGACTCTATTCGAGCTCGCCTCTGGGATCCCCAGCTGCCGTAGACCATCCCCGCCCCCTTTCCCAGCCTCCACGGCCAACGGAACCCCGCCGTCGCCGCGGAGCCACAGCCTTCGGCTGTCGTTTCCTCGACCAACTCCGGCCATCTCCGGCGCCCTCTTCGCCACCTACGGCCACGGGGTGGAGTGGCGCATCCATCCTCGGCGTCGCCCGAGCACGCCGTGGCCTCCAGCAGTCGGCGCCGGCGAGGCCGAAGTCTCTGCCGCTCTCTATCGGGGAAACCAGAGGAGGAGGAGGAAGAAGGGAAGGGAGGAGAGAGAAGGTGGCGCGGGACACACCCGTAAGTGACTAGCAGTCGGGCCCCGCCCCGCCACGTCATTTAAGTGGAGGCGCCCCGGCTAGCGGTACATTTTCCGTGCAGGAAAACGTATTTCTCCCAAGTGCACGACTAGTTGTGCTGATAGGGACCCAGATGTGAATATTCTTTTTACAAATAGGTCCCTGACAGAAAAACCTTTACATCTTCTCACTCCCAACTCCAATTCAGGTGATTCCGGTGCTCACTTCTTCGTCTCGAAGAGCCCGTTCCGATGGTATCACTTTCACAATGTTTCCACACTATGAAAATGACCATTTTGCCATTGCCCTCTATCAGCCCCCTCCGAGAGAGAACAGTTCCGGCGAATTCTTCCGCGGTTTCACCGCACTTCTTCCCGGAGTAATTCTTTGACCCCAGGCAAGCCGACCATCTGATATATGCCCTAAAGCATTGCTCTATGTTATTCTTGTGTGTTTAACCTAATAATGATGCCCGTGCTAGAACTACTTAAATTCCTGTTAGTTTGTATTCATCGTTTACATTACTTGAACATGTTTATCATTACCGCACTAAGGATTCGTTATGATGTTATACGGAGATAGGTTGTTATGTTATGCAGTTGTTACTCCATACATAGTTAACACCAGGTCAAGTTATTCATGATGGATATCCCTGCCGGTTAAGTACTTGCTAAAACTGAACATAGTGGTTGATCTTGAGTCACCTGTCCGGGCTTATTCGTGCAACCACATTTGCCGGTATGGGACGGCCTTGACTTGGTCTGGCTCCATGCTCTTTCACCGGTACCTCCATGCAGGGAGGGTTATGCGTGCGTGCTACCCTGATCAGGTAGGCGGCGATAACCCTGTGAGCCCAGCTGAGTTGTTTGGGTACCCGTCCCCATTTGTGACAGTTTAGTTTGGCCAGGACGGTGGAAGGTGTCACGAGGTGACACAGGGGGCCACCCAGGGCAGGACTGCGGGGGAGAATGAATGCCGGTGGTACGATGGGAGAGTCATGGGTCAGGCATCCACCCGAATGGGATCACGAGGTTAGTGCTCCATAGTGTGGGTAAAGTGCGCAACCTCTGCAGAGTGTAAAATCTATTCGAATAGCCATGTCCACGGTATTGGACAGCCCGTCCAGACCTCACTAGGTGGTCAACCGTAATACTGGTAACAATGATGGACGAACTCGTCTTGCACAGACATCAGGTGATGTCAGGTATATGGTATGCCATGGGATGGCTATGGAAGAGATGGTCAGATGACTGAAAGATTGGGATTTGACTTGAATCAGTTTCAGATTGGATCATGAGAATGTTCGGATTATGGATTATTTACTTGATATGCTTTACTTTACTGTACTTTACTTCAGTAAGTAATCTTGCTAGATAACCCTATTATGTCATGATGATCAATGCTGCTAGATGTTTAATCATGCTAGATAATCCTGCTATGACATGATAATTAATAACACTAGCTAGTTATGTTATGCCATGATAGTTAATGTTACTCTAATATCAAATACATGCTTGAATGCCATGGATTGCATTGCTTGGTGTATATGTTAGTTTGGTTTGCTTGCGAGTACATTCAAAAGTACTCAGCGGCCTTCAATGTGGCCAGGTTCAAGTAAGGATCCATCGTCAAGGAGCCTGAGTGTTCGTGGGCTAGAAGAGTAACCCAGTCAGATCCCTATGGATTGGAGCCGCACCAGGACCATGCTGCCTTAGATAGAGCATTTCCGCTGCCACCCCTTTGTAACATATCATGTAAGACTTATATACCCATTAATAGAAATGCCTATGTTCATGATACTTGTTGTAAAAGCGCATGCCAGAGTGATTTCCTGGGCTGGTATGCGTGGCAACCGTCTGGCTACAGTGGTACTCAGGCAGGGTGCCACAACGGATGGTATCAGAGCAGCCAGGCTGACTATAGGTTACCCCTAGCTGGACTTCATTGTCTTGTGCTCAGTAGAAAGCCCAGATGGATTTCAGCCATCTTTTGCCAACCTGGCACGGCTACTATTGATCATAAGGCAACCCCCTTGGTTTTTGGCTCCATCAGACCCAACTCTCGTGGCCTTTGCCTCCAGTGTGAAATGCTCGCACCTGGCAACGACCCGTGAGCCCTGAACCCCTAGGTGAACCAGATATCCTTACCCTGCTTGCTAGCCATAGCATTTCTCTCCTTAACTTTAGTTTCCTTTGGGAAACGTTTATAAATTCTATCTTTTCCCCGACAACCTTAGGATCGTGACTAAGCCACTTCGGCTATGGTCGAGTGTCGAGTTTGATGTTCCCTCGGGAAGTAGTAGAAGCTTGACACCATTGCTACCAGGAGCACTGTGTGGTTTCGCTTCTAAATCCTCATAGGTGCATCGAGTGCGCTATACTAGTTATGCTAGTGGATCTTCGGCCACATGGGTAAGGTCCGCAAAAATTTGAGCTTTATTTGCTTTTTGGTTTCTTGCGGTTTTTGTTCCTTTTGTCGGTTCCGTTTCTTCACTTCGACTGGATCTATCCGCAAGTGCCGCCAAGAAGGCCAACATACAACTGGGATAATACCCAATAATCCCAATTCAGCAAGAGTCAAGCCATCTACCTGGTATTCAGAATAGCAACACCGGATCTGTCAAGAATAAGGAATGGGTCAGAAGAAGAATCCATGTGCACCAGACAAGGCTAGGATATACTTGAGAAAATTGACCTTAGAACAGATCACACCTAAGAAGCAGTCAGATGAGCTACCAAGAATGAACATCAGTAAGGACAAAATTACTCCGTCCGCGATACAAGGATCATTTTCGTTAGCGAGGTGAACCGAGCCTCTTCTCAATGGACTCAAGAATCATTTACCCACCAAAGACATATTCCAAGAATGTGAATGTGCCAAGAGCAGCAACAAAACTCTGGTACATTGGTACAAAGTTCAAAGCATATTTTGGAAGTTCACCGATGCAAATACGAAATTTTCCGGGCACTGTGAATAAGGTTTGCAAAGAAAATTGATAAGTTCACGGTTGCCCAGAATCACTGAACTTCCAAGCGTCCAGAATCAAGGAGCACCTAACATGATTGGAAACTCAGTTGAACCGAATGGAATTATTGGCAACACTTGGTTTGGATACAAAGGGTGTTCTGAATTAATTATCCACATGAAGTATGCATCAGTTCTGCAACCTTTACAGTGGCAATGAGCAGACCAGCAGAAGGACAAGCGATGTGTGTGACCAATGGAATATCTTCAGGCAAGGTATGGCCCATACCAAGTTTTGACTCCTCTATGAGTAAATTCTGGATACTTTGGAAAGAAGCCAGAATTGGCCATAGATTCGACCGCATATCACCATGAAAGACTTCTAGTATATGAAACCCAGCCTTCCTCCACAAGCTACCGAGAGAAGCTTACGACGTAAGACTGCCAATCTTCCTTGGTACGCCACTTGGTGAGAAAATCTTCTGGGATACAGCACTCCCATCTTCCACAGCGTGCCACCGCGGGAAGTTTCCAGCATAAGGCACTTAACCTTCCGCAGTAAGCCACATGAAGGAAAACTCCTGAGGTACGATACCCAGCCTTCTTCAGTACACTACCCTGGCAAAAGCTTCGAGCATAAGGAATTCAGCTTTCTTCAACACGCTATCTCGCCTACAACAAGCTCATCAGAAACAAGAACTAATCTGGACACATATCCGCCTCGGAACTCAGTGGTTATGAATGGATTTATCCTACACCTGCATATGTTGTGAGCATGCAGCTCAGAGAATCAGCTCATGCGAGCCACTCGTACACGGGAATGACTGTGTTCAGAGAATCATTGGCCCCATATTTCAAAGAAGAATATAAGCACAGCAACCCCTACGAGGTATGCAAGAGTAAGCTGTGAGAACAAGCCCAACAAGCTGGGGAAAACAATCAGGAAGCCGTGTTGGCAAGTCATCATAGGTCCATCAAAGGAATCCTCAAGAATAAAGAAGTTTCGGACAAACAACCTCCGTGACGGTCACAAGATACAGTTCCATGGACAGAGCAGTATTACCAACCCTAGTCAGACTCTTGCATATACGGCCGCAACAATGTAGCCAGCATGTCATATTCACCCTAAATACGGGCCACCAACCAAGACAAGAGGCTATATCCCGAAAGATACACCGGATGATAGCGATGCTATGTTTAGCTTAGTGGTCAAAGCAAGGACTACAAGGCTATGTATGATAGAACTATCTCCATGAGCGAAGGAATTTAAAAAAAGGACATTCAGATGAAATAGCTCAAAGCACATCAGCACCAACATCTCATAGACACCATGACATCATTGGAATAAAAGATTACTGTCTATGATTACTTTGTGATCATGCCTGATATTTCAGTTGAGGATATAGCAGCAATGACTCGGTTATGTTGTTCCTTGAATTGCGAATCACCTAAGGACAACGCCCGAATGCATAAGGCAGAAGGAAACATCAGCATGGAACCCACAGCCAGACTAAGCATTCTGACATGGCAAAGAGAAAGTCACCTCTAGCCATCAAGGCCATACGAGCACGTGGGCCTGGTACTAGGAAAAGATGCCTTGCCCTGACTGCCAGAGTACAAAGTATCGCTATAAGACCCAAAGCAGTTGCTTCCGGACCATGGAAACTAAGCTGTTTGTTGGTATTAACCGCTACCCCACTACCAGGACAAGAGGTTTACCTGACAGGAAGGAGAAGGATTCAAGGAAACTATGTGCAGAGACAACACATGGTCCATCAGAAGAGGCAGTTAAAAGGCCCCGTTTTCCAACCAAGTCTTGTGGAATACGACACCGCTGGCATAGGACGAATCAGCTCTTCGTTACTATGGATAGGGTTACAAGAGTACAAGGATCACATCAGCATGGTGACACTACGCCTGCCCAGGGTAGCCCTATGCTAGCAACGAAACAATCCGAGGAAGCAGAATGACTCTCGGCAACGGAACGATGACTGCGGTAAAGACAAGGTCGCTGATGGATCCAAGTCGCACACACGTAAGTCCCCCTTCCCCGGGAGGTAGGCTCGGAAATCTCGAAAACGAGATTTTCTTAAGGGGGGTAGGTTTGTAACACCCTGGTTTCCGCTCCCTGTTTTTTTTCTTTCGCGGGATTTGACTCCTGTCTTTTTTCTCGGTGTTATCGGATTTCTCTAGCTCTTGGGAATATGAAGATGGTCATTTAGCCTTGCCTTTCCTATCCAACCAGACATTCTCTCCAGACCAACCTTGCCACCCAGGACATATTCTCCGAACTTTGCCACCGAAACCCTACCTTCCGAGTTAACGGAAGGGAAACCCTGATCCTCTCAGATACAAAGGAACCTCAATTTTCTTTGATCTGTTGACTCCCAAACTTTTCCCAATGATCATCCTTTATCTATAAACCCTGGATATGCAAAAATATTGCCAAGTCAATTGCAATATTTTTCATTTATAATGAATTCCTTTTTCTGCTGTTTAAAGGAATTAAATCCAGGAAAATATCTATCCATCTCCAAAGTTGATGAAAACTTGTGGAGATATTCTTTGTGATCATACTGAGCTCCCATAAAAATATTGGCCATAATTAAATAAGGGAAATTGCATTTTCCTATTTAATGCCAATATTGCATTTTGGGCACTTTCTAAAGGAACTACCATTTTGGTAGCTAGGAAAAATTCCAAATAAATTGTGGAGCTTCTCCTACCTATATCTTCACCATTTCCATCAAGAACCCAAGTTCCACCCATTAAAGTTTGAGCACAGCATCCATTTGCAAATTCTGTCCAGATTTTCAGTTTGCAAAGGAAGTGCTTGAAACCTTGATCATTTTGAGCTGAAATTTTTCATGGTGGTTAACATTGCTAAATCACTCATGGAAACCAAAAATCAGCTCAATCCATCTATCCATTATCCACAGCAATTTTCTGAAGTTTCTGTCCAAACTGAAGCTCTGTGAAGGAAGTACCATATAGGCATTTCCAAATGAGCTTAAATTTTACCAGTATCTTCATGTATCCAAATCATCAGTGTCCTCCAAAATTCACTTCATTTCACTAAACCATTTGAGCACAGCTTCCATTTTTAGTTTCTGACCAGATTGCCCAGTTGTGAAGGAAGTGCATTCAAATCTTGTCCAAATAGCTTCAAATTTGGTCAGCATATAGTCCTTCCCACCAACCACATAGCACTGTGACAAATTTTCACTTCCATATCTCTATCCATTTCTCCACCAAATGCCAGCCAAGTTTGCTGTTAAAGTCTGTTTCAGCAAGGTTCACTCACCCCAGAGCCTCCCACATGATTCTATCCACATAGATCCTTTGTTTGAGCAGTGAGCCATCTTGTTGACATGATCTAACAGCCAGGAAAGAGCCAAAACGCGGGGTGCACGTGGTGACCACGTTGAGAGTAGGCCAACTGCGCGCTCTGTGCGCCGGCCGTGTTCGATCGCGTCGGCAGGCTGGCTCAGGCCGCCGTGGCTTGTCCAGGCGTGCCAACCACCTCCCCACCGCACACGTACCCCATCTCCAGGCCTTTCCCCTCCATCTTCTTCCTCGCCGCGCCGAGACAACGGCCATTACTCCGCTTCTGTTCCCGTACGGGCGCCGCCGTATAGCTCCACCCCCGAGCTCTCCCGAACGAGCCAGCGCAGCCCCCGCCATGTTCATCGTCAGGTCGGCCGCTACCCGACGCCGGCAAGCCGCCAGCCGCGTGGCACGCGAGCTCCAGTACCCGGCCAGCGCATCGCCGCGGCCGTCCTCATTGCCTCACCTCACCGGCTATATATAGCCGAGCCCTGAGCCCCTCAAGCGCATCAGCAACCCCCTCTTCCCCTCCTAGCTCCGCCCCACCTCTAAACCGAGCTCGAGGAGCTCTCTGACCCCTCCCATGGCCGAAGCTTTGCCGCTGCTCACCTCTCAAATTCTCACGCCTCAGTCATCCCCGACTCCATTCGAGCTCGCCTCTTGGCTCCCCAGCTGCCGTAGACCATCCCCACCCCCTTTCCCAGCCTCCACGGCCACCGGAACCCCGCCATCGCCGCGGAGCCGCCGCCTTCGGCCGCCGTTGCCACAACCAACTCCGGCTATCTCCGGCGCCCTCTTCGCCACCTACGGCCGCGGGGTGGAGTGGCGCATCCATCCTCGGCGTCGCCAGAGCCCGCCGTGGCCTCCAGCCATCGGCGCCGGCGAGGCTGAAGCCTCTGCCGCTCTCTGTTGGGGAAACCAGAGGAGGAGGAGGAAGAAGGGAAGGGAGGGGAGAGAAGGTGGCGCGGGACCCACCCGTAAGTGACTAGCAGCCAGGCCCCGCCCCGCCACGTCATTTAAGTGGAGGCACCCCGGCTAGCGATACATTTTCCGTGCAGGAAAACGTATTTCTCCCAAGTGCGCGACCAGTTGTGCTGACAGGGACCTAGATGTGAATATTCTTTTTACTAATAGGTCCCTGACAGAAAAACGTTTACATCTTCTCACTCCCAACTCCGATTCAGGTGATTCCGGCGCTCACTTCTTTGTCTCGTTGAGCCCATTCCGATGGTATCACTTTCACAATGTTTCCACACTGTGAAAATGACCATTTTGCCCTTGGCCTCTATCAGCCCCCTCCGAGAGAGAACAGTTCCGGCAAATTCTTCCGCGGCTTCACCGCACTTCTTCCCGGAGTAATTCTTGACCCCAGGCAAGCCGACCATCTGATATATGCCCTAAAGTATTGCTCTATGTTATTCTTGTGTGTTTAACCTAATAATGATGCCCGTGCTAGAACTACTTAAATTCCTGTTAGTTTGTATTCATCGTTTATATTACATGAACATGTTTATCATTACCGCACTAAGGACTCGTTATGATGTTATACGGAGATAGGTTGTTATGTTATGCAGTTGTTACTCCATACATAGTTAATACCAGGTCAAGTTATTCATGATGGATATCCCTGGCGGTTAAGTACTTGCTAAAACTGAACATAGTGGTTGATCTTGAGTCACCTGTCCGGGCTTATTCGTGCAACCACATTTGCCGGTATGGGATGGCCTTGACTTGGTCT
This sequence comes from Thinopyrum elongatum, assembly GCA_011799875.1. Lineage (NCBI taxonomy): Eukaryota > Viridiplantae > Streptophyta > Magnoliopsida > Poales > Poaceae > Thinopyrum > Thinopyrum elongatum. The sequence continues at coordinate 73,369,687 of CM022299.1, forward strand.
GGCTCCGTGCTCTTTAACCGGTACCTCCATGAAGGGAGGGTTATGCGTGCGTGCTACCCTGATCAGGTAGGCGGCGATAACCCTGTGAGCCTAGTTGAGTTGTTTGGGTACCCGTCCCTGTTTGGGACAGTTTAGTTTGGCCACGACAGTGGCAGGTGTCACGAGGTAACACAGGGGGCCACCCAGTGCAGGACTCCGGGGGAGAATGAATGCCGGTGGTACGATGGGAGAGTCACGGGTCAGGCAGGTTTCGTTGGAGCAACACTGGTCCACCTGAATGGGATCACGAGGTCAGTGCTCCATAGTGTGGGTAAAGTGCGCAACCTCTGCAGAGTGTAAAATCTATTCGAATAGCCATGTCCACGGTATTGGACAGCCCGTCCAGACCTCACTAGGTGGTCAACCGTAATACTGGTAACAATGATGGACGAATTCGTCTTGCACAGACATCAGGTGATGTCAGGTATATGGTATGCCATGATATGGCTATGGAAGTGATGGTCAGATGACTGAAAGACTTGGATTTGACTTGAATCAGTTTCAGATTGGATCATGAGAATGTTCGGATTATGGATTATTTACTTGATGTGCTTTACTTTATTGTACTTTACATCAGTAAGTTATCTTGCTAGATAACCCTGTTATGTCATGATGATCAATGTTGCTAGATGTTTAATCATGCTAGATAATCCTACTACGACATGATAATTAATAACACTAGCTAGTTATGCTATGCCATGATAGTTAATGTTACTCTAATATCAAATACATGCTTGAATGCTATGGATTGCATTGCTTGGTGTATATGTTAGTTTGGTTTGCTTGCGAGTACATTCAAAAGTACTTAGCGGCCTTCAATGTGGCCAGGTTCACGTAAGGATCCGTCGTCAAGGAGCCGGAGCGTTCGTGGGCTAGGAGAGTAACCCAGTCAGATCCTTGTGGATTGGAGCCGCACCAGGACCAAGCTGCCTTAGATAGAGCATTTCCGCTGCCACCCCTTTGTAACATATCACGTAAGACTTATATACCCATTAATAGAAATGCCTGTGTTCATGATACTTGTAAAAGCGCATGCCAGAGTGATTTCCTCGGCTGGTATGCGTGGTGACCGTCTGGCTACAGTGGTACTCAGGCAGGGCGCCACAGCACATCTGTTGTATCTTTTGAACATAGCAGTTATGTTCAGGCTAAACTCCTTTATGAAGAAAGCTGAAGGGTGATGGAAATTAAGTCTGTATGTTCATTTGCTCAAGTCAACTCCCCAAAAAATATGAACTCGCAAACACAGGATACCATGAACTATAGAAAGACACCATCTAATGCATGTGACCACCAGCCTAGCTACTGTCCCAAGTGTCCTTTGGATCGCAACTTACAGAAACAACAGCAAGGTAGGGAAAAAGTAAGATTACCAAACCTACACGCTTTAATCTGGCAATGAGGACGTTTCAGCGATATCCCATTAATGGTACCCAAGAGAGGCTGACAAAGACTATGCAATATTGGCGGTGGTGTGGTACCCATCCTTCAAACCTAAGGTGTCAAATGGGTGGAATCTCCATCAAGATAGTAACGGTACCTCTTATAAAGAAAATTATGTACAATGCCAACTCTCAGTAATCATCTATTACCAATTTGTATCACTCCATCAACAACCTGACATTACCATGCATGTTCATCGTGATGCTTCGGTGCACCATTGTGCACTTGTCCTCTTATAGGTTTGTTGTGAATTCTGAGTTGGGACCATGTCCCGTATGTGCCTGATGAACATAAAATTTTAAGCAAGCATAATAACTTATCAGCGATGATGCTAGAATGAATAGGTAGATCATTAAGTGTGTGGCACCTGGAAGAGCAATGAATGCTTCAGATCATCGAGCCATCTCTGATTTCCTCTCATGCATGTCAAAGGCAACCTTTATTTCTCTTGCGTACTCACCTAATATCTGTTTGTACAAGTTAAAGTGAAACTCAATCCCTCGGCACTGAAAATTGCATAGACAACATTTCCATACGCCAAATTTAATATAAATGTTTGGCTACAGAGTTCAAATCCAGCAGGGATAGCCTTATCTGCCATGTGACTTCTCAGGCGTCTGGCTATATTCATATGACAAAAAATGAAACTTTTACCAAATTCAATGAAATTCTCTTTTATTTTCCTTGCATGAAAACTACCAGGACTGGTAGGCCAGGAGACAGCACCGTACAACATGATCAATTCTTTCAGAGTCCAATTTTAGTATGAATTAGTACATGCCTGATTTCCAAACACCAATACACACCGCGTGACTGGACCGGACAATATATTTCTTACTCTTGGAGACTACACATACACAATGCTAAGATGTACACAACATAGGCAGAAATCTAAAGCATCAAAATTGTGTACCTCGATAACTTGAGAGCCCTGGGAATCGCCCTGTGAAGGAAACCCCAAATGAAAAAAACTACTTAGTGTGCGTACATTAGTCAGGAAGACCACATGTGCAAGAAGCGGAGGAGAACTCGTGCAGAAGGAGAAGTTGTATACGGACGTACCCGATGACACAGCGACCGCCGTGGAGTACCGTCTGCTGCTGCATGTGCTCGTCCACGCACATCTCCACCACCGCCTTGCGCCTGGCGTTGTCACCATAGAACAAGCGCTGCAGCAGGTCCAGGAACCTCAACATCAGCAGGAAATTGTGATTTTCCTGTGCAACTTGATTCAATCACAAAACTTCTTATATGGTTGATATTATCAACTGTTGTTCAGATGTTAGTTTTTGGATGTAAAATGAGAAGAATACATACAAAAGAACTTATTCAAGAAAAGAACTGAACTGAAAAAGAAGTGTTCAATGCTAATCTCTAAAAACTACATAAGTGAAATTTGGAATACCAAAAAAGTAGTTGCAACCTATAAATAAAAATAAAAATTTAATAGCCAGAACTTTAGCTGCAGCATCCTACCAATGGCAAATTTATCATATGCATCATCCCAATTAACAAAGACGAAATTAGCAACACAGACGTAACATAACTTGGTAATAGCTTGTTTGAAAAATTACACAAATAACTCAACGACGGTGAAACTATAGCAAATGTTAACCAATATGGAGGAGTATAGGAACCTTCTTTAGGTGTTCAGATTGCAATAGGCAGTTAGGTTCATCGTCGGCATCTGAGTCATGCCGTGGAATCCGCAAGCTGCATCTTCTGTGTTGGTGACATCATCATCAAAGAGAACTATCTAATCCTCACCATAAGACCAACCAGGAAACATCCATTGACTCGATCAAAAAATTTCAAGAACCTGAAAATACAAGGACGACCGTCCATATCAGGGTGTGGCAATAATCTACTCAGCCTTGCTATCATCAAGCAAAAGAAAATAAACCTTGAAGCTGCATAAACAACAACTATCATCAGGCAAAAGAAAAGAAAGCTTGAAGCTACATAAAAAATAAAGTACCTTATAGAGGCAATTTGGTTCTTTTGAAACCATCATTCGGAAATACGAACAGGAGTCAGGAGAAAAAATTATGCATGCAATTCACCACGCAAGGGCACAAGCAAAGTAGTAGGTACTCACATTCAGACTTTGGTACCTCAACAACGTCAAGCTACCCACCATAAAGATCCTAAGGTGAGCCTTCCCTGTCGTTAAAGAAAAGAGCGAATCAGAAAATTGCACCCAAAAATCATCTCCATGAAGGTAAATCCATCCCCCAAGATTCATTCCCTGTTCTGGATTTCATACATACAAATCGCAGGGGCACACATCAAACTATACGCTGCCCAAAATAGAAAATAAATTGGAATATAGGGTATCAAATGGAGAGAGAGGGGAGATCACCTGCGAGAGAGAATCCATAGATGAGTGTATGTTGGTGGTAAATTGGCATCGCCTTCGTGATTGACAGGGGCAGAGGAGTCGACAGGGGCACGCGGAGGAGGGAGGATGGGGCACACCACGAGCTCCCAGGGCCATACAAGACGGCGACGATAGTTGCATGAGGTCGCTCGGGCTCCCTCTCTTTAAAAGGGGAGGCAGAATGACATGAGATGAGAGAGGGAGACGAAGATTGGATCGCTAAATTACCGGTCTCCATGTGGTGGCGCATCGATAAAGCATTGGGGCGGCGGCGCAGCTGTGCCACGATGGTGCAAGGAGGAGCGGGATGGTGGCACGCTAGGTGGAGTATGAGGGACACAGACATGGGCCGAGAGATGGGGCAGTGCGGCGGCATCTCCTTTGGGAGGTCGGCGAGGATGATCCCTTACGTCCGCGGCGGTGATCCCAGACGCAGGTGGCAGCGTCTCCTTTGGGAGGTCAGCGGCGGCGAGATCGTGCGTCGGAGGCGGCGATTGAGGGGATTGACCTAGGAGAAAAAGATAGTTTGAGGGGATCAAGGGGAGCGGCATTATATGGTTTTTTCTAGTTTCGTGCGTGGTGATATGCTTTTTTTGGGGTGCGTGTGAGAGGGGGGAGGGGAGACAAAAAAACTAGACGAAAATGCGAGACAAAAAATAATCGTGAAGGGGAGATTACCAAGTGAGACATAGGAGTAGAGATTAGTATGTACATCGTCTGTGACTAATGGATACTTCCACGCTTGGCAATAGATGGGCTCATAGACATAGGTATGGATCTGGTTTCACTGTACTCGCCCAAACCCGCCCCGTTACCAACCTATGTAACGTGAATCAGATGGCCAGAGGTGTTGAGTGTTTGAGAGATCCGGAAGGATGCATAATTTAAATGGCATAAATGTACAGGATGGATAATTATGGGTATTTTATGTACTAAATACTTCACACCTTCTATGTGGCATTAACAATTTGAGACTTATGTAATAAATGAGAATCATATAGTGCAATACATATCATTATATTATACAATTAATAATATGGTTGTATATACATATAAAGAAATCTGATCTTATGGTCATTAATTGCATTAATGGCAACCATTTAACTTTTGGTAGGATAGAAATATTATAAATATGGTTGTATATGCAAGGCATTAACAATTTGAGATTTATGTAATAAATGAGAACCATATAGTGCAATACATATCATTATATTATGCCATTAATAATATGGTTGTATATACATACAAAAAATTTGATCTCATGGCATTAATTGCATTAATGGCAACCATTTAACTTTTGGTAGGATAGAAAGATTGTAAATATGGTTGTATATGCAAGGCATTAACATTTTGAAATTTATGTAATAAATGAGAATCATATAGTGCAATACATATCATTATATTATGCAATTAATAATATGGTTGTATATACATATAAAGAAATCTGATCTTATAGCCATTAATTGCATTAATGGCAACCATTTAACTTTTGGTAGGCTAGAAAGATTATATACATGGTTGTATATGCAATATGAAGATCGACCATTCAAGTTTTCTAAAATGAAAGAAAGGAAAGCTACTAGAGCGCTCCTTCTGCTATCATGCCTTGTTCTAGTCACCCAAGGAATTGGTACAAGAACTATAATGCAAAGGGAAAATACTCGCGAGATCCTCACGCATCGAGAAGTTAATAAAACCATCATGGTAAGAACAATTACACATTTTATTTTTCTATATGTAGCATTTGCTTCAGTGTCTGACAAGCAGAGGAAACTTCAAACTAGATGGAAGGTGGAGATGTGTATGACTGCGTTAATTTGAATCTCCAACCAGCTTTTGACCACCCATTGTTAAAAGATCACAAAATTCAGGTATATGACTTTCATAAACATAAGATTTACAATCATTCTTTGCTCAAATTTATGCTCATGTATGTGGACATAAATGGATAGTTAGTTCCCATCGATATATGAATGTTAGTTAGGCAAAAAATTAGGGGAAACATGTATTTTCTAATAATAATTAGTTTTGAATTGTAATATTTCATATCATAGTTTTTTAAGCTCACATTTAGGTTCAAATCATAATTCATATATATCCTTCACATATATTATGCCAACAAACATTGGAAGTTGAAGTGAAACAAATAAACCATATGATGCACATGCTTCATTGTTGATGAATTGAATTACACAATTTATGTATATATGACTAATAAGGTGATCAAGTTTCTCTTATGAAACAGATGGAACCAAGTTCTTTACCAGTTGGACAAAACAGAAAAACCCCCTATCTATATGTTGCGCATCTATCTCTTGTCGAATGCCCACCAGGAACGGTTCCAGTACTACGTAATAGTAGAAGGGACCAAATACCAGTACACATTACCAATCAAGAGATGAACAAGGATGACCAACTAGAGGTGAGTTGTCTTCTTTTATTGTCAGCATGATCTAGTTATCATTGACTGTGCAACTTGCGACGAACACAAAGTTGTATGTGCCTAGAAACTATATAGTGTGTTGACTACAAACATGGCAAAATTATCAAATTTAATTCTGAAAGATCATTCCAATTGGCAAACACAACAAAAGAGCTATGACCCGGGCACCCAGGCACATTTTAAATTGCGATGAGTGTTTAATCCACTGCCCTCATATTCTAGGCACACAAAGGCCTAAAGCTCGCTAGCTCCATCCCATCTAATTGGCAAACATGCCCCCAACTGACTCATGTCTCTATTTAGAGCTTGTGTCCCTAGCCTCCTATGTAATGTTTCTCCCAATTAGGTGACTCTCATTCCTCGCCATACTCTGCTACCTTCTCAGCTACCATCCCCCCCCCCCCGCCATGATACAACCTCATTGTTCCCCTGTGCTACGGTGCCCTAGGAACCACCTTAGTTTGCTGCTCTTTGCTACAGAGCTACTACCACACCAGATCCTACACCAGCCGATGTACTGCCAAGTTGTTGCTACCGCTGGCTATTCCAAGATTTAAGTTATTTTCATTTGAACATAATGTGCATGTCTAATTGTATTAGCTATTTTTGGGAAATTGCAAACTCCAGAGTTTTCCACGTCGTGGAATAAAATATTGGCTCAAGATTTTCTTTAATCCTAGCTCTGCCACTTCACACACGTACGAAGGGCCTCAAAATTGGAAATTTGAGTAGTTAGTATTGAATAATTGACATAGTTTTGCAACTAAATAGTAAGGTGTGTATTGATGTTCTTTCAAGCCCATATGTAGCAATTCCATTTGTTTAACCATGTTTTTCCAAGACTTTCTTGAAGGGTTTGATATGAAGTATTCTCTCTAAATCTTTCTTCATACCAGTAAGTTATAGTAGTTGATTTCATAAGCCATATGATGCAGGACTTATCAAGATAAGCTTAATATTTAATCATCACATTGTACCAACATTATTTTTTTGTTGTAGGTGGCTGGAATCAAATATTCAGATGATTTGTTTGGGGTGCGAGCAACGATAAATGTGTATGAACCAAAGGTGAAAAAATATAGCAAGGATATTAGTCAATCAGGGATGCAAATTGATAATGGACCAATGGGTCATATAGAAAGTGTAGTGGCTTGTTATTCGGTAGCACCAAGCTACACCGGTGATAGCTTTGCGAGGTTTCATGTTGCTTGGGTAATTCACAATATTTCTTTGGATACACATTATCATCTACATAAATTTTATAACATGGAGTTGCAAACATAAACTAATATAGTTTGTTTCTACCTTTGAATGAACTTGGATAATAGCGTGAAGCCATACTAAAGAAATCCTGCTATGATCACACTTGTCCTGGTTTTGTCCAAGTTAGCCATCGTGTTGGTCTTATAGGAAGAGTACTTCCTGTTTCAATCTACAATGGACCACAATATGTGATAGACCTTTTTATTTTCAAGGTACTCTCTTGTTCATTGAAATTTATGATTTTGTATATGTGTTTTACAAGCGATGCATGTGAAAATTTGTACTTACTTGACTTACTTGATCTGCATAACCAATTTAGGCAATTCAATATGATATCAATTGTGTTTGTAAGGATAGCCAAAAAATAGGTTTGTTTAATATCATTCTGCACCCTCATACCATCTTTCGCCATGCATTTAACAAATCGTCAAGAACATGGGCATAAAAGAAATTTAACAGCCACCTTACCTTTCAAATAACACATACCAGTTTCAATTGTGGAAAACACTTGGCCTTGAGAGATTCACATACATATATTGTCTTGTTGTTCATCCCTTTTTTTATTGGAAAAGATTATGAGAAGAAATGCCTAATATGTATCTTTAGGGGAATAGAAACAAATGCATACACATGATAATATTGAGTAGAATAGTAATGGGGATGATTTGGTATCCTCTTATGTGTTAAATAACCGTTCATTTTGCATTCTAATTTATCTTAGGATCCAAAAACAAGGAATTGGTGGGTGTTGTATGGTGAAGAGAAAACGCCAATTGGATATTGGCCAAATTCACTATTCTCTCAAATTAAGGATAAAGGAAATTTCTCATTCTGGGGCGGGCAAGTTTCAGGCCCGACAGCTTCATCAGACTCTCCACAAATTGGTAGTGGGCATTTTGCTACTGAAGGGTATGGAAAAGCAGCTTTTATGAGAAACATCCAAATTGTTGACGGCAACAACAAGCTTCTGACCCCAAAAAAAGATAAAGACATTGTTGGCTCGAGTGATTTAAAGAAATATAGTGTCAGTGGTTATGAAGTTAATAAACATGGTATGCATATGTACTATGGTGGACCAGGAAATTTAGTCTGAGAATGTACTCTATATTCTACAATAAATTGTCAATATACTCCTTGAGTTGGACATTTACATATTTGTTGGGATTTGTCATGCATTAATGTGTTTCTTCTAGTTGGTGGTTTATTAATCACTACAAAGCAATGAATACATGAGAAAATAACATCAATATAAAATCTTAGCCACACATGTAATATTCTATTTTTTCATGGATAATTGCTTGGATTTATTTTGGCAAAAAAACTGCTACAATTTATGATGAATTGATGCCTTTCTAGTGGTAGAGATGTATCAAGTCCTCATGTGTAGAACAGATCTTCCTATCGAAGACATAATTTTTTATTTAAATTCCACTTATAACAGAGCATTGATATGGTCGATCTTGTAAACATGGTTCTTTGAGAGTACCATGAAGCAACCTCTAAAAGTTTCAAATTTTATTTCTGCCATTTGTTGAGTTCCAAAATGAAATGATTCGATTTCAAAATCTCCCCACCATGATGAATCCTTCTCCTACCATCAAGCCATTTCCTTTCTCTCTCTTCTCTTTGAGCAAATCACGGTCCAGTGCGAGACCTCGTCTAGACCATTTCATCATGCACACATCCTCCATGGTAAAATGTCATTTTTTTCTTCAAAAATTAGATTATATGACATGAAATATTTTTGTTATAAAACATGAATTTTATAGTTCAATTGATCTACACCACTCCCTTGACTCGAAACACCAGAATCATCCTTGCCACATTCCCTATATATGTCTACCATGGTGAATTTTTCCCCATCACGTCCATAGAACCATAAACTCATTTTCGAAAATTTCCAACTTGAAACGATGGTGAGGGGACATACGCCAACATGCATGCTTTTTTTGTGGTGCCCGATACAACAAATTAGAGGCCCTGCGTACCAGCCAAGAGATCAATGTCTTCTGGTACACAGTGTAATTTGGCATCAAACTGAACTACCATATATTACAACACATAGGGTTCGAGGGTTCAAAATATTACAACACTTAGATAGGCAAAGGCGGCATGACTCATATCGCGACAATACATACATCTATACCAATATAAAAAGACCCAAAGGGGCAGATCCAATTAATCTCGGCCATCAAACCATGTCAATCCAATGACCTAGATTGCTCCAATGGTGAGCTCTCAACATATTGAGCATGCAATTGATAGCATACCAAATATTAACATCTATATTAATCTCATAATTAATACGTATTTTTTTTTGACAGATTTTGTTTTTGTTGCATTGTGTGCTTATTTTGATGAATCTATGGATTGTATCGGGGGGTATAAGCCATGGTAAATCTATAATACAGTAGGTATAATCCAATAATAAAATATGAATGGGTTTGCAACAGTACTTAAAGTGGTGATTGTTGCTTTATTATACTAACGGGTCTCACGAATGTTTTGTTAAGTTTTGTGTGATTGAATTTTTCAAGTTTTGGGTGAGATCACGATGATTGAAGGAATAAGGAGTGAAAAGATCCTAAGCTTGGGGATGCCCATGGCACCCCAAGTTAATATTCAAGGAGAACCAAGCAACTAAGCTTGGGGATGCCCTGGAAGGCATCCCCTCTTTCTTCTAACAACCATCGGTAATTTTACTTGGAGCTATATTTTATTCGTCACAAATCATGAATTTTGCTTGGAGCGTCTTGTATTATATGAGTCTTTGCTTGTTTTGCTTTTCAGTTTGTCGCAATCATCCTTGCTGGACACACCTATTTGAGAAAGCCATAATTATGCTATGATTTTTTAGAATTGCTCTAGTACTTCACTTATATCTTTTTGAGCATGGTGGTGCTTTGATTTTTAAATAAATACTCTCATTCTTCACTTAGATTAATTTGAGAGTTAGTAATTTTTTGAAGAAATTCTCTCATGCTTCACTTACATTAATTTGAGAGATGAAAATTTTTATGCTCATGTTCTTCACTTAAATTTGTTTGAGCTTGTTAAAAGCAATTGCAATATATGAAATTAGTCCCAAAGTGATAGATATTAAAGAGGGATATAATAAAAACTTTCATGAAGATCATTGGAAAAAATAAACTTGATTCTTTGTAATAGTTTTGAGATATGATGATAGTAATATGTGACTCATGTTGGTGAGTAATTATGCTTTAGTAAGAATATTGGTGTTAAGGTTTGTGATTCCCTATGCAAGCACGAAAGTCAATAGTTATGCAATGAAATTACATCCTACTTGTGGTGCATTATTCGGTGTTAGTTATGCTTAATGCTCGTTTATGAGAATTTTCTTTTCTTGGTTGGTTGCTTCTCAATCAATTTGCTAGCCTCCATTTGCACTAAGTGGCAATACTACTTGTGGATCCAAAATCCTTAACCCAGTTATGCCATATGAGTCCACCATACCTACCTATATGTGGTATTTCCGTGCCGTTCTAAGTAAATTTGTATGTGTCAACTCTAACTTTCAAAATGAATTTTCTTTTTGTGTGTCTGTACCGCTCATGAAGCGGCAGGGGGTGGCCAATATTTTTCCATGCTAGATATGTTATTCTCAAGATGAGTGTTTATTCACTTGTCATTGCACGAGAGTGTGGCGGTAATAGGGATGCCCAGTCCTGAAATGAAAAAGAAATTTACTTTATGTTGTCAAATAATAAATTCCTTGGAAAGTGTCACTACTAGAAAAAAGGCTATAGCTAATATGGACATTAATGGCGCACCATGTATGTGGTGCGCCACTGCTATATGGCAGTGGCGCACCAGATATAGGTACGCCATTAGTGGCCATATCACTAATGGCGCACCACACCCACGGTGCACCACTACTAACAAATTTTTTTTTCTTTTTCAAAACTAGTAATGGCGCACCAGGGGAAAGTGCACCATTACTAGTTTTAACTAGTAATGGCGCACCACACCCTCTGTGCGCCACTACTAACAATTTTTTTTATTTTTTTTTCAAAACTAGTAATGGCGCACCTGGGGATAGTGCGCCATTACTAGTTTTAACTAGTAATGGCGCACCACACCCACGGTGCGCCACTACTAACAATTTTTTTTATTTTTTTTCAAAACTAATAATGGCGCACCATACACCAGGTGCGCCATTAGTAACCCTGGTTACCAATGGCGCATTCTTAGAAGGTGCGCCATTGGTAACCTGAGAGCAGCTAGATATTTTGGACAGCCACCTACCACACTCACTTTCCCCACTTCATTCTCTCCACCTCTACCAAGCTTGGTCTCGGCTGCCTCCTCCTCCTCACCTCATTTGCACCATAGATTCACCCAAATTAAGTGGTTAAATTTCCTTTTTTTGATAGGTAAGTAAGGGGAAAGCTTTCTTTATGTTCTAGATCTACTTTTTTCTCCCTCCAACAACGTGCACACTTTTTATGGCCTAGATCTACGTATGTTTGTGGTGTTGCATATGTTTGTGTTTGGAGGTACCGGTACCGATAGTTGCCAATATTTTGCCGGAATGTTGATTCATTTCCGTTTCGGCGAGAATTTGGCACTATGCATTCTTTTTTGTCCTATTTTTAGGCAAAGTCATGCCAATTTTTTTTTTTGGTTCTAAAATATCATTTTGCTCTACCCCGCAGGCGACCATGGTCCGCACGATGACCGAAGGCATCGTGAATAGGTTTTTGAGCTCTGCGAAGGCCGAGATGCTTCAAAAGAACGAGACGGAGATAAGATGTCCGTGTCGAAGATGCAAGCTGAGGAGCCTTATGGACCCGGATTCCAGACAGGTGCGGGACCACCTGCTCGTGCGTGGTTTCATGGATGGCTATCGGTGGCAAGGTGATGAAGATGATTCTGAAGTCGTCCATGGGGGCCGGGCAAGAAATAAGGAAGGGCAGCAAGACAATAGCGGCGAGGGCGGGCGAGAAGACGAAGAATCTCCAGGACATGATCACGAAGTAGATGCAGGACACAGTCATCATGTAGAAGATGCCGGACATGATGATGAGGAAGATCAAGACGAAGGGCATGATCATGAAGATGAAGATGCCGGAGCAGACGACGATGGACCATCGATGGGCTGGGTGCAGGACCCTCATATTCAAGAGCTGCTTCTCAAGCAGACGGGTAACGCAAGAGCTGCCGCCCGAGAGAAAGCCAAGCTGGATCAACTGGAGATAGACGCGGTTACTCCATTGTATGAAGGATGCAGGTCCGAGGATACCCGCCTGAAAGTAACGCTCATGGCTCTGGAGATGAAGGTAAAACACAAAATGACCGACGCATGCTTCGATGAGAACATGTCATTCTGGCACGAACGTCTTCCCAAGGGGAACAAGTGCCCGACCAGTTTCTAGGAGGCGAAGAAAATCATGTGTCCTCTGGATTTACCGCACGTGAAATACCATGTGTGCATGAACGATTGCATCATTTATCGGGACGAGCACGCGGAGTCTACCATATGTCCGGTGTGCGGCGTCACTCGATACAAGAAGAGGAAGAAAGCTCCTCAAAAAGTGGTGTGGTACTTTCCGATCACTCCTCGTCTGCAGCGGTATTTCACAGACCCTAAGCTAGCAAAGCTCCTGCGTTGGCACGCGGATAGGGAGGAGAAGAAGCGAGAAGATGACGGAAATGATCCGGAGATAAATAAAAAAGACAAGATGCTGAGTCACCCTAAGGATGCGAGCCAGTGGCAAGCGTTGAACTTCGAACACCCAGAATTTGGGGACGATCCAAGGAACATCGTGCTGGGCATGAGCACTGATGGAGTCAATCCGTTTGGTAGCCAGAGAAGCACACATAGCACCTGGCCTGTGTTTGTGTGGATGTACAACCTTCCCCCCTGGTTGTGCATGAAGAGGAAGTACATTCACATGAGTATGCTAATTGAAGGGCCGAAACAACCAGGGAACGACATCAATCTGTATCTGGGGCTGCTGAAAGAGGAGCTAGACACGCTGTGGAAAACGCCAGCCAATACGTGGGACGCCGCAGCGAAAGAATATTTCCCTATGAGAGCCGCACTGCTCATGATGGTGCACGACTATCTCGGTTACGGATATGTCGCGGGGCAGGTGGTCCACTGATTTTGTGCATGTGTCAGGTGCATGGATGACACAACGTATCGCCAGCTAGATAGAGATCCCGGGTCTTCGAAAACCGTGTTCATGGGACATCGAAGGTGGCTTCGCGACGATGACGCATGGAGAAAACGCAAGGATATGTTCGATGGTGAAACCGAACCCCGAAGATGCCCGCGTACGAGGAGCGGCGAGGAAATAGACGAGCTGTTGAAAAATTGGAAAGAGTGCCCACCACCGGGAAAGAAGCGAAAGGCGCCAGAGCCGCTGCTGAAGGTATGAAAAACGAGGTCTGTTTTTTGGGACTTGCCGTACTGGAAGATCCTCCGTGTGCCTCACAGCCTTGATGTCATGCATATCACGAAGAATGTGTGCGAGAGTCTGCTTGGTACCCTGCTCAACATGCCAGAGAGGACCAAAGATGGGCCAAAAGCAAGGGCAGACTTGCAATCAATGGGCATCAGGGAGGAGCTTCACGCAAAATGCCCTAATGATGATGATGATGATGATGAGGCGAAGGACACGGAAAGTCGTCGCAAAGGCAAAAAGGCCAAGAAGATAGAATATGACTGCCCTCCCGCGTGCTTCACTCTAAGTCAGGAGGAGATCGAGCAGTTTTTCACCTGCCTCGTAGGAGTAAAACTTCCTTACGGTTACGCGGGGAAGATAAGCAGATACCTAGACTCAGCGAAGCAGAAGTTCAGTGGGATGAAGTCTCACGACTGTCACGTGCTGATGACGCAGATACTTCCAGTTGCAATCCGTGAGATCATGGATGCGCACGTCCGTGAAACGCTATTTAGCCTATGCAACTTTTTCGATGTCATCTCTCGGAAGTCGGTTGGCGTGAGGCAACTCAGAAGGCTACAGGAAGAGATCGTGGTGATACTATGCGAGCTTGAGATGTACTTCCCGCCCGCATTCTTCGATGTTATGGTGCATTTGCTGGTCCATATCATGGAGGATATCATCCAACTCGGGCCGACGTTCCTGCACAGCATGATGCCGTTCGAAAGGATGAATGGTGTCATCAAAGGATACGTTCGCAACAGGGCACGTCCAGATGGAAGCATAGCCAAGGGCTTTCTGACCGAAGAGTGCATCTCCTACTACATGAATTATCTAGGCATCGAGAACCCCGTTGGTCTGCCCGTCAACAGGCACCTCAGCAGGCTCGCTGGATGGGGTCACCGCGAGGGTCGCCGCGAAATGCATGTCGATTTCAAGGGTCGACTCGCCGACTTTGAAAGAGCAAACCTAGTCGCGCTACAACACATAGACGTGGTCGATCCTTGGGTGGTAGAGCACAAAACCTTTATTGAGAAGACGTACAATGACCGAGGCCAACAGAGGACGGACGGAGATATAATCAAAGAGCACAACTCATGTTTCACGCGTTGGTTCAAGGACAAGCTTCTGTCGTACCATTTACATGAGGATTCTTCCGCGGAAGAAAAACTCATATTCGCCTTGTCACAGGGCGCCGAGCACAACCTGATGACCTATGAGGCGTACGATATCAACGGCTACACATTCTACACCGAGGAAAAGGACATGAAGAGTGATTATCAGAACTCCGGGGTAACGATGGAATCCTACACTGGTAACGACAAGGACAAATACTACGGAAGGATCGAGGAGATCTGGGAGCTGAGCTACGATGGAGAGAAGGTCCCGATGTTCCGTGTCAAATGGGCCAAGAGCGTCCTAAAAGAAGACCGGTATTTCACCACCATGGTTATACCCGAAGCCAAATCCAAGACCGAGGGCGCAAACGTCACCGCGAAAAATGAGCCATGGGTACTGGCTTCCCAAGTGGACCAATGCTTCTTCATTACCGACCCGTCAAAGCCCAGTCGTGTTGTCGTGAGGAGAGGCAAAAGGAACATCATCGGAATGGATGGAGTCGCCAATGAGCAAGACTTCGACAAGTATGGCGACCCGAAGATGGAAGATGACGACGACGATGAAGTACCATACACCACAAGAAGAAGCAGGACCACCCTACCTAAAGGACGTCCGTTCAAGAGAAGAACTCCATTTGCGAAAAAGAAGGGCAAGAAGATTGTGAAAAGATAGCTAAGATCGAATCACGACGTGTCGGCCGCGTGTGTGTGTCAGTGGCAAGCTCAATTATTACATGCAACTAAGTTGAAGTATGGAAATGGCATTTCTTCTGTTCTAGTCCTCTATCCAGTAACCTCTTTTGTTCAAAACAGTGGGGATTAATGTTGTCTGTACATACCTTCCTTTTGTAACTTCTCCATCACCAAGTTGAAGTATCGACCACACCTTCTTCTTGGATTTGTAATTTTTGTTCTTCTCTCTCTTGTTTTGTTGCAAATCATCATTTACAGGCACCTTGGGCTTCTTTGTGTTTTCTTCTGGTATTTTAATTGTTTTACCAATTCACAAATGTTTTGCAACGCAAGTATTTGAAAATTAGTAATAACTACTTATATCGTAACATTTTAAAATTTATGGTCATTTTCTAAAAAATTATTACATGCAACTAAAAATCCAAAAAAAAAAGTTAGTAATGGTGCACCAGGAGAAGGTGCGCCATTGCTATCACGGTGTTTATGGCGCATCTCTAAAAGGTGCGCCATTGCTAACCCTCCCCCCACTAAAAGATCCCAAATCCTCCCCAATCTCACACCTCTCTCCCCGGCTGCCCCCGACCTGCGCCCCCGACCTGCGCCGCCGCCCCGACCCACTGCACCGCCGCCCCTACCTGCGCCGCCGCCCCTACCTGCGCCGCCGCCCTGCCTCCTCAGGCCCCCCCTCCCCACTTGCCCCCTCGCGCTTCCCCTCGCCCTCTCCACCTTCTCCTCTCCCCCAGATCCGCGTCGGCAACCCGCGCGCGATGCGCCCGTCGCCGGCCACCTCGCACCGCCGTGGCAACCGTCGACCTCGTGCCACACCGACGTGCCCAAGCACTCCACCTCCCTCGACTACGTCTCCGTGGACAAGCCGCAGGACGCCGGACGCCCCCGCAACGCCTTCCCCGCCACCGGCTTCCTCCTCGGCCCGGCGGACTCCGTCGACAGCTCTCCCCCGAGCCCGCTTTGCTCACCTGCAGGTCACGGTGAGCTACTCAAGGTTTGCCCTCCACTTCCCATCCCTTCCCTTCCTCATCTCGTTTCCTTCCCTTCCCTGCTCTCTTCTCTGACCCCCATATCATCTATCTTCTGCTCTCTTCTGATGTTCCAATGCTGGCAGCTTCTGATTCCAATGCTGGCAGCTTCTGATGTGAAATGACCCCTTTCTCCTGAAATGTTGATTAATTTCCGTTTCGGTTGAGAATGAGGCACTCCTAGGTCAAGAAAATTAGCAAAGGTCATTCCCAATTTTCTTGACCTAGAAGGTGCCCGATTCTCAACCGAAACGGAAATATAGCGGCATTTGAATGATGCAAAAATACAGCGGCATTTGACCTAGAAGGTGCCCGCTCCTTGTAGTTGCAAATTAGAACGATGGGTGGGTTATAAGGATTCTTCTAGGGAGGCTCTAATGCTGCATTTGCAAAGTTGGAACTATGCATAAATAATGCATGTGAAAGTGATTCTATTGGACCGCCGCAGTAGAAAATTTGCTGGAAATAGAAAGTTGGATGCATCTGTTACTGCTGTTTTTGTGCTTCTGTTTTACTCCAAAATCCAAATAAATGTTTGCATTAGATGCTAGACAAAATGATATGCTTTTAAGTCACATAGAACCGTATCCTTGCTCCACCCAAGTGACTCATGGCAGAGTTATAGTTCCTCCTGTATTAACTGTAATTTTTCTACAGCAACTTTCAAGTTTTAGTTTCTTTCCTGGAGCAATAGTTCAGAACTTTCACACTACTGCAGCTCTGCTACCTCAGTTTCAAGCTAACCTAAAAGAATCAACTACTCTTATGCTAAAAAAAATGAGAACTTGTGTAGTAAATTACAGGATATCTATATGCATGATGCATTGCTATACTGCAAATTCATAAGCAACAAAAATATGCCTGCAGCAAGAGCAATAGTGCACTTAGTAGGATAGAAAATATATAACCTGCAATAGTGCACTTAGTAGGATAGCAATAGTGCACTTGGAACAATCTTTTGGGTAAAGGGGTGTTTATAACCTATAATGTGAAAATATATAGGATAGAAGAATAGATACTACCCTGATCTCATCCAATAACTCTAGTAGCCTTTTTTCCTATTTAGAGCGAACATGGCCGACAACGATGAGGCCGGCGGTTCAGGCAAGCAATTCTGGGAGCTGTCCCAGGAGATGGAGGAAGAACCTCACCGCTATGAGGATGCCACGAAAGACACCGATCCCGACTACACAACCCCTAGTGGCGTCGGGGATGACACCACCGATGGTGCCGCCGGGGATGCCACCACTGATGATGGCAGCGCACGCACAGATGGCAGCCAACCGAAGAGGCAATGGAAGGACCAGCGCCTGAACGTGCTCGGCACCGTCAAGGAGGAATTTACTGAAGTGTCCTCCAGTGGGCATCCAACGGCGCCCAAAGAATTAGTCAGTGGGTACGCGGGACAACTCGGGTGCATTCTCCGGAGCACCATCTTGATCAACACCGAGAACCTAAGGCATCGTGACCGAGGGAATTTGCGCAACCTCCTCTTCACGAAGCTGCACGAACAATACAAGTTCCCCGGTGACTTCGCAAACACACACCTCTCAGGGAATAAAGTGAACAGTGCCGCCCTCACAAAGATGAGCACGGCCCTGGCTACTTGGAGAGCCGCGGTGAAGAGAAGGATTCTAAGTGGTGATAGTTATGAGAAGATCAAGGAGACAAATCCTTCGATCAGCGAAGCTGACTACCAGGAGTTCAAGATCAAGTGCGAGAGCAACACATCCGCAGAATCAAGTCAGTGGGGGGAAGATATGCGGGACTTGAACTTAGGACACCACACACTCGGTCCCGGCGGTTACAGAGTGGCGGAACCTAAATGGGACAAGGAGGACGCGGAGCGTGCCGAGCAAGGCCTACCGCCCCTCTTCGATAAATACCATGACAAGCAGACCAGGAACTATGTCAGGGCCCGGTACAAGGTGGACCCGGTAACAAAGGAGCTTACCACGGATTCGAAGACCAAGGCGCTTGAGCTTGTTATGGTAAGGAATACACCCCCGCGTAATTAGCTCCATATGGTTGCATTCTAATTAATGAAGCCAAATTTCTAAATGGTTCATGTTCCTTCCGCAGGAAACTGAAAGCACTAGCGTGGGGCCTCAGAGCTCCATGTCTATTCCTTGGGACAGCACTTTAAATAGGGCGTTGAACGTAATGAAACACAAGGATAAGTTCAGTAAGCCGTCGTCAGCTGGTCGTGTGGCCGGCAAAGGCTTGTCCACGAAATGGTCGGAATACTATAAGGCTGGGCGAAAGGAGAGAAAGACCAGCTCGGAAAGCCAGGAGTGCGAGGTTCAAGAACTCAAGGCACAAGTGGCGCGGATTCCAGAGATAGTCCAAGAGCAAGTGCAAGACCAACTGGGAGCGACGATCACCGCCATTATGCCTACCTTGCTTGAGGGGCTGCAGGCGTGGATTGCGGGCGGCCAACAGGGGCCGCCCCCGATTCCCAGCTTCACGGGCAGCAACTCGCACAACGCGCCGGCGCCATTGGTGTCTCCGGCGGAGGCGGCATTGGTGTCTCCGGCACCGGCATTGGAGCTTAATGCACCCGGGTGTGGGAAGAATACGCCGGCCGGCACCTCGGCAGCAAGCGGCCCCTCCGTCACTTGCACGCCCGCCGTTGGCGGTGCCTCGACATTAGCCGAGCTCGACGCCATCACGGTAACTAAGCCTCGGCCGATGACTTCATCTCCTTGCCTTTGACTGGGCATCCCTCCTGCACTCTCCTGCACTTCATGGACGGCGTGTTGATCGATGTCGCCAAGGCCAGAATCGTTCAACCGGGAAACCGCGTGTTCCACGGTAATCCGATGCCACCCACCGTGTATAGGGTTCAACTGGTTCGGGTGCTGCGGGGTTGCAATGACTTGTTACCTCCGTTTCGACCCCCTGGGGCCGACGAATATGATGTGATGACCCTCAGCGCCTGCTTAAGTTGGCCCCTGCTTTGGCCGAAGAGCCAGATTCATTTGGGGGCGGGGGACACCACCCCACAGACAACACAGCCAGTCGTGCCGGCGCCAAGCCATGGCAAGACCGCCGCAACGCTACCGCCGTCAGCTGATCCGGACATGCATATGGCACAGGATCCGGACGACGACGACGGTACATTTTCCAACATTGATAAGTACTTCAACGAACATGGGTACGGTGACGAATTCTTGGGGCCTCCTTCTCAAGAACCCAACCCTGCAAAAGACGATCGCGATCTAGCTGGTACCACAGAGAAACCCAATTGCAACAGGCGTCGTCTGGCGTTCAGTTCTCAGGAGACGCCTCCAGCTGCCGCCTTCACCGAGCCTCAAATAGCCGAGGTGCGAAATATTATCAGCCCCAACACACTCAAGAAGGTGGTCTCTGAGCAGAACTCGATCCCATTACATCAGAAGAAGCTGAAGGGACGGAAAAGAAAAAATAACAAGGGTGCGAGCCAGCCGGCACCGAGTACGATCCGTGCTCAGGACGGGCCACCTTCACCTAAGGATATCTCGAGGAGGGTGCATGTGGCGGGTAGGCCGATGCTACCAACTAATCTGCTCAATGCTGCAACCGGTGCTATGCAGAGTCTGCATGACAGTGTTCTTTCTATGGAGAAGCGGCGTCTCTCCGAGAATGATGTGGCATACCCAGTTTTCGTGGCCTAGGTGCCAGAGGGCAAGGGCTTTGTCGATAGCACCATCGGGCGTATGATCATCCTGCGGTTTGATGACATCTTCGCTATGTTTAACCTTCATCCGCTGCACTACACCTTCATTCGGCTATTTTCGCTCAGTATGGAGATGCGGATCATTAGAGACAAGACCCCGGACATCGTGATAGTCGACCCCTTCTACATGCGTGCCAAGATCTTGGGCAGCGCTGGGGACCGGCAAGTCGCGAGTTCATACCTCGAAGGCGTCATTCTGGCGAACCCAGATAAGGATAACTTCCTCGTGCCTTACTTTTCCGAGTAAGTCATCCCCTCGCCGCCCCGTAACATATGATTTCTTAGATTTTGATCGTTCTTTTTTTGTCTAACAGTCTGTGTTTTGTGCAGTGACACACATTGCACACTCATCCTCTTAAGCCCGAAATATTCCATGGCCACGTATTTCGACTCAGACCGTCAGTCGAAGAAAGACTACACAAATATCAAGAAAGTTCTTGATGATGCTCTCCCCGGCTACGCCAAATCTGGAGGCACCTTCAGGAGGCCAATTTGTAGGTACGGCAAGCACGTGTTCACCCACGTAACGATGTTCCCCTGCGTCAAGCAGCCGCCTGGCAGTCAGAAGGATGCCTACTACGCCCTCCATCACATGCGGGCGATTGTACGGGACCATAATCACCTTATGCTACCAACTAATCTCAAAGATTGGGCCGCACGCTTGTCGGCAATCCAGGACGCGGACATCAGACAAGAATTCTTCCGCATCCTGTTGGAGTTTGCGGAAATCATCTATCAAGATGTCCTTCGTACCTCGGGGCAGTTCTACCTCAAATATCAACCGTCCAACAGTGAAATAGAAACAACGCTACAAATGCAGGCTGACAACGACCGCACATTCATGACCATCACGGAAGACGGCGGCTTCATCCACGCTCCGGTCCCTGAGTCGAGTCGAAAGCATTGATGCTATGAAGTTATGAAATATCGATTAGCTCATGTTGTAATTAAACTTTAATGAACTTGTATGTCTCTTTAGTTTGGACAGTCGTTCAACTTATATGTAATCGATGCTATTTATTAGTAGGACCATGAATCGTGCTATTAATGTGTTGCTTTTCTCTTCTGATCCTTGTAACACCCCCAGTGCTTAGCCACAGTAATTCCATTTTGATAATGCCAAGTCAGCATGATTAACAGTGCGTGATCATCATTTGCATCATAATGCATTTCAACTCCTAACTCAAAATTCAAATTTAGATGAAAGTGAAAAATAAAAGTTGTCCAACATAGAAACTAAATTGTTCATTAAATAGAAAATAAATCAGAGACAATTCTAAAATTGAAACCAACATCATTGGAGTTGGGTAAGTGACTCAAACATCCCCAAACAGTGACTAAAGACAATATTTAATTACCTTTTATTTAATCTAAAATAAATATGAAAAGATATTAACCCCAAAATAGTTTTTGGTGGTAGGATATATTGTGCTGTGATTTGTGGGCCAGCTCTCATATTTTACAAAACTCTAATGGGGGCCACACATTTTGCAAAACAGAAAAGAGAAAAGAAAAAGAAAGGAAAATTCCCTTGGCCCAACTGGGCCTCAGCCCAGCCGGCCGGCCCAGCTGCCTTCCCCCCTGGCCCTATATCCCCCGAACCCCTCATCCCCCCCCCCTCGGCCAACCCTAGCCCATCCATTTCCCCCCCCCCCCCCCCCCCCCCGATCCCCTCTCTCCCTCGCTCTCCTCCAATCCGCCTTGCCCTCCCGATTTGGATCGGGCTCTGCCCCCGATCCCATCACCGCCGCCCGTCGCGTCGCCAGCTGCCACCCCGACGCCGCGCCGATCCGCTGACCCGCTCACGCCCCTCGCCTGCGCCCGCGTCGGCCTTCGCCCGACCGCGCTCGCGTCGCCTGGCCCCGACCCTGCTGCTGCTCGCGCCAGTCCGCGCGCGCTCGCCTAGCCCCGCTCGCCCCTCGCTGATGCTGTGCTGCTGCTCCACCGCCACCCTGTTGGTCACGCGCCGTCGCGGCGGCGCCAGCCCGCGCCTCGTCGGCTCCCACCTCCGGAGCTCCGGCGCCCCGCCTGCCCTGCCCGCAACCGGGCGGGTTCGGCCTCCGCACGGGCAGCGCCCGTTCGCACAGCCGCGCCCGCGCCCGCGCCCGTGTCCGTGGCCCTGGGCCACCGACAGGTGGGGCCCAGTGCCCAATGACGCTGACAAACGGGCCCCGCCCGAAAAATGTTTAGAGAAAAAGAGAAATAAAAATAAATAAAATAATTAAATAATTAATTAGTGATTAATTAATTTAATTAATCCTGATTAGGTTAATTTAATTAAGTAGTTAGTGTTAATTAAACAGTAAATTAATTAAGTTAATCCTAATTAGCCTAACAGTCTATGACAGGTGGGACCCACCCTGTTAGGATGCCTGCTGACGTCAGCATGATGTCATGCTGACGTCAGCAAGACACTGTTTCGGATAATGTTGATTTAATAAATTAAATAAATTCCAGAAATTAATAAAAACTTTAGAAAATCATATCTTTTAATCCGTAACTCCGATCGAAAAACTTTGTACATGAAAATTGCTCAGAACGACGAGACGAATTCGGCTATGCAGTCCGTTTGTCCGTCACACGTCCCTAACTATCCGAACATGCAACCGTTCCTCTCCGGTCATCTGTCTGACAAATGTCCGGAACCGGGAAAACATTCCCGGATGGATTCCCCCTTCCTCGGTGATGTGCAACCATACGTTAGGACACACCCGGCACTGCATATTGTCATGCCGTACTTTGCGTTGCTCATGTTTGCTCTATATTTATACTATTTCCTCCCCCTCTTCTCTCTCGTTAGGCCCCGACACCGATGTCGTCCCTGAGATCGACGCAGCTCCGGAGCCTGAAGACACCGTTGACAACCTTGCCCTTGCCGCCGAGCAACCAGGCAAGCCCCCCCTGGTCATCCCGATATCGCCCATTCTATTTCTCATGCTTGCATTAGAATTGCTGCTGCTGCTGCTTTACCTATTCTGATGCATAGCCTGCTTATCGTAACCTGCTGTTGATAATTACCTGCATATCCTAAACTGTTTAGTATAGGATGGGTAGAGACCTATCAGTGACCCCACTTATCCCGACTGCCGTGCTGGATCGTCAGAAGACCCGATCAACGGGATTGAAGACCAGGCCCCGACACCGCACATCACCCCCCCTTTGTTGTAACGACATTGCAGCGTTACTATCGAGTGCCGAGGGTGATACCTCGTGTAGCACTTCTGATGTTAACTCTGTAGAGTAGCTATTCGGTCGTGGTCATCGAGGGTGATTCCTCCTTCACCGCTTCCGATAACGACGCCGTCGTACAACACCTCAAGTGTGAACCCAACGAGGGTGATTCCTCCGAGTTCACCTTGATGGATACATCGAGTAGGAATCCAACGAGGGTGATACCTCAGATTCCCCTGATGTTATGGACACACGGATACTTGGACTTTACATTGTTACTTAGAAAGGCGGGTCGGCCCTGAGGGGTACCCGCGTGTGCCTGAGAGGCGAGTGTTGTGAAGACGGGTGCCTGTGTGGTGCCCGAGTGGTGAATACAAGGCGTGGCCGGGCATTCATGGCCCTTGCCGCAAGTCCTCGAGACGGGGCGACGGGGTCACATCTTTCGTGAGTCTCTGCTCGTTACCGCCAGCCCCTAGTCCTAACGATTTGGATATTTGATCCGAGCAGGCCTCTGGTCTGATAGCACTAACCATCACGTGGGCATAGTATGGGCGTTCTGCATCATATGCATCAGCCGAAAGCTCTGTCAGACGTCTAGTTCAGCATGGCGGCACGGACGGATCGGCGCCTTCTTGTAGTGTTGGTGCCTGGCTTCACCATGTGCGCAATGACCCGGAGGGCGAGGGGCGATGGCCAAGACCCCCTTGCGCTTAGGATGTAGACCGGCGGGGACCTCTCTGCTGAGCTGTAGGTAGGGTTGCGATGTGTCGTTTACCCGAGGCCGGGCATGACCCAGGAAAGTGTGTCCGGCCGGAGTTAATCGAGCGTGTTGGGTAAGTTGGTGCACCCCTGCAGGGAAGAAAACTTCTATCGATAGCCTGTCCTACGGTAAAGGACACTCGGAGTTGTATCTCGATCGATACAACTAGAACTGGATACCTGTGATGAGACCTGTATGTATGGCTCTGGGATTGCTTCTCGCAGGGAGTCGAGAAGGGATCTCCGGACGAGGTTGATAACTGTATGGCTCTGGGATTGCTTTCTCGCAGGGAGTCGAGAAAGGATCTCTGGGTGAGGATGAGACTTAATGATACTGCTACTTTATATTGATCTGTTCTGCTCTCTTATATTGCTGCAAGACCGATGAAGATGCTAGTCTTCGATAGGACTAGGCCTTCTCTCTATTCTGGCATTTCTACAGCCCAGTCCATATATACAGCCTCCCCTTGAAAATGTTGCATATGTAGTGTAGATCCTTGCTTGCTGAGTACTTCTGAGTACTCACGGTTGCTTTGTTTTCCTTTTCTCCCCATATCAGTTTGACGTGACCAGAGGACGGAGCCCCCTGAGACAGGTGCCCCGACGATCGCTACTACTACTACCCAGAGGATGGATACTACTACAAGTTGACTGACGACCAGGAGTAGGATCGGAGGGTCCCAGGCAGGAGGCCTACGCCTTTCGATCGTAGTGTTTTATTTTGCCCCGCCTTTCTAAAGACCTTTCTGTTTCTATTTCATATCTGTACTCAGATATCTGATGCTTCCGCTGATGCTTGTACGCAAGTTTATGTATTCGAGCCCTCGAGGCCCCTGGCTTGTAATATAAAGCTTGTATGACTTTATTTATGTTTTAGAGTTGTGTTGTGATATCTTCCCGTGAGTCCTTAGGCTTGATCGTGTGCATTTGAGTGTATGATTAGTGCACGATCGGGCCGGGGGCGTCACAATCCTTTTGTTGCATACTTATATATTGCTTATATATTATCTGTGAATTGCTACTAACGTTTTGTTTGTCTAGTGCATAGAGATGCCGTCGTATGTCGTGTACAAGGGTAAGGTTCCCGGAGTCTACGACGACTGGGAGGAGTGTCGGAGATAGGTTCACCGTTTCAGCGGTATCAGTTACAAAGGGTACACAACTAGGGCGGAGGCGGAAGCTAGATACGCGCGCTATCTAGCGGGAGAGAGGAGGGAGCAGAGGAGGAACCGGATGAAGACTAGTTTCATCGTGATGATGCTCATCGTGACCGCAGCTCTCTTCTATGTGATGGTAGTTTAGATGATCGATATCGACTTTGTAATGTGACGACAAACTCGGCTAATATGATGAACTTTGCTAATGTATCGAGACCTAAACTTGGCTAATGTTTGAACTTTGTTCGCTATTTCGAATTTGGAGACTAATATGATGAATTCTATTGTGTGATGTTTATATTCTGTGCTGTAACGTATTTTGTAACCTGTGCAAATACCAGAAAAGCAAAAAATAATAATTCATAATATTCATAGTAGTGGCGCACCGCATTGAGCACTAGTGGCGCACCAAGGCTAAATACCAGTGGCGCATTATGGGGCATAGTAATGGCGCACTTGGGGGCATACGTGAAGGTAAATATGGCCCCTAGGAGGCATAGTAATGGCGCACTGTTGGACATAGTAATGGCGCACTACGTGGTGCGCCACTATTATCTGGGATACTAATGGCGCACCAGAGGTGCGCCATTACTATTTGTTACTAGTGGCGTGTTAATAGTGGCGCACCTATAGTGCGCCATTAATAGCAAAAACTGGTGCGCCACTAACAGCCTTTTTTCTAGTAGTGTGTTGGTATGGAAGGCACCCATGGATACAGCTAGCCATGGTTTGTGAAAGAATGGTGGAAAAAGGAATAAACTTTATTTTAAGTTTGGGAACCGCTTATGATGTATCTAGCATGAAAAGTATTGGGGACTACTCGGTCGTTTTCGTTAACGGGAAAAGCATGCCTCTCAAAATATTTTATCTCTCAATTTAAGCTTTGAGCTCTAGTACCTCTACAAATCTTTGCTTCCCACTGCGAAGGGCCTATCTATTTACTTTTATGCAATTTTTATTTTTATTTGAGTCTCCATCTTCTCCTATAAAGCACCAACTAGGGAGCACTATGATCATACTTGTGCAATTTATGTAGCTAATATTCGAGTGTGTTTTGTGAATGGATCAATGATTGAGCATGATGGGCTAGAGATAACTTTCTTTAGTGTTGATATTTTGAAAGACATAGTTGCTTCTTGATATGCTTGAGTATTGAAGTGTTCATGTCAATTATAGACTATTGCTTTGAACCATCTAAAAGTCCAAATGTCCATGCTACAGAAGAAAAGAATATGTGATGAACATGTTAGGCAGCTTTCCACATCAAAAATTATGTTTTTATCATTTACCTACTCGAGGATGAGCAGGAATTAAGCTTGGGGATGCTGATACGTCTCCAATGTATCTAGAATTTTTGATTGTTCCATGCTGTTATATTATCATTCTTGGATGTTTTACATTCATTTTATAGCAACTTTATATCATTTTTTTGGGACTAACCTATTGACATAATGCCCAGTGCTAGTTGCTGTTTTTTGCTTGTTTTTTACTTCGCGGAATATCAGTACCAAACGAAGTCCAAATACCACGAAACTTTTGGGAGATTTTTTTTGGACCAGAAGACAACTTGGGAGCCAAGGAAGTACCAGAGGGAGGCCCATGGGGCCCACCACCCACCTAGGCGCGCCAGAGGCCCCTGTCACACCTTGATGGGTGGTGGGGCCCATGGAGGTCCTCTCCACCGCCTCTCAGCTCTATAAATACTCAGATATTCCAGAAACCCTAGGGGAGCGATCAAAACACAATTCCAGCCGCCACAAGTTCTAGAACCACGGGATCCAATCTAGAGCCCTATTCCGGCACTCTGCCGGAGGGGAACACGATCATGGAGGGGTTCATCATCCACATTTGTGCTCCTCCGATGATGCGTGAGTAGTTCACCATAGACCTACGGGTCCGTAGGAAGTAGCTAGATGGCTTCTTCTCTCTTTTGATTCTCAATACTGTTGGAAATATGCCCTAGAGGCAATAATAAAATGGTTATTATTATATTTCCTTGTTCATGATAATTGTCTGTTATTCATGCTATAATTGTGTTATCCGGAAATCGTAATACATGTGTGAATACATAGACCACAACATGTCCCTAGTAAGCCTCTAGTTGACTAGCTCGTTGATCAATAGATGGTTACGGTTTCCTGACCATGGACATTGGATGTCATTGATAACGGGATCACATCATTAGGAGAATGATGTGATGGACAAGACCCAATCCTAAGCCTAGCACTAGATCGTGTAGTTCGTTTGCTAAAGCTTTTCCAATGTCAAGTAACTTTTCCTTAGACCATGAGATTGTGCAACTCCCGGATACCGTAGGAGTGCTTTGGCTGTACCAAATGTCACAACGTAACTGGGTGGCTATAAAGGTGCACTACGGGTATCTCCGAAAGTGTCTGTTGGGTTGGCACAAATCAAGACTGGGATTTGTCACTCCGTGTGACAGAGAGGTACCTCTGGGCCCACTCGGTAGGACATCATCATAATGAGCTCAATGTGATCAAGGAGTTGTTCACGGGATGATGTGTTACGGAAACGAGTAAAGAGACTTGCCGGTAACGAGATTGAACAAGGTATCGAGATACCGACGATCGAATCTCGGGCAAGTATCGTACCGATAGACAAAGGGAATTGCGTACGGGATTGATTGAATCCTCGACATCGTGGTTCATCCGATGAGATCATCGAGGAGCATGTGGGAGCCAACATGGGTATCCAGATCCCGCTGTTGGTTATTGACCGGAGAGTCGTCTCGGTCATGTCTACGTGTCTCCCGAACCCGTAGGGTCTACACACTTAAGGTTCGGTGACGCTAGGGTTGTAGAGATATTAGTATGCGGTAACCCAAAAGTTGTTCGGAGTCCCGGATGAGATCCCGGACGTGACGAGGAGTTCCGGAATGGTCCGGAGGTAAAGAATTGTATATAGGAAGTCCAGTTTCGGCCACCGGGAAGGTTTCGGGGGGTAATCGGTATTGTACCGGGACCACCGGAAGGGTCCCGGGGGTCCACCGGGTGGGGCCACCTATCCCGGAGGGCCCCATGGGCTGAAGTGGGAAGGGAACCAGCCCCTAGTGGGCTGGTGCGCCCCCCTATGGGCCTCCCCTGCGCCTAGGGTTGGGAAACCCTGGGGGTGGGGGCGCCTCCACTAGGCTTGGGGGCCAAGCCACCCCTTGGCCGCCGCCCCCCCATCTAGATGGGATCTAGAGGGGCCGGCGCCCCCCCTAGCCCCTATATATAGTGGGGGGGAGAGAGGGCAGCGACACCCCAGCCCCTGGCGCCTCCCTCTCCCCCCGTGACACTTCTCCCTCTCGTTGGTGCTTGGCGAAGCCCTGCCGAGATCCCCGCTGCTTCCACTACCACGCCGTCGTGCTGCTGGATCTTCATCAACCTCTCCTTTCCCCTTGCTGGATCAAGAAGGAGGAGACGTCTCTCCCAACCGTACGTGTGTTGAACGCGGAGGTGCCGTCCGTTCGGCGCTCGGTCATCGGTGATTTGGATCACGACGAGTACGACTCCATCAACCCCGTTCTCTTGAACGCTTCCGCTCGCGATCTACAAGGGTATGTAGATGCACTCCCCTCTCACTCGTTGCTAGATGACTCCATAGATTGATCTTGGTGATGCGTAGAAAATTTTAAAATTCTGCTACGTTCCCCAACAGTGGCATCATGAGCTAGGTCTATGCGTAGTATCTTGCACGAGTAGAACACAAAGTAGTTGTGGGCGTCGATTTGTCAATCTTCTTGCCGTTACTAGTCTTATCTTGATACGGCGGTATCGTGGGATGAAGCGGCCCGGACCGACCTTACACGTACGCTTACGTGAGACTGGTTCCACCGACTGACATGCACTAGTTGCATAAGGTGGCTAGCGGGTGTCTGTCTCTCCCACTTTAGTCGGATCGGATTCGATGAAAAGGGTCCTTATGAAGGGTAAATAGAAATTGGCATATCACGTTGTGGTTTTGGCATAGGTAAGAAACGTTCTTGCTAGAAACCTATAGAAGCCACGTAAAAAATTTGCAACAACAATTAGAGGACGTCTAACTTGTTTTTGCAGCAAGTGCTTTGTGATGTGATATGGCCGAAGGATGTGATGAATGATATATGTGATGTATGAGATGATCATGTTCTTGTAATAGGAATCACGACTTGCATGTCGATGAGTATGACAACCGGCAGGAGCCATAGGAGTTGTCTTAATTTATTATATGACCTGCGTGTCATTGAAATTCGCCATGTAATTACTTTACTTTATT
Source organism: Thinopyrum elongatum (assembly GCA_011799875.1). NCBI lineage: Eukaryota > Viridiplantae > Streptophyta > Magnoliopsida > Poales > Poaceae > Thinopyrum > Thinopyrum elongatum. The sequence goes on from CM022299.1 coordinate 73,399,575, forward strand.
GCTAACCGTTAGCCGTAGTAGCAGAAGTAATAGTTGGCGAGACAACTTCATGAAGACACGATGATGGAGATCATGGTGTCATGCCGGTGACGATGATGATCATGGAGCCCCGAAGATGGAGATCAAAAGGAGCGAAGTGATAATGGCCATATCATGCCACTATTTTGATTGCATGTGATGTTTATCATGTTTTTGCATCTTATTTGCTTAGAACAACGGTAGCATATATAAGATGGTCCCTTACTAAAATTTCAAGAAAGTGTTCCCCCTAACTGTGCACCGTTGCGAAGGTTCGTTGTTTCGAAGCACTACGTGTTGATCGGGTGTGATAGATTCTAACGTTCGAATACAACGGGTGTAAGCCAGATTTACACAGCAATACACTTAGGTTGACTTGACGAGCCTAGCATGTACAGACATGGCCTCGGAACACAAGAGACCGAAAGGTCGAGCATGAGTCGTATAGAAGATACGATCAACATGGAGATGTTCACCGTTGATGACTAGTCCGTCTCACGTGTTGATCGGACACGGCCTAGTCGATTCGGATCATGTATCACTTAGATGACGAGAGGGATGTCTATCTGAGTGGGAGTTCATTATATATAATTTGATTAGATGAACTTAATTGTCATGAACTTAGTCTAAAATCTTTACAATATGTCTTGTAGATCAAATGGCCCACACTAATGTTGCCCTCAACTTCAACGCGTTCCTAGAGAAAACCAAGCTGAAAGACGATGGTAGCAACTATACGGACTGGGTCCGTAACCTGAGGATTATCCTCATAGCTGCCAAGAAAGCATATGTCCTTGAAGCACCGCTAGGTGACGCACCTGTTTTCCCAGCAACTCAAGATGTTATGAACGTCTGGCAGTCGCGTAGTGATGATTACTCCCTGGTTCAGTGCGGCATGCTTTACAGCTTAGAATCGGGGCTCCAAAAGCGTTTTGAGCAACACGGAGCATATGAGATGTTCCAAGAGCTGAAAATGGTTTTCCATGCTCATGCCCAAGTCGAGAGATATGAAGTCTCCGACAAGTTCTACAGTTGTAAGATGGAGGAGAATAGTTCAGTCAGCGAGCACATACTTAAGATGTCTGGGTTGCACAACCGCTTGTCTCAGCTGGGAGTTAATCTCCCGGATGACGCGGTCGTTGACAGAATCCTTCAGTCGCTTCCACCTAGCTACAAGAGCTTCGTGATGAACTTCAATATGCAGGGGATGGAGAAAACCATTCCTGAGGTATATTCAATGCTGAAATCAGCGGAGGTGGAGATCAAAAAGGAACATCAAGTGTTGATGGTGAATAAAACCACTAAGTTCAAGAAAGGCAAGGGTAAAAAGAACTTCAAGAAGGATGGCAAGGGAGTTGCCGCGCCCGTTAAGCAAGCTGCCGGGAAGAAGTCAAAGAATGGACCCAAGCCTGAGACTGAGTGCTTTTATTGCAAGGGAAACGGTCACTGGAAGCGGAACTGCCCCAAGTACTTAGCGGATAAGAAGGCCGGCAATACCGAAGGTATATGTGATATACATGTCATTGATGTGTACCTTACCAGCGCTCGTAGTAGCTCCTGGGTATTTGATACCGGTGCGGTTGCTCATATTTGTAACTCAAAACAGGAGCTGCGGAATAAGCGGAGACTGGTGAAGGACGAGGTGACGATGCGCGTCGGGAATGGTTCCAAGGTCGATGTGATCGCCGTCGGCACGCTACCTCTACATCTGCCTACGGGATTAGTTTTAAACCTCAATAATTGTTATTTACTGCCAGCTTTGAGCATGAACATTGTATCTGGATCTCGCTTAATGCGAGATGGCTACTCATTTAAATCAGAGAATAATGGTTGTTCTATTTATATGAGAGATATGTTTTATGGTCATGCCCCGCTGGTCAATGGTTTATTTTTATTGAATCTCGAACGTGATGTTACACATGTTTATAATGTGAATGCCAAGAAATGCAAGGTTGATAACGATAGTCCCACATACTTGTGGCACTGCCGCCTTGGTCAAATCGGTGTTAAACGCATGAAGAAACTCCATGCAGATGGACTTTTGGAGTCTCTTGATTATGAATCATTTGACAGATGCGAACCATGCCTCTTGGGCAAGATGACCAAGACTCCGTTCTCCGGAACAATGGAGCGAGCAACCAACGTATTGGAAATCATACATACTGATGTGTGTGGTCCAATGAGTGTTGAGGCTCGCGGTGGTTATCGTTATGTTCTCACCCTCACCGATGATTTGAGTAGATATGGGTATGTCTACTTGATGAAGCACAAGTCTGAGACCTTTGAAAAGTTCAAGGAATTTCAGAATGAGGTTGAAAATCAACGTGACAAGAAAATAAAGTTCCTACGATCAGATCGTGGAGGAGAATATTTGAGTCATGAATTTGGCACGCACTTAAGGAAATGTGGAATTGTTTCACAACTCACGCCGCCTGGAACACCTCAGCGTAACGGTGTGTCCGAACGTCGTAATCGCACTCTATTGGATATGGTGCGATCTATGATGTCTCTTACCGATTTACCGCTATCTTTTTGGGGTTATGCTTTAGAGACTGCCGCATTCACTTTAAATAGGGCACCGTCAAAATCCGTTGAGACGACACCGTATGAATTATGGTTTGGGAAGAAACCTAAGCTGTCGTTTCTGAAAGTTTGGGGATGCGATGCTTATGTGAAGAAACTTCAACCAGAGAAGCTCGAACCCAAGTCGAAAAAATGCGTATTCATAGGATACCCTAAGGAAACTATTGGGTATACCTTCTACCTAAGATCCGAGGGCAAGATCTTTGTTGCCAGGAATGGATCCTTTCTAGAGAAAGAGTTTCTCTCGAAAGAAGTAAGTGGGAGGAAAGTGGAGCTTGATGAGATGACCCTCGAACCAGAGAGTAGCGCAGCACAGGAAAATGTTTCTGTGGAGCCTGCATCGGCTAGAGAGGAAGTTAATGATAATGATCATGATCAAGCTACCACTGAACTTCGAAGGTCCACAAGGACACGTTCCGCACCAGAGTGGTACGGCAATCCTGTCCTGGAAATCATGTTGTTAGACAACAGTGAACCTTCAAACTATGAAGAAGCGATGGCGGGCCCGGATTCCGACAAATGGCTTGAAGCCATGAAATCCGAGATAGGATCCATGTATGAAAACGAAGTATGGACTTTGACTGACTTGCCCGATGATCGGCAAGCCATAGAAAATAAATGGATCTTTAAGAAGAAGACTGACGCGGATGGTAATGTGACCATCTATAAGGCTCGGCTTGTCGCTAAGGGTTATCGACAAGTTCAAGGGGTTGACTACGATGAGACTTTCTCACCCGTAGCGAAGCTGAAATCCGTCAGAATCATGTTAGCAATTGCCGCATACTATGATTATGAGATATGGCAAATGGACGTCAAAACGGCATTCCTTAATGGTTTTCTTAAGGAAGAGTTGTATATGATGCAACCGGAAGGTTTTGTCGACCCTGAGAATGCTGACAAGGTATGCAAGCTCCAGTGCTCAATCTATGGGCTGGTGCAAGCATCTCGGAGTTGGAACATTCGCTTTGATGAGATGATCAAAGCGTTTGGGTTCACACAGACTTATGGAGAAGCCTGTGTTTACAAGAAAGTGAGTGGGAGCTCTGTAGAATTTCTCATATTATATGTGGATGACATACTGCTAATGGGAAATAATATAGAATTCTTGGAAAGTATAAAGGCCTACTTGAATAAGTGTTTTTCAATGAAGGACCTTGGAGAAGCTGCTTATATATTAGGCATCAAGATCTATAGGGATAGATCGAGACGCCTCATATGTCTTTCGCAAAGCACATACCTTGATAAAATATTGAAGAAGTTCAATATGGATCAGTCCAAGAAGGGGTTCTTGCCTGTATTGCAAGGTGTGAGATTGAGCTCGGCTCAATGCCCGACCACGGCAGAAGATATAGAAGAGATGAGTGTCATCCCCTATGCCTCAGCCATAGGGTCTATTATGTATGCCATGCTGTGTACCAGACCTGATGTAAACCTTGCAGTAAGTTTGGTAGGTAGGTACCAAAGTAATCCTGGCAAGGAACACTGGACAGCGGTCAAGAACATCCTGAAGTACCTGAAAAGGACTAAGGATATGTTTCTCGTATATGGAGGTGACGAAGAGCTCGTCGTAAAGGGTTACATCGACGCTAGCTTCGACACAGATCCGGATGACTCCAAGTCACAAACCGGATACGTGTATATTTTGAATGGTGGAGCGGTAAGCTGGTGCAGTTGCAAGCAAAGCGTCGTGGCGGGTTCTACATGCGAAGCGGAGTACATAGCAGCCTCGGAGGCAGCACACGAAGCAGTATGGATGAAGGAGTTCATCACCGACCTAGGAGTCATTCCAAATGCATCGGGTCCAATGGCTCTCTTCTGTGACAACACTGGAGCTATTGCCCTTGCCAAGGAGCCCAGGTTTCACAAGAAGACCAGGCATATCAAGCGTCGCTTCAACTCCATACGTGAACATGTTCAAGATGGAGACATAGATATTTGTAAAGTGCACACGGATTTGAATGTAGCAGATCCGTTGACTAAACCTCTTTCACGGGCAAAACATGATCAACACCAGAACTCTATGGGTGTTCGATTCATCACAATGTAACTAGATTATTGACTCTAGTGCAAGTGGGAGACTGTTGGAAATATGCCCTAGAGGCAATAATAAAATGGTTATTATTATATTTCCTTGTTCATGATAATTGTCTATTATTCATGCTATAATTGTGTTATCCGGAAATCATAATATATGTGTGAATACATAGACCACAACATGTCCCTAGTAAGCCTCTAGTTGACTAGCTCGTTGATCAATAGATGGTTACGGTTTCCTGACCACGGACATTGGATGTCATTGATAACGGGATCACATCATTAGGAGAATGATGTGATGGACAAGACCCAATCCTAAGCCTAGCACTAGATCGTGTAGTTCGTTTGCTAAAGCTTTTCCAATGTCAAGTAACTTTTCCTTAGACCATGAGATTGTGCAACTCCCGGATATCATAGGAGTGCTTTGGGTGTACCAAACGTCACAACGTAACTGGGTGGCTATAAAGGTGCACTACGGGTATCTCCGAAAGTGTCTGTTGGGTTGGCACGAATCGAGACTGGGATTTGTCACTCCGTGTGACGGAGAGGTACCTCTGGGCCCACTCGGTAGGACATCATCATAATGAGCTCAATGTGATCAAGGAGTTGTTCACGGGATGATGTGTTACGGAAACGAGTAAAGAGACTTGCCGGTAACGAGATTGAACAAGGTATCGAGATACCGACGATCGAATCTCGGGCAAGTATCGTACCGATAGACAAAGGGAATTGCGTACGGGATTGATTGAATCCTCGACATCATGGTTCATCCGATGAGATCATCGAGGAGCATGTGGGAGCCAACATGGGTATCCAGATCCCGCTGTTGGTTATTGACCGGAGAGTCATCTCGGTCATGTCTACGTGTCTCCCGAACCCGTAGGGTCTACACACTTAAGGTTCGGTGACGTTAGGGTTGTAGAGATATTAGTATGCGGTAACCCAAAAGTTGTTCAGAGTCCCGGATGAGATCCCGGACGTCACGAGGAGTTCTGGAATGGTCCGGAGGTAAAGAATTGTATATAGGAAGTCCAGTTTCGGCCACCGGGAAGGTTTCGGGGGGTAATCGATATTGTACCGGGACCACCGGAAGGGTCCCGGGGGTCCACCGGGTGGGGCCACCTATCCTGGAGGGCCCCATGGGCTGAAGTGGGAAGGGAACCAGCCCCTGGTGGGCTGGTGCGCCCCCCTATGGGCCTCCCCTGCGCCTACCTAGGGTTGGGAAACCCTGGGGGTGGGGGCGCCTCCACTAGGCTTGGGGGCCAAGCCACCCCTTGGCCGCCGCCCCCCCCCCCCCCCCCCTAGCCCCTATATTAGTGGGGGGGAGAGAGGGCAGCGACACCCCAGCCCCTGGCGCCTCCCTCTCCCCCCGTGACACTTCTCCCTCTCGTTGGTGCTTGGCGAAGCCCTGCCGAGATCCCCGCTGCTTCCACCACCACGCCGTCGTGCTGCTGGATCTTCATCAACCTCTCCTTTCCCCTTGCTGGATCAAGAAGGATGAGACGTCTCTCCCAACCGTACGTGTGTTGAACGCGGAGGTGCCGTCCGTTCGGCGCTCGGTCATCGGTGATTTGGATCACGACGAGTACGACTCCATCAACCCCGTTCTCTTGAACGCTTCCGCTCGCGATCTACAAGGGTATGTAGATGCACTCCCCTCTCACTCATTGCTAGATGACTCCATAGATTGATCTTGGTGATGCGTAGAAAATTTTAAAATTCTGCTACGTTCCCCAACAAATACAATGTTCTCCTCGATGTTCTTGGAGATCTATTTGATGTAATGAATTTTTGCGGTGTGTTTGTTGGGATCCGATGAAGTGCTAGTTTATTATCAGATCTATCTATGAATATTATTTGAGTTTCTTTGATCTCTTATATGGATGATTGTTATAGCCTCGTATTTTTTCTCCGAAACTTTGGTTTGGTTTGGCCAACTAGATTGATTTTTCTTGCAATGGGAAGAGGTGCTTTGTGATGGGTTCGATCTTGCAGTGTCCTCACCCAGTGACAGAAGGGGTAGCGAGGCACGCATGTATCATTGCTATTAAGGATAAAAAGATGGGGTCTATTCCTACATGAATAGATCTTGTCTACATCATGTCATCGTTCTTATTGCATTACTCCGTTTCTCCATGAACTTAATACACTAGATGCATGCTAGATAGCGGTCGATGTGTGGAGTAATAGTAGTAGATGCAGGCAGGAGTCGGTCTACTAATCTTGGACGTGATGCCTATATACATGATCATTTCCTTGGATATCGTCATAATTATTTGCTCTTCTATCAATTTCCCAACAGTAATTTGTTTACCCACCGTATGCTATTTTCTCGAGAGAAGCCACTAGTGAAATCTACGGCCCCCGGGTCTATATTTTATCATATTCTTTTCAGATCTATTATTCCAAAAACCCAAAAATACCTTGCTGCACTTTTTCTTTATTTATTTTATTTTGTGTTCTTGCTAGATCTATTTATCCAATCTCATACAATTTAATCTATCTTTTTACCGTAGAGGGATTGACAACCCCTCTTTCGCGTTGGGTTGCAAGTATTTGTTCTTTGTGTGCAGGTACCGTTTACATAGTGTTGCTTGGTTCTCCTACTGGATTGATAACCTTGGTTTCATGACTGAGGGAAATACTTGCCGTAGCTGTGCTGCATCATCCCTTCCTATTTGGGGAAATACCAACGCAGATTCAAGACACATCACGTACTCATCGACATGCAGGTCGTGAACTTATTACAAAACATGATCATCTCATACATCAACATATATCACATCACATCTTGACCATATCAGATCCCAACATGCCCTGCAAAAACAAGTTAGACGTCTTCTACTTTGTTGTTGCAAGTTTTACGTGGCTTCTACGGGCAACTAGCAAGAACCGTTCTTACCTACGCAAAACAACAACGGTGATTATCAAGTTGCTATTTAACCTTCTGCAAGGACCACTGTAGTCAAATAAGATTCAACAAAAGTGGGAGACAGACACTGTACTAGCAACCTTTATGCAAAACAAGTTGCATGTTAGTCGGTGGAACCGGTCTCATGTACGTGGACATGTAAGGTTGGTCCGAGCCGCTTCATCCCACAGTACCGCCGAATCAAAATAAGACTTTGGAGGTAAGCAATATGAACATCACCGCCCATAACTCCTTTGTGTTCTACTTGTGCATATCATCTATGCATAGACCTGGCTCATGATGCCACTGTTGGGGAACATCGCATGGAAAACAAAAAATTTCTACGCACACGCAAGATCTATCCATGGAGATGCATAGCTACGAGAGGGGGAGAGCATCTACATACCCTTGTAGATTGCTAAGCGGAAGCGTTTGTCAACGCGGTTGATGTAGTCATACACCTTCACGATCCGTCCCGATCAAGTACCGAATGTACGGCACCTCTGTGTTCAGCACACGTTCTGCTCGATGACGTCCTCGCCTTCTCGATCCAGCAAGAGAGGCGAAGTAGTTGATGAGTTCCGGCAGCACGACGGCGTGATGACGGTGGTGGTGAAACTATTCCACAGGGCTTTGCCAAGCACAACGGTTTAGATTGGACGACGAACTAGAGGGAGAGGGGACACCGCACACGGCTTGGGGATTCGTGGTGTGTGGTGCCCCCTCCCCTCCTCACATATATATAGGTGGAGGGGGAGGGGAGGCAGCCCTAGGCGCACTCCAAGGGGGCCGGCGGCCACCCTAGGGTGTTTGCCCTAGGCACGCCCCCTTCCTCCTAGGCGCGTGGGGAGAAGGTAAGAGGGGGGTAGCCCTCTTCCTTCCTTCCCTACGGCCTGCGGCCATGAGGTGGGGTGTGCTCTCCCTCGTTGGCCCGTTTGGCCCAATAAGCTATCGTGGCCTTCTGGAACCCCTTCCGGTAATCCGACAATATTCTGGTGCATTCCGAAATCCTTCCGGAGACCAAATACTATCATCCTATATATCAATCTTTACCTATGGACCATTCCGAAGCTCCTCGTCATGTCCGTGATCTCATCCGGGACTCCGAACAATATTCGGTCACCAACATACATAACTCATATAATACTATATCATCAACGAACATTAAGCATGCAGACCCTACGGGTTCGAGAATGATGTAGACATGACCGAGACGCTTCTCTGGTTAATAACCAATAGCGGGACCTAGATGCCCATTGGTTCCTACATATTCTACGAAGATCTTTATCGGTCGAACCTTTATGACAACATACATAGTTCCCTTTGTCTGTCGGTATGTTACTTGCCCGAGATTCGATCGTCGGTATCTCCATACCTAGTTCAATTTCGTTACTGGCAAGTCTCTTTACTCGTTCCATAATACATCATCTTGTAACTAACTCCTTAATCACTTTGCTTGCAAGCTTCTTGTGATGTTGTATTACCGAGAGGGCCCAGAGATACCTCTCCGTCATACGGAGTGACAAATCCCAGTCTCGATTCATGCCAACTCAACAGACACATTCGGAGATACCTGTAGAGCACCTTTATGATCCCCCAGTTATGAAGTGACGTCTGATAGCACACAAGGTATTCCTCCGTAGTTCGGGAGTTGCATGATCTCTTGGTCGAAGGAATATGTATTTGACATTAAGAAAGAAGTAGTAATAAACTGAACGATCATATGCTAAGCTAATGGATGGGTCTTGTCCATCACATCATTCTCCTAATGATGTGATCCCGTTATCAAATGACAACTCATGTCTATGGTTAGGAAACCCTAACCATCTTTTGATCAACAAGCTAGTCTAGTAGAGGCTTACTAGGGACTTGGTATTTGCTTATGTATTCACACATTTATTTAAGTTTCCAGTCAGTACAATTATAGCATGAATAATAAACCTTTATCATGATTAAGGAAATATAATAATAACCACTTTATTATTGCCTCTAGGGCATATTTCCTACATAATATCCTATTGGTTCAAGAAACCTTTGTTATTAACTAAGGGAAATAATTTTTGCTACTACACTACATCACCCTTGCTCTTCAGGGAATCACAACGCCTATCACAAGTAGCGAAAGAATTTCTGGTGTCATTGCCCGTGCGGCTTCACCAAACAAGTCCAGGTTCCTTCGCTCACATTTATCAATTTGATTGTTTTATTTTCTTTGCCATTTGCCTTATCTTTTTCATCTCCCCCTTCTCTAAAAATGAAAAATAATAATACCAAAAATATCTTGTGTGCTATCTTTGCTTGAATTTCCATTATGTCTACTCAAGAAAATACTAAGTTGTGCAATTTCTCAAATACTAATAATAATGATGATTTTATTAGTACACTAATTGCTCCTCCCGCCACTAGTGCAGAGTCATATGATATGAAAGTTGCTCTATTAAATGTTCTTATAAAAGAACAATTTGCCAAAAATCCTAATGAAGATGCTGCATCCCATCTTTTGCTACATCCCATCCTAATCTCCAATGAAATGCAATTTGCCACATTCGCGAATGTAGAGAAATTATTCCCGGACATTCTCAACCCTCACTCTTATCATAAAATCCACTAACTCGTGTTCTGAGTGAGCCAGTGATCGACGTCGCCATGGCAGGCGAACAACAAGGGACAAGGGTGGCAACTGCCTTCTTATCTTAGTGCTAGTATCTCCTGGTTTTATATTGGACCAACCCTTCATCCCAGGCTCTACCATGATGGCGTCATGCTCATGTGTTGTCTTAGAAAAAGAAAACTACGCATAGAAATTTCATCCCAAAGGCAACTTGCACCTGCTCCCACCTCCCATAAGATGTATATTTTTAACCCTCACCTCTCTAGGATACATAGGTATTTTTGTTATCCTTTTATCCCTCTATACCCGGTCAACCTCCAACTCTGTTGGGGTCTTCAATATAAGCCGGCTGTTAATATTCATGATACTTAATTCCAAATTAGAATAAAATTGACCTCAAATCAATCAAACAAACCAGGATTATGTTAATATTCATGATGGCAAATTCAAAATTAGAACTAACATCGACTTTAATATACATAAGTGTATAATAAGTTGTATGTTTGCTAATGACATTTTTCATGAATGGAAATTGATAAAGTAGTAGTTTTAACTTTCTTTTCTTTACCAACAGGCCATCGTTAGATGAAGACAATAAATGTGGCAATTTAAAGAGGAAATGCACAACAATGACTATGGGAGATAAATAGTATGAATATGTTTTACACTTATACATACACATACACACTGTAATACAAATCAAGGTCATGAGATAGTCTACTTGTTTCAAGCTATCAAGATCATACTTTGGTTGTTGACGGTAATTTTTCTTACACAAAAACTATTGTGTAAGAGATCTTCGGTTTCTGTAATTGGAATTAAATGTGATCATATCCTCTTCCATCCACAAATCATCAGTTTCTTGCTCTTGATGTCTTGTATGCCACCACCTTCTTGCCTTCTTTCCTAGATGGGTTGCACAGCCTAAAGAGGAATACATGCCAAAGCCGGCACCTCCTTTGTCACTCCATCGTTCAACATTCTCCAAGACATCCTTTCTAAGCATAGTGTATACAACCCTTTGCTCATATTTAGTCAACTGCCTTTTTTAGAAGCCTACCCACTTGATTTGCAAGGTTTTTTTAACATGCTCCCTCTTAACCCCCCCCCCCCCTTTTCACATGACAGGTTAGAGTATAACATAGATCTAAGCCGTTGATTGCATTAAGTAGTGGGTCTGATTAACTCTGTCATTTTTACCTTCCATGTTAAAAGAGAGGGTAAGAGGGACCATGTTAAAATTGCTCTTGATCTGCAAGTTAACAAATCTGGAATTAGTACTGTTATGAAAAATGCTACCATTCCTATTATGAAAATATGTTTGCATGCTACTAATGCAAAATCTAACCTTCCTATTTTCTAAATAAAGGTAATTCCTACTCCTTCCTAGCATTTTCATGATTGTTCCATCTAGTAGCCTACAACTGCATGTTACTATTGCAACTCCGCAAAAGGAAAAAACAAATCTACAACAGAAAATCTATTACTTCTCTAATTCAAGATTTTTTTACTGGTTTCTGTAAATCAAATTTGCTCATACTCTTTCCTATTCATTCCATATTACTGTTGCAATAGTGAAATGAATAAAATAGATCTACGGTGGAAACATCTAATCATTTCTTTTCTATTATTTTCAAGGGTTTTCGAATATAAAAATAAATTAAGCACTATTACTTCTCTAATTCAAGATTTTTTGCCGGTTTCTGTAAATCAAATTTGTTCATACTCTTTGCTATTCATTCCATGTTACTGTTGCAATAGTGAATGAATAAAATAGATCTAGGGTGGAAACATCTAATCATTTCTTTTCCATTCTTTTCAAGGATCTCCAAATATAAAAATAAATTAAGCACTACATATTGTTATCATGATTTTTGACCTGATCATATCCCGGTAGCGCAACCAGATTTTCTCGTATAGTATTTGACATGATTATCCCAATTGCAAAAACATATTTTCTCTTAGTTTTTTTACCATTGTTGCTGCTATTTTCTAAATTGCATGGGACTATTACTAATCCAAATACTCATATAGAACATGGTTATGTATGCTTGTTTGACAAGTAGCTTTTTTGTGTACTATTTAGGCCCTTTACGCGGCCGTTTCCGACGCTACCCAAGACGTCCTGGCTATATTCTACATGTCGATGTTGCCTTGGGAATACTTGCTGCACTCCATGGAGCCATCATCGTTCTCGAGGTGGCCTCATCCCGCCACTCGAAGACTGTCGGCGAACCCTTGCCCAACATTGCCAAAACCGGCCACAAGTACTTGAACAAGTTGTTAAAATAACAGAAAATAATATATGGTCTCATAAAAGGTCTGCACATCTGGTGTATCTTTTGAACATAGCAGTTACGTTCAGGCTAAACTCCTTAATGAAGAAAGCTGAAGGGTGATGGAAATTAAGTCTGTATGTTCGTTTTCTCAAGTCAACTCCCCAAAAAATATGAACTCGCAAACACAGGACACCATGAACTATAGAAAGACACCATCTAATGCATGTGACCACCAGCCTAGCTACTGTCCCAAGTGTCCTTTGGATCGCAACTTACAGAAACATCAGCAAGGTAGGGAAAAAGTAAGATTACCAAACCTACAATGCTTTGATCTGGCAATGAGGATGTTTCAGCGATATCCCACTAATGGTACCCTAGAGAAGCTACAACGTAGAGGCTGACAAACACTGTGCAATATTTGCGGCGGCGTGGTACCCATCCTTCAAACCTAAGGTGTCAAATGGGCGGAATCTCTGTCAAGATAGTAATAACACCTCTTATAAAGAAAATTATGTACAATGCCAACTCTCAATAATCATATATTACCAATTTGTATCACTCTATCAACAACCTGACATTACCATGCATGTTCATCGTGATGCTTCAGTCCACCATCGTGCACTTGTCCTCTTACAGGTTTGTTGTGAATTCTGAGTTGGGACCATGTTATCTTCTCCAACAGCTCATCCATGGCCCCATATGTGCCTGATGAACATAAATTTTTAAGCAAGCATAATAACTTATCCGCGATGATGCTAGAATAAATAGGTAGAACATTAAGTGTGTGGCACCTGGAAGAGCGATGAATGCTTCAGATCATCGAGCCATCTCTGATTTCCTCGCATGCATGTCAGATGCAACCTTTATTTCTCCTGCACTCTCACCTAATATTTGTTAGTACAAGTTAAAGTGAAACTCAATCCCTCGGCACTGAAAATTGCATAGCCAACATTTCAATACGCCAAACTTAATATAAATGTTTGGCTACAGAGTTCAAATCCAGCAGGGATAGCCTTATCTGCCATGTGACTTCTCAGGCGTCAGGCTATATTCATATGACAAAACAAATGAAAATTTTAACAAATTCAAGGAAATTCTCTTTTATTTTCCTTGCATGAAAACTACCAGGACTGGTAGGCTTGGAGACAACACCGTACAACATGATCAATTCTTTCAGAGTTCAATTTCAGTATGAATGAGTACATGCCTGAATTCCAAACATCAATACACAACGCGTGACTGGACCGGACATTATATTTCTTTCTCTTGGAGACTACACATACACAATGCTAAGATGTACACAACATAGGCAGAAATCTAAAGCATCAAAATTGCGTACCTCGATAACTTGAGAGCCCTGGGAATCACCCTGTGAAGGAAACCCTAAATGAAAAAAACTACTTAGTGTGCGTACGTTAGTCAGGAAGAGCACATGCGCAAGAAGCGGAGGAGAACTCGTGCAGAAAAAGTTGTATACAGACGTACCCGATGAAACAGCGATCGCCGTGGAGCACCGTCCGCTGCTGCATGTGCTCGTCCGCGCACATCTCCACCACCGCCTTGCGCCTGGCGTTGTCACCATAGAACAAGCGTTGCAGCAGGTCCAGGAACCTCAACATCAACAGGAAATTGTGATTTTCTTGTGCAACTTGATTCAATCACACAACTTCTTATATGGTTGATATCATCAATTGTTGTCCAGATGTTAGTTTTTGGATCTAAAATGAGAAGAATACATACAAAAGAACTTATTCAAGAAAAGAACTGAACTGAAAAAGAAGTGTTCAATGCTAATCTCTAAAAACTACATAAGTGAAATTTGGAATACCAAAAAAGTAGTTGCAACCTACAAAAAAAAAATTAACAGCCAGAACTTCAGCTGCAGCATCCTACCAATGGCAAATTTATCATATGCATCATCCCGATGAACAAAGACGAAATTAGCAACACAGACGCAACATAACTTGGTAATAGCTTGTTTGAAAAATAACACAAATAACTCAACGATGGTGAAACTAAAGCAAATGTTAACCAATATGGAGGAGTATAGGAACCTTCTTTAGGTGTTCACATTGCAATAGGTAGTCAGGTTCATCGTCAGCATCTGAGTCATGCCGTGGGATCCGCAAGCTGCATCTTCTGTGTTGGTGACATCATCATCGAAGAGAACTATCTAATCCTCACCATAAGACCAACCAGGAAACATCCATTGACTCGATCAAAAAATTACAAGAACCTGAAAATACAAGGACGACCATCCATATCAGGGTGTGGCAATAATCTACTCAGCCTTGCTATCATCAAGCAAAAGAAAATAAACCTTGAAGCTGCACAAATTAACAACAACTATCATCAGGCACAAGAAAAGAAAGCTTGAAGCTACATAAAAAATCAACTACCTTACAGAGGCAATTTGGTTCATTTAAAACCATCATTCGAAAATCAGAACAGTAGTCGGGAGAAAAAAATTATGCATGCAATTCACCACGCAAGGGCACAAACAAAGTAGTAGGTACTCACATTCAGACTTTGGTACCTCAACAACGTTAAGCTACCCACCATAGAGAGCCTAAGGTGAGCCTTCCCTGTCGATAAAGAAAAGAGTGAATCAGAAAATTGCACCCTCAAATCATCTCCATGTAGGTAAATCCATCCCCTAAGATTCATTCCCCATTCTGGATTTCATACATACAAATCGTAGGGGCACACATCAAACTATACACTGCCCAAACCAGAAAATAAATGGGAATATATGGTATCAAATGGAGAGAGAGGGGAGATCACCTGAGAGAGAGAATCCATAGATGAGTGTATGTTGATGGTAAATTGGCATCGCCTTCGTGGTTGACAGGGGCAGAGGAGTCGACAGGGGCACGCGGAGGAGGGAGGATGGGGCACACCATGAGCTCCCAGGGCCATACATGACGGCAACGACGGCTGCTCGAGGTCGCTCGGGCTCCCCATCTTAAAAAGGGGAGGCAGCATGACATGAGACGAGAGAGGGAGACGAAGATTGGATCACTAAATTACCGGCCTCCATGTGGCGGCGCATCGATAGAGCATCGGGGCGGCGGCGTAGCTGCTCGGCGGTGGTGCAAGGAGGAGCGGGATGGTGGCACGCTAGGCGGAGTATGAGGGACACAGACACGGGCCGAGGGATGGGGTAGTGCGGCGGTGTCTCCTTTGGGAGGTCGGCGGCGGTGATCCCTTACATCCGTGGTGGCGATCCCAGACGCAGGTGGCAGCATCTCCTTTGGGAGGTCGGCAGCGGCGAGATCGTGCGTCGGAGGCGGCGATCGAGGGGATCGACCTAGGAGAAAAGATAGTTGGAGGGGATCGAGGGGAGCGCCGTTGTATGGTTTTTTTTCTGGTTTCGTGCGTGGTGATATGGTTTTTTGGGGTGCGTGTGAGAGGGGGGAGTGGAGACAAAAAAACTAGACGAAAATGCGAGACGAAAATAAACCGTGAAGGGGAGGTTACCAAGTGAGACATTAGGAGTAGAGATTAGTATGTACATCGTCTGTGACTAATGGATACTTCCACGCTTGGCAATAGATGGGCTCATAGACATAGGTATGGATCTGGTTTCAATCTACTCGCCCAAACCCGCCCCGTTACCATCCTATGTAACGTGAAATCAGATGGCCAGAGGTGTTGAGTGTTTGAGAGATCCGGAAGGATGCATAATTTAAATGCCATAAATGTATAGATGGATAATTATGGGTATTTTATGTACTAAATACATTCACACCTTCTGTGTGGCATTAACAATTTGAGACTTATGTAATAAATGAGAATCATATAGTGCAATACATATCATTATATTATGCAATTAATAATATGGTTGTATATACATATAAAGAAATATGATCTTATGGTCATTAATTGCATTAATGGCAACCATTTAACTTTTGGTAGGATAGAAAGATTATAAATATGGTTGTATATGCAAGGCATTAACAATTTGAGATTTATGTAATAGATGAGAATCATATAGTGCAATACATATCATTATATTAGGCAATTAATAATATGGTTGTATATATATAAAGAATTGATCTTATGGCATTAATTGCATTAATGGCAACCATTAACTTTTGGTAGGATAGAAAGATTATAAATATGGTTGTATATGCAAGGCATTAACAATTTGAAATTTATGTAATAAATGAGAATCATATAGTGCAATACATATCATTATATTATGCAATTAATAATATGGTTGTATATACATATAAAGAAATCTGATCTTATAGCCATTAATTGCATTAATGGCAACCATTTAACTTTTGGTAGGCTAGAAAGATTATATATATGGTTGTATATGCAATATGAAGATCGACCATTCAAGGTTTCTAAAATGAAAGAAAGGAAAGCTACTAGAGTGCTCCTTCTGCTATCATGCCTTGTTCTAGTCACCCAAGGAATTGGTACAAGAACTATAATGCAAAGGGAAAATACTCACGAGATCCTCACCCATCAAGAAGTTAATAAAACCATCATGGTAAGAACAGTTACACATTTTATTTTTCTATATGTAGCATTTGCTTCAGTGTCTGATAAGCAGAGGAAACTTCAAACTAGATGGAAGGTGGAGATGTGTATGACTGCGTTAAATTGAATCTCCAACCAGCTTTTGACCACCCATTGTTAAAAGATCACAAAATTCAGGTATATGATGTTCATAAACATAAGATTTACAATCATTCTTTGCTCAAATGTATGCTCATGTATGTGGACATAAATGGATAGTTAGTTCCCATCGATATATGAATGTTAGTTAGGCAAAAAATTAGGGGAAACATGTATTTTCTAATAATAATTAGTTTTGAATTGTAATATTTCATATCATAATTTTTTAAGCTCACATTTAGGTTCAAATCATAATTCGTATATATCCTTTACATATATTATGCCAACAAACATTGGAAGTTGAAGTGAAACAAATAAACCATATGATGCACATGCTTCATTGTTGATGAATTGAATTACACAATTTATGTATATATGACTAATAAGGTGATCAAGTTTCTCTTATGAAATAGATGGAACCAAGTTCTTTACCAGTTGGACAAAACAAAAAATCCCCCTATCTATATGTTGCGCATCTATCTCTTGTCGAATGCCCACCAGGAACGGTTCCAGTACTACGTAATAGTAGAAGGGACCAAATACCAGTACACATTACCAATCAAGAGATGAACAAGGATGACCAACTAGAGGTGAGTTGTCTTCTTTTATTGTCAGCATGATCTAGTTATCATTGACTGTGCAACTTGCAACGAACACAAAGTTGTATGTGCCTAGAAACTGTATAGTGTGTTGACTACAAACATGGCAAAATTATCAAATTTAATTCTGAAATATCATTCCAATTGGCAAACACAACAGAAGAGCTATGACCCGGGCACCCAGGCACATTTTAAATTGTGATGAGTGTTTAATCCACTACCCTCATATCCTAGGCACACAAAGGCCTAAAGCTCGCTAGCTCCATCCCATCTAATTGGCAAACATGCCCCCAACTGACTCATGTCTCTATTTAGAGCTTGTGTCCCTAGCCTCCTATGTAATGTTTCTCACAATTAGGTGACTCTCATTCCCCGCCATACTCTGCTACCTTTCATCTACCACCCAAAAATTCACACCCCCCCCCCCCCCCGGCCGCCACGATACAAC
Source organism: Thinopyrum elongatum (assembly GCA_011799875.1). Taxonomy (NCBI): domain Eukaryota; kingdom Viridiplantae; phylum Streptophyta; class Magnoliopsida; order Poales; family Poaceae; genus Thinopyrum; species Thinopyrum elongatum. Next base: position 73,417,690 of record CM022299.1, read on the forward strand.
CTCATTGTTCCCCTGTGCTACGATGCCCTAGGAACCACCTTAGTTTGCTGCTCTTTGCTACAGAGCTACTACCATGCCGGATCCTGCACCAGCCGATGTACTGCCAAGTTGTTGCTACCGCTGGCTATTCCAAGATTTAAGTTATTTTCATTTGAACATAATGTGCATGTCTAATTGTACTAGCTATTTTTGGGAAATTATAAACTCCAAAGTTTTCCATGTCATGGAATAAAATATTGGCTCAAGATTTTCTTCAATTCTAGCTCTGCCACTTCACACACATACGAAGGGCCTCAAAATTGGAAATTTGAGTAGTTAGTATTGAATAATTGACATAGTTTTTCAACTAAATAGTAAGGTGTGTATTGATGTTCTTTCAATCCCATATGTAGTAATTCCATTTGTTTAACCATGTTTTTCCAAGACTTTCTTGAATGGTTTGATATGAAGTATTCTCTCTAAATCTTTCTTCATACTAGTAAGTTATAGTAGTTGATTTCATAAGCCATATGATGCAGGACTTATCAAGATAAGATTAATATTTAATCATCACATTTTACCAACATTCTTTTTTTGTTGTAGGTGGCTGGAATCAAATATTCAGATGATTTGTTTGGGGTGTGAGCAACGATAAATGTGTATGAACCAAAGGTGAAAAAATATAGCAAGGATATTAGTCAATCAGGGATGCAAATTGATAATGGACCAATGGGTCATATAGAAAGTGTAGTGGCTTGTTATGCGGTAGCACCAAGCTACACCGGTGATTGCTTTGCGAGGCTTCATGTTGCTTGGGTAATTCACAATATTTCTTTCGATACACATTATCATCTACATGAATTTTATAACATGAAGTTGCAAACATAAACTAATATAGTTTGTTTCTACCTTTGAATGAACTTGGATAATAGAGTGATGCCATACTAAAGAAATCCTGCTATGATCACACTTGTCCTGGTTTTGTCCAAGTTAGCCATCGTGTTGGTCTTGGAGGAAGAGTACTTCCTGTTTCAGTCTACAATGGACAACAATATGTGATAGACCTTTTTATTTTCAAGGTACTCTCTTGTTCATTGAAATTTATGATTTCGTATATATGTTTTACAAGCGATGCATGTGAAAATTTGTACTTACTTGACTTACTTGATCTACATAACCAATTTAGGCAATTCAATATGATATCAATTGTGTTTGTAAGGATAGCCAAAAAATAGGTTTGTTTAATATCATTATGCACCCTCACACCATCTTTCGCCATGCATTTGACAAATCGTCAAGAACATGGGCATAAAAGAAATTTAACAACCACCTTACCTTTCAAATAACACATACCAGTTTCAATTGTGGAAAACACTTGGCCTTGAGAGATTCACATATATATATATTGTCTTGTTGTTCATCCCTTTTTTATGGGAAAAGATTATGAGAAGAAATGCCTAATATGTATCTTTAGGGGAATAGAAACAAATGCATGCACATGATAATATTGAGTAGAATAGTAATGGGGATGATTTGGTATCCTCTTATGTGTTAAATAACCATTCATTTTGCATTCTAATTTATCTTAGGATCCAAAAACAAGGAATTGGTGGGTGTTGTATGGTGAAGAGAAAACACCAATTGGATATTGGCCAAATTCACTATTCTCTCAAATTAAGGATAAAGGAAATTTCTCATTCTGGGGCGGGCAAGTTTCGGGCCCGACAGCTTCATCAGACTCTCCACAAATTGGTAGTGGGCATTTTGCTACTAAAGGGTATGGAAAAGCAGCTTTTATGAGAAACATCCAAATTGTTGACGGCAACAACAAGCTTGTGATCCCAAATAAAGATAAAGACATTGTTGGCTCGAGTGATTTAAAGAAATATAGTGTCAGTGGTTATGAAGTTAATAAACATGGTATGCATATGTCCTATGGTGGACCAGGAAATTTAGTCTGAGAATGTACTCTATAGACTACAATAAGTTGTCAATATACTCCTCGAGTTGGACATTTACATATTTGTTGGGATTTCCATGTTTAGCCTCGTTTAATTGTGTAGTATGCATGCTTAGTATTTATGCTTGATTCATGTCATATCTAATTGAGGCTCCTTATGGTTACTTGAACCTCGCTCTAATACATTCATGTTATGCAATGGCAATAACCATGTTAGTATGTAATAAGAGGCAATGGTGCGAGAACATGCTTTATGCATCAGTATTTTATTTGACTTGCCACATCCCAAAAATTTCAATTTAGATGTGAACTTATCATTCATAAGCATGTCATGAATTCAATGCATATTTGAATTTTGGACTTAATTTGGTTATTTTATAAACTCTAATTAAATTAAAAAAATATTTAAATATCCCATATTAAGTTCATTTACATAAAAAAAATCAAACTTGCATTGGGGCTTGATTTTTTTGGGTATAAGCTATAATAGCCCTAATATTTTGTGCAAATTTTGTGGTATTTAGTGTTTGAATTAGTACTATATAAATCAAATTCAAAACCATATTCAAATCTTTTAGGAAAAGAAAAATAAAAAGAATTTGAAGAGTGCACTAGGCCAGCTAGCCTGCACAGTAAAACTTAACCCAACTTGGCCAGAGATGTGGCCCACGGCCCGTCTATATAGCCGAACCGGTATACATGGCAGTCTTAAGTCGCAACAGTATGATTTAACTGAGATCTGACTGCTGAGAACGCACCCGAGGCCCTGAAGCACTAACAAGTGGGACCCACTTACAAAGCGCCGTTAATCACCAACAGAAAACCCTAGTGCACGTCCCCACCCACGACGTTATGCACAAACCCATTCCCAGGATGCCTCGGAGCCCCACTAGCCATGCCACCATCCCATATAGGACCCCCTCTACACCCTCGACGAGAGCCCCACACCAGAGAATCCCGCCGCCGCCAGGCTACTTGGATTCGAGCAACATATGTAACCTCTGTAGCCGTAGTCGACGAGCACAACTAACATACAGGCCTGGCCCTTCACCCGTTTGTACTTTGCACCCCAACACACGTTTCTGACATGCCGCACATGCGAAGGTTGACCCTAGGGCATAAGCCCTACAACACTAAAGCGCTACTACCACCGCGACCGCTGTTCTGACAAGGTAAGCAAGCGCCCGAGCATGAAAACATGTTCATTCGACTAGCTGTGCTGACTGATTACCTTTTATGATAAGATTTTGGATTGTGGATAGTCCTTTACCTTTTTCCCAAGGAGTTATCTTGGGTATCGAACCCATGAGAGGCAGTGCTATTATGAAAGATAGTCTTGCAATTTATTGTTTTCATTAAATGTTATTACAGTTTTTTTATATAGAACATCTTCTTTATTCAACTATCAAAATTGTGGCATTGTTTACATGTAATGGAAGCACCTCATCTGGTGTCGAATTCATCCATAGGGGAGGAGGAGAAAACTTAACTAGCCTAGCAAGTCCATGCGCTACTTTATTACTCTCTCTATTACAATGATCGTAAGAAACATGATTGAAATTAGAGGACGTAAAGAAACAATCATCAATGATCGGACTTGCCACCGAAAAAGAGTTGCCATCTCTTAGGGCTTCTACTACCTCCAAACTGTCCGAGTTGATCACTATCTAGCTACAACCCACCGTCCTGGCAAGGTTCAGACCAAACCTAACTGCCGAAGCCTCTGTTGTGAAAGAATCGTAGCATATGTCTATTTTTTTTATTAGCTGCCGAAACGAATTTTCCGCTATGATCACGAATGGCTACCCCCACAGACCCTTCAAGAAGATCTTGGTCAAAACCAGCATCTACATTTAATTTCATTTGTCCCGTCGGTGGCCTCTTCCAGGATTCAACACGAACTTTGGCCTTTGGTGAGAATGCGATACTGAAGTTTGCAGAAAGTGCACGTATAGCCAGGGCAATTTGCATGGGGTTTTGAATCTCTTCACCATGATAGATCTTTAGGTGTTCAAAGCAAAAATACCATGTTGTGGTGGCAACTACCTCTCTCAATTTCGGCATTCCAAAATAGAAAGAATTCCTTATTTAACACTATTAAATTTTGTTTCCTTATTTGACATTGAAAACTTTTTTCTTACCTAACTAACACCGATACTAAATTTTATGCTCTTTATGACAATTTCATCCATTTTTTCGTTACCATCATGTATCTCTACTCCTAATGGAGCAGTTGGTAGTCTCCGCCGGTCAATTTTCGTCCCACCAGAGACGGGTTTTTTTCGTCCTGGTTTTTTTTCGTCTCCCTTCCCACCACACCGCTTCCTCTCGCACGTAGCAAAAAAACCAGGAATTGAGCCCCGTCCCACGAAATGAAATCAGAGGAACGAGGCCCCCTCGACTCCTCTCTCGATCTGTTTCCTAGGTGTGAACGCCGCCGCCGCCGATCCCATCTTCCCCGGCGACATGCCTCGCCGGCGGCCTCCTCTCCCCCATCCATGCCGGCGACCTCCCTCTACCCCGCCCTCTCCGTCAACCCGTCTCTCCAGCAGCTCGGGAGAAACCCTAGCCCACCCGATGCCACGGCGACCTAGCAGGCAGGCAGGAGGAGCCCTGCCCGGCCATGGCGACACCGCCGGCGGCCTCCTCCTCCCCCTCACCTTCTCTCCCTCTCCCAAGGGACGGAAGGGAATGGAAGGGATCCGGTGGCAAGGGGAGGCAGTGCCCAGATCCGCAGCCGCACCGGCGGGCCGCCGTCCCTCGAGGTCGTCCATGGAGGTCCGACCCGGCTGCAGCCATGGAATGAGACGCCCAAAACCCTAGCTACCCTAATTTGATTTCGACTGGAGTCTAGGACATCAGCGCCGCAGGTACGTACATCTGGCTGTTCGTCTTTCTTCCTCCGAACGAGAAGCAACCTATGCGTTTCTGATTATAGATTTTTCCAACGATTTGCCTGATTGTTTCTCCTCTCTGATCTCTATAGTTTACCAATCAGGTTGTTAGCACTGCCGTCCAGGAGATAAATAAACGCCGTCCACCACAACAAGAGGCGAAAGGCAGATTCCAGATAAGGTATGCCCTAGCAGGTTTTATGAACCAGAGGCGAGAGGCAGATTCTTGATGATGATTTTTAACTGGATCTTATTTTATCATAGCTTTGTGCTAATTTCCAAAAATAATTGTCCTTTTCAATTTTAGTACTGTCATGCCATCTCGAAAGTATGCATTGAGAAGAAATTGTTGGATGAGATAGATAGTTACTATCATTAGTAATTTGCATCTCGGAACGTTAGTAGAAATTTTTGAGGTAATATATGTATATATAATTTGATATGCTTAATGATTTTGGATGCCCTTATTTTTTGGCCTCAAAATTTATATCTACATAGATTGATTATTATTTAGACCTTTATACTAAAGGCCCTGGATTTTAGTTTCGCCCTGGGCCCCTAAAATCCAAGGACCGGCCCTGCCGGCAGCACTTGATTCTATTTTACCTGCAACCAAGTATCTACTTTAAAGTTATATAGATCAGATTTTGTCAATAAAGCTGATTTTCCTGATCCTATAATCCTTGTTCTGTCAAGCCAAACATGTCATTTTATTTAAGTTTGCATGACTGTACTTTTGATTTGTCAATTTCTAAAGTTTTATGAACACTTCTGTTTTTCTGTGGAGCACTAACAGAGAGAAAACTGTTTTCTTATTTTAACAGGGAGCAAACTGCGTAGCAAGATCAATAATGAATGGTTCAAGTCATGTGTTACAAGTTACAATGAGCAAGTGGTACTCAAGTCAGTTGATGATAAGGATATTATTCGAACATTTAGTGCAATGAGGTCTCGAAAAGGGCATTTGCCTCGTGATTGTCTTTAGTGCACTGTCGGTATTCGGTATGTTCCATATGACCATCTCTATTCTTGCAAGCTTTCGATTTTTAATATATTCAAATATTTTGTATTAAAAAATTATGGGTTACTAGATCCGTTTTAATTTGCATTTCTATTCTTGCAAGTATTCGGTATTTGCATTCTTTTGTCCATGCTTTAATTCCTAGATCCGTTTGTTTTGGCAGCATTGTTACTTTGTTGTTTCTTCTGCTACAAGGCCCATGGTTATAGTAAACCTTCTTATTTTATCAAACCTACTTAAACAAACGTGTGCCTTTTTGCCCACATCTTCATGCTATTCATCTGCATGTTGCCTTGCATATATGTTTAGTCAAAAAGCATATGGTTTATTCACCACAACAGGTAACACACAGGCCATATGTGTCATCTGCTTATGGATCTGTACTTGTGTTTCGTATATGCTAACCATACTTTATGTTGCTCTCGCCAAACTCTCGTGTTAACTGTTGAGTGATGGGAGCAGTTCATGACCTAACTAAAATCTGTGATCCAACACCTCATCACACTTTTGGTCAGACGTGCATATTAGGCCAATGGCACATTTTAGTGAATGAAAACTATGGGCTGAGAATAAATAGGAGCTCTGTTTGGTTCAGATATTTTCATACATAATTTAATGTACTTCTCATGGATATCTTCTTACACGTGAGTTTATTTTGAAGATGATAATAAGTCTCTGCCTTAGAGTTAATGCATAGTATATGACCGTCAATCTCCAGTTCGAGGAAGATTTTGGAGGAGCAACATACAAGCAGCGCTAAGATTGGTCCAGCCACTTCATTTATTTTCTGAAAAGGAATTGATGAATGAGAGTATATTTTGAGAGAACCATCTATATGGTACATTCAATGCTGATTTGATAATTTTGCGCATGTCTCGTGCAGGCATGCCAGCGCCTTCGTCGACCTCCACTCGCCAATCTGTAACGCCCAGGCCGCAGCAAGTCAGCCAAGGCGGCGACCTCCACGGTCGCTCCTTCCCCAAGCCCCTCCCCAACCATAAATCCTAAAGCGGCTTGAAATCGAGGGGTTCCCTGTGGTACCGATCTCCATCATCGGTGCGTGGGGTGGCGGTGCGGCGGTGGACTGAGGACGCCCGTGGCTGACGGGCTAAGGTCGCGGCGCCGCAATGGAGTTGGCAAAGCGGATGTCTACCAAAATCTCACGCTGCAATATCCTGTGGAGGTCATCCAGCTCTGGCTTGCAGCAAAAATCGGTCAGTTCTACTAGCTTGTTTGGCTTGTGTCGCTAGAGCTTAGAGCGAGGGAGAGGGACATATGTCGTTGCCCTGTAGCGGCGGCGGTTTGATGTTGCAGGGCCGGGAGGTGAGGGCGCAGGGTGCACAACAACGGACGTCCCACAACAACACCATCTCTCCCTTCTCTGTTCCTCTTTGTACTGTTTTGTCCCCTCTGGTGCAGAAATTTCACGACAATAGGAGCAGCATTTATATAATTTCTCTGGTGATCTGAGATGTTTCTGTAGCTGCTGCACTTGTATAATTTTTTTATTGGTTGCAGATATGATGATGTTCAGGTGATGTGGAACATGTTGAGACTTGATTCTGCATGCTTCATACCCATGCTGGAAGCACAATTTCCTACCCATGACTACAGAATAGATGTCTGAGATATTTTTTCAAGACAACATTGCCAATTATTGCCCTTAGTTGTTGAAGTTCTGGACCTTTGTTTTACTTGAAGTGCTTCAAAATATGTGTTTGTCATCAAGTTCTATAAATCAAATTACCTAACCATTTTTAGTGAGCCCTCTATCATGTCTTTTTTTCTTGCAATATGTGTTGCATGAATAGCAAACCTTAATTTTGGCCAAGACAAATTAAACCGTTGTTTTCATTGTTGTGATATGTGACTCAAGTTTTCTATTTTGTCTTGCTTGTTGACTATTGTTGTTGGAAAATAGTGTCTACATACATTAATACGTACCTCAATGTACTTCTACATATCTGGGCTTGCTTTTTATTAGGGATGTTTGTTGGAATATGGGTATCTGATGTAACCAATGTGTCCATACATCTTGTTGCATTGATGGATCTTTCAAGATTTTACGAAGCACGACATGTTATTGTCCAACATTTACATATGGGGCAAGATATAGACAGCATGACCTATGAGGTATGAAGCAGAACACCGACTCACTAGGTTGCGGGTTTGTATGTAACTGATAAAATGTGATCTTGCTCTCCTACAGGAGCTCCTAGCATTGGAAGAATAGATTGGATATGTCAATACCGGTTTGGTAGAAAGCTACGTCCGAGAAAAATTGAGGTTAAATTTGTATGTTCCCATGGCAGCTTGCATTTCTGATCTGTCCCTTGTGGAGAATGATGCTTGCATAATATGCCAGATATTTCCCTTTCAAATTTATCTCTTGTATTATCCAGCACTGAATTTAAATTTCTTAATTCTGGTAATATTTAACCTGACAGTAGTTACATACTCCCTCCGTTCCAGAATATAAGGTGTATTGGTTTCCATGCAAGTCAACCATTTGAAAGTTTGACCAAGATTATAGAATAAAATAAAAACATCTGCAATACTTAATAGATAAAATATGAAACTACTTTTCATGACGGATCACATGATATAAATTTCATATTGCGAATGTTGATATATTTTTCTAAAAACTCGGTCAAACTTGCACTTGTTTGACTTTTGAAAAAACAAATACACCTTATATAAAGGAACGGAGGGAGTAGTAAGTATCATGGTACATTTATAATATTTTTGAGTGAAGAATGAATTAATGTTTGGTAAGTGTGATCCATCTCAATCTATAATAGAAACAAAACCTACTTGTACACATTCCACTTGTAAATGTTATGCTTCATTATGAATATATTTTATTCAAATATTCGTTAGCAAATAAAAGTTAACTTATGTGAGTGAAGTCTACCAGCATGCCAGATGTCTAAGATAAGCACAAGATCCTACTACCTATGGGAATGCTTTTATGTATACCAAATCGACATTTTGCATATGTATGCTCCATGTAGTATATTACTGGTCCATTATATCTTCATTCAGTTCACCATATGCAGGATCATACTCTACTATATATAGAGATTAAATATTGTTTCATTTAGCTGTTAGTCCATATATGTAGCTTATTCAATTCTCCGAACCAGCGGAGATGAATCAAAAGCTGAACCAGGATCCATGCGTCAATTAGAGCTGTGGCAGTGACAGTTTTGCCTTCCTCTGCACCTTGTTGGACGCAACGAGGGGCGGGTGCCCCTACTCCTCTGCAAAATTGCACTATTGTAACACCCTGTGTTGTTCTGCGTGGATACATTGCATCATATTGTCATTGTTTTTTCCTTTTTATTCATTGGGATTTGTGTCTCCGGATCATTTTTTTTTCAGTGCAGGATCATTTGTTAGTTTGCTTCATGGTAAGTATTTGGGCAATGCTTTTGCTGCTGCTCCACTACTACGTAGCTAGACCGTTTTCAGCTGCTTAACTATGACTGACTCACACTATCTCAGGCGGTTCATTTCCTGTGTCCATTTTTTGTGCCGCTTCGTGTAACTGATGGTTGCTTTGTTCCTGCAGGCTAAGTACTTCTTCCAGCAGCTCATTTGTGGCATGAGTTACTGCCACTTCATGGTAAGATAAGAATAAACTCATGCAAGAGATTAATACTTTTGATGATAAAAAATGGGTGGACATATTATCAGATGTTGTAAAATAGTTGTTGATTTGCAGAAAATTTGCCACCAGGACCTGAAGTGGCAGCCCGGCGCCCCACCTCTAGAAACCTTGTGTTAATTCCGATAAGGCAAGTTTCTCCTAGACGCGGTCTGATTTGATTGCATGCCTTTACTGGGTAAATCGAGCATCGCCTCCCACCAGATTTCGCAGCGCCCCCTCCATATATATCGTGCTATGAGTGAGGACACCCTCGATGCTCACGCGGCTGGTCCTCTTCTTGGACGCCGGCCCCGCCCCTCTGCAAGCTTGTAAGGCCTCGAGCGAATGCGTCGATCTAGATGCCGGCGCCCAAATCCTCCCTCCATGGCCTCCTCCCTTCACTGCTTGGAACCGTAACCTGCACGCCGCAGATGCCACTGCCGACCGCCGACCCACTCCAGCACCTCACGGCTCCGACCTCAACCGCACCAAGGCAGTTAGTCACCGGCTCCCATGTACTCCGGATCCATGGATGCATGCATGCGAAGAAGACATTCACAGCGGCATGGCGGTCCAGTCTCCCAAATTCGACGCCGGCAGCTAGCGCAGGAGAACTGAGTGCTACCAGAACAATGAGGAGAATCATGGCTCCACATCCCTCTTACTTGTCAGTACCGGCATGCTTGATTGTGCTCGTGCACTCGAGCCTCGAAACTCGACCAGGGAGGGGAAAGACGTTTACGATCCAAACGATGAAGAGCACCTTAACTGACTGCTTCATGGTCATTTGTCACGTCACCGTCGACCCTGGGTTGCAGGTTAGCAATGTCATTGTGGCAGGAGCATAGCCACCATTCGATTTGTGCAGGACTGCGGGCAACTTGCCGAAGGCATCAAACCACTTCCATCTCTAGGTTATGTTTGGGCGGCTGTGATGTTTGTGTATGCAACATATCATATTGCTCAATTACTTTGGTTGTGCCATCCGTTCTGATTGCTACTGTTGGAAATATGCCCTAGAGGCAATAATAAAATGGTTATTATTATATTTCCTTGTTCATGATAATTGTCTGTTATTCATGCTATAATTGTGTTATCCGGAAATCGTAATACATGTGTGAATACATAGACCACAACATGTCCCTAGTAAGCCTCTAGTTGACTAGCTCGTTGATCAATAGATGGTTGCGGTTTCCTGACCATGGACATTGGATGTCATTGATAACGGGATCACATCATTAGGAGAATGATGTGATGGACAAGACCCAATCCTAAGCCTAGCACTAGATCGTGTAGTTCGTTTGCTAAAGCTTTTCCAATGTCAAGTAACTTTTCCTTAGACCATGAGATTGTGCAACTCCCGGATACCGTAGGAGTGCTTTGGGTGCACCAAACGTCACAACGTAACTGGGTGGCTATAAAGGTGCACTACGGGTATCTCCGAAAGTATCTGTTGGGTTGGCACGAATCGAGACTGGGATTTATCACTCCATGTAACGGAGAGGTACCTCTGGGCCCACTCGGTAGGACATCATCATAATGAGCTCAATGTGATCAAGGAGTTGTTCACGGGATGATGTGTTACAGAAACGAGTAAAGAGACTTGCCGGTAACGAGATTGAACAAGGTATCGAGATACCGACGATCGAATCTCGGGCAAGTATCGTACCGATAGACAAAGGGAATTGCGTACGGGATTGATTGAATCCTCGACATCGTGGTTCATCCGATGAGATCATCGAGGAGCATGTGGGAGCCAACATGGGTATCCAGATCCCGCTGTTGGTTATTGACCGGAGAGTCGTCTCGGTCATGTCTGCGTGTCTCCCGAACCCGTAGGGTCTACACACTTAAGGTTCGGTGACGCTAGGGTTATAGAGATATTAGTATGCGGTAACCCGAAGGTTGTTCGGAGTCTCGGATGAGATCCTGGACGTCATGAGGAGTTCCGGAATGGTCCGGAGGTAAAGATTTATATATGGGAAGTCCTATTTTGGCCATCGGAAAATGTTCGGGATTTTTCGGTATTGTACCGAGAAGGTTCTAGAAGGTTCCGGAGTGGGGCCCACCTGCATGGGGGGGACCCACATGAACGTGGGTAGTGGGGGCAAGGCCCCACACCCCTAGTCAAGGCGCACCAAGATTCCCCCTTAGAAGGAATAAGATCATATCCCGAAGGGATAAGATCAAGATCCCTAAAAAAGGGGGATAACAATCGGTGGGGAAGGGAAAGGATGGGATTTCTTTCCTTCCACCTTTGCCAACGCCCCAATGGACTTGGAGGGCAAGAAACCAGCCCCCTCCACCCCTATATATAGTGGGGAGGTGCATGGGAGAAACAGCTCAGCCCCTGGCGCCTCCCTCTCCCTCCCGTGACACCTCTTCCTCCTCCAGTAGCGCTTGGCGAAGCCCTGCTGAAATCCCGCTGCTTCCACCACCACACCGTCGTGCTGCTGGATCTCCATCAACCTCTCCTCCCCCCTTGCTGGATCAAGAAGGAGGAGACGTCTCTGCTCCGTACGTGTGTTGAACGCGGCGGTGCCGTCCGTTCGGCGCTCGGTCATCGGTGATTTGGATCACGACGAGTACGACTCCATCAACCCCGTTCTCTTGAACGCTTCCGCTCGCGATCTACAAGGGTATGTAGATACACTCCCCTCTCACTCGTTGCTAGATGACTCCATAGATTGATCTTGGTGATGCGTAGAAAATTTTAAAATTCTGCTACGTTCCCCAACAGTGGTATCAGAGCTAGGTCTATGCGTAGTATCTTGCACGAGTAGAACACAAAGTAGTTGTGGGCGTCGATTTGTCAATCTTCTTGCCGTTACTAGTCTTATCTTGATTCGGCGGCACTGTGGGATGAAGCGGCCCGGACCGACCTTACACGTACGCTTACGTGAGACAGGTTCCACCGACTGACATGCACTAGTTGCATAAGGTGGCTAGCGGGTGTCTGTCTCTCCCACTTTAGTCGGATCGGATTCGATGAACAGGGTCCTTATGAAGGGTAAATAGAAATTGGCATATCACGTTGTGGTTTTGGCGTAGGTAAGAAACGGTCTTGCTAGAAACCTATAGCAGCCACGTAAAAACTTGCAACAACAATTAGAGGACGTCTAACTTGTTTTTGCAGCAAGTGCTTTGTGATGTGATATGGCCAAAGGATGTGATGAATGATATATGTGATGTATGAGATGATCATGTTCTTGTAATAGGAATCACGACTTGCATGTCGATGAGTATGACAACCGGCAGGAGCCATAGGAGTTGTCTTAATTTATTATATGACCTGCGTGTCATTGAAATTCGCCATGTAATTACTTTACTTTATTGCTAACCGTTAGCCGTAGTAGTAGAAGTAATAGTTGGCGAGACAACTTCATGAAGACACGATGATGGAGATCATGATGATGGAGATCATGGTGTCATGCCGGTGACGATGATGATCATGGAGCCCCGAAGATGGAGATCAAAAGGAGCAAAGTGATAATGGCCATATCATGTCACTATTTTGATTGCATGAGATGTTTATCATGTTTCTGCATCTTATTTGCTTAGAACGACGGTAGCATATATAAGATGATCCCTTACTAAAATTTCAAGAAAGTGTTCCCCCTAACTGTGCACCGTTGCGAAGGTTCGTTGTTTCGAAGCACTACGTGTTGATCGGGTGTGATAGATTCTAACGTTCGAATACAACGGGTGTAAGCCAGATTTACACAGCAATACACTTAGGTTGACTTGACGAGCCTAGCATGTACAGACATGGCCTCGGAACACAAGAGACCGAAAGGTCGAGCATGAGTCGTATAGAAGATACGATCAACATGGGGATGTTCACCGTTGATGACTAGTCCGTCTCACGTGATGATCGGACACGGCCTAGTCGATTCGGATCATGTAATCACTTAGATGACGAGAGGGATGTCTATCTGAGTGGGAGTTCATTACATAATTTGATTAGATGAACTTAATTGTCATGAACTTAGTCTAAATGTTACATATCTATCTTGTAGATCAAATGGCCAACGCTAATGTTACCCTCAACTTCAACGCGTTCCTAGAGAAAAACAAGCTGAAAGACGATGGTAGCAACTATGCGGACTGGGTCCGTAACCTAAGGATTATCCTCATAGCTGCCAAGAAATCATATGTCCTTGAAGCACCGTTAGGTGACCCACCTGCTCTCCCAGCACTGCCAGACGATTTGAACGTTTGGCAGACACGCACCGATGATTACTCCTTCGTTCAGTGCGGCATGCTCTTCAGCTTAGAACCGGGGCTCCAAAAGCGTTTTGAGCATCATGGAGCATATGAGATGTTCGAAGAGCTGAAAATGGTTTTCCAAGCTCATGCCCGGATCGAGAGATATGAAGTCTCCGATAAGTTCTACAGCTGTAAGATGGAGGAAAATAGTTCTGTCAGCGAGCACATACTCAAAATGTCTGGGTTGCACAGCCGCTTGTCTCAGCTGGGAGTTAATCTCCCGGATGACGCGGTCGTTGACAGAATCCTTCAGTCGCTTCCACCTAGCTACAAGAGCTTCGTGATGAACTTCAACATGCAGGGGATGGAAAAGACCATTCCTGAGGTATATGCGATGCTGAAGTCAGCGGAGGCAGAGATCAGAAAGGAACATCAAGTGTTGATGGTGAATAAAACCACTAAGGTCAAGAAGGGCAAGGGTAAGAAGAACTTCAAGAAGGACGGCAAGGGAGTTGCCGCGCCCGGTAAGCCAGCTGCCGGGAAGAAGTCGAAGAATGGACCCAAGCCTGAGACTGAGTGCTTTTATTGCAAGGGAAACGGTCACTGGAAGCGAAACTGCCCCAAGTACTTGGCGGACAAGAAGGCCGGCAATACCAAAGGTATATATGATATACATGTAATTGATGTGTACCTTACCAGCACTCGTAGTAGTTCCTGGGTATTTGATACCGGTGCGGTTGCTCATATTTGTAACTCAAAGCAGGAACTGCGGAATCAGCGTAGACTGGCAAAGGACGAGGTGACGATGCGCGTCGGGAATGGTTCCAAGGTCGATGTGATCGCCGTCGGCACGCTACCTCTGCATCTACCTACGGGATTAGTTTTAAACCTCAATAATTGTTATTTAGTACCAGCTTTGAGCATGAACATTGTATCTCGATCTCGCTTAATGCGAGATGGCTACTCATTTAAATCTGAGAATAATGGTTGTTCTATTTATATGAGAGATATGTTTTATGGTCATGCCCCGCTGGTGAATGGTTTATTTTTATTGAATCTCGAACGTGATGTTACACATGTTTATAATGTGAATGCCAAGAAATGCAAGGTTGATAACGATAGTCCCACATACTTGTGGCACTGCCGCCTTGGTCATATCGGTGTTAAACGCATGAAGAAACTCCATGCAGATGGACTTTTGGAGTCTCTTGATTATGAATCATTTGACAGATGCGAACCATGCCTCTTGGGCAAGATGACCAAGACTCCGTTCTCCAGAACAATGGAGCGAGCAACCAACTTATTGGAGATCATACATACTGATGTGTGTGGTCCAATGAGTGTTGAGGCTCGCGGTGGTTATCGTTATGTTCTCACCCTCACCGATGATTTGAGTAGATATGGGTATGTCTACTTGATGAAGCACAAGTCTGAGACCTTTGAAAAGTTCAAGGAATTTCAGAATGAGGTTGAAAATCAACGTGACAAGAAAATAAAGTTCTTACGATCAGATCGTGGAGGAGAATATTTGAGTCATGAATTTGGCACGCACTTAAGGAAATGTGGAATTGTTTCACAACTCACGCCGCCTGGAACACCTCAGCGTAATGGTGTGTCCGAACGTCGTAATCGCACTCTATTGGATATGGTGCGATCTATGATGTCTCTTACTGATCTACCGCTATCTTTTTGGGGTTATGCTTTAGAGACTGCCGCATTCACTTTAAATAGGGCACCGTCAAAATCCGTTGAGACGACACCGTATGAATTATGGTTTGGGAAGAAACCTAAGCTGTCGTTTCTGAAAGTTTGGGGATGCGATGCTTATGTGAAGAAACTTCAACCAGAGAAGCTCGAACCCAAGTCGGAAAAATGCGTATTCATAGGATACCCTAAGGAAACTATTGGGTATACCTTCTACCTAAGATCCGAGGGCAAGATCTTTGTTGCCAGGAATGGATCCTTTCTAGAGAAAGAGTTTCTCTCGAAAGAAGTAAGTGGGAGGAAAGTGGAGCTTGATGAGATGACCCTCGAACCGGAGAGTAGCGCAGCACAGGAAAATGTTTCTGTGGAGCCTACACCGGCTAGAGAGGAAGTTATTGATAATGATCATGATCAAGCTACCACTGAACTTCGAAGGTCCACGAGGACACGGTCCGCACCAGAGTGGTATGGCAATCCTGTCCTGGAAATCATGTTGTTAGACAACAGTGAACCTTCGAACTATGAAGAAGCGATGGCGGGCCCGGATTCCGACAAATGGCTTGAAGCCATGAAATCCGAGATAGGATCCATGTATGAAAACGAAGTATGGACTTTGACTGACTTGCCCGATGATCGGCAAGCCATAGAAAATAAATGGATCTTTAAGAAGAAGACTGACGCGGATGGTAATGTGACCATCTATAAGGCTCGGCTTGTCGCTAAGGGTTGTCAACAAGTTCAAGGGGTTGACTACGATGAGACTTTCTCACCCGTAGCGAAGCTGAAATCCGTCAGAATCATGTTAGCAATTGCCGCATACTATGATTATGAGATATGGCAAATGGACGTCAAAACGGCATTCCTTAATGGTTTTCTTAAGGAAGAGTTGTATATGATACAACCGGAAGGTTTTGTCGACCCTGAGAATGCTGACAAGGTATGCAAGCTCCAGCGCTCAATCTATGGGCTGGTGCAAGCATCTCGGAGTTGGAACATTCGCTTTGACGAGATGATCAAAGCGTTTGGGTTCACACAGACTTATGGAGAAGCCTGTGTTTACAAGAAAGTGAGTGGGAGCTCTGTAGCATTTCTCATATTATATGTGGATGACATACTGCTGATGGGAAATGATATAGAATTCTTGGAAAGTATAAAGGCCTACTTGAATAAGTGTTTTTCAATGAAGGACCTTGGAGATGCTGCTTATATATTAGGCATCAAGATCTATAGAGATAGATCGAGACGCCTCATAGGTCTTTCGCAAAGCACATACCTTGATAAGATATTGAAGAAGTTCAATATGGATCAGTCCAAGAAGGGGTTCTTGCCTGTATTGCAAGGTGTGAAATTGAGCTCGGCTCAATGCCCGACCACGGCAAAAGATATAGAAGAGATGAGTGTCATCCCCTATGCCTCAGCCATAGGGTCTATTATGTATGCCATGCTGTGTACCAGACCTGATGTAAACCTTGCTGTAAGTTTGGTAGGTAGGTACCAAAGTAATCCCGGCAAGGAACACTGGACAGCGGTCAAGAACATCCTGAAGTACCTGAAAAGGACTAAGGATATGTTTCTCGTATATGGAGGTGACGAAGAGCTCGTCGTAAAGTGTTACGTCGACGCTAGCTTCGACACAGATCCGGATGACTCCAAGTCACAAACCGGATACGTGTATATTTTGAATGGTGGAGCGGTAAGCTGGTGCAGTTGCAAGCAAAGCGTCGTGGCGGGTTCTACATGCGAAGCGGAGTACATAGCAGCCTCGGAGGCAGCACACGAAGCAGTATGGATGAAGGAGTTCATCACCGACCTAGGAGTCATTCCAAATGCGTCGGGTCCAATGGCTCTCTTCTGTGACAACACTGGAGCTATTGCCCTTGCCAAGGAGCCCAGGTTTCACAAAAGGACCAGGCATATCAAGCGTCGCTTCAACTCCATACGTGAACATGTTCAAGATGGAGACATAGATATTTGTAAAGTGCACACGGATTTGAATGTAGCAGATCCATTGACTAAACCTCTTTCACGAGCAAAACATGATCAACACCAGTACTCTATGGGTGTTCGATTCATCACAATGTAACTAGATTATTGACTCTAGTGCAAGTGGGAGACTGTTGGAAATATGCCCTAGAGGCAATAATAAAATGGTTATTATTATATTTCCTTGTTCATGATAATTGTCTGTTATTCATGCTATAATTGTGTTATCCGGAAATCGTAATACATGTGTGAATACATAGACCACAACATGTCCCTAGTAAGCCTCT
Source organism: Thinopyrum elongatum (assembly GCA_011799875.1). Classification (NCBI taxonomy): domain Eukaryota; kingdom Viridiplantae; phylum Streptophyta; class Magnoliopsida; order Poales; family Poaceae; genus Thinopyrum; species Thinopyrum elongatum. Next base: position 73,435,379 of record CM022299.1, read on the forward strand.
AGTTGACTAGCTCGTTGATCAATAGATGGTTACGGTTTCCTGACCATGGACATTGGATGTCATTGATAACGGGATCACATCATTAGGAGAATGATGTGATGGACAAGACCCAATCCTAAGCCTAGCACTAGATCGTGTAGTTCGTTTGCTAAAGCTTTTCCAATGTCAAGTAACTTTTCCTTAGACCATGAGATTGTGCAACTCCCGGATACCGTAGGAGTGCTTTGGGTGCACCAAACGGCACAACGTAACTGGGTGGCTATAAAGGTGCACTACGGGTATCTCCGAAAGTATCTGTTGGGTTGGCACGAATCGAGACTGGGATTTGTCACTCCATGTAACGGAGAGGTACCTCTGGGCCCACTCGGTAGGACATCATCATAATGAGCTCAATGTGATCAAGGAGTTGTTCACGGGATGATGTGTTACGGAAACGAGTAAAGAGACTTGCCGGTAACGAGATTGAACAAGGTATCGAGATACCGACGATCGAATCTCGGGCAAGTATCGTAACGATAGACAAAGGGAATTGCGTACGGGATTGATTGAATCCTCGACATCGTGGTTCATCCGATGAGATCATCGAGGAGCATGTGGGAGCCAACATGGGTATCCAGATCCCGCTGTTGGTTATTGACCGGAGAGTCGTCTCGGTCATGTCTGCGTGTCTCCCGAACCCGTAGGGTCTACACACTTAAGGTTCGGTGACGCTAGGGTTATAGAGATATTAGTATGCGGTAACCCGAAGGTTGTTCGGAGTCTCGGATGAGATCCTGGACGTCACGAGGAGTTCCGGAATGGTCCGGAGGTAAAGATTTATATATGGGAAGTCCTATTTTGGCCACCGGAAAATGTTCGGGATTTTTCGGTATTGTACCGAGAAGGTTCTAGAAGGTTCCGGAGTGGGGCCCACCTGCATGGGGGGACCCACATGAACGTGGGTAGTGGGGGCAAGGCCCCACACCCCTAGTCAAGGCGCACAAAGATTCCCCCTTAGAAGGAATAAGATCATATCCCGAAGGGATAAGATCAAGATCCCTAAAAAAGGGGGATAACAATCGGTGGGGAAGGGAAAGGATGGGATTTCTTTCCTTCCACCTTTGCCAACGCCCCAATGGACTTGGAGGGCAAGAAACCAGCCCCCTCCACCCCTATATATAGTGGGGAGGTGCATGGGAGAAACAGCTCAGCCCCTGGCGCCTCCCTCTCCCTCCCGTGACACCTCTTCCTCCTCCAGTAGCGCTTGGCGAAGCCCTGCTGAAATCCCGCTGCTTCCACCACCACACCGTCGTGCTGCTAGATCTCCATCAACCTCTCCTCCCCCCTTGCTGGATCAAGAAGGAGGAGACGTCTCTGCTCCGTACGTGTGTTGAACGCGGAGGTGCCGTCCGTTCGGCGCTCGGTCATCGGTGATTTGGATCACGACGAGTACGACTCCATCAACCCCGTTCTCTTGAATGCTTCCGCTCGCGATCTACAAGGGTATGTAGATACACTCCCCTCTCACTCGTTGCTAGATGACTCCATAGATTGATCTTGGTGATGCGTAGAAAATTTTAAAATTCTGCTACGTTCCCCAACAGTGGTATCAGAGCCAGGTTTATGCGTAGTATCTTGCACGAGTAGAACACAAAGTAGTTGTGGGCGTCGATTTGTCAATCTTCTTGCCGTTACTAGTCTTATCTTGATTCGGCGGCACTGTGGGATGAAGCGGCCCGGACCGACCTTACACGTACGCTTACGTGAGACAGGTTCCACCGACTGACATGCACTAGTTGCATAAGGTGGCTAGCGGGTGTCTGTCTCTCCCACTTTAGTCGGATCGGATTCGATGAACAGGGTCCTTATGAAGGGTAAATAGAAATTGGCATATCACGTTGTGGTTTTGGCGTAGATAAGAAACGTTCTTGCTAGAAACCTATAGCAGCCACGTAAAAACTTGCAACAACAATTAGAGGACGCCTAACTTGTTTTTGCAGCAAGTGCTTTGTGATGTGATATGGCCAAAGGATGTGATGAATGATATATGTGATGTATGAGATGATCATGTTCTTGTAATAGGAATCACGACTTGCATGTCGATGAGTATGACAACCGGCAGGAGCCATAGGAGTTGTCTTAATTTATTATATGACCTGTGTGTCATTGAAATTCGCCATGTAATTACTTTACTTTATTGCTAACCGTTAGCCGTAGTAGTAGAAGTAATAGTTGGCGAGACAACTTCATGAAGACACGATGATGGAGATCATGATGATGGAGATCATGGTGTCATGCCGGTGACGATGATGATCATGGAGCCCCGAAGATGGAGATCAAAAGGAGCAAAGTGATAATGGCCATATCATGTCACTATTTTGATTGCATGAGATGTTTATCATGTTTTTGCATCTTATTTGCTTAGAACGACGGTAGCATATATAAGATGATCCCTTACTAAAATTTCAAGAAAGTGTTCCCCCTAACGGTGCACCGTTGCGAAGGTTCGTTGTTTCGAAGCACTACGTGTTGATCGGGTGTGATAGATTCTAACGTTCGAATACAACGGGTGTAAGCCAGATTTACACAGCAATACACTTAGGTTGACTTGACGAGCCTAGCATGTACAGACATGGCCTCGGAACACAAGAGACCGAAAGGTCGAGCATGAGTCGTATAGAAGATACGATCAACATGGGGATGTTCACCGTTGATGACTAGTCCGTCTCACGTGATGATCGGACACGGCCTAGTCGATTCGGATCATGTAATCACTTAGATGACGGGAGGGATGTCTATCTGAGTGGGAGTTCATTACATAATTTGATTAGATGAACTTAATTGTCATGAACTTAGTCTAAATGTTACATATCTATCTTGTAGATCAAATGGTCAACGCTAATGTTACCCTCAACTTCAACGCGTTCCTAGAGAAAAACAAGCTGAAAGACGATGGTAGCAACTATGCGGACTGGGTCCGTAACCTGAGGATTATCCTCATAGCTGCCAAGAAATCATATGTCCTTGAAGCACCGTTAGGTGACCCACCTGCTCTCCCAGCACTGCCAGACAATTTGAACGTTTGGCAGACACGCACCGATGATTACTCCTTCGTTCAGTGCGGCATGCTCTTCAGCTTAGAACCGGGGCTCCAAAAGCGTTTTGAGCATCACGGAGCATATGAGATGTTCGAAGAGCTGAAAATGGTTTTCCAAGCTCATGCCCTGATCGAGAGATATGAAGTCTCCGATAAGTTCTACAGCTGTAAGATGGAGGAAAATAGTTCTGTCAGCGAGCACATACTCAAAATGTCTGGGTTGCACAGCCGCTTGTCTCAGCTGGGAGTTAATCTCCCGGATGACGCGGTCGTTGACAGAATCCTTCAGTCGCTTCCACCTAGCTACAAGAGCTTCGTGATGAACTTCAACATGCAGGGGATGGAAAAGACCATTCCTGAGGTATATGCGATGCTGAAGTCAGCGGAGGCAGAGATCAGAAAGAAACATCAAGTGTTGATGGTGAATAAAACCACTAAGTTCAAGAAGGGCAAGGGTAAGAAGAACTTCAAGAAGGACGGCAAGGGAGTTGCCGCGCCCGGTAAGCCAGCTGCCGGGAAGAAGTCGAAGAATGGACCCAAGCCTGAGACTGAGTGCTTTTATTGCAAGGGAAACGGTCACTGGAAGCGAAACTGCCCCAAGTACTTGGCGGACAAGAAGGCCGGCAATACCAAAGGTATATATGATATACATGTAATTGATGTGTACCTTACCAGCACTCGTAGTAGTTCCTGGGTATTTGATACCGGTGCGGTTGCTCATATTTGTAACTCAAAGCAGGAACTGCGGAATCAGCGTAGACTGGCAAAGGACGAGGTGACGATACGCGTCGGGAATGGTTCCAAGGTCGATGTGATCGCCGTCGGCACGCTACCTCTGCATCTACCTACGGGATTAGTTTTAAACCTCAATAATTGTTATTTAGTACCAGCTTTGAGCATGAACATTGTATCTGGATCTCGCTTAATGCGAGATGGCTACTCATTTAAATCTGAGAATAATGGTTGTTCTATTTATATGAGAGATATGTTTTATGGTCATGCCCCGCTGGTGAATGGTTTATTTTTATTGAATCTCGAACGTGATGTTACACATGTTTATAATGTGAATGCCAAGAAATGCAAGGTTGATAACGATAGTCCCACATACTTGTGGCACTGCCGCCTTGGTCATATCGGTGTTAAACGCATGAAGAAACTCCATGCAGATGGACTTTTGGAGTCTCTTGATTATTAATCATTTGACAGATGCGAACCATGCCTCTTGGGCAAGATGACCAAGACTCCGTTCTCCGGAACAATGGAGCGAGCAACCAACTTATTGGAGATCATACATACTGATGTGTGTGGTCCAATGAGTGTTGAGGCTCGCGGTGGTTATCGTTATGTTCTCACCCTCACCGATGATTTGAGTAGATATGGGTATGTCTACTTGATGAAGCACAAGTCTGAGACCTTTGAAAAGTTCAAGGAATTTCAGAATGAGGTTGAGAATCAACGTGACAAGAAAATAAAGTTCTTACGATCAGATCGTGGAGGAGAATATTTGAGTCATGAATTTGGCACGCACTTAAGGAAATGTGGAATTATTTCACAACTCACGCCGCCTGGAACACCTCAGCGTAACGGTGTGTCCGAACGTCGTAATCGCACTCTATTGGATATGGTGCGATCTATGATGTCTCTTACTGATCTACCGCTATCTTTTTGGGGTTATGCTTTAGAGACTGCCGCATTCACTTTAAATAGGGCACCGTCAAAATCCGTTGAGACGACACCGTATGAATTATGGTTTGGGAAGAAACCTAAGCTGTCGTTTCTGAAAGTTTGGGGATGCGATGCTTATGTGAAGAAACTTCAACCAGAGAAGCTCGAACCCAAGTCGGAAAAATGCGTATTCATAGGATACCCTAAGGAAACTATTGGGTATACCTTCTACCTAAGATCCGAGGGCAAGATCTTTGTTGCCAGGAATGGATCCTTTCTAGAGAAAGAGTTTCTCTCGAAAGAAGTAAGTGGGAGGAAAGCGGAGCTTGATGAGATGACCCTCGAACCGGAGAGTAGCGCAGCACAGGAAAATGTTTCTGTGGAGCCTACACCGGCTAGAGAGGAAGTTATTGATAATGATCATGATCAAGCTACCACTGAACTTCGAAGGTCCACGAGGACACGTTCCGCACCAGAGTGGTATGGCAATCCTGTCCTGGAAATCATGTTGTTAGACAACAGTGAACCTTCGAACTATGAAGAAGCGATGGCGGGCCCGGATTCCGACAAATGGCTTGAAGCCATGAAATCCGAGATAGGATCCATGTATGAAAACGAAGTATGGACTTTGACTGACTTGCCCGATGATCGGCAAGCCATAGAAAATAAATGGATCTTTAAGAAGAAGACTGGCGCGGATGGTAATGTGACCATCTATAAGGCTCGGCTTGTCGCTAAGGGTTATCGACAAGTTCAAGGGGTTGACTACGATGAGACTTTCTCACCCGTAGCGAAGCTGAAATCCGTCAGAATCATGTTAGCAATTGCCGCATACTATGATTATGAGATATGGCAAATGGACGTCAAAACGGCATTCCTTAATGGTTTTCTTAAGGAAGAGTTGTATATGATACAACCGGAAGGTTTTGTCGACCCTGAGAATGCTGACAAGGTATGCAAGCTCCAGCGCTCAATCTATGGGCTGGTGCAAGCATCTCGGAGTTGGAACATTCGCTTTGACGAGATGATCAAAGCGTTTGGGTTCACACAGACTTATGGAGAAGCCTGTGTTTACAAGAAAGTGAGTGGGAGCTCTGTAGCATTTCTCATATTATATGTGGATGACATACTGATGATGGGAAATGATATAGAATTCTTGGAAAGTATAAAGGCCTACTTGAATAAGTGTTTTTCAATGAAGGACCTTGGAGAAGCTGCTTATATATTAGGCATCAAGATCTATAGAGATAGATCGAGACGCCTCATAGGTCTTTCGCAAAGCACATACCTTGATAAGATATTGAAGAAGTTCAATATGGATCAGTCCAAGAAGGGGTTCTTGCCTGTATTGCAAGGTGTGAAATTGAGCTCGGCTCAATGCCCGACCACGGCAAAAGATATAGAAGAGATGAGTGTCATCCCCTATGCCTCAGCCATAGGGTCTATTATGTATGCCATGCTGTGTACCAGACCTAATGTAAACCTTGTTGTAAGTTTGGTAGGTAGGTACCAAAGTAATCCCGGCAAGGAACACTGGACAGCGGTCAAGAACATCCTGAAGTACCTGAAAAGGACTAAGGATATGTTTCTCGTATATGGAGGTGACGAAGAGCTCGTCGTAAAGGGTTACGTCGACGCTAGCTTCGACACAGATCCGGATGACTCCAAGTCACAAACCGGATACGTGTATATTTTGAATGGTGGAGCGGTAAGCTGGTGCAGTTGCAAGCAAAGCGTCGTGGCGGGTTCTACATGCGAAGCGGAGTACATAGCAGCCTCGGAGGCAGCACACGAAGCAGTATGGATGAAGGAGTTCATCACCGACCTAGGAGTCATTCCAAATGCGTCGGGTCCAATGGCTCTCTTCTGTGACAACACTGGAGCTATTGCCCTTGCCAAGGAGCCCAGGTTTCACAAAAGGACCAGGCATATCAAGCGTCGCTTCAACTCCATACGTGAACATGTTCAAGATGGAGACATAGATATTTGTAAAGTGCACACGGATTTGAATGTAGCAGATCCGTTGACTAAACCTCTTTCACGAGCAAAACATGATCAACACCAGTACTCTATGGGTGTTCGATTAATCACAATGTAACTAGATTATTGACTCTAGTGCAAGTGGGAGACTGTTGGAAATATGCCCTAGAGGCAATAATAAAATGGTTATTATTATATTTCCTTGTTCATGATAATTGTCTGTTATTCATGCTATAATTGTGTTATCCGGAAATCGTAATACATGTGTGAATACATAGACCACAACATGTCCCTAGTAAGCCTCTAGTTGACTAGCTCGTTGATCAATAGATGGTTACGGTTTCCTGACCATGGACATTGGATGTCATTGATAACGGGATCACATCATTAGGAGAATGATGTGATGGACAAGACCCAATCCTAAGCCTAGCACTAGATTGTGTAGTTCGTTTGCTAAAGCTTTTCCAATGTCAAGTAACTTTTCCTTAGACCATGAGATTGTGCAACTCCCGGATACCGTAGGAGTGCTTTGGGTGCACCAAACGTCACAACGTAACTGGGTGGCTATAAAGGTGCACTACGGGTATCTCCGAAAGTATCTGTTGGGTTGGCACGAATCGAGACTGGGATTTGTCACTCCATGTAACGGAGAGGTACCTCTGGGCCCACTCGGTAGGACATCATCATAATGAGCTCAATGTGATCAAGGAGTTGTTCACGGGATGATGTGTTACGGAAACGAGTAAAGAGACTTGCCGGTAACGAGATTGAACAAGGTATTGAGATACCGACGATCGAATCTCGGGCAAGTATCGTACCGATAGACAAAGGGAATTGCGTACGGGATTGATTGAATCCTCGACATCGTGGTTCATCCGATGAGATCATCGAGGAGCATGTGGGAGCCAACATGGGTATCCAGATCCCGCTGTTGGTTATTGACCGGAGAGTCGTCTCGGTCATGTCTGCGTGTCTCCCGAACCCGTAGGGTCTACACACTTAAGGTTCGGTGATGCTAGGGTTGTAGAGATATTAGTATGCGGTAACCCGAAAGTTGTTCGGAGTCCCGGATGAGATCCCGGACGTCACGAGGAGTTCCGGAATGGTCCGGAGGTAAAGAATTGTATATAGGAAGTCCAGTTTCGGCCACCGGGAAGGTTTCGGGGGTAATCGGTATTGTACCGGGACCACCGGAAGGGTCCCGGGGGTCCACCGGGTGGGGCCACCTATCCCGGAGGGCCCCATGGGCTGAAGTGGGAAGGGAACCAGCCCCTGGTGGGCTGGTGCGCCCCCCTATGGGCCTCCCCTGCGCCTAGGGTTGGGAACCCTAGGGGTGGGGGGCGCCTCCACATGGCTTGGGGGGCAAGCCACCCCTTGGCCGCCGCCCCTCCCCTCAGATTGGATCTGAGGGGGCCGGCCCCCTCTCCCCTTCCCCCTATAAATAGTGGAGGGGTGGGAGGGAGGACACACCCCAGCCCCTGGCGCCTCCCTCTCCTCCCGTGACACCTCTCCCTCTCGTTGGTGCTTGGTGAAGCCCTTCTGAGATCCCGCTGATTCCACCACCACGCCGTCGTGCTGCTGGATCCTCATCAACCTCTCCTTCCCCCTTGCTGGATCAAGAAGGAGGAGACGTCTCTCCCAACCGTACGTGTGTTGAACACGGAGGTGCCGTCCGTTCGGCGCTCGGTCATCGGTGATTTGGATCACGACGAGTACGACTCCATCAACCCCGTTCTCTTGAACGCTTCCGCTCGCGATCTACAAGGGTATGTAGATGCACTCCCCTCTCTCTCGTTGCTAGATGACTCCATAGATTGATCTTGGTGATGCGTAGAAAATTTTAAAATTCTGCTACGATCCCCAACAGTACTGTTGGAAATATGCCCTAGAGGCAATAATAAAATGGTTATTATTATATTTCCTTGTTCATGATAATTGTCTGTTATTCATGCTATAATTGTGTTATCCGGAAATCGTAATACATGTGTGAATACATAGACCACAACATGTCCCTAGTAAGCCTCTAGTTGACTAGCTCGTTGATCAATAGATGGTTACGGTTTCCTGACCATGGACATTGGATGTCATTGATAACGGGATCACATCATTTGGAGAATGATGTGATGGACAAGACCCAATCCTAAGCCTAGCACTAGATCGTGTAGTTCGTTTGCTAAAGCTTTTCCAATGTCAAGTAACTTTTCCTTAGACCATGAGATTGTGCAACTCCCGGATACCGTAGGAGTGCTTTGGGTGCACCAAACGTCACAACGTAACTGGGTGGCTATAAAGGTGCACTACGGGTATCTCCGAAAGTATCTGTTGGGTTGGCACTATCGAGACTGGGATTTGTCACTCCATGTAACGGAGAGGTACCTCTGGGCCCACTCGGTAGGACATCATCATAATGAGCTCAATGTGATCAAGGAGTTGTTCACGGGATGATGTGTTACGGAAACGAGTAAAGAGACTTGCCGGTAACGAGATTGAACAAGGTATCGAGATACCGACGATCGAATCTCGGGCAAGTATCGTACCGATAGACAAAGGGAATTGCGTACGGGATTGATTGAATCCTCGACATCGTGGTTCATCCGATGAGATCATCGAGGAGCATGTGGGAGCCAACATGGGTATCCAGATCCCGCTGTTGGTTATTGACCGGAGAGTCGTCTCGGTCATGTCGGCGTGTCTCCCGAACCCGTAGGGTCTACACACTTAAGGTTCGGTGACGCTAGGGTTATAGAGATATTAGTATGCGGTAACCCGAAGGTTGTTCGGAGTCTCGGATGAGATCCTGGACGTCACGAGGAGTTCCGGAATGGTCCGGAGGTAAAGATTTATATATGGGAAGTCCTATTTTGGCCACCGGAAAATGTTCGGGATTTTTCGGTATTGTACCGAGAAGGTTCTAGAAGGTTCCGGAGTGGGGCCCACCTGCATGGGGGGACCCACATGAACGTGGGTAGTGGTGGCAAGGCCCCACACCCCTAGTCAAGGCGCACCAAGATTCCCCCTTAGAAGGAATAAGATCATATCCCGAAGGGATAAGATCAAGATCCCTAAAAAAGGGGGATAACAATCGGTGGGGAAGGGAAAGGATGGGATTTCTTTCCTTCCACCTTTGCCAACGCCCCAATGGACTTGGAGGGCAAGAAACCAGCCCCCTCCACCCCTATATATAGTGGGGAGGTGCATGGGAGAAAGAGCTCAGCCCCTGGCGCCTCCCTCTCCCTCCCCTGACACCTCTTCCTCCTCCAGTAGCGCTTGGCGAAGCCCTGCTGAAATCCCGCTGCTTCCACCACCACACCGTCGTGCTGCTGGATCTCCATCAACCTCTCCTCCCCCCTTGCTGGATCAAGAAGGAGGAGACGTCTCTGCTCCGTACGTGTGTTGAACGCGGAGGTGCCGTCCGTTCGGCGCTCGGTCATCGGTGATTTGGATCACGACGAGTACGACTCCATCAACCCCGTTCTCTTGAACGCTTCCGCTCGCGATCTACAAGGGTATGTAGATACACTCCCCTCTCACTCGTTGCTAGATGACTCCATAGATTGATCTTGGTGATGCGTAGAAAATTTTAAAATTCTGCTACGTTCCCCAACAGCTACATGCCTAGAACACCTAGCTCAAGGCTCGTAGTTGCCGTAACATACCATCCATTTATGCGAATCAATCAGTTTCTCAGTGTTCTCTGTTTTAGCGCACGCACATTTGGATTGAGTGGCGTAAATAGGGGAATTGTTTGATTTTGGTGCAAACATGATTCTGATGCTTATTTTTTGTTCCCCTTTCGATATAGGTCTGCACTAAGCTTTCGAGAAATTAGGAAGTCATGGCACACTCAAACCTGAACAAGCCTTGCGGAGCCTCGTCACGAGTATGTGCATGAATGCGGGGATGGAGGATGTTGCTCCGAAGAAGCCATATAATATTTTCGATGAGTCTCCTTGCTCTCCTCACTTGGCAAAGCCAAGATCAAACTGAACAAGAGAAAAGAAGAGAGGCAAAGAGAGGTGAGTTGTCCACTCCTAGATTGCTACATGACAATCTTCGTATCTTCGATTTGATCAAAATTCTACTATTCGCAATAAATCTGAATGTTCGAGGTTATTATTCTTATGGAGTCTTTGGGAGTTGGTAGTATTCAACATAAATAGTTCAATTCCCACGAGAAGATTTTTAACATATTTTTATATTGGGATAAGTATACTTTTCGTCCTCGGTGGATCTGTGTATGAAAGTGTGATCGGGCATAAACATGAAAGAACTAGGAATCAAATATTGACTGTCCTTTATGTGTGCATTTGGATGAACTGATTTTTAGACACAACAATAAGTTGTAAAACTAAGATGAATGTTTTAAAGTTATATCCAATTGCATAGTAAAAACTATGATACTATTTTGCTTCGGTGCATCAGTTTAGATGAGTCTATCATTGGCGTGCGGGATGTCCAAACATCTCCATTTCTTGTATAGAATGAAAACCACGGCACTTCTTTGGGATTGGAGGGAGTAGCTTTTAGTTATGTGCATCTGTACTTCTCCAGTTCTTGTAGAGAATGAAAACTATTTGTGGTGTGTTATCAGAAGTTGCGTATAACCATTTAAGGAAATGTCAAAAAACTCAAAATCCTGTTAACTAGCAGCAGCTTCGTACGTACTGAACTAATTTGCAGTAAAACTCTAGCAAACAGCAAACATGATCTCCTCTTCCAGTAAGCCAGTGGTAACCATCTTTGTCCCTGATTTGCTGGACTGCTTAGTGCTTACAGAAGTAAGCTTGTTATGTCTCTTTGATCTCTTGCAGAGATATACAATATGTTGTGGGAAGACCTAATTCTCTCAGTTCTGGTGAACTGTGGTCAGCTACTGATAATTTCAGTCCTAATAATCTTCTTGGTCATGGAGGATATGGGTCAGTATATGGTTCGTTCATCCCGTCCGTACAGTTTTAAATTTTCTTTTTAAAAAAATGTTTGTGAAGTAACTTGTGATTAAATTCCTAGAAAAGAGGGGGCAGGGGGGATTTATTCATAGTTTTAAATAGCCCCGCTATAGCCTTTTCAGCAGGGTGCCGCTAAATGGTACTCATGTATAATAGTCCGCTAATATTAGCCTGCTAGAGCTCGCTATCGCTCCACTATAACTGTCTTGAAAGATCGCCGCTATTTGGCAGAGCCCGCTATTTAAAACACTATTATTGCAGCATACATGGAGGAAATGATGTTTGACAGTGCGGTGGCTGAAACTTCTGTTGTCGAAAAATGGTGCCTTTTTGTAGGGAAAGTTAACTGATGGTAGCTAGGTTCATGGCAGTGAAGCAGCTGTCTGAAGCATCATATTAGAGAAAAATGGAATTTGCAACGGAAATAGATATCTGGAGTGCAACACCGTAATCTTGTGAAGTTGTATGGTTGATGCTGGTTATGAGTACCCGGAGAATGGGAGCCTGGACCATGCCCTATTTGGTACAGATTCCTTTCATTGATGCAGCTACAAATCTGCAGAATCAGGCTTTGTATAGACAACTAAGGACTTAAACCTACATTTGCATGCAAAGGGAAGTCAAGCCTGGATTGGCCGACACGTTTTGCGATATGCTTAGGCATTGCAAGAGGTCTGGCCTATCTTCATGAAGAATCTAGCATTTATGTTGCGCACAGGGACATCAAGGCCAGCAATATGTTACTTGATGCCAATCTCAATCCTAAGATCTTAGATTTCGGGCTCACCAAACTTTATGATGACCTGAAGACATGTGAACACGAGGGTTGCTGGCACATTGTCAGTGCATTTCCACCTTGCTAACCTCTGTCTATGTAGTATTTTCGTATGTAGTTGATGGCATGTTGATCCTATTGATCCTACTGGCCGATGTTGATGACTTCTCGGCCATGAAGAACCCATCCGCACTCTACAAGGTCACGCCGGCTCCATGTTGGAGCGGTGGCGGTGGCTCGGCGGCACGCGTTCAGCCCGCATCGGAGTTTGTGGTGGGTCGAAGCCCCAAGGACTCGGTTATAACTTCTGTTTTCTTTGGAGTGCTTATACCACCGGTGTTCTTTAATATATGATCTGGGGTCTTTTCCACACAGAAGTTGCTATCTATCATTTGTAAGGCATTACACAATACAGAGTGATATGTTTTTGTACCACTTTATTTTTTGCATCAGATGTGATAATATACATTGTCGAATTTTAAAAAGAATCAAAATCAATTGCAAGTGAAGTGTATTTCAATTATTTGTTGTCTGGCTATTTTTTCTATACATGTGAAATTTGACATGCCTTATACTTATATATGTAACGAGTAAATTCTTCGAAAATGCCCGTGGCAACGTACGGGCAGTCTACTAGTGGTGGCTAAGGTCTCTGTACACCGATGCTACCTGTTCGAAGTACTTTCTCAACGAGGTTATTGGCCAGTGCTATTGGCCACAGCAACACGCATAGATAGACAAAAACTCGCTTGATAACTTGATCAATTACTACGCCGGGGTGAACGTACAAACGATGCTCATGTAGGAAACTGGTTTTCTATTGCCAAGCAGCTTGATCGATTCTAGCCGAACTAGCTAGCACACGTGAAGCTAGCACTAGATAGGTACACGTACACGTCGGGATGCAGATGGATTGTTGGCGGCTCGTGCATCTACGGCTACAATGGAGCTCGTCGTGGTGGCGGCTCGTGCATCTGGTGTGGCGGCTGCGCACAAATCTCGTGCGGCTTGTGGCGTGGCGCGCAGCAGGCAGCAGCGGGAGCAGCGCACGGGGCCAGCAGGGTCCCCGGTATTGAGTCAAAAAAGCCATATGAATTTGGCATGAGTCACAGTGGTTTTTTTTTTCCTTGTTGAGGGAATGAGTTAGGGCATCTCCAACGCCGATTCTCAAGCCGTCCGCATTTATTTGGATGTGTTGCCTCATTCAACACGGGCATGTATCGATTTGTCGGAGGGTACGGACGTATTTCTTCCGCAAACCGAAACCAAACGTGAGGTTTTGCGGGAGTCCGGACCGCTCCCAAGACTGCTTCTGACCATACTGGCCCACCCAAACCCTACACCCGCCCTTCCCGAGCTTTCCATCCCACGCGACGCGCCGCTTGCTGCGCCGCATTCATGCTGGCCCAGAGCATGCAGTGGCCAGCATCAATGCCGCGATTTGACCGCACGGGAGGGCGGCGCTGACGGACATGACCTCTCGGGCGTTGCAGACTCAATGTGGACGTCGAGTCCCGAGGAACCAACTCCGGCCGCTGCGTTGCATTGAAGCGGGTTGACCGCCCCTTCGCCTGGCCTGGCCGTGGATATTTAAGCCGTGCGCCGGCAACGCATAGAGCCGCACTACTCCTCCCGAGCACGCCCCCCACCCACCTTCTTCCCCCGTCTCCGTGCCCGGGCCCTTCCTCCTCTCCGACCCCAGCTGAGGCGATCCCGAAGTCATGGTGCTCCGCGCCAGCAGGCGGAAGCTCATCCTCCAGCGGTTCTTGGCGCCGCCGCCCATGCTCTCCGGGCCCGTCCACATCCACGGCGGCCGGATCCTCCGCCGAGGAGGCGATCGTCATCTCCTCCGGTGACGAGGAGGACCAGGCACCGCAGCAGCCCCGAGACCTCAAGGAGGCCGCTCTGGCGGACGAAGATTTCATCCATCGGATCGAGATAATGACGGCGCGGTCGCTCTGTTACATGGGCCCGTCGCCGCCATCGCCCGTGCGCGTCAAGCAGGAGTTATCGTCCCCGCTCCGACCTTTGAAGGACGAGCCAGCCTCGCCCCAGCACAACCACGGCGTCTAGATCAAACGTCGTGTGAAGGATGAGCCGGCCTTTCCCCCGTACCACCGCGACATCCAGATCGGACACCAGTTCAAGGAGGAGCCGGCGTCCCCGCCGCGCAACAGGTACGGCCGCATGGACGCGCTGTCGTCGCCGCCTCGCCGTCAATAAGGAGTTGCCGCCCGCAATCAAGAAGGCGTGGGGCCACCTTCTCCACTACCTCGAAGGAGGCGGTTACGGCAGTGCCTCGGGCTCAAGGGTTGTCGTCTCTGAGGCGGAGCGTGCAGCGAGGCAGCAGGCGAGGTACGACCGGCACAATATCGGTCGCCGCTCCGCGTTCGCCAAGAGCAAGGTGGTGCCGGACTGGGTCGCAACGGCCCTGACCTTGCCGCCGCGTGGGCGCTCGACCGCTGTATGACCACCGCGCAGACGGCCGCCAGTAATCATGGTACACCAAGCTGCCTTAATCCGGAGGGGAGAGGGGGGGGGGGGGAAGAGCCGCGACAATTTATAAGGGATATGCTGAAACAACTCTCCACCATCCCCAAGCAACTTGAGGAGTGAAAAAAAATCAGCCGCCCGAGCCGGCGCAATGATGTCTCTAGCCGGCGCAGTGACCAACCTAGGTCCAAAAATGAGCAATCATCAACCACCTTCCGGGACGCCTTCATCTGGCATTCAGTTCTTGGGATACATGAGAAGTGTTATGAACCGAAAAGTGTCTCATTAAGGTTACCAATGCAAAGCCATGCTTCATGCTTGATTGCGAACAACGTCCTCATGAACCTCCAACTTTCGCTTGTATCTTCCACCTGTGGGGCTCCATAGAAACCCGTTGATCTCCATTGTTTTGATATATCACCCTTCTTTGCACCATAATGTCAATATAACCGGAACTGTAGTTCTTAAGATACTCCCTCCATTCACAAGTAAGATGGTTTGGATATTTCAGTATGGACTACATACGGACTGAAATGAGTGAACAAACACACTAAAATGTGTCTATATACATTTGATTAACAAAAAAGTTAGAACATATTATATATTTGAACAGAGGGAGTACTATAGAACACTAGTCATGGCGAATCAACATATTCAAACAGAGGGGGGGGGGGGGGGTCCATTATAGAGCATGGATTGCAAGAGTATCTGCCACGTTTTTTTTTCTTCCAATGCACACGTGTTTGTGAAAATTGGCAACACCTGGGTCTTGATCAAGTTGTCGATATTGCATCTACTGTTGACAGACAGGGAAGGGTCCTCAGTTCTTGCAAAACTTTTGCTGGATAACTCATAGCTGGCGCCACTTCTCCCAAATGTTCTCTGGGCTGATCTTATTGCCACCACTGCCTGGTGCATTTGGTCGGAGCGCCGGCAGGCAAACTCCCCATCAGGTCTGCACAAGCAATATCTGCATTGGCTACAAACTACTGAGGACGAAGAAGAAGAACAATGCTCCTGTTGTTAGACATGGGTGGACACGACCAAAGGAGGATTACATGAAGTTTAGTGTAGATGCGACTTTTGATATTGGGAGTAAAACTGGAAGAATTGGAGCTGTTCTCAAAGATGATCGGGGCTACTTTGTGTCCGCTTCCAACCGATGACCAGGGCTACTTTGTGGCGGCTTCCAACCGAACACTCGTCGCTGTCAGTGACGCGACGATGGTGGAGGTGATTGCTTTGCCCTAGCAAATTTTACGGGGTGCAACAGGCTGGTGGTGAACTCTAATTACATGGAAGTTGTGGAGGTCATGAAGAATGGTGAACATTCACTAGGGCCTGCGACGACAATCTATGACGATTGTTTCTTCCTCTGCCATTAGTTTAGTGATATTTCTTTTTATTTTTGTCATAGGGAAGCCAATATGATGGCACATGCTTTAGCTAGTAAGTCGGAGAAATCTGGCCCTTGTGTTTGGCAAGAGGAACCTCCTGCATTGCATCTCTTGTGTCTGTCATCACAAACGATGTAAGCATTTATCCTTATGAATAAAAAACGCCACAATGGCTTTCCCTCAAAAAACAGGATGGGTGCAAAAGACTCATCCGACAGCTCAACTGCAATTTCATTTCCATTAATCATCACGTGTGCTGTAACGAAAGAAAGGAGCTTCCCCCCGTTGCCTATAACCATCATTCTCATCACACACAATCACAGGGTTAGTGTCTATGCTACTGCTAAGAGCATTAAGGCATACATGGTGTCTATAAGATACTAGTAAGAAATTGGCAATTTACAGATCTCCTCCTACCAAGAAAACGTTAAAGGGTGTTTGCATGGTGTGGCTACAACCAAGTCGTGCATGCATTCTGCCTTTGCTACAATTTACATGCTTCTTCTACCTCTGCTATGTGTGTTCAGCAAGGTTATGGAGTTCAGGCACTCAGCGATAAACAACAGCTACTAGGGGTTATGTCACCTTTGCCGTGGCTTGGGATTGGTCACCGCCGCAACATAGCTCTTGTCACAGGAAAGTTCCACCACTTGACTCTTGCCCTGTGGATTTACCACTTCGTACTTGAGCCCCCTTTTGTCATCCGTAGCATCAATGACGATAGTTGAGCCTTCAACGGCTTCACCTTTGAGCAGCATCCGGGATAGCACTGTCATCACATTCTTCTGCACCCACCTCCTGATGGGCCTTGCGCCATACATCTGCCAGAGACAAAGCATGCAAATGCATTGTTACCAAACCATACAGACAGACAGACAGGAGAGGGTATGAAAACTGGACCTAATTATTACTCCCTCCGTCCTAAAATAAGTGTCTCAACTTTGTACTAGCTCTAGTACAAATTTGTACTAAGCTCAAGACACTTATTTTGGGACGGAGGGAGTATTTGATAACTTCGAAAAGAAACTGTGCTTACTAGGTTGCATGATTCAAACAATATGACGTCCAACGCAGCATCACTTGCAGACAGAGAGATGCTCTTAGCAACTACCCTTGCAGTGACACTTTTCATCTGAATTTTCACAATCTCCTTCAGTTTGTCATGCAGAAGTGGCTCAAATATCACCACCTCTCAGTCTGTTCAGAAATTCAGGCTTAAAGTGTTTATGAACCTGCACCAACAAATATATATATGACACGTCAGTAGGTCACACTAGTAGAGCCTTAACAGCAGCAAATATGGTATTCACAAACCTTTTTCATCACAAGGTCCTTTGCAGCTTCCATTGTGCTTTCTCCAGCCATTCCAGCTGTTAGGTGCTCTGCTCCTAGATTTGAGGTCATAATGATGATAGTATTCTTGAAATCTACGGTGCGGCCTTTGCCATCAGTCAGAACACCATCATCAAGAAGTTGAATAAAAACGTTCAGCACCAAGGAATCTGCCTTCTCCACCTCGTCAAAAAGGATGACACTATATGGGCGCCTCCTCACTATTTCAGTCAGTTGTCCACCATCATCATAGCCAATGCAGCTTTAAGAAGTTATAAAAGAAGCATTAACATCAGTCAAATGAAAGATCCATACTGATGATATCATAACGTAATGAGCATACAATATACAAAGTAAACCTTGGTGCAGCTCCAATGAGGCGCGCCACAGCTCCAAACCCAACATATTCAGACATGTCAATGCGAACCAACATTTTCTCACTGTCGAATAGCTGCTCGGCAAGAGCTTTTGCAAGCTCTGTCTTTCCAACACCAGTCAATCCTAAGAAGAGGAACGAGCCTATTGGTTGGCCAGGCTGATCAAGGCCAGCCCTGGAACGTAAGACTGCTTCTGCAACCAGATTTACCGCTTCATCCTGGCCAACAACTCGCTCATGAAGTCTATCCGCTAGGTGGATTAACCTATCCTTCTCCTCTTGATCAAGCGTAGTGACAGGAATTCCAGTGCATCGGCTCACAGCCTTCAAATGATAAAGTTAGAATTTGCATGAAAAACACATCTCATTGATCAAAATGATACACAAAAGTCATTAGGAAGAGAATGCTCACTTGTGCGACATGATTTGGTGCAACAATTGCTTTCTTCACAGTGTCCTCTTCCTTTTCTTGACGGTCAATCTGCATCATTTTCTTTGCAATAGCACACGCCGCATCAATCAGATCAATAGCCTTACCAGGAAATTGACGACCTACAAATACATCCAGCAATAAAACCAATTAATACTGTACTACAACATATAGCCATTCTTGCCACTCACAAGTGCAACTTGGCAGAGAAGAAACATTGCAGTTCAGGTTACCCCATGAATTATACATGACTGTCACGGATTAATTAAAACCTTAAACACGATTAATAGATTATTTCAACTTCATGTATCCAAGATAACATAGGTACTCCATGGTGCTCTAATGTGATCATTCTTGCCCTTGGAAGTGCACATCACAACCTTCACGTAGATAGCAAAATTAACACATGAGCTAATAAACCTTAACAAGGATGGGCACATGAGCTAGTAAACCTCAACAAGGATAGGCACATGAGCTAGAAAACCTCAACAGGGATGGGCATCTGACCATGACCAATTAAGCACGCATTTATCTTTCTTTCTTTTTATTATACACCGTATAAGTAGCTAGGTGAGGTTATGCCTCTACTGATCACCTCAAGAAACAATACGAGTAAATCCTCACTGGTGATGTAGCAGCCAGCGAGCTCTGCAGCAGCAACAATAGCGGCATCTTGGATTTCCAAGCTATGGTGCCGTTCATACTGCTGCTTTATCCCCCGCAAAATGGCAATGGTCGCCTGCATGCTCGGTTCTTCAATATGCACCTTCTGGAACCGTTCGAGCGCTGCGTCCTTCTCAATGTACTTGCGGTAATCATCAAAAGTTGTCGCGCCCACACAGCGGATACGACCACGGGCCAACGCGGGTTTCAGAATATTGGCAGCATCATTGCTTCCCCGTTTATCACCAGCGCCAATCAGCATGTGCATCTCGTCGATGAAGAGAATAATCTTGCCGCCTGAATTCTCTGCCTCCTTTATCACGGTCTTCAAACGGCTCTCAAACATGCCACGTAATACGGTGCCGGCCACCATGGCCTCCAGATCAAGCTCCACGACACGTGCCTTGGAAAGGCCGGCAGTGACCTTCCCAGCAGCAATGCGATGTGCGAGGCCCTCGGCAATGGCCGTCTTGCCAACCCCTGGGGCTCCGACGAGTGCCACACAATTCTTGGTCTTGCAGCAGAGAATGGAAACGACACTGTCGATCTCGTCATCCCGGCCGACCACCAGGCCTCTCTTGCCGGTCATGTACCGTCCGTAGGTGCGCAGACATGTCTTGCGTGCGTAGTACCTCCAAGCTGCCCAACAGAGACCAACAGCTGCTCCAAGGCAGACTACAGGTTCGATCTGTCGCCACACCCTGTACATATGACTCTGGGTGCGTGATAACAAGGCTGTTCCTATCCCATCAGGCGCCTTAGTCGTGGTCCCCAGCAGCGGATCGAAGGTTCCAGTCCTTCCCATGACTGACCAAAAGCCCTAATTTGACAAGGAAAAAGATTGCATTACTTCATGATCGAGATGACTTGTTGCACAATGATCAAACTTCATATCGCATAGACGCTATAGTTATCAAAACATTATTTGTTTGGGGGCAGGATTTCTTCAAGTTGCAGTGCAACTTTGAGAGAAAGAAAGAGATAATTCTTTTAGCTTAAATACGGAGTCACTATGCGATTTTACTTGTTCCGAAGTAGCAAACATCGGGACTTGGGATCAAATGGGGGGAGAAGTTCCCGTTTTCAAGTAAGAAGACAGGAGAAAATCACCTCTCCTCAAGTCCCCCGCGCCGCCTGATCACTGCGCCGCCCCTCCGCCGCTGCTCGCCTCCCCACCCACCCTCAATCCCTCGTCGGCTCGATCTGGTCAGGCGTGCTTCGACCGCCGGCACTCGAATCCCAGTCACCGTTCGCCGCTCCGCCGATGGCCTAGAGCCGCCGTGTTCATCACGATCTATATATTGAATTTGAGATACAGAGGTAGCAGAGGAAGAGAGAGGGGGCAGAAGAAGAGAGACCTGCCCTGGTGCGCTCCGGCCGGCGCTGCTCGAATCCCTGTCCAACCCTCGCTCCCCTCCTTCGCTGCATCCCTGGTCGCCTACGCTCCGGCAGGTGCCGCTCCAGTCCGACCCACCGATTAAGAATGAGGTAAAAGCACCGCAGGTCCTACAATTTGTTCAACATGTGATGGTTTAGTCCTAGACCTTGCAAAAGTGAATTGATCAGTCCTACAACTTGTTCAAGATGTGCAAGTTTAGTCCACAGGCACTCAGACGCGCCAAGTGGCGCCACATGGCCTGGTCCGGTCAGCACTGAACTTTTTGCAGATACCCCCTGCCCTTTCTTGAATTCAATTTTTTTGTTGAATCCGGTGGGCGCCCTACTCATTTCTTTGAACTGTCGCTGTCGCTGGAGGAGCAGCACCTGCGCATCGAGAACTCGTGCCCCAAGGACGAGCTGGACCGCGTCTGCGCGCTCGCCAGCAAGTTCCTCCGCTGCCCCGTCTCCGCCATCTCCTCGCCGCTGAGCCTGCCGTCGTCCCTCTGCTCCGGCCACGACCTCGCCATCGGCAGCAATAACGGCTTCATGGGAATAGGAATGCAGTCCATCCCGGACCTGATGGGCGGCGGCACGGCGGCCATGCGCCTACCCACTGGCATCATGGCCGGCGGCCTCGACGACGGCCTCGGCGGCGAAGGAGTCGCCATCGACCGCGGCGCGCTGCTGGAACTCGGGCTGGCCGTAACGGAGGAGCTGGTGAAGGTGACGCAGGTGGATGACTCGCTGTGGCAGCCCAGCCTGGATATTGGGCTGGAGACGCTCAAGGCTCAACTACGACGAGTACCGGCGCGTGTTCGCCCGCGTGCTCGGCCCCAGCCCCGCCGGCTACGTCTCCGAGGCCACCCGCGAGGTCGGCATCGCCATCATCAATAGCGTCGACCTCGTCAACAACCTCATGAACGAGGTGCACATTGTCATCAACATGCATACTAGCGGTGCTTCATGCAGAAACTAAAGAGCTAATCGGTGCAATGCTGCAGGCTCGGTGGTCGGAGATGTTCCCGTGGGTGGTGGCGAGGGCGAGCCAGAGCACGTTGGAGATCATCTCGAGCGGCATGGGCGGCACCCGCAGCGGCTCAATCCAAACTGGTAACCACAGTCCCATTGCATCCTAGCTCCACGTTGCGATCAGCCTAACTTGATCAGTTGAGCTCGCTCGCTCCTGCGACGTACTGACGCCTTGGTGACCATGTGTGCAGATGCACGCAGAGCTGCACGTGCTGTCGCCGCTGGTGCCGATCGGGGAGGTGACGTTCCTGCGCTTCTGCAAACAGCACGCCGAAGGGCTGTGGGCCATCGTGGACTTCTAGGTGGACGGCGTCCTCGGCCCGGACTCCGGCGCCGGCCCGACAGGGTACATGGGCTGCCGCCTCCTCCCCTCAGGCTGCATCGTCGAGGACATGCAGAACGACTACGCCAAGGTACGTAACCAAACCCGTCCGTCTCGCCCACCCACCGGTCAAACGAACGCGCCATCTGGCCGTACCGCCGTCCTGCTCCGCCACCGCCACCGCCAGGCCATGATCAGTCCTTCTGCCTTGATTAGCGCACGGCGCGTCGGCATGTGGCGGCAGTCAGTCAGTCGGCCGCCCACATTAACGCCGCGCGCACGCACGTACACGCAGCATGGCCCAGTATTCTATGCTCCGCAGAAGGACATGGACGAAGGTGAATCCAAGGCCTCCTCGCTCAAGTCAATGCTCTCCTCTCGTGTGACGACGGGCCGGGACGTTCATGCACAGATACGATCGGTGCCCGTGGTAAATGTAACTGCTGACGCTGTTGTATCCTACTGTGCAAGTCACGTGGGTGGTTCTCGCCGAGTACGACGAGGCGACGGTGCACGAGCTGGACCGCCCGCTGCTCCGCTCCGGCCAGGCCCCGGGCGCGCCCCGCTGGCTCGCCTCGCTGCAGCGCCAGTGCGAATACCACGCCATCCTGTGCTCCAACCCGCATCCCAAACACGGCGACCGCCACGAGGCCAACTCGCCGGTGGGGCGCCGATGCATGCTCAGGCTGGCGCAGCGGATGGCAGACAACTTCTGCGCCGGGGTCTGTGCCACGGCCGCCTAGAAGTGGCGCCGCCTCGACGAGTGGCGCGTCGAGGGCGCCCGGCGGACGGGGAGGACAAGGTGCGTATGATGTTCAGGCAGAGCGTGGGTGCGCCCGGGAAGCCCCCCGGCGCCGTGCTCAGCGCCACCACCTCTGTGCGGCTCCCCGGCACGCCGCCGCAGCGCGTATTTGACTACCTCCGCGACGAGCAGCGCCGCAGAGAGTGGGACATCCTCGCCAACGGCGAGACCATGCAGGAGATGGACCACATCGCCAAGGGCCAGCACCACGGCAAGGCCGCCTCCCTCCTCCGTCTAAACGTAAGTGCATCATACTACCTTCCATCGTTTCTCATATTCTGACCCTCTCCAGGTCAATAGCTCCTGTGCGACGTCTTTCGTGGGAATTGGTTGGTGTGCGACGTTGTTCGAATGAGTGGCTGTGGTGCGACACATTTGAGGATGTAAATAGCCCAGTGCCACATGGGGTGTTAAATGGTGTTAAAATGGTCGTCAATCAAGCCCGTTTATGTTAAGACATGTGGGTCCAACTTACTTAACACTGCATCGGGTAAAAACAGCTGATCGTGCCCGACCGCCCGACTGTGCCCCCACTGCCACTCTGACCCCCCCCCCCCCCCCCTTCTCCGGCGGCGGCGGATCTTGCATTCTCGGTGGCGGCGGCGGAGCCCCAGCGGCTGCGGAGCCCTCGTCCTCAGAAAATGGTGAGTGAATTTGAACCCTAGTCCCATTCCCCTCTCGGGCCCGTAGACCGTAGATCTCAGCTCGTTTCCTCTGTTTTCGCTTGTTGAATCGATAGGTTGTGGGGTTGTGAGGGGAGCCCGTGGGCATATTGAGATGACAACTTCGAATAGGTAATGCGCCTCTCTCCGATCCAATTTTGAATGCAAATAGGGCCTCGTCTGCTCTTTCTCACGGGCACCCTTTCTCACACTGCCACTGACAGAGGGGATGCTGCCGCTCGGACCTTTGAATTGACGATCAATTTCTTTCCATCGAAGGCAAAATTAGTTGATGGTAGCATACAGAACATTGAGAGAGACACAATTGTTAAATGGGATGTTGAGTTTACAGAGATTGATCCACAAGTTCTACAGAACATGGGAGAGAAGGCAGTGAAGAAATGGGTGGAAAAAATTGGGGAGGATATTGTTTGGGGTCCAGAGCAAGAAGTATCACTGTTGAGGTTTGATGATTGGAAAGGAGAGTATGTCAGAATAGAAGATGGTGAACAGATTGTTGAAGAAATCGATCGGCAAAACGGCTGGACAAGCAAACGGGCTAATTTTTTTGCTGAGCTCGTTGATCTGAATATTTTTTCGAAGGTTGGATATGTGCCATCACACTTGGCTGCGCAGATGGTAGATGATGATTGGGCTTCACAGAGGCCATTGATTCCCATGTTTACTGAACTCACAGTAATAGCCGAAGAGGGACAGGTGACTGGAACTGAAACTGCAGCTACTGTTGATTGGAATGCAGTTGAATTAGATGAGCCTACTGATTTGGTCATTGCACCAATGCCTGACATTGAGATGGCCAAACTTTTTGGCATTCCAGTCGATGACAGAGATAAGGAGAGGGGTGAATCTAGTTTGCCTGCTAATGCTGATGAAGATGTAGATGGACAGTTGATGGAACAAGCTGCAGATGATGTAGATGATGCACATGATGATGAGCTGGTGCATGTGTATGACAAGGAAAACCCTGTCATTGAAGTGGGGAAGTTGTGGCCAAACATGGCTGAATTTAGGATGTGTTTTAAGACTTATGCAGTGAAACAAGAGTTTGATGCCAAGACTGTTTGGACTGATAGAAAGAAGTTTTATGCGAGGTGCAAAGGATTTGATGGTATTGTCAAGCCTTGCAAGTGGTACATATCTGCTAGACCGCAACCTGATGGAAGTACTGTCAGGGTTAACCAAATCCCCAATCAACATACTTGTATTACAAGTTCACAGAGAGTATCAACCATGACATCACAACTTTGGGTTGCAGAAAAGATCACCCCAATTTTGGCCAAAACAGCAAACACTGCTGCCAAGAAACTCAAAGTAGACTTGGAAAAGATGTACCCCATTAAACTGAAATATACCACAGTGTGGAAGGCAAAACAAAGGGCAATGAAAAATTTATATGGTGATTGGGCAAATACATTTAGGATGCTTTACAACTTCAAAGCAGAGGTGGAGAAGAGGTCACCTGGCAGTGTTGTGGAGATAGATACTGAGGTATCAGTCAAAGGTGAAGTCAAGTTCTCCAAGTTTTTTATGGCTTTGAAGCCTTGCATCGATGCCTTCAAAGCAGGGTGCCGTCCATATTTGAGCATAGATTCATCTTTTTTGACAGGCAAGTGGAATGGTCAGTTGGCAGCATGCAATGCTCTAGATGGACACAACTGGATGTTCCCTGTTGCTGTTGGCTTGTTTCAGTCAGAAACAGAGACTTCATGGACATGGTTCATGATGCAGTTGAAAAGATGCCTAGGGCCAGTGTCACCTTTGGCTATACACACAGATGCATGTAAGGGGCTGGAAAATGCAGTGAAAAATGTTTTCCCACATGCTGAGCAGAGGGAGTGCTTCGGCCATTTGTGGATGAATTTGATCAAAAAAATTAGAGGAGAAGAATTTGGGCGCATGTGGCCAGCAGCAAGATCTTACACTAGACAGACACACAAATATCATCTTGATAAGATAATGGCAGCATGCGACGAGTTTGGTCCATGGCTGAACACCTACCATTCTTTGTTATGGTATAGATCAGGATTCAACATTGCCATCAAGTGTGATCACATCAACAACAATTTGGCAGAGAGTTTCAACGACAAGGTGAAGCAGTTAAAAGATTTGCCTGTGCAAGACATGGTTGACCAAATCAGGATCATGCTCATGCGGTTGTGGGAATTGAGAAGAAGGATAGGTGATTGTCTGCAAGGTGATAAGCTTCCAGCAGTGGTACAACAGGTGGTCAACAGGAGCAGAAGTCTTTCACATTTGTCTGTTGAAAAATCTTCACTTTGGGGTGCTGAAGTTAGAGATAACAAAACTGGAAGGAGGCATGTTGTTAACACTGAATTGCATGATTGCACTTGCCTCGAGTGGCAACACACTGGTAAACCATGTGAGCATGCCATTCTTTTCTTAGCATCCCAACCGAAGATAAACATGCACCCATATTTGCATGAATATTATTCGGTAGCAAAATTCAAAGCTGCATATGCTACTCCAATTCCAGCACTTACAGATCAGTCTCAGTGGCCTGAAGTGGAGATTAAATGTTCCATGTGTCCTCCCTTGACGAAAAAAAAGGCTGGCAGGCCTAAACAGAGCAGATTCAAGGCATGGTTTGAGAAAGGTGGGAGTAGTAAGAAGGGAAAGAAAGATGGAAAGCCAAAAACAGCCCAAAAAGGTAACAAAAACAGATGCAAGTTGTGCCAGGAACTTGGGCACAGAGTGGGATCTGTCAAATGTCGTTACACTCCTGAAAAGCCAAAATATGTTCTTGTTTATTTGTGTGTGTTTTGATTTGTTGCTTTTTTCCAATTACTATATCTATGACATTTTTTCCAATGGCCGGGAGGAAGCGTGCAAGTCAACCCCTTGTTGTTGAAGAGTGTTGGCCAAAAAAAAAGCAAGAGTCAATGGCTGCAGAAAGAAGAGAAGTGAGCCTGAGCCTGAGCGTGCCGATGTGCAGACTGAAGAAAATCCTGCTGCAGTCAACATTCAGACTGAAGAAACTGCTCTCGAGGTTGAAACTGAGCCTGAGCGTGTCGATGTGCAGACTGAAGAAAATCCTGCTGCAGTCAACATTCAGACTGAAGAAACTGCTCTCGAGGTTGAAACTGAACCTGAGCGTGTCGATGTTCAGACTGAAGAAACTCATGTCGAGGTGCACACCGAAGAAACTGAAACTGCTGTCAACATTCAGACTGAAGACACTACTCTCGAGGGTGACGAGGTGTTGAAACCAGTGAAGAAAACCAAGATGATCAGTGAACTTGTGTGTGTAGTAGAACCAAAAACAAGAAGTGCTAAGGCGAAGAAGGGCACACGGCATGGTAGGAAGAGGTAGAACAGAGAATTGTTTGAAAATTTATGTCATGTAATAATATTTGCAACTTGGTGCGTACTGATTTACACTATGTATCCCCGTATTTCTATTCGAACTTGTTTGTTAGTCATTGTTTTAAATTCAAATTTGGGCTCAAATTTGAATTAGGGCTGGGGTATTGATGTTTCAATGCTATCTCAAGTCCCTCAACTCAAATATGTTTGTTTGTTGATCAATCCGAGCCCTTTTGCTTAGTTAAACTCATAGTCATGAAAAGTGTGTTTCAAATGACCTCCAAAGGTAGGGTAAACGGCCTCATTTTTAAGCAAGTTTTTTTTGCACCTTGTCTAAATCAGCCAAATAAATTTTCTACACATCTATTCTACCTATATAGTGTGAATCTAAAGTCTCACTATTTATTGAATTAATATTATTTTATTTTATTTTATTTTTGAAAAAACAAGGTTTAATAGAAAATCATATATAAAACAAAGTTTAAAACATGAAAATGAGAAAGTAAGTTCAGATCTTTCTTAGTCACTCCAAAATGAAGCTTTGGTGAGGTTTTGACACTTTTCATTTTCAAAAACCCACCTACTCTCGGGCGCCCCCTACTCTCTCCCTTGAAATCCATACTACATTGTTCGAGGAATGACAATTGAGTGAAGGATTTTTCGTAAAAATGTATGTAAACCATATTTATATATTTTTCTCGTTACTATATGACATAATAAGACTATGTGCGCAAGTTTTGTATATTTTTGATTTTTTTTAATTAGTTATGCTCAACCCTAATCACATAAATCCTCTCAAAACCCCGCACACTCCCGGGTCGTTGATCGTTGTGCGTGGACGGTTGAGATCAGGCGCTAGGGTTAGCTATAGTGTCCTTCGATCCACTTGAGACGCGCTGATTGGCTGAACCAGTGGGGTTTGGATCTGCCTCTCTCGTTGGGCATCAGAACCGTTCATTTAAATCCGATGGCACGAGTTGACGCGGTGCATGGACCAAGCTTACGCAGCGCCCTTTCCATCGTTGCATGCATGCCCACCCGCAGCGCCCGTGACCCGCCCGTTGCATGCATGCCCACTCGCCCACGCCACCCCTGCTGCGCCGCGCCCTCGACGTAGCCCTGCTCCGCCACCCCTCTCGATGCAGTAAAGTGTCGCATGCCTACCATTAGTACCGATGCAGCGTCGCATCAAGGCGTGCAGACCATGATGCAGCGGGCAGACCATGATGCAGAGACGCCCAAAAAACCAGCGGTGCATGGCGTGCGATGCATGGCGTGCGGTGCATGGCGTGCGGTGCATGGCGTGCTCCTCTTTCCACGACACAATACTGGCATGATGGGTATCGATGCAGCTCAAAAAACGCTCAAACGGTGTGCTGCGCGTTATACGATGGGCAAATTAAGGCGTCCATTATTGTCACGTTTCCCACCGGGCCCTTTCCCACCACCACGATGAAGGGTAACACGTTTCACACCGTGCCACGGCCCCCTACTTAACCCCACCTCCTATTCTACCTCTAACCATCGCACCTCTCTCCCCTCTCAATCCCCAAACCCCACACTCGCATCTCAGATCCAAGCCACGCCCCACCCCACCGGCACCATGCAGTACGTCGGGCCAACCTTCGTCGTGCCCAACATCATGCCGGAGAGGGAGTACCCACCCGGGGTCATGGTCGAGAACGAGCTCCGGGTGTGGGCAATCTCGAGGTGGAGGGGTCCAATGGAGTTTGCGACCGTGTTCATTAGGGCCGGTTACCGTCACTTACCTCCCGGCTCTCCGCTCATGTTCACCATCAGGGAGGCTCGCATTGGAGGAAGTGGCCTCATCGTCCGCTTCACCAATCCCTTTGATGCCTACCATCTCCTCGGCCGGTCCTTCTTCTGTGGATGCGAGTTCATCGCGTTCTCAACATACAACATCTTCAGCCAGCTCGACTACGTCTTCCCCACCCCGGGCCACATGCACTCTCTCGTCCTCCCCAACCCGCCGGAAGATGAGGAGTGAAGACGTCTCCATGTCGCCCCCCCCCCCCAATGGTTGATGATGTGCAAGCTATGGCTATGTTCTAAGGGTGTGTTATCGTGAGTTATCATGTATCCTATCCATGTAGTGAGAGCCCAAGTTATAAGGGCTGATAAATAATTATTAGTAATGAGTTGTAAGGGGGGCCGTGAAGTTCTAAGTTGTGAGAGCCCAAGTTATAAGGGTGATGTTCGTGCCACTATATATCTATGTTATGTGCGTGCTAATATATGTATGTTTCGTTCAAGTAATATTGTGCTCTTTCTCCTTGCATTTTTTTGATATGTTTCATATGTT
The DNA here is from genome assembly GCA_011799875.1 of Thinopyrum elongatum. Classification (NCBI taxonomy): domain Eukaryota; kingdom Viridiplantae; phylum Streptophyta; class Magnoliopsida; order Poales; family Poaceae; genus Thinopyrum; species Thinopyrum elongatum. The sequence goes on from CM022299.1 coordinate 73,464,378, forward strand.
GTTAAGGGGGCTGAGAAGTTCTAATTTTAATGTATTTGTGAGTCATGCAAGTAACACCACATGGAACAACATTTTTGTAGGAGTAACAAATATTTCCATGAACCATTCAACACTTAAAAGAAGAAAAGTTTATGTTTGAGTTAACACAAGTAAAACAAGTAAAACGTGTGCTAACTCTTTTGCATTTTCTTGATCTTCTTCAGTTCCTCGATCATCTGCATTAGATGCATGAATGGATCTATCTATCCTCCTTAATAATGATTCAATTTATTTAATGTATCACATAATGTTTTATCGATTTACATTTGTGTATCCATAACAAAATTTAGTGCACGATCTTTTTTTGTCGAAGCAACATGGGTGCACCAAGCGGGTGGGCTTGCTTTCTATTTGGGCCTGCTTTTTCTCACAGTCCTCATCAGCCCACGGCCCAATAACCTTTTTTTTACCATGAACTCTGCACCTGCACTCTGTTAACTGAAGAATTGCTACATTTTATGAACTACTGCGTTTTATTCATCAATTGCTGCATTTTATTCATCAGGGGGAGCAAATAATCCATGGACTACCTAGAAACGTAACTGAGAATATCATTACAAGAATTCAGGAAAGTTTTGCTTCACAGAAATTCTTGGTTTGAATTAAAAATATTGGTTTGAATTTTACCTCTGGCCAATATTTTCAGAGCAAAACATGAACATTTTCTTGGACCTATTTGAAGCGAATTTTAACTTGATCATTTCCAAAAATAATTTCGGAGGCTTTCACATATCCCAATTTAATTTGGGTTTCATGGAACCGTAGACATGCATAAAAACAATCACCAAACAATAGTGGACAAGCAACAAATATGTAAAGAAAAACGAAAAAGTTACAATACATACGGCCCAACATTTATTCGACAGAAAATTTTGGCCAAAGAAAAAACAAGTAAAGAAGTATATGTTTGTTAAAGGTTTATTTGCCGAAGCAACATTTTATTTTGAGGTTTTAGTCGAAGCATTTTTTTCTAAACATGGGTGCTTCTATGCTATAAAATTGGGCTGGTGCCCCTACGCGGGTGGGCTTGTCTCTATTTGGGCCTGGTTATTTTCTCACGGCCCAACATCTATTCGACGGCAAGATTTCTGCTTCGATTCAGTTAACTGAAGAACAAGAACAAAGCATGAACACTGAATATTTCTGCTTCGATTCAGTTACATGAACTTGGCATGGCGCACAGATCGCATCCTCTGCCCTGACAGACCTAAATGCCCCCTCTGATGACGGATGAACAACAAGTAAAACAAAAACAGAGCAATGACACAACAATAGAACCCCCCCCCCCCCACCCCCCCGCCATGATATTTGCTTGCTTCTGGCAAATCGAATCATCTTCATTGATTTTTCTTGATCTTCTTCAGTTCCTCGGTAAGTTCAGACTCCAAGTGCAGTTCAGCATTGCGCGCATACCTCGCCATCGGCACGACTCTGCCCGCCCCACTGCCCAAGCTCCCCAAATTCTCCATCTGCGGCACCCCGCCCAAATTGAGCTCCCAGGTTGCGGCCCCGCTCGAATCAATGTAGCCCTCGAACTGAATCCTCTCAACATAATCATCCATCCACTCGAAATGTGTGTATTTCTTCAGGATCTGAAAACAACAACATGAACCCTAAATTCCAAATTCGAGGGGGGAAAACAAAATATGGAGAAATCAGAGCAAACGGCAGTGAAAGAACGGGCTAAGAACTGAGATCTAACCTTGCCATCCCTTCCTGCCATTGTTTTGCTCAAGCACTTCACAAATTCCCGCCCAAGATTTCCATTCTCATCAGTCCTACTGACCCACCGTTTCAGAGGCTCTGGGCATGGGCAGTCAGGGCACCTTGTGAGCGGCACTGGACCATACTGGCGCCATTTTGAGTGCGTGGCGGAGGAGGTGGACATCTACACTAGGTCGCCGGAGAAGAGGAAGAATGGGGAAAGGGGAAGCAATGGGCGGCGGCGGGCGGATGGGCACGGGCGGTCGTCTCTTCTAGCTGCGAAGAGGTGGGTCTCGCGCTTACTGGACAAGTGGTGGGTCCCGCGCTAATGAGGGCATCAGTTCAGCTTAAGGGCCATGTCGTGTCTGGGCTATTTACTCGCTCAAAAGTGTCGCATCAAAGCCATTCCGTCGAACAATGTCTCACACCTTCCAATTCCCACGAAAGATGTCGCACATGAGCTATTGACCCATTCTTGTCCACACATCTCAGTTATTTTTTCCGTAAAATTAAAGCATATGTGCATCTAACATTAACTAGTTAGTAAATAGCAATTGAACTGATAAAACTCTCCTGCAACCAGATTAATGATGAGAGATAGTTAATGATGAATAGTTTGTCAAGAAGTCAAGCACTCCTCTACCTTTCGCATGATGCAGGTTTCATGGCCATATTGGCAAATGCATGGGTTGGGGGCACAGGAAGAAGACGAAACAGAGAATTATTGTTTTTTTTAACATCAGTATCAGTACAGACACAAGCGCTATTATACACGCGCATACACTCACCCCTATGAACGTACACACGCACACCCTACCCCTATGAGCACCTCCGAGAGACTGAGCCGGCATATCATCTTGAGATTTACGAAGTCACCGTAGGCGCCTCGTCGTCGACGGGAACGTCTTCTCGCACTGAAAGCGCATCACCGAAAAATCTGAAATAAATCCAGGAATAATGCGAGCACCAGGACTTGAACCCTGGTGGGCTGGGGATACCACTGTCCCTTTAACCATCCAGAGAATTATTGTTTTTGCTACAGAACTGGGGTCCGGGGGTAGTAGTAGGGTTGACATTTGTCATGTGATAGAAAGCTAGCTGTTAAATTTGCCCTCCGTTTGAGGGCACGCTTGCATGTAGGCATGCAGCCTATCTGCCCTTGTCCTCGCTTGCATGCATGCTCAAGGCAGGGGGGTATCTGCAAAAAGTCCAGTGTTGATTGTCTCCGTCCAGCCGGCGCCACTTGACTTCGTGTGAATGGCTCAGGACTAAACTTGCACATCTTGGACAAGTTCTAGGACTGATGAGTCCACTTTTACAAGTTATAGGACTAAACCATCACATACTGGACAAGTTCTAGGACCCTTAGTGCTATTACTTCATTAAGAATTAACGCCTTGAAGCACTAGGGCTCCTCATGTGGGCCCTACCTCAATTGGGCCTCCAGGTTTTGTCCTGCCCCCGAGGATGCTGCACAAGCCTGGTTTGAGTAAGGGCAACTCCTTAGAGAGAGAGAGAGAGGGGCAACTCCTATGCGAATCACTTTTTTCGATGAAAGGAGAGAGTCTACGATGCGGATTTGATGAACATGGTTCCACGTGCACCTTTTACGAATAATACATTCAAAAAAATAAAAAATCTGAATATTTTTTGTAAAATACATAGTCGACCGATATACTTGCGTATGAAGTTTCACAAAGAGATATTATTCATGGTATTCTAGACAAAAATGACAAAATCGAATCTATATTAAAAAACACTGCTTGATTAATAGTAAGGCCCGATTGTATTTTCTTCACTAAGAATGTCACGGGTGTCATTTCTTCATGAAACTTCACCCGTGAGTAGAATGGTCGACCAAGTTTGATACCCCAAAATTTCATAAGTTTTTGAATATTTCTAGTATTTTTTTAATTTACTATTCATGCTAGTGTACATGGAACCATGTTCACCTTTGTATTTCTAGTATTATATCTACTATCTACTACTACCTCCAAAATGTCTTATATTTATGAACAAAGAGTGTACTATAGTTACAAACGCGCGAGTTAGATGAATCCAAATGATCTCAGTCATTCAACCACCTATATTCAATGTCTCACGATGCTCCAATGATGTATTTATCACATCAATGACATAATGAAAGCACCCTTAATTGCAGTAATTTTAATTGATTTCAGAAACATCATCAATTGATAATTGTGATAGATTTTTGGAAACAACATTGTTTGCATTAACATTGGTGAGAAGTTAAGAGAAGAACCGTGTAAATGCTATTTCGCCCGAAGAACTTGAAACATGGCCCTCGACTCTAGCATAACGTTAACATGGCACTGCAATGCAATAGAAGACTCTAGACACGAGCGAAACCTGTCAAGCCCTAGAATCGAGATGAGGCGATTTGTAACTAACATGTGACTCCGGATTTAAATGTTAATCAAGCATTTGAAAAAATGTTAACAAGTGTAATAAAAACATAAACTTTGTATTTTGAATCTTATTACTCTTTTATTCCATTTTTTTTACCGAACCATTTAAATATGTGGTATGACCAACAATGTGAGCGCACATGTAGGACACGATCCATATGCATGTCTTCACATAAAATTCATGATCCATAAATGTATTGATCCCCTTAAAAGTGGTATAAATCTGTTCGATGCGTGACTTATCGAATTGCATTTTATCCAAAGTATCCTCATAGATGAGGTTTAGGCTGCTGCCACCGTCCATTAGCACCTTTTGAAGTCGACATCCGTCCACAGGGTCGAGGACTAGGGCCACCGCACCTCAGCTTGGGCCGGTCTTCAGCTGATCCTGTTGTCCAAAGGTGATCGGTGTCTCCAACCACATATCCGAAGTCGTCACATGCTAGACGTGGCTTATCTCTCGAAGGGATCTTTTTCGTTGATTTCTTGATGTGTAAGTTTTGTAGATCACCAAGATCTCGCATTCATCCGAAGATGTTGTTGGGCGCTTGTGCGCGTATGACTCTAGGGCTTGACGGACTTCGCTGGTGTCAAGAGCCTTGTATTGTATCGCAGTGCCATGTCAACATTAAGCTGGAGTCGAGGGCTTGTTACATGGTATAACATTTTTTTTACATTGTATGAAACATGTGAATATTTCTTTAAAATTTCGCATGCATGAATGGTAAGAAAAACTTTTTATACTACGCGGACATCTTTTTACATTGTATAAATATTTTAACAAATGTGACGAACATATTTTCGAAATACGTGATTTTTTTAGTTTCACGTACATTCATTTTGAAGGTCTGAAATATTATTTTGGCGAACCAACCTGTGGTTGGATGGTTAGAGGGACTGTGGTATCCCAGCTCACTAGGGTTCAAATCCTGGTGCTCGCATTTATTCCTGGATTTATTTCAGGATTTTCGGCGATGCGTATTCAGTGGGAGGAGACTTTTCCGTCGACGACGAAGTGCCTACGGTGACTTCGTAAATCTCAAGATAATATGCCGGCTCAGTCTTTCGCAGGTGCTCATAGGAGTATGGTGCGCGTGTGTGCGTTCATAGGGGTGAGTGTATGCGCGTGTATATGAGCGTTTGTGTCTGTACTGATGTTCAAAAAAAAAGAAATATTATTTTGAATTATGCGAACATTTTTTACAGTATAAACATTTTTAGCGCCAGGTCAATAAAGCCCCCGGCCCAACAATGCCCACCTAGTAAAATGCTATTTAGCCCAAAGAAGAAGCGTGAAGCCCTAGAATCGAGGCGAGGCCAGGCGAGGGGCGATTCCTATTTAGCGCCCCGAGTGGGCCGGCCCATCTAGTGTTTCTTTTCCCTGTGTATTAATCCAAAAAATACAAGCGCACTGACTAGGAATCGAACACAAGACCTAGAACTCCAAGACAGGCTCGTGTAACCATCCCGGCCAGCCAGTAACGTTACACCGTTTGCCTCTTATATTCTTTACTTTTTCCCTTTTATTTTTTTTATTTTTTTTCGTTTTATTTTTTTTCCTTTTTCCTTTTTCGTTTTCTTTTTTTTCTTTTTCCTGGTTCGATGAGTTTGTTCCTCAAATATGTGAAATTTTTCTTCAAATGGATGAACTTTTTTTTAAATTCAATGAACTTTTTTTGAAATTCCATGAAGTTTTTTCAAGTCGATGAACCATTTTCCAAATTCCTGCACATTTTTCCAAAATTGGTGAACTTTTTTCAATTTCAATGAAAATTGATGAACTTTTTATTAAATTGTGAACGTTTTTCAGAGTTGAAGAACTTTTTTTCAAATGGATGAACTTTTTTCCGAAATTTTTGATTTTTTTCATAATTGATGAACTTTTTTCAATTTTGATGAACTTTTACAAAATCAATGAAATTTTTATTAAAATTTTGAACTTTTTCAGAATTGATGAACTTTTTTTTTCAAATGGATGAACTTTTTTTTGAAATAGATGAACTTTTCTTTCGAATTTGTGAACTTTTTTAAAAATTTAGAACTTTTTTAAAATCAATGAACTTTTTTTGAAATTTGTGAACCTTTTTTTCCAAATTTTGATGAATTTTTTTAAAATTATTCAACTTTTTCAAACTTTTTAGCATGGTGGTGAACGTTTTTATTGCAAAACTGTGATTAAAAAAAGATTTCACTTTTTCAAATGGTTTATATGGGTACAAAATACGTATATGTTACTGTTGTACTAATAGAAGCATTAGGTAGCATTGTTTTCGTATTCGGTACAACTGAATGATCTTAGCGCAGTGGTTGTTCTGCTGAGACTACCACGGTTTACTTGCTGGTTCGAATCCCAGCTCTCGCGTATATATTCGTATTCGCGGCTGCTTTTTGAGATACCTACTGGGCCGGCCTGCTAGGCGACGCGCGCGAGCGCCAGGAGCACTAAGCGGCGCTGAATGCGCCGAACAGGAGCTCCCGAGGCGAGGCGGCGGCCGCGGCGGAGACGAGGGAAAAGGAAATCGAAGAGGCCGGGGGCGGTCGCAACCATGTCTCTCCGGGCCCTCGGGTTCGCCCCTCACACGGAGGTTCTCGCCATGCGCGCAGGCACAAGCGCCGGCCACCGGCACCCAGGCGGCCCGAGGATCGGCTGCGGGGAGGCCGCCACGCTTTCTCCACTCGTGCCGTTGGAGGCGCTGTTGTAGCAGCGGCTGGTGGATTTGCGTTTCTGTATCTCAAGAAAGACACAGATGAGTCAGCTGGCCAGGCGATCGGCGAGAAGGCCAGGAAGGAGGTGACTGACATGAAGCCCGGAAAGATCATCAGCGACGAGGTGTGCGACGATCGGAAGGCCGGACATGAAGCGACTGGTGGGCTGGTGGCAGCGAGCCCCTGAACAGCGGGACATGGAGGCGGAGTTCGAGGACTGGATGAAGAAGTACAACAAAACATACTTCGATGAGGAAGAGAAAGCTATGCGGTTTCAACTGTTCAAGGCCAGTGTCGAGTTCATCGACTCGCACCACCCCCCGTCCGTGCAAAAGAAATTGCAGACTTGACAGTTGACACCTCAAGAGCGGGGGAGGTTACGTGGAGTATCTCCGCCGGACGAGGAGTTCTACGAGTTCCTCAAGTCTCGTGCTGAGTTTATCAACTATCACAAAGGACTTCCTGGAAATAAGGCGTGATTGATCGAAGACGGTCGTCGTGAAGCCACACACAGGCAACTAAAGTATGGAGTGCGACTAGCTTGCTGAATTCGCTGGCCAAGTACCAAGTTTGAAGTTTCTGCCTGGTTATGGACTAGAACTAGATTGGTGTCTGCTTAGTCAATACTCATATCTGATGCAAAATGGTAATGAATTAACCTCGTGTAAGTTCAAATCAGAAAGCCTTGGGCTCCTTTAAGTTTGCTATGTTAACCTGAGTCATGTGCTGAAACTAAACAACGATATTATTTGCTCAAGAAGAAAAAGGATTCTAGAGTCTAGACATGGACATGCGTCGACACGTTCAATGCAAACCAGCGGGGTTACTCGCGCATTTACATAGCTAGTTATCTTTATAATTTTGTACAGGGTCGTGCTATTCGTCACCCTGGGTGGAGAATAATTATTCTTTATCTCATATATTATAATATCAATGCACCGTATTTTTACATCTTGTCAATTTTGTCGTACTTCATATGTAAAAAGAGAACGTAAGAAACTATATAATCGCCATAAGAAATATTTTCTATTACGTAAAATTATGAAAGTAAAAACATAGTGTAAAATATAAATAAAATGTAATTTTTCCGGTCTTATGACCTATATTTTTGTTTTCTTACGCCAAATTTTACATAGTGAATTAATATAAACGTAAGGATTTGTATATCAAATGCAATTTATTTATGAAACGGCCGTAAGATTACCTCGGGTGAATAATATTACTAATTTTGTACATTAAGATATGACTATTTATTACATTCAAAAGATGCCTTTGTATTTAAAGATAAACATTATATATTGTTGAAACTTCCTTAACAGTGCATGAAACAATTGATGCTAATTTGTAACGAAATTATCTTATTATTAGCCTATATACTATTGTTTCTGAATCAATTATTTATAGGCCGTGTCAAGAAGTAGTAAGCACATCTATATTAAATTTAATGTCTTGGAGTATGAGTTATGAGAGATCTGATGTGTATGATTGTTTCTTTATTTCTAGACTAGACACTACTGGAATCGGCAAAAATGCCTAGTTCCAAACGTTTGCCGATCGCTTTTCACTGGTGGCCCCGCCATCGTGTCCGCCGCCCCCGTCGGCCCGCCATCGCCATCGACATGGGATCCGGTAGGATCTCGTCGCCCCCGCCGTCGCCGTCACCCACACCAACGGCCGTGGCCGTGTCCGCCACCCACATTCGTAGGGAAGCTAGGGTTAGAGTTAGAGTACGTGGGTTAGGGGCCGGGTTATGGCTAGGGTTTGTTCGTAGATTGTAGTTACATTCTATTTTGTAGATTGTAGAAATTTTCTTATTCATATTCGTAGACCGTAGATTATAGGAACTTTCTTTACAGGGATCCATAATAAGAGCTAATGTTTTGGCGAAACGTTGATTTATTTCCGTTTCACCAAATTTGTAACACTTAATATGTTCATTTTAAAGCATAGTTCATGCCCAAATTTTAATGTAGTGATGTTGATATTGTTAGTTACACTCTATGTTTGCAGAGTATAGGAACTTTCTTATTCATATTCGTAGACCGTAGATTATAGGAACTTTCTTTATAGGGATCCATAATAAGAGCTAATGTTTTGGCGAAACGTTGATTTATTTTCGTTTCGCCAAATTTCTAGAACTTAATATGTTCATTTTAAAGCATAGTTCATGCCCAAATTTTAATGTAGTGATGTTGATATTGTTAGTTACACTCTATGTTTGCAGTGGTGTTGCTATTTAACATTTGTTTACAGGTAATACTTAATTAGTTTGCTGATATTATTAGCTACATTCTATGTTCGGGGGGCAATTCTCACTCAAAATCCACATACTGAGATGAGAGTTGTTTTGAGAGGAGGATACCGACTGTTGTCGTAGGGGTCATCCGACTGTTGTCATAGGGGTCGTCCTTCCTCTTCTCCTCCTCTGAGAACTTCGTAAAGCAAGAGGGGAAGGTGAAGGACGACATTCACCATCAGTCAAAATAACATTGAGTGTACATCATATATACAACCACTTGGGAGATGAACCGACTGTTGTCATACAGGGTCGTTCTGGCCTCCTCCTCTTCCTAAGGTACATTGATATAGGAGGAGGAGAAGGTGAAGAACGACCATCACCGACAGTCGAAGTACCAGCCGAAGAAAGACGTCGAGGGTTTCCATACAAATTGCTTTCGTATAAATGCGGTGTGGTTTATCAAACAGTCAACTGATACGTCCATTTTGCATCATGCTTTTATATTGATATTTATTGCATTTTGGGTTGTTATTACACATTCTAGCACAATACTTATGCCTTTTCTCTCTTATTTTACAAGGTTTACATGAAGAGGGAGAATGCCGGCAGCTGGAATTCAGGGTTGGAAAAGGAGCAAATCTGAGAGACCTATTCTGCACAACTCCAAAAGTCCTGAAACTTCACGGAGAATTATTTTGGAATATATAAAAAATATTGGGCGAAGAAAGCACATCAGGGGACCCACCAGGCAGCCAGAAGGGTGGGGGGGCGCGCCCTACCCCCCTGGGCGCGCCTCCCTGCCTTGTGGGCCACCTGGCAGGCCCCCGATGCCCATCTTCTGCTATATGGTGTGTTTTGACCTGGAAAAAATCAGAAGGAAGGTTTCGGGACGAAGCGCCGCGGTCTCAAGGCGGAACCTGGGCAGAACCAATCTAGGGCTCCGGCGGAGCTGTTCTGCCAGAGAAACTTCCCTCTGGGAGGGGAAAATCGAAGCCATCGTCATCACCAACGATCCTCTCATCGAGAGGGGGTCAATCTCCATCAACATCTTCATCAGCACCATCTCCTCTCAAACCCTAGTTCATCCCTTGTATCCGATCTTTGTCTCAAAACCTCAGATTAGTACCTGTGGGTTGCTAGTAGTGTTGATTACTCCTCGTAGTTGATGCTAGTTGGTTTATTCAGTGGAAGATCATATGTTCAGATCCTTAATGCTATTCAATACTCCTCTGATTATGAACATGAATATGCTTTGTGATTAGTTACGTTTGTTCCTGAGGACATGAGAGAAGTCTTGTTATAAGTAATCATATGAATTTGGTATTCGTTCGATATTTTGATGAGATGTATGTTGTCTTTCCTCTAGTGGTGTTATGTGAACGTCGACTACATGACACTTCACCATGATTTGGGCCTAGAGGAAGGCATTGGGAAGTAATAAGTAGATGATGGGTTGCTAGAGTGACAGAAGCTTAAACTCTAGTTTATGCGTTGCTTCGTAAGGGGCTGATTTGGATCCATATGTTTCATGCTATGGTTAGATTTATCTTAATTCTTCTTTCATAGTTGCGGATGCTTGCGAGAGGGGTTAATCATAAGTGGGAGGCTTGTCCAAGGAAGGGAAGCACTCAAGCACCGGTCCACCCACATATCAAATATCAAAGTAACGAACGTGAATCATATGAGCATGATGAAAACTAGCTTGACAGAAATTCTCATGTGTCCTCGGGAGCGCTTTGCTTTATATAAGAGTTTGTCCAAGCTTGTCCTTTGCTATAAAAAGGATTGGGCCACCTTGCTGTACCTTAGTTACTTTCGTTACTTGTTACCCGTTATGATTTATCTTATCATACAACTATCTGTTACCGATAATTTCAGTGCTTGCAGAGAATACCTTGCTGAAAACCGCTTGTCATTTCCTTCTGCTCCTCGTTGGGTTCGACACTCTTACTTATCGAAAGGACTACGATAGATCCCCTATACTTGTGGACATGACATGTGTTTCATATATAGGACGATGATATTCGGACACCGGAAGTGTTTCGGGGTGTACCGGGTACATATCGGAGTACTGGGGGGGGTTACCGGAACCCCCCCGGGGGATTAATGGGCCTTATGGGCCATAGGAGGGGAGCACACCAGCCCACAAGGGGTGGCGCCCCCCCCCTAATGAAGGAGGCCGAATAGGAGAAGGAGGAGGGGGTTCGGCCCCCCCTTTCCTTCCTCCCCCCCTCTCTTCCCTTTTCCCCCTTCCGGTAATAAGGAAAGGTGGGGGGGGGCGAATTGGACAAGGGGCCCAAGTAGGATTCCTCCTACTTGGGGCGCCCCATGGCAGCTCCCCTCCCCCTCCCACCTATATATACGTGGGAGGGGGTGCCTAGAACACACACCAACAATTGTTAGCCGTGTGCGGCGCCCCCCTCCACAGTTTATGCCTCCGGTCATATTCACGTAGTGTTTTGGCGAAACCCTGCACGGATCACTTCACCATCACCATCACCACGCCATTGTGCTGACGGAACTCTCCCTCGACACTTTGCTGGATCAAGAGTTCGAGGGACGTCATCGAGCTTAACGTGTGTAGAACTCGGAGGTGCCGTACGTTCGGTGCTTGATTGGTCGGAATGAGAAGAAGTTCGACTACATCAACCACGTTGTCAAACGCTTTCGCTTTCGGTCTACGAGGGTACGTGGACACACTCTCCCCCTCTCGTTGCTATGCATCTCCTAGATAGATCTTGCGTGAGCGTAGGAAAATTTTGAAATTGCATACTACGTTTCCCAACAGAAGGCACTAACCCGAAGGTGGTAAACGGTCAAAGAATCAAACATTATATTTCAGGTACTCCCATAAATGTTGAGACGAATATTGTTGATACCATAACACCGGAGGAGTACATGAGGGACACTTTCCAGAATGTTTCAGACTTTGAAAAGGAATAGGTATGTGGTACGGTAAGTAAACCGACTCCAAAACTGTTCTAATGGAAAATTTTCTCCGTTTTGGAATATTTAAAAAATAAGGAAAATTAAAAGTAGTCCGGAAAGTGCACGAGGAAGCGACAAGGCAGGGAGGCGCGCCCTACCCCCTTGGGCTCGCCCCCCACCCTTGCAGCCACCTTGTGTGCCCTCCGGACTCCGTTTTCTTGCACAATACTTCTTTTGGTCGGTAAAAATTTATTATATAATCTTCCGAAGGTTTTGACCATCGTACCACGGCAATATCTCCTGTTTTCGTTTTGAGCTGTTTTCTGCCAGAGTTTTTAAGGCCAGGCATCATGTCGTCCTCCTCCTCCAACAACGCGGACGGCGATGCTTGATTGATGAGGATGGAACTTAGAAGGGAGAATGCCAAGGAAGCCACGATGGAGGAGGATGAAGGAGAATCGCTTGAGGAACAGCCTCCGGCATCGGAGAGGGGTACTCTGGCGGGCATCTCCACTATTCCAAATCCCCATCAAGCAATACGCACTACAAACAACCATGAAGACCAAGAGATTCGAGAAGGGCTTCCCCCTAGGAGGCCCTTACACAGGTTACATCGGAACAACTTTCATAATTTGGTTCATAATTACGGAGTGGAGAACACCCCACTCATACGTCTCCAACGTATCTATAAATTTTTATTGTTCCATGCTATTATACTATCTGTTTTGGATGTTTTATATGCATTAATATGCTATTTTATGTTATTTTTGGGACTAACCTATTAACCTAGAGCCCAGTGCCAGTTTCTGTTTTTTCCTTGTTTTCGAGTTTCGCAGAAAAGGAATACCAAACGGAGTCCAAACGGAATAAAACCTTCGCGATGATTTTTCTTGGACCAGAAGACACCCAGGAGACTTGGAGTTCAAGTCAGAGGAGCCACGAGGCGGCCACAAGGGTGGAGGGCGTGCCCGGGGGGTAGGGCGCGCCCCCCTGCCTTGTGGGCCCCCCGTGACTCCCCTAACCTAATTCTTTTGCCTATATATTCACATATATTCCCAAACCACCAGAAGTATCCACGAAAACACTTTTTCACCGCCGCAACCTTCTGTACCCGTGAGATCCCATCTTGGGGCCTTTTCCGGCATCCTGCCGGAGGGGGATTCGATCACGGAGGGCTTCTACATCAACACCATTGCCCTTCCGATGAAGCGTGAGTAGTTTACCTCAGACCTACGGGTCCATAGCTAGTAGCTAGATGGCTTCTTCTCTCTCTTTGATTCTCAATACCATGTTCTCCTCGATGTTCTTGGAGATCTATCCAATGTAATACTCTTTTGCGGTGTGTTTGTCGAGATCCGATGAATTGTGGATTTATGATCAGCTTATCTATGAATATTATTTGAATCTTCTTTGAATTCTTTTATGCATGATTTGATATCTTTGTAATTCTCTTTGAACTATCGGTTTGGTCTGGCCAACTAGATTGGTTTTTCTTGCAATGGGAGAAGTGCTTAGCTTTGGGTTCAATCTTGCGGTGTCCTTTCCCAGTGACAGTAGGGGCAGCAAGGCACATATTGTATTGTTGCCATCGAGGATAAAAAGATGGGGTTTTCATCATATTGTTTGAGTTAATTCCTCTACATCATGTCATCTTACTTAATGCGTTACTCCGTTCTTTATGAACTTAATACTCTAGATGCATGCTGGATAGCGGTCGATGTGTGGAGTAATAGTAGTAGATGCAGGCAGGAGTCGGTCTACTTAACATGGACGTGATGCTATATTTCATAATCATTGCCTTAGATATCGTCATAACTTTGCGCTTTTCTATCAATTGCTCGGCAGTAATTTGTTCACCCACCATATTATTTGCTACCATGAGAGAAGCCTCTAGTGAAATCTATGGCCCCCGGGTCTATTTTCCATCATATAAGTTTCAGATCTACTATTTTCCATCATATAAGTTTCCGATCTAGTATTTTGCAATCTTTTACTTTCCAATCTATAAACCAAAAATACCAAAAATATTTACTTTATCTTTTGTTTAGTTTCATCTATGTCTATCAGATCTCACTTTTGCAAGTAACCGTGAAGGGATTGACAACCCCTTTATCGCGTTGGGTGCAAGTTGTTTGATTGTTTGTGCAGGTATTGGTGATTTGTGTGTTGTCTCCTATTGGATTGATACCTTGGTTCTCTAATTGAGGGAAATACTTATCTCTACTTTGCTGCATCACCCTTTCCTCTTCAAGGGAAAAACCAACACAAGCTCAAGAAGTAGCAGGAAGAATTTCTGGTCCCGTTGTCGGGGAGATCTATGCCAAGTCAAGACATACCAAGTACCCATCATAAAACTCTCATCTCTTGCATTACATTATTCGCCATTTGCCTCTCGTTTTCCTCTCCCCCACTTCTAAAACGATTTTTGAAAAGATTTACCTTTTTTATTTTCCTTCTTTCCGTTTGTCTTTATGTCTTACTTGGCTCATTTGCTTGTTTGGTTGGAATAATTGTGTATTTATTGAAAATCAGAAACCAAAGAGTTTATGGATCCTCATCCACTTGCTAATCTTTTTAAGAGATCCAACTATGATGAACCAATTGCTAGTGAGTTGAGTGCACTAGATTATCTTTATGAAGTTTTGCTGGAAATCCGTGAATCTGAAAATTATGATGAAGTGCTTTATGAAGTGATTCACGATAGATCTTTGAATGAAAAGCATGATTGCAATGATGTTATTATAAACTCTATTAATGTCAATTATGTTAATGATATGCAAAACCCTAAGCTTGGGGATGCTAATTTTGCTATGTCCATTACTTATTGTAATGATCATGATTGGGGTGATTCTTCTTATGATCTGGAAAGTTTATTTAAGCCTCATGCTGAATATGTTTGCAATAATATTGAAAGTGGGTTTGGAGAAGTCATGACTTTATTTTATGATAATCCCACTATTTCGGAAGAGTGTCAACTTTGCATGAATGTGGATCATGAAGAGAAAATTTTATGTGATAATTATATTATTGAATTTTATTATGATCCTACATGTAATTATTATGAGAGAGGAAAATATGGTTGTAGAAATTTTCATGTTACAAAATTACCTCTCGTTATGTTGAGATTGCTATTGTTTCTTTCTTCTTCCTTGCATATGGTGGTTTTTGCTTGTCTTGATAATTTGTTTGCTTATAAAATCCCTATGCATAGGAAGCATGTTAGACTTAAACTTGTTTGTCACATGTTTTATGATGCTCTCCTTGTGTTTCAATTGCTATCTTTCATGTGAGCATCATTAAAGTTATCAATGCTTAGCTAAAAGGCTTTAAAGAAAAGCGCTTGTTGGGAGACAACCCAATATTTTTCCATGCTGTTTTGCAATAAATAATTCATCTAGCCTCTGGTTAGATGTGGTTTTGTGTTTTAATTAGTGTTTGTGACAAGTAAGACCTTTCGGATGGCTTATGGTGATAGTTGATTTGATCTTGCTGAAAAACAGAAACTTTTGCATCCAGTCACAGAATTGTTTAAATTCACTGGAGCGTGGAAAACCCTGAATTTTTTACACAGGATTGATATATAAATTTCCTATGTTGTACTAATTTTTCAGAATTTTTTGAGTTACAGAAGTATTAGAACAATTCAGATCTTCGCAGACTGTTCTGTTTTTGACAGATTCTGTTTTCTATGTGTTGTTTGCTTATTTTGATGAATCTATGGGTAGTATCGGGGGGTATGAACCATGGAAAATTTGGAATACAGTATATATTACACCAATATAAATAAAGAATGAGTTCACAACAGTACCAAAAGTGGTGATTTATTTTCTTATACTAACGGAGCTTATGAGATTTTCTGTTGAGTTTTGTGTTGTGAAGTTTTCAAGTTTTGGGTAAGGATTTGATGGACTATGGAATAAGGAGTGGCAAGAGCCTAAGCTTGGGGATGCCCAAGGCACCCCAAGGTAATATTCAAGGACAACCAAGAGCCTAAGCTTGGGGATGCCCCGGAAGGCATCCCCTCTTTCGTCTTCGTCTATCGGTAACTTTACTTAAGGCTATATTTTTATTCACCACATGATATGTGTTTTGCTTGGAGCGTCTTGTATGATATGAGTCTTTGCTTTTTAGTTTGCTACAATAATCCTTGTTGTACACACCTTTTGAGAGAGACACACATGAATCATGATTTATTAGAATACTCTATGTGCTTCACTTATATCTTTTGAGCTAGGCAATTTTGCTCTAGTGCTTCACTTATATCTTTTTAGAGCACGGCGGTGGCTTTATTTTATAGAAATTATTGAACTCTCATGCTTCACTTATATTATTTTGATAGTCTCTAAACAGCATGGCAATTTGCTTTGGTTATAAATTTAGTCCTAATATGATAGGAATCCAAGAGGGATATAATAAAAACTTTCATATAAAGTGCATTGAATACTATGAGAAGTTTGATTTCTTATGATTGTTTTGAGATATAAAGATGGTGATATTAGAGTCTTGCTAGTGAGTAATTGTGGATTGTAGAAATACTTGTGTTAAAGTTTGTGATTCCCGTAGCATGCACGTATGGTGAACCGTTATGTGATGAAGTCGGAGCATGATTTATTTATTGATTGTCTTCCTTATGAGTGGCGGTCGGGGACGAGCAATGGTCTTTTCCTACCAATCTATCCCCCTAGGAGCATGCGCTGTACTTCATTTCGATAACTAATAGATTTTTGCAATAAGTATGTGAGTTCTTTATGACTAATGTTGAGTCCATGGATTATACGCACTCTCACCCTTCCACCATTGCTAGCCTCTCTAGTGCCGCGCAACTTTCGCCGGTACCATACACCCACCATATACCTTCTTCAAAACAGCCACCATACCTACCTATTATGGCATTTCCATAGCCATTTCGAGATATATTGCCATGCAACTTTCCACCGTTCCGTTTATTATGACACGCTTCATCATTGTCATATTGCTTTGCATGATCATGTAGTTGACATCGTATTTGTGGCAAAGCCACCGTTCATAATTCTTTCATACATGTCACTCTTGATTCATTGCACATCCCGGTACACCGCCGGAGGCATTCAAATAGAGTCATATTTTGTTCTAAGTATCGAGTTGTAATTCTTGAGTTGTAAGTAAATAAAAGTGTGATGATCTTCATTATTAGAGCATTGTCCCATGTGAGGAAAGGATGATGGAGACTATGATTCCCCCACAAGTCGGGATGAGACTCCGGACGAAAAATTAAAAAAAAAGAGGCAAAAAAAATGAGAGAAGGCCCAACAAAAAAAATGAGAGAAAAGAGAGAAGGGGCAATGTTACTATCCTTTTACCACACTTGTGCTTCAAAGTAGCACCATGATCTTCATGATAGAGAGTCTCCTATGTTATCACTTTCATATACTAGTGGGAAATTTTCATTATAGAACTTGGCTTGTATATTCCTATGATGGGCTTCCTCAAATTAATTTTTCATTATAGAACTTGGCTTGTATATTCCTATGATGGGCTTCCTCAAATTGCCCTAGGTCTTCGTGAGCAAGCGAGTTGGATGCACACCCACTTAGTTTCTTTTTGAGCTTTCATAAACTTATAGCTCTATGCATCCGTTGCTTGCCAATCCCTACTCACTCACATTGATATCTATTGATGGGCATCTCCATAGCCCGTTGATACGCCTAGTTGATGTGAGACTATCTCCTTCTTTTTGTCTTCTCCACAACCACCATATTCTATTCCACCTATAGTGCTATGTCCATGGCTCACGCTCATGTATTACGTGAAAGTTGAAAAGGTTTGAGAACATCAAAATATGAAACAATTGCTTGGCTTGTCATCGGGGTTGTGCATGATTTGAATATTTTGTGTGATGAAGATGGAGCATAACCAGACTATATGATTTTATAGGGATAAGCTTTCTTTGGCCATGTTATTTTGAGAAGACATAATTGCCTTGTTAGTATGCTTGAAGTATTATTGTTTTTATGTCAACATTAAACTATTGTTTTAAATCTTATGGATCTGAACATTCATGCCACAATAAAGAAAATTACATGGATAAATATGTTAGGTAGCATTCCACATCAAAAATTCTGTTTTTATCATTTACCTACTCGAGGACGAGCAGGAATTAAGCATGGGGATGCTTGATACGTCTCCAACGTATCTATAATTTTTAATTGTTCCATGCTATTATATTATCTGTTTTGGATGTTTTATATGCATTAATATGCTATTTTATATTATTTTTTGGACTAACCTATTAACCTAGAGCCCAGTGCCAGTTTATGTTTTTTCCTTGTTTTTGAGTTTCGCGGAAAAGGAATACCAAACGGAGTCCAAACGGAATAAAACCTTCGCGATGATTTTTCTTGGACCAGAAGACACCCAGGAGACTTGGAGTTCAAGTCAGAGGAGCCACGAGGCGGCCACAAGGGTGGAGGGCGTGCCCAGGGGGTAGGGCGCGCCCCCTGCCTTGTGGGCCCCCCGTGACTCCCCTGTCCTAATTCTTTCGCCTATATATTCACATATATTCCCAAACCACCAGAAGTATCCACGAAAACACTTTTCCACCGCTGCAACCTTCTGTACCAGTGAGATCCCATCTTGGGGCCTTTTCCGGCATCTTGCCGGAGGGGGATTCGATCACGGAGGGCTTCTACATCAACACCATTGCCCTTCCGATGAAGCATGAGTAGTTTATCTCAGACCTACGGGTCCATAGCTAGTAGCTAGATGGCTTCTTCTCTCTCTTTGATTCTCAATACCATGTTCTCCTCGATGTTCTTGGAGATCTATCCGATGTAATACTCTTTTGCGGTGTGTTTGTCGAGATCCGATGAATTGTGGATTTATAATCAGCTTATCTATGAATATTATTTGAATCTTCTCTGAATTCTTTTATGCATGATTTGATATCTTTGTAATTCTCTTCGAACTATCGATTTGGTTTGTCCAACTAGATTTGTTTTTCTTGCAATGGGAGAAGTGCTTAGCTTTGGGTTCAATCTTGCGGTGTCCTTTCCCAGTGACAGTAGGGGCAGGAAGGCACATATTGTATTGTTGCCATCGAGGATGAAAATATGGGGTTTTCATCATATTGCTTGAGTTAATTCCTCTACATCATGTCATCTTACTTAATGCGTTACTCCGTTCTTTATGAACTTAATACTCTAGATTCATGCTGGATAGCGGTCGATGTGTGGAGTAATAGTAGTAGATGCAGGCAGGAGTCGGTCTACTTGACACAGACATGATGCCTATATTTCATAATCATTGCCTTATATATCGTCATAACTTTGCGCTTTTCTATCAATTGCTCGGCAGTAATTTGTTCACCCACCAGATTGTTTGCTATCATGAGAGAAGCCTCTAGTGAAACCTATGGCCCCCGGGTCTATTTTCCATCATATAAGTTTCAGATCTACTATTTTCCATCATATAAGTTTCCGATCTACTATTTTGCAATCTTTTACTTTCCGATCTATAAACCAAAAATACCAAAAATATTTACTTTATCTTTTGTTTAGTTTCATCTATCTCTATCAGATCTCACTTTTGCAAGTAACAATGAAGGGATTGACAACCCCTTTATCGCGATGGGTGCAAGTTGTTTGATTGTTTGTGCAGATATTGGTGATTTGTGCGTTGTCTCCTACTGGATTGATACCTTGGTTCTCTATCTGAGGAAAATACTTATCTCTACTTTGCTGCATCACCCTTTCCTCTTCAAGAGAAAAACCAACGCAACCTCAAGAAGTAGCACCCACATACGCATATACCCTCCAATTGGGACATATCCCGTCCAAGTGAAAGCAATGCAGGGAAAGGTTCTTGGTGGCCTGAAAATAAGCATCTTTTGGAGGAAATCCAGAAGAATGCAAATACGCTCCAACAAGTGCTCCGAGAATTGCAAGCCCTGAAAGGTGCCTTAGTAAAGCTGATGGATACATCAACCACTCCATCATCACCACCTCCGAAGAAAGAAATCTAAATATATGGGTATGGGAACTCCCCTTGGCAACTGCCAAGCTTGGGGGAGCTGCCCCGGTATTGTATCACCATCACACTTCTACTTTTACCACTTTTCTTAGTTCGATCCTTTTGGTTATATCTTGATCTAGTAGAATAAAGTTTTAGTATGATCTAGCTTTGAGTTTTGTTTTGAGATCTATCTATGTAATCGAGTTCGTGAGTTATATAATAAAGAGTAGTTTTGAGTTGAGGGCTTTGTTTTCTTGCTATGATCTTGAGGTAATAAATAAAAGAAAGAATAAAAAGAAATAAAAGATCGTATAATGATCTTATGGAGAGTAATGACTTCACATATAAATAGTATGATGAATAAAAGTTGTTGAGAGTTAACAAACATAGTTTTGGTCATTGTTGCAATTAATAGGAAGTAATAAAGAAAGAGAGGTTTCACATATAAATATACTATCTTGGACATCTTTTGTAATTATGAGCACTCATTAAAATATGACATGCTAAAAAGTTGATGTTGGACAAGGAAGACAACATAATGGGGTATGTTTTCTTATATCCGGAAAGAAGTTATAGTATCTTGGATCCTCTAACATGTTGAGCCTGCTTTTCCCTCTTATGCTAGCCAAATCCTTTGCACCAAGTAGAGATACTACTTGTGCACCCAAACATCCCTTAAACCAATTTTACCATGAGAGTCCACCATACCTACCTATGGATTGAGTAAGATCCTTCAAGTAAGTTGTCATCGGTGCAAGCAATAAAAATTGCTCTCTAAATATGTATGATCTATTAGTGTGAGGAAAATAAGCTTTATATGAACTTGTGATATGAAAGAAATAAAAGCGACGGACTGCATAATAAAGTTCTTTATCACAAGCGGCAATATAAAGTGGCGTTCTTTTGCATTAAGATTTTGTGCATCCAACCATAAAAGCGCATGACAACCTCTACTTCCCTTTGCGAAGGGCTTATCTTTTACTTTTATCTTCTACCCTTATACAAGAGTCATGGTGATCTTCACCTTTCCTTTTTACACTTTTTCTTTTGGCAAGCACTATGTGTTGGAGAAGGATCCAGATATATATATCCACATGTAGGTTATCATAAAGTATTATTGTTGACATTACCCTTGAGGTAAAAGGTTGGGAGGCGAAACTATAAGCCCCTATCTTTCTCTGTGTCCGACTGAAGCTTTGAACCCATAAGTACCACTTGTGTTAGCAATTGTGAAAGACTAAATGATAGTTGAGTATGTGGACTTGCTGAAAAGCTCGTGAATTGACTCTTTCCGATGTTACGATAAATTGCAATTGCTTCAATGACTAAGATCATAGTTTGTTAGTTTTCAATGAAGTTTCTGATTCATACTTTACTTTGTGAACGAATTGTTACTTTTGCATAAGAAATTATATGACAATACTTGTTGCTGTTCTAAAGATGATCATGATGCCCTCATGTCCGTATTTTATTTTATCGACACCTCTATCTCTAAACATGTGGACATATTTTTCGATTTCGGCTTTCGCTTGAGGACAAGCGAGGTCTAAGCTTGGGGGAGTTGATATGTCCATTTTGCATCATGCTTTTATATTGATATTTATTACATTATGGGCTGTTATTACACATTCTAGCACAATATTTATGCCTTTTCTCTCTTATTTTACAAGGTTTACATGAAAAGGGAGAATGTCGGCAGCTGGAATTCAGGGCTGGAAAAGGAGCAAATCTGAGAGACCTATTCTGCACAACTCCAAAAGTCCTGAAACTTCACGGAGAATTATTTTGGAATATACAAAAAATATTGGGTGAAGAAAGCACATCAGGGGACCCACCAGGCAGCCAGAAGGGTGGGTGCGCGCCCTACCCCCTGGGCGCGCCTCCCTGCCTTGTGGGCCACCTGGCAGGCCCCCGATGCCCATCTTCTGCCATATGGTGTGTTTTGACCTGGAAAAATCAAAAGGAAGGTTTCGGGACGAAGCGCCGCCGTCTCGAGGCAGAACCTGGGCAGAACCAATCTAGGTCTTCGGCGGAGCTGTTCTGCCGGAGAAACTTCCCTCCGGGAGGGGGAAATCGAAGCCATCATCATCACCAACGATCCTCTCATCGAGAGGGGGTCAATCTCCATCAACATCTTCACCAGCACCATCTCCTCTCAAACCCTAGTTCATCTCTTGTATCCGATCTTTGTCTCAAAACCTCAGATTGGTACCTGTGGGTTGCTAGTAGTGTTGATTACTCCTCGTAGTTGATGCTAGTTGGTTTATTCGGTGGAAGATCATATGTTCAGATCCTTAAAGCTATTCAACACTCCTCTGATTATGAACATGAATATGCTTTGTGAGTAGTTACGTTTGTTCCTGAGGACATGGGAGAAGTCTTGTTATAAGTAATCATATGAATTTGGTATTCGTTCGATATTTTGATGAGATGTATGTTGTCTTTCCTCTAGTGGTGTTATGTGAACGTCGACTACATGACACTTCACCATGATTTGGGCCTAGAGGAAGGCATTGGGAAGTAATAAGTAGATGATGGGTTGCTAGAGTGACAGAAGCTTAAACCCTAGTTTATGCGTTGCTTCGTAAGGGGCTGATTTGGATCCATATGTTTCATGCTATGGTTAGATTTATATTAATTCTTCTTTCGTAGTTGCGGATGCTTGCGAGAGGGGTTAATCATGAGTGGGAGGCTTGTCCAAGGAAGGGCAGCACCCAAGCACCGGTCCACCCACATATCAAATTATCAACATAACAAACGCGAATCATATGAGCATGATGAAAACTAGCTTGACAGAAATTGTCATGTGTCCTCGGGAGCGCTTTGCTTTATATAAGAGTTTGTCCAGGCTTGTCCTTTGCTATAAAAAGGATTGGGCCACCTTGCTGCACCTTAGTTACTTTTGTTACTTGTTACCCGTTACGATTTATCTTATCATACAACTATCTGTTACCGATAATTTCAGTGCTTGCAGAGAATACCTTGCTGAAAACTGCTTGTCATTTCCTTCTGCTCCTCGTTGGGTTCGACACTCTTACTTATCGAAAGGACTACGATAGATCCCCTATACTTGTGGGTCATCATCAACTTTTGCGATTTAGATGGAAGAGCTGACAGGCCTCGTTACGACTCCTACAGCCCTGGACGCCGTCTCGAGGCTGGTTGGATACTCGGTGTTCGCACTCAACCATGCGGAGAGGACCCTAGTTGACACATAGAAGGCTCTACAATACACCAGCAGCGCTAAGGATCTCTTGATCTTGCGAGGGCAGCCAGAAGCCGCAAAGCTGCTGCAGAGAGTGCGCAAGGAGCCATCGAGAAAGTTTTTGAAACTGCCAAGTCCGCCCTAGCCGAGGTGAAGAAGATGGTTGGAGACGAGGACAATTCTTCACAGAGTTGAGCTTAATTGCAAGTTGCTATGATGGAGCTGAACTTTTTTCGGGTCAACTATTTCTGCAGTGCCATAATGTGGTCTCTATGATCGATACAGTCATATTAGTTTCTATGAAAATTTCTACAGACTTTGCTATATACAGTTGGGCAACTTGTTCTTAGCTTGTTTAGTAAACTATGATAAAACGTGGTACTAAACTATGATACAGCGTAATGCATGTGATCGAATATGTAAATTCGTGCTGGTTATATGTCCCAACTCCAGCATCCAGCTGTCGCGGGCGAGCGAATGTGGATTGCCACAACTACAACATGTAGCTGCGGCAGGCGGGAGGATATGCCGCCACTGGAGGTGCTATACCAGTGGTGGGCGGGCGCCCGCCACTGATGGTGTATTAGCAGTGGAGGGAGGTCAGTGGCGGGCAAGCCTCCAGGTCAGTGGCGGGCGCCCCTAGGAGGCTTGCCTGCCACTTATGGCCTTTTTGTACCAGCCACTGCTAGGCATTCCTGCAGTAGTGTGGATAAGGAAAAACTTGTGCAAGAACCTGTGCTTATAACCTCTCTCGATATAGTGAAGAATTTTTTTGCTCGAACCTGTGGTTTTTTTTTTGTTAATTTCGTTCTTCGTTGTTTCATTTGCATGTTGTATCTCTAACAATGGCTCCCACTGACCTATCTATACCTTAATATCAATATCTTTCCATTTCCTCTGTTAGATACTCTACTCGCCTAAGCAATTTAAAGCATGATGATGATGATGATGATGATGATGATGATGATGAGGAGGACACTAGCTAGCTGAATGCATGAAAACTACCTAAGCTTGCAAAATCATGTGCTCAACGTTGTAACCCTCCAAGGTGAAAACTCGCTCACTCTATTCAAGTATTCTATCTTGTACCTATCCAATTGAAAAAGCATTTTCTCAATGGTAATTCATCACTGAGCTCGGGCTCATCAACTCCTGGTGAATAGTAAAATTGTTTAAAATAGCAAACAAATTCAACATATTTTGAATTTATTTTTGTGGTGAAAGATGCTGGCCAGATTTTCCTCGAGGCTAAGTTACTATTGTTGTTGCTGCTGCTGTCACAATTATTACAAAACTGCTACCGCCACTGTTACCGTTATTACTGCTATTGTTACCACTATTATCAAACTATCATACCACTAGTAGAAAACAGGGCATCAGTCCCGGTTCTGCAACCGGGACAAAACGATCGGGACTAATGCCCACCACTTTTAGTCCCGGTCGTGTCACGAACCGGGACTAAAGGGGCTCCATGTGGCCGCTGTGGGGCGCCCAGACAGGAGGACCTTTAGTCCCGGTTTGTAACACCGACCGGGACTAAAAAGGCAGCCACGCGTGAGCACCTGCCAAGCGTTGGGGTTTTTGTTTTTTTAAAGGAGGGGTTATGGGTTTTGGAGGGTTTAGGGTTTTCATATTGTGTTTCCCCCTTTTATTTTCATGTTTGACCTTCAATTCTTTTACATTTAGGGTTTCATTTTTATTTAATGTTTTCCATTCAACTCGACGCTAGCTACTACATATAGCAATGAAGGAACCATTACAGAAGATCGTCATGAACATATATAGAGAGAAGTGACCTCTCTTTCTCCGTGCTTGGTCGAACAAGTAGTTTTCGTATATCTATCCGACGCTACTACATATATACAATATAACAACTCTTACAATCCCTAACATCATCTACCAAAAATCGCATTGCAATTTCCGATGTTATTCTCCGTCTTCAGGTATGACGTGGTCAACAAAGAATCCCGCCAATTCCTCTTGAATTGCTCGTATGCGATTATGTGGTAGGAGTTGATCCCGCTTCTCCCAGATCTAATTTAAATAAAGGGGTCAATATATATATAGATATGAATGAAACTCAACCCAATTGATGGTAATAAAATAAAATTGTGAATATTGTTTACGTACTTCTAATTGTTTCGAAGTTATGCCCCGCTGGGTCGAGTTGCGAATGAACTCGCAAACGTAGTATCCACATAAATTATTCCCGGGTGCCTGCCACAAGCACTTTACGAGAATAGAGTTCAATCAAAATGATAATCAAGCATGATAATGGTATTGATGAAACTAGAATCAATGAGAGATGCGTGGAACTAGATAGTACTACTTACTTTGGGGTTTTCGAGTTATAGTAATCATTCGTATTCCCACAGACAGTACATGGACAATACATAAAATCATTCTGCTTGTTTGTCTCAGCCACTTCGAGAAAATTATGTAGGCCCTCAATATAGTCGGAGGTGCGCCAGTCACCGTACATCCATTGCCGGTTCATCTGTGTGCATTATATAATTAAGTGTATCAAAAATCATTACAGAACATCATGAATAGAGAAGTGACCAAATTAATACAAGTTCATCACCACATTAAAACCAAAGTACAGTAGTGATCAAATGTTATTACTGGAAAAAAAATACATAAAGTTTATACATAGTTCTCATAGAACAACATACAGCTCTCTGGAGCATCTAATTAAAACATACATTGAAACTAACATACAACTATGTAAAACATTTAAATGCAACAACAAATGCGATCATAATCGCAACTAAGGTAACAATTGATCCAACAACATAATGATACCAAGCCTCATTATCAATGGCATATTTTCTAATCTTTCTAATCTTCAAGCGCATTGCATCCATCTGGATCTTGTGATCATCGACGACATCGGCAACATGCAACTCCAATTTCATCTTCTCCTCTTCAATTCTTTTCATTTTTTCTTTCAAATAATTATTTTCTTTTTCAACTAAATTTAACCTCTCGACAAGAGGGTCGATTGGTATTTCCGTTTCACATACCCCCTACATAAAAACATCTATGTCACATTGGTCGACATAATTGTCATAAACACTAAATGAAACAAATAGTTATAAAAGATAATATACCACATCCGAATCATATACCGGACGGGAGCCGACGGGGGCGGATACCAAAATCATGGCACTATATAATAACAAACAATAATAAAAGTAAGAAAATTATACAAGTAACTATCTAAATCATACAAGTAAGAATTTTTTCTTTAAAAAAGATAAGAACAAGAGGCTCACCACGATGGTGCCGGCGACGAGATCGGCGCAGGCGATCGACGGCGGTGAGGACGGGGACGGGGACGGGACCCTACACATGTGTAAACTAAGAAGTTAATTTGAGCTCAAATTGTGCATCTAAATCAAATAAACTCACAGATATATACACTCCTCCACTAAAACCCACAAACCAGACTACTTCTAGAGCATTTGAAATGAGCTAAACTAGCAGTGAGAGATGAAAGGATGAAGTTGTTAACCTTTTTAGAACACTTGGATAGTTGGTGCACCGCCAAATCTAGAAAAATCTTGGGGAAAATGGAGCTTGGAGGAAGAACAGAGGAGAAACCTTAAGTGTGGCTCCGGCATTTCATCGAACACCTCATGTGCATATACAGGCAAAAAACAGAGTAGCCCACACCTCCAGCCTTCCACGGCCAAAAAACAGAGGAGATGGGGGGGGGGGGGGGCATGGATATATATAGGCAAAACTATTGTCCCGGTTTGTGTCTAAAACCGGGACTAATGGCCTACCCTTTAGTCCCGGTTCCAGACACCAACCGGGACAAAAGGGCGACAACCCTTTTATTCCTGGTTGGTGGCTAGAACCAGGACTAAAGGTTTCAGTTGAACCGGGACTGATGCCTGCCGAGGCCCGGTCGGCGTCCTAGCCTCACGAACCGGGAGTGATGCTCCCATTAGTCCCGGTTCGTAACACGACCGGGACTAATGCTCTGATCTGGCCAGGACCAAAGCCCTGTTTTCTACTAGTGTACTACTCTGCTGCAGATATTTAGTTCTCCAGGTGTGGTTGAATTGACAACTCAACTGCTAATACTTGCAAATATTCTTTGGCTTCCCTTGTGTTAAATCAATAAATTTGGGTTGAATACTCTATCCTCGAAAACTGTTGCGATCATCTATACTTGTGGGTTATCAGCCCTTGAGTGAGGAAGAGAGGGGGGAGAGGGCATGAGCTCGGGGGAGTGAAGGAGAATGGGGGTGAATGGTTGGGGGGGCACAGCCCCCACCCCAATATCTTATCCACTACAGCACCCTACCACCGGGGACCTGGGCGGTAGGAAGGTGCACCCTACCGCCAGGGTCCTTGGCGGTAGGTCCCTTTGCCACGTAAGCGGGCAGTAATGGTCTTCGATGCCTGCCGTTACACCTGCCACCGGGGAGGGGGGAGATACACGGACAGAGAAAGGGAAAGGGAAAGGGAGAGAGAGAGAGAGAGGGAGACACGGACAGAGAATGGGAAAAGGGAGAGAGAGAGGGAGACACGGACAGAGAAAGGGAAAGGGAGAGAGACAGAAACACGGATAGAGAAAGGGAAAGGGAGAGAGAGGGGGACACCAGATCGATGGCACACACACAGGACCACGCAAGTCACATGGGGAGACCTTTGCCGAGTTTCCACACTAAGGGAAACTCGGCAAAGCTTTTACACTCCATCTGCCTCGCCTATAAACGGCACACAACGGAAGTTTGCTAGTATTTAGAAAGCAACACACGGATATTTAGCTAGTATTTGCAAATTGTTTGCTTGGATCTTCCATCTACAGCACGTTGCAAGAGGGTGTGCCTTTGACAAGTATGACACATAAGAGGGGTTATGTGCAAAATAGTCTTCAGTTGCTGGTTAAAAATCCTTTTTTTTAATCTTTGTCGTCCGTTTGTCGATCCAACGGCCCACATCGGAAGTTTGCATATTTGCAATGAGTTTCAATTTTCACTAAAATTCAAGCCATATAGTACGAAAAATCTCATACAAAAAGGTACCTCTTCTAACCACACGTCCTTCCGGAATCTTGTTCTGTCTACTACCAATTATCTTTCTATAGAACTTATACAAAACTAAGAATGACCGGAGTCAAAGATGTCTAAACCGGTTATATGAGAAGAAATGATTGTAAAGTGAACGGTTTCCAAAGTTTGGAGATAAACTGAACCAAATCAAATTTTAAGTTGTTACCTAAAAATCTAAAACTCTAGAACAAGTTCAGCGAAGCAACATGAACCCTAGCTGCGCATCCAATTTGGTGTAACTTGCAAGTCCTGTATGACACCTGTTTTGGTGCAGCACCAGGCCAGCCGGGAGCCCGGGACACAATGCTCGACAAGGCCGCAAGGAAGAAGGAAGCAATGGTTGACAGGTTGAGTAATAAAGCTTGGCGATATTTGCCTAAAAAAATCAAAGTAGTAGTGTAGTACCCATGTTTTGATCAATCCATTCACGTCAGAGTTTCAACACTGATGTTAAAGAAACACTGGAGTAAATTCACATGAATCAACATGATACTATATGTCACACAGGAAATTGTGGGGAGCAAAATACTGGCCTCTGCTACTTGTTGACATATATGTCGTCTGAACATAGGCCGGATCCATAGCCCTCACTACTGGCCTGCTACTAGTAAGTTTAAGCTAGATTCGTTATTATAACTAATATTCAACTATAATCTCCGTACATTTGTCTTCCGTCGGGCCATCATCTCTCCTCGACCTGCAAAACAACAGAACAATATGCAACAATACTAGTCAGGATGCAGATTGATCGCCAATAAGGTAGTCTTCTCTTTGCAGGTACCAATAAGGTAGTCTACTAGTAGTGTGTTCATACGCACGACCTTAATCACCAGAGTTGCAGGCTGGGCTTCAGGCCTATGCCTTACACGCCGGGGAGCTGCCGCGGCCACAGCCGCAGCGCCGTCAATTCCTCCTCCTCCACCTCCGGGAAGGATCCCCCGAACGCCATCGCCGGTAGCTTCGGCGCCACTGCTGGCGCCTCCACAGCAGCACGTTGCTGCCCCTCCTCGCCCATCTGACAAAGAGTGAAGACACATTCAGGAAACCAGTATAGCAGTTCAGCAGGCAGGCAGCGATGCAAATTACCGTGCGGCGAAGGAAGCTGTTCTGGTCCTCCAAGATGTGCACCTACGTGTCATATGCACACTGTCATTCACAATTAATTTCCAGATAAAAAATTGCTTTCGTGCCTCTTAGTAGTTGATTTTGGTTCTCCTAAGATTACACTTACCTTATGGTGTGATTCGGCCAACTGCTGCTCCAGCAATTGGTCCTGCACACACACACAAAAAAGTCATGGAGTTCACTCAAACACTGAGCATGTGAGCAACACAATTTTGTGCAGTGCAGGACGTGTGTGTACCTTCGTTTCACGGACTTTACCCAGCACGCACTCCAGCCGCTGCTCCAGATCGTCGAGTTCCGCCGCCGTCGCGGCTGATGGCAGGTCTTCTCCTGTCTGCCTCCTCACGTTGGCCTCGAGATGGTCACGCTCGCGCCTCAGCCCTGCGATGATATCCGCCAAAGGTTGCTGTGTGCAAAGAATCACATAGATCAATCAGAAGGCAAGCATGCAGTTAATTAACTATGAGTGTATAAATGTAGTATGTATGTTTGTAGTACTCCCTCCGTCCCAAAATAAGTTTCTCAACGTTAGTACAACTTTGTACTAAAGTTAGTATAAAGTTAAGACACTTATTTTGGGACGGAGGGAGTACGTGACTAGCTAGATGTATTTGTTTATTGACCTGACCTGATCATCATCATGATCTATCCCCTGGAACTGGAACTGGAACTTGTGGTTGGTGATGCTCTCGTAGCGCTCAATTAGCTCGCTCCAGCTTAACAATGACAAGTCAAGTATAAATACTCTATGTCACAACTATAGAATATTGTGCACTGAATATGAACATAAGCATCTGAATCTGAGCAGAAGATTACAATCAGAGCTAAATTAAAAAGCATCATCTGACTAACTTGATCACCAAACACAATTCGAGCATGCCAGTTGCCAATATTGCGGCTAGGACGACGCCGAAGATGGGCGGGGTTGGCACTTGCAAGGGATGCAGATTCAGTAACCGGTATATATGTTCATCAAAACCATAATGCAGAATCTTGTTTGTCCGGACCGGAATGAGTCATAACTCAGAACACACATCCACAACACTTGCAGTACAAACAGAAGAATCAATTGAGGCAGAGAGGCGCCTCAGTAGCGAGCTAGCTAGATAGGGCGTAGGAAGAAGCAAATCCAAATGGGTTAGCGCGTGATGGAACGGACGGACCTTGTGTTGGGGGCGCAGTAGTCGAACAGCTTGCCGGCGCCGCCGTCGTCGAAGACGAGGAGGCCGAGGTCGACGCCGCAGAGCACGGCGAGCTCGCGCGCCTTCTTCAGCAGGCCGCGGCGGCGCTTGCCGAAGGTGGCCCGGCGCGACACGTCGTTGTGGATCCTCTTCATCTCCGTCCTCCCGCGGCCCATCTTCTCTTGGCTTGCAACGCGCGGGGAGTGGTGATCGACGCCGACGCCAAGCTAGCTACAAGAAGAGATCGATTCGAGCAGCAAGTCAGTCCGACTCCGTGGTGCTACCAGCAGAACAGAAGGGGCTCGCTCGTAGTCGTAGCAGGAGAAGCATTGTAAGTACCTTGTGTTGCACGTATACTGTTCTTCTTCTTGGTGCTTCCTGGCAAAGTCTATAACAACTGAGACTGAAACTGTGAACTCGGGTGTGCTCTCCTCTATTCTAGTGATAGTTCACGGCCACGCGCCGCCGTACAGACGAAAATTCCAGGAAGTTTCGCCGGGGACTAGTGATGGATAGTACTGTGAAAGGTCCGCCCGTCACGCCCGACCGGAAAGCAGCAAGCCAGTCACCGATCCTCTGCTGCCGTGCGCGTGGAAGGAAACAAAAGCGGCGGCTGCGTTGCCAGTCTGGGAAGTGTTTGGGTCACTGCGCCTCCTTCCGGGCCGTGGAAACTTGCCGTTTCCGTCGTAAAGCGAAAGCGCGGCCCGACCGCGAGTGACCCCGATCGATACTACACGGCATGGCGGCGACCGTTTGTTTGTGCATGCATGACCAGAGCACCAGTCCCACCCCGGCTGGCTGCACATGTACGTAGAACCAGCAGGTTAGAAAAGCACGGTAATAAGTCGATCGGTAAATTTCCCAAAGCGCGTCTATCCATTCACTAAGAAAAGCGCGTCTATCTGTCGGAGTATGCGGGTTCCTAGCTCCAAGCCATGGATGCATGCTCCTCCACTCGATCTCTCGTCAGTCTAACAATGCCCTCATGCCCACAATTCGACTGACCCTAGTGAAAAACTAACACTTTACAAAAAAAATTCAAAAACTACCACTCCACGACTATTTTTTATTTTTATTTTGCAAAAAATTACCATCTTAGAAAAGTCTCGATTTGACTCGTTTAAACCCGTTTATATTTCTTGAAAACATGCAGTTGGGACGATCTCTCCCCTTAAAAACATGCAGTCGTGACCCTCGTGAAAACAATAGTGCGCGTGGGTATTGGATGTAGGTGGGTTAACCGGTTGTTCGATCTGTTGATAGGTGCTCCCTATTTTTTACTTAATATCCCATTTCCTTTCTGCAAATATCATTGGAATTTTTATATAATGCTCACACAGGTTATCTTTAAATAGATATACATATGAAAGACCATTTAGGTGGGGAGAGAAACTAAAAAGGAAAACTCAAACTAAATATCAGTTCTTACACACATACCCTTACATATAATTTATTAGTTGGTGCTAGCTATGTAATACTCATTCCAGCAGCCGCGTCTTGTAAGTAACCATCACTTTGCCTCTTGGCCCTGGAATGAATTTCTCCCATTCCTCGTCCGGGAAAGGAGAGATGATCTTGAGCTCAAAGTTCCTTAGAGCATCTCCAGCCGCGCCCACAACAAGGCCCTTTTTTGCCGTCGACACCGAAAAATCGGCCCAGTCGCGCCCCCAGAAGCCCCCATTTCGCCGGCTCGGGCCGATTTTGGCGCCGGCAGACCCAGACCGAACCCGGCGCGCTGGGGGGCGCCCGGGGGCGCCGGGGGAAACATTTTTTGGCGCGAAATGAAATGGGCCTGCCGAGTCAGCGACTCGCTGTCTTCGTCGTCCTCATCGCCTCGGTTCCCGCGGGAATCAATGCCAAGGCTGCCGCGCCGGTCAGCCTTCCATTGATGCCTCACGGGCGGCGCAGTGAAGTCGCGGTGACGCGCGTCCTGCCCTCTCCCGCCACGCGGCACACGGCGGCAGCCCTCTCACCGCCCATCCGCGGCTATAAAAGCCGACCTCCCTCGCCGGTGAACGCACAAGCCCTCGCCACCGACGCCCCTCTCACCCCCTCTCGCCGCCGACTTCTTCGACACCCCCCCTCTCCCCCTCTCTCCCCACCGTCGACAGGCCATGGCCAAGCGCTTCCCAGGCAACGGCGCGGCGGCGAACGGCTTCGGCCGCCGCCATCTGCGTGAGGACGAGGCGCGCCTCCTCTACGAGGCCGACTACCCGGCGCCACCGGACATGCGGGTGCCGGGCTCGTGGAGGGTGAGCGCCGGCGGTGTCCCGGTGCCACCGGCACCCACCGGTGCTGAACGACGCGCCGAGATAGCGCGCATCCGGTCGTCGCTGTCGGAGGAGAATCGGAACGAGCCGAGGTACGCCGCCGACAGCCACACGCTGTGGACGATGTACTTCGACCACCGCCACGCCGACCAGGTCGCCTCCACAAACGGCGTCCTACCACGCGTCCGCCTCAACTCCGACAGGCGGCGCTAATGGTGGGGCGTGCCCGGCCGCACCCTCGAAGCCTTCCTCGAGCACATCGAGGCCGGCAAGACGTCGCGCCTGGAGTACCTGGCGCCCCCGTCCTTCTCTCACCGCCGCGGTAGTTCCTGGACGCCGCGGCGAATGGAGACGGCGACCTCCTCGTCGTCGGGCTCGGGCTCTCTTTCCTCCGGTTCGCTGGCGCTCCGCCCCGTCAAGCCGGAGCCGCAGGAGACGCCGCTTGGGCGCCGCACCCGTGCGGCGCCCTCATCATCAACGAGGGCGGACGCCCATCTCCTTCTTCCTACCGCCTCGTCAGGCCGAAGACCGAGCTGGGTTTGCTCCCCGTGAAGAAGGAGCATGAGTCCATGGCCGCCACCGACGAGACCGCCCTCAAGTGGGCGAAGGCGGACTACGTCCGCAAGCAGATGGAGCGCTAGCGCCGGGCCTTTGAGGAGATCAAAGCTCGGCGCCGTGGACGCGAGCAGGGCGGCATCGTCATCCTCGACAGCGACGACGAGGACGCACCCGGGCCGTCCAACCCCCCGCGCATCGGCGACGCTGGTCAGGGGTGCAGCAGGGACGGCGGCGGCACACAGGGCGGCGGCGGCGATGATGACGGCGACGACGACGACGACAATGGCGGCGACTGCACCCGGTTCTACAGGCTCCTCGGCATGTAGAAGGCGGGCGGCGTAGTGCTACTTCTCGAGCTTGCGTTGATTTTTCCCTTGAAGAGGAAAGGGTGATGCAGCACAGTAGAGGTAAGTATTTCCCTTAGTTAAGAACCAAGGTATCAATCCAGTAGGAGAAGAACGCACAAATTACAAATACCTACACAAACAATCAAACACTTGCACCCAACGCGATAAAGGGGTTGTCAATCCCTTCACGGACACTTGCAAAGGTGAGATATAATAGAGATAGATAAATAAAAGATAAAATATTTTTAGGTTTTTTGGTATATAGATCTGAAAATAAAAGATTGCAAAATAGTAGATCGGAAAGTAATATGATGGAAAATAGACCCGGGGGCCATAGGTTTCACTAGAGGCTTCTCTCATGAAGGCAAATAATACGGTGGGTGAACAAATTACTGTCGAGCAATTGATAGAAAAGCGCAAAGTTATGACGATATCGAAGGCAATGATTATGCATATAGGCATCATATCCGTGTTAAGTAGACCGACTCCTGCCTGCATCTACTACTATTACTCCACACATCGACCGTTATCCAGCGTGCATCTAGAGTATTAAGTTCATAAAGAACGAAGTAACGCCATAAGTAAGATGACATGATGTAGAGGAATTAACTCAAGCAATATGATGAAAACCCCATCTTTTTATCCTCGATGGCAACAATGCAATACGTGTCTCGCTATCCCCTACTTTGTCACTAGGTTAAATCACGCAAGATTGAACCCAAAGCTAAGCACCTCTCCCATTGCAAGAAAAACCAATCTAGTTGGTCAAACCAAACCGATAATTCGAAGAGAAATACAAAGATATTAAATCATGCATAAAAGAATTCAGAGAAGATTCAAATAATATTCATAGATAAGCTGATCATAAATCCACAATTCATCGGATCTCGACAAACACACCGCAAAAGAAGATTACATCGGATAGATCTCCAAGAACATCGAGGAGAATGTGGTATTGAGAATCAAAGAGAGAGAAGAAGCCATCTAGCTACTAGCTATGGACCCGTAGATCTTAGGTAAACTACTCACGCTTCATCGGAAGGGCAATGGAGTTGATGTAGAAGCCCTCCGTGATCGATTCCCCCTCCGGCAGGATGCCGAAAAAGGCCCCAAGATGGGATCTCACGGGAACAGAAGGTGGCGGCGGTGAAAAGTGTTTTCGTGGATGCCTTTGGTGGTTCTGGAATATATGTGAATTTATAGGAGAAAGATCTAGGTCAGGGGAGTCACGAGGGGGCCACAAGGTAGGGGGCGCGCCCTCCACCCTTGTCGCCACCTCGTGGCTCTTCTGGCTTGGACTCCAAGTCCCCTGGGGGTCTTCTGGTCCAAGAAAAATCATCATGAAGTTTTATTCGGTTTGGACTCCGTTTGGTATTCCTTTTCTGCGAGGCTCAAAAACAAGGAAAAAACAGAAACTGGCACTGGGCTCTAGGTTAATAGGTTAATCCCAAAAATAGCATATTAATGCATATAACACATCCAAACAGAAAATATAATAGCATGGAACAATAAAAAATTATAGATACATTGGAGACGTATCAAGCATCCCCAAGGTTAATTCCTGCTCGTCCTTGAGTAGGTAAATGATAAAAACAGAATTTTTGATGTGGAATGCTACCTAACATACTTATCCATGTAATTTTCTTTATTGTGGCATGAATGTTCAGATCCATAAGATTCAAAACAAAAGTTTAATATTGACATAAAAACAATAATACTTCAAGCATACTAATAAAGCAATCATGTTTTCTCAAAATAACATGGCCAAAGAAAGTTATCCCTACAAAATCATATAGTCTGGCTATGCTCCATCTTCGTCACACAAAGTACTCAAATCATGCACAACCCCGATGATAAGCCAAACAATTGTTTCATACTTTTGATGTTCTCAAACATTTTCAACTTTCACGCAATACATGAGCGTGAGCCATGGACATAGCACTATAGGTGGAATAGAATATGGTGGTTGTGGAGAAGACAAAAAAGGAGGAGATAGTCTCACATCAACTAGGCGTATCAACGGGCTATGGAGATGCCCATCAATAGATATCAATGTGAGTGAGTAGGGATTGCCATGCAACGGATGCACTAGAGATATAAGTTTATGAAAGCTCAAAAAGAAACTAAATGGGCGTGCATCCAACTTACTTGCTCATTAAGACCTAGGGCAATTTGAGGAAGCCCATCGTTGGAATATACAAGCCAAGTTCTATAATGAAAAATTTCCACTAGTATATGAAAGTGATAACATAGGAGACTCTCTATCATGAAGATCATAGTGCTACTTTGAAGCACAAGTATGGAAAAATGATAGTAACATTGCCCCTTCTTTCTTTTCTCTCATTTTTTTGGTGGGCTTCTTTGGCCTCTTTTTTTTTATTTTTGTGGGCTTCGTTGGCCTCTTTTATTTTTTCTCACATGGGACAATGCTCTAATAATGAAGATCATCACACTTTTATTTACTTACAACTCGATACTTAGAACAAAATATGACTCTATATGAATGCCTCAGGCGGTGTACCGGTATGTGCAATGATCTAGCGTAGAAAATGACATCAAAAAAAACAGACAAGCCATGTAAACATCATGCTAGCTGTCTTACGATCATGCAAAGCAATATGACAATGATGGAACGTGTCATAACAAAATGGAACGGTGGAAAGTTGCATGGCAATATATCTCGGAATGGCTATGGAAATGCCATAATAGGTAGGTATGGTGGCTGTTTTGAGGAAGGTAAAAGGTGGTGTATGGTACCGGCGAAAGCTGCGTGGTACTAGAGAGCCTAGCAAAGGTGGGAGGGTGAAAGTGCGTATAATCCATGGACTCAACATTAGTCATGAAGAAATCACATACTTATTGCAAAAATCTATTATTCATCGAAACAAAGTACTACGCGCATGCTCCTAGGGGGATAGATTGGTAGGAAAAGACTATCGCTCGTCCCCGACCGCCACTCATAAGGAAGACAATCAATAAATACCTCATGCTCCAACTTCGTTACATAACGGTTCACCATACGTGCATGCTACGGGAATCACAAACTTCAACACAAGTATTTATACAATCACAATTACTCACTAGCATAACTCTAATATCACCATCTTTATATCTCAAAGCTATTATAAGGAATCAAACTTCTCATAGTATTCAATGCACTTTATACGAAAGTTTTATTATATCCCTCTTGGATGCTTATCATATTAGGACTAAATTTATAACCAAAGCAAATTACCATGCTGTTTAGAAAGACTCAAAATAATATAAGTAAATCATGAGAGTTCAACAATTTCTATAAAATTAAACCACCGCCGTGCTCTAAAAAGATATAAGTGAAGTACTAGAGCAAAATTGCCTAGCTCAAAAGATATAAGTGAAGCACATAGAGTATTCTAATAAATCACGATTCATGTGTGTCCCTCTCAAAAGGTGTGTACAGCAAGGATGATTGTGGCAAACTAAAAAGCAAAGACTCATATCATACAAGACGCTCCAAGAAAAACACATATCATGTGATGAATAAAAATATAGCCTCAAGTAAATTTACCGATAGACGAAGACGAAAGAGGGGATGCCTTCTGGGGCATCCCCAAGCTTAGGCTCTTGGTTGTCCTTGAATATTACCTTGGGTGCCTTGGGCATCCCCAAACTTAGGCTCTTGCCACTCCTTATTCCATAGTCCATCAAATCTTTACCCAAAACATGAAAACTTCACAACACAAAACTCAACAGAAAACTCGTGAGATCCGTTAGTATAAGAAAAAAATCACCACTTTTGATACTGTTGTGAACTTATTATTTATTTATATTAGTGTAATATCTACTGTATTCCAACTTCTCCATGGTTCGTACCCCCCGATACTACCCATAGATTCATCAAAATAAGCAAACAACACAAAGAAAACAGAACCTGTCAAAAACAGAACAGTCTGCGAAGAACTGAATTGTTCTAATACTATAACTCCAAAAAATTTGAAAACTTAGGACAACAGAGGAAATTTGTATATAAATTCTGTGTAAAAAATTCATGGTTTTTCCACGCTCCAGTGAATTATTAAAATTCTGTGACTGGACGCAAAAGTTTCTGTTTTTCAGCAAGATCAAATCAACTATCACCGTAAGCCATCCCAAAGGTCTTACTTGGCACAAATATTAATTAAAACACCAAAACACAATTACTACAGAGGTAATAATGTGTATTTTATTCAAAAATAGAAGCAAAACAAAAAGCACAAAAATAAAATTGGGTTGCCTCCCAACAAGCGTTATTGTTTAACGCCCTTAGCTAGGCATAAAAACACATAGATCTAGGTATTGTCATCTTTGGTATGCAATCCATAAGTAGCTCTCATAATAGATTCATATGGCAACTTAATTTTCTTTCTAGGAACGTGTTCCATGCCCTTCCTTAATGGAAATTGAAATCTAATATTTCCTTCTTTCATATCAATAATTGCATCAATCGTTCTAAGGAAAGGTCTACCAAGAATAATAGGACATGTAGGATTGCAATCTATATCAAGAACAATGAAATCTACGGGCATATAATTCCTATTTGCAACAATAAGAACATAATTAATACAAAGATATTAAATCATGCATAAAATAATTCAGAGAAGATTCAAATAATATTCATAGATAAGCTGATCATAAATCCACAATTCATCGGATCTCGACAAACACACCGCAAAAGAAGATTACATCGGATAGATCTCCAAGAACATCGGGGAGAACGTGGTGGGCACAACCCACCTGGGCGTGCCTGGGCCAGGCGCGCCCAGGTGGGTTGTGCCCCCCTTGGGGCACCCCAGGTGCTTCTCCAGCCCACTAGATGTCTTCTGGTCCAAAAAAAATACACAAAAAGTTTCTCTCCGTTTGGAATCCGTTTGGTATAGATTTCCTGCGATGTAAAAAACATGCAGAAAACAGCAACTGGCACTGGGCACTATGTCAATAGGTTAGTACCAAAAAATGATATAAAATGATTGTAAAACATCCAAGAATGATAATATAACAGCATGGAACAATAAAAAATTATAGATATGTTGGAGACGTATCAGCATCCCCAAGCTTAATTCCTGCTCGTCCTCGAGTAGGTAAATGATAAAAACAGAATTTTTGATGTAGAATGCTGCCTAGCATGTTCATCACATATTCTTTCCTTTATAGCATGGACATTTGGACTTTTATATGGTTCAAAGCAATAGTCTAGTTTTGACATGATAACTTAAATACTCAACCATATCAACAAGCAACCATGTCTTTCAAAATATCAACGCTAAAATAAGTTATCCCTAGCCCATTATGCTCAATCATTGATCCATTCATGAAACACACTCGCATATTAGCTACACCCAATGCTCAAGTATGATCATAGTGCCCCTTAGTTGGTGCTTTATAAGAGAAGATGGAGACTCAAAATAAAAATTTCATAAAGTAAAAGAAAGGCCCTTCGCCGAGGGAAGTAGGGATTTGTAGAGGTGCCAGAGCTCAAAGCGAAAATTGAGAGATAAAAACATTTTGGGAGGTATACTTTTCCCACCAACGAAAACGACTTAGAGTTCCCCACACTTTCCATGCTAGATATATCATAGGCGGTTCCCAAACAGAAAATAAAGTTTATTCCTTTTTCCACCATACTTTCACTTTCCATGGCTAACCATATCCACGGGTGCCCTCCATACCAACACTTACCAAGGAATTTATTATTTGACAACATAAAGTAAATTCATTTATTCATTTTGGGACTGGGCATCCCTAATACCTTTGCCTTACTCTCGTGCATTGACAAGTGAATAAACACTCATCGTGAGAATAACACATCTAGCATGGAAAATATCGGCCACCCCTCACCGCCTCGCGAGCGGTACGAGCACACAAAAGAGAAATTTATTTTGAAAATTAGAGATGGCACATGCAAATTTGCTTAGAATGGCAAAAGAATACCGCATATAGGTAGATATAGTGGACTCATATGGCAAAAACTGGTTTAAAGGGTTTTGGATGCACAAGTAGTGATCATACTTAGTGCAAAATGAAGGCTAGCAAAAGATTGAGAAGCGACCAACCAAGAAATGAAAAATCTCATAAGCGAGCATTAAGCATAATTAACACCTAATAATGCACCACAAGTAGGATATAATTTCATTGCATAACTATTGACTTTCGTGCATGCATAGGGAATCACAAACCTTAACACCAATATTCTTACTAAAGCATAATTACTCATCAACATAACTCACATATCACATCATCATATCTCAAAACTATTACAAGGAATCAAGTTTATTTTGTCCAATGATCTTCATGAAAGTTTTTATTATATCCTTCTTGGATATCTATCACTTTGGGACTAATTTTCATGTGTTGCTTTTGATAAGCTCAAACAAATATAAGTGAAGATCATGAGCATAATATTTCTTTCTCTCAAATTAATTTAAGTGAAGCAAGAGAGAATTTCTTAAAAAAATTACTAACTCCCAAATAAATCTAAGTTAAGCATGAGAGCATTTCTTCAAAAATAATAAAGCACACCGTGCTCAAAAAGATATAAGTGAAGCACTAGAGCAATTCCGTAGCTCATAAAGATTTAAGTGAAGCATAGAGAGCAATTCTAACAAGTCATGGCATAATTTTGGCTCTCTCAAATAGGTGTGTCCAGCAAGGATTCAAGACTTAAAACAAAAAGCAAAACAAGCAAAGACTCAAATCATACAAGACGCTCCAAGCAAAACTCATAGTATGTGACGAATAAAAATATAGCTCCAAGTAAAATACCGATGGTCGTTAGAAGAAAGAGGGGATGCCACTCGGGCATCCCCAAGCTTAGTTGCTTGCTTCTCTTTGGATAATAGCTTGGGATGCCATGGGCATCCCCAAGCTTAGTCTCTTCTTACTCCTTATTCCTTCATCCATCGTAAAATTACCCAAAACTTGAAAACTTCAATCACACAAAACTCAACAAAACCTTCGTGAGATCCGTTAGTATAAGAAAACAAATCACTACTATAAGTAATGTAGCAAACCAA
Source organism: Thinopyrum elongatum (assembly GCA_011799875.1). Taxonomy (NCBI): domain Eukaryota; kingdom Viridiplantae; phylum Streptophyta; class Magnoliopsida; order Poales; family Poaceae; genus Thinopyrum; species Thinopyrum elongatum. The sequence continues at coordinate 73,505,195 of CM022299.1, forward strand.
TTCATATTTTATTCTTGCATTATATCTACTATATTCCAACTTTTATATGGCAAAAACTCTTCAAAGAAAACCATAGAATCATTAAAACAAGCACACAACGCAAAGAAAACAGAATCTGTCTAAAACAGAAAAATGTGTCTAAACAATTATTTTTCTGGACGCAAAAGTTTCTGTTTTCCAACAAGGTCAAATCTACTATCACCCAACATAATCCTAAAGGCTTTACTTGGCACAAACACTAATTAAAACACAAAAAACTCAATCATAACAGTAGCATTATTATGCTAACACTCAACAACAGAAAGCAAAAGGCAAAAAATAAATTTTATTCATTGGGTTGCCTCCCAACAAGCGCTATCATTTTACGCCCCTAGCTAGGCATAAAGCAAGGATCTAAGTATTGTCATCTTTGGTTCTAGATCCATAAGATGCCCTCATGATTGATTCATATGGTGGCCTAATTCTTGTTCTAGGGAAGTGTTCCATACCATTCCTTAGTGGAAATTGAAATTTAATATTGCCTTCTTTCATATCAATCACGGCGCCAATAGTACGTAAAAACGGTCTACCAAGAATAATAGGACAAGACGGATTGCAATCAATATCAAGAACAATAAAATCTATGGGCACATAATTCCTATTTGCAAGAATAATAACATCATTAATTCTTCCCATAGGCTTTTTAATAGCGGTAAGACCAAGCACATCACATAAAGATTTCGGAATTGTAGAAACACTAGCACCCAAGTCACATAAAGCAAAACACTCATAATTTTTAATCTTGACTTTGATAGTAGGTTCCCATTCATCATGTAATTTTCTAGGAATTGAAACCTCTAATTCCAACTTTTCTTCTAAAGCTTTCATCATAGCATCAACAATATGTTTAGTAAAAGCTTTATTTTGTTCATAAGCATGGGGTGAATTTATCATGGATTGCAACAAAGAAATACAATCAATCAAAGAGCAACTATCATAATTAAAGTCTTTGTAATCCAAAAGAGTGGGCACATCACTAGTTAAAGTTTTAACCTCTTCAAACCCACTTTTATCAATTTTCTCAACAAGATTTTCACCCACCGAATTATTGGGACGCCTTCTAACTAAAGTTGACTCTTCTCCAATCCCTTTTTCATCAATCTTAATTTTACTAAACAAAGAATCAATAGAAGAAACACCAATCATTTTAAGATCTTCATCACTTTTGTGAAAGCAATCACTAGAAAACGCCTTTTCTAAAAATTCTCTTCTAGCTCTAAGCATAGCGGTTCTTTTCTTACTTTCATCCATAGAAACATAAAGAGCTTTAATTGATTCTTCAACCTTAGGCACAAAAAAATTCATCTTGAGATTTTCTACATCATGAGAGATTCTATCAACACTTCTAGACAAGTCATCAATTTTATTCAACTTTTCTTCTATTGTAGCATTGAAAACTTTTTGAGTATTGATAAATTATTTAATATTATTCTCAAGATCAGAGGTGTTCCTATTATTATTGTAAGAAGGATTACCATAGGAATTACCATAATTATTAGAGGAATTACTAGGAAAAGGCCTAAGATTAAAATTACCTCTATAAGCATTGTTATTGAAATTGTTTCGCGAAATAAAATTCACATCTATGGCATCACTATTTTGCTCAATCAAAGTAGACAAAGGCACATCATTAAAATCAATAGGAGCACTTTTATTAGCAACCAATTTCATAAGAGCATCAACTTTTTCACTCAAAGAAGAAATTTCTTCAACCGAATTAACTTTTTTACTAGTAGGAGCTCTTTCGGTATGCCATTGTGAATAATTTGCCATGATATTATCAAGCAATTTAGTGGCTTCACCCAAAGTAATTTCCATAAAAGTACCACCCGCGGCGGAATCTAAAAGATTACGAGAAACAAAATTCAACCCCGCGTACAAAAATTGTATGATCATCCAAAGATTTAACCCATGAGTTGGGCAATTCCTTAGCATCAATTTCATCCTTTCCCAAGATTGTGCAACATGCTCATGTTCAAATTGCTTGAAATTCATGATCTGGGTTCTAAGGGAAATAATTTTTGCGGGCGAAAAATACTTAGTAATGAAAGCATCTTTGCACTTATTCCAAGAATCGATACTATTGCGAGGCAAAGAAGAAAACCAAATTTTGGCACGATCTCGCAAAGAAAACGGGAATAATTTCAACTTCACAACATCATTGTCCACATCTTTTTTCTTTTGCATATCGCATAATTCCACGAATGTGTTAAGATGGGACGCGGCATCCTCATTAGGAGTACCAGAAAATTGCTCTTTCATAACAAGATTCAGCAAAGCAGTATTAATATCACAAGTCTCCGCACTAGTGGCGGGAGGAGCAATCGGAGTGCTAAGAAAATCATTGTTGTTGGTATTTGAGAAATCACACAACTTGGTGTTCTCTTGAGTCATTGTGACTTCGCAACAAGATCGCACTCAAAAACAGATCCGGCAAGAAAACGGCGAACGAAAAAGAGGGCGAATAAAACGGCAATTTTTTGTGAAGTGGGGGAGAGGAAAACGAGAGGCAAATGGCAAATAATGTAAATTGCGAGGAGATGAGATTTGTGATTAGGAACCTGGTAGATGTTGATGATGTCTCCCCGGCAACGGCGCTAGAAATTCCTTTTGATGTCTGCTAGAACTACGTCGGTATTTTCCCAAAGAGGAAGGGATGATGCAGCACAGCGACGGTAGGTATTTTCCTCAGTGATGAGACCAAGGTTGTCGAACCAGTAGGAGAACCACGCAACACTACGTGAACGGCACCTGCACACAAATAACAAATACTCGCAACCCGACGTATTAAAGGGGTTGTCAATCCCTTTCGGGCAACGGCGCCAGAAATGGCTAGTGGACGGGAGAAAGTTGTAATAGATTGGATAAATAGATCTCGAATAAATGCAAAATAAAATAAAGTGCAGCAAGGTATTTTTTGGGGTTTTGGAAATATAGATCTGAAAACAAAAGCAAATAAAAATAGATCGTAAAGGCAAATATATTAAAGAAGAGACCCGGGGGCCGTAGGTTTCACTAGTGGCTTCTCTCGAGAAAAATAGCAAACGGTGGGAAAACAATTACTGTTGGGCAATTGATAGAACTTCAAATAGTCATGATGATATCCAGGCAATGATCATTATATAGGCATCACGTCAAAGATTAGTAGACCGACTCCTGCCTGCATCTACTACTATTACTCCACACATCGATCGCTATCCAGCATGCATCTAGTGTATTAAGTTCATGGAGAAACGGAGTAATGCTATAAGAACGATGACATGATGTAGACAAGATCTATTTATGTAGAAATAGACCCCATCTTGTTATCCTTAATAGCAACGATACATACGTGTCGTTTCCCTTTCTGTCACTGGGATCAAGCACCGTAAGATCGAACCCATTACAAAGCACCTCTTCCCATTGCAAGATAAATAGATCAAGTTGGCCAAACAAAACCCAAATATCGAAGAAGAAATACGAGGCTATAAGCAAGCATGCATATAAGAGATCAATGAAGACTCAAATAACTTTCATGGATAAAAATATAGATCTGATCATAAACTCAAAGTTCATCGGATCCCAACAAACACACCGCAAAAAAGAGTTACATCATATGGATCTCCAAGAGAGCATTGTATTGAGAATCAAACGAGAGAGAGAAAGTCATCTAGCTACTAACTACGGACCCGTAGGTCTACAAAGAACTACTCACGCATCATCGGAGAGGCACCAATGGGCATGATGAACCCCTCCGAGATGGTGTCTAGATTGGATCTGGTGTTTCTGGAACTTGCGGCGGCTGGAATTGATTTTCGTCGACTCCCCTAGGGTTTCTGGAATATTGGGGTATTATAGAGCAAAGAGGCGGTGCGGGAGGCCACCGAGGTGGGCACAACCCACCTGGGCGCGCCTGGGCCTCCAGGCGCACCCTGGTGGGTTGTGCCCCCCTCGGGGCACCCCCCAGGTGCTTCTCCAGCCCACTGGATGTCTTCTGGTCCAAAAAAATCCACAAAAAGTTTCGCTCCGTTTGGACTCTGTTTGGTATTGATTTCCTGCGATGTAAAAAACATGCAGAAAACAGCAACTGGCACTGGGCACTATGTCAATAGGTTAGTACCAAAAAATGATATAAAATGACTATAAAATGATTGTAAAACATCCAAGAATGATAATATAACAGCATGGAACAATCAAAAATTATAGATACGTTGGAGACGTATCAAGACACTACTAGGAAATAGCTTATAGGTAGAACCTTAACAGTAGCGAGGGAACAAGGCCACCGCTACTGCTACTTAGCGGTAGCGCTGGGTATAGTCTAGCGCTATAGGTAATTCTATAGCAATAGCGCGGGCCGGCCACCTTAACGCTGCTGCTAAGTGGTCCCCACCTTACCCACTGAGGGCTACCCTTAGTAGTAGCGTGTCCTAGCAAACACTCGCTACTGCTAAACTTATAGCAGTAGCGCAGGCCTAAGACACAGCGCTACCACTATGGGTGTACTATGCCGCCAGGCGGGCCCAATTAGCAGTAGCGTTGGACGGTTATCCAGCGCTACTGATATGGCCTTTAGCAGTAGTGTTGTCCCTTAAAGTGTGCCGTTGCTAAGCCCATGTTATCTTCCCCGCGCGGCCGCCCCTCACTCTCCCTCTCCACTCTCTCCCCCGCACCGTCGTTGCCCGCCGCCGCTCCTGATCCTCCTCCACCGAGGTAGCTCCTCCCTCACTCCTTCCACCTCCCTCTCCCTCCCTCCCTCATGCCTCCTCCCTCCCACCTCCCTCTCCCTGCCTCATCCATCCTCCTCCTCCCTCCCACCTTCCTCCCTGCCTCATCCATCCTCCACCTCCCTCCCTGCCTCGTCCGTCCTCCTCCTCCCTTCCTCCCTCCACCTCCCTCCCTTCCTCCCTCATCCCTCCCTTCGCTCCTCCCTCTGTTTTTGAAATTTTAGTAATAGAAATTTTTAGTAATAGAAATGTATTGGAATGCTATATGAGAAAAATTTAGGTATCAAATTTAGTAATAGAAGTTTGTAGTAAGAAAATTCAGGTATAGCAATTTTAGTAATAGAATATTTTAGTAAGTGTTGAATAGAGTAGAACTAGGGTATTTAGTTATGTCAATCTCACATTGCCAAATTTAGAGAGAGAGAGAGAGAGACCTACTTTCTTGAAGAACTAGCTAGGGTATTTAGTTATGCTTCTTGTCCGAATGAAATGTTCGGATTATAAGATATATTGAAATGTTTTTGTCAATATTGAACCATTGAAATGCAATGAGCACCAAGTTTGAATGCTCATGTGTGGCGCAGGGTAGATCACCGAAGAGCCGGTCGACGATGCCCAGAAGATCACCGACGACACCCGCGTCCGGTCGCCAACCAGTGTCTATAGTGAGTAAACATGGTCTATATATATATATATGTGTGTGTGTGTGTGTGTGTGTGTGTGCTTGCCCTAGTGGCCTATGTTTGTAGGGAACACCTCCGATTGACCTATGCAAGTTTTCATAGATGTTTTTATAGATGTAGTAGTAGTAGATGAGTAGCTGTGACAATGTGAAGCTACTTTTTTTTTGAAATGATAATTGATTCAGATAGCATTTCAAGTTTAAACATATTTGTATGTGTATGGACATCTTTGTATCGCAGGGAAAATCCGAGTGGCCTATGTTTTGCTGGAGTGTTGATTCATTTTCGTTCCAGCAAATTTCAGGCGCTCGATATGTCCTATTTTAGCAAAGGTCATGCCGGATTTTTTCCGTGAATTTTAGCAAGACTTGTGCTATAAAGTAGGAAATATCGAGTGCCTGTGACTTGCCGGAACAGGAATTAGATGACATTCTGGCAAACCATATGTCATTTTTTATGTCATTACTCGATATATGTAACGGGTTGAGTATCATTCTGTTGGGCTCCTTGTGTGACTTTCGATCTGCTCTTTAAGGAAGGATGTCGACTGTTGTCGTGGGGGTCGCTTCTCTTCCTTCTTCTCATGATATACCTTGGTAATGCACAAAGAAGGAGGGGAAGCGACCATCACCGACGGTCGAAATATCTGTGAGGGAGTGTCCACCATATACTGTCGAAATATGAGAGAGGAAGAATCCCGACTGTTGTCATGGGGGTCGCTTCTCCTTCGTTCTTGTGTGCTATACATTTTGGTGTAATGCACTCGGGGACAAAGGGAGGAGCGACCATCACCAACGGTCAAATATATCAGAGAGGGAGTGCCCACCATATACACCACGTGAGATGAGAGTTTTCAAGGAAAGACTCGACAGACCGAAAGTCAACCCGTGGTGAATAATATTGGTCTGTGTGTTGAGTTCCTGTTATGTGCCGTCGATTTTTAATATTTGACTTATGAACACAGGAAATGTCTGACGATGATAGGATCCTTGAGTGCGACTACTGTGAAGACGACCGGGGTATGTGCGACAGGCTGCCTCATCTGCAAAACGGTAGGTGCTTCATCATCGTGCTGCAGGAGACTTTCGACGTTTTTACGGTACATAACGACAACTAGTATTTTTTTTCGTAATTAAGCATGGCTTGTGATTTTTGGCTTCAACGTGTAATTTCTATTTTTTACAATTTGAATAGTACATTCCATGTCATGCAAGACCGTATGTCTTGGAAAAGCTCGATTTCAAAGATAGGGAGAGTACGGAGACGAAGAAAGCTCAGCTTAAGATGAAGCATCGTTTCACTTTTCTGGTTAGGCTATTTAATGGAGCGAATAGCTCACATTTTGGTCGCTCAACTTGGAGAGGACTATGCAAGGCCTAAGAATTTAAGGAGGATATGAAAATAATCTTCGATATTCGGCCGAAGATGAAATTGAAGATAATATCGACATTTGGGTGGATGCGGACACACTTCCATTCCTACTTCTTTGTGAGTTTGTCAAAAAAAATTGTTAAGTAATTTATATTGTTTATTTAAAAATCATTGATGGCTTATTTCCGTTGACAGCTTATTTCCATTCTTCAAGAAATGTACGGAAGGTAGTAGACAAAACCTACTACACTGATGGCTCCGAACTAACTTACGAGGAGAGAAATCATCTTGTCTCATTTATTACTGATGTTGAGACTTTCAATAACAATTATGAAACTCCTCCACATTATGGTCAATATGTGTCACTAGTCCACGTGTTGAACTACAACAACATCCATGGAAATGGCATGGTAAGATTTTTTTACTATTATGACACCAGTGCATCTTTTGCATATATTCTTCTAAAGTTAAACTACATTGCTAACTACGTTATTATTATGTTCTTCAATAGAAAACACCGAAGGATTGTGTGCCTCATCTGATGCATATAAAAGGTGACATTGATATTATTAGCTTATGGCCAAGTCTGCCTACGGTTCTCCACCGTGCATACATGATTTCTCGGACAGATGAAGATCTCACAATCAAAGGATGGAGAAAAGTTATGAATGATCGCAGGGAGCTACTTGGAGGCAACATGGTGCGAAGCCCACGAATTGGAGACAGGTTGATCTCCATTCTCCATAATGGAGAGTCAAGGGCTGTCCTGTTTTATGCTATTTTACCTTAGAGAGGGTAGCAGGTCCTTAGCTAGTACTCATCATGTGCTAAGAACAATTAACTAGTGTTGGTTATGACTATGATGACGAGGAGGAGTTGTTATTATGATGATGATGATGAGTGATGTGCTAGAATGATGAGTTGTTAGATAACTATGATGATGATGAGTATGACTTGTTATTATGATAATGATGATGAGTTATTATTATGATGGTGATGCTGAGTTGTTATATCATTATGATCATGATGAGTTATTATATCAGTGGGTGAAAGAAATGTGGATTGGATGATTATCAGTTATTATATCATTGGGTGAAAGATACGCTAATAACTCATCATCATCTAATCCGCATTTCTTTCACCCAATGATATAATAACTTATCATCATAATAAAATCATATGATGAGACTACTGTATAAAATCTGTACAAATATAATGCAAATACGCAAAAAAAATACAGAAAACTATAGCAGTAGCGTTGGTTGAGTCAACGCTACTGCTAGTTAGGATATCAGTAGTGCTGGTTGGACCCACACTACTGCTAGGTAGGGGTAGCAGTAGCGCTGGTTGATCCCATGCTACTGCTAAACATTAGTTGTAGCGTCGTAGCAGTAGCGCCGTCACCAGTGCTACTGCTAGGCTTCCATCCAGCGCTACTACTAGGGTTTTCCCTAGTAGTGAGAGCCTTCGTGAATGTTGTGAAGGGGCCTGCTCAACATTTCCGCCGCAATGCCAAAAAGCATATTACTGTCATTGTAAAGGTTAAAATGTCAAGGTAATTAGAGGTGTGAGTAAAAGCCTCAATTCCACGCTTTTGATATTGGTAGGGGAATAACGGAGAACCCTTGGCGAGAACGCGTCCACGGGAAAACCCGTGAGAACCGGCGAGGAGAAACTACGGTAGTGACATAGAGTAGAACATATTCTGTACCTAGATCCTCACAACTACAAATATAAAGAGTGGCTCAAGTATCCAGCTAGGACTATGCTACAACATATGTTGCGATAAACACATACCAATGGGAATTTTGAACTCCCTGAAACATCTTAATCATCTGCAAGTTCCAATGCTTTATTCACTTTGATGCACTCATTTTATTTTCTTTATGTTATTTACTTTTAGTCCGCACACCACTTGATACGTCCATTTTGCATCATGCTTTTATGTTGATATTTATTGCATTATGGGTTGTTATTACACATTATGGCACAATACTTATGCCTTTTCTCTCTCTTATTTTACAAGGTTTACACAAAGAGGGAGATGCCGGCAGCTGGAATTCTGGACCGGAAAGGAGCAAATCTGAGTGACCTATTCTGCACAACTCCAAAGGTCCTGAAAATTTATGGAGAATTATTTTGGAATATATAAAAATTATTGGGCGAAGAAAATACCAGAGGGGACCCACCAGGTGGCCACAAGCCTGGGGGGTGCGCCCTACCCCCTGGGCGCGCCCCTAGGGCTTGTGGGCCCCCTGGCAGGTCTCCAGTGTCCATCTTCTTCTATATGAAGGGGTTTTACCTGGAAAAAATCAGAAGGAAGCTTTCGGGACGAAGCGCCGCCGTCTCGAGGTGGAACCTGGGCAGAAGCAATCTAGGGCTCCGGCGGAGCTGTTCTGCCGGGGAAACTTCCCTCCGGGAGGGGGAAAGCGAAGCCATCGTCATCACCAACGATCCTCTCATCTAGAGGGGGTCAATCTCCATCAACATCTTCACCAGCACCATCTCCTCTCAAACCCTAGTTCATCTCTTGTATTCAATCTTTTTCTCAAAACCTCAGATTGGTACCTGTGGGTTGCTAGTAGTGTTGATTACTTCTTGTAGTTGATGCTAGTTGGTTTATTCGGTGGAAGATCATATGTTTAGATCCTTAATGATATTCAATACCCCTCTAATCTTGAACATGAATATGCTTTGTGAGTAGTCACGTTTGTTCCTGAGGACATGGGAGAAGTCTTGTTATAAGTAATCATGTGAATTTGGTATTCGTTCGATATTTTGATGAGATGTATTTTGTCTTTCCTCTAGTGGTGTTATGTGAACGTCGACTACATAACACTTCACCATGATTTGGGCTTAGGGGAAGGCATTGGGAAGTAATAAGTAGATGATGGGTTGCTAGAGTGACAGAATCTTAAACCCTAGTTTATGTGTTGCTTCGTAAGGGGCTGATTTGGATCCACATGTTTCATGCTATGGTTAGATTTATCTTAATTCTTCTTTCATAGTTGTGGATGCTTGCGAGAGGGGTTAATCATAAGTGGGAAGCTTGTCCAAGTAAGTACAGCACCCAAGCACCGACCCACCCACATATCAAATTATCAAAGTAACGAACGTGAATCATATGAGCATGATGAAAACTAACTTAACAATAATTCCCATGTGTCCTCGGGAGCTCTTTGCTTTATATAAGAGTTCGTCCAGGCTTATCCTTTGCTACAAAAAGGATTGGGCCACCTTGCTGCACCTTTGTTACATTTGTTACTTGTTACCCGTTACGAATTATCTTATCACAAAACTATCTGTTACCGATAATTTCAGTGCTTGCAGAGAATACCTTGCTGAAAACCGCTTGTCATTTCCTTCTGCTCCTTGTTTGGTTCGACACTCTTACTTATCAAAAGAACTATGATAGATCCCCTATACTTATGGGTCATCAAGACTCTTTTCTAGCGCTGTTGCCGGGGAGTGAAGCGCCTTTGGTAAGAGGAATTTGGTAAGGAAACATTTATATTACGTGCCAAAATTTACTGTCACTTGTCACTATGGAACACCATCCTTTGAGGGTTTGTTCGGGGTATCTTCACCTCGACCGGAAGAACAAAGAGTTGCCCCTCAACCTACTACCCCCACTGAAAATATTTATTATGAAATTCCTTCAGGTATGATAGAGAAACTGCTAGCTAATCCTTAATTACGCAGGAGATGGAACATTACATCATGATATGCATCTAATCTATTTGGATGAAGTTTGTGGATTATTTAAGCTTGCACGTTTGCCCAAGGATAAAGTCAAGAAGAAGGTCTTCCCTTTATCTTTGAAGGAGAAGGCATTGACATGGTATAGGCTATGCGATGATATTGGGACTTGGAATTACAACCGATTGAAATTGGAATTTCATCAGAAGTTTTATCGTATGCATCTGGTTCATCGTGATCGGAATTATATACATAATTTTTGGCCTCGTGAAGGAGAAAGTATCGCTCAAGCTTGGGGGAGGCTTAAGTCAATGTTATATTCATGCCCCAATCATGAGCTCTCAAGAAAAAATATTATTCAGAACTTTTATGCTCGGCTTTCTCGTAATGATCAATCCATGCTCGATACTTCTTGTACTGGTATACTTCAGAACTCTGAAGATTGGGAGCTCGACGAAGGTAAGGAGTCAAGTATAAACCTTAAGTTTGATTGTGTTAAATCTTTTATGGATACCTATGCTTTTCGTGAATTTAGCACTAAGTATCACTACTAGGAAAACAATTTTTAACAACGATAAATATGGTCGTTAAAAGTCGGATTGTGGTCGTTAAAGGTCATTAACGATCACAATCTGCTGGTCGTAGTAGGCTCCGTCGTTAAAAGTATAACGACCACATACCTTTTGTGGTCGTTATTCTTGTAACGACGGGATGGTGTGTCATCATCAATCCCAAGGCAATAACGACCACAATTATAGTATTAGCAAGCACTTCTATTATCGCTAATAATGTTATCATGGTGACCAGAGTATCGTTGCCGGCCACTCTTGTCACCACTTTGATATACTTCAGAACCACTTATATTTAGTATAACATTCCCTTCAACGATCACTTTATGCAACATTGAACATTTGAATTTTAACATCCACAATAATGTAGAAACAAAATAATCTGAATTGAAAGGATCATAGCCTCTTTTATTAATAGAAATAGCAAAATTCCAACTTACAATTCTTAAATTAAAATATCATTTAAGACATTTGAGTCAAAAACACTCCTTATATGAACAATGTACTTGCTCTTATCTATTTGGAAAAGAAGACAACTAGAAAAGATAATATTTATCAATCTTCAATCGAGGGACACCATCGTTGTTTGAATAGTTATCATTCTTCATCGGTGGATACAACGCGGTTTGATGCTTCCATATCTTACTGTGGACCATCAATCCTACAAAATGTTGAGTAGTTTATGAAAGTCAGACCTTGTAAATAAATTGGCACAAAGTATAACTGCATATAAATTCAATGTACAAAAACAACTTACTTGATAATGCTGGCATTTGTGAGAACTTAGAAATAAGCCGCTTAATTTCCTCTTCTTGCATATGAGCCTATGTGTAACCCTTTTTCTACTGAAATCTGCTAACTCACTTGATTTCTCTGGCAAGGTCCGCCTAGCAATATCTTGGTGTACCAGTCCAGACTTGTTCAACTATGAGTAGCATCTTTCCCAAGCCAATGCTGGCAAGTTTCCAAACCTGTGATGATTCATTGTGAAAACCTATACATAAAGCGTTATTTTGAAGTGTGCACAAAGGCTGTAAATAAAATTAAATAAGTGAATGTCGATGTACTGAAAATGAATTACTGAATGCTAAATCAAATAAAGTGAGTACAGAACTACTTGTTTCACTGTTTATTAATAAGGTAAAAGCTAAAATATGAAGAAAATTGATTACTACAGGTTAAGACTAAAGATTCCATGCTTGTTGTCTTTCTTCATCCCATGCTCTTTGTTAAATACATGAATCCAGTTGCAACGTAATAATGTAACATGCCTTCCACCTAAATATTGCAGCTTGAATATCTCTGTCAAAGTGTCAATATGCCATAATATTCTACTGTATTACCATTATCCCCTTCTTCTGAAAGTACAGCCACCCCACTGTTATGTGTGCAAAGGAGTCTATCTCAACTCTAAACAGGATATCTGAATCCATTCATGTTATAGCCAATAAAACATGTTGCATTTTTCAATGGACCACGTGATAGTGCCAAAAGGTCTTCGGTGAGCTCACTCTTATCATCTTCGTGCAAGCTAGCTGCCGATGGAGTTATACTGAAATGTACGTGCATATGTATGTAAATACACACTTTATTCTGGAACCTTGTCTTACCTTCTCTTTGAACCACTGATTGAACTTCTGGTTCCACATGGTGGTAAATTGTTGCAGTGAACATCCATCTTGACTGCTGGAGTACTCACTACAATAATACAAAGCTTAATTAAGCTGGTCATGGAAATATCCGACCAATCAATACAGTGCATGAAGACCCCGCAACAAAAACAACAGAGGAAGGAGCAATACCAACAAACCTGCAACGAAATCGCATTGGCGAATGGTGGATGTGCAGGCGGCAGCGCCGGCACACTGGGGTCGAGGCTACTGGCCGCGTGCAAACGGCAGTGCGGAAGCGCCCGGGCCAGGGTTGAGGCGACCGGTGAGGTGCAGGCTGCAGCGCGGGCGCACTGGGGTCGAGGCTACCGGCGACATGCAGACGGCAGCGCGGATGCGCTCGGGCCAGGGTCAAGACGACCGGCGAGGTGTAGGCTGCAGCACGGGCGCACCGGGGTCGAGGCTATCGGCGACGTGCAGACGGCGGCGCGGACGCGCCGGGCCAAGGTCGAGGCGACCGGCAGCTGAAGGGAGATGCGACCCATGGACTATGAGGTGTCGTAGATTGAGCAGGGTAGGGGAGGCGAGGAGAACGAGACGCATGGAGATGGATCTAACAGATTAAATATTTTTTGGTTGTTATAGAGGGTTATCTAATGGAAATTGCCAACACTTTGCGGTAAAAATATTCAGCTATCCCGCTCTCTTTTATTCTAGAGGAGGGATAAAGCAGGGATAATGGAAAGTGGTTTTTTTAACACAAGGAGAGGTGAGTTTGTTAGAGCATTGTACGTGCAAACCCATATCACCACAATAACGACTAGGGGTGGGCACACTCACACCGAAAACCGAAAAACCGAACCGAACCGAACCGATTTAACCGATTTATGTGTTTATTCGGTGTATGGTTTTTTGGTTCGGTGGCAATTTTATTTTCTATTCGGTGTTCGGTGCAATTTCGGTTTCATGCGGTCACAAACCGAAATCACCGAAGAAACCGTTGTTTTTTACGATGGCCACCCTGCCCGTACGTGATTGTGGCTGTGACCTGTGAGCGGCTGAGCGCAGCCCATTTGTCCTTCGGCCCAACATCCTCTGATTTGCCTAATGTATAGATATATATAATCATCCGATGTTTACATGTACGTGAAACCCTAGTCACCGCCCATCGCTCGATCCTTTCGTCAGGCGGCGCCCTCTCCTCTCCAACCCTAGACGCCAGATCAGCTACTCATCGAGTCGGCTCCGGCGAGTCGGCGTTCGGCAGTCAGCATTAAATCCTGTGGTTGAGACGGACGTAAGCCATCCGCTTGCTTCTCCAAGTTCTAATCTCTCAAATCTCAGTACAAGTAGCTATTTGCTTTTGCTGCTACATAAGTGAGACTATTTGATATATTTACGTACGTGAGACTTTATTCACTATCCATTTATACATATAGCAAAGTTGTGTCTTTCATTACAGCCAACGATGTGACATTTTAAGTATCATATATTCATATTTTCTGTTAAGGTTGCTAGCTCTTGTGATTATTATTTGTATATTTTGTGCAATGCAAATAGCTGCTCATATAAGTGGTGGCTCTGATTGGTGCACGTACTTCGGTTTTCCGGTTAACCGAATAAACCGAACCGATATATTTAGGTTAATATGGTTCGGTTGCTAATTTTTGTGTGATTATTTCGGTTGCCATTTCTCTAAAACCGAAATTATAAAAAACCGAATAAACCGAACCGTAATAACCATATTAACCGAACGCCCAGCCCTAATAACGACCGCCTACTTAGCAACGGGTAATCCGGTGGTTGTTGAAGGTATTACGTAGGCTGATTCGATCGTGCGGGAACTCAAATCATGTGTTCAACGACCAACAGTTTTTGGGCACCGTCGTTAATGCCAGCTTTTGTAGTAGTGTATGGACTTGACTCTGAGATAATAGCTTCTTTCTATGAATCATTTGCTACTCATGTTGATCTCCCTAAGGAGAAGTGGTTTAAATATCATCCTCCTATTGAAGTAAAAATAGTAGAACCTATTAAATCTGAAGAGGAAACTATTACTTATAATGTTGATCCTGTTATTCCTAGTGCTTATATTGAGAAACCACCTTTCCCTGTTAGGATGAAAGAACATGCTAAAGCTTCAGCTGTGGTTCGTAAGAGTTATACTAGAACACCTACACCCCCTGAACAAAGTAAAATTGAACCTAGTATTGCTATGGTTAAAGATCTCTTGGTCGATAATATTGATGGACATGTTATTTATTTCTGTGATGAAGCTGCTAGAATTGCTAAACCCGATGAAAAAGATAAACATAGACCTGTTGTTGGCATGCCTGTTGTTTATGTTAAAATAGGAGATCATTGTTATCATGGCTTGTGTGATTTGGGTTCTAGTGTGAGTGCAATTCCTTTTACTTTATACCAAAAAAATATGAATGATATTGCACCTGCTGAAATAGAAGATATTGATGTTACTATTAAGCTTGCCAATAGAGATACTATATTACCAATTGGGATTGTTAGAGATGTTGAAATCTTGTGTGGAAAAATAAAATACCCTACTGATTTTCTAGTTCTTGGTTCCCCACAAGATGATTTTTGTCCCATTATATTTGGTAGACCTTTCTTGAATACTGTTAATGCTAAAATAGATTGTGAGAAAGAAACTGTTAGTATAAGTTTCGGGGTGTGTCTCATGAGTTTAATTTCACCAAATTTTGTAGACAACCCCATGATAAAGAATTTCCTAGTAAAGATGAAATTATTGGTCTTGCTTCTATTGCCATGCCTCCTACTGATTCTTTAGAACAATATTTGCTAGACCATGAAAATGATATGTTCATGAATGAAGAAAGGAATTAGATGAGATTTTCTTTAAGCAAATGCTTGTTTTGAAACACAACTTGCCAGTTGAGACTCTTGGAGATCCTCTACCACCCAAGAGTGATCTTGTGTTTGATCTTAAACAATTACCTGATACTTTGAAATATGCTTATCTCGATGAGAAAAGGATATATCATGTTATTATTAGTGCTAACCTTTCAGAGCATAAGGAAAAGAAATTATTGAAAACTCTAAAGAAGCATTGTGCAGCTATTGGATATACTCTGGATGATCTTAAGGGCATTAGCCCCACTCTATGTCAGCACAAAATTAATATGGAACCTGATGCTAAACCTGTTGTTGATCACCAGCGACGGTTGAATCCAAAGATGAAGGAAGTGGTAAGAAATGAAATACTAAAGCTTCTGGAAGCAGGTATAATTTATCCTATAGCTGATAGTAGATGGGTAAGTCATGTCCATTATGTCCCTAAAAAGGGAGGTGTTACCGTTGTTCCTAATGATAAAAATGAATTGATTCCGCAAAGAATTGTCACAGGTTATAGAATGGTAATTGATTTTAGAAAATTAAACAAAGCCACTAGGCAAGATAATTATCCTCTACCCTTTATTGATCAAATGCTAGAAAGACTATCAAAACATACACACTTCTGCTTTCTAGATGGTTATTCTGTGTTTTTCCAAATACCTGTGTCACAAGAGGATCAAGAAAAAACTACTTTTACTTGCCCTTTCGGTACCTTTGCTTATAGACGTTTGCCTTTTGGTTTATGTAATGCACCTGCTACTTTTCAAAGATGTATGACTGCTATATTCTCTGACTTTTGTGAAAAGATTGTAGAGGTTTTCATGCATGATTTTTCTGTTTACGGAACTTCTTTTGATGATTGCTTAAGCAACCTTGATCGAGTTTTGCAGAGATGTGAAGAAACTAATCTTGTCTTGAATTGGGAGAAGTGCCACTTTATGATTAATGAAGGTATTGTCTTGGGGCATAAAATCTTCAAAAGAGGTATTGAAGTTGATAAAGCTAAAGTTGATGCTATTGAAAAAATGCCTTGTCCTAAAGATATCAAAGGCATAAAAAGTTTCCTTGGCCATGCTGGTTTCTATAGGAGATTTATTAAAGACTTCTCTAAAATTTCTAGGCCTCTTACTAATCTCTTGCAAAAGAATGTTCCATTTGTTTTTGATGATGATTGTGTAGAAGCATTTGAAATACTTAAGAAAGCCTTAATTACTGCACCTATTGTTCAACCACCTAATTGGAACCTACCCTTTGAAATTATGTGTGATGCTAGTGATTTTGTTGTTGGTGCTGTCCTAGGACAAAGAGTTGATAAGAAATTAAATGTTATCCATTATGCTAGTAAAACTCTAGACAGTGCTCAAAGAAATTATGCTACTACTGAAAAAGAATTTTTAGCAGTTGTATTTGCTTGTGATAAGTTCAGATCTTACATTGTTGATTCTAAAGTAACTGTTCACACCTCATGCTGCTATTCAATATCTTATGGAAAAGAAAGATGCTAAACCTAGACTTATTAGATGGGTTCTCTTACTACAAGAATTTGATTTGCATATTATTGATAGAAAAGAAGCTGAGAACCCCGTAGCAGACAGCTTGCCTAGGTTAACAAATATTCTTGATGACCCACTACCTATTGATGATAGCTTCTCTGATGAACAATCACTGGTACCGTATCGTGCTATACAAACGGTTTTTAACCCCTTTCCGCGACGGCATTTGGAACCGTCGCCTAGTGAGTGATGGCGATAGGGGGGTCCTTCCCACACGACCCAGAAACTGTCGGGGATAGGCGAGCAGCTACTGACGATCGCCATAGAATAAACGTATGAGAAGCCGCCCCAGTCCCACACGTTACATCTCGACGTTACGTTTCTGATGAGAGAGACATCCCAAACGATTACGCCGCTATAGTCGTGTGAAAAAGGTGGACATCAACATTTAATCTACCGATATGTTTGTTATAGGTACGTTATCGCACACGGTTCAAGAATGTAAAATGTGTGCGGTGCCTCTACTAACGCCAACGTGTCCATTTTCATAACTGTGTACGATTGGTATTCCTATCACACACGCACACTGGTTTGAAAACGTTTGCCGTATTACCATGAATCGCACACGCATATGAGACGAAACCGTGTGTGCGTCCGTCGGGCATCGCAAACGTTTCACGTCAAAGAACCGTCCGTTCTCTATTTTTCATCACACACGTTGTTTTCTTTCTAACCGTGTGCACATTATTTTATTCGCTCCTGTATAATTTTATTTTTCCCTGTAATTTATTATTCGAATTGGAAATTTTGAAATATGAAACGTGGAATTCAAATTCTTAGCACAATGGTTCAACAACGAATCCATAAATAAAATTGTCAGTACAATATGTTCAGTAATTACAGGATTAGACATCAATTAACTATGATGAACCACAATATTTAGAGGCGGTAAAGATGAAGAGACAAGTGTAAATCATTTTGACTGCCGATGGTGTTGAAGAAGCGGAATGCCCATAATGTGCCTTCCTGCATGCCATAGGCACGAACAACTTTTGTCCAACCCCTTGTGACGATCGCCCGCCCATCCTTCACCGCCTTCAGGAAGACTTCTAGAGCATTATCATGGTAGCTTGAATTATATACTTTAACCTTAGTTGCCTCCACTCCGGTCATGTAGTTTGCAAGGTAATCATCAGTAAATAGCTTCAGAAACCACTGAAAAGAGAAAAATATCAGATACTGAGGTCTAATAGAGAAACTTGTTGTGGGCAGGGGGGAAAGGCAACATATTACTTACCATCCTAAAGTTCACTGTTGTCTTGGACAAAGTGTAAATAAAGAGCTTAATTCCCATCACCCGTTTCTTTCGCCTAACAATCTTTTTTAGTTTCCTCACTTGACGCTTGTTCATGAATATCTCATTGCCCCATACGCAAAAGAGATCGAAGCGTGGATCAGTACCGCTCATATATGTACCTACAAGCAACCAGTAAATGTTAGAAGCTAAACTGAGATTGCACAAATGATGTAAAATACAACTACCTACGTTCCTAAGTACAAGTATTTTTAGAGATTTCAATATGAACTATATACAGATGTATATAGAATTATAGAAATAGTTTAGATTAGAATCTAGATTCACTCATTTTTCTCCTTATGTAGTCTATATTGGAATCTCTAAAAATACTTATATTAAGGAACAGATGGTGTATAAGACATGGGATGCAGCTAACCTCGACGGCAAACAACAGCATCGCCCATTGTAGCCCTGTGTAAGTACATGGAAAGCCAATGTTAACTACAACAGGGTTAACATTCACCAAAAATAGCAAATGGTAATAAAACGGCAGCATATGTAGTGATATCTTCATTGCGAAAGAGTAGCACGGTAGCAAAGGGACGGATTAAAAAATGGATACAACTGTTAATTGCAACAGTCTTAACAGCATCCTAAGTCATGTTTTGTAAGTTTATAGCCATTGAAATACAACTGTTTAAAAATGGATACAACTGTTAATTGCAACAGGCTTAATAGCCATTGAAACCGGTATTGATAAAAATGCAATTGGCAGAGTTAAACATCACAAGGCAGGTGCTGCCAGAAGAGAGAATGGCCCAGTTGTCTATAAAAAGGTAGGGAAAATAGCTAAAACGTGTTAGGCATGTTTACTACAACATGCTTAATACATCGACCGTACAAAACATAGCCATTAATTGCAACTGGTATTGGTAAAATTTAACTGGTGAGTTCATACTTGGTAAGTCCTGAGAGGTAGTTGCTGGGGCACTTCATCTTGGCCAGAGCCCGCCCAAAGTCAGTGGCGGCGGAGGCGAGCTCTTCCTCCGGGTCGAAGCGTGGATCAGTGTCGCCGACATGTGTACCTAGAAGAAGCAAGTAAATGTTAGAAGCCAAACTGCAATTGCACAAATGATGTAAAATACTGTAAGACATGGGATGCAGCTAACCTCGATGGCAAACAACAGCATCGCCCGTTATGGCCTTGCGTAAGTATATGGAAAGGCATGTTAAGTACAACAGAGTTAGCATCCACCAAAAATAGCAAATGGGCAGCATCTCTAGTATATCTTCATTGCAGAGAGTAGCATGGTAGCAAAGGGACAGATTAAAAAATGGATACAACTGTTAATTGCAACAGGCTTAATAGCATCCTAAGTCATGTTTTGTAAGTTTGTAGCCATTGAAATACAACTGTTTAAAAATGGATTCAACTATTAATTGCAACAGGCTTAATAGCCATTGTAACCGGTACTGATAAAAATGCAATTGGCAGAGTTAAACATCACAAGGCAGGTGTTGCCAGAGCAGAGAATGGCCTAGTTGTCTATAAAAAGGTAGGGAAAGTAGCTAAAACATGTTAGGAATATTTACTACAACATGCTTAATACATCGACCGTACAAAACATAGCCATTAATTGCAACTGGTATTGGTAAGATTGAACTGGTGAGTACATACTTGGTAAGTCCTGAGAGGTAGTTGCTGGGGCACTTCATCTTGGCCAGAGCCCGCCCAAAGTCAGCGGCGGCAGAGGTGAGTTGTTCCTCCGGGTCGAAGTGTGGATCAGTGCCACTGACATGTGTACCTACAGGCAACCAGTAAATGGTAGAAGTTAAAATGCAATTGCACAAATGATGTGAAATACTGTAAGACATGGGATGCAGCTAACCTCGACGGCAAACAACAGCATCGGCCGTTATGACCCTGCGTAAGTACATGGACAGGCATGTTAAGTACAACAGGGTTAGCATCCACCAAAAATAGCAAATGGGCAGCATCTCTAGTGATATCCTGAGTCATGTATTGTAAGTTTGTTGCTGGTATTGGTGAAATTGAGCTGGACAGTTAATACTTGAACATCACACAGTGTGCAGTACTGAAATAAACAAGGCACGAACATGCTTAATACATCAACCGTACAAAACATAGCCATTGCAAGTGGTATTGGTAAGATTTAGCTGGTCAAATCATACCTGTTAAGTCCTGGGGGTAGTCGCTGGGGCACTTCATCTGGGTCAGAGCCTGCACCATGTCGGCGGCGGCGGAGGCGAGGTGTTCCTCCGGGTCAACACGCACAGCGGCCATCGCGCCATGGACCGCCATCAGCTCCTCGACCTCCACGTGATATGTGGTTGGGCTTGCGCGGCGATGCTCTGGAGGTAGGGGCGGTGGGGATTTGGAGGCATGAGGATGTTTCGCAGGCGCCATTTAAGCAATCAGGTCAGGGCCGTGATAGAGATCGGTGGGTTACCTGACTGGATCCGAGCAGAACGTAGATGTGGTTGAAGCTGTGGTTGCGGCGGCAGCGGTTTGAGCTGCCGGTAGGGGGAGGGGGGAGATACTGAGGAAATTTGATGGGTGGGGATGTGGTTGGAGGAATAAATTCTGAAATCGCGCGCCTAATGAAAATTTCGCTGCGAAACTTGAAAATTGGGCGGGGGAAACACACAACGCAGACGAAGCGCGTAATATACTCGTGTGCGAGAAAAGAGAAAATTGGCAGATCCCGTCTCCAAAAAAATGTACACGTGTAGTTGATTTTTTCGGTCAATGGTACGCCTGGTTTATTAGGAAACATCGCACAGGTAACTGACTTATTGGATCATTAACGCAAAAAAACGCACACGGGTACGCCATAGAAACCGTGTGTTTTGTGATCTTCTAATAATTCTTATATCTATCAGCATCTCCAACTGCACCTAATTTCAAAAATCTCTTTCATTGTATCAGGATTATTCAATGTACATGAACGAGGCAAGATGACACCTGATGAGCAATCATCGGTTTATTAAATGCAATCAAGTGTCAACCTGCCTCGCTCGCGTAGCCAGATCTGATCCTATGCAACAAGAGAGAAGCTTGCTACCATCCGCCGGCGCAGCAATTTAAGCCGGTGTGCGGCCAACTCGCGCAGGAAGGTGGGACTAAAAACCAGCTGCGGCCAGCTCTAGTCTCCTCCGGTGGCTGCGGGCGGACGTTTCGGTAGTATTTGGGGCCGGGGTGCGGCTACAAAACTTCAGTGAACACATGCTAATCAACGCTCAAAGCACTCACAGGATGCGCTTACCGACATTGTACGTTAATAATAGATAGTACAGACTTAAAGTACTACCGGTAATTTGCTCTAAGACTACGGGCGACACACACACTAACTACTTCTCACATGCTGCCATCGGGGCATGCTGGCCAGACGCCGGCGTTCTCCTTCCCGGCCTTGTAGGCGGCAGCCCACCGTGCTTCGATCTCCGCCAAGCTCTCCTTAGCACGGCGTGCGGCCTCTTCTTTCTTGCGGCGGCGGGACTCTCTTTTCTTGACTGCTTTCTGCCTTTTCCACTCCTTCTGTGCGGCTTTAGCCACCTCTAGATCCACCGCCCATTCGGCCATGGCAGCCTCAAAGTCCGCCCACGTAACTGTGTGGCCGCCGGCGGCGATGAACTCGGCGCGGCGAGATGCCATCGCTTCCTTACCATGTGTGCGGTCGCGGGCAGCGAGGAATGCGGCGCGGCGGGATGCCATCGCTTCCTTACCGGTTACTGTGCGCCACGGTGGCATGAACGACGCTTGGAGAGAGCTCTGGGACGGAGGGGCCGGGCAGCTGTACAGTGCGATGGTTTTTAAGGGCTCAACGACAAACGACAAAGGAAATTTGGCTTCCCTTACAATTTTGCTCGTTCATTATCGCACACGGTTCATCTCCGTCGCCTCCGGAAACAGTGTGCGCTGAGCCTATTGTGTGTTGCGTTATGATTGGCCGGAACCCCAGCCACGCGGATCGCGCGTGTGCACCGTAGGATGCGCCGTGATCGAATGGCAATCCACGTCCCTCAAATCACACCCGTGTAGCTGTAGCTGGATCGGATTTATATGCGCTAAATGCCTAGAAAATGCACATAATCCCCTAAATATGGTAAATGAGCCCGGAAAAATGCCAAATTTGAACACGGTGATTTGCAGGGTGTATGTTCGTCGTAGAAAAAAACTCCAGGGCAAAGAACGAAGAAAATTTGGATTCCCCTTCAATCTTGGTGATTTCCCTCTCGAAAGCATGGAACTTCCTCGGTTATGGTTCGATTTATGAAGGGCGTCCATGACGACATAAGCCAAACCTTCTCAAATTTTTACCAGGGCATGGTGAGGCCATACCATGGCACCATGCCAGGCGTCATGTTTTCAAGCATTTATTTCATTTTTTCTATAGTTGAAAACCCAATAAACAAATGTTTGTGGTTGACTATTGCCACACATTTCATCGAAATATCTGCCCATTCCTTGTAAAAAGCATGAGAATTTACTAAATGGCACGAGCATGGTTTTCCAGGCCGTTCTTGTGCACCCTTTCATGCACTGATTGTTTGAACTTGAATTATGTGCATTAATGCCTAGAAAATGCACATAATCCCCTATATATGGTAAATGAACCCGGAAAAGTGCCAAATTTGAACACGGTGATTTGCAGGGTGTATGTTCATCATAGAAAAAACTCATGGACAAAGGACAAAGGAAATTTGGACCCCCCCCCCCCCCTTCAATCTTGGTGATTTCCCCCTCGAAACCATGAAACTTCCTCGGTGATGATTCGATTTATGAAAGGCGTGCATGATGACATAAGGCAAACATTCTCAAATTTTTACCAGGGCACGGTGAGGCCATACCATGGCACCACGCCAGGCGTCATGTTTTCCAAGCATGTATTTCATTTTTGTATAGTTGTTAACCCAGTAAACGACGTGTTTATGGTTGACTGTTGCCACACATTTCCTTGAAATATCTGCCCATTCCTTGTAAAAGGCATGAGAATGTACTAAATAGCACGAGCATGGTTTTCCAGATCATTCTTGTGCACCTTTTCATGCACCGATTGTTCGAATTTGAATTATGTGCATTAATGCCTAGAAAATGCAAATAATCCCCTAAATATGGTAAATGAGCCCAGAAAAATGTCAAATTTGAACACGTTGCATTTGAGGCGGTATGTTGATCGTTGGAAAAAAACTGAATGACAAACTAGGACGGAAATTTGGATTCCCCTTCAATGTTGGTAATTTCCCTCTCGAAAGCATGGAACTTCCTCGGTGATGGTTTGATTAATGAAGGGCATGCATGACGACATAAATCAAACCTTCTTAGCTTTTTACTAGGGCACGGTGAGGCCATACCATGGCACCATGCCAGGCGTCATATTTTTCAAGCACGTATTTCATTTTTCTATAGTTGATAACCCAGTAAATGACGCATTTGTGGTTGACTATTGCCACGCATTCCCTTGAAATCTTTGCCCATTCCTTGTAAAAGGCTTGAGAATTTACTAAAAACCACGAGTATGGTTTTTCCAGACCGTTCTTGTGCACCTTTTCATGCACCGATTGTTCGAATTTGAATTGTGTGGATTAATGCCTAGAAAATGCACATAATCCCCTAATATGGTAAATGAGCCCGGAAAAATGCCAAATTTGAACACGTTGCATTCGAGGGGGGTATGTTGATTGTAGAAAAAACTGAATGACAAGCTAGGAAGGAAATTTCGATTCCCGGCCCCTTCAATCTTGTTGATTTCCCCCTCGAAACCATGAAATTTCCTCGGTGATGGTTCGATTTATGAATGGTGTGCATGACAACATAAGGCAAACATTCTCAAATTTTTACCAGGGCATGGTGAGGCCATACCATGGCACCACGCCAGGCGTCATGTTTTCCAAGCATGTATTTCATTTTTGTATAGTTGTTAACCCAGTAAACGACGCGTTTATGGTTGACTATTGGGACACATTTCCTTGAAATATCTGCCCATTCCTTGTAAAAAGCATGAGAATTTACTAAATAGCACGATCATGGTTTTCCAGACCGTTCTCGTGCACCTTTTCATGCACCGATTGTTTGAATTTGAATTATGTGCATTAATACCTAGAAAATGCACATAATCCCCTAAATATTGTAAATGAACCTGGAAAAGTGCCAAATTTGAACACGGTGATTTGCAGGGTTTATGTTCATCGTAGAAAAAAACTCATGGACAAAGGATAAAGTAAATTTGGATTCCCCTTCAATCTCGGTGATTTACTATCGCACACGATTCATCTCCGTCGCCTCTGCGAACTGTGTGTGTTCACCCACACATGCAAAAGGAAAAAGAAAACCCTCGCCCACTTCATCCCCACCCACTCGCCGCGGACTCCTCCGCAACTCTGCACCTCATCAACTTCTATCACCGCGGCCACCCTAAGCTCGACGGCTGTTGTCGGCGGGCGGAGGTCGCGCTCCAAATGGCATGGGATTTCGCCCCTACCGCTTTCCGCCGCCTATCTGCACCGACATTCTAGATTCTGGTCGATTGGGGTTTTCTGCAGGATTGGGCCGGGGATTTTTCTCATGGAGAAGGTAATCAACTTAGCGAAATATTCACTCATCTCTTATCGCAGTCCGTCCGTCGCTGTTAATCAACCGGCAGAAATTGTCGTGGATTCATTTTTGTTCTAGCTGATTCGTGGATGTTCATTCATGTGTTCACAGTGCGAGCACAAATCGTGCAAATGTGGTCGCGGCCAGTTGGAAATGAAGTTCTATCTCACCATTCCGGATGACTTCAGGGAGCGTTCAGTATGTTCAATCTCAACCTACCACGGTCGGCATGGCCTAAATTTGTGAACATATACCGTCTGTTGCTACATTTGGATAAAAGGTACGGTGCCACGTGCAGCCTAGATGTCGAAGCCGATTCCCCCCCCCCCCTATATTAGGCAAATATATTATGTATTGCTCATTCAGTTACTCTCATATTTGCATCAAATCTTTGTTACATTATCTATTTATAATTATATATTTTTGTACTTTGCTTTCATCTATATATTGATCTGTTCTATTAGTTACTTCCATATTTGCATCTTACTCTGTTATTTCAATATATCTAATTTACGATCTTAATTTTCATTTCAAGCAGTACATCCCTTGCTTTGCAAGAACAGGAGTAGAAGGAAATCTTGGGCTTTACTTTGTTGATGACTCCATGGATGTCATATTGACAACGTAGTATGGATTTACAATGACGGTTAGCGTAAAACTTGATAAAGATGGTCACTCCTATTTTGATGCGGACCTTTGGAGAAAAATGTCTAAGTGTTATGACCTGAAAGCTGGCAATAAAGTTCTAGTGCGTGCACCACAGCCTGGTCTAATTAACATGGATGTTTACTTCCTCAACGTCATTTGCCGATCAAAGTCTGATCGAGGTTAGTGTCCTTTCAACTTTCTCCATGCTGGCATATTACTTAGCAAAATCGGGGTATTTGTTCTGACTAATTGATCACTATTTAAGCAACCAATTGTGATTTTATTTTCTGACTCCGTTCCTAAGCAGTAACAAATTCTATTTACCAATTTATGCACACTATATATTCTTCTGCCATGTTCTGAATAAATAATACCTTTCCACCTTTTAAGCAGGATATGTTGGATGCATAGTGAACGATCTGTATGTTACTAAGCGTACCAAATTTCACTGGAAGGACTTGAAGCATGTCATAAACTTTGTTGATAATCTGACAGAGATAGCACAGCGTATGAACGCTGGATTTTGGATGGGATTAATTATACCTATGATGCACACATTGAACAAGACCAATTGTGTGCACAAAACGCTGGTAAAAAATCTTATTTTAATGTTGATGCTCATAAACAATATATATCTTCAACGATATGTTACAATTGGTTTTTATTCTACATTTCAACAGAAATTGCCCGCTGTAGCAGTTCCTGGATCGATTTTCCGGCATGGTCGAATTACACTTGTGCCTGCTAATAACGCCAAAGTGATTGCAAGGTACTGCATTTCCCCACAGAAATGGAACCATTCAAATTAACAAGTTCTCGCTTGTCGTGGCAATGCATCCATATTGGAAAATTGGAGACACAGTTCTACTCATGCTCTACCAAGGCACAGGAGGGCTCTTCCTTTTCATTGACGAGATGCCGAGTCGCCGTGATCAAGTTGTGGTTGTTGGCCCTCAGCCTCTTAAAATGTGCTAGCTGTTACTATATTAAATATGTATATATGGACCATATGGTTGTTGACCCTCAGTCTCTTAAAATGTGATAGTTGTTACTATGTTAAGTATGTAGATATGGACCATATGGTTGTCAAAACCGTGTTACGAAGATCCTCCTTTTGTCAAATAGTGTAACCACTATATATATGTTACTCAAATGCTGTTAGCCAAGTTCTTAAATTTTCATGGAAAGTATTAGTATCGTACACAGTTCATTGAGTTTAAGCGTGTGCCCGATGTCCAGAAGGCATTTGCATATTAACTGTCCATATTGCAAATTCACACACGTGTTAACATAAGGAAACGTATGTGTAACTTATTAATCCTCGCACACGAGTACTTGCAGACGCATTGTGTGCGATACTCCTAGCCACCGCAAGCAACTAGTTTGCATTTTTCAAAGTTTTTTGTACACACAGAATCGCACACGAACTAACTGTAGTAATTGTCTGTGTTGTAATTTCTCATCGTAAATAGTTCATCCGAGTCGGCTGTTTGCCGCGTATCACACACATCTTGTTTACACGACTCATTTGTGTTCTTTTGGCTCATCGCAAATAGTTCATCTATGTGAACTGTATGCCGCATATCACACACATCTTGTTAAGTTGAACCGTTTCTGTTGTGTTCCCTAATCGAAAACAGTTCGTCCGAGTGAACCGTATGCCGTATATCACACACACCTTGATCTGGCTAACCATTTCTGTTGCACTCCCTAATAGCAAACAGTTCATCGGAGCGAACTTTATGTCGTATATCGCACACACATTGATATGGCTGTCCGTTTCTGTTGTTCTGCCTCATCGCAAACAGTTTGGATGGATCAACCATGTGCCCTGCATCGCACACGCAACTAAAATCGGGACCGTGTTTGATGGCTCCGCCATCGCAAACGTTTTGCATCTTTTTTGATGGTTTTTTTACATCATCGTTTGCGAATAATGCATCGCACACAGTTTCGTCAAAGGGTCTCTAATCGTAGTGTCGCATTAGCAGCATCCTGCGGTAGTGAATTAGCTGTCATAAATGCTTCTCGTAGTACTCATCGGTATGCTGATTATGCTAATTATATTGTTGCTAAATTTATACCACCTAGTTTCACATACCAATAAAAGAAAAGGTTTTTCTATTATTTAAGACATTACTTCTGGGATGACCCACACCTTTATAAAGGAGTAGATGGTGTTATTAGACGTTGTGTACCTGAGTATGAACAGGAACAGATCCTACGCGAGTGTCACTCCGAGGCCTACGGTGGACACCATGCTGGAGATAGAACTGCACATAAGGTACTAAAATCTGGTTTTATTGGCCTACTCTTTTCAAGGATGCTCGTAAGTTTGTCTTGTCTTGTGATGAATGTCAAAGAATTAGTAATATTAGTAGACGTCAGGAAATGCCTATGAATTATTCACTTGTTGTTGAACCATTTGATGTTTGGGGATTTGATTATATGGGACCTATTCCTTCCTCTAATGGGTATACACATATTTTGGTTGCTGTTGATTATGTTACTAAGTGGGTAGAAGCTATTCCAACTAGTAGTGCTGATCATAACACCTACATTAAAATGCTTAAAGAAGTTATTTTCCTGAGGTTTGGAGTCCCTAGATATTTAATGACTGATGGTGGTTCACACTTTATTTATGGTGCTTTCCTTAAATTGCTTGCTAAATATGATATTAACCATAGAATTGCATCTCCATATCACCCTCAGTCTAGTGGTCAAGTAGAATTGAGCAACCGAGAAATAAAGTTGATTTTGCAAAAGACTGTTAATAGATCCAGAAAGAATTGGTCTAAGAAACTTGATGATGCACTATGGGCTTATAGAACTGCTTATAAAAACCCTATGGGTATGTCTCCATATAAAATGGTTTATGGGAAAGCATGTCACTTACCTCTTTAACTAGAACATAAAGCTTATTGGGCAATTAAAGAGCTCAACTATGATTTCAAACTTGCCGGTGAGAAGAGGTTATTTGACATTAGCTCACTTGATGAATGGAGAACCCAAGCCTATGAGAATGCCAAATTGTTTAAAGAAAAAGTTAAAAGATGGCATGATAAAAGGATACAAAAGCGTGAATTTAATGTAGGTGACCATGTCTTGCTATACAATTCTCGTTTAAGATTTCTTGCAGGAAAGCTTCTCTCTAAATGGGAAGGGCCTTACATTATCGAGGAAGCTTATCGTTCCAGTGCCATCAAGATCAACAACGCCGAAGGCAATAACCCGAAGGTGGTAAATGGGTAAACAATCAAACATTATATCTCAGATACTCCCATAAATTTTGAATCCAATATTATTAATACCATAACACCGGAGGAGTACATAAGGAATATCTACCAGAACGCTCCAGAACTCCGAAAAGGAATAGGTATGTGATACGGTAAGTAAACGACTCCAAAACTTTTCCAAAAGCAATTTTACTCCGTTTTGGAATATTTAAAAAATTAGGAAAATAAAAAGTAGTCCGAAAAGTGCACGAGGAGGCGACAAGCCTTGGGGGTGTGCCCTACCCCCCTGGGCGCGCCTCCCAGGCTTGTGGCCACCTCGTGTGCCCTCCGGACTCTGTTTTCTTGCAGAACACTTCTTTTGGTCGGTAAAAATTCATTATATAATCTCCCGAAGGTTTTGACCACCGTACCACGGCAATATCCTCTGTTCTTGTTTCTAGCTAATTCTGCAGCAGATTTAGAGCAAGATGTCTTCGCAAGAATCTGTCGGGGAGAGTCGTGTATCTCACCCGATACCGAACCCAAGAGCATACAGCGAAGCTGATCACTTTGGATGGTCAACGGAGGAAGAGATGGAGGTTGACCTTAAAAGAGTGGATGCCATGGAGGAGGATCAAGAAGTCACCTCTCGCCCTCAACTTGCAACCATGGTTGAGGAACTTCAGAGCTCAGCAATACCGGATCCGGTCATACCTCCCAATGCCAAATTTCTCTCTTATAATAACATGAAAAAGAGTGTTGCTTTTTCCCCGCAGCCAGGATGCATCCATGGGTGGACGATGCTCTAACCATCACAGGCAAACTCCGCAAGGAAATAGTGGATCTCAAACAGCAAGTCAATAGGCTCGAGGAGGAAAATCGCATCCTGAGGGGCATCATTGCCAAGAACATTGCATCACCGCTTTCGAAGAAAGATACCTGAATACGTGGGTATGGGCACTCCCCTTGGCTAGTGCCAAGCTTGGGGGAGGTGCTCCAGTATCGTATCACCATCACATCTTTACCTTTATCGTTTTTCTTAGTTAGATCCTTTTGGTTATCTCTCGGTTTAGTAGAATAAAGTTTTAGTGTGATCTAGCTTTGAGTTTTGCTTTGTGTTCCTTCTATGTAATCGAGTCCGAGAGTTATATAATAAAGATTAGTTTTGAGTTGAGGGCTTTGCTTTCTTGCTATGATCTTGAGTAAAAAAATAAAGAAATAAAAAGATTATATAATGATCTTATGGGAAGTGATGACTTCACATATAAGAAGTATGTCGCATGAAATTTGTTGGGAGTTGACAAGCATAGTTTTCGTCATTGTTGCAATTAATAGAAGTAATAAAGAAAGAGGGGTCTCACATATAAATACACTATCTTGGACATCTTTTGTGATTATGAAGACTCATTAAAATATTATATGCTAAAAGGTTGATGTTGGACAAGGAAGACAACATGATGGGTTATGTTTCTTTATATCTGAATAGAAGTTATATTGTCATGGATCCTCCAACATGTTGAGTTTGCTTCTCATCCTATGCTAGCCAAATCTTTTGCACCAAGTAGAGATACTACTTGTGCATCCAAAAACCCTCAACCCAGTTTTGCCATGAGAGTCCACCATACCTACCTATGGATTGAGTAAAATCCTTCAAGTAAGTTGTCATCGATGCAAGCAATAAAAATTGCTCTCTAAATATGTATGATCTTTTAGTGTGAGGAAAATAAGCTTTATACGAACTTGTGATATGGAAGAAATAAAAGCGACGGACTGCATAATAAAGTTCTTTATCACAAGCGGCAATATAAAGTGATGTTCTTTTGCATTAAGATTTTGTGCATCCAACCATAAAAGCGCATGACAACCTCTGCTTCCCTCTGCGAAGGGCCTATCTTTTATTTTACTTCCTACCTTTGTACAAGAGTCATGGTGATCATCACCTCTTCTTCTTTTTATACTTTTTCTTTTTGGCAAGCACTGTATGTTGGGGGAAGATCCAGATATATATATCCACTCGGATGTAGATATTCATAAACTATTATTGTTGATGCTACCCCTTGAGGTAAAAGGTTGGGAGGCGAAGTTATAAGCCCCTATCTTTCTATGTGTCCGATTGAAACTTTGATCTCATAAGTATCGCGTGAGTGTTAGCAATTATGAAAGACTAAATGATAGTTGAGTATGTGAAACTTGCTATATGAAAGCTCTTACATTGAATCTTTCTAATATTATGATAAATTGCAATTGTTTCAATGACCAAGATCATAGTTTGTTGGTTTTCAATAAAGTTTTTGATTCATACTTTACCTTGTGAACAAATTGTTACTTTAGCATAAGAAATTATATGACAATATATGTTGTTGTTCTAAGGATGATCATGATGCCCTCATGTCCGTATTTTATTTATCGACACCTCTATCTCTAAACATGTGGACATGATTATCGAGTTCGGTTTCCGCATGAGGACAAGCGAGGTCTAAGCTTGGGGGAGTTGATACGTCCATTTTGCATCATGCTTTTATGTTGATATTTATTGCATTATGGGTTGTTATTACACATTATGGTACAATACTTATGCCTTTTCTCTTTTATTTTACAAGGTTTACACAAAGAGGGAGAATGCCGGTAGCTGGAATTCTGGACCGGAAAGGAGCAAATCTGAGAGACCTATTATGCACAACTCCAAAAGTCCTGAAAATTTACGGAGAATTATTTTGGAATATATAAGAATTATTGGGTGAAGAAAATACCAGAGGGGACCCACCAGGTGGCCACAAGCCTGGGGGGCACGCCCTACCCCCTGGGCATGCCCCTAGGGCTTGTGGGCCCCCTGGCAGGTCTCCGGTGTCGATCTTCTGCTATATGAAGGGGTTTTACCTGGAAAAAATCAAAAGGAAGCTTTCGGGACGAAGCGCCGCCGTCTCGAGGCGGAACCTGGGCAGAAGCAATCTAGGGCTCCGGCGGAGCTGTTCTGCCGGGGAAACTTCCCTCCGGGAGGGGGAAATCGAAGCCATCGTCATCACCAACGATCCTCTCATCGAGAGGGGGTCAATCTCCATCAACATCTTCACCAGCACCATCACCTCTCAAACCCTAGTACATCTCTTGTATTCAATCTTTTCTCAAAACCTCGGATTGGTACTTGTGGGTTGCTAGTAGTGTTGATTACTCCTTGTAGTTGATGCTAGTTGGTTTATTTGGTGGAAGATCATATGTTTAGATCCTTAATGATATTCAATACCCCACTGATCTTGAACATGAATATGCTTTGTGAGTAGTTACGTTTGTTCCTGAGGACATGGGAGAATTCTTGTTATAAGTAATCATGTGAATTTGGTATTCGTTCGATATTTTGATGAGATGTATGTTGTCTTTCCTCTAGTGGTGATATGTGTAAGTTGACTACATGAAACTTCACCATGATTTGGGCCTAGGGGAAGGCATTGGGAAGTAATAAGTAGATGATGGGTTGCTAGAGTGACAGAATCTTAAACCCTAGTTTATGCATTGCTTCGTAAGGGGCTGATTTGGATCCACATGTTTCATGCTATGGTTAGATTTATCTTAATTCTTCTTTCATAGTTGCGGATGCTTGCGAGAGGGGTTAATCATAAGTGGGAGGCTTGTCCAAGTAAGGACAACACACAAGCACCGGTCCACTCACATATCAAATTATCAAAGTAGCGAACGCGAATCATATGAGCATGATGAAAACTAACTTGACAATAATTTCCATGTGTCCTCGGGGGCGCTTTGCTTTATATAAGAGTTCGTCCAGGCTTATCCTTTGCTACAAAAAGGATTGGGCCACCTTGCTGCACCTTTGTTACATTTGTTACTTGTTACCCGTTACGAATTATCTTATCACAAAACTATCTGTTACCGATAATTTCAGTGCTTGTAGAGAATACCTTGCTGAAAATCACTTGTCATTTCCTGCTGCTCCTCGTTGGGTTCAACACTCTTACTTATCGAAAGGACTACGATAGATCCCCTATACTTGTGGGTCATCACTACTCAAAATTATTACTTACTTTTGCGTTCATTTTGCTTTGAGGTTACAAATAACTTGTAGGCACAATTACATAAGTATCTATAAGGGACAAAGTCCAATTCATGTGCTCCCTATAGGAACCATACTCTTACTTCGAAAAGACTACACTTAAACTTTGTGCACTTGCAGGCCATCACATATCTAGGAGCACGAAAGACAGATATATCCGACAGCCACCAAGGAGGCAGAACCCTCATGAGCGTAGCACCCACGGTCAAGGCCCACCATCCCATCAGCACCAGCAACAGGCGCTGCAGCCGCTAGCCACGGGTCCGGAGCGGAGCCACCTTGTCGAATAAGGCAGGGAGTCGCCGCCACACTGAAGGATGCCCCGTGACCCGCACGCCATGGATCCACATCCAAGGCGTCCGCCACCGCACCGCCAGAGGATGATCTCCTACGGGCGCACACACAAACAGCATGGCACAACACGATGGAGGGTGAGCGCAGACCTCCCTGCCCATGCAACCAAGGCCAACGCCCAGAACCAGCGACAATCGCTCACCGGTGATGCGCCACCACCGAGGCCGCCGTGATGATTCCAAAGCCCCTGTGAGAGGTCAGGGCGACTAGATTCTCGCCTCCACCTTCCCCGCTAGCCCCGCGGCGAGCCGACAGGCAACGAGGAAGAGGAGTGGGGGAGGTGTGGCGACAGGCATTGCTGTCGCCGCCCGAGTCGCTCCTGTGGGAGCGAGCTGGGCCGATCTTGTAAAAATGACCTTTCGTATGTAAATATTTTAAAACTATGGTTGTTTGTTTGTAAATTATAATTTATTTTTTTGTCAATGATGTCTTCTCATAATACGAAGTGGACAGAGGTCGGTGATGGCAGTGGTCACCAACTCACCATGGCCTCATGGGGAGTCGTCGCCCACCTCACCCGTCACCTCCAACCGACACGAGCTTGACAGGTCGACACGCCACGCACCGGTAGGAGGGAGGGAGAGTGAGAGCAACACCAACGCGCCGACCCAAATGAACGCGCGGTTTGTTCTTTTTTGTCCGTTTGGATCGGCGTGTCCGCGCCCTTCCGTGTTTGGGTTGGCAGTGCGCCCAACGCGCGGATGCATATTCGTCCGCGTCTATTATGCGGCATTTTTTTCTCTTTTTTGTACATATCAAAAATTCTGTTCAAAGTTCACATAATTCAAACTAATAAAAATATTTCATAGCTTCACAACCAAGTAACATCTCATAGTTTACAAGCCAAATAAAATTTAAATTATCGCAAATACATTTGAAAAAAATAGCCGACACAGTTGAATGTGAATTTCTGAATCAAGCATTTGATGAAATTCGGTGAACTGTGCAAACGTTGCAGCTCCTTCATGCTTAGGCACAACATTTTCACCTTGAAATTGAAACCCCTGATCGTGGATTTCATCCTCACGCTCATCCTCTACGATCATGTTGTGTATGATCACACAAGCAGTCACCACCTCCCACAACTTCTTGGTGCTCCAAGTTCTAGCAGGATACCGAACGGTGCCCCATTGAGATTGAAGAACACCGAAAGCATGCTCCACATCCTTTCTAGCACTCTCTCGTGCTTGGGCAAATCTCTTCCTCTTCTCTCCTATCGCGTTGGGGATTGTCTTGACAAGAGTAGTCCACTGAGGATAGATACCATCAGCTAGGTAGTATCCTTTGTTGTAGTGATGGCCATTGATCTCAACATTGACCTCTAGGAAGTTGTCTTCTGCAAGCCTTGCGAACACCGAAGATCGCTAAAGCACGTTGGTGTCATTGTGAGAGCCGATCATGCCGAAGAAAGAGTGTGAAATCCAGAGATCTTGTGAAGCCACAGCCTCAAGTATGACAGTGCAAGATTTCACATGGCCCTATACTGCCCTGCCAAGCAGAAGGGCAGTTCTTCCACTACCAGTGCATACAATATATGCTACCAAGCATCCCCGGTGGCGTCGACGTTGGGGTGTTGCGACGGTGGCGAAAACAATCCACCAACGTCGGAGTATGGGATCGTCGGTGGGTGGCGTGCTGCTGGGGAGGTATGTGGGTGCGGGTAGGCGGCCTGGGCACCGAAAATGGCGGTGGCGGCGAGAGGGGCAGCCAAGTGTGGTGGTTGCCGATGGGAGGAAGCGGGAAAGGCCAATGTGCCACTGACTGACGGGCTAGGGGGGACAAGGGCGGACGTCGCGCGCGTCCGTTGCATGTCCGCGTCGACGCAAACCCGGTCCAACTTTGGGCCAGAAATGGATCGCGTACAGACAAAAACGGACGCTGGTCCGTTTACGTCGGCGTGTTGGGCTGCCATTTGTGTCTGTTTTGACTCAAACGGACACGCGTGGGACAATTTGCGTAGGCACGTTGGAGTTGCTCTGAGTAGGGCATGAAAGGTGTTTATGGGAATGTCTCCAAGAGAGAGAAGAGCAAACACACCCACAGGTAGGCCTTACGTCTTGCTTACTGGTGTTGCCAAACGGTGTGAAGATTTCATACCATGTAGGATCCATGATAGGGCCCCACTGTCAAATGTTCCGTCCAAAGGCGCTCAATCAATCGTTTATTGCTATCAGAAAAAAATACTCCCTCCATTGCATAATATAGTGTATACAATTTTTTTTTAAAGTTAAACCTTACAAATTTTGATCAAGTTTGTGAAGAAAAATATTTACATCTAGAATGCCAAAAATATATCAGCAGATTCATCACAGGATGTTAGTTCCATATTTTATATATTTGATATTGTATATATAAATATATTTTTATAAACTTGGTCAAAGTTTATAAAGCTTGATTTTTCAAGAAATCTATATGCGCTATGTTATAGAACGAAGGAAATAGTAAAACGATTTTTTTTTTACATTGTTAGTGTTTCAGTGGTCAGCAAACATTTCTTTTAAATATGGTACAATTGAATTATGACATTTTTTTCTTGCAATTTTCGTCCGTTTTGGAACCTAAAAGCGTCTAGATGGTGAGCCAGGTTGAAGATGACTAACCGATTTTCCGCAAAAAAAAAGAAGATGACTAACCGATGATAATCATGTTTCTTTTCCTCCTCCACAAGAAAGTCCTCCTATCACTAGGGTTTCCCTGTCTCCCACCGGCGTTGCCACCGATCTGCTTCGTCTTCTCTGGTCTTATGGCGTGAAAGTATGGTGGATCCGGGCCCTTGCCGATGAAAGGGTTCCTACTCCCTTTTAAGTGGGGTTTTAGTTTATCGGCCATAGTTGTTGTTCTTGTGCGCAGGTTTTTTGGGTCATTAGCATGACGACTTCTCGACTGTTACTACAATAAGATTTGTCTGGTTTCGGTGAAGAAGAGGAGATGACGTCGACGTGTCTTTGGCTCATACTAGTATTTATTGTCGTCGCTAGGTGATCTACGAACATGTGACTGTGATATTCTAGGAATAGATGGAAACATTTTTTTTAAATGGCTGAGGGATGTGTGTGTTGGCCGTATGGTGCAGTAGAAGGACGACGGGCTTGCTCATACACGATGTTGCAAAAACGACAAATTTGACCTGTGAACAAAACAAAATCACAAAATAAATTGTTGACGAAAAAATTTCATCATATTGATCCTTTTGTGTAACGCCCTACATTTAAGCGCCACACTACACTATGCAGCGTCTGATTGACAGGCGATACACGCTGGCCAGCATCGTATCCTATACTACCTGAAAAATGCTAAGTCAGCGTGCAAGTATAAGAGCTAGGCGCTACACTTAGGTGCTGCACTGTCTGCACTAGTGGCGGCAGTGCATGTCAGGTGGTGGCACGCGGCCGCCCCCATGCAAATCCCATCTCCATCGTCGCCGTACTTGCATTCGCCCTAGCTAGTGGCCGGCCCTAGCTAGCCCTGGATTTAAGTTTGACACATGACGGGCAGTCGGACAGGGACAGCCATTGCACATCTGCCCATTTCCGTGATGCCTGCAGCCCTACACCCGGCACATACATGCCGCTACCATGCACCCCCTACGCTACGAGCTGCTGCTAGGCGTATGGCGCGTGCGGTTAAAGATTCTAGGCGTTGCACACTGACTTAGCATTTTTTAGATAATATAGGGTACGACGCTGGTTAAACGTGTAGCGCCTGTTAGCTAGACGTTGTACAGTGTAGTGTGACGTCTAGATGTTGGCGTTACACAAAAAAAGTCAACCGGACGAAAAAAATTTCGTTAACAGTTCATTTTGTGATTTTGTTTCGTCGTAGGTTAAATTTGTCGTTTTTGCCACAGCAGACACTGCACGTTTGCCACCGTTCGTGGGATACACCAACAATGAAATGGGTGCGCTTTTCGACCTGGAAGGGAGAGCCCTTGCCAGCCACTTCCTCCCCTGCTCCCGCGTGGCGTCACATCAAAGCTCAGATCTCGTCGTATGTGCTGTACACCACCACCCGGCGCATTCCGAGACAGACACCGCCTTTCTCGGTCCTCTCGCTCTCCGTCCAAGCACTAGTTAGAACGAACACGTCACACAGCCCAACCAAGCCTTTCACAACCATGGACATGCCCACGGCGGCGTGCTCACCGTCCTCGTCGGCGCAGCCTCCGCCCTCTTCAGGTTTGTCAGTCGCCGCGAGCGTTGGATTGGATTCATTTACCATCCGCTTCTTTGCTTCTTATTTGGTATACTTGTTCTGAGAGATACAGGCGTCGATGTGGTCGTTGACCCGCGGAACGACGAGGTCCGGCGGCGGCTGCTCCTCGATGCCGCCATCGACGGCAACCTCGACCTCCTCGCCAGTACGTCCCGAAATGCCTTCAACGAAGCTTGTATTACTACTTCTAAATCGACTAAAAATCCATCTGATATTGGGACGTCGAGGGATGGCGCTGGAGCTGCTGCCGCCGGCGCCTAGCGCCACGGGCGCGGACGCCACCGCCGGCGTCTGGTCGACGTGCGGCAGGGCGTTGCACCTGGCCGCGACCAATGGCAGGACGGACGTCTGCCGCTACCTTGTCCAGGACCTCGGCATCCCCGTCGACGTCCCCTCCGACGAACGCGAGACGCCGCTGCTCCTGGCGACCACCTTCGGCCACACCGCGACGGCGGCCTGGCTCCTGGAGCGCGGCGCCAGCCCGCGCGCCCCGGACGTCGACGGCGAGACGCCGCTCCACTGGGCCGCTTACAACGGTACGTGCGCACGCCCCTCGCCGGCCGACCGCCGACGCCACCTCACTCTGCTCCGTGTTCCTGTTGAGAGGCGGCGCCGCGGGCACTCCGCCGTGGACATGGCCATGCCATGCCGAGCGGGTACCAGTGCGCGTGCGCGATTGACATACTGGCGCGTCGTCCGTGCTGCAGGGGATCGCGACCTGGCGATGCTGCTCCTGTGCAAGGGCGCCGACGTGGGCGCGGCGAACCCCCGGGGCACGGCGCTCCACGTCGCCGCCATGCGCGGGTGCCCGGAAGTCATCCGCGTCCTGCTGCGCCACGGCGCCGATGTATGTGCTGCCGTTCCTATGGTGCGTGCATTCTGTTCATGGCTGACCAGCTTGCAATCTTGCAGCCCAACAAGTTCGCCAGCCGTGTCTTCACGCCCTTGGTCTCATCGCTTCTTGGTGGCTCCGTGGAATGCATGAAGCTGCTCATTGAGGTGCTACATTACTTTATCTTCTGCTAATTGATCTCTAAGTTCGTGTCGATTGCATAAATCACACTAGTTGTTTGCTCCATAAAATTTGCGTTGTTCTAAACTGAGACTGTTATGGAAATGTTAACTAGGCTGGGGCTAATGTTCACGCCGGTGGATTCAGTGGAGCGACCCCTCTGTTGTTAGCGTGCAGCCGCCGTGGCAACATCAGATTCGTCAAGTGCTTGTTGAAGGCTGGAGCAGACCCAAATGTTCCTGACGAAGTGAGCATACTGAACCCCCTTTCCTGCCACATTCCATACTCTTCAAGTACATACAGTATGACCTAAACTTTAATCCTTAGCCCTGAACAAGAATGTGCTCCAGAAACTCATGGTTTCTGTACTCTGTCACAGCTTGGTAGGTTGCCAATAGAAATTGCCGCGGTCCAAGGTGGAAAAAAACTCGTTCAACTTCTGTTTCCTGTGACTCGATGCCCTCCAAACATGTTTGGCTGGAGTGTTGCTGGCATCATGAGTTATGTGAATTCTGCTGCTTACAAGGAGCGGGTATGTCTTATTGATGTTAGTTACCAAAGTAGATACTAGCACTATTTACCATCTCATGAACCCTTGCGGAGGGCCTTGTTTTAATCAGTTTCCATGCACTTGAAATGTAGCTAATTTAGTAATTGGCCTTGCTCTTATCAACACTCCATGGTTATATGGTGATTGATTGCCGTAAAACTACTTTTTTGGTTTATAGGTGAGAAAGGATTCTTGTAAGAGGAAAGCTGAACTAAAACTAGAAGGGAACAAGGCCTACGAAATCAAGGACTACGACACAGCTATACTTATGTACAACATGGTAACTTCTTTTTTTGCTGCTGATTTTGTATGCACATGTTAAGTTTTTTTTCTGAGCAACTATGCACATGTTCAGTTGCAAATGTTCTCTCTTGTTTCATTTTATTTTTACTTTCCCTAATGTCATCAAAGGCACTATTGAAATTGCCAACGCATATATCTCTGCACCCAATTCAAATCACTTGGTTCATATCTACATTTCACAAATTCTGACCTTGCAAAACGATGTTTTTCACATTTAGGCACTGAAGTTCGATGACCCAAACGACATAGATGCCTCCATATATTCAAACAAGAGCCTCTGTTGGCTGCGCCTTGGTGTCGGCGACGAGGCGCTTTCGGACGCCCAGGCCTGCACCAGGTTATGGCCTGACTGGGGGAAAGGCTACTACCGCCAAGGAGAGGCCTTCCGCTTCCTGCAGGTGATCATCGCACTGCTGTTTGCACTTCCCTTCCTTGCTTCAGAAGTTCAGATTCAGCTGTCCAATACCCACCCATCGGTCGGTCGATCCGCTCAACTAACTATTGGTGCCGGCCTGATTTGGTTCACCCTTATTCTTTCTTAGCTCATCAACACGGCATCTAATCTGCGCTTCTGTTAGGATTACGCCAGCGCTTACGCCGCATTTGTCAAGGCATCGGAGCTTGATCCGCAGAACCCCAAGATCGCCAACGCCCTCCGGTAATCCAGTGCACTTGCATCCTCATGTGGTTACACGCCATCGCCGTCGTACAAATTGAAACTTACGTTACAAAGCGTGCACGGTGGCCCGCATGACAGTGGCATGTTCATACTTCTGCAGGGATCTCTTGGAGCGCACGAAGGGCGCCTCGGTTTCACGGTGCTTGGAGGAAGGGGTGCAAGGAAGAAGTCAGGTTCTGTCTGGGCCGTGTGATCAAACAGTGCAAGGGCAGGGCTCTTTTGTGCAGGCAGTAGGTAGAGGTCAGCCACTATCCAGTAGCCAGTAGGAAACGGTGGAGCGGTGTGAGAACAAACTGTGGCGGGAGTCGGAGGCTGTATAGCTGTGTTTCTGGTGGGCTTTATGGTTCGGTTTTGCGCACTTTGTTTCCTGGGCCGGATAGCAGTCGAGGCCCGTCGTGATGGCCAACTGAAAATGTGTGCAGCCAGCGCCGTTTTAAAAAAAAGGACTCTGATAACAACATCCCAGATCGAACGTTTGATATGAGCAACATCCCAGATCGAACTGAAGGGTTCGCTGGGAGACGCAGAGCAGGCAGAACGAATCGTTCGGCGGGAGAGATCCCCCAGCGCGAACACCCTCCTCACAACGTCATCGTTACAGAAATAGGCCTCGCCTCCGAGTGCCAAGTTCTGGTGCTCGGCGTTTTTTGAAAAAATCAAAAACCATATTTATAAGTTTTTCAAAAATAATAATTCTGTCGAAACTTGTATGTGTTCACTGGGAATCCATGAAATTTTGTTTTAAAAAATGTATTTTGTAAGCTGTACAAAAGAAATAAAATTCCAGCTCAATGACAAAAAAAAGCTCGTTTGAAAATACATACTTGTCTTTTTTTACCCCACATGTGAAAGTAAAATGACATGGAACTTTGCAAATACATAATATTCATGTGCGTGTCTTTACAAAAAAGTTCAGTGCTGGCCTACTAAAAAACTTGAAACACATGACCCACCTGTGCTTCGAGACCACAAAACAACTCCTCGGCTCCAACTCTATCTCTCAACCTGTCAGGAGGCCATTACGGTTTACTGTAGCAGTAGTTATGGTGGATGATTAGGCGCGCAGCAAATCATGCTGATTGGCGAGCCAAAGTACTCTACACGCATAATGCAGCTGCGTTCGTAAGTTAGGTTGCGCTAGCATGACAGCAGGCAGTATCGGGCGTATTGCGTACGTACATGTCATTGCAGCGTTCCGCGGGCCGCGGCATTTTCTCGGCGCCGGGCCCCTGCATAAGCAAGGAGTACTGTGCAGAATCTCTATTTCTAATGGAGCAGTTGGTAGCCTGGTACTCCGGTTTTATTTTCGTTCGGTTTTATTTCCTTCCATCTCCTACCACCATCTCTCTACACTGATTTTTTACCCTCTCCGTTGGTTTTTCCCTCTGTGTCTCTCGATCCAACTCCTCCCTCCCTCGGTCTGTCCTATCCTCGATTCCTCATGTCGCTCGGCCATCTCTAGGGTTCGCCGCCCCTCCGCCATCCTGCTCCGGTGCTGCCCCTCCCTCCGCCTGCCTCCTACCCCGTCCCCCCTGCCCGATCTGGATCTAGATGAGGCGTTTCCTATCCGAGGCGGTCACGCCCTGCCGCCACCAGGCTCCTCCCGCAGGTGGCCCGGGGACGGCGAGTGGCGTTGCCTAAAGTCCGGTTGCATCCTCCAAGGGCTTGCTGCAGTGTGGCGAGCCGCAGGCACCGTGGGGGATGCTCCTGCCGTCCAGTGCCATGGTGCGGCTGCAGGGGCCGGACATCGTGCGGCCACGAGGCCAGCGCAATATCAGGCTGATCTGCTATGGCTGCCGTTCATCGTTGCCCGACGATGAAAATACCATGCTGCCCCGTGCTTGTCCTCCCATGTATGAAGCCGTTGCATATTCAGATGCAGATGATGTGCACATATCTGTATGGATGTATTTGGCAGTTTATGCAGGTGATGGTCCAGCGCCATGATCCAAAATTCAGATGCAGATGATGTGCACATATCTAAATGCATGTACTAGCAGTTTTGGCACCAAGATTTTTTGGCTGAATGCATCATCTCAACAATAAGTAGAACATGGACAATTGTGAGACATACCTAATTGATACATACATGGACCTTTAGAAAATATAGAACTGGATAGTTTTCTTCAGTAATTATACCAATTTACATTTAAGTTCTTTATGAACTCCTGTAATTGTTAGATACAGCGGAGTTTGAATAATTATTAGTAGCACATACATGTCTATCATTGCTGATAATGGTGGGTACGTCCATGGTTCAATGAAAGCTCTACAGTTTTGGCATTGTACTAAGTTATTTGTTGTTATAGTGATGCTTATCTTGTTCCCCAGTTGATCTCGACATCAAACATTCTAAGCCTTTTTCATAGCCGACAGGTGAACTAAGAAAGGAAGACTTGCTCCAAAAGTTGTAATGCCATTTACTATGCAGATGATTCCGGTAACTTCTCAAACAAGTCAACATTATCATTCACCCTGTAGATGGCTGGAGAATGCGCAGAGCGCCAATGACAACCTCAAACAAATGCAGCGGAGGAAGGTAATGAACTCTCCCATGTTTCCTAATCTTAATCTTTGCTCGAATCTCTCGATTGATCCAGTTTGTTGTTATAGTACAATGATTCCGAATCTGAATCTTCGTTTGAATTGCTCGATTGATCCAGTTTGTTGTTCTCGTGGTGCCGGTCCCTGGCCCCAATGTACTAATCTGCGTCATTGATGCCTCCGACCAGGCCTCCCTCATTGATGCGGCCGAGTTTG
Organism: Thinopyrum elongatum; assembly: GCA_011799875.1. Lineage (NCBI taxonomy): Eukaryota > Viridiplantae > Streptophyta > Magnoliopsida > Poales > Poaceae > Thinopyrum > Thinopyrum elongatum. The sequence continues at coordinate 73,547,945 of CM022299.1, forward strand.
AGGCGATGTATAAGCACACAGCTTCGCTTCTGAAGCAGAAGCAAGCGTTGCTCCTAGACATCCTCCCCATCTAGATGTGTTGACATTTATCTCACCTTGTTTTGAACATAAATTGATTGTGCATCAAGTAGGAAATTTTGGTTTCCTCTGCATGGCGTGAAGTTGCTCCCTTTTCTTGGTCTAATTTATGAAGAAACAAGTACAGATGATCTTCTAAAAAGAAACAAGTATAGAACTGCTGACAGACATTGATGCACGAAAGAATTTTGCGTGCTTTGGGTACTTGCATTTCTTTTAACCTTCTGGCACTACTGTATTATTATTTTTTCCAGATGTTGCAGTCTGTTGAATAGATCCATATCAGGTGGAAACTTAAATTAAGTTCATACAAGGCGGAAACTATATACAAATATTTTCATAAATTGCGGAGAATCCTGTTCATATTACTGACGGGGTATTTCAAGATAAAACACTAATCTCACTTGAAAGATAGGGAAGCGTGCGAAAATTTATTCAACCCTACTTGCTTGCAAATGAATACTAAATGGCACTTAAGTTTATGTTCCTTGTTGTTTCATAGAAGATCTTCTTGGGTACAACTAGACTTCTTGCAGGGAAATCAAATAATCTACTTGAAGTGCTCTCGAATTACACTGAGGGAGGAAAAATTATTCACTCTGCAGGTGTATCAAGAGTAGATCTGTGGAGGTTGTTCCTCCAATATAAATGGCTGTAGAAAAGATAGGTTTGATATTATCAATAGACGTATATTGAGGCTTTCATTTTTCTTGAGATGGGCCAAAGGGTTCAAACAGAATGGCAAATAAACTATGGAGGAAAGGAAGGCACTTATTGATTGTACAACTATACAAGAGACGATGTTTGCACAGATTAATAGCTGGTCTACTTTGTTTACAAACTGAACCGTAGGGGGGCGGGGGGGCGTATTTTAACTTGGATATTTCTTTCATACATGCAACAGTGTCGCTCCAACAAGGTTCTGTTTCACCTAATCTTCAGAATATTATAAAGTGCACATCATTTCCTGAGCAATGTTTTACGTGTTAAACTCTAGCAGTTTTTTTCTTGATACATGGAGCAAACCGGTTTTCAATTTATTATCCAGAATAGAATGTATCATTTTTTGTGCCCCTGGCTCATTCCGAACTTGTGTAGAGCGTGGGAAGAGAATATCTAACTGTATTGGGGTATTCCTTTTCATCATAGGCGTTGACGGATATGACCTCTTAACCAGTTATGATTCCCTTCAATTTGTTAAATACATATTTTAATACACATCTGTATTTTTCAGCTTCTAAATCTAGAAGAGCCATGGACTTTAATTCTTGATGATGCATTGGCAGCTTCATTTATTTCTTCGGCCATAGATTAGATGGAAGATGACAGCCAACTAACAAGTAAGTTTATATTTTGTTTTTCGCCTGTAACAAGTTAGCCTAACCAATCAATCATAAACAACATCCTGCATCTATACATTTTTGAACCAAATGATACAGCTTGTTGCAATCTTTTTGTTCTTTGTCTACACTCTCGGTGATTTAGTCATTGTTTTGAATTGACGAAAATATTTGCTAACACTCCAGTACTTGCAAGCATGATTTGGTCTATGCATGCTAACTGCAAGGAAAAGTGTAATGTTAACAATTGGTTTTCTGTGACCATAACCAACTGATAGCAAAAAAGCTTATCCAAGTCCAGAGCCATGTTGTATGTGTCTTTTCTGCTAGCCTTTTAAGATAAAAAATTCAAGATACAAACAGTGCATGCTCCATTCTCTTAAATTGCTATGTTTAGGAGTATGGTTATGGCTCTTGATAGATGTGATTATGAAACAGTGGGTTATGGTCACGAGATACTGTCGAGTCCTTTGGATTTTGGTTAGAGCAGGTTGGGAAGGGCTTATTTGGCTCTGCACTTCTGGTTGCCAAGAGAAGGTTAGGGTGATTTCAGCCATTTTCAACCTTGTGCCATGAATAGAAAGATATATGTGCAATCTTTCTGGATGAACTAATAGTTAAAATTGCCATGTTAGGATACTATTCTGTAATGAAAGTAGATCCGGTTAGTAATCAATAGATGCATAATCTCTCCCTCCCTCTATTTAAATTTAACCGATTCTTTTTACTTGGTATCATCACTTCATAATTGAATTGGCAACACTCTCGCTTGAGAAATATCTCCACAACTATTGGAGTTTATTACTCTTTTATTTTACATCTTTAGCATTGAGGAAAAACAAATAATTGTTGTTTGAATACCCTAATTGAGGGCTCCCGTGAATATTGTGGATTAATAATTTCCAATGTTTCTTGTACTTGTAAGCGCCTACATGCAGTATTGAATAGTGCATAGATGATTAATCTACATATCATATTTAGTCGAAGAAGAGGAGTCTTTCTTTGGAGGAGAAATCTTCCTCTTCTCCAGCCTATAATGCACTGCATTGATTCAACATATAAGATAAGGCATGGCGCTGGAGACGAGCTGGGGAGATGGAGCTACAGATGAGAGATTTTCAGGCTGAAATGTTGTGCTTTTGTGCTGGAGGGAGGGAGGGAGCACCGATGCTAATCATATTTTAATTCAAAGAGACCAGCCTTTTGTTTTTTAGTGGTGATGTGAAGGTCTGAATGATGTATTCATGTTAAGCATGTTACTGGAAAAGGTGAAGGTTGAGTGTCAGACTTACGTCCAAGATGCAACCATTGCCTTGTGTTTTGTAAAACAGTTTTAAGTTGTTTTCATACTCAAAATTGTGCTTGATTCATGTGACCTGAAACTAATAGCTGATGTCCTTCCTTATCTCCTTCCCACGTGTGACAGCATCCTCTCCTTTCCCTTATCCTCTTTACCTGTGAGATGCGCTCCAAGCTCCTCTCCATGGCCAGTGATACAATCCCACGGAGAACAGTGAGGCTTCATCGGTGCTGCAAGCTGCGCCGCAACGCTGCGTGAGATAGCGACATGCTCCGATGCGTGCTGCGAGGCGTAGCTGCAGGGACGCTGGCATGCCGCCGTGCTGCGGTGTGCGCGCAAGGCGGATCTGTGGTGAGGACGCGTTGTGCGTGCAAGGCAGAGCTGTGGTGAGGACGCCACCGTGCTACGAGTTGCGAGCAGCACTCGGGCGAGCCGGCGATGCTGCAACGACGTACGAAGAAGCACGAAGGCGAGATGTCGCAAATTAAGAGGTGGCTACAGCGAGGGAAGCAACATGAATGCGAGATGTCGCAAATTAAGAGGTGGCTACAGCGAGGGAAGCAATGATGCTGCAACGAGGGGAGTTGCAACGGCGGCTGGCGATAAGCCGCTGCAGCAACGCTGGCGAGGTGATGTTGCGAGCCGGTGCTGCGACGGCGCCGCCGTGCTGCGAGCCGGTGCTACGGCGCCGCCGTGCTGCGAGCCGGTGCTACGGCGGCATCTCGGCTGTGACGACGACTAAACTGTTGTGATGTTTGCTGCAACAATGGCTCAGGCCGCTCTGGCGATGCTGCGAGTCGGTGTTGCTACGGTGCCACTGTGTTGCGAGTCCGCCGAAGTTGTTGTGTGCTATGGTCATGGTGGCGTAGTGAAGACAGAGGAAGGAGACCATGTTGTGTTGACTTTGATTGACGGCTAAGGACGCCGAAGGGGATGGATGTTGTTTGCTTTTTCTACATCCGGATGGCGCCAGTGTGAACCAAGTGCAATAAAAACATGATATTTCCTATATTTAGTTGAGTTGATTCTACACATTCCATGTTGTATGCATATGTAGGAAGTATTTTTCTCATATTTTCATTATCATTCTCGGTGTTTGAAAATAATAGCTCTTGCAGGGTGTGTGTGTGTGTTGGGGGGGGGGGGGGGGGGGGGGGGGGGGGGGGGGGGGGGGGGGGGGGGGGGGGGGGGGGGGGAGGGTGATTATGACACTGCAACGGGGAGAAAAGAGGGAGGGAGAAAGAGGGAGGATATGTAGAATGACACAATGAAAGCTGCGGGCTCACTTGCTTACACATGCATGATGCAAAATATGACACAGTTGCAGCATTACATGTTTTGTTATTAGAAGTGTGTGTTAGTACCAGTTGTGTGGTGGAAAGAGAGATTGTGAGCTGAGGTAGTGAGCTTGGATAGGGGAGGTGGATAGACTAAGATGGTGGGTAGAAGAAAAAAAAATAGGAACAGTAGTTTAACGGTAAAAAAGAACAGAAAGATAGTGGCATATCAATCTGAAAAAAAAAATAGTTGGAAGAAGGAAGAAAGGAATAAATAAGAGTGCTTTAACGGCAAAGCAAAGTTGCCAATGCAGCCCGTGGCAATGCACGGGCGTTCTACTAGTTATAGCTAGTATTCAAGCAGGCGTACGTATGAGTAGCTAGTAGACCGTGGTACATGCGAATCTTGTAGTACATCTCTGCGCACGAAGAACGAGACTGGGATCCTTAGTGGCATAATAACATGTCAATGATACTTTTTCACATGGTTCAATTTTGATTTGACTCTGTTGTCAGGATTCCCGTGTTTTTCGTGTTCTCGTGGACAAAACATCCAAGTCTAAAAAATTCATTGGCGTGTTTGGTAGGCTTCATACAGCCCGTGTCGTCTCCTTCCCCCGCAGCCATTCCTCCACGCGGCCAGCGCTGGGTGCTTGTGCCGGTTGTTCCGTTGTTTTCATACAAAGACTAATCCGAACAAAAGACATGTCAATCACTTCTGCTTGAATCTCTCAAGGCCTTCAACTCCTCCAAGGTAAAGGCGCTCATGAACCAAAGTTCCCATCTGCGTTAGGGCCCTTAGCTAAGGAGGGCTTCCTTCGGCTTTGCTTCAACAACGGCAGTCTTATTTTTTTCCTCCAAGCAACTAGAAGTCATTTTGTCGAGGCCGCACTTGGTTGCCTTGAGCTTATCCTCGGACTCTATGTAAGCTTGCTTCATGAGCTCCACTTGCTTCATGAGCGTCTCCACCTTCTTGATAAAAGGAGGGACCAAGGCCGCCATTGATACCAGCTTTTTTGCCTGAAAAGGGAGAAGAACCACATAAATGGTAGGAAAGCTTGAGAGAGAGAGAAGAAAACAGCGAGTTTTGCAACTTACTGTAACCAACAAATCATCAAGATGGTCAGTTTCCTAACGAGATGGAACACACTCTCAAGATGGAACACACTCCTTCAACGACATTATATCTTCCAAGCAACTAGAGGTCATTTTGTCAAGGTCGCGCTTGATTGCCTTGAACTTGTCCTCAGACTCCATGTAAGCTTGCGTCATGAGATCCACTTGCTTCATGTATATTTCCACCTTCTTGATAAAAGGAGGGACTAAGGCTGCCATTGCCACCAGCTTTTTTGCCTGCAAAGGGAGAAGAGCCACATAAAAGATAGGAAAGGTTGAGAAAAGGAGAAGAAAACAACGAGTTCTGCAACTTACTGTAACCAACAAATCATCAACACCAGTTTCCTGAATAGATTCACTGCACTCCTTCAACGATATTAAAAATTCTAAGTCCAAACCTGTCAATAGCAAGAGTGATCAGCCGGTGAAAGCAACAGGAAAAGGTAAAAAAATGGGGGGTTGCTACCTTGTTGGACCTTATGTGTGCTTGTGGCGGTTGCTTTATATATAAAGCGGGGTGAAATCCTATTTCCATAAAACAAAAAGGGAGGGGGGAGACTTACAACGATCGTCTCCACCAGGGGCCGCTTCCTCCTTGTTACTACCTCGGGCCATGCTGCTACAACCTGCCGGTGTTTCCAAAAGATAGCCTAAGAGATCACAGTAGTGCAAAGGACAATATCTAGCTCAAATGGTAGAGATGCTCATGCGAAGCAATAGTAAGAATGGAAATACGACTCCCCTAGGGAACAGAGGCTACAATGGAAAGCTGGCCAGGATATAAACTTCACCTCAGCACCAAATTTTTTGAAGGAAAGCTGGCCAGGTCAATTGCAATGACATGCATTGGCATGCACTACTGCTACCGAGATGTATCAAACAGACTAAACATTGATGTTTTTTACAAAGACAAGAAAAAATGTTAGCTAGCTACTTCCTTGAGAGCACTCGTCAACCTCTTAACCTTTATACCGTAGAAGCTGAGAGAGAATGATATATACTCTCTTTAGGCTGTTGTTTCATGCTCTCTGCAACAGAACTAGTAGTAGCAACTGAAATAGAGTTATTAGTAACTACGAGCATCTCTAGCCGATCCCCTAAAAAATATAGAAAACTAAACCACCAAGTAAACCTTAGTGGAGTATTGAATCCACTAAGTGTCTGTCGTTTCTAGCCAAATCCTTAAGTTTAACGGAGTAAAACTTTTACAATTGGCTTATGCATTTCGTCAAAATTGGCACGCGCGGAACAGAGTGATCAGGCGCCGCGACCGTGGGAGTGTGTAGACGGGGCACGATACGGAACGTGAGGACCGTAGCTGTCGCCGAGTTATGGCGGACACACAACGTACCGAGCAGGCGAATCAGCGACCAAAGAGGGCCAAGATGTGCACTCGCGCTCGGCCGACGAGGGCGTCGAGTGGATGCAAACGAAATATGAGCCGGCGGGGAACGAAGGCTGCAACATCTCGTCGGAGATCGTCGTAGCTAGCTAGGGATCTGGACGTGGGCATGCAACGGATTACGCTCATGTATACGAACGATGTAATATGAAAATATGTTCATCCTATTCCGCGCCGCGAGCGGCATTGGCAAGGCGGCAGCCACAGAGTTCATCGGGAATGGCGCCAAGGTCATCATCTCCAATGTGCAGGACGACCTGGGCCGCTCGGTTACCGCGGAGCTTGGACCGGACGTGGCCTATGGTTAACGGCGAGGTCGCCGGTGAGGAGGCACTGCTCACGGCGAGGTCACCGGCGAGGCCCGAGGTTGCCGGCGTCGACAAGGGGGCTTCACGTGAGCCGCCCACCAGCCACAAGGAGGCCTTCACGCGAAGAAAAGTTTTGCTCGAGCGAGTAGCGGTCAAGTAAAAATAGGCGCCTTCTACGCGGAGGAGTAAATTTTTTACTCCTTTAACCGGTTTAGAAGATAGGCTAGGTGCCGGTTAGAAGCGTAAAACTGAAATTTTATCCGTTAGAGATGCTCTAAGCAAGCAGCGGGAGGATGTGCCATTCATGCATGCATGCATTATATTCAACTAAACAAAACATGATAGTTACACTTGGGCTCACAGATATAGTTACAAAGTTTCCTCACGGATTCAAACCAAAAGCTACAACAAAGTATAGTAAACAAATTGTTACGTTGAGAATGGTTTACGATTTCTAAATGATGGAAACTCTAATGTACCAAAGATGATGGAATGGATAGACTATAGAATATCATCTACACTCATCATTACTTCATTGTTTAACCCAAAAATGTTGAACCGGATCATGGTTCATCTCAACCTACGCTCAAAATCATTGGTCTCTGGACTTCACTCATGGAGATCTGTGCACGGGTATTAAACAATGCATGGCGTGAACTGTTGAAACCTGCATGCAGTTTTAATTAGAGATGGTACATAGGAGTACTCTCTCCTATCTATATATTAATTGTCATGGTTTAGTACTTCTTTACTCCTATATCGAATGGAGTAATAGATACCAAAAGAGGACCTCAAGATCGGATGTACAACAGGTTGTTGTTCACTTATAGATATGCCAAGAACCATCTACTCAAGGAAGAAAGTGTTTCCTTATTTACAAGGTCATTTTTCAGAATTAATAGAGTTCATATCACATCTTTCTTATGCTTGCTGTTGTGGAAGAAGAATTAATATGTCGCCTCCCAGAATTAAGTCGAGACTACAAAAAATAATATGCAGTCGCAAATTGGTATTCATTTACGGTGGCACATCTGATCGTGATCAACACCAACTTGTATACCGCAAGATCAAGATGTACTAGTTAATTTGTAAGCTCAAGCACGTTAGCCTGGCTTAGAGCATCTACAGCCGGGCGTCCCAAAACCTCCTTAAACGTCTGGGCGGCCCGCCCGGTCACTGTTCTATCACAAAAATTTATCCCTGACGGGCGTCTCAAATGTGCCTCAAACGTCTGGACTGACCGGTACCCCTTATATCCAGCCCAAATATGGGACGGGTATGAGGCGCCCGGACTCGTCCGCCACGTCGGACCCGGCCCACTCTGGCCCACCCGACCCCACATATATTCGTCCTCGTCCGCTCGCCGGACCAAACCCAAGCCACTTCACACTCCTCTCCCCTCCACTCCCTCCGCCACCCGAGCTCACCTTCGGCAATTTCCGGCCCTCTCCGACATGGCGGGCAGCGGATCTGACTCCGACTAGTCCGGATCCGTCGACTGGGGTGTCATCCCGTGCGGGTTGGAGGAGGCAATGGCGGTCCGCATTGCACTCCGCCGCTCCCGGGAGGACCCGGCCGACAGACGGATCTGTCCGGCGCGACTCCATGGCGTCGGCTCAACGGGCGCTCGGGTCCTCTGGGGCTGGATCATCGCGGTCCCGACAGCCGGAAAATCTCTCCTTCGTCATCACTGGTCGGGCAGACTATGAGTCCCACCGGGAACGGGCAGCCCGCCGTGGGAAGGAGAGGATAAGGGTCGCCGAGGCCCGTATCGCGGCGGAAATGGCGGCGGCGGAGGCGCCTGATGTGGCGTTGCGGGCAGCCGCAGAGGAGGAAGACATCCGCGTCCGCATTGTGAAGAAACGACAACAGAGGAACACGCGCGCCCGAGCAGAATTGGGCGGTTCGTGCCATGGTCGGACTGCCAACGAAGGAGGAGAAGGAGGACAACGACGGTGAGGACAGCTCTAACGACGAGCAGATCCGGCTTGATCCCTACTGCGTCTTCGACCGGTACTTCTGCGAGAAGGACGGCAAGGGCGACAGGAAGGGCAAGGTCAGCCATGGATGATCTCCATCATAGCCAAACACACCAAATTTTGGTAGTCCGATGGCATGTGTAGTAGTAGTGATGGAGTCGATGTGTGTGCATCGACGTAGTGCATGAGTTTGTATGGATTTAAGATATGATAATTAAGGTGTCCGGATGTGAATTGCATTATTTGAGATGTGACAGGGGCCAGATTTGCCCATCACCGTCGTTTGAGGGGCCAGATTTGCCCATCACAGAATTGGGCGTTTGAGGGGCCAGATTTGCCCATCACAGAATTGGGCGTTTGAGGGGCAATCGCAACTGTAGATGCTCTTAGAACACCACCTATATCACCCAGACACCTACCATTGTGCAACAAGCAGGGCAGGGTGTAATACATGACCAAAGTCACAACTCCAAATCAACCAAGCAACTTTCAACTTGTGCCCTATCACTAGTGCAGAATTGGACTTTAGTCCCGGTTCGGCACTAAAGGGTGGGGACTAAAGCCCCCCCCCCCCCCCCTAGTCCCGGTTCAACACGAACCGGGACCAAAGGCCCACCACGTGGCACGAGCACGCGCCGGGGGGCTGGGGGCTTTTAGTCCCGGTTGATTACACCAACCGGGACTAAAAGGTTTAGGGGTTTTGGGTTTATGGTTTATTTTTCCTTTTAGTTTTGTGTTTTCCATTTAATTCTTTTTCATTTCAAACATATTTTACGATACTACATATTGTACACGTTATGCATATATATAAATAGAATTTCTCGTAGTACCGATCATATATATATATATATATATATCATCGAATGTCTCGCACGACCATTCACACATACACATGTATATATATACAATTTGGTATATATATACAATTTCTCCTACAATCTGCAGATCATTACATATGGAGGCATTACAGCTTGTAATAGTATTCTCCTTTGGGATCGATGACCTGGTCTAGCAAAAATCCAGCTATTTCCTCTTGGATTGCTCATACGCGAGCCGCTGGTAGGAGCTTATCCCGCATCTCCTTCATCTTTTAAGAAAGAGATCAATATACATGTATTAGTTGTGTGTGTGTATATTAGATAATGATGTAAAAATTATGAATAGTGTTCTGGTAAACGTACCCATCGGTTATTACCAGCTGATCGGCGCCGGTACTCACATGTGTTGGTACAATGAGCGGGGGGATCGATTGCACCGCCTGTTCTCCCAGCTGGGGAACAGTTTTCCCGCTTTTTTTGGCAGCTGCTTGGCTTGAGCTCGAGCTCGACTCCTTTTTTTGTGCTTGATATGACTTCTTGATTTGGCGTTCATATTCTGAGTCAACATGCTTGGGAGCTGGTGGTTGAGCCATACGAATAAAGTGGTCAATGACATGCTCAGGTACTTTCTCCTTTGGCGGCGGGGGCGGTTTCGGTCCAAAATGGGCCTTCACTTGGGCTTGCACTTCGATCTCGTTTTCCTCTTCGGTCAGGTCATAAGGCAACCGAGGAAGAGGCTTGAGGCTTGGACCAAATTGGTATCTCTATCCTCCTGTTGTACCGCTAGCCGCCGTAGCTGCGGCGCCTCTCTTCCGTTGTTGCTTAGGCGGCGGAGACCGCTGAGGCGGCGGAGATGGCTGATGCGGTGCCTGATTGGAGGAGGAGGACTGGGCTGACGCGGTGCCAGACTTGGAGGAGGAGGAGTGGGCTGACGCGGTGCCGGACTTGGAGGAGGAGGAGTGGGCTGACGCGTTGGCGGACTTGGAGGAGCAGGAGTCTGCTGAGGCGGTGGCTGACTTGGAGGAGCGGGAGTCTGCTGACGCGGTGGCGGACTTGGAGGAGGAGCCGGCTGACGCGGTGTCGGTGGCCTTGGAAAGACGATGCAATCCTTTCTCCATAGAATGATACGATGTATGGCCTCTCCCAGTGTGTGCTCGTCGTCACCTTCAGGAATGTCAATCTCTAGCCCCGAATATTGTGCCACCACTTCATCAACCGCGACACGAGCATAGCCAGCTGGAATCGGATTGCAATGGAAGGTTGCTTCAGGGGGATTTGTATAAGCAACGTCGTCTGCCACCTTCATGGATATGTTCTTCATTTTAAAGTGTAGCTCACAATTAGTGTTATCCATGATGTCATCCACAGGGTATCTATCCAGCAGTGCCTCATCGTCCGGGGCAGAACCCACGCTGCTTCTCGGCATGGATGGGACGGTGCTATCCAATGCTGGATCCGCTAGCTGCTGCCGCTGCTGAGACCCCCCCTTCCTGGCTAAGTGAGTCGATTTGCTGCTGCTGCCGCTGGAAAGCGAGTTCCAAATCAGCGTGCTTTGATTCTACGATGCGAAGGCGGTCTGCTTCCTGCTTCCTCTGCTCCTCCTCCAGCTTCCTCTTCTTCTCCTCCTGCATCTTCTTTCTCACACGGCTTCTGTAGTCGGCGTTCCAGTCTGCAAACCCCTCAAACCACGGAACAACGCATTTGCCTCGTGTTCTTCCCGGGTGTTCAGGGTTCTTCAGGGCGCGCATAACCTCGTCGTTCTCTCTGTTGGGCGTGAACACCCCCGTTCGAGCCTCTTCTATTGCAACAATTAAATCGAGGTCGGCTCCTTTAAGACTTGCCCACTCCAAAACCTTGTCTGTCTTTGGGTCCAACGTCCCCCCATGCGCATAGAACCAAGTCCTGGACCTGGGGGGCCAGCTCAATGTAACTGGAGTGACCCCTGCATCCACCATCTGTTGCTCAGCGAGATCCTACTTAGGCCGGGCCACCTCGTAGCCACCTGGCCCTAACTTATGGTGCCACTGCTTTTTCGCGGCATTGATCTTGTTTATTCTCGACCGTTCCTGAGCTACTTCCGATTCCTTGAATTTCACGAAAGCGTCCCAGTGATCTCTTGTCTTCTCCAGTGTTCCCTTGAATTATGGAGTCTTCTTTCCTCCTTCGACGTACTTGACCCATATACTTTTCTTGTGGTTGTTGAATGCTATCGCCATCTTCCTAAGAGCAGCGTTCTTGACTTTCTCCACATCTGCATCTGTGAAATGACCTGGTAGGGTGAAATGTGACATGAGAGTTCCCAAAGCCGATCTTTTGCTCTTTGGTCGACAAAAGTAAGATCTGGACGTTCCTTTGCTGGCTTTTTCCATTCTTGAATGGAGATCGGGATTTGGTCCTTCACAAGAACTCCGCATTGACGAATGAACTTGTTCGCATTCTTCTTAGGTTCGCGCGATTCGCCATTAGGTTTGATGGCATCGATGTTGTACTTTATGCCATCCTTCAACTTTTTGGCCGGGCCTTGAACTGTCCTGCTGCCTGTAGAAGATTTGCTCGATCCGGAGGGCTGAAAGAAGAAAGATCGATTCATTAATATATATATATATATATATATATATATATATATATATATATACAAAATCAATTAAAACATGTGATGATCACCAGATGCCTGCTTCTATAAATATACCTCGCCGGTATTTGTTATTTGAAGATCATCATAGTTCTGGACTTCATCTATTCGTTCGTCTTCATCGAATATCATATCACCCTCCCTGGTATTGTTCAGATATTATGAGTCGTCATCTTCTTCATTCTCATCTGGCCGGCTCCGGGAGCATATGATCTCGAACAGGGCCTCTTCTCCTTCTCTGCCGGTATTGTCCGCCATAGCTTTTATTTAACTAATCCAGAAGAAATATAAAACAATTTAGTATTCAAATTAGAATGGATGCATGCAATCAATAAGGAAAAACTGAATCATAGTACATAATATGCATCTCGAATAATCCAGATAATTAATATGCATCATCGAAATAATCTCGAATAAATCGTCTCGAATATTATCGAATAATATAATCTCGAATACATCGTCTCGAATATCTCGAATACATCACTAGCTAATACAGATCGAATACAATCGAATAATCTAGTTCACTCGCGGTTCCTGAGGCGCGAGCGGTGGACACCCAAAGAGAAGGAACCATCACAGGATCATAGCTCGGGTGAGATCCCCGAAGAACCTGCCAGGTATTGGAGAACCTGATGTCCAACGCAGCCATGTAGCGACGGACGTGCTCGTCCTCCTCCCTGACACGGCGACGTACCACCTCCGGCGGGGCCGGCTGCCTCCGCACCGAAAGTGGCCCACGCGAACGCCACCAAAGGAGCTCCGGGTCGACGACGGGACCCGAGGCCGGGTTCCTCACCAAGCGGCGCGCCCCTGAAGGTAGCACCTCCTAGTGCCAGCCCGGCGGAGCCCAGTCCCGGACATGGCTCCTCTGAAGCAGGACGTCGTCGCGAACGGGTCGACGACGAGGATGCGGGCCGGGCATCGTTGACGTCGAGAACAAATTCTATGCAAATGTAACATTTTTTAAATGATTGGATTGTGATTTCTTATATACGAGGAAAACCTTTAGTCCCTGGCTATAGGAACAGGATTCAGAATCATAACGGATTCTCTTAACCTTTAGGGGATTTAACAAAATGGCGCCATTCTGGATGTGCAGAAAATGGTCCATATTTTCCTGATCTCATCTACCCTTCTATATGTCACGTTGTCTAGTGTCAAAGGATTCCAGAAAACCATGGCTTCATCATTAGCCGGTAGTAACAGGCGCATGATGGTACGAAGCTCTCCAAAGTTGTTTTGGAATGGAGTCCCGGATAGGATAATTCGCTTTTTGGTACGAAGTTCAGCAAGAGCCTTCCGAATATCGCTATTTGGAAGGCATTTGCTGAACTTCGTACCAAAAAGCGAATTATCCTATCAGGAACTCCGTTCCAAAATAACTTTGGAGAGTTTCGCACCATTATGCGCCTGTTACTTCCGGCTAATGATGAAACCATGGATTTCTTCAATACTTTGACACAAGACAACGTGACATATAGAAGCTAGGGAACGTAGATGAGATCAGAAAAAAAATGGATCAACTTGTGCACATCCATAATGGGGGCATTCTTTGATCATATTTCACTAGATCAAACTTTGACATATGATCAAACTTTGACACATGATCAAACTTTGACATATGATCAAATGTTGCATATGTCAAAATTCAAACTTTGACATATGATCAAATGTTGCATATGTCAAAATTTAAACTTTGACATATGATCAAATGTTGCATATGTCAAAATTCAAACTTTGACATATGATCAAACTTTGACATATATACATCTAATCATCTAGTGGAAAAAAAATATCAAAATTCATCTAATTAACATTTATATAATCTAAAATTCATCAAACATTTCTATAACTAAAGTATAAAAAACTAAAAAAACATGCATCTAACATTTATATCTAATTCATCTACAATTTATATAACTAAAAGTATCAAATTCCTTAACTTTTTTCTATATACATCTAATCATCTAGAGAAAAAAAAATGTCAAAATTCATCAACTAACATTTCTATATCTAAAATTCATCTAACATTTCTATAACTAAAAGTATAAAAAACTAAAAAAACATTCATCTAACATTTCTATAACTAAAAGTATAAAAAACTAAAAAAACAGAAAACAAGAAAATGTGTGTGTGTTCATATGCATGTGTGTGTGTGTGCGGGCTTGATCTATGGGAGGGCGGCCATGGCAGCAGGGGCTCACAGCGGGGCGGCGGGGGCGACGGCGAAGGCGCGCGAGCTCGAGGGAGGGGCGGCGCGCGACGGGGGCGGCGGGCGGCGCGTCGGGGAACGGCGACGGGGGACGGCGTGGGCGGCGCTTCGGGGGCGGCGATGGCGTGGGCGGCGACGGCGTCGATCAGGGCAGGCGGCGATGGCGTGGGCGGCGACGGCGTCGATCAGGGCAGGCTGTGCGTCGTCGACGGAGAGGAAGAAACAGAGGGAAACTGAAAATTTTCAAGTGTTGTATATATAGGAGGGACCTTTAGTCCCGGTTGGAGCCACCAACCGGGACTAAAGGTCAACTTGGGCCAGGCGAAGCGGCGGGAAGCGACCACCTTTAGTCGCGGTTGGTGGCTCCAACCGGGACTAAAGACCCCCCCCCCCCCCCCCCCCTTTAGTCGCGGTTGGAGCCACCAACCGCGACTAAATGTGGTGCGCTGCCACCCGCGGTGCACAAGTTTAGTCCCACCTCGCCGAGCGAAGGGCAGCCGCACTGGTTTATAAACTCAGCCGCCGCTGCTCCTTCGAGCTCCTCTCTAAAGCAGGCCTTCTGGGCCCACTCTGCTGCACTGCCCTGTGGGCCTACTGGGCCTTGCGGGCTTGCTACCTAGCCCAACTACAGGTTGGGTTTCTAGTCGTATGCAGGCCATTGTGGCCCAGTAGACGGGCTTTTTTTATATTTTTTTTATTTTTTGCTTTATTTATTTTATTTTATTTCTGAGTTATTTTTTCCTTTATTTAGAGTTTCTTTGTGAATCTTTTTGCTTTAGGTAAAAAAAATTATAAACTTTCTGTTAGTGCGAGTAATTTTCAAATTTGAATAGTTTAAATTTGAATTATTTGAAATTTGTGTGAATCACTAGTTTATGAATAACTTTACTTTAAAAATAGATTATTCAGTGATTCTTTTTTCTTCTGTTTAATATTAGTGTGTTTTATCATTATATTCAATTTGGTAAAACTTAGATAAGTTTAAAAAAATGAAATGCCTTTGTAACAGATGAGTTTTTGTCCGAAACTCTGATACTTCGAAAGAGATTGTCCATTTTGTACACGAAGTGGATCTAGTTTTTGCCGTAACCCTCTCAACTTTTTAGCACATGCTATGTGGGTGAAATGATGATACCATGCGAACTTTCAACCTTTTCAGAGTTCATTTGTAGTGCTTTTCAATTTCAGGGTCATTTAGCTCAAAAAAATCAGTAAATGCATGAAAAATAGCAAATGAAGTCAGAAAGGGTTGATAATTGATGACGTGGCTTTGAATGGTGCATACTGAACGCACAAAAAGTCTGGAGTTGAAATAAGTTTAAAATAATGAAATGCCTATGTAACAGATGAGTTTTCGTCCGAAACCCTAATACTTCGAAAGAGATTGTCCATTTTGTACACGAAGTGCATCATGTTTTTGCCGTAACCCTCTCAACTTTTTAGCACATGTTATGTGGGTGAAATGATGATACCAGCCAACTTTCAACCTTTTCAGAGTTCATTTGTAGTGCTTTTCAATTTCAGGGTCGTTTAGCTTAAAAAATCAGTAAATGCATGAAAAATAGCAAATGAAGTCAGAAAGGATTGATAATTGATGATGTGGCTTTGAATGGTGCATACTAAATGCACAAAAAGTTTGGAGTTGAAATAAGTTTAAAAAAATGAAATGCCTTTGTAACAGATGAGTTTTCGTCCGAAACTCTGATACTTCGAAAGAGATTGTCCATTTTGTACACGAAGTGCATCCTGTTTTTGCCGTAACCCTCTCAACTTTTTAGCACATGCTATGTGGGTGAAATTATGAAACCATGCCAACTTTCAACCTTTTCAGAGTTCATTTGTAATGCTTTTCAATTTCAGGGCCGTTTAGCTCAAAAAAATCAGTAAATGCATGAAAAATAGCAAATGAAGTCAGAAAGGGTTAAAAATTGATGACGTGGCTTTGAATGGTGCATACTGAATGCACAAAAAGTCTGGAGTTGAAATAAGTTTAAAAAAATGAAATGCCTTTGTAACAGATGAGTTTTCGTCCGAAACCCTGATACTTTGAAAGAGATTGTCCATTTTGTGCATGAAGTGCATCCTGTTTTTGCCGTAACCCTCTCAACTTTTAAGCACATGCTACGTGGGTGAAATGATGATACCATGCCAACTTTCAACCTTTTCAGAGTTCATTTGTAGTGCTTTTCAATTTCAGGGTAGTTTAGCTCAAAAAAATCAGTAAATGCATGAAAAATAGCAAATGAAGTCAGAAAGGGTTGAAAATTAATGAAGTTTGTCTGAAGCACAAAAGTACATGTTTCAAATGCCAAAACACATAAGCACCCTAACTATTACAAAGATTCCCTACGGTTTGTCCAAAGTGGGACTTTCCAAATATATAAGTCCGGAAACTCACTAGAGAAGAAAGTGATAACAGTGAAGCCGGTCACATCCCAGAGTGGGATCTTTGGATGTGAAACTTTTTATTCGCATGTGTCCCTTTGCGCCATAACCATGGACAATCTTCATCATTTAACTGGATGCTCGGGTCAATATTCACCGTGAAGGGAGCAATTTCATGAAACTTTTCATAATCTTCTGACATGTCTATCTTATCATCCACTCCCGCGATGTTTCTTTTCCCTGAAAGAACTATGTGGCGCTTTGGCTCATCGTATGATGTATTCGCTTTCTTATCTTTTCTTTTTCTCGGCTTGGTAGACATGTCCTTCACATAGAAAACCTGCGCCACATCATTGGTTAGGACGAATGATTCGTCTGCGTACGCAAGATTGTTGAGATCCACTGTTGTCATTCCGTACTGCGGGTCTTCCGTTACCCCGCCTCCTGTCAGATTGACCCATTTGCACCGAAATAAAGGAACCTTCAAACCACGTCCATAGTCAAGTTCCCATATCTCCTCTATGTAACCATAATATGTGTCCTTTCCCCTCTTGGTTGCTGCATTAAAGTGGACACCACTCTTTTGGTTGGTGCTCTTCTTATCTTGGGCGATCATGTAAAATGTATTCCCATTTATCTCATACCCTTTGAAAGTCATTATATTCGAAGATGGTAACTGGGACAGCAAGTACAGGTCATCTTCAACAGCGTCGTCATGCATGGCACGTGTCTGCAACCAACCGGCGAAAGTCCCCGTTTGTTCACGTGTAATCCAGTCGTCAGACTGCTCCGGGTGTTTGGAGCGTAGAATATTCTTGTGTTCCTCGATATACGGAGCCACCAAGGCAGAATTTTGTAGAACTGTGTAGTGTGCTTGAGTGAGAGAATGTCCGTCCATACATATTATTTGTTTCGGTCCTAGCGTGCCATTTCCACCCAGTCTGCCCTGATGCCGCGATTCAGGAACACCAATCGGCTTAAGGTCAGGAATAAAGTCAACACAAAACTCAATGATCTCCTCATTTTCATGGCCCTTGGAGATGCTTCCTTCTGGCCTAGCACGGTTATGAACATATTTCTTTAAGACTCCCATGAACCTCTCAAAGGGGAACATATTGTGTAGAAATACAGGACCCAGAACGGCAATCTCTTCACATAGGTGAAATAGGACGTGCGTCATGATATTGAAGAAGGATGGTGGGAACACCAACTCGAAACTGACAAGACATTGCACCAAATCATTCTCTAACCTTGGTATGATTTCTGGATCGATTACCTTCTGAGAGATTGCATTGAGGAATGCACATAGCTTCACAATGGCTAATCGAACGTTTTCCGGTAGAAGCCCCCTCAATGCAACCGGAAGCAGTTGCGTCATAATCACGTGGCAGTCATGAGACTTTAGATTCTGGAGCTTTTTCTCTGCCATATTTATTATTCCCTTTATATTCGACGAGAAGCCAGACGGGACCTTCATACTGAGCAGGCATTCAAAGAAGATTTCCTTCTCTTCTTTGGTAAGAGCGTAGCTGGCATGACCCTGATGTATGTCGTCTTTTCCGTGCATACGTTGCTGGTCCTCCCGTGCCTCCGGTGTATCTTTTGTCTTCCCATACACGCCCAAGAAGCCAAGCAGGGTCACGCAAAGATTCTTCGTCACGTGCATCACGTCGATTGCAGAGCGGACCTCTAGGTCTTTCCAATTAGGTAGGTCCCAAAATATAGATTTCTTCTTCCACATGGGTGCGCGTCCGTCAGCGTCATTCGGAACAGATTGTCCGCCAGGACCCTTTCCAAATATTACCTTTAAATCCTTAACCATATCATGTACATCATCACCAGTACGGTGGCGAGGCTTCGTTCGATGATCTGCCTCACCTTTGAAATGCTTGCCTTTCTTTTTTACGGGATGCCTGCTCGAAAGAAATCGACGATGCCCAGGTACACATTCTTCTTACAATTATACAAATATATACTGTCGGTATCATCCAAACAGTGCGTGCATGCGCGGTATGCCTTGTTTGTCTGTCCTGAAAGGTTACTGAGAGCAGGCCAATCATTGATGGTCATAAACAGCAACGCATGTAGGTCAAATTCTTCCTGATCGAGCTCATCCCACGCACGTACACATTTTCCATTCCACAGTTGTAAGAGTTCTTCAACTAATGGCCTTAGGTACACATCAATGTCGTTGCCGGGTTGCTTAGGGCCTTGGATGAGCACTGGCATCATAATGTACTTCCGCTTCATGCACAACCAAGGAGGAAGGTTATACATACACAGAGTCACAGGCCAGGTGCTATGATTGCTGCTCTGCTCCCCAAAAGGATTAATGCCATCTGCGCTTAGACCAAACCATATGTTCCTTGCGTCATCTACAAAGTCCCTCCACTTCCTCTTGATTTTTCTCCACTGCGACCCGTCAGCGGGTACTCTCAACTTCCCGTCTTTCTTACGGTCTTCTTTGTGCCATCGCATCAACTTGGCATGCTCTTTGTTTTGAAACAAACGTTTCAACCGTGGTATTATAGGAGCATACCACATCACCTTGGCAGGAATCTTCTTCCTGGGGCGATCGTCCTCGACATCACTAGGGTCATCGCGGCTGATCTTATAGCGCAATGCACCGCATACCGGGCATGAGTTCAAATCCTCGTAGTCACCGCGGTAGAGGATGCAGTCATTAGGGCATGCATGTATCTTCTGCACCTCTAATCCTAGTTCTGCACCTCTAATCCTAGTGCGCAGACAGCCTTCTTTGCTTCGTACGTATTGTCGGGCAATTCGTTATTCTTTGGAAGCATCTTCTTTAACATTATCAGCAACTTTCCAAATCCCTTGTCAGATATACCATTCTCTACCTTCCATTGCAGCAATTTCAGTGTGGTGCCCAGCTTTTTTTTGTCAGCTTCGCAATTTGGGTACAACGATTTCTTATGATCCTTTAACATGCGCTACAACTTCAGCCTCTTCTTTTCACTTACGCAGTTTCTCTTTGCATCGGCAATGGACTGACCTAGATCATCAGCAGGCTCATCTGATGCCTCTTCTTCAGCTTCTTCCCGCATTGCCGGCTCAGCTTCTTCCCCCATTGTTGTACCATCGTATTCAGGGAACCCATGGCCAGGATAGCTGTCGTCGTGCTCTTCTTCTTCATTGTCTTCCATCATAACCCCTCTTTCTCCGTGCTTGGTTCAAACATTACAGTGGGGCATGAAACCGGACTCAAACAGGTGCCAGTGAATGGTTCTTGAGTTAGAGTAATTGTGATCATTCTTACAGCCAGCACATGGACAACACATAAAACCATCCGCCCGCTTGTTTGCCTCAGCCGCAAGCAGAAAAGTATGCACGCCATTAACGAACTGGGGAGAGCATCGGTCATCGTACATCCATTGCCGGCTCATTTTCATTACACAGCACCGAAAAGACCAAATTAATACAAGTTCATACACACTTATTCTCATAAAACAACATACAAACTCTCTAGCTAAAGCATTTAAATGCAACAACAAATTCGATCAAGATCGCAACTAAGGTAACAATTGATCCAATAACATATTGATACCAAGCCTCACTATCAATGGCATATTTTCTAATCTTTCTAATCTTCAAGCGTATTTTCTCCATCTTGATCTTGTGATCATCGACGACATCGGCAACATGCAACTCCAATTCCATCTTCTCCTCCTCAATTCTTTTCAATTTTTCTTTCAAATACTCGTTTTCTTTTTCAACTAAATTTAACATCTCGACAATAGGGTCGGTTGGAATTTCCGGTTCACATACCTCCTAGATAAAAATATCTATGTCAACTTGATGGGCATAATTTTTCATAAACACGAAATGCAACAAATAGTTATAAAAGAGAATATACCACATCCGAATCATAAACCGGACGAGGGCCGACGGGGACGGATATCAAAACCATGTCACTATGTATAACAAACAACGCACGGGTAAGAAAATTATACAAGTAACTATATATCTAAATCACACAAACATGATTTTTTTTATATAAAAAAGATAAGAACAAGAGGCTCACCACAAGGTGGTACCGGCGACGGGACGGTGCGGTCGATCGACGGTGGTTAGGACGGAGACGGGAAGGCACTAAGTAAACCACACCTACATATGCAAACTAAGAGTTATTTTGAACTCAAATTGCATATAAATCAAATAAACTACCACATATAATTCCTCCCAAACTAAAACCCGCAAATCACTATACTTATAGAGCATTGCAAGAGCTAATCTAGCAATGAGAAATGAAAGGACAAAGTTGCTAACCTTTGTAATCACTTGGATGGATGGGGTGCCTTCAAATCTTGACAAATTTTGGCAAAAATGGAGGATGAACTCGAGAGGAGAGGAAGAAAACAGAGAGGAGAGGAAAGGGGAAGAACAGAGAGCTCGGGCTCGACGAAGGGTTTATATAGGATGATCTTTAGTTCCGGTTGGTTATACGAAGCGGGACTAAAGGTGCACTTCTAGTACCGGTTCGTGCCACGAACCGGGACTAAAGGTGTTGGTGGGGCCCCAGCCTGCCACCACCTCTTTAGTCCCGGTTCGTGGCACGAACCAGTACTAGAGGTTCGACACGAACCGGGACTAATGAGCGCCGCCCGCCTAGCCGTTGGAACATTAGTGCCGATTCATTTATAAACCGGGACTAATGAACTGAACATTAGATCATTTTTCTACTAGTGTATGAAAGAATGGTAAAACCAAATGAGAAACTTGTGCGCTCCTTCTAATCTATACCAAGCCTGGTCAGGCTCAACATGCGTGCATCCCCAACGCCTCTAGATTTGCCATGACCAACTCACCATACAAAAGAATCCACTAGGAGAGCCGCCGACTGCAGGGATCCATGCGTGTCAGCAAGAATCAAGAACTCACCAGATCGGTTAGCTCGAGGTTGACATGTGAATAGACCGGCGGCGGCGACACCCCGCAAAACTCTACGAGGACAGGTTACTACAGGCGATCGCTGATAAACAAGTCGGTAGAAGCAGGTGAAAGACGGGCGCGCGGCCGAGGAGGACAACATGAGGTAGAGGACTCCGACCCTAGGGTTTCACAGCTTTGCAGGGGAGGGGACGGAGGGGATGGGAGGAGAGGAATTACCTGGGGAAGGATGGCAGGCTGCCGGTGGAGGATACCGGCGCGCGGAGGAGCCTGTGGGCGGCGGCTTGTCGAGGAGGCAGCTGGCGCCTCGTCTCGCCCCGTTTCCGCGTCGTCCAGTTCCGAGAGTTTTCCACCGCCGCGTGGATCGCCGGCGCCCCTATATCTCGCCTTCGGCGAGAGGGTAGGTGACCGAGAATCAGGAGGCCACGGCCTACCATTTCTCTCTTTATTTTTTATGTTTACTGTTTCTTTTTTGCGTTATTTTTTGCATTTGTTTATACTCTAAAATATCTTAAATATATATAAATTAGAAAAAAACACTATAAAAAAATGTTTGAAAAATGTTGACCAAGCATTTGAAAAATGTTAAATGTGTATAGAGAAAATATTTATCACGCACATGAAAAATGTATAAAAAAAGTATATAAAAATTTAATGCATCATTTGAAAATTTTCAAACAAGTATTTGAAAACTGTTGATCCAGGATTTGAAATGTGTATAGAGAAAATGTTGACTGCATATTAAAAAAATATTAGATTTTTTATCACATATATGTAATGTTAATCGAGCATTTGAAACAATGTTGAACAAGTATTTGAAAAATTGTGATCAAGCATTTGAAAAATATTAAATGTGTATAGAAAAAAAATGTTAACCATGTATTAAAAAAATTGTCATGTATGTAAAAATGTTAATCAAGCGTTTCAAAAAATGTTGAACAATTATTTGAAAAATGTGATCAAGCATTTGAAAATGTTGAGTATGTATAGAAAAAATGTTGACCATGTATTAAAAATAATTAGTTTTTATAATATATATATATATATAATCTAATCAAGCATGTTTTAAAATGTTGAACAAGCATTTGAAAAATGTTAATCAAGAATTTGGAAAATGTTAAATGTTTAGAGAAAAAATATTGACCATGTGTTAAAAAAATCTTAATATTGCATTTAGAAAATATTAGTCACATTTGAAAAAAATGTTAAATATGCATTGAAAAAATGTTGACCATGTATTGAAAAAGAATGTTGCTTTTCAAAATGTTATCAAGCATTGAAAAAGTTTAAAGTGTGTATAAGAAAAATGTTGACCATGCATTCAAAAAAAATTAATTGTATTTGAAAAATGTTAATCAAGCATTTGAAAAATGTAAAAAAAGTTTAGAGAAAAAATGTTGACCATTGATAAAAATTGTTAAAATTTGAACTGAAAAAAGTTAAATGTGTATTAGGAAATTGTCATTCACATATACAAAAAATGTAGAATGAATTAGAAAAGAAACAAAGAAAAGTAAAAAATAAAATAAACCAAAGAAAAAGAAAATATAAAATAAAACCAAAGAAACAAATGCAGCAAGAATAAGAAATAAAGAAAATGAAAAAAGCATTAAATATCGAAGAAACGAATGAAAAATGAAGAATAAAAAAGAAAAGAAATGAAAGAAAACAAAAAAAATAAAAAAGAAGAAACTGAATAAAATAGAAGAAAATAGAGAAATAAAAGAAAAAAAAACGGAAAACCAGTGTAAAACCAGCTCTTTTCCTTCTAGTAGCTTGCGCCCAAGTAATTTAGCACGAACTCGATGTAGTCTCAGTGGCTATCAGTGCGAAGAAAACCACGAGGTCCCAGGTTCGATCCCCCATGCGCTTCCGTTTTTACTCAATTTACACACAAAAAAAATCGCTAGTGGGCTGGGGAGACATAGTTCTCGCTGTGGATCGAAGAGGAATTCTGCGGATCGGAAGGTTGGGCCGGTGCAAAACTCGCGTGCCAAACGAGGCCTTTGTGGGAGCCGTTCTGTTCAACAATCTACCTCGGGAATCCCTAAAAAAAAGCAATCTACCTCGGGTTAGCTCGCGGCCAGGTCACTACTCCTTCGCCTTCTTCCCACCAGGCGGCCTCATTGAGAAGTGGGAACCATCCGTCTCGTTTATTTCTTAGGGTTTTTTTCCTAATGAAATCAACAAGGTGTTTTTTTTCTCTAGCGAGCGAACACGGAGGGGTCTTTTCACCTGTGATCCAACACCGATGAAGGGCATGTGAGATTTTTGTATCCCCGGATCTGTTGAGTTGTGATGCGGCGACTTTGGCTTTTTGCCGCACGGTTCGATTTCTCCGACCCTTTGAACTAGTGGTATTGAATTGTAAGCATGTACTACGGGGGTGATGCTCTAACTGATGTTGCTTTGACGATTTCTAGGTCTCGTATCAAGGGGCGAGTGACTATTCAGGTTTTCAAGTCTTGATATGATGCAGGTGTCCATTTTCTTTATTCCTGGCTGGATCAATATAGTTTTCAATCTCCGGGAGGTGACGTACAACCGTAAGACGAAGAAGACTAGTATGATTTTCATTATATATTTTTTTTACTGTCGTTCTACGTCTAGTTCTTTGTCCATTGCAGTGCATATTGTTTTGGTGATATTTATCAGATCATATATGTTTTCTTGATACTGTAAAAAAAAAGGTCACCACTCCTTCCATATGAAGGCTCTATGTTTATTGCGCCGGATAGCGGCCCAAGCCTGTGGCGACGGCCCTGCTGGAAATGTGCGTTCAGTCATGAGAGCTTCCGTGAAGAAAGAAAGTAGGCATCGGCCCAGCGTGTCTACTGGGGAAGAAAAAGCTGGAGCTCCTCCAGAAAAAAATACCTGCTGGAAAAGAAACTGAAAAACATGTGACGCGGTACGGCAGTGAAGAAAAGAGTGTCTTGTAAAGGATCTAGGAGCAGGAAAGGCGTGGGGCTTTGTACCGCAAGGGCTCACATGCGCACAGTAGCTGCCCTGGCCTTCTCCTGCTGGCCGGACTGGCTGCCACAGTCTTCCATGCCCGGCGCCCCTGAGCAGCCACTGGGCCTGACTCCTCGCTCGGTTCATCAGAGAAGGGGGGCTGCATGGGAACTCAGTGTAGAGCCTAATTAGTTGAGGCAGCAGGGCACACATGTGCATCGCTAGATCCGGTTTAGATGCAAGTAATTTGGGGTTAGATGGAATAGTAGTACGTACTTATATTGTATGCGTGCGTAGCCGTCCGTGTGGTACTGCTAGTTATAGTAAATCTCACATTCCTACTACCGGCGGCCTCGTTGCTGCTGCGTACGTACTCCTACTGGTAGGTAATGGTAGGCTTGCGTTTGGAGGCGAGCGTACGGGGGCATGTTCTGCTTCGCCATCCCCACACGACAAAGATGCTCTCGCTCGCTTCTCGGGACTCTCATGGCCGGCCGGCCGGCTTCACCGAGTTCGGAGTCCAGAGCCTAGGCTCCGCCTGTGCCTCGAGACAACAAAACTACTCCCCCGCCCCCAACTCTATCTCTCAACCTGTCACACGGCTTCCCCTCAAAAAAAGAAAGAAAAGATCTGTCACACGGCCATGACTGGCTAGTCTCTCTCGTCCACAATGTGGCAATAGTTATGGCGGATGATTAGGCGCGCAGCAAATCATGCTGATTATTGGTGAGGGACAGTACACGCATAATGCAGCTGCGTTCGTAAGCGAGGTAGTAATAGCACCACAAGTCCTAGAACTTGTACGGGATGTGACGGCTTTGTCCTAAAACTTGTAAAGGTCAACTATTTCGTCCTAAAACTTGTCATCAATGTGCATGTTTGGTCCAGGGCCAATCACGAGCTGCCAAGTGGACTCAGCTGGCAGAGCCTGTCAGCGCCGCACTATTTGCATTTAGCCCCCCGCTGTTTATCGATTTCCACCCAAGCGATGCCACCGGAGCATATGCAAACCAGCCAAGTTTTGGAGACAGGTACTTAGCATTCAGATGTGTTCATCAACTACCTAGCATGTATGAGGGCCTGGAGAGTCCTCTCCTCCATGTAGTTCTCTGATCTTGATTCCTCCGGGTAGCTCGCGCGATGAGCACCGCAACCTCTGGGGACCTGGCGTTGATCACGTCAGAAACACAGCCACACAAAAATTAGCACTAAATTACATTTCAGACAATGCCTGAAATTTTTCCAAAGAAGACACTGATGCCCAGAGCGATTATGAGTAGGATGTGGTACCGATGCCCGGTGCGCTGGGCTATCCCCATTGCGGCCTCTATGATCGGCGCTAAAGATGTCGGCCCTGAATCAGAAACCATTTATTTACCAATCATCATGAGATGAGAGTCCCAGTTCACAACACCAGTGTTTTCTCTCTCAGAATTCAGTGGCAGGATGAGAATGATGCTAACCGGAGAGCTGAATGGTGGCGGCCATCTCTCGGTACCTCCGCAGCGCCTTCGAGACGCCGGAGCACGGCCGCCCGTCCCCGTAGAAGCTGAACACGCCCTGGTCGTGCGTGGACGCTGGCGGCAGGCAGACGAATGAGATGAGATCACCAGCAGTTGAGTCGAGATCATAGGCCAGTTAGTTCACCGCCGGACACCACCATTCCAGAGCGACTTCCTGTCCCCGAAGCTGAAGCAGGGGATGGCGTTGTCCTCGTCGTAGGCCGACAACGTGTCGCCGACGATGCCGATGGCTCCTCGTACGGGTTCAGGGCGGCGCCGAGGTGGTGCAAGCTTGTCCCCGTGAAGCAGCGCTTCACTGTTCATTTTCATTCACCCATCCATCAAAAGTTCAGAACTACTCCTATACTACTATACTCTCCAGTCACAAAGTCATAACTGTAGAAAAGGAGCTAGCTGTATAAAGTTTCCAGACAATTAGTGAGAAAACAGGTGACTCAAGAGAAGAGGGCACTACTAGGGATAACCCTAGCAGTAGCGCTGGATTTATAGCTATCAGTAGCGCTGGATTTATAGCTATCAGTAGCGCTGGTACAAGCGCCAGCGCTACTGATATACCTAATTAGCAGTAGCGCTCCATTGAAAACAGCGCTACTGATAATAGTAAGTAGCAGTAGCGTTTTTTATGAAAAGCGCTACTGCTAAATTTTCATGTATTTTTGAAAATGCAGCTTATTGTCGCTGTATTTTTATATGTTTTATATACAGTACTTTCATCATATGATTTTATGACCATAATTTTTTGACCATGTTCATTTCATCCACTGATATATATAATAACTCATCATGCTCATATAACAATTTAGCATCATGCATCATCATAATAATAAATAACTCATCATTGTTATCATAATAACAAGTCATACTCATCATCATCATCATACAACTTCTACTCGTTATCATAATAACAAGTCATACTCATCATCATCTTAGTCATCTAACCAACCCTATTTAATTGTTCTTAGCACATGATCATGAGTATTAGTTAGGACCTACTACCTTCTCTAAGGTAAAATAGCATAAAACAAGAGTGGCCCTGACGCTCCATTATGGAGAATGGAAATTATCATGTCTCCAATTCTTGTGCTTCGCACAATGTTGCTTACAAGTAGCTCCCTATGATTGTCCATACATTTTTTTCATTCTTTGATTGTCATATCTTCATCGGTTTTAGAAATCCGGTATGAACAGCGATGAAGCCTAGGATGACCTGGCCGTAAGCTAATAACATCAAGCCGACCTTTCGAAAACATCAGATCAGGCACACAATCCTTCGGGATTTTCTGTTGAAAAACATAATAATAACATCGTATTTAGCAATGTAGTTTAGCTTTAGAAGAATATATGCAAAAGATGCACGGATGTCGTAATAGTAAAAAATCTTACCATGCCATCTCCATGGATGTTACCGTAGTTCAACACGTGCACTAGTGGCACGTATTGACCATAATGTGCGGGAGTTTCATAATTGATATTGTAATTCTCAACATCAATAATAAATGAGATAAGATGATCTTTCTCCTCATAAGTTAATTCAGCGCTATCAGTGTAGTAGGTTCTGTCTACCATCTTTCGTACATTTTTTGAAGAATGAAAATAAGTTGTCAACTATTTTGAAATAAGCTGTCAACTATTTTAAAATAAACAATATAAATTACTTAATAAATATGTTTGAGAAACTCACATAGAGGTAGAAGTGGAAGCGTATCAACAAGGACCCAAATGCCATCGTCATGATCACCAAGATCGAGTGACATACATACCCTCCTAAAAATCATACGCCTTGCACAGTGCTTCCCAATTCGAGCAACCAAAATGGGATACGCTCTCCGAATTGTATAGCTTTACCACAAAACACTAGTAGAAAAAGGCCCATTTGTCCCGGTTCATAAGGCCCATTTGTCCCGGTTCGGGAACCGGGACTAAAGGGTCGGGACTAAAGCCCAACACCATTAGTCCCGGTTCTTATACGAACCGGGACAGATGGGGCTCCACGTGGCCGCTGCGGCGAGCCCAGAGAGGAGGGCCTTTAGTCCCGGTTGGTAACACCAACCGGGACCAAAGATCATCCACGTGTCAGCAGCTCAGGAGCTGGGGTTTTTTTTTTTTTGAAAGGGGGTGGGGGGTTTAGGGGTTTTGTAGGGTTAATTTAGGGGTTTCATATATTGTGTTAGCTAGCTAATAGAGAGAAGTGCCCTCTCTTATCTCCGTGCTTGGTCGACGCTACGTACTATACGTATAGAGAGGACTCGACACGCTAGCTAGTAAGCAAAAGAAGGAAACCATTAAGTACACAAGATCGTCATGAACATATACAGAGAGAAGTGATCGACCTCCTCCTTCTCCGAGAGATTGGTCGAACAACAAGTTTTCGTATATCTATCCGACGCTACTAGCTATATATATACAATATAAGATCCCTAACATCTGATGTCAAGTTCCACATGGTATTCTCCGGCTGGATTGATGACGTGGTCAAGAAAGAATCCAGCCAATTCCTCTTGAATTGCCTTTAAGCGATCTTGTGGTAGGAGTTCATCCCGCATCTGCCAAATCTAATTTGAAGAAGGGGGTCAATACATATATATGAATGAAACTCAACACAAATGATGGTAATAAAAAAAAATTGTGAATATTATTGCTTACGCACTTCATATTGTTTTTCAGAGTAGCCCCGCTTAGAGGTCGTTGCGTTGTAGATGTACTCGCAAACGTAGTATCCACAAAAATTATTCACGCCTTCCTGTCACAACCACTTTACGAGAAATAGAGGTCAATCAAACTGATAATCAAGCATTATAAATGGTATTGATGAAACTAGCTAGAATCAATGGGAGATGCGCGGAACTAGCTAGTAGTACTTACTTTCGGGTGTGTAAATCGCAGATCCCCCGGCAGTCCCGGAACTTCTGCGGTGAACACTTTCCAAACCCTGCGAGACAAAGAAAATAATTACTTGATATCAGGAAATGAACAAAGTTGCCGATATGGTGCGATAATGATCGATTGAACTTACTTCTGTAGCATTTCAGTCATGGCCGCATACTCCTTGGGATCTTTTCGTCTTGAGTCTAAGACGGTTACTAGTCCCTGCTCAAGCTTAATCTCTAGGAGAATAAAGTGGAAGCTGCGCACGCATGCATAACTCATCAATTACATTACTATAACCTCGAGTAATAATGGAAACCGAATATGCAGAAGACAGTAACACTCACTTGAAGTTGTAAGGAAAGAGTATTTTATCTTTGTTTTGATTTTTAAACAACGATTGTAGCAAGTTGGCCTCGGTTTCTTTCGGATTATATGTAACCGTCCATTCATCTATGAGATTTGTGTTAATGAACCCAATATCATAGATTTGTGCATTTCTGCATTCGACGATCTTCAATCTGCATAATATAGTGAGGATAATTATATATACATGCAATGAAAGAGCTGAGCTATATATAGAGACTTAATTACAGAAGTATAGTACTTACAGACAGTAGCAAGTGATGATTATTTTATCGAGGTCCTTTTGATTGAAAAACTGGAAGAACTCCTCAAATGGAACAGACAACAGATCAATTCCAACGAGGTCGTGCTCCTCTTTAACTCTCAGCGTCAAAATATCCTTCCCAGACTTGCAGGTGTCCATGTACCACTTATGGAATCTTCGCATCATCGTTGTTAGAGGAGGATCACCAGGTCTGACGAGAGGCTTCCCATACTGGTATTTGTGTTCGTCCACCTCCATTGTATCAAAATGTGCATCGTCGGGCAGGTAATCACCAGGATTGGTACCGGGCAGCATCCCCGGCAGATTTGCGACGATATCGCTAGACACCTTGAGCGGGGGGCACGATTGGTTTGCCTGTTTGCCGAGCTGGGGAATTTTGTTCCCACTTCTTCGTTCTTGTAACCTTTTGTCAGTTGAAGTAGTTCCCGACCGGCGCGCTCCTTCCACTGCCTTTTTAAGAGCGCGGACATGGTTGTCATCCGGCGGAGGCGGTGGTGGTCGCTTCAGGTTCTGCATAGTGCGCTTCAATTTCACCGGATCCATCTTCTCCTCCGGAGGTGGATTTTTCTTTGGAAAAAAGTCCCTCACTTGGGCTTTACAGATCTCCGCGTTTTCCTCGTTGGTCATCTCGTATGGTAACTTCTCTAGAGGCGTGAGAGTCGGACCGAATCTGTATTGCCTCCCGCCTCTGGCTGTACTGCTAGACGCCGGAGCAGTCGGAGTGGCTGCGGCTGTCTTCCTTCGTTGCTTACGAGGCGGAGAAGGAGGCGGAGTGCTACGACGCGCCGGAGCAGCCGGAGCGGCGGCGGCTGTCTTCCGCTGTTGCTGACGAGGCGGAGAAGGAGGCGGGCTGCTCGGACGCGTCGGCGTAGGCGGAGAAGGAGGCGGAGTGCCCTGATCACTCACTAGAGGAGGAGGCGGAGTGCCCTGACTCGGCGGAGGAGGAGGCGGAGTGCCCTGACTTGCCGGAGGAGGAGGCGGAGGCGTCCAGTTCGGAAGGTTGATGAGCTCCTTCCGCCATAGACATGGAGTCTTCAGAGCAAGACCCAGCTGAGTCTCCCCTTCACCGGTAGGGTGGTCAAGCTGGAGCTCCTCAAATCCCTCCGTTATTTCATCGATCATCACAACAGCATAGCCTTGTGGAATCGGAAGGCAGTGAAAAGTTGCGCCGGGTTGAGGAGGTGTAACAGAGCCGACAGCCGCCTTGACTTTGAGGTGCTGCCATTGCGTCATAAGGTGGTAATCTTGAGCCTCCGTGATAGCATCCACGGGGTAGCTGGGAGCCGTGAAGTCAGGCTGCTGAAGGACCTCGGTGGAAGCCACGCTGCTTCTCCGCTGAGATGGAGGGGTAGCTTCTGGGGTAGCTCCGGCAGGTCGCTGGCTCTGAACTAGTAGTGCTTGTTCCTCTAGCGCTCGTACCCTTGCATTCAGCGACTGCAGTTCCGTCTGCTCCACTTTCCTCCTCCTCTCCCGGGTTTTTTAACTGCCTGCGCTGGGAAACCCAACCCTCCACGCAACGGAGCCTGCCGTGCCTCGTGTTCGTCCTGGGTGCTCAGGATTCCCGAGGGCCTGTGTGAGCTCGTCGTTCTCTCTGTCGGGAACGAACGTCCCTTCCTGCGCTGCGGCGATATAATTCTGAAGCTTCTTGACGGGTATTTCAAGTTGCTCCTTCGTCCAATGGCACTTCCCTGTTTCAGGGTCCAAGGTTCCCCCAACCCCGAAGAACCAAGTCCTTGAATGGTCTGGCCAGTTCAATGTCTCTGGTTCGACCCCTTTATCAAGCAGGTCCTTCTCAGCCTTGTCCCACAACGGCCGGGCTTTGAGGTAGCCACCTGACCCCGTGCGATGGTGATACTCCTTCTTTGCAGGATTTTTCTTGTTTGTCGCTGACATCTTCTTACTCTTCTCCGATGTCTTGTGGGCCACAAATGCGGGCCAGTGATCTCTTATCTTCTCAAATCGGCCGGTGAATTCTGGAGTCTTCCTTTTGTCGACAAACGTTGATTTCAACTCATTCTTCCACCTCCTGAATAGATCTGCCATCTTCTTAAGAGCATGAGCCTTGACCAATGGCTCTATAACTGGCTTATCCGGATCCTCCTCTGGCGGTAGGGTGAAATTTGCCTTCAGCGCGGTCCAAAGATCATCTTTCTGTCTATCGTTGACAAAAGACACTTGAGGGTCTTCGCTCTTAGGCTTATTCCATTGGTGGATGCTGATCGGGATCATGTCCCTAACAAGCACCCCGCACTGAGCAGAAAATGCTTCCTTGGTCCGGCTGGGTTCAATCAGTTGGCCATCGCCCTTGATTGTTGTGATCGTGAACCTTTCATCCTGGCGCAACCTTTTCTTTGGGCCTCGTCTCGTTACCAAAGTTTGGCTCGATCCGGAGGGCTAGAAAAGAAGAAAGAAGAGAGTTAATATGTGTACATACCAAAACAATTAATGCATCAATTAGCTAGTCAGCACAGGCTTAATTAATATATATACCTCGCCGGACTTTGCAACAGCTCCTTCCTCCGTTTGCTCATCGGAGCCATCATAATCATGTCCTTCCACCTCCATTGTTCGATCACCGGAGCCTGCTTCACCCTCTCCTTCCAGACCATCGGTGTCGTTGAGATACGACAAGATATCACCTCCGCCGAGGATTATGTCCCCCAACAACTGTTCTGCTTCGATGTCTCGGTGCTCCATAGTTTCTGCAAATATTACAACATGGCAATTAATATACAAACATGACAGATGGATATATTAGTGCAAACGTAGACCTAGCTAGCTCGACGCTTCTACGGTTTGGGGTGGCCTCAACAACTCTTCTACGGACCGCCTCTCTCATGAATGTCCGACGTCCGGACCGACAAGGGATTTAACAAAATGACGCCATTCTGGATGTGCAGAAAATGGTCCATATTTTTTCTGATCTCATCTACCCTTCTATATGTCACGTTGTCTAGTGTCAAAGAATTCAAGAAAACCATGACTTCATCATTAGCCGGAAATGATAGGCGTATAATGGTACGAAGCTCTTCAAAGCTGTTTTGGAACGGAGTTCCCGATAGAATAATTCGCTTTTTGGTACAAAGTTCAGCAAGAGCCTTCCGAATATCGCTATTTGGAAGGCCTTTGCTGAAATTCGTACCAAAAGGCGAATTATTCTATCAGGAACTCCGTTCCAAAACAACTTTGAAGAGCTTCGTAGCATCATATGCCTGTTACTTCCAACTAATGATGAAGCCATGGATTTCTTCAATACTTTGACAGACAACGTGACATATAGAAGAATATATATATATAGATGAGATCAGAAAAAAAATTGGATCAACTTGTGCACATCCATAATGGGGGCATTCTTGATAAATCTATATATGTCAAAATTCAAACTTTGACATATGATCAAACTTTGACATATGATCAAATGTTGCATATGTCAAAATTCAAACTTTGACATGATCAAACTTTGATATATGATCAAATGTTGCATATGTCAAAATTCAAACTTTGACATATGATCAAACTTTGATATATGTCCACCGCGATATAAAATAATACATAGACTTGTTCGGGCGAGAGGGGGTTGATCGACGTCCCCCCTCATGTCGAAGTGAATGAACAACTCTGAATTTTTATACATGTACTCCTACAACATGAAAATTTCTAAGTGATTGCCAAACTGTTTGCTAAACTTTTATGCTTCATTTATATGAAGATCAATTGTCCAATATAACTATGTTCGTGATATGAGGCATTGGACATTATCTAGATCACATGCCTCAAAATCAAAGGAAAAACTCCTCTCACAACTATCCGCGGTGCCCAACAATATGAAATCATTCACAAATATTGATGTTGGACTCGACTAAATATGCACTCCATAGTCCAATCAAGTATATAAGTCCGCGGTGATCAAACACATACAAGTTACAAAAATTTCTATGCTCACAAAAATATAAGCCCGAGGGGAATTGAAGTTATCGGGGTTATGTTTATACAATAAATGGACAACTCATCTCATTTCATCTCATCTGAAAAAACATAGCACATCTAAAAAAATACATACATACATGGAAAAAAATTGCTATGAACAAAAAAAACATCATATATGAACATTTTCTATATCCATCCATACATACATACATACATTGAAAAGAATGCTATGAACAAACACATCAGTAGTAATTATCGGGGAGGGGGTATATCGACCCCCCTGATGTCGAAGTTATCGGGGAGGGGGTATATCGACCCCCCCCCCCTCATGTCGAAGTTATCGGGGAGGGGGTATATCGACCCCTCCCCCTCATGTCAAAGTTATCGGGGAGGGGGTATATCGACCCCCACCCCCCTCATCATGCATATATAGCTACCACATACATACATACATTGAAAAAAATTACATTATATATATATATGAACAAAAAAATTACATCATATATATACATATGTACATCGACCCCCACCCCCCTCATCATGAACAAAAACATGCTCTGAACAAAAAAAATAATACATTATGAACATCTACAAACAATAGCACAGTACATAAATATATCACTTATATAATATTGAACAAAAAATTAATCAATAAAAAAAAAAAAAAAACAGAGACGGGGCGGCGCGGCGGCTCACAGCGGGGCGGCTGGCGACGGATTGAACGACGGAGAAGGTAGAAGGATGGGAGAAAAAAGGCGAGGAGAGGAGGGGGGGAGGGCATGGGGAGGGGATTGGAGAGGCGGAAGGGGGAACTGGAGATGGAGAAGGGACAGTGGTAGGGGGAAGGGGGAGAGTGGGAGAAGAAGAAGACGGTGAGGGGGGGGACCGGGGGGGAGCGGGCGGCGACGGCGTCGAGGGCTCGGGGCAGGGGCGGCGCGGCGACGACGTCGGAGGCAGGGGCGACGACGGCGACGGCGACGAGGAGCAGCGCTGTGGCGTCGGGCACGAACTGGCGATGGAAATCTGAAAATTTCCTAAGTGCTGGCTTATATAGCAAAGGCTTTGGTCCCGGTTAGTGGCACCAACCGGGACCAATGCCCCCCTTTAGTCCCGGTTGGTGCCACCAACCGATACCAAAGGTCTTTTTTAGCAGCCCAAAGGGCGGGAAGCAGGGACCTTTGGTCCCGGTTGGTGGCACCAACCGGGACTAAAGGGCGTGCATTGGTCCCGGTTGGTGCCACGAACCGGTACCAATGCACCTCTTTAGTCCCGGTTGGTGCCACCAACCGGGACAAAAAGCCTTGTGCTGCCCGCGTCGCGGCCAAAAGTTTAGTCCCACCTTGCTAGTTGAGAGAGCTCGAGAGTGGTTTATAAGCGCTGCTGCGCCCACTCTCTCGAGCTCCTCTCAACTGCAGGCTTTCGGGCCTAAACTCGCACTATGTGCCTGTGGGCCTACTGGGCCTGCTGCAGGCCTGAATCCTGGCCCATGGTTGGGTTTCTAGTCGTATTCAGGCCGTGGTGGCCCAGTAGGCGGCACTTTTTTTATTTTTTTTTGTTTTCTTTGTTGCTTTATTTATTTTATTTTGTTTCTACTTACAACAAAATACTTACTGTTGCTATTTTTATTTATTTTATTTTATTTTATTTTGTTTCTACCTATTTATTAAAGTTTATTTTGTTTCTACTTATTTATTTTATTTTGTTTCTACTTATTTATTTTATTTTATTTTTTGCTTATTTATTTATTTTATGAAAAATCTTTTTCTTTTAATGTTTTGAAGAGAAAATACTTTGATAATTTTAGTTGCATAAATTTTATATAATTTTAGTTTCAATAATACAAGAGGTTTAAAAAGTTTTTTAGTTGATTCCTTTAGCTATTAAAGTTTCATTAAAGTTTTCTAGTTCATTCTTTTTCTATTAGAGTTCCATCAAAGTTTTCTAGTTCATTCTTTTAGTTTATTATTTTTGTTATTAGAGTTTCATAAAAGTTGAGAGGATTACGGCAAAAACTGGATGCACTTCGTGTACAAAATGGACAATCTCTTTCGAAGTATCAGGGTTTCGGACGAAAACTCATCT
The DNA here is from genome assembly GCA_011799875.1 of Thinopyrum elongatum. Lineage (NCBI taxonomy): Eukaryota > Viridiplantae > Streptophyta > Magnoliopsida > Poales > Poaceae > Thinopyrum > Thinopyrum elongatum. The sequence goes on from CM022299.1 coordinate 73,583,683, forward strand.
GTTACAAAGGGATTTTATTTTTTTGAACTCCAGACTTTTTGTGTGCTCAAAATGAACCATTCAAAGCAACATCATCAATTTTCAACCCTTTTTGACTTCATCTGTTATTTTTCATGCATTTACTGATTTTTTTGAGCTAAATGACCCTGAAATTGAAAAGCACTTCAAATGAACTCTGAAGAGGTTGAAAATGAGCATGATATCATCATTTCACCCACATAGCATGTGCTAAAACGTTGAGAGGTTACGGCAAAAACTGGATGCACTTCGTGTACAAAATGGACAATCTCTTTCGAAGTATCAGGGTTTCGGACAAAAACTCACCTGTTACAAAGGGATTTCATTTTTTTGAACTAATTTGAACTCCAGACTTTTTGTGTGCTCAAAATGAACCATTCAAAGCCACATCATCAATTTTTCAACCCTTTCTGACTTCATCTGTCTTCACTTTTTCTTCGCTTGTGTCCTTTGCTTATTGCGCCGTAACAATGGATATTCTTCATCGCTTAACAGGGTGCTTGGGTCAGCCTTGACTTTGAAGGGAGGAATTTCATGAAACTTTTCATAATCTTCAGACATGTCTGTCTTACCCTCCACTCCCACGATGTCTCTTTTCCCTGAAAGAACTATGTGGCGCTTTGGCTCATCGTATGATGTATTCGCTTCCTTATCTTTTCTTTTTCTCGGTTTGGTAGACATGTCCTTCACATAGAAAACCTGCGCCACATCATTGGCTAGGACGAATGGTTCGTCTGTGTACCCAAGATTGTTCAGATCCACTGTTGTCATTCCGTAATGTGGCTCTACCTGTACCCCGCCTACTGACAGATTGACCCATTTGCACTTAAACAAAGGGACCTTAAAATCATGTCCGTAGTCAAGTTCCCATATGTCCACTATGTAACCATAATATGTGTCATTTCCCCTCTTAGTTGCTGCATCAAAGCGGACACCACTGTTTTGGTTAGTGCTCTTTTAATCTTGGGCGATCGTGTAAAATGTATTCCCATTTATATCATATCCTTTGTAAGTCAATACAGTCGAAGATGGTCCCCTGGACAACGAGTACAGCTCATCAGAAACAGTGTTGTCACCTCTGAGATGTGTTTCCAACCAACTGCCGAAAGTCCTGATGTGTTCACATGTAATCCAGTCGTCACACTGCTCCGGGTGTTTGGAGCGCAGAATGTTCTTGTGTTCATCGACATACGGGGTCACCAAGGTAGAGTTCTATAGAACTGTGTAGTGTGCTTGAGACCAAGAATGCCCGTCCCTGCATATTATTGAGTCCCCTCCTAGCGTGCCTTTTCCAGTCAGTCTCCCCTCATACCGCGATTGAGGGAGACCAATCTTCTTAAGGTCAGGAATGAAGTCAACACAAAACCCAATGACATCCTCTGTTTGATGGCCCATGGAGATGCTTCCTTCTGGCCTAGCGCGGTTACGGACATATTTCTTTAGGACTCCCATGAACCTCTCAAAGGGGAACATATTGTGTAGAAATACAGGGCCCGGAACGACAATCTCGTCGACTAGATGAACTAGGACGTGCGTCATGATATTGAAGAAGGATGGTGGGAACACCAGCTCGAAACTGACAAGACATTGTGCCACATCACTCCTTAGCCTTGGTATGATTTCTGGATCGATCACCTTCTGAGAGATTGCATTGAGGAATGCACATAGCTTCACAATGGCTAATCGAACGTTTTCCGGTAGAAGCCCCCTCAATGCAACCGGAAGCAGTTGCGTCATAATCACGTGGCAGTCATGAGACTTTAGGTTCTGAAACTTTTTCTCTGCCATATTTATTATTCCCTTTATATTCGACGAGAAGCCAGACGGGACCTTCATACTGAGCAGACATTCAAACAAGATTCCCTTCTCTTCTTTGGTAAGAGCGTAGCTGGCAGGACCTTCATACTGCTTTGGAGGCATGCCGTCTTTTTCGTGCCAACGTTGCAGGTCCTCCCGTGCTTCCGGTGTATCTTTTGTCTTTCCATACACGCCCAAGAAGCCTAGCAGGTTCACGCAAAGGTTCTTTGTCACGTGCATCATGTCGATTGAAGAGCGGACCTCTAGGTCTTTCCAGTAGGGTAGGTCCTAAAATATAGATTTCTTCTTCCACATGGGAGCGCGTCCCTCAGCGTTATTCGGAACAGATAGTCCGCCGGGACCCTTTCCAAAGATTACGTGTAAATCATTGACCATAGCAAGTACGTGATCACCGGTACGCATGGCGGGCTTCTTCCGGTGATCTGCCTCGCCTTTGAAATGCTTGCCTTTCTTTCGACATTGATGGTTGGTCGGAAGAAATCGACGATGCCCCAGGTACACATTCTTCCTGCATTTGTCCAGGTATATACTTTCGGTGTCAGCTAAACAGTGCGTGCATGCGTGGTATCCCTTGTTTGTCTGTCCTGAAAGGTTACTGAGAGCAGGCCAATCATTGATGGTTACAAACAGCAACGCATGCAGGTCAAATTCCTCCTGTCTGTGCTCATCCCACAAACGTACACCGTTTCCATTCCACAGCTGTAAAAGTTCTTCAACTAATGGCCTTAGGTACACATCAATGTCGTTGCCGGGTTGCTTAGGGCCTTGGATGAGTACTGGCATCATAATGAACTTTCGCTTCATGCACAGCCAAGGAGGAAGGTTATAGATACATAGAGTCACGGGCCAGGTGCTGTGATTGCTGCTCTGCTCCCCGAAAGGATTAATGCCATCTGCGCTTAAACCAAACCATACGTTCCTTGGGTCACCTGCAAAAACAGTCCGGTACTTTCTCTCGATTTTTCTCCACTGCGACCCGTCAGCGGGTGCTCTCAACTTCCCGTCTTTCTTACGGTCCTCTCTGTGTCATCGCATCAACTTGGCATGCTCTTTGTTTCTGAATAGACGTTTCAACCGTGGTATTATAGGAGCATACCACATCACCTTGGCAGGAACCCTCTTCCTGGGGGGCTCGCCATCAACATCACCAGGGTCATCTCATCTGATCTTATACCGCAATGCACCGCATACCGGGCATGCGTTCAAATCCTCGTACGCACCGCGGTACAGGATGCAGTCATTAGGGCATGCATGTATCTTCTGCACCTCCAATCCTAGAGGGCATACGACCTTCTTTGCTGCGTACGTACTGTCGGGCAATTCGTTATCCTTTGGAAGCTTCTTCTTCAATATTTTCAGTAGCTTCTCAAATCCTTTGTCAGGCACAGCATTCTCTGCCTTCCACTGCAGCAATTCCAGTACGGTACCGAGCTTTGTGTTGCCATCTTCGCAATTGGGGTATAACCCTTTTTGGTGATCCTCTAACATGCGATCGAATTTCAGCTTCTCCTTTTCACTTTCGCACTGTCTCCTTGCATCAACAATGACCCGGTGGAGATCATCATCGGGCACATCGTCTGGTTCCTCTTGATCTTCAGCTTCCCCCGTTGCAGCATCATCGTATTCAGGGGGCACATAGTTGTCATCATCCTCTTCTTCTTCGATGTCTTCCATCATAACCCCTATTTCTCCGTGCCTGGTCCAAACATTATAGTGTGGCATGAAACCCTTATAAAGCAGGTGGGTGTGAAGGATTTTTTGGTCAGAGTAAGACTTCGTATTCCCACATATAGGGCATGGACAACACATAAAACCATTCTGCTTGTTTGCCTCAGCCACTTCGAGAAAATTATGCACGCCCTTAATATACTCGGAGGTGCGTCTGTCACCGTACATCCATTGCCGGTTCATCTGCGTGCATTATATATAACTAAGTGTGTCAAAAACCATTACAAAACATCATGAACAGATAAGTGACCAAATTAATAGAAGTTCATCATCACATTAAAACCAAAGTACATACATAGTTCTCATTGAACAACATATAGCTCTTCAGAGCATCTAATTAAACCATACATTATTGAAACTATGTAAAACATTTCAATGCAACAACAAATGCGATCATAATCGCAACCAAGGTAACAATTGATCCAACGGCATAATGATACCAAGCCTCGGTATGAATGGCATATTTTCTATACTTTCTAATCTTGAAGCGCATTGCATCCATCTTGATCTTGTGATCATCGACGACATCCGCAACATGCAACTACAATATCATCTTCTCCTCCTCAATTTTTTTCAATTTTTCCTTCAAGTAATTGTTTTCTTCTTCAACTAAATTTAACCTCTCGACAATAGGGTCGGTTGGAATTTCCGGTTCACATACCTCCTAGATAAAAAAAATCTATGTCACGTTGGTCGGCATAATTGTCATAAACAACAAATGAACCAAATAGTTATAAAATATAATATATACCACATCCGAATCATAGACAGGACGAGGGCCGACGGGGGCGGATACCAAAACCATCGCACTATATAATAACAAACAATAATAAAAATAAGAAAATTATACAAGTATCTATGTAAATCATACAAGTAAGAATTTTTTTCTTTTAGAAAGAAGATAAGAACAAGAGGCTCACCACGGTTATGCCGGCGACGAGATCGGCGCGGGCGATCGACGGCGGTGAAGACGGGGACGGGACGTGACGGACCGCTAAACCTAGACAAATCTTGAGGAAAATGGAGCTTGAAGGTCGAGTTTGGAGAGGAGAAAGCTTAAGTAGTGTTGCTCGGGCATTTCATCGAACACCTCATGTGCATAGGAGGTGAGCTAGAGCACCACAAACACCTCCCCTCGCCGGCCAGAAAAAACAGAGTAGTGGAGTGCTCTGCTCGCGGGCGAGGGGTATATATAGGCACAACATTGGTCCCGGTTCGTGGTTGGAACCGGGACTAAAGGCCACCCTTTGGTCCCGGTTCCAGCCACCTTTGGTCCCGGTTCCAGCCACGAACCGGGACCAATGGATGTGGGCCAAGAGCGAGGCCCATTGGTCCCGGTTCGTGTCTGGAACCGGGACCAAAGGGTCCAGACGAACCGGGACCAATGCCCCACGAGCCCCGGCCGGCCCCCTGGGCGCACGAACCGGGACGTATGCCCCCATGTGTCCCGGTTCCTGACTGAACCGAGACTAATGGGCTGGGCTGGCCTGGACCAAAGCCCTGTTTTCTACTAGTGAAATCATAACCATGATGGGTCCTGAGATGAACTATCTTTGTCTCCATATTTTCATGATCTTCAAAATTCAGATGCTCCAAGACATAGCGTCTTGCATGGCACGGGATAAGCTAGTCGATTTGTAAAAGACGAAAATTACGCGTTGAAGAAGCATAAGTCATGCTTAATTACGAAAAAAGACTTGTCGTTGCGTATCGTTTCAACATCGAAGGTCTCATCGAGCTTAACACTGAAGCGCCGACCGTCTACCAGGTGAGGCCTGTCGCACAGACCCCGGTCGTCGCCGCAGTAGTCGCACTCCGGGATCCTATCATCGTCGTCAGACATTTCCTATGTTCATAATTCAAAGATTAAACTTGTAAAATTCAATATATGTACTACAAAAACTAAATTAGATCATTATTATTCATCACGGGTTGACTGTCGGTCTGTCGAGTCTTTTCTTGAAAACTCTCATCTCATCTCATGTGGTGTATATGGTGGACACTCCCTCACTGATTTTTCGACCGTCGGTGATGGTTGTTACTCCTCCTTCCCCTAGTGCATAACAAAGGTCTAGCACAAGGTGAAGAAGGAGAAACGACCCCCACGACAACAGTCGGGATTCTTCTTCTCTCATATATGGTGCAGACTTTCTCCCTCACTCATTTTTTTGACTGTCATGTATGGAGCCTCGATAGACTTAAAGTCAACCCGAAATGTTGTTTAATTATCTTTCTAGAAAATCCGGGCGACTCGATATTTCCTACATATTCTAGCACAAGTCATGCCAAAATTCACGGAATAATCCGGCATGACCTTTGCTAGAAAGGACATATCGAGCGCCTGAAATTTGTTGGAATGGAAATTAATCGACACTCCGGCAAAACATAGGCCACTTGGAGGTGTTTGGCTGGTCATCACATTGTCACAGCTACTCATCTACTACTCTACTACATCTATCAAAACATCTACATCATCATCGACATGGGGATTTGGCTGGTCTCACCTCGAGGTCGGAGGGGGTCGGTGACGGGGACGACGGCGGCCGGGATGATGCAGGGGCTCCTTGATTTCTACAAAAACAAAATATAAACAAAAACATTATTAGGACTTAGTGAAACCATATGTCTAAAACAGAAACAAAATTTGTAAAACCTAGTTCTAACCCTAATAATTTGTAAAACCTTGTTCTAACCCTAAAAACTGAAAAGACCTATACATTTACTAAAAATACCCTAGTTCTAGCCCTAACATCTATCCATTCATCCATCTATCTATATATCCATCCATCCATTTGTCTATCTATACAATATATCAAAATACCATAGTTCTAACCATCTATCTATCTATCCATCTGTCTATGCATGCAATGCAGGAGGGATCGGAGGGAGAGAGATGGCTGGGAGGGAGAGAGGGATGGAGGGAGAGGGGGAGGGAGCAGGGAGGGAGAAGGGCGAGGGACAATGGAGGGAGAGGCAGGGTCGGAGGAAGGGAGGGAGAAGGGAGGGAGGCGGCATACCGGGCGGCGGCGGCGGCGGGCGACGGCGGCGGCGCGACGACGGCAACGGGCGGCGGCGGCAGCGGACGATGAGAGTGTGTGGGAAAGGGAGTGTTCGGGCCGGCGCGCGGGGGGAGGGTAAGGTATCAATAACAGTACCGCTGGCTGCCAACCCAGTGCTATTGCTAAGTCCCTAGTAGTAGCGCTGGTTCTAGCCAACCGCTACTACTACGTGTAGCCCCTGCCGGTGGCCATGGGACCACTTAGCAGTAGCGCTGCCTGGTGGCCCAGCGCTACTACTACTTTCGTACCTGTAGCGCTTTCTGTCAACCAGCGCTACTACTAAGTGTCAGTAGCGCTGGCCCCATAACCATCGCTACTACTGATGTCCTACCTATAAGCATTTCCTTAGTAATGGGGAGCACTTGTCCAGTCGTTGCTCTTGGTGAAATCCACCCTGATGATGAGGTTCGACGACTCGAGCCCCACCATCTGAAGAGCAGCCTTCACCTGCCAAGATACGACCGATTGATCGATGCGGCGCGAAAGTGCCAATCCGATTTCTGACTGAATGTATGTAGAATAGAAACTTGTTGCAGAGTAGAACCAGCTGCGACTGAGACACATCATCTTCGTTACCTGGTCGAAGGTAGCATAAGATTGATGATCTGCATCCGCTCCCCTTTCAGATGATGAGCTTTCGCTTTGGCGGGCCTTGGCCGGGGACATGGTCCACCTGACTGGAATACAGGGACATAATTAATTCAGGTGGCGTCCCGCGGGTGGAAATCGATAAACGGCAGGGGGCTAAATGGAAATAGTGTGGCGCTGACAGGCTCTGCCAGCTGAGTCCACTTGGCTGCTTGTGATTGGCCCAGGACCAAATGTGCACATTGAAAACAAGTTTTAGAATGAAATAGTTGCCTTTTGCAAGTTTTAGGATCAAACCATCATATTATGGATAAGTTTTAAGACTTGTGATGCTATTATCTCTTGGTAGGCTAGGTTGCCTGGATGGACATAGCCAGCGTGACAGCAGGCGGTATCGCGCGTACTGCGTACATGTCATTGCCGCGTCCCACCGGCCGCGGAATTTTCTCCGCGCCGGGCCCAAGCGTAATGGCAAGTACTATACGAATTATATGCTGTTCATTCAGGCAGGCGTACGGTATGAGTAGCTACCAGCCTGTGGTACACGTGAATCTTGTACATTCCCCTGTCTTTGGAGCGCATCGGCGTACCGTGCCCGCCCCCCGGATTCTGGAGAGGACAGTGAAACGGGTCGTCACCCCGCCGGTACAGACGCAACGCCTTCAATGTATGAAGCTGGCGCCTGGGCAATAAAAGCTCATCTTCAAACAGCATTGTGAGGAGTAGAAATATGTGAACGTCCAAGAAACAAGATTGAAATGCCACGGCGTGTTGGATGTTTATAATAAGCAAACAAAAGCACATGCATTATTGACGAGAAACAGATTGATACTGCCCTTGACAAATACTGGATTCTAAGATTATTAGGTGTGTCGCTTAACGAGAGATCGGAAGGCTCAAACCGTACTGTGAAAGAAAACCAGTTTTGGCGAAGTCTTATTATTTGGCTTAGATTTTTCTCAAGTCAGCTCAGTCTCCTGGGTTGCTCAGATTGATAAGAGTGTGTGCGCGTGCACGTATTCATGAAGAAGAGTGTATGCACATGTATATAAGCATACGCGTAACATGTTATTCAGAAGAAAAAGATTATTCAGTAAAAGATACAGAGCGAGTGCAACTAAAAGAACAAGTGAGGTGTGCACATATTATATACGATCTACTTTCCTGGCCCCCGCGTCGTCCCGGCGGACGGCACGGGTGGCGCCTAAAATCTTCTCCATCGGCCGCCGCCGCCTCCTTGCTTCTTCCTCGCCGCCGTCGGACGACCCCGTCGGGCGAAGCCCGTGGCTGACGATGGCAGCAGGGTGTTGTTTTTTCCTTCTTTTTTTGGATCTTCCGATCCAGCCCGATCAGCACGGCGGCTATCTGCGGATGGTGCTCCTCTATGGTGGCAGCTGGGTGAGAGCAGCTCATCCAATACACGTCTGTGTTGGATTTTGCTAGTAGACCTTTGGCCCAAAGCCCAACTAAAATCTGAAACTCTCATGGCCCATTCATGCATGACTGTGTGTGATGTGAGTGGAATTAATGTTTAGTCCCATGCTGCTAGGTGAGTGAGAGTTGCACACTTTAGAAGATGAGATCTTCTAGCATTTGTATGAGCATGAGAAGAGGAGATATACACACGCGCTCCTCCTCCTTGCTCGCTCGCTCGCCTTGCCACGCCACGCCTCGTCAAGGTTTCGGAAATGAGCCGAGCCGAGGACAAAGCTATGCATGTTGTCTATATTTTTGCTGCTCGGGAAAATTAGTGAGTCATTAATTAATAATTAACGAACGTGTTAATTACTGAACCGTTTCTGATTCTTTTGGATCGCGATCTGGACGTGGAGTATACTCCCACGACCTACCTGACCCGCATTGTATAGACAGGCAGACGTCTACCCTAGCCGCCGCCACAGCATATGATTTCACACCGTTCCAGAACATTGCGCCGTCACACAAGTCTTCTTCATCCCTCCTTTCGGCATGCACCACGAGAAGGGACCTCTGGAACCCCACCTCTCGTGATCCTATACGTGAGAGGGGCGATCAGGTTTTTAAGGAGCGCACTTGGGTGACTGCTGGCAGTGACGGCTTCGCCAACGATAACTTCTTCCCCGACCTCGACAACCTCTTCCCCACACGATAAAGATGCTCTCGCTCGCTTCTCGGGACTCATGGCCGGCCGGCTTCACCGAGTTCGGAGTCCAGAGTCTAGGCTCCGCCTGTGCTTAGAGACCACAAAACTACTCCCCCGCTCCAAACTCTATCTCTCAACCTGTCAGGAGGCCATGACTGGCTAGCCTCTCTCATCCACGCTGTGGCAGTAGTTATGGTGGATTGGATGATTAGGCGCGCAGCAAATCATGCTGATTGGTGAGCCAAAGTACACGCATAATGCATCTGCATTCCTAGGCTAGGTTGCCTAGGAGAGAATTTCTTATTTGGTCCTTTCTTAAAATTTGCTTTCTTGTTTGGTCTAAAATAAAATTTCTTCCCTATTTGACACCTAAAGTAAATTTTATTCCTTATATGACACTTTCGTTCATTTTAGGCACTAAAGGTGTTAAGTGTGAGACAAAAATACCATTTTGCCTGTGATGCATTGTTTATAACTATCCTAGATGAAATAAAAAAGCAATCAGTTCACCATGTTTTCGGGATGTTCAACGGATGCTGCGCATGTATATATGTATATGAAGAGATTAAAGGGAGCGACAAACTCCCGTGGCGATCAGTTGGCGTTCCCGTTCTCTTTTCTCACGTGCGTGTGTCTCGAGTTGTGCCATCGACAGTGGCGGAGCCACAGTACAGCCGTTGGGTTCAGTTGAACCCAACGAATTTTCCTCGCACGTACTAGTACATTGCTTGTTTTCTGGTGTGAACCCAGTAAAATGTCAAGCCTGCACCCATCGAAGCATACCCCAAGTGAGAAGCCATTTGGTCCATTATAAATGTTTTAACGTGATTGGCCCAAGTAAAAGCCCACACAAGCAGCCTGAATTAACTTGACTGATCACGTCACGGCCTCTGCGTCGTGAGCCGTCACCCTACTGTTGCCCTCGCTAGTATTATGGATGTTTTGTATGACTTTTACAGGTACAAATCAGTATACCTAAGGAACAAAATATTGGAGCATATATATATATACATGATCTATTGAACCCTAAAACATGGATGAATTGATTGTTTTTTTTACTACATCCAGGATAGTTACACAATGCGTTAGGGGCAAAATGATCTTTTCATCTCACACTTAACCCCATTACCGACTAAAATTGACAGAAGTGTCATATAAGGAACAAAATTTACTTTAGATGTCAAATAAGAAAGAAAATTTTATTTTGAGCCAAATAGAGAAGCAAACTTTAAGAAAGAGGCAAACAAGAAATTCTCTCGTTGCACAGCAGGCAGCATCGCGCGTACTGCGTACATGCATGCCATTGTCGTGTTCCAATCCACCGGCCGCGGCGTTTTCTCGGCGCGGGGCCCCTGCTTAATGGCAAGGAGTACTATGCAGAATTATAGCTAGTATTTAAGCAGGCGTACGTATGAGTAGCTAGTAGGCCGTGGTACACGCGAATCTTGTACATACATTCCCCTGTCTTTGGAGCAGCGCATCGGCGTACCGTGCCCGCCCCGCGGGTACAGATGCAACACCTTCATTGAATGAAGCTGGCGCCTGGGAAATACTGTATGTAAAAACGTCCAATAAACAAAATTGAAATACCACCGCGTATTGGATGTTTATAAGCAAACAAAAGCACATGCATTGTTGAGTTGACAAGAAACAGATTCTTCTCAAAAAAAAAAAAAACAGATTGATACTGCCCATGACAAACACTGGATTCTAAGATTAGGTGTCTCACTTGATGAGAGAATAAAAGACTCAAACCGTACTGGGAAAGAAAACCAAGTCTTATCATTTGGCTGAGATTTTTCTCAAGTCTTTGTCAATTCATCTTAGGGCATTTCTAACCGATCTCTTATAAGTGTGCATGCTGCTGCTGCTCCTCCTCCTCTCAATTGTGTGCCTCTGCAGCTGCTGCTCGCCGTCAGCGTGGTCACCATGTTGCCACTCACCGCGGAGCTGCGTAGCAAGTGTTCGACAAAATATATAAGTCAAATTTAAGTTTACTCCATTATATATAGGGGATCGGCTAGGTCCGGCCAAAACTTAGTCGAGTAAATATACTTCACTAAGATTTACTCATCTATTTTTTAAGGGATCGGATAGAAATGCCTTTAGTCTCCTGGTTTGCTCATATTGATAGAGAGAGAGTGTGCGCATTAATGGAGACGAGTGTACGTGCTTGTATATGAACAGATGTGTAACATGTGTTACTCAAGAGAAAAAAAGACTCAGTTCAGTAAAAAATACAGGTGAGTGCAACTAAAAAAACAAGTGAGTGGAAAAAAAAGATTGCACTCTCAGTAAACTAAGTGCACCTTTCAGTCTCTAAACAATTAATCATCCCACCACCACCTCCCCCAATAAACAAGACCTGGACCTGGAGGGATAAAGATTCTTGACACTGATAACGGGCTCGCTAGCCACTCCAGAGAGTAGAGTCTGGAGAGAGAGGGACAAGCAGGGTCGGGACAAAGAAAATAGAGTTAAATACATTAGAGGTCCTAAAAGTTTCGTCGGGGTGTTTAGTAAGTGGTTCACCCGAGGTCCTTTTTTCATGAGCGCTCACTGACCTGCCCGCGTGGCACGTTGACCCACACCACGTCAACAGAGGGCCCAATCGCCAGGCGAGAAAAATACACTGGAGGTCCTAAAAGTTTCTGTGCAGTGTCATTTTAGTCATAATTCTTTCAAAATGCATGTTTATGTCCTAATTCTATGTAAGTGGTCTACCCGAGGTCCTTTTTTTACACGATCGCTTAGTTGCGCATTGACCCATGCCACGTCGACTTAGGGTCAATAGCAGATGAGGAACATTGCAAAAAAAAAACCTAATTTTTTGGTCGATATAATCCCGTAGCTATGTGATTTCCTCCACTCTGCCACAATCACTAGCTGTAGGCATTGATTTAGTTTGATTTGCACTATTTCATTAAGTTTCTCAAACCCGGTGCTCTTATTTGAGGTTAGGTGGTAGGAGCTTGTGGAGGAGGTGGCGCCGACGATGCTGCTGCAATGCTCCTCTTCATCACCCGCTTCCCTGCCGAGGAGCTTGTTGTCCCAGCCATGGCGACAGTGTGGGCAAGAGAGAGAGAGAGAGAGAGGATTACAAGGGGCTTTCCGTAAAGAAAGAGCAATTGCATTAGCCTCTAAGTTCATGTGGTGTGGCTCAACGCGTCACGCGAGCAGGTCAGCAACCGCTCATGCAAAAAAGGACCTCGGGTGAACCACTTACTATAGAATTATGACCTAAACGTGCATTTTGAAAGAACTAGGACTAAAGTGACACTGCCCAGAAACTTTTAGGATGATTCTCGCCTGGCTGCTGGGCCCTTTGTCGATGTGGCGTGGGTCAACATGCCACGCAGGCAGATCAATGAGCGCTCGTAAAAAAAGACCTCGAATGAACCACCTACTAAAGAATTAGGACCTAAAGATGCATTTTTGAAGAATTAGGATTAAAGTGACACGCCGACAAAACTAGTAGGACCTCCGGTGCATTTAACTCAAGAAAATAAAAGGCGAGGTCGCTCGCTCGCATGTGAGTCGGCAGTGCAGTGCGTGTCGTTGGTTCCTTGTTCTCCTCGGGCTCCTTTCTTAATCCCCCATCATTCCGTTTTTAAATCCAGTTCAGTACTAGCAGCACTAGCGAGTTTCACCGCGGCGTAGAGGCCCGTGCGTGCCTGCTCCGTAGACCTGTTATGACAAACATGCGCCCTCTCATTAGCGCTGCCCTGTTTAGTTACTGGAGTAGTACGTACTAGCGTCGGCCAATGCGACAAGCATAACGATTCCAATCTACTCGGGTGGGGCATTGTTTTTTGCTCAACTCTGTACTGGAGTCAGTAGTAGAGTTTGGTGTTTGTAGTTTGTTTGTATGTGTCGTTGTGGCTTGTGAGTACTAGTGGTAGATTCAGTGTCAATTTTGTAGACAGACACAACTCAAAAATAAAATAAATTTGTAGAGAGACAGAGGGAGAGGATTGTCACCGGGGTCATCATCTCGACTGCATTATTGGACCATTCATACGCAAAGCCACTCCACTTTCCTTGGATTTTTCATTAGTTTATTTTTCTCGGACAGAATTATTATATGCAGGGTATACTCGTTGGTATAAAGAAGGACTAGACCAACAAATCCGGAGGAACAAAAATGCATGTTGTTGTTTTTGTTGCTGGGTGCTGAGATAGTACAGTATGATGCTGTCTGTCTACGCTGTGCTGAACAATTATACTCGAGCTGGTGGAGAGAATACACACATACACAGAAGAGGAAACGGGTGGGAGATGGGGCCGAAAGCCTGGGGTACGGTATGCCATGGAGCGGGGGGTGGGTCGCACGCCGGTGGCATGCGCGTCCGTGTCGGGCGCGTACACACTCCTCACAGTCACAGTCACAGAGAGAGAGGGGATTTTTTTTGTCCAAAACGACCACCTGCCTAACGGAATTGCTAGAAAAGATCACCTCCGAATAAAATTGACAAAAAAGACCCCCGGGCCGTGGCGGCAGGCGCGCCAGCTGCCGCCACGCCCGGAGGCGGCAACACTGTTCACATAGGAGGCGAGAAAAACGGACGAACAGTACCTTCCGCCTCACGTAGTGGCGGCAACACTGTTCACGAGAGGGTGAACAGCAATTTCGATTTTTTTTTTAAAAAACCAGAAAATTCAAAAATTTCTGAAATTTTGCACACACTTAGAACACTCGATTGTCTTTGCTGCCAAAAAAATCAAGTTTTTTAATTTTTCTGCTATATTTTTTGATTTTTTTTAAAATACTGTTCACTCTCACGTGAACAGTGCTGCCGCCACTGCGTGAGGCGGCATGTACTGTTTTACTCGCCTCGTTGTCTTTTTTCGCGGTGCTCGCGCGAACAGTACAATAAACAGCGTTGCCGCCTCCGGGCATGGCGGTAGGTGCCACGTGTCGGCTGGCGCGCCTGCCGTCACGGTCAGAGGGTCTTTTTTGTCAATTTTATTTGAAGGGGGTCTTTTCTGGCAATTCTGTTGGACAGGTGGTCCTTTCGACAAAAACTCGAGAGAGAGAGGCTGCGTCCTTTTGGCGGTTTGCAGCAGCAGCGGCATGGATCGGTAGATAGGGTGCGGTGTGGCAGGTGCCTGTTGGCGTCTGCCTCAGTCAGCCTGCCCCACACCAGTTCATCCACCATCACCACCAGAGCCAGCACCAACCTCCCGGACCCTCCCTCCTCTCTCTCTCTCTCTCCTCGCGGTAGATTAGATAGGAGGGCAGGGCGGGATTGATTTTGATTGATCGCCTTCCTTCTCGGGGGCGGGCTCCCTTCTTGTTGCTGCGGCGTGGTGTAGTCTTGCCGTCGAGGCAGGGGAATTTCGGTGTGAGTTGGTTCAGTCTTCTCCGTCGTCGTCTTGCCGGAACGAATCTGCGGACTGCGGGGGCATGGAGACGGGGGCGCGGGCGTGGGCGCGGTGGCGGTGGTGGGTGGTGGCCGCCGCCGCCGTGCTCTGCGCGGTCCTGCCGCCGGCCACCGCGACGCTCTCTCCGACGGGCATCAACTACGAAGGTACCCCTCCTTTCCTCCCTCGCTCGCTCCCCAAACTTCTGTCGATCTTGCTCCCTGCCCCGAGTCTGATAAGCAAAGAGCGTCTTATGGCGCAACAAGATTCAGTGAAATTGGTAAAGGATTTCCGGTTTCCCTTCTTGGCAACCCCCAATTTGGTGAAGCACACCAATGCCGGTGCTTCTGTTGCTTCTTGTTGCTGCTGCTGCTGCTGAGTTTTTCTCTTGGTCGTTTGCTGCTAAGATTTGGTGAAGCTGAGCCTGTATCTTCTTCGCAGTGGTGGCGCTGATGGCCATCAAGACGGAGCTGCAGGACCACTACAACGTGCTCGACAACTGGGACATCAACTCCGTCGACCCCTGCAGCTGGAGGATGGTCACCTGCTCCTCCGACGGCTACGTCTCAGCGCTGTACGTCCTGCTGTCTGCTCTCTCCGGTGAGGAGCGTCGTCGGTGGCTGCGTGTTTGTATGACTAATCTCTTCGCCTGATCTGTGCTCGCAGTGGTCTGCCCAGCCAACGCCTGTCCGGAAAACTGTCGCCCGGCATTGGGAACCTCACCCGGCTGCAATCTGTGTAAGCTCAAATTTTGCAGTTTTTTTAAACTCCAATTTATTGCAGTTTCTTTGAAAATGTGTTGCTCTAGGTTCTAGACACAGGAAAGATTGCAAGTGTTCATGTTTACTGTTTCTGGACAGGCTATTGCAGAACAACGCGATTTCTGGCACTATTCCTAGCACCATAGGCAGGCTGGGGATGCTTCAGACGCTCGACATGTCAGACAATCATCTTACCGGGAGCATCCCGACTTCACTTGGCGATCTCAAGAACCTCAACTATCTGTAATACTTCTTTCCCCGGCTATCGATTTCTCTGCCTTCTTGCTGTACACATCAATTAACACCTTGTCCTCTTGTTCCTGCCAGGAAATTGAATAACAACAGTTTATCTGGAGTTTTACCTGAATCACTGGCCACCATTAATGGCCTTGCACTTGTGTATGTCCTGTGAATCATTTAGTTATTCTTGTTTTCCTCTTTCCTCTGTGTACTGCAAAAAGCAGCTCTAATAATTGACCTGTTTCACAGAGACCTTTCGTTTAACAACCTGAGCGGTCCCGTGCCAAAGATTTCTGCAAGAACTTTCAGGTGAGCCGTTCAGCTTATGCCTGATCACCTGGCTAATTCAATTCCTTCCTGAACACCCTCCGTGCATGCTCTAGACTATTATTGCTCATGCTCTCATTTCTTCTTTCCTTTATTGTTGCTTGTTTGTACAGCATTGCTGGAAATTCAATGATCTGTGGTGTCAAGTCTGGAGACAATTGCTCGTCTGTGTCGCTGGACCCGCTTTCTTATCCACCAGATGACCTTAAGAGTGAGATTTTTTATCCTTTTTTACCTTTGAGAAATATACATCAATAGCATAAAAAAATGGTATTGTTTTGTCTCCTCTGCTCTGCTCATATTTGTTTCCTTTTCCTCAGTTCAGCCACAACAAGCCATGTCAAGAAGTCACCGTATTGCTATCATCTGTGGAGCAACTGTGGGTTCTGTAGCGTTTGTCGCTATCGTGGTCGGTATGCTTCTTTGGTGGAGGCATAGGCGTAATCAGCAGATATTTTTTGATGTAAATGGTAATGCTCTTACCGATGTTGTGCTTGATCATATTAACCCTGCCTGGATTTAAACTTTAAAAAATAGACATCTTTGTTGCATCAAGATTGAAGAATCTTGTTTCTTTAGTTTTGAGCTATATTTTTCATATTTTCCTGCTTCATAGCAAATTAATTTTGACAAAGAGAGATATAAAAATGCTCTTGTTTCATTTAACATACTTACCTTTGGTCAAAGCTGAATGGTTAACATTGGACTAATCTTCAGTTATTTAATTTCCACACCGTGTTAAATTCAAATAAACACAGGATACCGCATAATCCATTTTGTGGACTTCTGTAGCTTCTAGTGATAACATAGGCAATCAATCTGTTACAGTTCAGTAGGACAGCCACTACCAATTTAGACTTTTATACTTGGTAGCTTACAAGCCTAGGTGCCCCTTGCTACAAAAACCTTTGCTGCAGTTCTGCCCAGTTACTTTTGATACATTGATTTGCCTTGCAACAAACATGAGATCTCTCATTTTACACATATAGTACTTGATCTGGTAGTTGTAACATGCTTACAGTTTGGGTCCATGCTTTCCTGTCTGGCATGTTATGCTGTTTTAGTTCCATACTATGGTACCTGATACTGATACCTCCTCTTAGCTACAGATCAATATGACCCAGAAGTATGCTTGGGCCATCTGAAAAAGTACACCTTCAAGGAGCTTCGAGCATCTACCAACAATTTCAACTCAAAAAACATATTAGGTGAAGGTGGATATGGAATAGTATACAAGGGTTTCTTACGTGATGGTTCAATTGTTGCTGTTAAAAGACTGAAAGACTACAATGCTGTTGGTGGGGAAGTTCAATTTCAAACTGAAGTTGAAGTCATAAGCTTAGCTGTTCATCGGAATCTCCTACGACTCATTGGGTTTTGCACTACGGAGTGTGAGAGATTACTTGTTTATCCTTATATGCCAAATGGAAGTGTTGCTTCTCAGTTGCGTGGTCAGTATTTTTTCCCCATGCTCTTATGACACTTTTATGTAACTAGCATTACCTGTGCAGATTCATTAGTGGTATGTTTAATTTTTGCTTCCCCTTGCCATGCATTAGGCCCATTTCAGATTTACAATCTAGCATGGACCCATGTTGGCGCATTGCTCCAGTCAGCTCAGACTACCACCAAATGCTCAGCTTAAAATGAAAACAAAGAAGCTGACACTCGTTAGCATTCAGGACAAGAGATCCTCAACATATTCACCTATAGCGTGTCCTATACTACAATATTGAAAGTATTAATTAGGCTCATATGGTCTCCCAGCCACTAGTGGTTTTGAGTTTTGACCCAACCAGACCTACCTTTTACCATATATCATCCTGGGTAGCTTCATCCTTCTGTCTTGCCATCAAACAAAGCTTTGACTATGGTGATTGCTTCTATTGGAAGCACACTGCTTGTGCTGATAGAAGTAGTTTCATCAATTAATTTAATTTAAATCGTACTCATGCTCCCCGACTCCCTGTATTTACTTAAGTGTCCATTGACATTTCACAGTGCACCATATTTTGGAATATGAACTGAGCTATCCACAACACATCATATTTTGGAATATGAAATGAACTAATAAAAAATAATAGGCATCATTCAGGAGACCCATGTGTATTATTCAGCTTTGCAAGTATATCATTCAGTTTCCAAGTATATTATTCAGTACACACCTAAACTTTCCTGCATTTTTTCCCAGAACATGTAAATGGCAAGCCAGCTCTAGATTGGTCAAGGAGAAAGATGATAGCACTGGGTACAGCGCGAGGGCTGCTTTATTTGCATGAACAGTGTGATCCAAAAATAATCCATCGTGATGTAAAAGCCTCCAATGTGCTTCTTGATGAATATTTCGAAGCAATTGTTGGAGATTTCGGATTGGCAAAACTTTTGGATCACCAGGAGACCCATGTCACCACAGCAGTGCGTGGTACCGTGGGACACATAGCTCCAGAGTATTTGTCAACTGGTCAGTCATCAGAGAAGACCGATGTGTTTGGGTTTGGAGTCCTGTTGGTTGAGTTGATCACTGGCCAGAAGGCATTAGATTTTGGAAGACTGGCAAATCAGAAGGGCGGAGTACTTGATTTGGTAAGCATGTTATATCGCGTCCTTCTGTGCAATGGTCTCAAGTTCACTTTATTACTTTATGTGAAAAGAGCGCTTTCTCCTTTTGAGTGGAGTTTGTTCGGTTCTCGCCTTTAGTTTAGTCTCTTCGGAGCTTTTCGACAATTCTGTATGTTGCTTTTAGGTCCTTTCTCGCCTTTTACATTGAGTACACTCGAGATGCTGAAGCATATTTTCATAGTAAAAAGCAGAAGCTGCAAAAATGATGCCATCCCTATTAGTTTATATGGTATTCATTTCTGTTAATCGTTTATCATAGTGTCAGCATATTAACTACTCCCTCTGTAAACTAATATAAGATCTTTTAGATCACTACTTTAGTTTACAGAGGGAGTAATTATTAACCATCAGTTACCATCTTCTGTTTAAAGTTCAGACTTCAGACCACTTGTCAAAAAAAAGTATTCAAGGGTAGTATCTCTTCTTAGCGGTGTATACATTCTGAAGGGTGCCAACACAAAGAAATATTTCTTGCCGGACCACCTAGGTCTCTTTGTGTTCTTTGTAAGGGTGTCGATACAAAGAGATATTTCACGGGTGGAGTTGGAGGAAATGGGTCTTATTTCTGATTCTTGCATGTGGTGGTTCCAGGTAAAGAAGTTCCATCAGGAAAAGCAGCTGAACATGATGGTGGACAAAGACCTGGGCAGCAACTACGACAGGGTGGAGCTGGAGGAGATGGTGCAGGTGGCCCTGCTGTGCACGCAGTACTACCCGTCCCACCGCCCCAGGATGTCCGAGGTGATCAGGATGCTGGAGGGGGACGGGCTCGCGGAGAAATGGGAGGCGTCGCAGAACGTTGACACGCCCAAGTCTGTCTCGTCGGAGCTCCTGCCCCTGAAATTCACCGATTTCGCGGGGGCCGACGAGTCCTCGGTCGGCCTAGAGGCCATGGAGCTCTCCGGACCAAGGTGACCGACGACGGCAACCGTTTTGACCGCGCAGATGCTTGCTTGTGTCTCAATGGCTATTGCATTCGATTAGCTTCGGAGAGCCTGGGCAAAGGGAGAGGTGACATTTTTTTTCCATGTTGGATAGGGTAAGGGTAGGGGTGGTGGCATTCATTTGTACATACGGGCATGGTCATTGTGTATTGTGTGAGCTGAGCTCGGCCCATCGTTGCTGCTCATGTACATGTAGGCTAAGAGAGAAGAGAAGAGATGAGTTGAGCTGAGTAAATATAGAAAGGAAATTTTTGAAAGTGCTCTTTTGATCCCGAGCTCATATGCTCCCGCATGAACCGTAAAATCGAAAAAAAATTCAAGAAAATTTGAATTTTTTTTGTGGTAAACATTGATGAATGTTCTAACTACGTGCAAAATTTCAGGTCGAAATGACATTCGTGGAGGTCTAGGCAAAAATAACAAAATTGATGCTCCAAAATGCTTTCAACAATAGTCTTTTTGGACCATCGATTTTATTTTTTTTTGCTCAGACCTCCATGAATGTCATTTCAACCTGAAATTTTGCACACAGTTAGAAAATTTATCAATGTTCATCACAAAAAAAATTCAGATTTTTTTGAAATTTTTTACTATTTTTTTGGATTTTACTGTTCATACGAAGCATATGAGCTCGGGATCAAATACTTCATGTCCGGAAATTTTCTACTAGTCAGGTATCCTATGTCTTTCCTCTTCTTTGTCAGGCCTTGCACATGATAGTTATCTTACTGGTCTGTTTGAAAGCTGTTCATTTTTTACGTCTGAACTTTCGCTGGAATCCCACACATTTTGGTTCTAAAAACTTTGAAGCCATCAGAGACCGAACCCTGACGCGGCATTTGTAAAACAGAACCTCACGCGGCATTTCTAAAACTGACGGAATGGTTGAGAGGCCGAAACGGATCTTTTTCTTCCTTCTGTTTTGCCTTGCAACGCACAAAGAAGGTGCTGCACTATCTGTAAAACTAGGTGATTTCCCCACCCGATGCCGCTGGATTTTAAAGATTAATTTTGAATATATTTTTTGTATGAATGAAATGACTTAAATCAAAAGCTGTTGTTTTCAGAAGTAACCGTGTGTGAACAAAGAATATGCATGTACAATGCACCATTAGAAATGGAACAATTAAATTGGGGAATGCATGTGCTGTAAAATAGTTTTAGTGGATGACCATATGGCACATTTGGTGATGTGGAGGGCTGCATGTTGAGAGAATTAGCTTTAGTGGGATCAACTTTTTAGGGTTCGTTATCAGTGACACTTCGTGCATCGCCATCTCCGAGGAAACTAAAGTAAGAGTTACGACTTCCGAGTCCAGATCCATACAACCCGCTCTCTCACCCCCACCCCCCGCGTCACCCCCGCTCGGGCGACTCGGGCGGGGATGAAACCCTAGCCGTCGGGGGCTCTTTTTCCTTCCCTCTCTCCCTCCTCCGCCGCCGAAGGATGCCGCCGGTCTATAGCCCGAGGGCCGACGGAGGAGGCGGGGGCCTCCCTCTCTCCTGCGCGAAGGGGATGGTGCGGAGCCCCGCGGCGTGAGGAGGCGCGGCCGATCTGGCCTTGGCGGCGCGGCGGGCGTCCCTGCCTTGACCGGCGGTGGCGCAACGGCCGGTGATGGTTGCGGGCGCGGCGGCCGGCCTTGCTTCGGGCAGTGGCGTTGGCTGCGTTCGGCGGCGGCGATCGGATCTGCGACGACGGGCCATCTGACCTTGGATCAGTGGCGGCGACATGGAGGGCCTGGTGGACGGGTCGGCGCCATGCGTGGTCTGGCCTCCGGACAGATCTGATCTGGCCGGTGCGGCCTGCTCGCTGCGTGACGGCTCAGATTGGTGGCGACCCGTGCACATGATGCTTGATGGAGGTTCGCCGAGCGGATCCGGGTGAAAACCTCATTCTCGGCTTGTTGCCAAGACTAGCGATGGCGGCACTTTTTTGTGTCGTTATCTTCTTGAAGGCATCGCCGTGGAGAAGCTCCAGACCTCTATCCGCTACCTCCGGGGGAAACCCTAGATCAGTAGATTGGATGACGGCGGCGCTCTGGTGTCGTTTCCCCCTTGGGGGCGTCATTCTTGGAGGTGTACACGGGCTCGAGGGACCAGTGGACGACTTCTTTGGTGGAACGGTGCTTCATTTTACTCATTGGTGGAGTGAAGACTCGGCATCCGATGCGCGGAGATGAACTCGCGCAGGAGGAGGACGCTGTGTGGCGTCATGGTGGCGTCGATGGCAGAGAGGCCTGGCAAGGTCGGTGCGTTAGTTTCTGCTTTGAAGATGGATTGGTGGAAGACGGCGGCGACAACACATGAGAGTGCGTCGGACCGGTTCGTACACCAAATCCAGTATATGGCTTGGTTGGGGCCTCCGGCTTTAGATGTTAGGCTTTGATGCAATGTCTGTTTGGTATTAGGCTCGGACCATCGGCACCCCTTCATCAAGTGGATAAGAAGTAGCGACAGTTGTTGATAAGATGATGGCTTCAGACTACCTGATGTATTACTTTGTAAGGTCTTTGTGAATAATTAATAAAATGACTGCCAGATGCAGAGGCGGGGGTAATCCTCCTTTTCTAAAAAAAAGGTATTATATGACCGAAGAAAAACTATTTAGGCATTACATATACAAATTCTGGAACCAAAGTGTCTACAATGTTGCTGTGCACACTGTTTTTTTTTTCTTGGGCTATCTCTGTGCGTTTTTGTTAGTACTGTTTCGAACTGCTCTGCTAGGTTCTGATGCCTGATGGAATGCATGCATGGGCAGCACTGCAGGTGTGGTGAGTAAGCAGTACCTCCGGCTGTGGGGACTTGCAGCCGGAGCCCGGAGGGAGGGTACTCGGCGAAAAAGCTTCAGAGGGAGACAGTGTGATGGAACCGATCGATGGCGGGTTGCCGATTCAACTGGAGTGTCCCTTAAAGCAGCCGCTGCTCCTCGTCGTCGCTCGCAACCAACCACTGGGTGCGGGTGCGAGCTAGCGCCACTAGCACTCCAGCAGATGATCGATCGTGTCGCATGTATCGCATCAACTGTGCTCTGACACTGTTCGCGGCCTTTCCTTCTTCTGCCGTGCCTTTGTCGCCGGACTGTCGGTCGCCCGGCTGCAGTGCTGTGATCACCCGGCCTGAGCGCGCATGCGTGAGACACATGGCGGAGGGAGGAGGACGCGGCTGTTTTCGTTTCGCCGATCGATCGGAGATCGTAGACGGCGGATTGGTCCGAGCGCTGGCCTGGCCACAGGCCGGTGAAGCGCCGGGCGCGGGCAGAGGCGGCTGCCGGCCGGCGATGCCCGCGGCAGCGTGCATCATGGGTGCCGGGGGGACGCGCTCGGCACTGTGGAGAGCGCGCACTGATTGTGCCTTTTTGTCCGCGCTCCGGTCTCACGTCAAATCTCGCTCGCTCGTCCACGGTTCCCCCGTGCCGTCCCCTCACCCCGGTTCGTTGGCCGTCCCGCTCCCGCTCCCGCCCATCCACATCATTGCCCATGGATCATTACGCTCCACGCACCACCCTGGCCGCTACTGCTGCTATCAAACATCCTACACGCCACGCCATCGCCTGCCTACACGCGCGCACCGCTACTCTCCAGTCAGTCCAGGGACGCCGGCCACCACCTCCGCTTCTTCTACCCATCCCGTCACAGGCAGCCTCGCCACCGTTATCTCCTCCTCCCCTGTCCCGTCCATCACCCCTTCGCTCCTAGCAGCAGCTAGCCCCCTTTCCCAGGTGAACCTGCTTGCTAGCTGCAACTACCCCTGTCAGGTGAAGCAGGCATGGGCGGCGGCATCGTCAGGTGCGTCAAGATCCTCGCGCTGCTCTCGCTCGTCCCGCTGGCGCTCAGGGCCGGCTCCCTCCTCGGCCACGTCGTCGCGCCGCCGCCCTCGTCGGCCCGGCCTTCAGCTGCCACCAGGAGCGCCAGCGTCGTCGTCTCCGGCTCGGCGCACAGCAAGACGTCGGAGGGCGCTGCTCTGGCCGCCGCGAGGCTCCGGGATGACCGCGGCGTAGGCGGGTTCGGCGACGACAAGAGGATGGCGCCGTCGGGGTCCAACCCGCTGCACAACCTACGATGAGCCGTCGCCGTTCCTGCTCGCTCGCTCGCTCGCCGATGCATGTGTGAATCCGACGACGTTCTCTGCTCTGCTCTGCTATTGCTTCAGTGGCAGCTTCTTCGTATGATTGATTACAGGTGATAATGTATACTACTACAATAATATACTAGTACTATATACGTATCGATTCTTCAGCTTGCATGTCTGTACATACCGCACAAAAGACTTATCGTCTGTTAAGTTTAGGAGACCGTATTGGTGCCTGAATGAATTGTTCCGGCCTTTGTTCACAACTCTGAAGCCGTCGAAAATTTCCTTCTCATTTCCTACAAGGAGCCAAAATCTTACCAAAAAATAGCCAAAACCTTTGTGTTCTCTGGATCTTTAAACAAGAAGTGCTCATTTCTCGCAACCAATCGAGTTCTCCTCTCTAGTCTAACAATGGATTGCTCAGCCATCGATTCCATGCATGGTCACACCACACGATAGGGACTTGTTGTGTGCAAGGAACAAATCATTTGCTTTTGTTTCTCTTCATAAAATGAGCACGCTACCATAAGCCTGTATATGATTACCATAAATAATTTCACAATACCACATACTAGGAGCAAACTAATCGATAGGTGAATCAAAAATCACACTGGGCATGATCAGAAAATACTATAGTTATAGTTAGAGCATCTCTAGCAAATCACACTGGGCATGATCAGAAAATACTATAGTTAGAGTATCACTAGTAGATCCCATATAAGTCCGGCGAACTGCGATTTCCCGACCGGAGGGGCGGGCCAAAAAAACGGCCTGAGCAGGTCCGCAAAAAAGGGCCCGGCCCGTAATTTTTTTATAGGCAGCCCCTAAACCGACCGGCATTCCGGTATATATGTGTGCGCTGGGTCAATTTAAGGTTTCCGTCCGTCATTCCCCTCATCCATCTCCGCAGCAAAATCAAAACTCCGGCGCGAAATCTCCACCCCTTCGGCAACGAATTCCGACGCACCCGTGGCGTGAAGTCCTGCAACGCCGGCTCGCGAGCGTGGGCTACTTTCCGGCGCCTCGGGAGGCTCTTTGATCCTTCCATCCAGTGCCTCCGGGCGGCCAAGCGCGCATGGTGGGAGGCGAAGGAGGCCGCCGCCGTCGGAGATGCAGCTGCGGTCGTGCGCTTGCCGGCGCTCCGGGAGAAGTACCAAGTCGCCTCGATCCTCTCCGGCACACTCATCTACCATACCCTCCATGGCAACGAGCCCCCGCCCCGCGACGGCGACTCCGATGATGACGGCGAGGAGTAGATGCTAGTATGAATTATCTAGTTTTATTAGTACTTTAAGTTTGTGTACTATGTGCGGAACTAACTAGTTTTATTATGAACTATGCTTGTATAAGCTATGCTTGTATGATGATGATCTATCGCGTGAACTAGATGTTTCAAATTGAGTAGGAATCCGGCGAGGTTTACGGGATCTGTTCTGCCCGTGCGTCCGCCGTCCCGCAAATATTGTTTACGGGATACTGTAATAAATGAAATTTCTAGGACGGCGGTATCTGCTAAAGATGCTCTTAGTTGAGTGACACAATAGTTAGTTTCAAGTGTTTCCCTTTTTGCTGTTGTCTCTTGTGCTGAGAAGAAACGGAATGAAAGCCAATGATATCAAGAAGGAAACATCCGAAGACCCTGACTGGCATTCTCCATGCCTGTCCTACCTTACAATCATGGTGTCCTAGAATCAGCCATCGTCGCCCCCCTGCCGAAAGTGCGCCGCAAGCAATCCAAATACTCCAACCAAAGGAAAACAGGAACACCCAACACTAATTTTGTCACAAGAGAACACTAATTCTGCAGCCTCTACTGATGAATGACACGCATCAGTTTATTCTCTTCGATCGGGAACGAGACAAAGGCAGGCAGCAGAGCTGCAGTACATATTCCAGAGTGACACGAGGAAGAACAGAGCTGAGCTAGCTAGCTAGCTAAACAAAACAAAACAAACCAAACCAAACCGCTACTGTCGTACTGAGGATCTACGGAAGCACGGACTGGAAATATCTCTCCTAGAAGGTAGGTGAAACTATATGGATGGTGCTAGTCCTTGGCTCCGGCCGGCTCGTCGACGACGACGGTGATCCTGCCCTCGTCGAGCAGGCTGTAGAACTCGCGGGTGCGGCGCTGGTTGCTCCAGTGGTGCAACTTCCACAGGTACCCCCCGAAGAGCCCCAGGCTCATCCCGTACACGATCTCCGTCACCACGCTCGGCGGCCGCCGACCCTTCATTCTCGCCCCCGCCGCCGACGCCGCGTGCGTCGCCACCTTGTGCGCCGTCGTCGACATGGCCGGCTCCTGCTACCTCCCTCTTCTCCTGCGTAGCCGCTTTGCAACAAAGCGTCAGATCAAGGGGAGATGCTTTTGACGAAGAGGAAACGAGCGTGCCTGCCCTGCGGTGGAGAGTGTTACGTGGCATTCTTCCAGATGAGGCTACCCTCAACTATCGACACATTGCAGAGATTCGTCAATGCAAGGTCTGTCGTTCTATGGAGGAGGATCTGAAGCATGCGCTGGTTCACTGTCCACATGCTCAGAGCTTCTGGGAAGAGGCGTGGACTTGGCTAGGTCTTCGTCTTCCCCCTCTTCATTCGGACACGTGGGCACGAGACATCACATGTGATCCTCAGTTCACATCGGATGATCGTGCTAAGATCACTACCACTATGTGGTCCATCTGGCACTCCAGGAACCGCATCAAACATGGCGATGAGGGGAGAGATCCCACAGCAACTATCAGAACAATCAAGGAGTCTATCTCCCTCCTACAGCTACCTCGCAAGGAAACCTTGGTCCTACCAGGTTACGGTTGGCGGCCCCCTGATGTGGGTTCGGTCAAGATCACAACCGACGGCGCTCTAAATTTTGATGAAGGCCGGGGCGGTGCAGGAGGAGTGGTTCGCTCCTCCACGGCACTCCTGGGTTCATGATGCAAACCATATTTGGGTGTTTCAGATCCCTTGATGATGGAGTGCTTGTCGCTGCGAGATGGAGTTCGGTTTGCTTATCTTCGAGGATTTTCGCATGTGATAATGGAAGTTGACTGCTTGGAGCTGGTGAAGCTCTGGCAAACTCGCCACAATTCCCGGTCAATAGTGGCTCCTTTACTTTTAGAAATAGGAGAGCTCTGTACTATTTTTTCTTCTTTTGATATTCAGCATGTAAATCGGTCGGCGAACCTTCCGGCGCATCTATGTGCGAAGCGTGCTTGCACATTGAATGTGACGGAAAGCTGGCTTGATGAAACTCCTAGCTTCTTCGTGACCAGCCTTTTGGCTGACTGTCCCAAGAATGCGTTTAATGAATAAAGCTCTCTGATTTTCTCGAAAAAAAGAGAGGAAATGAGCGTGCCTGCCCTGCGGTGGACGGGTTGAGGCGCCGTGTCGGCCGAGGTGGCGGGCGCGTGGCGAGCTTGCGCCACGCGTGCGGTGCGCTCCCTCCAAGCGGCGCCGTCACATGCCACCTCCTAGTCCGCATAGGGCGCTGGATGTGGAGCACACGCCCAGATAACAACGGTTCAAGCTTCAACCTGTGGTTGGATGGTTAGAGGGACTGTGGTATCCCCAGTCCATCAGGGTTCAAATCCTGGTGATCGCATTTATTCCTGGATTTATTTCAGGATTTCCGGTGATGCGCATTCAGTGGGAGGAGACGTTCACATTGACGACGAGGTGCCTACGGTGACTTCGTAAATTTCAAGATGATATGCCGGCTCAGTCTTTCGGAGCCGCTCATAGGGGTAGGGTGTGCGTGTGTGCGTTCATAGGGGTGAGTGTATGTGCGTGTATATGAGCTTTGCGTTTATACTGTGTTCAAAAAAAAAAATTCAGAAATTTCCTATTTACAAGGCGGGTGTTTGCTCCACATCCAACGCTGCTTAAATGGAGTGAGTACTGTGGAGCCCCAATGTGACGGTCTTTTGCGTCAAAATGGCGTTGTTTCGCACGCCGTTGTGTGGTTCACTAGCTTTTTTCTTTTTCTGATCCGCTGTTTCTCCACGTATGAATTGACACAACGAAGAAAGTGTTGAAAGATTAATTTCAATAGAGAATTGTTTATGTTCCTATTTTCAGTTATGCACAACAGGAAACAAAAGAATGAAGAAAGTGTTGAAAGATTAATTTTAGTACAGAACTACTCCCTCCGTCCCACAATATAAGATCGTTTTGCAAGCTTCTTGCAAAACGAACGATCTTATATTATGGGACCGAGGAAGTATTTATGTTCCAGTTTCCAATTATTCACAGTAAGAAACAAACAGAATTTGCTCTAGCTCAAAGAACTACACTAAAGCTGTAAAACGGAATTTCGTCCGTAGAAAAAATAGGCTAGAGCAAATGTTGAT
Organism: Thinopyrum elongatum; assembly: GCA_011799875.1. Classification (NCBI taxonomy): domain Eukaryota; kingdom Viridiplantae; phylum Streptophyta; class Magnoliopsida; order Poales; family Poaceae; genus Thinopyrum; species Thinopyrum elongatum. The sequence continues at coordinate 73,611,694 of CM022299.1, forward strand.
TTTCTCATAACTAGTATTCATGCGTAAAAATCTTTCCAGTGTTCTTCTACATTATACAATTTCCTTCTCACTCATGTGTAAACTTGCAAAAACATTTGAGTTAGAGTAGGAAGCATAATTTCTTTCTTAGTTCTGATAAAACACAAAAATAACCTTAAATTACAGAACTTATTTTAATTTTTTTGAAAATATTATGGGATTCAAAAAATGTTTTTGGAATTCAAATTTTGTTCAAGACATTAAAAAAATGTCCTAGGAATCAAATTTTGATCTAAAGAATCAAAAAATGGAATATTCAAATAATGTTGTAGAAATCAAATTTTAATCTAAAGATTCAAAAAATATTTTTGTAATTTAAAATTTGTTCAAGACATTCAAAAATTGTTCTAGGAATAAAAAAAATGTCTAAATATTCAAAAAAGTTCTTTGATTCAAAATCTGATCTTTTATTAAAAAAATAGAATTCAAAATTTATTCTTGGAATTAAAATTATGTTCTAAGATTCAAAAAATATTCAAGGCTTTCAAAAAATATTCTAGGACTCAAAAAAGATTCTTTAATTCAAACCATTCTTGGGATTTAAAAAAAATCAAGACATTCAAAGAATGTTCTAGGATTCAAATTTTGTTCTAAGATCCAAAAAATGTTATAAGGTTCAAATAAATTCTTGGAATTAAAATAATGTTTTAAGGTTTGATAAATGTTCAAGACATTTAAAAACGTTATTGGAATTTAAATATTATCTGATACAGTTAAACAAATATTATATGATCGAAATTTACTGTTGATATAATATTCAAAAAATGTTATGGCTTATGTCCGGTCTAAACACATTTTATTCTGTCTTATGTTCTTGGAATTTAAATATTATTCGATGATGGAGTCTTCTAGTCTGCTTACTCACGAGTTTCCTGAGACTATGTCCGGTCCAAACATATTTTGGGTCCGGAGCAAATTTAAATAATTATTTTGTACTGAACTTTTATAATTTTTTTAAATTTATATCATACTACACTTTAATGAGTATATTTCTTGTCACTTAGTAAACATAGTTAACCACATGCCGATGTTGCTAAATTTTACTTACATTGTTCGTTGTTATACATTCATAATATATATCATTGGAATTTTTGGCTTCAACTGGATCTAAACATGTGTAAAAAAATATTTCTGAATTATTATTGATAAGTGCATAAATTATACTGTGTACACATATATACTTGTGTGTGATATTTTCAGTACCATTAAATATCATTGTAGAGATCGTTGCAATGCAACTTATCTCATAATATCATGGTAGAGATATTTTGGAAGTAGTCGAGTTCCAAGAGATGAAGTCTTCTTCATTCGGCAAAAGATTGATGTTCTACAGCTGACACCACATGTAGAACAACTGTAGTAACTGACTCCATTAGTCATATGGTGAAAAGCTTTCATCCACTACTGGTTCGTGAGGGCATCTGCAACGGAACTCTTCTTATTTGAGCTTGGATGGAAGAGGTCCGAAATAATGAAGCAAAGTGATTGACCTTCTAACCAGCAGGCCCGGGCGCAGGGGTGTGCGACCTGTGCGACTGCACAGGGCCTCCAGGTGGCTGGGGCCCCAATTTAGGAGCACATCAGTTACTAGGCCTACACATTAGTAAATGACAGACGCAGCCAACGGGCCACACAGCTAGTAATTTCATCGCTAATCAAGGGCCAGGAGAATATCGATCGTTCGCAGACAAAAAAGGCTTGAGCGCAGGAGCAGTAATTCCGATCTACACTTCTAGCCCTAACGGAGCAGCAGACGACCGGCAGCGGCAGGCCGAGGACGCAGCAGAGGGCCGCGGCCGCCGATGCGGGCCCTCAACGCAGGGAGGCACGGTAGCAACAACCAGCAGGTGAGTGGGTACGCACACGGCCGTGTTCCGGTGAAGCGCTAAATAAACTTGATCAAATCGATCTTTAAATCCACTAATCAAGAGCACTTCGTTGCCACTTTATTTTCACAATCCTCAGAGTGCTAATCATGGGTTTGTCGTCTTCGTCCAGGTGATCGTCTGAATGATCCCGTCGTGATGGTGTCTCGCCTCTCATCATTTCCTCACACCTCGTCCAGAAACATTTCGACAAGGCCAAGTTTGACGCCTGTGAGTTCTACATATAATTTCCTCCTAACCGTTGGACCTTTTTTTTCACAATTTATCTCTACTATCTAAAAAGAACCTAAGGTTCCTTTTCCTGCCAGACGGACCGCGTTCTGCCCACCTTCGTCCATCCACCCAATCTTTTTTTTTCTCGATTGGCAAGTGACGATTCGATTCAATCATCATAATTACATGACCCAATGGGGCACAGGTGTCACACCTTCCCATAAAAATCGTAATCACCATAATGACATGCGTCAATGGGCGTCACACCTTCCCTTAAAGAATCGCAATCACCATAATTACATGCGTCAATGGGTGTCAGACCTTCCCTTAAAATCGCGTCAGAAATCACCTGCCCGAAAATCACGTCGCAAAACGTCGCCATTGATCCGCATATTCCGATGCCGCGGAAATGAAGCTTTACGCGCCGGAACGGCACGGCCTGGATGCCGTCACCGATGTAGCCACTGTCGCCGCCACATGCCTCGACCGCACGCCTGGACGGCATGGCGAATCTCTGCATGTAAGTGTTGTTTCCTTCATTTGATTGGATTCTTCTCTCCCCGTGTATGCATGCCATGACGTAAATGCATCCACTCAATCTTTGCTTCCAGACTGGGTCATCGTCAACGTGCTGCTGGTTAGCCTTGGTCTACATGAGGCCGTTGCTCGTTCTCCCCAGCATCCGTGCGGTCCATCTGTTCAGACACATCTCCAACATCCTGTGCGCCAAGATCAAGAACATGAAGGATGGACAGGTTCTAGCTTCGCTAAGCAGCAGATGTACCAACCGATGGCACTCTTCTGGGCAGTACTACTACGTGGTAGTCATTGCCCAGTGGGCATTGGCATGTGAATTGCTATTTAGTTGCACCAAGTTAGCCAATTCTAATATGTTTTCTCTCTCCAAAATTCTAATCAGTTATACATGCAGATCCTCTTGTATCTTGTCTACTGTCAAAGCATTATCGTCCACTAAGTATGCCGGAAAGGACAATCACCACATCAAACGCTATGGCATGACAGAACTTACCATCTGCACAACCGGCAGAGAGGACGGAATTGGGCCCTGTTTAATTGAAGAGGAAAGTTAACCTTTATGATTCATTTGCATCAAGGATTCACTAGTAGAAAACAGGGCTTTGGTCCAGGCCTGGCCAGCCCATTAGTCCCGGTTCAGTCACGAACCGGTACCAATGGGGGAATAGGTCCCGGTTCGTGAGCCCAGGGGGCCGGCCGGGCCTCGTGGGGCATTGGTCCCGGTTCGTCTGGCCCCTTTGGTCCCGGTTCCAGACACGAACCGGGACCAATGGGCCTCGCTCCTGGCCCACAACCATTGGTCCCGGTTCGTGGCTGGAATCGGGACCAAAGGGGTGGCTTTAGTCCCGGTTCCACCCACGAACCGGGACCGATGAGGTGCCTATATATACCCCCTCGCCGGCGAGCAGAGCACTCCACTGCTCTGTTTTTTTGGGCCGGCGAGGGGAGGGCTTTGTGGTGCTCTAGCTCACCTCCTATGCACATGAGGTGTTCGATGAAATGCCCGAGCCACACTACTTAAGCTTTCTCCTCTCCAAGCTCGACCTCCAAGCTCCATTTTCCTCAAGATTTGTCTAGATTTAGCAGTCTGTCACGTCCTGTCCCCGTCTTCACCGCCGTCGATCGCCCGCGCCGATCTCGTCGCCGGCACCACCGTGGTGAGCCTCTTGTTCTTATCTTCTTTCTAAAAGAAAAAAAATTCTTACTTGTATGATTTAGATAGATACTTGTATAATTTTCTTACTTTTATTATTGTTTGTTATTATATAGTGCGATGGTTTTGGTATCCGCCCCCGTCGGCCTTCGTCCTGTCTATGATTCGGATGTGGTATATATATTATATTTTATAACTATTTGGTTCATTTATTGTTTATGACAATTATGCCGACCAACGTGACATAGATATTTTTATCTAGGAGGTATGTGAACCGGAAATTCCAACCGACCCTATTGTCGAGAGGTTAAATTTAGTTGCAGAAGAAAACAATTACTTGAAGGAAAAATTTAAAAAAATTAAGGAGGAGAAGATGATATTGGAGTTGCATGTTGCGGATGTCATCGATGGTCACAAGATCAAGATGGATGCAATGCGCTTGAAGATTAGAAAGATTACAAAATATGCCATTCATACCGAGGCTTGGTATCATTATGCAGTTGGATCAATTGTTACCTTGGTTGCGATTATGATCGCATTTGTTGTTGCATTGAAATGTTTTACATAGTTTCAATGTATGGTTTAATTAGATGCTCTGGAGAACTTTGTATGCACTTTGGTTTTAATGTGATGATGAACTTCTATTAATTTGGTCACTTATCTATTCATGATGTTCTGTAATGGTTTTTGACACACTTAATTATATATAATGCACGCAGATGAACCGGCAATGGATGTACGGTAACAGACGCACCTCCGAGTACATTGAGGGCCTGCATAATTTTCTCGCAGTGGCTGAGGCAAACAAGCAGAATGGTTTTATGTGTTGTCCATGCCCTAGCTGTGGGAATACGAGGTCTTACTCTGACTCGAAAACCCTTCACACCCACCTGCTTTATAAGGGTTTCATGCCACACTATAATGTTTGGACCAAGCACGGAGAAATAGGGGTTATGATGGAAGACAACGAAGAAGAAGAGGATGATGACAACTATGCGCCCCCTGAATACGGTGATGCTGCAACGGGGGAAGCTGAAGATCAAGAGGAACCAGACGATGTGCCCGATGATGATCTCCGCCGGGTCATTGTTGATGCAAAGAGACAGTGCGAAAGTGAAAAGAAGAAGCTGAAGTTCGATCGCATGTTAGAGGATCACAAAAAAGGGTTGTACCCCAATTGCGAAGATGGCAACACAAAGCTCGGTACCGTACTGGAATTGCTGCAGTGGAAGGCAGAGAATGCTGTGCCTGACAAAGGATTTGAGAAGCTAATGAAAATATTGAAGAAGAAGCTTCCAAAAGATAACGAATTGCCCGACAGTACGTACGCAGCAAAGAAGGTCGTATGCCCTCTAGGATTGGAGGTGCAGAAGATACATGCATGCCCTAATGACTGCATCCTGTACCGCGGTGCGTACGAGGATTTGAACACATGCCCGATATGCGGTGCATTACGGTATAAGATCAGACAAGATGACCCCGGTGATGTTGATGGCGAGCCCCCCAGGAAGAGGGTTCCTGCGAAGGTGATGTGGTATACTCCTATAATACCACAGTTGAAACGTCTGTTCAGAAACAAAGAGCATGCCAAGTTGATGCGATGGCACAGAGAGGACCGTAAGAAAGACGGAAAGTTGAGAGCACCCGCTGACGGGTCGCAGTGGAGAAAAATCGAGAGAAAGTACTGGGAGGAGTTTGCAGGTGACGCAAGGAACGTATGGTTTGGTTTAAGCGCGGATGACATTAATCCTTTTGGGGAGCAGAGTAGCAATCACAACACCTGGCCCGTGACTCTATGTATCTATAACCTTCCTCCTTGGCTGTGTATGAGCGGAAGTTCATTATGATGCCAGTACTCATCCAAGGCCCTAAGCAACCCGGCAATGACATTGAAGTGTACCTAAGGCCATTAGTTGAAGAACTTTTACAGCTGTGGAATGGAAACGGTGTACGTGTGTGGGATGAGTACAGACAGGAGGAATTTGAACTGCATGCGTTGCTGTTTGTAACCATCAATGATTGGCCTGCTCTCAGTAACCTTTCAGGACAGACAAACAAGGGATACCACCCATGCACGCACTGTTTAGCTGACACCAAAAGTATATACCTGGACAAATGTAGGAAGAATGTGTACCTAGGGCATCGTCGATTTCTTCCGACCAACCATCAATGTCGAAAGAAAGACAAGCATTTCAAAGGCGAGGCAGATCACCGGAAGAAGCCCGCCATGCGTACCGATGATCACGTACTTGCTATGGTCAATGATTTACACGTAATCTTTGGAAAGGGTCCCGCCGGACTATCTGTTCCGAATGACGCTGAGGGACGCGCACCCATGTGGAAGAAGAAATCTATATTTTGGGACCTACCCTACTGGAAAGACCTAGAGGTCCGCTCTTCAATCGACGTGATGCACGTGACAAAGAACCTTTGCGTGAACCTACTAGGCTTCTTGGGCGTGTATGGGAAGACAAAAGATACACCGGAGGCACGGGAGGACCTGCAACATTTGCACGAAAAAGACGGCATGCCTCCAAAGCAGTATGAAGGTCCTGCCAGCTACGCTCTTACCAAAGAAGAGAAGGAAATCTTCTTTGAATGCCTGCTCAGTATGAAGGTCCCGTCTGGCTTCTCGTCGAATATAAAGGGAATAATAAATATGGCAGAGAAAAAGTTCCAGAACCTAAAGTCTCATGACTGCCACGTGATTATGACGCAACTGCTTCCGGTTGCATTGAGGGGGCTTCTACCGGAAAACGTTCGATTAGCCATTGTGAAGCTAAGTGCATTCCTCAATGCAATCTCTCAGAAGGTGATCGATCCAGAAATCATACCAAGGCTAAGGAGTGATGTGGCGCAATGTCTTGTCAGTTTCGAGCTGGTGTTCCCACCATCCTTCTTCAATATCATGACGCACGTCCTAGTTCATCTAGTCGACGAGATTGTCATTCTGGGCCCTGTATTTCTACACAATATGTTCCCCTTTGAGAGGTTCATGGGAGTCCTAAAGAAATATGTCTATAACCGTGCTAGGCCAGAAGGAAGCATCTCCATGGGCCATCAAACAGAGGATGTCATTGGGTTTTGTGTTGACTTCATTCCTGGCCTTAAGAAGATTGGTCTCCCTCAATCGCGATATGAGGGGAGACTGACTGGAAAAGGCATGCTAGGAGGGGACTCAATAATATGTAGGGACGGGCATTCTTGGTCTCAAGCACACTACACAGTTCTACAGAACTCTACCTTGGTGACCCCGTATGTCGATGAACACAAGAACATTCTGCGCTCCAAACACCCAGAGTAGTGTGACGACTGGATTACATGTGAACACATCAGGACTTTTGGCAGTTGGTTGCAAACATGTCTCAGAGGTGACAACACTGTTTCTGATGAGCTGTACTCATTGTCCAGGGGACCATCTTCGACTGTATTGACTTACAAAGGATACGAGATAAATGGGAATACATTTTACACGATCGCCCAAGATCAAAAGAGCACCAACCAAAACAGCGGTGTCCGCTTTGATGCAGCAACCAAGAGGGGAAAGGACACATATTATGGTTACATAGTGGACATATGGGAACTTGACTACGGACATGATTTTAAGGTCCCTTTGTTTCAGTGCAAATGGGTCAATCTGTCAGGAGGCGGGGTACAGGTAGACCCACAGTACGGAATGGCAACAGTGGATCTGAACAATCTTGGGTACACAGACGAACCATTCGTCCTAGCCAATGATGTGGCGCATGTTTTCTATGTGAAGGACATGTCTACCAAACCGAGAAAAAGAAAAGATAAGGAAGCGAATACATCATACGATGAGCCAAAGCGCCACATAGTTCTTTCAGGAAAAAGAGACATCGTGGGATTGAAGGGCAAGACAAACATGTCTGAAGATTATGAAAAGTTTCATGAAATTCCTCCCTTCAAAGTCAAGGCTGACCCAAGCGCCCTGTTAAACGATGAAGATTATCCATGGTTACGGCGCAATAAGCAAAAGACACAAGCGAAGAAAAAGTGAAGACTTTCTCTCCACAACTATTATGATGATGCATTTGATCTAGAATATCACTGCAGTTACATGTGAAGAAATGAAATGCCTTTTGTAACAGATGAGTTTCCGTATGAAACCCTGATACTTCGAAAGAGATTGTCCGTTTTGTACACGAAGTGCATCCAGTTTTCGCCGTAACCCTCTCAACTTTTTAGCACATGCTATGTGGGTGAAATGATGATACCATGGCAACTTTCAACCTTTTCAGAGTTCATTTGTAGTGCTTTTCAATTTCAGGGCCATTTAACTCAAAAAAATCAGTAAATGCATGAAAAATACCAGATGAAGTCAGAAATGGTTGAAAATTGATGATGTGGCTTTGAATGGTGCATTTTGAATGCACAAAAAGTTTGGAGTTCAAATAAGTTCAAAAAAATGAAATCCCTTTGTAACAGATGAGTTTTCGTCCGAAACCCTAATACTTCGAAAGAGATTGTCCATTTTGTACACGAAGTGCATCCAGTTTTTGCCGTAACCCTCTCAACTTTTTAGCACATGCTATGTGGGTGAAATGATGATACCATGCCAACTTTCAACCTTTTCAGAATTCATTTGTAGAGCTTTTCATTTTCAGGGTCATGTAGCTCAAAAAAAAAATCAGTAAATGCATGAAAAATACCAGAAGAAGTCATAAAGGGTTGAAAATTGATGATGTGGCTTTGAATGGTGCATTTTGAACACACAAAAAGTCTGGAGTTCAAATAAGTTCAAAAAAATAAAATCCCTTTGTAACAGATGAGTTTTCGTCCGAAACCCTTATACTTCGAAAGAGATTGTCCATTTTGTACACGAAGTGCATCCAGTTTTTGCCGTAACCCTCTCAACTTTTTAGCACAAGCTATGTGGGTGAAATGATGATACCATGCCAACTTTCAACCTTTTCAGAATTCATTTGTAGTGCTTTTCAATTTCAGGGTCATTTAGCTTAAAAAAATCAGTAAATGCATGAAAAATATCAGATGAAGTCAGAAAGGGTTGAAAATTGATGATGTGGCTTTGAATGGTGCGTTTTGAACACACAAAAAGTCTGGAGTTTAAATAAGTTCAAAAAAATGAAATCCGTTTGTAACAGATGAGTTTTCGTCCGAAACCCTGATACTTCGAAAGAGATTGTCCATTTTGTACACGAAGTGCATCCAGTTTTTGCCGTAACCCTCTCAACTTTTTAGCACATGGTATGTGGGTGAAATGATGATACCATGCCAACTTTCAACCTTTTCAGAGTTCATTTGTATTGCTTTTCAATTTCAGGGTCATTTAGCTCAAAGAATGAACTAATAGCAAAAAGAAGGAACTAAAAATAATCAATTAAAATATTCTGTTATGATCAACTAAAAGAAAACTATAATATTCTTCAATAGCAAAAAGAATCAACTAAAAAGCTTTTATAAAACTCTAATAGAAAAAGGAATCAACTAAAAAGCTTTTATAAACCTCTAGTATTTTTGAAACTAAAATTATATAAAATTTATGCAACTAAAATTATCAAAGTATTTTTTGTTCAAAACATTGAAAGCAAAAAGAATTTTCATAAAGAAATTTTTTTGGGCAAAATAATTATCATAAAGATTCTTTTGTAGAAACTTACAAATACAGCAAGAATATAATGATAAAACACAGTAATATTAAATAGCAGGAAAAAGAATCACTCCAAAATATATTTTTATAGTAAAGTTAATCACAAACTAGTGATTCACACAAATTTCAAAGAATTCAAATTTAAACTATTCAAATTTGAAAACTAATGGCACTAACAGAAAGTTTATAATTTTTGTGACCTAAAAGCAAAAAGAATTAAAAAATAAAGCAAAAAACAAAAGAAAATAAATAAAGCAAAAAACAAAACAAAAAACTAGAAAAAAATAGAAAAAAATGCCACCTACTGGGCCACCACGGCCTGAATACGACTAGAAACCAAACCACGGGCCAGGGTTCAGGCCCGTAGAAGGCCCAGTAGGCCCACAGGCAGCGGAGTGTGAGGTTAGGCCCGTAAGCCTGCATTTGAGAGGAGCTCGAGAGGGTAGCGGCAGTGGGGCTTATAAACCACTCCGCGCCCCTCTCAACTAGCGAGGTGGGACTAAACTTTTGGCCGCGGGCAGCACAAGGCCTTTGGTCCCGGTTGGTGGCACCAACCGGGACGAAAGGGGTGCATTGGTACGGTTTGTGCCACAAACGGTACCAATGCACCCCTTTCGGCCCGGTTGGTGCCACCAACCGGGACCAAGGCTCCTTTTCCCGCCCTTTGGGTGCTTGAAAGAGAACCTTGGTCCCGCTTGGTGGCACCAACCGGGACTAAAGGGGGCATTGGTCCGGTTCGTGCCACGAACCGGGACCAATGCTTCGTGTTATAAGAAAAACACTAGCAGTTTCTGCAAAAATCACTTCTTCTCCGCCCCCGACGCCCCAGCTGCTCCCTCGTCGCCGTCGCCGCCGAGCCCTGCCCCGACACCGTCAGGCTGCTCCACCGCATCGTCGCCGATGCCGTCGGGCTGCTCCACCTCGCCGTCGCCGCCACCCCGCCGACGCCCTCTGCCCTGACGTCGGCGTCGCTCCCGCGCCCTGCCCGCCCCGACGCCGCCCGCCGTGCGCCTCTGCCGCCCCGAGCCGCCCGCCGTGCCCCTGCCCCTGCCCCGACGCCTTCTCTGTGAGCACCGCGCCCTGCTGCCCCGCCGCCGCCACCGTGCTTTTTTTTTGTATATGTGCTATTTTTGTTACATGTTTTTACCTGTTTTTAGATGTTCATATATGTATGTATGATTTTTAGATAGATGTTTCGTGGAGATGAGATGAGATGGAAGAGAACTTTTTAGAGAAATTTGCATAGAGATTTTTTTAGAGAAATGGTGGAGTTCACATATAATGTATATATGTTGATATTTTTTATATGATGAAAATTGTTTTGTTCATATATAATGTATATATATATGTATGTGGCTATGTATGTATGGATGTTCATAAAATTGTTTTGTTCATATATGTATTAATTGTTTTGTTCATAGCATTTTTTTATATGATGATTTTTTTTTCATAGCCATATATATGTATGTGGCTATATGTATGTATATATGGATGTTCATAGGTTGTAAAATAGTTTTTAGTGGATGACCATATGGCCACATTGGTGATTGGTGAGATGGAGCTGCATGTAGAGGAATAGCTTTAGTGGGAATCAAATTTTTTAGGTTCTTTATCATGAACACTTCGTGCATCCCATCTCCGAGGAAAACTAAGTTAAGAGTAACGACTTCCGGTCCAATCCATAACAACCCGCTCTCTCACCCCCACCCCCCGCGTCAACCACCGCTCGGGCGAAACTCGGGCGGGGGATGAACACCTAGCCGTCGGGGGCTGCTTTTTCCTCCTCTTCTCCCTCCTCCGACGCCGAAGGAGTGCCGCCGCGTCTATCCCGAGGGCCGCGGAGGAGGCAGGGGGAACCTAACCCTTATAGCTTCTGACGACGAGTAAGGGATGGTGAGGAGCACAAGTACGGATGATGAGGACGACTGGGCACGATATGCTGATGAGACGGGAGGGCGTACCCTGAACTTGAACGGACGGCTGGCGAAACGCCGTGATGGTTGAGGGGTCGCGGCGGCAACGGCCTTTGCTTTCGGGGCAGTGGCACGTGGCTGGGTTGCGCGTCGGCGGCGCGCGATCGGATCTGCGACCGGGCCATCTGCCTTGGATCAGTGCTCGACGAATGGAGGGCCTTGTGGACGGTCGACGCCAGTCGTTTGGTCTGGCCTCCGGACAGATCCTGATCTGGCCGGTGCGGCCTGCTCGGTGCCGTGTACGGCTCAGATGGTGGAGCCCGTGTACACATGATAGCTTGTGGAGGTCGCCGTAGCGGATCCGGGTGAAAACTCATTCCTCGCTTGTTGCCAAGACTACGATGGCGGGCCACTTTTTGTGTCGTATATCTTTCTTGAAGGCATCGCCGTGGAGAAGCTCCAGACCTCTATCTCGCTTACCTCCGGGTGAACCCTAGAAGATCATAGATTGGATGACGGGCGGCGCCTCTGGTGCCGTGTTTCTCACCCTTGGGGGCGTCATTCTTGGAGGTGTACACGGGGCTCGAGGGACCAGTGGACGTACTTCTTTGGTGGAACGGTTGCTTCATTTACTCATTGGTGGAGGAAACTCGGCATCCGATGCGCGCGAGATGAAACTCGGCGCAGGAGGAGAACGACTGGTGGGCGTCATGGTGGCGTCCGATGCAGAGAGGCCTGGCAAAGTCTGTGCGTTAGTTTCTTCTGTTTGAAGATGGATGGTGGAAGCGCGGCGGACGAACACATGAGAGTGCTGTCGGACCAGGTTCGTACACCAAATCCAGTATAGGCTGTGTTGGGGACTCCGGCTTTTAAGATGTTAGGCTTTTGATGCACATGTCTCGTTGTATTAGCTCGACATCGGCCCCCTCTCAACGTGGGAATGAAGATATGTAGCGGAAGGACAGTGTTGAAGATATGGGCTTCAGACTCCGATGTATTACTTTTGTACGGTCTTTGTTGAATAAATTAAGTAAAAGCTTGCCAGATGCAGAGGCGGGGGTAATCCTCCTTTTCTAAACAAAAGGTATTATATGCACCGAAGACATAAACTAATTAGGCTTACTATACAAATTTGGAACACAGTGTCTTACAACTGTTGCTCGTCACAACTGTTTTTTTTTTCTTGGGCTATCTTCTTGTACGTTTTATGTTAGTACCTTGTTTCCGAACTGCTCTGCTAGGTTCTGATGCCTATGAAATCATGCAGCTGGCTAGCACTGCAGGTGTGGTGATAAGAAGTACCAACTATCCGGCTGTGGGGACTTGCAGCCGGCACCCTAGGAGGGTGTATACTCGGCGGAAAAAAGCTTCAGAGTGGAGACCAGATTGATGGGAAAACACATCGATGGCGGTTCGCGCATCGATTCAACTGGAGGTCCCTAAAGCAGTGCCTGCTCCTCGTCGTCGCTCGCAAACCAACCCACTGGGGTGCGGGTGCGAGTCTAAGCGCCACTAGCACTCCCACAGATGATCGATCGTGTTCGCATGTATCCATCAACTGTGCTCGACAGACTTGGTTCGCAGGCCTTTCTTCTTCGTTCGTCCTTTGTCGCCGGGGGACTGTCGGTCGCCCGCTGCATGTGTCCCCGAACCGCATGAGCGGCCATGGGAGACACATGCGCGAGGGAGGAGGACGCAGGCTGTTGTTTTCTTTCGCCGATACGATCGGAGATCGTAGGACGGCGGATTGGTCGATGCAGCGTGGCCTGGCAACAGGCCGGTGGAAGCGCCGGGCGCGGGGCAGAGGCGGCTGGTTATGTCCGGCCGGCGATGCCCGCGGCAGCGTGGAATCATGGGGTGCCGGGGGGACGCGCTCGCACTGTGGGAGCGCGCACTGATTGTGCCTTTTTGTCCGCGCTCCGGTCTAACGTCAATCGTCCGCTCGCTCAGTCCACGCGTTCCCCCGTGCCGTCCCCTACCCCGTTCGTTGGCCGTCCCGCTGCCCGCTCCCGCCCATCCTCCACACCTTGCCACATGGATCATTACGCTTCCACGCACCACCCTGGCCGTCGCACTACTGCTGCTATCAAACATCCTACACGCCCAGCGCCAATCGCCTGCACTACACGGACGCTACCGTATCATCTACCGTCAGTCCAGGGAACGGCCGGCCCCCCCCCCCCAACCTCCCCCCCCCCCGCCTTACCGTCTATCTTCTCACCCATACGCGTCCACAGGGCAGGGGCCTCGCCACCGTTATTCTCCTCTCCCCTGTCCCTTCCATAACTCCCTTCGCATTCCATCGAAGCAGCAGCTACCCCCTTCCCAGGTGACCCTGCTGCGTATCTGCAAACCGGTATAGTGAAAACATGTAAGGTGGCATGGCTCGTAGGTGGTGGAGCAAGATCTCGCGCTGGCTAACGATAAACTCAGCCGTGTGCTAGATCGCTCCCGACCTCGGCAGTCTCGCGCAGCGCTCCCTCGGCTCAACGCGCCTCCCCCGTCGCGGTTCAGCTGCCACCAGGAGCGCCAGCGTCGTCGTCTCCGGCACCCTCGGCATCGACAGCAAGCAGCTCGAGGGCCGCTGCTTGGCCGCCGCGAGGCTCCGGGATGACCGCGGCGTAGGCGGGTCGGCGACGGGAACACAGGGATGGCGTCCTCGGGGTCCAACCGCTGCACAACCTACGATGAGCCGTCGCCGTTCCTGACTGCGCATCGCTCGCCCTCGCCGATGCATGTGTAATCGACTGACGTTCTCTGCTCTGCTCTGCGTATTCTGCTCAGTGGCAGCTCTCTTCGTATGATGCAATTACAGGTGGATAAGTGTATCACTACAATAATTACTAGTACTATTATACGTATCGATTTCTTCTGTCATGCTTGCATGGTCTGTACATTACCGACAAAAAGACTTATCGTCTGTTAAGTTTGAGGAGACCACGTATTGGTGCCTGAATGAGATGTCCCGGCCTTTGTTCACAACTCTGAAGCCGTAAAAAATTTCCTTCTCATTTCCTACAGGAGCCACAAATCTTACCAAAAAAAGCCAAAACCTTTGGTTCTTCTCTGATCTTTAAACAAGAGTGCTCATTTTTACGCAACCAATCGAGGTTCTCCTCTCTAGTCTCAACAATGGATTTGCCTCAGCCACGATTCATGCATGGGTCACACACACACAGATAGGGGACTTGTTTGTGTGCAGGAACAAATCATTGTGTTTGTTTCTCTTCATACAAATGAGCGACGCTACCATAGCCTGTATATGATTACCATATAATAATTTCACAATACCACATACTAGGAGCAAAAAACTAATCTGATAGGTGAATCAAAATCACCACTGGGCAGATCAGAAAATCTATAGTTATAGTTAGAGCATGCTCTAGCAAAATAACAAACGGGCTTGAATCAACAATACTCATAGAGAGTATCAAGTTAGATCCAATTATAGTCCGGGGCGAACTGCGATTTCCCTGACCGGAGGGGCGGGGCCCAAAAAAAAACGTCCTGAGCAGTTCCCACAAAAAGGGCCCGGCCCCGTAATTTTTTTATAGGCAGCCCCTAAAACCGAACACGGCATTCCTTCGTTATATATGTGTGCGCTGGGTCCAATTTAAGGGTTTCCGTTCCGGTCATTCCCCTCATTCCATCTCCGCAGCAAATCAAAAACTCCGGCGCGGAAATCTCCACCCCTTCGGCACCAACGAAGTTCCTGAAGCCCCGTTGGCGTGAAGTCCTGGCAACGCCGGCTCGCGATCGTGGGCACTTTCCGGCGCCTCGGGAGGCTCTTTGATCCTTCCATCCAGTGCCAGTCCGGCGGCCAAAGGCCAGCATGGTGGGAGGAAAAGGAGGCCGCCCGCCGTCGGAGAGTGTCAGCTGCGGTCGTTGCGCGTGCCGGCGCTCCGGGAGAAGTACCAATCGGCCTCGATCCTCTCCTGCACCACTCATCTACCAACCCTCCATGGCACTCGAGCCCCCGCCCCGCGACGGCTGACTCCGATGATGAGGCGGGTGAGTGATGCTAGTATGAATTATCTAGTTTTATTGGTACTTTAAGTTTTGTACTAGTGTCGGAACTAACTAGTTTTTATTATGAACTATGTATTATAAGCTATGCTGTAATGCTGATGATCATTCGCGTTGAACTAGATGTGTTTCAAATTGAGGTAGAATGGCGGGCCGGGAGGTTTACGGGACGTTCTGTTCTGCCCGTGCGTCCCGCCTCTCCGAAATATTTGGTTTACGGGATACTGAATTTAATAATATGAAATTTCTAGGCACGCGGTATCTGCCTAAAAATGCTCTAGTTTGAGTGACACAATTAGTAGTTTTAAGTGTTTCCCTTTTTGCTTGTTGTCTCTTGTGCTGGAAGATAACGAATGAAAGCCATGATATCAAGAAGGAACATCCGAAGACCCTGACTTGGCATTTCTCCAGCCTGTCCTACCTTACAATCAGGTGTCCTAGAATCTACAGCCATCCGTCGCCCCCCTGCCGAAAAGTGCGCGCAAGCAATCCAAATACTCCAACCATAAGGAAAACAGGAACACACCCAAACACTAATTTGGTCACAAGAGAACCACTAATTCGTGCCAAGCCTCTACTGATGAAATGGACACGCAATCAGTTTATTCTCTTCGATCGGGAACGAGACCAAAGCGCAGCAGCAGAAGCTGCATACATATTCCAGAGTGACACGAGGAATAAAAACAGAGCTGAGCTGCTTAGCTAGCCTAAACAAAACCAAAAACCAAAACCCAAAACCGCCTATCGTCGTAATGAGATTACTACCGGAAGCACGGACTGGAAAATATCTCTGCCTAGAAGTAGGTGAAAACTATATGGATGGTGGCTAGTCCTTGGCTCCGGCCGGCTACGTCGAATAACGACGACGTGATCCTGCCCTCGTCGAGCACTGTTAGAACTCCGGGTGCGGCGAATTGGTGTTCTCCAGTTGTGCAACTTTCCACGGGTATCCACCCCGAAGAGCCCAGGCTCATCCCTTACAGCGGAAGATCTCCGTCACCACGCTCGGGCGGCCGCACGACCCTTCATTCTCGCCCCCCAGCCGCCGCCGCCGCGGTGCGTCGCCACCTTGTTGCGCCGTGCGTCGACCATGCCGGCTCCTCTTACCCCCTCCCTCTTCTCCTGCCGTAGCGCTTGTGCCAACAAAGCGTCAGATCAGGGAAGGGGGGGGGGGGAAGATGCTTTGACGAGAGAGAGAAACGGACGTGCCTGCCCTGCGGTGGAGAGATGTTACGTGCCATTCTTTCCAGAGAGCTACGCTCAAAACTATCGGACACAATTGGCAGAGATTCGTCAAGCAAGGTTGTCGTTTCTATGAGGAGGATCTGAGCATGCCGCTGTTCCACTGTCCACTTGCTCAGAGGCTTTGGGAACAGGCGTGGACTTGGCTAGGTCTTCGTCTTCCCCCTCTTCATTCGGACACGTGGGCACGAGACATCACAATGTATCCCTCAGTTTCACATCGTGATGCGTGCTAAGATCACTAACCACTATGTGGTCCCATCCTGGCACTCCAGGAACCGCATCAAACATGCGATGAGGGGAGAGATCCCACAGCAACTATCAGACAATCAGGAGTCTATCTCCCGTCCTACGCTACCCCTCCAAGGAAACCTTGGTCCTACCAGGTATCGGTTGGCGGCACGCCCTGATGTGGGTTCGGTCAGATCAGCAACCGACGGCGCTCTAAATTTGATGAAGGGCGCGGGGGCTGTGCAGGAGGAGTGGTTCGCATCCTCCACGTCACTCCTGGGTGTCATATGCAAACCATTGGTGTTTCAGACCCTTGATGATGGAGGCTTGTCGCTGCGAGATGGCGTTCGGTCGTGTGTTATTCTTCGACGGAATTTCGCTATTGTGTAAATGAAGTTGACTGCTTGGAGAGCTGTGATGAAGCTCTCGGCAAACGCGCGCACCAATTCCCCGTGTTCAATAAGTGGGCCTTTACGTTTAGAATAGGAGAGCTTTGTACTATTTTTCTTCTTTGATAATTCAAGCCTGTAAATCGGTCGGGGCGACCTCCGGCGACATCTATGTGCGAAGCGTGCTTGCACATTGAATGTGACGGAAAGCTGGCTGATGAAACTTCCTAGCTTCTTCGTGACAGCCTTTTGGCGACTGTCCAAGATTGCGTTAATGAATACAAGAGCTCTCTGATTTGTCTTTTCTCGAAAAAAATTGAGAGGAAATGAGCGTGCTGCCTGCGGATGGACGGGTGTGAGGCGCCAGTGTCGCGCACGAAGGTGGCGGGGCGCGTGGTCAGGCTTCGCCACGCGTGCGGTGGCGCTCGCCCTCCACAGCGGCAGCCGTCACATGCCACCTCCTAGTCCGCCTAGGGCGCTGGATGGGCTTGACGCACCGCCCAGTATAAACAACGTTCAAGCTTCAAACCTCGGGTTGGATGGGTTGAGGGACTGTTGGTATCCCAGCCCTCGGGTTCAACATCCTGGTGATCCCATTTATTGCCTGGATTTATTCAGGCATTTCCGGGTGATGCGCATTCAGTGGATGGAGACGGTACATTGACACGAGCATTGTGCCACGTGACTTCGGGTAATTTCAAGAGATTGCCGCCTATCTTTCGGAAGCCGTCATAGGGGTAGGGTTGTGCGAGTGTGCGTTAATAGGGGGATGTATGTGCGTGTATATGAGCTTGCGTTAATACGTGTTCAAAAAAAAAAATTTTCAGAAATTTCCTATTTACAAGGCGGGTGTTGTGCCTATACATCCAACGCTTGCTTTAAAATGGAGTGTAGTAACTTGTGGAGCCCCAATGTGGACGGTCTTTTGCGTCAAAAATGGCGTTGTTTTGCACGCCGTTGTGTGGTGTCACTAGCGTTTTTCTTTTTTGATCCGCTGTTTCTCCACGTATGAATTGCCAAACGAGAAAGTTTGAAAGATTCCTTTCAATAGAGAATTGTTTTATTTCCTATTTTCAGTATAGCCACAACAGGAAACAAAAGAATGATAAGAAGTGTGAAAGATTGAATTTTAGTACAGGAACTACTCCCTCCGTCCACAATATAAGATCGTTTTGCAAGCTTACTTGCAAAACGAACGATCTTATATTATGGGACCGGGAAGTATTTATGTTTCCAAGTTTCCAATTATTCACAGTAAGAAAAAACAGAATTTGCTCTGAGTCCAAGAACTACACTAAGCTGTAAAACAATTTCGTCCGTGAAAAAACAAGGCTAGTAGCAAAATGTTGATTTCTCTCATAACGATTATTCATGTCTGCTAAAAATCTTTCCAGTGTTCTTCTAATATACAATTTCCTTCTCACTCATGTGTAAACGTTGCAAAAACTTTGAGTTAGAGGTGAAGCATATTTCCTTTCTTAGTTTGATTAAAACACAAAAATAACTAAGTTAACAGAACTTATTTTATTTAATTTTTTGAAATATTGTATGGAGTCAAAAAATTTTTTGGAATTCAAATTTGTTCAGACAGTTAAAAAAAATGTGCCTAGGAATCAAATTTTGATCTAAAGAATCAAAAAATGGAAATTTCAAATAATGTTTGTGGGTGTTAGGAAATCAAATTTTTAAATCTAAAAGATTCAAAAAATTTTTGTTATTTAAAATTTGTTTCAAGACATTCAAACAAATTGTTCTAGGAATAAAAAAAATGTCTAAATATTCAAAAAAGTTCTTGATTCAAAATCTAGATCTTTTTATTAAAAAAAATAGAAATCAACATTATTCTGGAATTAAAAAATATGTTCTAAGATTCAAAAAATATTCAAGGCTTTCAAAAATATTCTAGGACTCACAAAACGATTCTTTCAATTCAAAACGATTATTGGGATTAAAAAAAATCAAAGACATTCAAAGAATGTTCTGGATTCAAAATTTTGTGTCTAAGATCCAAAAATGTATAAGGTTCAATAATTCTTGGAATAAATTATGTTTTAAGGTTTGATAAAATGTTTCAAGAAATTAAAACGTTATTGAAGTTTAAATATTATCTGATACAGTAAACAAATATTATAGTGATCAAAAATTTACTGTTGATCTAATATTCAAAAAGTTATGGACTTATGTCCTCCTACTAAACACATTTTATTCGTATTATGTTCTTCGGATATTTAATATATTCGATGATGGCGTCTTCCTAGTCCTGCTTACTCACGAGTTTCCTGAGACTATGGTTCGGTCCAAAACATATTTTGGGTCCGAGCAAATTTAAATAATTAATTTTGTACTGAATTTTAGTATAAATTTTTTAAAATAATTTATATCTATACTTGACCATCTTTAATTGAGTATGATTTCTTGTAACCTAGTAACAAGGTTAACCACATGCCGATTTGTTGCATGACATTTACTTACATTGTTCGTGGTTTATACACTTCAAAACTATATTCATTGGAATTTTTGGCTTTCAATTTGGATCTAACATGTGTAAAAAAAATATTTCTGAATTATTATTATTTGAAAGTCATAAATATATACTGTGTACACATATATACGTGTGTGATATTTCAGTACCAATAATATCATTGTAAGATCGTTGCAATGCAATCTATCTCATAATAATCATGGTAGAGATATTTTGGAAGTAGGTCGAGTTCCAAGGATGAAGTTCTCTTTCATGTCGGCAAAAGATTGATGGTCCTACCAGCTGACACCACATGTAGAAAAACGTATAAACTGACCTCCATTAGTCATAGTGTGCAAAACTTTCATCCATACTGGTTCGTGGAGGGCATCTGCAACGGAACTCTTCTTATTTGAGCTTGAGTGGAATAGGTCCGAAATATGAAAGCAAAGGATTGACCTTCTAACCAGCAGGCCCGGGCGCGGGGGTGGCGACCTGTGCGACTGCACAGGGCCTCCAGGTGGCTGGGGACCCAAGTTTTAGGAGCACACTCAGTTATACTAGGCCTACACATAGTAATGACAGACGCAGCCAAGGGCCACCAGCTAGTAATTTCAACTCTAACTCAAAGGGACAGGAGAATATCGATCGTTCGCAGACAAAAAAGGCTGAAGCGCAGGAGCTTCATACGATTATCTACACTTACAGCCCTGAACGGAAGCAGCAGAACGACCGGCAGCGCAGGCCTAGGGGACGCAGCAGAGGGACGCGGCCGACGGAGGCGGCCCCGAGCTGGAGGCAACGGTTAGCAACAACCAGACGGTGAGTGGGTACGACACACGGCCGTGTTCCGGTGAAGCAGCTAAATAAACTTGATCAATCGATCTTTAGATCCACTATCAGAGAGCACTTCGTTCCACTGTTTATATTTTACACAATCCTCAGCGAGTGATAATATGGTTTGTCGTCTTCGTCAGTGATCGTCCTGATGATCCCTCGTGATGGGTTCTGTCTGCCTCGCATCATTTCCTCACACCCTCGTCAGAAAACATTTCGACAAGGCCAGTTTTGGACGCCTGAGTCCTGAGTTCTACATATAATTCACTCCTACCGTTGGAACCTTTTTTTTCACCAATTTATCTCTACTATCTAAAAAGAACCTAGAGTTCCTTTTCCTGCCAGACGGACCTGTCGTCTCCACCTTACGTCCATCCACCAAATCTTTTTTTTCTCGATTGGTCAAGTGACGATTCGATTCAATATCATAATTACATGACCCAATGGGCACAGGTGTTCACACCTTCCCATAAAATCGTATCAACCATAATGACATCGTCAATGGGCGTCACACCTTCCCTATAAGAATCGCAATCACCATAATTAAATGGCGTCATGGGTGTCCAGACCTTCCCTTAAAATGCATCGCGTCACAGAAATCACCTGCCCGAAAAATCACTCGCAAAACGTTCGCCATTGCATCGTCATATTCCGCTGCCGCGGAAATGAAGCTTAGCGCGCCGGAACGTGCAACGGCCTGAATGCCGCAACCGATGTAGCCACTGTCCGCCGCCACATGCCTCGACCGCACGCCTGAGACGGCATGGCTGAACTCTGCATGTAAGTGTTGTTTCCTTCATTTGATTGGATGTCTTCTCTCACCGGAGCATGCCATGAGTAAAGTCATCCACTCCATCTTGCTCACAGACTGGGTCCATCGTCAACGTGCTGCTGGTGACTTGTTACCCATGAGGTGCCGTGCTCTGTTCTCCCCAGCATCCGTGCTCGGTCCATTGTTCCAGACACTATCTCCAAACATCCTGTGCGCCAAGATTCAAGAACATTTGTTTTTGAAGGATGGACAAGTTCTGGCTTCGCTAAGCAGCAGGATTGTACCAACCTGATGGCACTCTTCTGGGCAGTTACTACACGTGGTAGTCATGCCCAGTGGGCATTGGCATGTGGAATTGCTGATTTAGTGCACCAAGTTAGCCAATTCTAATAGTTTCTCTCTCCAAACTTCTAATCAGTTTATACATGCAGGATCCTCTGTATCGTCTACTGGTCAAAGCATTAATCGTCCCTAAGTATGCCGGAAAGGACAATCACCACATCAAACGCTATGGCATTACAGAGAACTTACCATCTGCACAACCGGCAGAGAGGACGGATTGGGCCCTGTTTAATTGAAAGAGGAAAGTTAACCTTATTATTCATTGCATTCAAGGATCACTAGTAGAAACATGGCTTGGGTCCAGGCCTGTGCCAAGCCCATTATTCCCCGGTGTTCAGTCACGACCCGGTACCAAGGGGGGAATAGGTCCCGTTCGTGAGCCAGTGGGCCGCCGGGACCTCGTGGGGCATGGTCCGTTTCGTCGGTCCCCTTTGTCCCGGTTACAGACACGAACGCGGACCAATGGGCCTACGCTCCTGGCCCACAAAACCATTGGGTCCCGGTTCGTGGCTGGAATCGGCCAAAGGGGTGGCTTTAGTTCCCGGTTCAACCCACCGAACCGGGAACCGATGACGGGCCTATATATACCCCCTCATCGCCGGCGAGCAGAGCACTCCATGCTCTGTTTTTTTGCGGCCGGCGAGGGGGGGGATTTGTCGTGTGCTCTACTCACCTCCCTATGCCACATGAGGTGTTCGATGATAGGCCCGAGCCAACACTACTGAAGCTTTCTCCTCTCCAGCTCGACCGTCCCAAGCTCTCATTTCCTCAAGATTGGTCTAGATTTAGCAGTTCTGTAACGTCCTGTCCCTCTCACGTCTTCACCGCCGTGTCGATACGCCCGGCAGATCGTCGACCGGCACCAACCGTGGTGATCCTCTTGTTCTTATTTGCTTTCGAAAAAAAGAAAAAATCCTTACTTGTATGATTTAGATAGATACTTGTTATAATTTCTCTACTTCTTTATATTGTTTGTTATATATAAGTGCGATGGTACTTGTGGTAATCCGCACCCGTCGCCTTCGTCCTGTCTATTCATTCCGGATGTGGTATTAATTACTATTTTATTAACTATTTGGTTCATTATTGTTTACTGAAATTATGATCCGACCACGTGACATAGATATTTTATCAGGAGTATGGGAACCGAGAAATTCCAAGCCGACCCTATTGTCGACGAAGGGGTTAAATTTAGTTGCGATGAAGAAAACAATTACTTGAAGGAAAAATTTAAAAAAATTAAGGAGGAAGAAGATGATATTGGAGGTTGCCATGTTGCGGATGTCATCGATGGTCACAAGTAAATCAGATGAGCTGCAATGCGCTTGAAGATTAGAAAAGATTACAAAAAAGCCATTCATACGGGAGGCTTGGTATTCTTATGCAAGTGGTCAAATTTACCTTGGTTGCGATTATGATCGCATTTGTTGTGCCATTGAAATTTTACATAGTTTCATGTATGGTTTAATTAGATGCTCTGGAGAACTTTTATGCACTTGGGTTTGAATGGGTTGAATGATGAACCTCTATACATTTGGTCACTTATCTTTCATGTAGTTCTGTAATGGTTGTTGACACACTTAATTATATTATGCACGCAGATAGAACCGGCAATGGATGTACCGTAACAACGCACCGTCGAGTACATTGAGGCCTGTCATACATTTTTCCTTCGATTTTCGCGTGGCTAGGGCAAACAAGCAGAATGGTTTTATGTGTTGTCCCATGCCCTTATCTGTGTTGGATCGAGGTCTTACTCTGACTCGTAAACCCTTCACACCCCCTGCTTTATAAGGGGTTCATGCCAACTAATGTTTTGGACCAAGCACGGAGAATAGGGGTATGAGTGGGAAAAGGACAACGAAGAAGAATAGAGGCTGATGATCACTATGTCGCCCCCTGAACGGTGGATCGCTGCAACGGGAAGCTGAAGATCAGAGGAACCGATGAGCGTGTGTGCCCGATATTGCATACTCCGCCGGGTGTCATTGTGATGCAAGGAGACACGTGCGAACAGGTGAAAAAAGAAGCTGAAGTTCGATTCAGCATGTAGAGATCACAAAAAAAGGGTGTGACCCCAATGCGAAGATCGGCACCAAAGCCTCGGTACCCGTACTGGAGAATTGCTGCAGTGGGAGGCAGGAATGCTGTGCCGTGACAAAGGACTATTGAGAAGCTAATTGAAATATTGAAGAGAAGCTTCACAAAAGAGATAACGATTGCCCGCAGTACGGTACGCAGCAAATAGGTCGTATGCCCTCTAGGATTGGAGGTGCAGAAGATACATGCATGCCCTAATACTGCCATCCGTACCGCGGTGCGTACGAGGATGGTTGAACACACATGCCCGATATGCGGTGCATTACGGATAAGATCAGACCAGATGACCCCTGTTGATGTTGATGGCGAGCCCCCCAGGAAGAGGGGTTCCTGACGAATGTGATGTGTAACTCCTAATAATACCCCAGTTGAAACGTTCTTTTCAGAAACACAAGAGCATGCCAAGTTTGATGCGATGGCACGACGAGGACCGTAAGAAAAAGACGGAACAGTTGAGAGCACCCGCTTGACGGGTCGCAGTAGAAAATCGAGAGAAAGTTAACTGGAGTAGTTTTGCAGGTGACGTCAAGGAAACGTATGTGTTGGTTTAAGCCGCGGATGACATTAATCCTTTTGGGGAGCGAGTAGTAGCAACTACAACAAACACCTGGCCCGTGACTTATGTTCTATAACCTTCCTCCTTTGGCTTGTCATGATAGGTAAGTTACTTATGTGCATGAGCAATCAAGTCCTGAGCCTAACACCCGCAATGACATTGAAGGTACCAAGGCCATTATTGAAGAAATTTTCAGTCTGTGGAATGGAAACGGTGTACACGTGGGGGGATGGTGACCGACAGGAGGAATTTGAAATTGCATGCGTGCTGTTTGTAACCATCATGATTGGCCTGCTCTCAGTAACCTTTCAGGACGAACAAACAAGGATACCACCCATGCACGCACTGTTGTAGCTGACATCCAAAAGTATATACCTGGACAAAATGTAGGGAGAAGTGTACCTAGGGCATCGTCGATTCTTCGACCCCCCCCAACTCATCATGTCGACAAAGACAAGCACTTTCAAAGGGGCGCAGATCACCGGACAGAAGCCCGCCAGTTGCGTATCCGCAGATCACGTACTTGCTATGGTCAAGATTACACCGTTTATCAATCTTTGGAAAGGGTCCCGCCGGACTCATCGTTCCGAATGACGCTGAGGGACGGCATGCACCATGTGGAAGAAGAAATCTTATATTTTGGGCTAACCCTATTGGAAAGCCTAGAGTCCGTCTATCATCGACGTTATGCACGTGACCAAGAACCTTGCGTGAACCTCTAGGGGGCTTCTTGGGCGGTATGGGAGAGGCGAAAAGATACAAACGGAGGGCACTGAGGACCTGCAAACATTTGCACGAAAAGACGGCATGCCTCCAAGCAGTATAAGGTCCCCAGTATCGCTCTTACCAAAGACGAGAAGGAAAATCTTCTTTGAATCCCTTGCTCAGTTGAAGTCCGTCTGGGTTTCTCGTCGAATATAAAAGGGAATAAAAATATGGCAGAGAAGAAAACGTTCCAGAACCTAAAGTCTCATGACTGCCACGTCGTTGATTTATGACGCAACTGGCTTTCCGGTGCATTGAGGGGGCTTCTACCGAAAACGTTCTTAGTAGCCTTGGAAGCTAAGTGCATTCCTCAATGCAATCTCTCAGAAGGTGATCGATCCAAGACAATCATACCAAGGTAAGGATGATGGTGGCGCAATGTCTTGTCAGTTTCGGCTGGTGTTCCCACCATCCTTCTTTCAGATATCATGACGCAACGTCCTAGTTCATCTAGTCGACCGAGATTGTCATTCTGGGCCCGTATTTCACACAATATGTTCCCTTTGAGAGGTTCATGGGAGTCCTAAAGTAAATATGTTACCACCGTGCTATGCCAGAAGGAAGCTCTCCATGGGCCATCAACACAGAGGATGTCATTGGGTTTTGGGTTGACTTTTCTTCCTGGCCTTAAAAAGACTGGTCTCCCTCATCGCGATATGAGGGGAGACTGACTGGAAGCATGCAGGAGGGGACCTCAATTTTAAATGTAGGGGGGCCATTCTTAGGTCTCAAGCACACTACACCAGTTCTACAAAACTCTACCTTGGGACCCCGTAGTGTCGAATGAACCACAAGAACATTCTGCGCTCCAAACACCCAGATAGTGTGAGACTGGTATTTCATGTGAAACACATCTAGGACTTTTGGGCAGTTGGTTGCAAAACAGTGTCTCAGAGGTGACACACTGTTTCTGATGAGCTTGTACTCATTGATCAGGGGACTCTTCGACTGTATTGACTTACAGGTATAACGAATAAATGGGAATACTTTTACACGATTCGCCCAAGATCAAAAGAAGCACCAACCAAAACATCGGTGTCCGCTTGATGCAGAACCAAAGAGGAGTGGAAAGGACACATATTAGGTTACATAGTGGACATATGGACATTGTACTACGGACCATGATTTTTAAGGTCCACTTGTGTTTCAGTGACAATGGGTCAATCTGTCAGGAAGGCGGGATAACCGTAGAACCCACAGTACGGCAATGGCAAAGTGGATCTTAAACACAATCTTGGGGTACAAGAACGACCATTCGTCCTATGCCAACTGAGTGGCGGCATTGTTTTCTATGTGAAGGACAGTCTACCAAACCGAGAAAAGAAAAGATAAGAGGGAAGCGAATACATCATACGATGAGCCAAAGCGCACATAGTTCTTTCAGTGAAAAAGAACATCGTGGTTGATTGAAGGGCAAGGACAAACATGTCTGAAGATATCAAAGTTCATGAAATTCCTCCCTTCAGAGTCAAGGCTGGACCCAGCGCCCCCTGTTAAAACATGAAAGAGTTTCCATGGTATCGAACGGCGCAATAAGCACAAGACACAAGCGAAGAAAAAGTGAGACTTCTCTCCACTAACTTTATGAATGATGCATTTGATCTAGAATATCACGCATTGTTACATGTGAAGAAATGACATGCTTTGTTAACAGAGGAGTTTCCGTATGAAACCCTGATACTCTTCGAAAGAGATTGTCCGTTTTGTACACGAAAGTGCATCCAAGTTTTTCGCCGTAACCCTCCCAACACATTTTAGCACATGATATGTGGGGTGAAATGATATACAATGGCAACTTTCACCTTTTCCAGGAGTTCATTTGTAGTGCCTTTTCAATTTCAGGGCCATTTAACTCAAAAAATCAGTAAAGCATGAATACCAGATTGAAGTCTGAAATGGTTGAAAATTGATGAGTGTGGCTTTGAATGGTTCATTTTGAATGGCACAAAAAGTTTGGAGTTCAAATAAGTTTTCAAAAAAAATGAAATCCCTTTGTACCAGACTGAGTTTTCGTCCGAAACCTAATACTTCGAAACGAGATTGCCATTTTTGGAACGAAGTGCATCCCGTTTTTGCCGTAACCCTCTCGAACTGTTTAGCACATGCTATGTGGGTGAAATGATGATACCATGCAACTCCTTTCAACCTTTTAGATTCATTTGTAGAGCTTTCTCTTTTCAGGGTCAGATGAAATATTTCGAATGCAATGGTTGGAGATTTCTCGGATTGGCAACTCAAAACTTTTGATCACCAGGACCCATGTTCACGAACCACAGCCAGTGTCGTGGGTACCGTGGGACCCACCATAGACCCAGAGTATTTGTCAACTGGTCAGTCTCGAGAAGACCCGTGTTTTTTTGGTGGAGTCTCTTTGGTTGAAGGTACGTGATCATGGCCGAAGGTCTAGATTTTGGAAGACTGCAAATCAGAAGGGACGAGTACTGATTGGTAAGCATGTTATATACGCGTCCTTCTGTCAGAAATGGGTCTTCAAGTTCCTTTTACTAATTATGTGAAAAGAGAGCTTTCATCCGTTGAGTGGATTTTGGTTCGGTTCTCGCATTGTTTAGTCGTTCTTTCGGAGCTTTCGACATATGCTGATGTTGCTTTTAGGTCCTTTCTCGCCGTTTTCCCATGATCACACTCGGGATGCGTGAAGCATATTTTTCATAGTAAAAAGCGAGAAGCACTGAAAAAATGATGCCACCCTATTAGTTTATAGGGTATTCCATTTCTGTTAATCGTTTATCATAGTGTCAGCATAGTAACTCCAACTTACTCCTCTAGTAAACTAATATAAGATCTTTTAGATCATACTTTAGTTTACAGAGGGAGTAATTATTAAACCATCAGTTACCATCTTCTGTTTAAGTCAGGACTTCAGACCACTGTCAAAAACAAGTACAAGGGTAGTATCTCTTCTTAGCAGGTGTATACATTCTGAAGGTGGTGCCAACACCCAAAGAAAATATTCTGCCGGACACCTAGGTCTTCTTGTGTTCTTTGTAGGGTGTCGGAAAAAGAGATATGTTCACGCGGTGAGTGGAGGAAAATGGGTCTATTTCTGATTCTTGCATGTGGTGGTTTCAGTAAGACGAAGTTCATCAGGAAAGCGCTGAACATGGGATGGTGGCCATGACCGGGCAGCAACTTACGACAGGGTGGAGGCTGGAGGGAGATGTGTGCAGGTGGCCTGCTGTGCACGGCAGTACTCCACCCGTTCCCCACACCCGCCCACACCGCCCGGATGGTCCGAGGTGATCAGGAGATGCTGGAGGGGGACGGGCTCGCGGAGAAGTGAGGCGCTTCGCCAGAAACGTGACACGCCCAAGTCTGTCTCCCGTCGGCTCCTGCCCCTGAATTCACCGATTTCGCGGTGGGCCGACGAGTCCTCGTCGGGCCTAACGCCATTGGAGCTTCCGAGCCAATGTGACCGCACGACGGCCAACGTTTTGACCGCGCAGATGGCTGGCTTGTGGCCTCAAGGGCTATTGCATTCGATTAGGCTTTCGGAGAGCCTGTGGCAAAGGGAGAGGTGAACATTTTTTTTCCATGTTGGATAGGGTAAGGGTACAGGGGTGTTGGGCATCAATTTGTAAGACATAGGGGCATGGGTAATTGTATTGTGTTGAGCTTAGCTCGGCCCATCTTGATGCTCCAGGTATCATGTAGCTAAGAGAGAAGAGGAAGAGATGGTTGAGACTGGAAGTAAATTAAAAGAAATTTTTGAAAGTGCTCTTTTGATCCCGAGTCTCATATGCGCCCCGCTTTTGAACCGTTTAAAATCGAAAAAAAATTCAAGAAAAATTTGAATTTTTTTGTGGCTAAAATGATGAATATTTCTAACATACGTGCAAAATTTCAGGTCGGAATGACATTCGTGGAGGTCTAGGCAAAAATAAAAAAAAAGTGATGCTCAAAATGCTTTCAACAATCTCCTTTTGGACCATGATTTTATTTTTTTTTTGCTCCAACCTCCATGGAATTCTTTCAACATTCAACCTGAAATTTTGCACACCAGTAGGAAAAAACTTATTTCCAATGTTCACACAAAAAAATTCAGATTTTGTATGAAATTTTTTACTATTTTTTTTTTGGATTTACTGTTCATACGAACATATGTGGGGGAGCGTCGGATCAAATACTTCATGTTCCGGAATTCTACTAGTCAGGTATCTATGTCTTTCCTCTCTTTGTCAGGCCTGCACATGATAAGTTATCGTACTGGTCTGTTTTGAAAGCGTCATTTTTTACGTCTGAAACTTTCGCTGGAAATTCCCACACACTTTTGGTTTCTGACAAAAAAATTGAACAGCCATCAGAGACCCGAACCCTGACGCGGCATTTGTGAAAACAGAACCTCACGCGGCATTCTAAAACTGACGGGAATGGTTAGAGGCCGAAACGGAATCTGTTTCTTCCTCTGTTTTGCCGTTGCAACGCACAAAGAAGTGCCTTCGCACTATCTTAAAACTAGGTGATGTCCCCACCCAATGACGCGGGAATTTTCCAGATCTAATTTTAATATATATATTTTTGTACAAATGAAATGACTTAAATCAAAAGCTTTGTTTTCATAACGTAAGCTGTTGTGAAACAAGAATATCATGTACAATGCCCAGTTAGAAATGGAACAATTACAATTGGGGAATTTGCAATGGTCTGTAAAATAGTATTGTTAGTGGATGACCATATGGCACATTTGGTGAGTTGTGAGAGGGGTGCATGTTGAGAGAATTAGCTTTAGTGGGAATCAACTTTTTAGGTTCGTTTATCAGTGACACTTCGTGCATCCCATCTCCGAGGAAAACTAAAGTAAGAGTTTTACGACTTCCGGTCCAGATACCATACACAACCACGCTCTCTCACCCCCCAACCCCCCGCGTCAACCAACGCTACGGGCGCGAAACTCGGGCGGGGATGAAACACTAGCCGTGCGGGGGCTCGCTTTTTTCCTCTCCTCTTCCTCACTCCTCCGCGCGAGGAGTTGCCGCCGCGTCTATGGCCCCGAGGGCCGACGGAGGAGGCGGGAGGAACTACTACTACTAGCTCGAGGAAGGTAGGGATGGATGACGGAGCACAACCGGGACTGTGAGGCGACTAGGCACTGATCTGCTGATGAGACGGCGACGGGGCGTCCTGACTTGAGGCCGGCTGGAGAAACGCCGTGATGGTTTGAGGGCGCGGCGGCACGGCCTTGCTTCGGGCAGTGGCAGTTGGCTGGGTTGGCTGGGGCGGCGGCGATCGGGATCTGCGACGCGGGCCACTCTGCCTTTGGATCAGTGGCGGCGACATGGAGGGCATGTGGACGTGTCGGATCGCCATCTTGGTCTGCCTCGGACAGATCTGATCTGGCCGGTGCGGCCTGCTCGCTGCGTGTTACGGCCTCAGTATTGGTGGACGACCCGTGTACACATGATGCTTGTGTGAGTCGCCGAGCGGATCCGGGTTGAAAAACTCATTCTCGGCTTGTTAGCCAAGACTAGCGATGGCGGGCACTTTTTGTGTCGTTATCTTTCTGAAGGCAGTCGCCGTGGAGAAGCTCCAGACCCTCTATTCCGCTACCTCCGGGTGGAAACCCTAAGATCATAGATTGGATGACGGGGCGCGCCTCTGGTGTCGGTTTCCCCCTTGGGGGCGTCCTTCTTGGGAGGTGTACACGGGTCGAGGGGAACCAGTGACGACTTCTTTGGTGGAACGGTTGCTTCATTTTACTCATTGGTGGAGTGAAGACTCGGCATCCGATGCCGGAATGACACTCGGCGCAGGAAGGAGACGTGGTGGGCGTCATGGTGGCGTCCGATGCAGAGAGGCCTGCAAAGGTCGTGTGCGTTTAGTTTCTTCTGTTTGAAGATGGAATGGTGGAAGGACCGGCGGACGAACACATGAGAGTGCTTCGGACCGGTTCGTACACCAAATCCAGTATAGGCTGTGTTGGGGACTCCGGCTTTTTAGATTTAGGCTTTATGATGCAATGGTCTCTGTTTGTCATTAGGCTCGACATCGGCACCCCTCTCATCAGGGGAATGAAGAATAGTACGGAGGACAGTGTTGAAAGTATGAGGCTTCAGACTCCGATGTATTACTTTTGTAAGGTCTTGTGGAAATAATAAAAACGACTTGCCAGATGCAGAGGCGGGGGTAATCCTCCTTTTCTAAAAAAAGGTATTATATGACCGAGAGACTAAAACTAATTCAGGCTTACATATACCAAATTATGGAACACAAGTGTCTTACATGTTGCTCGTGCCACTGTTTTTTTTTTCTTGGGCTATCTTCTGCGTTTTTGTTAGTACTTGTTTCGAACTGCTTCTGCTAGGTTCTGATGCCTGATGGAAATGCATGCAGGGCAGCACTGCAGGTGTGGTGAGTAAGAGTACTCCGGCTGTGGGGACTTGCAGCCGGAGCCCGTAGGAGGGAGGTTACTCGGCGAAAAAGCTTCAGAGGGAGACAGTGTGATGGAACCGATCGATGGCGTTGCCGCATTCGATTCAACTGGAGTGTCCCGTAAAGCAGGCTGCTCCTCGTCGTCGCTCGCAACCAACCACTGGGGTGCGGGTGCGAGCTAGCGCCCACAGCACTCCAGCAGATGATCGATCGTGTCGCATGTATCGCATCAAACTGTGCTCTGACACTTTCGCGGCCTTTCCTTCTTCCGTGCCTTTGTCGCCGGGGCTGTCGGTCGCCCGGCTGCAGTGCTGTGATCACCGGCTGAGCGGCATCGTGGAGACACATGGCGGGGAGGAGGACGCGGCTGTTTTCGTTTCGCCGATGATCGGAGATCGTAGACGGCGGATTGGTACGAGCGCGGCCTGGCACAGGCCGGTGGAAGCGCCGGGCGCGGGGCAGAGGCGGCTGCCGGCCGGTCGATGCCCGCGGCAGCGTGGATCATGGGTGCCGGGGGGACGCGCTCGGCACTGTGGGAGAGCGCCACTGATTGTGCCTTTTGTCCCGCGCTCCGGTCTACGTCAAATCCCGCTCGCTCGTCCACGGTTCCCCGTGCCGTCCCCTCACCCCGGTTCGTTGGCCGTCCCGCTCCCGCTCCCGCCCATCCTCCACACCTTGCCCATGGATCATTACGTTCCACGCACCACCCTGGCCGTCCACTACTGCTGCTATCAAACTCCTACACGCCACGCCATCGCCTGCTACACGCGGGCACCGTATTACTCCAGTCAGTCCAGGGACGCCGGCCCCCCTCCACCTCACCCGCTTCTTTACCCTCCGTCACAGGCAGCCTCGCCACCGTTATCTTCCTCCCCCTGTCCCGTTCCATACTCCCTTCGCTCCTGCAGCAGCTAGCCCCCTTCCCAGGTGAACCTGCTGCTAGCTGCAACTAGCAGGTAGGTGAAGCAAATGGGGCATGGAGGGGGGGCAAGATGGTGTAAGATTCGCGTGTCTCAGTAGTCCCGACTGGAGCTAGGGCGGCTCCCTCGGCCACGTCGTCGCGCGCCGCCCTCGTCGGCCGGCCTTCAGCTGCCCACCAGGAGCGCCAGCGTCGTCGTCCTCCGGCTCCGGCCGACAGCAAGCAGTCGAGGGCGCTGCTTGGCCGCCGCGAGGCTCCGGGATGACCGCTGGCGTAGGCGGGTTTCGGCGACGGGACAAGAGGATTGCGCGTTCGGGGTCCAAAACCGCTGCACAACCTACGATGAGCCGTCCGCCGTTCCTGCTCGCTCGCTCGCTCGCCGATGCATGTGTGAATCGACGACGTTCTCTGCTCTGCTCTGCATTGCTCAGTGGCAGCTTCTTCGTATGATTGATTACAGGGAATAATGTATACTACTACAATAATATACTAGTACTATATACGTATCGATTCTTTCAGCTTGCATGTCTGTACATACCGACAAAAGACTTATCGTCTGTTAAGTTTAGGAGACCAGTATTGGTGCCTGAATGAATTGTCCGGCCTTTGTTCACAACTCTGAAGCCGTGAAAATTTCCTTCTCATTCCTACAAGGAGCCAAATCTACCAAAAAAAATAGCCAAAACCTTTGGTTCTTCTGATCTTTAAACAAGAGTGCTCATTTTTCGCAACCAATCGAGGTTCTCCTCTCTAGTCTAACAATGGATTGCTCAGCCATCGATTCCATGCATGGTCACACCACACAGATAGGGACTTGTTTGTGTGCAAGGAACAAATCTTTGTTTTGTTTCCTTCATAAAATGAGCACGCTACCATAAGCTGTATATGATTACCATAAATAATTTCACAATACCACATACTAGGAGCAAAACTAATCGATAGGTGAATCAAAAATCACACTGGGCATGATCAGAAAATCTATAGTTATAGTTAGAGCATCTCTAGCAAATAACCCAACGGGCTTGATCAGAAATACTATAGTTAGAGTATCATCAGTAGATCCAATATAGTCCGGCGAACTGCGATTTCCCGACCGGAGGGGCGGGCCCAAAAAAACGGCCTGAGCAGGTCCGCCAAAAAAAAGGGCCCGAGTCCCGTAATTTTTTTATAGGCAGCCCCTAAACCGCACGGCATTCCCGTATATATGTGTGCGCTGGGTCAATTTAAGGGTCCGTCCGGTCATTCCCCTCATTCCATCTCCGCAGCAAAATCAAAACTCCGGCGCGGAAATCTCCACCCCTTCGGCAACGAATCCGAAGCACCCGTGGCGTGAAGTCCTGCAACGCCGGCTCGCCGAGCGTGGGCACTTTCCGGCGCCTCGGGAGGCTCTTTGATCCTTCCATCAGTGCTCAGGGGCGGCAAAGAGCCGCATGGTGGGAGGAAAGGAGGCCGCCGCCGTCGGAGATGCAGCTGCGGTCGTGCGCTGCCGGCGCTCCGGGAGAAGTACCAAGTCGCCTCGATCCTCTCGGCACACTCATCTACCTAACCCTCCATGGCACGAGCCCCCGCCCCGCGACGGCACTCCGATGATGACGGCGAGGAGTAGATGGCTAGTATGAATTATCTAGTTTTATTAGTGACTTTTAAGTTTGTGTACTATGTGCGGAACTAACTAGTTTTATTATGAACTATGCTTGTATAAGCTATGCTTGTATGATGATGATCATTCGCGTGAACTAGATGTTTCAAATTGAGTAGGAATCCGGCGGGAGGTTTACGGGATCTGTTCTGCCCGTGCGTCCGCCTCCCGAAATATTGTTTACGGGATACTGTAATAAATGAAATTTCTAGGCGGCGGTATCTGCTAAAGATGCTCTTGTTGAGTGACACAATAGGTTATTTCAAGTGTTTCCCTTTTGCTGTTGTCTCTTGTGCTAGAAGAAACGGAATGAAAGCCAATGATATCAGAAGGGAACATCCGAAGACCCTACTGGCATTCTCCATGCCTGTCCTACCTTACAATCATGGTGTCCTAGAATCAAGCCATC
The DNA here is from genome assembly GCA_011799875.1 of Thinopyrum elongatum. Lineage (NCBI taxonomy): Eukaryota > Viridiplantae > Streptophyta > Magnoliopsida > Poales > Poaceae > Thinopyrum > Thinopyrum elongatum. The sequence continues at coordinate 73,646,142 of CM022299.1, forward strand.
GTCGCCCCCTGCCGAAAGTGCGCCGCAAGCAATCCAATACTCCACCAAAGGAAACAGGAACACCCCAACACTAATTTTGTCACAAGAGAACACTAATTCTGGCAGCCTCTACTGATGAATGACACGCATCAGTTTATTCTCTTCGATCGGAACGAGACAAGGCAGCAGCAGAGCTGCAGTACATATTCCAGAGTGACACGAGGAAGAACAGAGCTGAGCTAGCTAGCTAGCTAACAAAACCAAAACCAAACCACACCAAACCGCTACTGTCGTATGAGGATTCTACGAAGCACGGACTGGAAATATCTCTCCTAGAAGGTAGGTGAAACTATATGGATGGTGCTAGTCCTTGGCTCCGCCGGCTACGTCGACGACGACGGTGCATTCTGCCCTCGCGAGCAGGCTGTAGAATCCGGGTGCGGCGTGGTTGCTCCCAGTGTGCAACTTCCACAGGTACCCCCGAAGAGCCCCAGGCTCATCCCGTACACGGATCTCCGTCACCACGTCTCGGCGGCCGCCGACCCTTCATTCTCGCCCCCGCCGCCGACCGCCGCGTGCGTCGCACCTTTTGCGCCGTCGTCGACATGGCCGCTCTGCTACCTCCCTCTTCTCCTGCGTAGCCGCTTTGGCAACAAAGCGTCAGATCAAGGGAAGGGGAGATGCTTTGACGAAGAGGAAACGAGCGTGCCTGCCCTGCGGTGGAGAGTGTTACGTGCATTCTTCCAGATGAGGCTACCCTCAACTATCGACACATTGCAGATATCGTCAATGCAGGTCTTGTCGTTCTATGGAGGAGGATCTGAGCATGCGCTGGTTCCATGTCCACTGCTCAGAGCTTCTGGGAAGAGGCGTGGACTTGGCTAGTCTTCGTCTTCCCCCTCTTCATTCGGACACGTGGGCACGAGACATCACATGTGATCCTCAGTTCACATCGATGATGCGTGCTAAGATCACTACCACTATGTGGTCCATCTGGCACTCCAGGAACGCATCAAAACATGCGATGAGGGGAGAGATCCACAGCAACTAGTCAGAACAATAAGGAGTCTATCTCCCTCCTACGCTACCTCCAAGGAAAACCTTGGTCCTACCAGGTTACGGTTGGCGGCCCCTGATGTGGGTTCGGTCAAGATCACAACCGACGGCGCTCTAAATTTTGATGAAGGCCGGGGCGTGTGCAGGAGGAGTGGTTCGCCCTCCACGGCCACTCCTGGGTTCATGATGCAAACCATATTTGGGTGTTTCAGATCCCTTGATGATGGAGGCTTGTCGCTGCGAGATGGAGTTCGGTTGTTATCTTCGACGGATTTCGCTTGATTGATAATGGAAGTTGACTGCTTGGAGCTGGTGTGAAGCTCTGGCAAATCGGCCACAATTCCCGCGGTCAATAAGTGGCTCCTTACGTTTAGAAATAGGAGAGCTCTTTGTACTATTTTTTCTTCTTTGATATTCACAGCATGTAAATCGGGTCGGCGAACCTCCGGCGAACATCTATGTGCGAAGCGTGCTTGCACATTGAATGTGACGGAAGCTGGCTTGATGAAACTCCTAGCTTCTTCGTGACCAGCCTTTTGGCTGACTGTCCCAAGATGCGTTTAATGAATAAAAGCTCTTGATTTCTCGAAAAAAAGAGAGGAAATGAGCGTGCCTGCCCTGCGGTGGACGGGTGAGGCGCCGTGTCCGGCAGAAGGTGGCGGGCGCGTGGCGAGCTTGCGCCACGCGTGCGGTGCGCTCCCTCCAAGCGGCGCCGTCACATGCCACCTCCTAGTCCGCATTAGGGCGCTGGATGGGAGCACACGCCCAGATAACAACGGTTCAAGCTTCAACCTGTGGTTGGATGGTTAGAGGGACTGTTGGTATCCCCATGCCATCAGGGTTCAAATCCTGGTGATCGCATTTATTCTGGATTTATTTCAGGATTTCCGGTGATGCGCATTCAGTGGGAGGAGACGGTCACATTGACGACGACTTGGTGCTCACGGTGACTTCGTAAATTTCAAGATGAATGCCGGCTAGTCTTCGGAGCCGTCATAGGGGTAGGGTGTGCGGTGTGCGTTATAGGGTGGAGTATGTGCGTGTATATGAGCTTTGCGTTTATACTGTGTTCAAAAAAAAAAATCAGAAATTTCCTATTTACAAGGCGGGTGTTGGCTACATCCAACGCTGCTTAAAATGGAGTGAGTACTGTGGAGCCCCAATGTGACGGTCTTTTGCGTCAAAATGGCGTTGTTTCGCACGCCGTTGTGTGGTTCACTAGCTTTTTCTTTTTCTGATCCGCGTTTCTCCACGTATGAATTGACACAAAGAAGAAAGTGTTGAAAGATTTATTTCAATAGAGAATTGTTTATGTTTCCTATTTTCAGTTATGCACAACAGGAAACAAAAAAGAATGAAAAGAAGTGTGAAAGATAATTTAGTACAGAACTACTCCCTCCGTCCAACAATATAAGATCGTTTTGCAAGCTTTTGCAAAACGAACGATCTTATATTATGGGACCGAGGAAGTATTTATGTTCCAGTTTCCAATTATTCACAGTAAGAAAAAACAGAATTTGCTCTGATCAAAGAACTACACTAAGCTGTAAAACGGAATTTCGTCCGTAGAAAAAAATAGGCTAGAGCAAAATGTTGATTTCTCATAAACGATATTCATGTCGTAAAAATCTTTCCAGTGTTCTTCTACATTATACAATTTCCTTCTCACTCATGTGTAAACTGCAAAAACATTTGAGTTAGAGTAGGAAGCATAATTTCTTCTAGTTCTGATTAAAACACAAAAATAACCTTAATACAGAACTTATTTTAATTTTTTTGAAAAATTATGGGATTCAAAAAATGTTTTTGGAATTCAAATTTTGTCAAGACATTAAAAAAAAGTCCTAGGAATCAAATTTTGATCTAAAGAATCAAAAAATGGAAATTTCAAATAAGTTTGAGAAATCAAATTTTTAATCTAAAGATTCAAAAAATATTTTGTATATTTAAAATTTTGTTCAAGACATTCAAAAATTGTTCTAGGAATAAAAAAAATGTCTAAATATTCAAAAAAGTTCTTTGATTCAAAATCTGATCTTTTTATTAAAAAAATAGAATTCAAAATTATTCTGGAATTAAAATTATGTTTCTAAGATTCAAAAAATATTCAAGGCTTTCAAAAAATATTCTAGGACTCAAAAAAGATTCTTTAATTCAAAACATTTTGGATTTAAAAAAAATCAAGACATTCAAAGAATGTTCTGGATTCAAATTTTGTTCTAAGATCCAAAAAAATGTTTATAAGGTTCAAATAAATTCTTGGAATTAAAATAATGTTTTAAGGTTTGATAAATGTTCAAGACATTAAAACGTTATTGGAATTTAAATATTATCTGATACAGTTAAACAAATATTATAGATCAAATTTACTGTTGATATAATATTCAAAAAATGTTATGGTTATGTCGGTCTAAACACATTTTATTGTGTTTATGTTCTTGGATATTTAAATATTATTCGATGATGAGGTCTTCTAGTCTGCTTACTCACGAGTTTCCTGAGACTATGTCCGGTCCAAACATATTTTGGGTCCGGAGCAAATTTAAATAATTATTTTGTACTGAACTTTTGTATAATTTTTTTATAATTTATATCATACTACACTTTAATGAGTATGATTTCTTGTTACTAGTAACATAGTTAACCACATGCCGATTGTTGCTAATTTTACTTACATTGTTCGTGTTTATACATTCAAAATATATTCATTGGAATTTTTGGCTTCAATGGATCTAAACATGTGTAAAAAAAATTTCTGAAATTATTATTGAAAGTGCATAAATATATACTGTGACACATATATACTTGTGTGTGATATTTTCAGTACCAATAATATCATTGTAGAGATCGTTGCAATGCAATTATCTCATAATATCATGGTAGAGATATTTTGGAAGTAGTCGAGTTCCAAGAGATGAAGTCTCTTTCATTCGGCAAAAGTTGATGTTCTACAGCTGACACCACATGTAGAAAAACTGTAGTAACTGACTCCATTAGTCATAGTGTGAAAAGCTTTCATCCAATACTGGTTCGGGAGGGCATCTGCAACGGAACTCTTCTTATTTGAGCTTGGATGGAAGAGGTCCGAAATAATGAAGCAAAGTGATTGACCTTCTAACCAGCAGGCCCGGGCGCGGGGGTGCGACCTGTGCGACTGCACAGGGCCTCCAGGTGGCTGGGGCCCAATTTAGGAGCACATCAGTTACTAGGCCTACACATTAGTAAATGACAGACGCAGCAAAGGCCACACAGCTAGTAATTTCATCGCTAATCAAGGGACGGAGAATATCGATCGTTCGCAGACAAAAAAGGCTTGAGCGCAGGAGCAGCAGTAATTCCGATCTACACTTAGCCCTAACGGAGAGCAGACGACCGGCAGCGGCAGGCCGAGGGACGCAGCAGAGGGCCGCGCCGCGATGCGCGGCCCTCAACGCAGGGAGGCACGGTAGCAACAACCAGCAGGTGAGTGGGTACGACCACGGCCGTGTTCCGGTGAAGCGCTAAATAAACTTGATCAAATCGATCTTTAAATCCACTAATCAAGAGCACTTCGTTGCCACTTATTTTCACAATCCTCAGAGTGTAATCATGGGTTTGTCGTCTTCGTCCAGGTGATCGTCTGAATGATCCCGTCGTGATGGTGTCTCGCCTCTCATCATTTCCTCACACCTCGTCCAGAAAACATTTCGACAAGGCCAAGTTTTGACGCCTGAGTTTGAGTTCTACATATAATTCTCTCCTAACCGTTGGACCTTTTTTTTCACAATTTATCTCTACTATCTAAAAAAGACCTAAGGTTCCTTTTCCTGCCAGACGGACCGCGTTCTGCCCACCTTCGTCCATCCACCAAATCTTTTTTTTCTCGATTGGCAAGTGACGATTCGATTCAATCATCATAATTACATGACCCAATGGGGCACAGGTGTCACACCTTCCATAAAAATCGTAATCACCATAATGACATGCGTCAATGGGCGTCACACCTTCCCTAAAGAATCGCAATCACCATAATTAATGCGTCAATGGGTGTCAGACCTTCCCTTAAAATCGCGTCAGAAATCACCTGCCCGAAAATCACGTCGCAAAACGTCGCCATTGATCCGCATATTCCGATGCCGCGGAAATGAAGCTTTACGCGCCGGAACGGCACGGCCTGGATGCCGTCACCGATGTAGCCACTGTCGCCGCCACATGCCTCGACCGCACGCCTGGACGGCATGGCGAATCTCTGCATGTAAGTGTTGTTTCCTTCATTTGATTGGATCTTCTCTCCCCGTGTATGCATGCCATGACGTAAATGCATCCACTCAATCTTTGCTTCCAGACTGGGTCATCGTCAACGTGCTGCTGGTTAGCTTGGTCTACATGAGGCCGTGCTCTGTTCTCCCCAGCATCCCGTGCGGTCCATCTGTTCAGACACATCCCAACATCCTGTGCGCCAAGATCAAGAACATGAAGGATGGACAGGTTCTAGCTTCGCTAAGCAGCAGATGTACCAACCGATGGCACTCTTCTGGGCAGTACTACTACGTGGTAGTCATTGCCCAGTGGGCATTGGCATGTGAATTGCTATTTAGGTTGCACCAAGTTAGCCAATTCTAATATGTTTCTCTCTCCAAATTCTAATCAGTTATACATGCAGATCCTCTGTATCTTGTCTACTGTCAAAGCATTATCGTCCACTAAGTATGCCGGAAAGGACAATCACCACATCAAACGCTATGGCATGACAGAACTTACCATCTGCACAACCGGCAGAGAGGACGGAATTGGGCCCTGTTTAATTGAAGAGGAAAGTTAACCTTTATGATTCATTTGCATCAAGGATTCACTAGTAGAAAACAGGGCTTGGGTCCAGGCCTGGCCAGCCCATTAGTCCCGGTTCAGTCACGAACGGTACCAAGGGGGAATAGGTCCCGGTTCGTGAGCCAGGGGGCCGGCGGGCCTCGTGGGGCATTGGTCCCGGTTCGTCTGGCCCCTTTGGTCCCGGTTCCAGACACGAACGGACCAATGGGCCTGCTCCTGGCCCACAACCATTGGTCCCGGTTCGTGGCTGGAATCGGCCAAAGGGGTGGCTTTAGTCCCGGTTCCACCCACGAACCGGGACGATGAGTGCCTATATATACCCCCTCGCCGGCGAGAGAGCACTCCACTGCTCTGTTTTTTTGGGCCGGCAGAGGGGGGTTTGTGGTGCTCTAGCTCACCTCCTATGCACATGAGGTGTTCGATTGATAAGCCCGAGCCACACTACTAAGCTTTCTCCTCTCCAAGCTCGACCTCCAAGCTCCATTTTCCTCAAGATTTGTCTAGATTTAGCAGTCTGTACGTCCTGTCCCCGTCTTCACCGCCGTCGATGCCCGCGCCGATCTCGTCGCCGGCACCACCGTGGTGAGCCTCTTGTTCTTACTTCTTTCTAAAAGAAAAAAAAATTCTTACTTGTATGATTTAGATAGATACTTGTATAATTTTCTACTTTTATATTGTTTGTTATATATAAGTGCGATGGTTTTGGTATCCGCCCCGTCGGCCTTCGTCCTGTCTATGATTCGGATGTGGTATATATATTATATTTTATAACTATTTGGTTCATTATTGTTTATGACAATTATGCCGACCAACGTGACATAGATATTTTATCTAGGAGGTATGTGAACCGGAAATTCCAACCGACCCTATTGTCGAGAGGTTAAATTTAGTTGCAGAAGAAAACAATTACTTGAAGGAAAAATTTAAAAAAATTAAGGAGGAGAAGATGATATTGGAGTTGCGTTGCGGATGTCATCGATGGTCACAAGATCAAGATGGATGCAATGGCTTGAAGATTAGAAAGATTACAAAAATATGCCATCATACCGAGGCTTGGTATCATTATGCAGTTGGATCAATTGTTACCTTGGTTGCGATTATGATCGCATTTGTTGTTGCATTGAAATGTTTTACATAGTTTCAATGTATGGTTTAATTAGATGCTCTGGAGAACTTTGTATGCACTTGGTTTAATGTGATGATGAACTCTATAATTGGTCACTTATCTATTCATGATGTTCTGTAATGGTTTTTGACACACTTAATTATATATAATGCACGCAGATGAACCGGCAAAGGATGTACGGTAACAGACGCACCTCCGAGTACATTGAGGGCCTGCATAATTTTCTCGAGGTGGCTGAGGCAAACAAGCAGAATGGTTTTATGTGTTGTCCATGCCCTAGCTGTGGGAATACGAGGTCTTACTCTGACTCGAAAACCCTTCACACCCACCTGCTTTATAAGGGTTTCATGCCAACACTAAATGTTTGGACCAAGCACGGAGAAATAGGGGTATGATGGAAGACAACGAAGAAGAAGAGGATGATGACACTATGCGCCCCCTGAATACGGTGATGCTGCAACGGGGGAAGCTGAAGATCAAGAGGAACCAGACGACTGTGCCCGATGATGATCTCCGCCGGGTCATTGTGATGCAAAGAGACAGTGCGAAAGTGAAAAGAAGAAGCTGAAGTTCGATCGCATGTAGAGGATCACAAAAAAGGGTTGTACCCCCAATTGCGAAGATGGCAACACAAAGCTCGGTACCGTACTGGAATTGCTGCAGTGGAAGGCAGAGAATGCTGTGCCGTGACAAAGGATTGAGAAGCTAATGAAAATATTGAAGAAGAAGCTTCCAAAAGATAACGAATTGCCCGACAGTACGTACGCAGCAAAGAAGGTCGTATGCCCTCTAGGATTGGAGGTGCAGAAGATACATGCATGCCCTAATGACTGCATCCGTACCGCGGTGCGTACGAGGATTTGAACAACATGCCCGATATGCGGTGCATTACGGATAAGATCAGACAAGATGACCCGGTGGATGATGTTGATGGCGAGCCCCCCAGGAAGAGGGTTCCTGCGAAGGTGATGTGGTAACTCCTATAATACCACAGTTGAAACGTCTGTTCAGAAACAAAGAGCATGCCAAGTTGATGCGATGGCACAGAGAGGACCGTAAGAAAGACGGAAAGTTGAGAGCACCCGCTGACGGGTCGCAGTGGAGAAAAATCGAGAGAAAGTACTGGGAGGAGTTTGCAGGTGACGCAAGGAAGTATGGTTGGTTTAAGCGCGGATGACATTAATCCTTTTGGGGAGCAGAGTAGCAATCACAACACCTGGCCCGTGACTCTATGTATCTATAACCTTCCTCCTGGTTGGTTATGACGGAAGTTATTATGATGCCAGTACTCAATCCAAGGCCCTAGCAAACCCGGCAATGACATTGAAGTGTACCTAAGGCCATTAGTTGAAGAACTTTTACAGCTGTGGAATGGAAACGGTGTACGTGGTGTGGGGATGAGTACAGACAGGAGGAATTTGAAACTGCATGCGTTGCTGTTTGTAACCATCAATGATTGGCCTGCTCTCAGTAACCTTTCAGGACAGAAAAACAAGGGATACCACCCATGCACGCACTGTTTAGCTGACACCAAAAGTATATACCTGGACAAATGTAGGAAGAAGTGTACCTAGGGCATCGTCGATTTCTTCCGACCAACCATCAATGTCGAAAGAAAGACAAGCATTTCAAAGGCGAGGCAGATCACCGGAAGAAGCCCGCCATGCGTACCGATGATCACGTACTTGCTAGGTCAATGATTTACCAGTAATCTTTGGAAAGGGTCCCGCCGGACTTGTCCGAATGACGCTGAGGGACGCGCACCATGTGGAAGAAGAAATCTATATTTTGGGACCTACCCTACTGGAAAGACCTAGAGTCCGCTCTTCAATCGACGTGATGCACGTGACAAAGAACCTTTGCGTGAACCTACTAGGCTTCTTGGGCGTGTATGGGAAGACAAAAGATACAACCGGAGGCACGGGAGGACCTGCAACATTTGCACGAAAAGACGGCATGCCTCCAAAGCAGTATGAAGGTCCTGCCAGCTACGCTCTTACCAAAGAAGAGAAGGAAATCTTCTTTGAATGCCTGCTCAGTATGAAGGTCCGTCTGGTTCTCGTCGAATATAAAGGGAATAAAAATATGGCAGAGAAAAAAGTTCCAGAACCTAAAGTCTCATGACTGCCACGTGATTATGACGCAACGCTTCCGGTGCATTGAGGGGGCTTCTACCGGAAAACGTTCGATTAGCCATTGTGAAGCTAAGTGCATTCCTCAATGCAATCTCTCAGAGGTGATCGATCCAGAAATCATACCAAGGTAAGGAGTGATGTGGCGCAATGTCTTGTCAGTTTCGAGCTGGTGTTCCCACCATCCTTCTTCAATATCATGACGCAAGTCCTAGTTCATCTAGTCGACGAGATTGTCATTCTGGGCCCTGTATTTCACACAATATGTTCCCCTTTGAGAGGTTCATGGGAGTCCTAAAGAAATATGTCTATAACCGTGCTAGGCCAGAAGGAAGCATCTCCATGGGCCATCAAACAGAGGATGTCATTGGGTTTGTGTTGACTTCATTCCTGGCCTTAAGAAGATGGTCCTCCCTCAATCGCGATATGAGGGGAGACTGACTGGAAAAGGCATGCTAGGAGGGGACTCAATAAATGTAGGGAAGGGCATTCTTGGTCTCAAGCACACTACACAGTTCTACAGAAACTCTACCTTGGTGACCCCGTATGTCGATGAACACAGAACATTCTGCGCTCCAAACACCCAGAGTAGTGTGACGACTGGATATCATGTGAACACATCAGGACTTTTGGCAGTTGGTTGCAAACAGTCTCAGAGGTGACACACTGTTTCTGATGAGCTGTACTCATTGCAGGGGACCATCTTCGACTGTATTGACTTACAAAGGATACGAGATAAATGGGAATACATTTTACACGATCGCCCAAGATCAAAAGAGCACCAACCAAAACAGCGGTGTCCGCTTTGAGTGCAGCAACCAAGAGGGGAAAGGACACATATTATGGTTACTAGTGGACATATGGACTTGACTACGGACATGATTTTAAGGTCCTTTGTTTCAGTGCAAATGGGTCAATCTGTCAGGAGGGCGGGTACAGGTAGACCCACAGTACGGAATGGCAAAAGTGGATCTGAACAATCTTGGGTACAAAGACGAACCATTCGTCCTAGCCAATGAGTGGCGCATGTTTTCTATGTGAAGGACAGTCTACCAAACCGAGAAAAGAAAAGATAAGGAAGCGAATACATCATACGATGAGCCAAAGCGCACATAGTTCTTCAGGAAAAAGAGACATCGTGGGATTGAAGGGCAAGACAAACATGTCTGAAGATTATGAAAAGTTCATGAAATTCCTCCCTTCAAAGTCAAGGCTGACCCAAGCGCCCTGTTAAACGATGAGATTATCCATGGTATCGGCGCAATAGCAAAAGACACAAGCGAAGAAAAAGTGAAGACTTTCTCTCCACAACTATTATGATGATGCATTTGATCTAGAATATCACTGCAGTTACATGTGAAGAAATGAAATGCCTTTTGTAACAGATGAGTTTCCGTATGAAACCCTGATACTTCGAAAGAGATTGTCCGTTTTGTACACGAAGTGCATCCAGTTTTCGCCGTAACCCTCTAACAATTTTAGCACATGTATGTGGGTGAAATGATGATACCATGGCAACTTTCAACCTTTTCAGAGTTCATTTGTAGTGCTTTTCAATTTCAGGGCCATTTAACTCAAAAAAATCAGTAAAGCATGAAAAATACCAGATGAAGTCAGAAATGGTTGAAAATTGATGAGTGTGGCTTTGAATGGTGCATTTTGAATGCACAAAAAGTTTGGAGTTCAAATAAGTTCAAAAAAATGAAATCCCTTTGTAACAGATGAGTTTTCGTCCGAAACCTAATACTTCGAAAGAGATTGCCATTTTTTGACACGAAGTGCATCCAGTTTTTGCCGTAACCCTCTCAACTTTAGCACATGCTATTGTGGTGAAATGATGATACCATGCCAACTTTCAACCTTTTCAGAATTCATTTGTAGAGCTTTTCTTCAGGGTCATGTAGCTCAAAAAAAAATCAGTAAATGCATGAAAAATACCAGAAGAAGTCATAAAGGGTTGAAAATTGATGATGTGGCTTTGAATGGTGCATTTTGAACACACAAAAAGTCTGGAGTTCAAATAAGTTCAAAAAAAATAAAATCCCTTTGTAACAGATGAGGTTTCGTCCGAAACCCTTATACTTCGAAAGAGATTGTCCATTTTGTACACGAAGTGCATCCAGGTTTTGCGTAACCCTCTCAACTTTTTAGCACAAGCTATGTGGGTGAAATGATGATACCCTGCCAAATTTCAACCTTCAGAATTCATTTGTAGTGCTTTTCAATTTCAGGGTCATTTAGCTTAAAAAAATCAGTAAATGCATGAAAAATATCAGATGAAGTCAGAAAGGGTTGAAAATTGATGATGTGGCTTTGAATGGTGCGTTTTGAAACACACAAAAGTCTGGAGTTTAAATAAGTTCAAAAAAATGAAACCGTTTGTAACAGATGAGTTTTCGTCCGAAACCCTGATACTTCGAAAGAGATGTCCATTTTGTACACGAAGTGCATCCAGTTTTTGCCGTAAACCTCTCAACTTTTTAGCACATGGTATGTGGGTGAAATGATGATACCATGCCAACTTTCAACCTTTTCAGAGTTCATTTGTTATTGCTTTTCAATTTCAGGGTCATTTAGCTCAAAGAATGAACTAATAGCAAAAAGAAGGAACTAAAAATAATCAATTAAAATATTCTGTTATGATCAACTAAAAGAAAACTATAATATCTTCAATAGCAAAAAGAATCAACTAAAAAGCTTTATAAAACTCTAATAGAAAAAGGAATCAACTAAAAAGCTTTTAAACCTCTAGTATTTTTGAAACTAAAATTATATAAAATTATGCAACTAAAATTATCAAAGTATTTTTGTTCAAAAATTGAAAGCAAAAAGAATTTTCATAAAGAAATTTTTTTGTTAGAAACTTTAATAGCAAAAAATAAATCATAAAGATTCTTTTGTTAGAAAACTAAAATAACAAAATCTATTTGAATTAAATGATAAAACACAGTAATATTAAATAGCAGGAAAAAGAATCACTCCAAAATATATTTATAGTAAAGTAATCACAAACTAGTGATTCACACAAATTTCAAAGAATTCAAATTTAAACTATTCAAATTTGAAAACTAATGGCACTAACAGAAAGTTTATAATTTTTGTGACCTAAAAGCAAAAAGAATAAAAAATAAAGCAAAAAAACAAAAGAAAATAAATAAAGCAAAAACAAAAAAAAAAATAGAAAAAAATAGAAAAAAATGCCACCTACTGGGCCACCACGGCCTGAATACGACTAGAAACCAAACACGGGCCAGGGTTCAGGCCGTAGAAGGCAGTAGGCCCACAGGCACGGAGTGTGAGGTAGGCCCGTAAGCTGCATGAGAGGAGCTCGAGAGGGTAGCGGCAGTGGGGCTTATAAACCACTCCGCGCCCCTCTCAACTAAGCGAGTGGGACTAAACTTTGGCCGCGGGCAGCACAGGCCTTTGGTCCCGGTTGGTGGCACCAACCGGGACGAAAGGGTGCATTGGTACCGGTTTGTGCCACAAACCGGTACCAATGCACCCCTTTCGTCCCGGTTGGTGCCACCAACGGGACCAAAGGCTCCTTTTCCCGCCCTTTGGGCTGCTGATGAAAGAGACCTTTGGTCCGCTTGGTGGCACCAACCGGGACTAAAGGGGGCATTGGTCCGGTTCGTGCCACGAACGGGACCAATGCTCGTGTATATAAGAAAACACTTAGCAGTTTCTGCAAAAATCACTTCTTCTCCGCCCCGACGCCCCCATGCTCCCTCGTCGCCGTCGCCGCCGAGCCCTGCCCCGACACCGTCAGGCTGGCTCCACCGCATCGTCGCCGATGCCGTCGGGCTGTCACCTCGCCGTCGCCGCCACCCGGACGCCTCTGCCCTGACAGTCGGCGTCGCTTCCCCGCGCCCTGCCCGGCCCCCCCGACGCCGCCCGCCGTGCGCCTCTTGCCCGCCCGCGACGCCGCCCGCGTTGCCCCCTGCCCCCTGCCCGACGCCCTCCTGTGAGCACCGCGCCCTGCCTGCCCCGCCGCCGCCACCGTGCTTTTTTTTTGTTATTGTGCTATTTTTTGTACATGTTTTTACATGTTTTTAGATGTTCATATGTATGTATGTATTTTTTAGATAGATGTTTCGTGGAGATGAGATGAGATGGAAGAGAACTTTTTAGAGAAATTTGCATAGAGATTTTTTTAGAGAAATGGTGGAGTTCACATATAATGTATATATGTTGATATTTTTATATTGATGAAAATTGTTTTGTTCATATATAATGGATATATATATGTATGTGGCTATGTATGATGGATGTTCATAAAATTGTTTTGTTATATAGTATAATTGTTTTGTTCATAGCATTTTTTTATATGATGATTTTTTTTCATAGCATATATATGTATGTGGCTATGATATGTATGTATATATGGATGTTCATAGAATTTTTTTATATGTATGTGGCTATATGTATATGTCGTTGTCGATATAGCCCCTCCTCGATAACTTCGACCTGATGGGGGGGGTCGATATACCCCTTCTCCGATAAACATTTTTATTGATGATTTTTTTTTCATAGCCATATATGTATGTGGCATATGTATGTATGGATGTTCATAGGATTTTTTTTATATGTAGTGGCTATATGTATGTCGTTGTCGATATAGCCCCTCCCCGAACTTCGACATGATGGGGGGGGGGGTCGATATACCCCCTTCCCCTGCGATAACATGTTTTAATCTAAGTTACTACGGTAAAATGTTCACCCCCCCTCTCGATATACCGGGCGACCAACTCTCGAGGCCACCCAAACCCTAGAAAAAAAGCGTTGTCGATCTCCTACCCCCTCCCGCCCCTACCCGACAAACTCTCGAGGCCACCCAAACCACTAGAAGAAAACTCCGGTAACTTTGACATGAGGGGGGACATCGATCAACCCCCTCTCGCCCGAACAAGTCTATGTATCATTTTATATCGCGGTGGACATATATCAAAGTTTGATCATATGTCAAAGTTTGAATTTTGACATATGCAACATTTGATCATATATCAAAGTTTGATCATATGTCAAAGTTTGAATTTTGACATATGCAACATTTGATCACATGTCAAAGTTTGAATTTTGACATATATAGATTTATCAAGAATGCCACCATTATGGATGTGCACAAGTTGATCCAATTTTTTTCTGATCTCATATATATATATATTCTTCTATATGTCACGTTGTCTGTCAAAGTATTGAAGAAATCCATGGCTTCATCATTAGCTGGAAGTAACAGGCGTATGATGCTACGAAGCTCTTCAAAGTTGTTTTGGAACGGAGTTCCGGATAGAATAATTCGCTTTTTGGTACGAATTTCAGCAAAGGCCTTCCAAATAGCGATATTCGGAAGGCTCTTGCTGAACTTCGTACCAAAAAACTAATTATCCTATCCGGGACTCCGTTACAAAACAATTTTGGAGAGCTTCGTACCATTATGCGCCTGTTACTTCCGGCTAATGATGAAGCCATGGTTTTCTTGAATCCTTTGACATTGACAACGTGACATATACAAGGGTAGATGAGATCAGGAAAAATATGGACTATTTTCTGCACATCCAAAATGGCGCCATTTTGTTAAATCCCTTGTTTGACATTCATGAGAGAGGCGGTCCGGACGTCGAACATTCATGAGAGAACTCCGGTAACTCTTCAACATGAGGGGGGACGTCGATCAACCCCCTCTCGCCCGACCAAACCCTAGAAGCGTCGAGGCCACCCCAAACCCTAGAAGCATTGCCGAGGCCACCCCAAACCCTAGAAGCGTCGAGGCCACCCAAATTTACCAAGTTAAAAGAGCGTTGTCGAGGCCACCCCAAACCCTAGAAGCGTTGTCGAGGCCACCCCAAACCGTAGAAGCGTCGAGGCCACTAATTAATATTCCTTGTTGTGATTAGCTAGCTAGGTCTATGTTTGCCACTAATATATCCATCTCTCATGTTTGTATATTAATTGCCATGTTGTAATATTTGCAGAAACTATGGATCAACAAAGAGACTTGGAAACAGAAGAGTTGTTGGGGGACATCATCCTCGGCGGAGGTGATGTCTTGTCGTATCTCAACGACACCGATTGTCTGGAAGGAGAGGGTGAAGGCTCCGGTGATCGGACAATGGAGGAGGAAGGACATGATCATGATGGCTCCGGTGACCGAATGCCGGAGGAAGAAGGAGACCATGATGATGGCTCCGGTGATCGAACGAAGGAGGGAGCTGTTGCAAAGTCCGGCGAGGTATATATATTAATTAAGCCTGTGCTGACTAGCTAATTGATGCATTAATTGTTTTGGTATGTACATATATTAACTCTTCTTTCTTCTTTTAAAGCCCTCCGGATCGAGCCAAACTTCGGTAACGAGACGAGGCCCGAAGAAAAGGTTGCATCAGGATGAAAGGTTTACGATCACAGCAATCACGAACAATGGCCAGCCGATTGAACTGAGGCAGACCAAGGATGCATTTTCTGCTCAGTGCGGAGCTATTGTTAGGGACAGCATCCCGATCAGCATCCAGCTATGGAATAAGCCTAAGAACGAAGACCCTCAAGTTTCTTATGTCACCGATAGACAGAAAGATGATCTTTGGACCTCGCTGAAGGCAAATTTCACCCTACCGCCAGAGGAGGATCCGGATAAGCCAGTTATAGAGCCATTGGTCAAGGCGTGTGCTCTTAAGAAGATGGCAGATCTATTCAGGAGGTGGAAGAATGAGTTGAAATCAACGTTTGTCGACAAAGGGAAGACTCCAAAATTCACCGGCCGATTTGAGAAGATAAGAGATCACTGGCCCGCATTTGTGGCCTGCAAGACATCGGACAAGAGTAAGAAGATGTCAGAGACAAATAAGATAAATGCTGCAAAGAAGAAGTTTCATCATCGCATGGGGTCAGGTGGCTACCTCAAAGCCCGGCCGCTATGGGACAAAGCTGAGAATGACCTGCTTGCTAAAGGGGTCGAACCAGAGACAATGAACTGGCAGACCGTTCAAGGACTTGGTTCTTCGGGGTTGGGGGAACCTTGGACCCTGAAACAGGGAAGTGCGTTTGGACGGACGAGCAACTTGCAATACCCGTCAAGAAGCTTCAGAAGTGCATCGCCGCAGCGCAGCAAGGGACGTTCATTCTCGACAGAGAGAATGACGAGCTGACCGAGGCCCTCGGGAATCCTGAGCATCCTGGACGAACACGAGGCACGCCAGTCTCCGTTGCGTGGAAGGTTGGGTTTCCCGGCGCAGGCGGTTACAAAACCCGGGAGAGGAAGAGGAAACTGGAGCAGAGCGAACTGCAGAAGCTGAATGCAAGGGTACAAAAGCTAGAGGAACAAGTTGAGAGCCAGCGAGGTGCCGGAGCTACCCCAGAAGCTACCCCGCCATCTCAGCGGAGAAGCAGCGTGGCTTCCACCGAGCTCGTTCAGCAGCCTGACTTCACGGCTCCTAGCTACCCCGTGGATGCTATCACGGAGGCTCAGCATTGCCAGCTTATGACGCAATGGCAGCACCTCAAAGTCAAGGCGGCTGTCGGCTCTGTTGCACCTCCTGAACCCGACGCAACTTTTCACTGCCGTCCGATTCCACAAGGCTATGCTGTTGTGATGGTGGATGAAGTAACGGAGGGATTTGAGGAGCTCGAGCTTGACCACCCTACAGGTCAAGGGGATACTTAGCTGGGTCTTGCTCTGAAGACTCCATGTCTATGGCGGAAGGAGCACATCAAGCTTCCGAACTAGACGCCTCCGCCTCCGGCGAGTCAGGGCACTCCGCCTCCTCCTCCTCCTCCTCCTCCGGCGAGTGATCAGGGCACTCCGCCTCCTTCTCCGGCTGCTCCGGCGCGTGAGGGTGGCACTCCACCTCCTTCTTCGCCTGCTCCGGCGCGTCCGAGCAGCCCACCTCCTCCTCCGCCTCGTCAGCAACGGCGGAAGACAGAAGTCGCCGCTCCGGCTGCTCCGGTGCGTCGGAGCACTCTGCCTCCTTCTGCTACTCGTCAGCAGCAACGGAAGAGAGACGCCGCCACTCCGGCGTCTAGCAGTACAGCCAGAGGCGGGAGGCAATACAGATTCGGTCCATCTCTCAAGCCTCTAGAGAAGTTACCATACGAGATGACGAGGAGGAAAACGCGAAGATCTGTAAAGACCAAGTGAAGGACTTTTTTGCAAAGAAACATCCACCTCCGGAGGAGAAGATAGATCCGGTGAAATTGAAGCGCACTTTGGATGCCCTGAAGCGACCACCACCGCCTCCGCCGCAAACCAACTATGAGCGCATTATTGAAAGGACATATAAGGAAGCGGAGCGGTCGGGAAGTACTTGCAGTGATCGAAGGTTAGCAGAACGAAGAAGTGGAAAAAAAAATCTCCAGCTCGGCGAACAAGCAAACCAATCGTGCCCCCCCCGCTCAAGGTGTCTAGCGATATCGTCGCTAATCATCCGGGGATGGTGCCCGGTACCAATCCTGCAGATTACCTGCCCGACGATGCACATTTTGATACAATGGAGGTGGACGATTTCAAATACCGGTACGGGAAGCCTATAGTCAAACCTGGTCATCCTACTCTAACAACGATGATGCGAAGATTTCATGAGTGGTACATGGACACCTGCAGCGAGTCTGGAAAGGATACTTTGACGCTGAGAGTTAAAGAGGAGCACGACCTCGTTGGAATTGATCTGTTGTCTGTTCCATTTGAGGAGTTCTTCCAGTTTTTCAATCAAAAGGCCCTCGATAAAATAATCGTCACTTGCTACTGTCTGTAAGTACTACTTCTGTAATTAAGTCTCTATATATAGCTCAGCTCTTTCATTGCTTGTATATATAATTATCCTCACTATATTATGCAGATTGCAGATCGTCGAATGCAGAAAAGCACAAATCTATGATATTGGGTTCATTAACACAAATCTCATAGATGAATGGACGGTTAAATATAATGCCAAAAAAACCGAGGCCAACTTGCTACAATCGTTGCTTCGAAATCAAAACAAAGATAAAATACTCTTTCCTTGCAACTTCAAGTGAGTGTTACTGTCTTGTGCATATTCGGTTTCCCTTATTACTCGAGGTTATAGTAATGTAATTGATGAGTTATGCATGCGTGCGCAGCTTCCACTTTATTCTCCTAGAGATTAAGCTTGAGCAGGGACTAGTAACCGTCTTAGACTCGAGACGAAAAGATCCCAAGGAGTATGCGGCCATGACTAAAATGCTCGAGAAGTAAGTTCAATCGATCGTTATCGCACCATATCGGCAACTTTGTTCATTTCCTGATATCAAGTAATTGTTTTCTTTGTCTGGCAGGGTTTGGAAAGAGTTCACCGCAGAAGCTCCGGGACTGCCGGGGGAGCTCCGATTTACACACCCAAAAGTAAGTACTACTAGCTAGTTCCGCGCATCTCCTATTGATTCTAGCTAGTTTCATCAATACCATTTAGCATGCTTGCTTATCAGTTTGATTGACCTCTATTTCTTGTAAAGTGGTTGTGGCGGGAAGGCGGGAATGATTTTTGTGGATACTACATTTGCGAGTTCATCCGCCACACGACCTGTGAGCGGGGCTACTCTGAAAAACAATATGAAGTGCGTAAGCAATAATATTCACAATTTTATTTTATTACCATCATTTGTGTTGAGTTTCATTCATATATATGTATTGACCCCCTTCTTCAAATTAGATGTGGCAGATGCGGGATGAACTCCTACCACAAGATCGCATAAAAGCAATTCAAGAGGAATTGGCGGGATTCTTTCTTGACCACGTCATCAATAAAGCCGGAGAATACCATGTGGAACTTGACATCAGATGTTAGGGATTGTAAGAGATCTTATATTGTATATATGTAGCTAGTAGCGTCGGATAGATATATGAAAACTTGTTGTTCGACCAATCTCTCGGAGAAGGAGGAGGTCGATCACTTCTCTCTGTATCTATATGTTCATGACGATCTTGTATACTTAATGGTTTCCTTCATTTCCTTACTAGCTAGCGTGTCGCGAGTTCTCTCTATACGTATAGTACGTAGCGTCGACCAAGCACGGAGATAAGAGAGGTCACTTCTCTCTATTACCTAACTAACACAATATATGAAACCCCTAAACTAACCCTACAAAACCCCCAAACCCCCCCCCCCTTTAAAAAAAAACAAAACATAAACCCCAGCCCCTGAACTGCTGATGCGTGGATGCTTTTTGGTCCCGGTTGGTGCTACCAACCGGGACAAAAGGCCCTCCTGCCTGGGCAAGCCGCAGCGGCCACGTGGAGCCCTATCTGTCCCGGTTCGTAGGCGAATCGGGACTAAAGGTATTGGGCTTTAGTTCCGACCCTTTCGTCCAGGTTCCAGAATCGGGACAAATGGGCCTCTGGAACCGGGACAAATGGGCCTTTTTCTACTAGTGATTGTACATTAGATCAGTAGCTAAACACAAAGGTATTGTAAGTCACATCGGTATAGTGGATATACAATGCGACACGAATTTTAGCAGTTCCTATCAGTTGACGTTGGAGTGTGCTATTTTTCTTTAGAATCTAATTTTGCATAATCAGTATGCATCTCATTAGAATGAGAATGTTACTAAGTCATTGTTTATTTCCCCCTCTAATACAATTTAGTTCTATTGATGTAGCATTCCACATTTCTACCAATTGAAGAATTTGGCAGTATTTTTCCGGAAACAAGGAGCCTCCTCGTTGATTTTCATTATAGAAACCATTTTCAAAAAAACAGGATTTGTCCCCGTATATTATGCCCGTATTGTGCATTATAAGATTTGGCTCCCGTGGCAACGCACGGGCATATACCTAGTATACTTATATATATTAATGGTCTAAACATTGTGTTTCAAGATCCAAATTATATCCTGAATCTAGTTACAAGACATGAGAAGAAATTAGAGGATTTAATTCAATATCATAAAGGTGTTGTAGATAAGTTTATTATAGTTTGATTTTTCTAGGGAAATAGGCCTTATTTTAGAGTTTGGCACAGGGCCCCGAATTTTGTCGGCCCGGCCTGCTAACCAGCGATCGAACTAGCAAGTCACCTTGCAACCATTGCCAATGTTGATCAAGGTGGACGCGTCCAAGAGGAAGGGCTCTCACCCACGACATGCTAGCATGGGTCGGGCCAGTAGCGTTGATCGCCAGTTATTTTAGTGAGAGATCAAAGTAGTTAGTTAGGCTTAGGATTCGCCGGTTTGGCCCGTTTTGGTTTTTTATTTTCTGCTTTTATATTTCACTTGTATTTTCATTTTTTAGTTTAAAATAAACCCATATTTCAAAAAAAAGTGAAACTCTTGGTTGTTTAAGAAAATAAAAAAATGTTCCCTCCTCGGCCACGACGTCGCGCCGCCGGCATCGTCGGCCCGGCCTGCAGCCGTCACCAAGAGCGCGAGCGTCGTCGTCTCCGGCTCGGTGCACAGCAAGACGTCGGAGGGCGCTGCTCTGGCCGCCGCGAGGCTCCGGGATGGCCGTGGCGTAGGCGGGTTCGGTGACGACAAGAGGATGGCGCCGTCGGGGTCCAACCCGCTGCACAACCTGCGATGAGCCGTCGCCGTTCCCGCTCGCTCGCTCGCTCCCTCGCCGATGCATGCACGGATTCGACGAGGTTTTCTGCTCTGCTCTGCTATTGCCTCAGTAGTAGTAGCTTCTTCGTATGATTGATTGCACTTGCACGAGATGATGTATACTAGTACAACATATCGTACAATATACGCATTACTTCTTCAGATTGGTTGCATGTCTGTACAGTTGTACATACCGCACAAAACTCATCGTCCGTCATGTTCAAGCATCAAGACTCTGTACGCGGAGATCGGTGGCTGAACTGAATTGTTTCTGCTCTCTTATCTATGTGTTGTAAGGAGAATCCTTCATTCGCAGCTCTGAAGCTGTCGAGAATCTCCTCCTCATTTCGTGTTAGTACCAAAAAAATAGCCAAAACCTTGTATCCTCTGGATCTTCAAACAAGAAGTGCTCATTTCTCGCAACTAATCGAGTTCTCCTCACTACTCACACAATGGGGATTGCTCAGCCATCGATTCCATGCATGGTCAGTTGGTCACACCACACGACAGGGAGCTGTGTGCAAGGAACAAATTTATGGCTTTTGTTTCTCTTCACAAAATGAGCACGCTACCATAAACCTGTATATGATTACCAGAAATTAATTTCACAATCCCACATATCAGTATACAGGAACAAACTAATCGACATGTAAATCAAAATCACACTGGCCATGATCAGCAACACATGCTATCCTCATCGGGAGAGTATCGTACGGAAACCAATATTCCATGAAAACTTCATGAAAACCACATTTTTAAATTTCGAAAAAATCTGAAAAAATACGGAATGTTAAGAGGGTGAGGTTTTATTGCCACGCAAAATTTTAAGTTGAAACACATTATGAGATGTGAGCTATGAAAAAGATAAATTCAGCCCTAAATAGTGACATTACTGTTCAGCACTATTCAACGCTGATTTTCCCTTTTTCATATCTCACATCTCGTAATGTGTTTCAACTTGAAATTTAGTGTGGTGATAAAACATCATCCTTTTAACATTTCGTATTTTTTCCAGATTTTTTTGAAACTTCAAAACATCTTCTTCTCGTGGTTTTCACCGGTTTCCACCGAATTTTGGTTTCGGTATGATATTCTCCCATCTTCATCTTGGGATAAGCCGAGTGGCAAAATAGTTTAGTTAGTTTCAAGTGTTTCCCTTTTTGTTTGTTGTCTCTTGTGCTGAGAAGAAACGGAATGAAAGCCAATGATATCAAGGAGGAAGCATCCGAAGACCCTGACTGACATTCTCCATGCCTGTCCTACCTTACAATCATGGTGTCCTAGAATCAGCCATCATCGACCCCCTGCCGAAAGTGGAGTGCGCCGCGAGCAGTCCAACCGCTGCAGCCAAAGCCAAACACCCAGCACAGCACTAATCGTTTCAGTGGGGAACAGTAATTCCGAGATTAATCACACCCATCAGTTTATTCTCTTCGATCAGGAACGAGACAAAGGCAGGCAGTAGAGCACTAGAGCTGCAGTACATATTCCAGAGAGAGACACGAGGAAGAACAGAGCTGAGCTAGCTAGCTAAACAAAGAGAACAAACCAAGCCGCCACTGTCCTACTGATGATCTATGGAAGCACGGACTGGAAATACCTCTCCTAGTAGGTAGGCGAAACTATATGGATGGTGCTAGTCCTTGGCTCCGGCCGGCTCGTCGACGACGACGGAGATCCTGCCCTCGTCGAGCAGGCTGTAGAACTCGCGGGTGCGGCGCTGGTTGCTCCAGTGGTGCAGCTTCCACAGGTACCCAGCGAAGAGCCCCAGGCTCATCCCGTACACGATCTCCCTCACCAGGCTCGGCGGCCGCCGACCCTTCATTCTTGCCCCCGCTGCCGACGCAGCGTGCATCGCCACCTTGTGCGCCGTCGTCGACATGGCAGATGGCACCTGCCTCCCTCTTCTCCTGCGTATGTAGCCACTTTGCAGCAAAGCGTCAGAGTAAGATGCTTTTGACGAAGAGGAACCGAGCGCGGCAGCCCTGCGGTGGACGGGTGGAGGCGCCGTGTCGGCCGAGACGGCGGGCGCGTGGCGAGCTCGCGCCACGCGTGCGTTGCGCTCTCCCTCCAAGCGGCGCCCTCACATGCGGGACCTCCGGACAAGGCTACACCTACCTAAAACGTTTTACGTAACTTATGAAGGATCCTACTGGAAAGATTTTATTGGTTAGGAAAAGTGAGGCGGGCCCACCCCCTGAAAATCAGGGGGTGTGTGTGTATTAGTTAGGGATGGAAGGCTTAGTAGCTTTAAGTAAAAATTACGTGGGCGTAGCATTTTTGCGGGACCTCCTAGTCCGCTCGTAGAGCTTTAAGGAACGATGCTACACTTACGTAAAGAGTCTTATGTATGTTATACGTAGGATCTGACGTGGTGATTTTATATTGGACCGAATTTGGGGACACGGGCCCACCCTGAAAACCAGGGGGCAGTTTAGTTAGCGTGAAGTTTTTTTTTGAGGGGTAACACTCTAAGTTTATTCATGAAAGTCCATCTGAAGTGGGATACATCTCGTGTCGTGGGGAACACCAAACCGAACATGGTGTCCCGGACCTCTAGACAAAAAAAACTTGGCTAATCTATGTGCTTCATAATTAACAACATGACTCTCAAAAGTAAAAGTACAATGAAACGAAGATGCTTTCAGATTTATTTCACTAATGATTGCTCCATATAGACCCCGGGCACTCCTGCTAATATCCGAGACCACCTGTTGACAGTCGGATGCCACAACAAAATTTTGAATTCCCAGCCTCCCAGGTCTTCTGCAAGGGCTAGCGCCTCCCGGCAGGCAACTGCTTCCAGGGATGCTGGATCGGTGACTCCTTCAATCACTAGAGCAGAACTCCCAAGAAAATTCCCCCCTTCATCCCTGCAGATCGCCGCGGCAGAGCCTCCTGTTCTTCCCCGGACTCCCGCGTCGACGTGTATTTTACAGTATCCTGGCTTCTTCGGCTGCGTGTTCCTTTGCATTGGCATCGACGAGACCCCAACCTTTTGCTGTTGATTACCTCTTATGACTCCCAGCTCAGCGATGAAATTCGTAATGAAACCATGAGTCGCATGGGGACTCTGAAAGATTGCCTCGTGGATGGCCTTGCGCCTGGCATGCCAAATTGACCAGTGTCACCGCCACAAGAACAAACACTTCATGAGTTAATAGTTCCATAAGAGTGAACAGCCATTGCTTCGCCTTGGGCTCCGTTGTGGCTATGATTTTATGTGTGATTTCCTCATCAGTGAGAGCCTAAACGCTCCTCGACGAGGTGAACTCCACGAGAGAGTGACACCATGAGTCCCGTACCCCACATAGTCCACACTGGGGAGAATCAGCCATATGGCGATGTGCACGAACATCATTTGTCGGCAAAGAATGTTTCGACG
This sequence comes from Thinopyrum elongatum, assembly GCA_011799875.1. Classification (NCBI taxonomy): domain Eukaryota; kingdom Viridiplantae; phylum Streptophyta; class Magnoliopsida; order Poales; family Poaceae; genus Thinopyrum; species Thinopyrum elongatum. Next base: position 73,670,173 of record CM022299.1, read on the forward strand.
GTCTCCATAAAAACATACGTACTTTGCCTGGGACCTCCGTTTTCCACAACAATTTCCATGATCCTTCCTCGGCTCTGGAGCTGGACGGACCTGGGCCCTCCTCAAGCCACGCTTCTCTTCGTTCCCTCGTTGCAACAAGCATGTTATATGCTGATTTCACGGAGAAGCAGCCGTGTTTTTCATGATGCCAAGCCCAAAAATCAGGTAAGTTACGAGTACATAATGGTATTCCCAAAATGACTTGTGCATCCATAGGCAAGAATGTTGCTTGTACCAGCTGCCTGTCCCAGGAGGCCGTCGCGCTAGTAATAAGCTCAGAAACCATGGTGGGTGGGTTCTGTGTCCGACTCCCATAAGGCCGTTTCATCTCTTCTCTTGGTAACCAGTTTTGTGTCCAGATTTCCGTTGTTGCTCCGTTGCCAATTCTCTTGATCAGCCCCTGCTTAAGTGTGTCTCTTCCCTCTACAATTGCACGCCAAACTTGGCTCGGATGCCCCCCTAGCTCGGCCTCCAGGAAATCTTTGTTAGGGTAGTAGACACTTTTCAGTACACGGGCACTTAGGGACTCAGGGCTCTGCAGGAGGCGCCATGCCTGGCGAGCCAACATAGCCAAATTAAATAACTCGAAATCTTTAAATCCTAGCCCCCCCATACCCTTGGGCTGGGTCATCGTTTTCCAAGAGACCCAGTGAGGTTTCCGTTTTCCTTCTTTGCTACCCCACCAGAACTTTCTAATGAGCATGTTTAGGTGTTCACATAGTCCTCTGGGTAGTTTGAAGCACGACATAGAGAAGACTGGGACTGCCTGGGCTACAACCTTTACAAGAACTTCCTTGCCCGCCGTGGACATAGTTTGCTCTATCCAGCCCTGAACCTTGCTCCAGAGACGGTCCTTGACATACTTGAAGGCACCACTCTTTGAGCTACCAATATCTGAGGGCATCCCCAAGTACTTCTCGTTGAGAGTTTCATTGGGGACGTTGAGTGTATGGCATTTCCTAAACGGCGCCCTCTGCGCCCGTTACAGGTGTTCGTGCAATCGGGCGCACACCCACCTCCGAGCTGGGCCAGCCCGTTTTAAAACCAGGGGGCAGTTTAGTTAGCGTGAAGTGAATGGCATTTCCTAAACGGCGCCCTCTGCGCTGGTGGTGATGGTTCAGATGGTTTGTTGCATGCTGATGATGCGATGCAAGATGATTCAGATGATGGAGATGTTTCATCGCAGCCACTACCACCCGATGTTGGCATGGTGTTTGCCACAATTGAGGATGCCCAGAAATTCTACAATGACTATGCCTTCAAGTTGGGGTTCGGAACATATATATATATTCTTCAAAGTACAACGAGAAGAGGGGCCAGAAGAAAGATGATGCAATAATGATCAAGAGGGTCTTTGAGTGTGTGCACGCTAGAAAGCCCGATAAAGCGGAAATGAGTAGCACCTCAAAGAGCATTGCAATAGAAAAAAGCAACTCCAGCAGGAAGCCTAGCACTGGAATGGATGTAACAAGAACACGCCAGAAGAACAGGATGCTCCGTCATGATTGTAAGGCGCATATGATTGTTGGGCTTAGGCATGGGAGATGGAACCTGACTTGCTTTGTTACGGAGCATACACATCCACTGATGGAACAACCGGAGCGTGTTAGGTACTACTGCTCGCACCGCAAGATACCTGCCAAGGATTACCAACTCTTGTTGACGTTGCATGATGTCAACCTATCAACTTCAGATTGCATGGGTGTGCTTGGTAGGATCCCTGGAGGTGACACCAGGACACCTCCGTATGTGTAGAGAGATGTTTCGAATGAATGTGCAAAGCTCCGGCAAGCAATAACATTCCGATAGATGGATGTGACAGTCAAGTACTTTGAGAGGAGGAAGGCCGAGAATCCAGAGTTTTTCTTTGCGAAGAAAAAAGATCCTGCAACAAACTCTGTGACTGCGTTATTTTGGGTTGATGGGAGAACAAGGGCGTTGTACCCGAAATATAAAGACTATAATCTTTGATACAACCTTCTGCACCAATGGATACGACATGCCTTTTGCTCCTATAGTTGGGGTCAACAACCACTTTTAAACCATTGCTCTCGGATGTGCCTTGTTGCCAGATGAGACTATTGAAACATTTAACTGAGTGTTTGAGAAGTGGATGGTTGCGCTCGATAAATTTAGAAAACATTATAAAGTGTTATTGGAATTTAAATATTATCCGATACATGCAATAAAGTTATAGGATCCAAATTTTGTTCAAAGATTTTTAAAATGTTCTGGTCTATGTCTAGTCCACATTTTATTCTGGGCTACGTTCTTGGAGTTGAATTATTATTCGAGGATGGAGGCTTGTAGTGTGCTTACTCATGAGTTTCCTGAGACTATGTCTGGTCCAAACACATTTTTTGTCCGTAGCAAACTAAAATAACTGTTTTTGTACTAAACTTGTATACATTTAAAAAAAATCATACTACACTTGAATAAGTATATTTTTTATTACTTAGTAGACAGGGTTAACCACATGACGTCGTTGATATACATTCATAATATATATCATTGGATTTTTTGGCTTCTACTAAATTTAAATATGTGTAAAAAGGTTCTTTTTGAATTAATAGTGAAAATGCAAAAATAATATTGTGTACACATAAATATTTGTGTGTGATATTTTAGTACTCTTAAATATCATGGTAGAGATCTGTACAATGCAACTTATCTCATAATATCATGGTAGAGATATATTTTAAGTAGTCCAGTTCCGAGAGATGGAGTCTTCTTCATCATTGCACAAAAGAGTGATGTTCTGTAACCGACACCATACGAAAACAATTGCCGTAACTAACTTCATTAGTGATATTGATATGGTGAAATCCTTTCATCCACTACTGGTTTGTGAGGGCATCTGTAGCGGAACTCTTCTTATTTGAGCTTGAACGGAAGAGGTCCAAAATATTGAAGCAAAGTGATTGATCTTCTAACCAGCGATCAGACTAGCAACTCACCTTGCAACCATTGCGAACCTTGATCAAGGTGGACGCATCCAAGAGGAAGATATCATCCTTATCACACCGGATCGATGTGCCCACCCAGGGTCTAGCTACATCAACCCACCCAAACCATTTCCAGCGTAACTAAAGATCGTGCCCAAGGTGTTTTAGGGTTGCAAACTGTGCCCAGTTGACAAGGCATGCATCACCAAAATGGGGGGGGGGGGGGAGGTGTCAGGGGTGTTTGTGCTATGTCTCTTGTCGACCGGAGGAAGGGAGCTCACCCACGACATGCTACCAGGCTCATCCCGTACACGATCTCCCTCACCACACTCGGTGGCTACCGACCCTTCATTCTAGCACCCGCCGCCGCCGCCTACGCCACCACCTTGCGCGTCGTCGTAGACATGGCATATGGCAACCTACCTCCCTCTTCTCGTGTGTAGCCATTTTGCGATTGCGATAAAGCGTCAGAGTAAGTGTAATATCACTGTGAGTCATATAACTTGCGTCGCATGTTCAGTTTGGTGCTAAAACTTTGAAAATATGGTTTTGTGGTCACCTAACTGATGGAAATATACCCTAGAGGCAATAATAAAGTTGTTATTATTATATTTCCTTATTCATGATAAAAGGTTTATTATTCATGCTAGAATTATATTGACCGGAAACTTAAATATATGTGTGGATACATAAACAAATACCGTGTACCTAGTGAGCTGCTACTTCTTGAGTTTACGTTGATTTTTCCTTTGAAGAGGAAAGGGTGATGCAGCAAAGTAGAGATAAGTATTTCCCTCAGTTAAGAACCAAGGTATCAATCCAGTAGGAGGCACAAGCAAGTCTCCAATATATACACCTTCACAAACTAACAAACACTTGCACACAACGCGAAAAGGGGTTGTCAATCCCTTCACAGTTACGAACAAGAGTGAGATCTAATAGAGATAGGTATAAAAGATAAACAAAAGAGCAAACTAAAGTAAATATAAATAAATTGCAGCAAGGTATTTTTGGGTTTTTTGGTTTATAGATTTGAAAATATATGATGGAAAATAGACCCCGAGGGCCATAGGTTTTACTAGAGGCTTCTCTCTTGAAAGAAAACATACGGTGGGTAAACAAATTACTGTTGAGCAATTGATAGAAAAGCGCAAAGTTATGACGATATCTAAGGCAATGATCATGCATATAGGAATCACGTCCGTGACAAGTAGAACGAAACGATTCTGCATCTACTACTATTACTCCACACATCGACCGACACCTGCCTGCATCTAGAGTATTAAGTTCGTAAGAACAGAGCAACGCTTTAAGTAAGATGACATGAAGTAGAGGGAGAAACTCAAGCAATATGACATAAACCCCATATTTTTATCCTTGATGGCAACAATACAATACGTGCCTCGCTACCCCTTATGTCACTGGGTGAGGACACCACAAGATTGAACCCAAAACTAAGCACCACTCCCATTGCAAGAAAAACCAATCTAGTTGGCCAAACCAAACCGATAGTTCGAAGAGAAATACAAAGATATCTTAATCATGCATAAAAGAGTTCAGAGAAGACTCAAATAATATTCATAGATAATCTGATCATAAATCCACAATTCATCGGATCTCAACAAACGCACCACAAAAGAATATTACATCGGATAGAACTCCAAGAACATCGAGGAGAACATTGTATTGAAGATCAAAGAGAGAGAAGAAGTCATCTAGCTACTAGCTATGGACCCGTAGGTCTGTGGTAAACTACTCACGCTTCATCGGAAGGGCAGCAAGGTTGATGTAGAGGCCCTTTGTGATCGAATCCCCCTCCGGCAGAGTGCCGGAAAAGGCCCCAAGATGGGATCTCACGAGAACAGAAGCTTGCGGTGGCGGAAAGTATTTTGGTGGGCGCTTCTGATGTTGGGGGAATATTTGAGGATTTATAGTGCCAAGATTAGGGTTGGAGGAGCTACAAGGGACCCACAAGCTAGGGAGGCGCCCCCTAGGGCGCGCCTCCACGGCTTGTGGACTCCTCGTGGGTCTTCTGACCCCTCCCCAAGTCTTCTGGGTGTCTTCTGGTCCAAGAAAAACCATCATAAAGTTTCATTCCATTTGGACTCCGTTTGATATTCCTTTTCTGTAGAAGTCAAAAACAAGGAAAAAACATAAACTGGCACTGGGCTCTAGGTTAATAAGTTAGTCCCAAAAATAATATAAAATAGCATATTAATGCATATAAAACATCCAAAACAGATAATATAATAGCATGGAACAATAAAAAATTATCGATACGTTGGAGACGTATCAAGCATCCCCAAGCTTAATTCCTGCTCGTCCTCGAGTAGGTAAATGATAAAAACAGAATTTTTGATGTGGAATGCTACCTAACATATTTATCAATGCAATCTTCTTTATTGTGGCAAGAATATTCAGATCCATAAGATTCAAAACAAAAGTTTAATATTGACATAAAAACAATAATACTTCAAGCATACTAATAAAGTAATCATGTCTTCTCAAAATAACATGGCCAAAGAAAGCTATCCCTACAAAATCATATAGTCTGGCTATGCTCCATCTTCATCACACAAAGTATTTCATCATGCACAACCCCGATGACAAGCCAAGCAATTATTTCATACCTTTGGTGTTCTCAAACTTTTTCAACTTTCACGCAATACATGAGCGTGAGCCATGGATATAGCACTATAGGTGGAATAGAATATGGTGGTTGTGGAGAAAACAAAAAGAAGGAGAAAGTCTCACATCAACTAGGCAAATTAATGGGCTATGGAGATGCCCATCAATTGATATCGATGCAAGTGAGTAGGGATTGCCATGCAACGGATGCACTAGAGCTATAAGTGTACGAAAGCTCAAAAAGAAACTAAGTGGGTGTGCATCCAACTTGCTTGCTCACGAAGACCTAGGGAAGTTTGAGGAAGCCCATCACTGGAATATTCAAGCCAAGTTCTATAATGAAAAATTCCCACTATTATATGAAAGTGACAAAATATGAGACTCTCTATCATGAAGATCATGGTGCTACTTTGAAGCACAAGTGTGGAAAAAGGATAGTAACATTGTCCCTTCTCTCTTTTCTCTCATTTTTTTGTTTGGGCTTCTTTGTGATCTTTTTTTATTTGGGCTTCTTTGGCCTCTTTTATTTTTTTATAAAGTCTGGAGGCTCATCCCAACTTGTGAGGGAATCATAGCTTCCATCATCCTTTCCTCACATGGGACAATGCTCTAATAATGATGATCATCACACTTTTATTTACTTACAACTCAAGAATTACCACTCGATAGGGAACGGTGGAAGTTGCATGGCAATATATCTCGGAATGGCTATAGAAATGCCATAATAGGTAGGTATGGTGGCTGTTCTGAGGAAGGTATATGGTGGGTTTAATGCACCGGCGAAAGTTGCGCGGTACTAGAGACGCTAGCAATGGTGGAAGGGTGAGAGTGCGTATAATCCATGGACTCAACATTAGTCATAAAGAACTCATATACTTATTGCAAAAATTTATTAGCCATCGAAAAAAAGTACTACACGCATACTCCTAGAGGGATAGATTGGTAGGAAAAGACCATCGCTCGTCCCCGACCGCCACTCATAAGGAAGACAATAAAAAAAATCATGCTCCGATTTCATCACATAAAGGTTCACCATAGGTGCATGCTACGGGAATCACAAACTTTAACACAAGTATTTCTACCAATCCACAATTACTCACTAGCATGACTCTAATATCACCATCTTTATATCTCAAAACAAACGCAAGGAATCAAACTTCTCATATATTCAATGCTCTTTATATGAAAGTTTTTAATATATCCCTCTTGGATGCCTATCGTAATAGGACTAAATTCATAACCTAAGCAAATTACCATGCTGTTTAAGACTCTCAAAATAATATAAGTGAAGCATGTGATTTCATCAATTTCTATAAAATAAATCCACCGCCGTGCTCTAAAAAGATATAAGTGAAGCACTAGAGCAAACTGCCTATCTCAAAAGATATAAGTGAAGCACAAAGAGTGTTCTAATAAATTCACGATTAAAGTGTATCGCTCTCAAAAGGTGTGTACAGCAAGGATGATTGTGGCAAACTAAAAAGCAAACACTCATATCATACAAGACGCTCCAAGCAAAACACATATCATGTGGTGAATAAAAATATAGCCTCAAGTAAATTTACTGATGGATTGAAGACGAAAGAGGGGATGCCATCCGGGGCATCCCAAGCTTAGATGCTTGGTCATCCTTGAATATTACCTTGGGGTGCCTTGGGAATCCCCAAGCTTAGGCTCTTGCCACTCCTTATTCCGTTGTCCATCAAATCTTTATCCAAAACTTGAACACTTCACAACACAAAACTCAACAGAAAACTCATAAGCTCCGTTAGTATAATAAAATAAATCACCAGTTTAGGTACTATTGTGAACTCATTCTAAATTTATATTGGTGTTATATCCACTGTATTCCAACTTCTCCAAGGTTCATACCCCCCGATACTACCCATAGATTCATCAAAATAAGCAAACAACACATAGAAAACATAATCTGTCAAAAACAGAACAGTCTGTAGTAATCGGGAAACTTCATATACTCCTGTAACTCTAAAAATTCTGAAAAATTAGGGAAACCTGGGAAATTTGTATATAAATCTTGTTTAAAAAAAATCATATCAAATGAACGCTTCTGTGAATTATCAAAATTCCAGCAATGAGCATAAAAGTTTCTATTTTCAGAAAATCAAATCAACTATCCCCGTAGACCATCCCAAAGGTCTTACTTGGCTCAAACACTAATTAAAACACTAAAACACAATTACTACAGAGGTAATAATGTGTATTTATTCAAGAATAGTAGCAAAAACAAAAAACACAAAAATAAAACTTGGGTTGTCTCCCAACAAGCGCTATTGTTTAACGCCCCTGATATGTCTCCAACGTATCTATAATTTTTTATTGTTCCATGCTATTATATTATCCGTTTTGGATGTTTTATATGCATTAATATGCTATTTTATATTATTTTTGGGACTAACCTATTAACCTAGAGCCCATTGCCAGTTTATGTTTTTTCCTTGTTTTAGAGTTTTACAGAAAAAGAATATCAAACGGAGTCCAAACGGAATAAAACTTTCGCGATGATTTTTTATGGACCAAAAGAGACCCCCGAAGCACCGGAGCTGGGCCAGGAGGTGACCGAGGAGGCCACAAGCCTGGGGGCGCGCCCCCGTAGGGCACGCCTCCCTAGCTTGTGGGCCCCTTGGGCACCCCCTTGACGTGTTTCCAACGCCAAAAATTCTTATAAATATAGAAACCTCCGAAAAGAACCCTATATGAGAAGTTCCACCGCCGCAAGCCTTTGTAGCCACGAAAAACCAATCGGGACCCTGTTCCGGCACCCTGCCAGAGGGGGAAATCATCACCGGAGGCCATCTTTATCATCCCGGCGGTCTCCATGATGTGGAGGCAGTAGTTCACCCTCGAGGCTGAGGGTATGTACTAGTAGCTATGTGTTTGATCTCTCTCTCTCTCTCTCTCTCTCTCTCTCTCTCTCTCTCGTGTTCTTGATTTGGCACGATCTTGATGTACCGCGAGCTTTGTTACTATAGTTGGATCATATGGTGTTTCTCCCTCTCTACCTTCATGTGATGAATTGAGTCTTGCTCTTTGAGGTTTCGTTATGTTGGATTGAGTATTGGATTTGAGAACACTTGATGTATGTCTTGCGATGGGATATCTGTGGTGACAATGGTATGTTCTATTGATTCACTTGATGTATGTTTTGGCACTCAACTCGCGAATTCCTGAGGTGACATTAGGGTAATCTATGCATAGGGGTTGATGCATGTTTTCGTCCTACGTTCTCCGATAGAAACATTGGAGTGATTCTTTATTGCACGTTGAGGGATTGCCATATGATTTAATTATGTTATCATTGTTGAGAGACTTTGCACTAGTGAAAGTATGAACCCTAGGCCTTGTTTTCAAGCATTGCAATACCGTTTTTGCTCACTTTTGTTACTAGTTACCTTGCTATTTTTTATTTTCAGAATACAAAAATCTATATCTACTATCCATATTACACTTGTATCACCATCTCTTCGCCGAACTAGTGCACCTATACAATTTACCATTGTATTGGGTGCGTTGGCGACACAAGAGACTCTTTGTTATTTGGTTGCAAGGTTGTTTGAGAGGGACCATCTTCATCCTATGCCTCCCACGGATTGATAAACCTTAGGTCATCCACTTGAGGGAAATTTTCTACTGTCCTACAAAACTCTGCGCTTGGAGGCCCAACACGAGTCTACAAGAAGAAAGTTGCGTAGTAGACATCAAGCTCTTTTCTGGCGCCGTTGCCGGGGAGGTGAGCGCTTGAAGGTATATCTTTAGATCTTGCAATTGAATCTTTTAGTTTCTTGTTTTATCACTAGTTTAGTCTATAAAAGAAAACTACCAAAAAATGGAATTGAGGTTGCCTCATATGCTTCATCTTTATAATGTCTTTCTTGAAAATGATGGATCGGAAAATTGTGCCAAAGTGTTAGAAGAGGAAGTCAATAAAATGGTTGGCACTAAATCTTTGAATGATGAGCATGATTGCAATGTTGTTAGTATTAATTCTTTGAATATCCATGATGCTAATGATATGCAAAGCCATAGGCTTGGGGATGCTATGCTTGATGAAGATGATATTTTTAGCCCCCCAAGTTTGGATGTGCAAATTTATTATGATGATAGCATGCCTCCTATTTATGATGATTATAATGATGAAAGTAGGTTTGGAAGAGTGTCAACTCTAGGAAGTAATGATCCCACTATTTTGGAGGGTGTTGAATCTTATTGTAATAGTTATGAAAGTGGATTTGGAGAGGTCACGACTTTATTTAATGATGAATCCACTATTTTGGAAGAGGTTTCAATTGACTATGACAACAAAGTTGCTATCTATGATGATTATTGTGATGACATTAATGCTATAAAGAATAATGATCACCATGAATCTTGTCATCATTATTTTAATGCTCAAATTGATTATGTAAATCAAGTATCCTATGATAGTTATTTTGTTGAGTTTGCTCCCACCACTATTGATGAGAAGAAATTTGCTTATGTGGAGAGTAATAAAATTTCTATGCTTGTGGATCATGAAAAGAATTATTTATGTGATAGTTATATTGTTGAATTCCTTCATGATGCTACTGAAAATTATCATGATAGAGGAATATATGCTTCTATGTATCTCAATAATATCAAGTTTCCTCTCTATGTGTTGAAAATCCTGAAGTTTTGCTTGTTTTACCTTCCTATGCTAGTTGATTCTTGCTCCCATAAATTTTTTGCTCACAAAATCCCTATGCATAGGAAGTGGGTTAGACTTAAATGTGCTAGGCATATGCTTCATGATGCTCCCATTATGTTTTAGTTCTTATCTTTTATGTGAGCATCATTGAAATCATCATGCCTAGCTAGGAGCGTTAAACAATAGCGCTTGTTGGGAGGCAACCCAATTTTTATTTTGTGTTTTTTGTTTTTGCTTCTGTTGTTGAATAAATACACAATATTACTTCTATAGTAATTCTGTTTTAGTGTTTTAATTAGTGTTTGAGCCAAGTAAGACCTTTGGGATGATCTATGGTGATAGTTGATTTGATCTTGCTGAAAAACAGAAACTTTTGCGCTCACTACTGGAATTTCAAAACATCACAGAAGAGTGATTTTGATCTGAATATTTTACACAAGTTTGATATACAAATTGCCCAGGTTTTCCTAATTTTTCATAATTTTTGGAGTTACAGAAGTATACAAAATTTCCAGATTACTACAGACTGTTCTGTTTTTGACAGATTTTGTTTTCTATGTGTTGTTTGCTTATTTTGATGAATCTATGGGTAGTATCGGTGGGTATGAATGATATGTCTCCAACGTATATACTTTTACTAATGCTTTTTCTCTTGTTTTGGACTCTAATTTGCATGATTTGAATGAAACTAACCCCGGACTGACGCTGTTTTCAGCAGAACTACCATTGTGTTATTTTTGTGCAGAAATAAAAGTTCTCGGAATGGAACGAAACTTTGCAAGGAATTTTATACAAGATAAGAGAATTTCTAGAGCCAAGAGCCACCTGAGGGGGGCACCTGGGTGGGCACAACCCACCAGGGCTCGCCTGCCCCCCTAGGCGCGCCCAGGTGGGTTGTCCCCACCTGGTGGCCCGCAGACCCTGAAACCGACGCTATAAAATCCTTCTTTTCCAGAAAAAAATCAGGGGAAAAGAATTATCGTGGTTCGCGAGATGGAGCCGCCATCGTCTCCTGTTCTTCATCGGGAGGCCAGATCTGGAGTCCGTTTGGGGCTCCGGAGAGGGGGATCTTCGATCTTCGTCATCACCAACCCTTCTCCATCGCCAATTCCATGATGCTCCCCACCGGGAGTGAGTAATTCCTTCGTAGGCTCGCTGGTCGGTGAGGAGTTGGATGAGATTCATCATGTAATCGAGTTAGTTTTGTTAGGGCTTGATCCCTAGTATCCATTATGTTCTGAGATTGATGTTGCTATGGCTTTGCCATGCTTAATGCTTGTCACTTTGGGCCCGGGTGCCATGATTACAGATCTGAACCGTTTATGTTATCACCATTATATCTATGTTCTAGATCCGATATTGCAAGTTATAGTCACCTACTACATGTTATGATCCGGCAACCCCGGAGTGACAATAATCGGGACCACTCCCGGTGATGACTGTAGTTTGAGGAGTTCATGTATTCATCGTGTGTTAATGCTTTGTTCCGGTTCTCTATTAAAAGGAGGCCTTAATATCCCTTAGTTTCCAATATGGACCCCGCTGCCACGGGAGGGTAGGACAAAAGATGTCATGCAAGTTCTTTCCATAAGCACGTATGACTATTTACGGAATACATGCCTACATTATATTTATGAACTGGAGCTAGTGCCGTATCACCCTAGGTTATAACTGTCTCATGATGAATATCCTCCAACAAATTACCGATCCAATGCCTACAAATTTATCTTTATTGTTTTTGCTAAGTTACTACTACTGTCACTGTTGCACTTGCTACAATATCACTGCTATCACTGTTACCGTTACTATTGCTGCTGCTACTATTATCAAAACTATCATACTACTTTGCTACTGATCACTTTGCTGCAGATAATTAATCTCCAGGTGTGGTTGAATTGACAACTCAGCTGCCAATACTTACAAATATTCTTTGGCTCCCCTTGTGTCGAATCTATAAATTTGGGTTGAATACTCTACCCTCAAAAACTGTTGTGATCCCATATACTTGTGGGTTATCAAGACCTTTTTCTGGCGCCGTTGCCGGGGAGTATAGCTATATTTGTTGAGTCACTTGGGATTATTATCAAATTATCACTATGAAGAATCTGAAGGATGCGAAGACTAAGATTTTTCCCTCTAAGACGAGGGGAGGTAAGGAACTGCCATCCAGCTCCGCTTTAGATTCACCTTCTGTTATAAGTAAACTTGCAACACCACCACATGCTATTAATTCTGATATGTCGCAAGTTATTGATGATGCTACTTCTGCTATGAATGCTTATGATGATGCTAGTACCTTGCTTGATGATGATGTGCCATTAGGTGAATTTCTTGATGAACAAATTGCTAGAGTAAGACAACATGATGTTGTTGAATCTGATGATGAGCTTGAAACTGAAAATCTTGAAACACCCACTAGAACTAGCCCTCCTAGATATGAATTGCCTAAGGTACCGGAAGGTTATGTTATGAATGAGGAGGCAACTAGAGATATTCTTGCTTGTAAGGATAGAGATGATCTAGAGAAATTATTATGCAAGTATAAAGAAAAGTCTCTGAATGCTAGAATGCAATATGATCCTAAGTTTGCTACCTCACCTATCTTTATTGATGATAAGGATTATGAATTCTCTGTTGACCCAGAGTTAATTACTTTTGTTGAATCTGATCCTTTCCATGGTTATGAAACTAAGACTGTTGTGGCACATCTTACTAAGTTGAATGACATAGCCACCCTTTTTACTCATGATGAGAAAACTCGCTATTACTATATTCTCAAATTATTTCCGTTCTCATTAAAGGGTGATGCTAAAGCTTGGTACAATACTCTTGCTCCTGGTTGTGTGCGTAGTCGCCAGGATATGATTTATTACTTCTCTGAAAAATATTTTCCTGCTCATAAGAAACAAGCTGCCTTACAGGAAATATTTAACTTTGTGCAAATTGAAGAAGAGAGTCTCCCACAAGCTTGGGGGAGGCTTTGCCAGTTACTTAATGCTTTGCCTGATCATCCTCTTGAGAAAAATGAAATACTTGATATCTTCTATAATGGACTAACCGATGCTTCTAGAGATTTCCTAGATAGTTGTGCTGGTTGTGTTTTCAGGGAACGAACTATTGGACAAGCTGAAGAATTATTGAATAACATATTGAAAAACTATGATGATTGGACTCTTCCTGAACCACCATCTAAACCCACTCCGAAGAAGAAGGGTATTTTATATCTCAATCCCAAAGATATGCAAGAGGCAAAGAAATCTATGAAGGAAAAAGGTATTAAAGCTGAGGATGTCAAAAATTTACCTCCTATTGAAGAAATACATGGGCTTGATACACCACCACTGCCTAAGGTGGTAGAGGTAAATTCTCTAATGAAATTCAATGATAATGATAATCCTCACAATATGCACCCTAGCCAATGCCTTTATGAGTTTGAAAACTACATTAGAAAACAAGATCACTTCAATGCAAATGTTATGAAACAATTAAAATACAATTCTGACATGATTGCTCGCTTGAGTGACTTGTTATTTAGAATCTCAAATGATGTTAGAGGTGTGGGAAAGCATGCTTCTATGGTACAAACCCAGTTAGAACAAGTTGCTAAATCTCAAAGAGAATTGCTTGATGAAATGAATAACAACATACATGACTTTGCTATTAGAGTTGCAACTAGAGGAGGTAAAATGACTCAGGAACCACTCTATCCTGAGGGACACCCAAAAAGAATTGAACAGGATTCACAAAGGAACAACACCACTGCACCTGGTCCTTCTAAAAATAAAAAGAAAAAGAAAAATGATAGGACTTTGCATGCCTCTAGTGAACCTGAAGTAGAGAAACCTCCTGATAATGATAATGATGTTTCTATTTCTGATGCTGAAACTCAATCTGGTAATGAACATTCACCTTCTGATAATGAAAAAGATAATGATGAGGTTCATGAAGAAACTCAAACAAATAATAAAGAACCAGACAATGATGTTGAGATAGAACCAGCTGTTGATCTTGATAACCCACAACCCAAGAATGCAAGATATGATAAAAGAGACTTTGTTGCTAGAAAACACGGTAAGGAAAGAGAACCGTGGGTTCAAAAACCTATGCCTTTTCCACCTAAGACAACTAAAAAGAAAGATGATGAAGAATTTGAACGCTTTGCTGAAATGCTGAGGCCAGTCTTTTTGCGTACTCGCTTGACTGATATCTTGAAAATGCCTCCTTATGCAAATTACATGAAGGACATCATCACTAATAAGAGAAAAATACCGGAAGCTGAAATCTCCACCATGCTTGCTAATTACACTTTTAAGGATGGAGTACCTAAAAAACTTGGAGATCCGGGAATACCAACTATACCTTGCTCCATCAAAAAGAATTATGTGAAAACTGCTTTATGTGATTTGGGAGCTGGTGTTAGTGTTATGCCTTTCTCTTTCTGTAAAAGACTTGATTTGAATAAACTCACACCTACTGAAATATCTTTGCAAATGGCTGACAAATCAACTGCCATACCTATTGGTATTTGTGAGGATGTGCCCGTTGTTGTTGCTAATGTTACTATTTTGACTGACTTTGTTATACTTGAGATGCCCGAGGACGATAACTTGTCGATTATCCTTGGTAGACCCTTCTTGAATACTGCAGGGGCTGTTATTGATTGCAATAAAAGCAAGGTCACTTTTCATATCAATGGTAATGAGCATACGGTGCACTTTCCGAAGAAACAATTCCAAGTGAATGGTATTAATGTTATTGAAAAATCTCCGACAATCACTATTGGAAGTTTTCAACTACCTCTACCTACTGCCAAAAAGAAATATGAAATGCTTATTGTTGGGGACATTCATATCCCCGTTGAGGTAACTTAGTGATTTATGAAAGTTCTTCGGTTTCATGCTAATCGAAAGTGGTTGTTAATAAGACTTGATCAACCTTATTAATGGATCATTTTTGAGAGGTATGAAGTTGATGAATTTAGTGAGCACTACCTTCTGTCCCTACCTTTTATTTTCTGTTCCTATTAGTTAAATAAAATAAAATGCCATGTTTTGTCTGTTTTCTGATTTTTCCCATGCAATAAAAAATGACCCAAAAATAAAAGTTCTCAGAATGCCCTGAAAATTTAATACGATTTTTTTCTGAATATTTAAGAATTTCTGGTGCAAATAATATCAGAGGGAGGTGCACCAGGTGGGCACAACCCACCTGGGCACGCCAGGACCCCCAGGCGTGCGCTGGTGGGTTGTGGTCCCCACGTGCGCCCCCTCACTTATCTCTTCATCCCACATCTTCACTTACCTCCAGAAAAAAATCTCCATTGCTCTCTCTCTCTCGTTTTCTTGCTCTCGAAACCGCGGATTTCGATCTCTTTGCTCGAAGCTCCGTTTCCAAAACTGTTTTGGGGAATTGTTGCTTGGTATGTGACTCCTCCGTTTGTCCAATTAGTTTTTGTTTTAGTGGTTGATATTTTGAATAATTAGCTGCTCTTGGTGCTGCTGTAGATGAGCTTGCATGTTGAATTCTTAGAGTTCTAAGTAGTTTGAATGCTTGCTATGGCCTCTATGCTTCCCTCTGAGTAGTTGCTACCAATTTTGTAGAGTTTTGTTGAGAAAATTTTGTGGACTAAAAATTTAAGAATTTTTGTTCATAATAAAAATATGAGCATCTTTAGGAAGTTTGCTTCCAAGAAGAACTCCAAGGGAGTGATTGGGGAGTCATCTGATAGTGACCTCTATACTCGTAGATTGGCGGAGCTACGGCCGTGTGAATGGCCGCATACCCCGTGCATGGAAGAGGCTGGAATCCTTCAAGAGTTTGCACAATATGCTGCTAATGCCGGCCTCACCGACTTCATCACAGCTGAATGTGAATAGTATCACCTCCTCACAAATTCCTTTGTGCAAAGTTTTACTTTCCTTCCTAGGAATAACCCCCCTGAAGTGCAGTTTAATTTATATGCTAAACCCCGTCAGATACCACTTACTGAATTTTGTGAAATATGCTTGCTTTCTTCTGATGGTAGTCTGGCAGAGCCTAGGCCCGCAGAGTTTGAAAGCTTCTATCGTACTCTGACAGTGGGTGATGAGAGAGGGGTGTCGAGTATCACTGCCGCTGGCTTGCATTTTCCTGATGTTCATTATTTTGCTCTTTTTATTACAAAATGCTTACTTGCTAGAGAGAAGGTAGATGCACTCTGTTCACCAGACCTTGCTGTTTTGCGTCGTGCACTAGAGGGCGACAACACTTATATCTTGGGAGCTATTGTGGCACGTCGCCTCCACATTAATAAGTCCAAGGGTAAAATTCATGGAGGCATTTACGCCACTCGTTTGGCGGCTCGCTTTAATGTTCAGATTCGCCTGCATGATTATCCTTTGCCCAAGGTTTACCTAGATCACGCGGCTATGAATCACCACCAGTTTACTGCTATCGATTATCCTAACATTCCTATTCCTTATAACCTGGTTTTTAGTGTGAGAACTCGTGATATTATTCCACTGCCTGCACCTGCTTTGTTTGATCCTATTGCCAGGGGTGGATACAGGATTATGCATGCGGATATTACCGCCTACCGGAACAACCAGGCTGCAGCAGAGGAGGAGCCTCAGCAGTGGGATCCGTGGGTGCCTGCTCCTCAGCACCCCAACTATCATCTAGGCTATTGACTGATTACCAAGTTAGGCCAAAAGCCTAAGCTTGGGGGAGTACGTGTTTCTCACCGACTTTACATTCATGTTCACACATTTCAATTGTCGGTGTTCACACTTTTTCATTGTATTATCCATGCTTCAATTTATTTTCTCGCTTTCTTCTTGTGTGTTTGAAAAACTTTGAGAAAATCCAAAAATATTTCCAGCTTCTTTTTGCTTTTTCTTCCTAGAGTAGTTAGCTGTAGCACTAAAAAGAAAACCCAAAAGATTTCCTTGTTCTTCTTTTGCTTGTTGGGAGCTTTCCCATGTAAATATTTTTTCTTGATTTTGCTTTTCCCTTTTTATTTGCTTCTTTCGAATAAAACAAAAAAAAACTCAAAAAATATTTCAGTGTGTTTCTCTGAATTTCTTTTCTTTCTTTAAAGTCGTACCAAGGAGAAGACCACGATGAAAATGTTGAGTGGCTCTCATATGCATAATTGTTGATTTAACAAAGAGCCCATTTTACCTTGTGTTCTCCTGTTGAATAAATGTTTGCAGATTCCAGCTTAGTCCATGGCACTCTTGCACTATTATTATTTTCATATCATTCGGTCATGCAAGTGAAAGGCAATAATGACGATATTCGATGAACTGGCCGTGGCAGAGAGAAACGGGTATGAACTCGACTTGTTCTGTTTTTGTAAATATGTTTAACCTAGTATCCATGATTCAGCCCATTATGATTAAACATGTTTGCAATGACAATTAGATATTATAGTTTCTCATGCCATGCATAAGTAGCTAGGAGTGGATAATGATTTATCTTGGATATCAACATTGTGTTAAAATGATTGTGATGAAGTATGATGATATGGTATCCTCCTCTGAATGTTTGAGTGGCTTGACTTGGCACATGTTCATGCATGTAGTTGAATCAAAACCAACATAGCCTCTATGATATTTATGTTCATGGTGTTGATATCCTACTCATGCTAGTGTCCAATGTTACTTATGCATAATGCATGTTCATGACCGTTGTTGCTCTCTAGCTGGCCGCTTCTCAACCTATTTGCTAGCCTTCACCTGTACTAAGTGGGAATTCAACTTGTACATCCAAAACCTGAAACCCAAGTTATTCCAGATGAGTCCACCATACCTACCTATATGCGGTATTACCCTGCCGTCCTAAGTAAATTTGCATGTGCCACCTCTAAAAACTTCAAATAAATATCCTTTTTGTGTGCCTGGATCGTTCATGGAACGACAGGAGGTAGTCGGTATCTTCCATGCTAAGCGAGTTATTCTCAGGTCGAGTGTTTATTCACTCGCCATCGCACGAGAAAAGGGCGGTAATAGGGATTCCCAGTCCCGAACTAAAAAATACAAATAATTAAACAAAACTCCCCCGGGACTGTTGTTGGTATGGACGGCACCCGTTGTTTCGGACAAGCCGTGGAGTGTGATTGATGGTGGAGGGGGAGTAAACCTTTACTTCTAGCACTCTTAGCATGGAAGATGTTGATAGCTGATGGTCGTGAAGTAAATGAGAACTGTGCATGTCTCAAAATATCATTTACCTCTGTTTTAAAAAACTTGAGCTCTGGCACCTCTGCAAATCACTGCTTCCCTCTGCGAAGGGACTATCTATTTACTTTCATGTTGTGTCATCACCTTCTTAAATAAGCGCCAGAACCTGAGAGCACTGCTGTCATGCTTATGCATTGTGTGTAGCTAATGTTGGGTGCATCATGACTGGATCTTTTCTACCATGAATTACAATGTTTAGTCGCTGCTTGAACTTTGGAGGTGCTCTGCATTTATATTTTGCGGTCTCAGAAAGGGCTAGCGAGATACCACTATTGTCATATTATATCATGGTTGTTTTGATAACGTGTTGCCATTTGAGATATCTTATTATTGCTCGCTAGCTGATTATGTCATTGATATGAGTTAATATAATTTTTAAGAGTTATTGTGAACATGGTTAGTTATAATTTTGGCTGAAAACCTGGGTGCTGTTTAAGCTTATTTATGCAAACAAGAGCAAAAGAGTTCGTAAAAGTTTTTCTTTTTCACTTTCAGTTTATCAACTGAATTGCTTGAGGACAAGCAAAGGTTTAAGCTGGGGGAGTTAATACATCTCCAACGTATCTACTTTTCCTAACGCTTTTCCTCTTGTTTTGGACTCTAATTTGCATGATTTGAATGAAACTAACCCCAGACTGACGCTGTTTTCAGCAGAACTACCATGCTGTTGTTTTTGTGCAGAAATAAAAGTTCTCGGAATGGAACGAAACTTTGCGAGGAATTTTTATACAAAATAAGAGAATTTCTGGAGCCAAGAGCCACCTAAGGGGGCACCTGGGTGGGCACAACCCACCAGGGCGTGCCTGCCCCCCCCAGGCGCGCCCAGGTGGGTTGTCCCCACCTGGTGGCCCCGCAGACCCTGAAACCAATGCTATAAAATCCTATTTTTCCAGAAAAAATCAGGGGAAAAGAATTATCGCATTTCACGAGACGGAGCCGCCACCATCTCATGTTCTTCATCGAGAGGCCAGATCTGGAGTCCGTTTGGGGCTCCGGAGAGGGGGATCTTTGATCTTCGTCATCACCAACCCTTCTCCATCGCCAATTCCATGATGCTCCCCACCGGGAGTCAGTAATTCCTTCGTAGGCTCGCTGGTCAGTGAGGAGTTGGATGAGATTCATCATGTAATCGAGTTAGTTTTGTTAGGGCTTGATCCCTAGTATCCATTATGTTCTGAGATTGATGTTGCTATGACTTTGCCATGCTTAATGCTTGTCACTTTGGGCCCGGGTGCCATGATTTCAGATCTGAACCGTTTATGTTATCACCATTATATCTATGTTCTAGATTCGATCTTGCAAGTTATACTCACCTACTACGTGTTATGATCCGGCAACCCCGGAGTGACAATAGTCGGGACCACTCCCGGTGATGACCGTAGTTTGAGGAGTTCATGTATTCATCGTGTGTTAATGCTTTGTTCCGGTTCTCTATTAAAAGGAGGCCTTAATATCCCTTAGTTTCCCATATGGACCCCGCTGCCACGGGAGGGTAGGACAAAAGATGTCATGCAAGTTCTTTCCATTAGCACTTATGACTATTTACGGAATACATGCCTACATTATATTTATGAACTGGAGCTAGTGCCTTATCGCCCTAGGTTATAACTGTCTCACGATGAATATCATCCAACAAATTACCGATCCAATGCCTACGAATTAATCTTATATTGTTTCTGCTAAGTTACTACTGTTGTCACTGTTGCACTTGCTACAATATCACTGCTATCATTGTTACCGTTACTATTGCTGCTACTACTATTATCAAAACTATCATACTACTTTGCTATTGATCACTTTGCTGCAGATAATTAATCTCCAGGTGTGGTTGAATTGACAACTCAACTGCTAATACTTACAAATATTCTTTGGCTCGCCTTGTGTCGAATCTATAAATTTGGGTTGAATACGCTACCCTCAAAAACTGTTGCGATCCCCTATACTTGTAGGTTATCAATGAACCATGGAGAAGTTGGAATACAGTAGATATAACACCAATATAAATTTAGAATGAGTTCATAATAGTATCTTAAGTGGTGATTTATTTTATTATACTAATGAATCTTACGAGTTTTCTGTTGACTTTTGTGTTGTGAAGTTTTCAAGTTTTGGGTAAAGATTTGATGGACAACGGAATAAGGAGTGGCAAGAGCCTAAGTTTGGGGATGCCCAAGGCACCCCAAGGTAATATTCCAGGACAACCAAGCATCAAAGCTCGGGGATGCCCCGGATGGCATCCCCTCTTTTGTCTTCAATCCATCGGTAAAATTTACTTGAGGCTATATTTTTATTCACCACATGATATGTGTTTTGCTTGGAGCGTCTTGTATGATATGAGTCTTTGTTTTTTAGTTTTCCACAATCAACCTTGCTATACACACCTTTTGAGAGGGACACACATTAATCGTAAATTTATTAGAATACTCTTTGTGATTCACTTATATCTTTTCAGCTAGGCAGTTTGCTCTAGTGCTTCACTTATATCTTTTTAAAGCATGGCGGTGGCTTTATTTTATAAAAATTGATGAACTCGCATGCTTCACTTATATTATTTTGAGAGTCTTAAACAGCATGGTAATGTGCTTAGGTTATGAATTTAGTCCTAATATGATGGGCATCCAAGAGGGATATAATAAAAACTTTCATATAAAGATCATTGAACATATGAGAAGTTTGATTCCTTACATTTGTTTTGAGATATAAAGAAGGTGATATTAGAGTCATTCTAGTGAGTAATTTTGGATTGGTAGAAATACTTGTGTTAAAGTTTGTGACTCCCGAAGCATGCACGTATGGTGAACTGTTATGTGATGAAGTCGGAGCATGATTTATTTTTTGATTGTCTTCCTTATGGGTGGCGGTCGGGGATGAGCGATGGTCTTTTCCTACCAATCTATCCCCCTAGGAGCATGCATGTAGTACTTGTTTCGATGGCTAATAAATTTTGCAATAAGTATGTGAGTTCTTTATGACTAATGTTGAGTCCATGGATTATACGCACTCTCACCCTTCCACCATTGCTAGCCTCTCTAGTACCGCGCAACTTTCGCTGGCGCATTAAACCCACCATATACCCTTCCTCAAAACAGCCACCATACCTATATATTATGGCATTTCCATAGCCATTCCGAGATATATTGCCATGCAACTTCCACCATTCCGTTTATTATGACACATACCATCATTATCATATTGCTTTGCATGATCATGTAGTTGGCATAGTATTTGTGGGAAAGCCACCGTTCATATTTTTTATACATGCCACTCTTGATCATAGCACATCCCGGTACACCGCCGGAGGCATTCATATAGAGTCATATCTTGTTCTAGTATCGAGTTGTAATTCTTGAGTTGTAAAGTAAATAAAAGTGTGATGATCATCATTATTAGAGCATTGTCCCATGTGAGGAAAAGGATGATGGAGACTATGATTCCCTCACAAGTTGGGATGAGGATCCGGATAAAAATTAAATAAAAAAAGAGGCCAAAGAGCCCAAACAAAAAAAGAGGCCAAAGTGCCCAAAATAAAAAATGAGAGAAAAAGAGAGAAGGGGCAATGCTACTATCCTTTTTCCACACTTGAGCTTCAAAGTAGCACCATGTTCTTCATGATAGAGAGTCTCCTATGTTGTCACTTTCATATATTACCAGTGGGAATTTTTCGTTATAGAACTTGGCTTGTATATTTCAATGATGGGCTTCCTCAAATTTGCCCTAGGTCTTCATGACCAAGCAAGTTGAATGCACACCCACTTAGTTTTCTTTTTGAGCTTTCATACACTTATAGCTCTAGTGTATCCGTTGCATGGCAATCCCTACTCACTTGCATCGGGATCATTTGATGGGCATCTCTTGTGACGCCCCCGGCTCAATCATGCACTAATCATACACGCAAATGCACATGATCAAGCCTAAGGACTCACTTGAAGATATCACAACACAAATCTAGACTCAAATTAAAATAATACAAGCTTTATATTACAAGCCAGGGGCCTCGAGGGCTCGAATACATAAGCTCGCATTCAAGCGTCAGCGGAAGCTTCAGATATCTGAGTACAGATATAAAAGAAAACACAGATAGGCTCTTAGAAGGCGGGGCAAAAGAAAACACTATGATCAAAAGGCGCAGGTCTCCTGCCTGGGACCCTCCGAACCTACTCCTGGTTGTCGGCCAACTCGTAGTAGTATCCACCCTCGGGGTAGTAGTAGTTGTCGTCGACGGGGGCATCTGTCTCAGGGGCGCCGTCATCTGGTTGCATCAAACAGGTATGGGGAAAAAAGAGAAAGCAAAGCAACTGTGAGTACTCATCCGAAGTACTCAGCAAGCAAGGATCTACACTACATATGCAACATTATCAAAGGAAAGTTGTATATGTGGACTGGGCTGCAGAAATGCCAGAATAGAGGGAAGGCCTAGTCCTATCGAAGACTAGCATCTTCAGAGGTCTTGCAGCATTAGAAGAGTGTAGATTAGTACAGTATAAAGTAGTAGTAGCGTCATCAACCTCGTCCAGAGATCCTTCCTTGACTCCCTGCGAGAAAGCGATCCCAGAGCCCTAATGTCCAAGTATCAACCTCGGCTAGAGATCCTTTCTCGACTCCCAGCGAGAAAGCAATCCCAGAGCCATACAGTCATCAACCTCGCACAGAGATCCTTTCTCGACTCCCTGCGAGAAAGCAATCCCAGAGCCATACTATCCATTTCTCATCGCAAGTATCCAGTTCTAGTTGTATCGATCGGGATACAACTCCGAGCGTCCGTTACCGAGGATCCGGCTATGCATAGATTAGTTCTTCCCTGCAGGGGTGCACCAACTTACCCACCACGCTCGCTTAACTCCGGACGGACACACTTTCTGGGACATGCCCGGCCTCGGCTAAACGACACACCGTAGCCCTACCTAGAGCTCAGCAGAGAGGTCCCCGCCGGTCTACATCCTAAGCGCTCAGGGGTCTTGGGCCGTCGCCCTGTGCACTCCGGGTCGTTGCGAGCAGGGTGGATACCAGCGCCAGCGGCACGATCCGACCCAGCCACAATGCTGAACTGGATGTTTGACAGAGCTGTCGGCTGATACCATGATGCAGAGTACCCATATTTATTCCCGTGTGATGGTTAGTGCTATCGGGCCAGAGGCCCACTGAGATCACATATCCAAATCGTTAGTGTAATGGTAGTGTGGTAATGAGCAGAGACTCATGATCGATGTGACCCTATCGCCCCGTCTCGAGGTCTTGCGGCAAGGGCTAAGAATGCCCGGCCACGCCTCTTAATTATCTCTCAGACACCCTCCAGGTCAACCCGTCTCCACATCACTCGCGGGTACCCCTCAGGGTCGACCCGCCTTTCCAAGTAACAGTTGTAAAGTCCAAGTATCCGTGTGTCCATAACATCAGGGAATCCGAGGTATCACCCTCGTTGGATTCCTACTCAATGTTTCCGTCAAGGTGAACTTAGGAGGAATCACCCTCGAGGTTCACACTTGAGGTGTTGCACAACGGTGTCGTTATCGGAAGTGGTGAAGGAGGAATCACCCTCGATGACCACGACCGAATAGCTACTCTATAGAGTTAACATCAGAAGTGCTAAACGAGGTATCACCCTCGGCACTCGATGGTAACGCTACAGTGTCGTACAACTAAGGGGGGTGATGTGCGGTGCTGGGACCTGGTCGTCGAGTCTTCTGATGATACAGCGGGGGCAACTGGGAAAATAGGTCACTGGGTCTCTAACCAGCCTATACTAAGCAGTTTAGGACAAGCAGGTAATTATCAAAAACAGGTTTTAAAATCAGGTCATGCATCAGAATAGGTAAAGTAGCAGCAACAGCAATTCTAATGCAAGCACAAGAGAGAAGAGAATAGGCAATATAGGTATGCTCAAGGGGGGTGCTTGCCTGGAAGCTCTGCGGCAAGAGAAGGGTCGTCAACAGTGTAGTCGAACTCCGGAGCTGCGTCGATCTCAGGGACTACGTCGGTGTCGGGGTCTACTGAGAGAGAAGAGGGGGAGGAAACAGATAAATACACAGCAAACATATGCAACACAGAGCATATTATGCTAACATGCAGTGCAGGGTTGCCTAAAGACATGTCTAAATCATTTTAGTTATTTTAGGATTAAAGTTGGATTTATTAACCGGTATGTATGCACTATTCATCTACCGGAAACGGGCAAAAAGTTGCGGGTTCACTTCCGTAGAGGGTCCCGACATGGAATCAGATGGCACGGTCGGATTCGTCTTGTTTTTATGATCAACTTTCATGTAGAAAGTTTTTCGATCCGAGCTACGGATTATTTTCTATGATTTTCTAAAGTTTTAATAATATTCTAAAATTTTTGGTTTTGTTTTAATTCGAGTTGACCAAGTCAAATTGATTGGTCAAAGGGGAGGTGGTGGCCCACATGTCACAAAGATATATCTAATCTAATAAATAAAAACTAACTTAATCAAATGGAGCCCATATGTCATAGTGTAGCAACTAACCTAACTAGTAGGATTAGTCCCTAATCTAATCTCAACAGGGCCGGCCAGAGGCATAGCCAGCCTCACGGCTATGCACATACATGCACCGCATAGGGGCACTCGGCCATGGCTACGGCCACAACCGAGGCCAGTGCAGGAGCGGCCAGCAGCAGCAAAAGGCAGCAGCGGCTGTGGCTATGAGCAGCAGCAGCAAATAGCAGTAGCAGACTAGTAGGGAGCAGCAGAACAATAGCAAGAGCAGCAGCGTAGGAGAGCAGTAGCAGTAGCAGCGCAAGGAAAAGTAGCAGCAGGCGCCGGAGCAGCGGACGGCAGCGGCAGCAACGCGCGGGGGAAGGCGCCCAAGGGGCGGCTAGGAGCAGCGGGCGGCGCGAGCGCGGCCAGGGCGCGGCAAGCGCACATGGGGCGCGGCAAGGGAGTGCCCCCGGGGCGGCCATGACTCGACGGAGCGCGGCGAGCATGCACGCACAGAAAACTTCAGGTGCGGCAGTGACGGCGGCATACGACGACTAAATTGAGGGAGGATAAGGGGGATAAGGGGGAGGAGCTCACCACGGAGCCGGGGACGTGGTCGGCGAGGCTGGGGGCAGTCCGGATGGTGCAGATCGACGGCAAGAAGGCGGTGGCCCGACGAAGAAGATGAAGACGATGTCGGTTACGCGGCTCCCCGGCTTGATGCGACACGCAGAACGGATGATGTCGACCGTGGTAGACTTCGTGGATGTACTCCCGAGCGACGATGACAACGGTGGCCACGGCAACGACGGTGATGAGCACGGTCACCGCACGAGTTCTCGAGTTTCAGATCGAGCAGAAGGGGATGGGGGAAGACGGGGGATCGAGGGGGAGACGGATGTGGCGGTCTAGGGTTTCAGGGGTGCCCGCGGGGTCCGCTTGTAGGGGGGTTGGGGGGGCTGGATGGCCTCCACGCCTCCAGGCGCGGCCATGGATGGCTGCCACGCCTCCCCTACCTCCTGTAGCGTGGTTGAAGGAGAGGGGAGGTGGGCTGGGCCGGCTTCTTTGCTAGATGGGCCACAGTGCCCAGCAGTTTAGGTCTCCCCCCGACTTCTTTTTCTATTTTCTTTTATCTTTTCTGTTATCCAAATTAGCTACTGTTTTCTAAATAGTTTAGTGATCAAATGAATTTCGGTAGTTATGAAACTTTGCACAAAAAGGGGATGCAATACTCTAGGGTTGCACAAAAAGTTTAGAGGGCATTTGCAATTATTTGATTTTTGGTTTGAATTCAAATGTGTGGATACGTGCTGCTGGGTCAGTTTTAAATACTTTAGGGGCATTCTAACAACTCAAATAATGTTAGTTTCTACATGAATATTATATAGTGATTATTTGCCACCATACAAACATTTTTATTTGATAGTGTGAAGAAATAAAATTTGACTTGCATTTTGAATTTGATTTTGACTTGGGTTTGATCAAGTGACAAATAAGCTTGGCAAATCATGATGACATGGCATCATTAGAGAGGAGATCACTATAGTATGACACTGGGGGTGTTACAAATCTCCTCCACTACAAGAAATATCGTCCCGAGATTTAAGAGGTGGAGTAAGTGGGAAAGTTCTGGTTACGAAATTCTAACGGATCTTCTCGGTCTTGGTTGCTCTTCTCAAAGAGTTCAATCCATTACACTGATGTCTTCATTTCTTTGATTCAGGTCATCCCGATGAAGTTGTCATCCTTCCTTCGGGGTCTTCATCGTACTACGAATGCGATAGGAGGGGAAAACTTTGGAAGAACGCATCTCCACAAAGTTGGGCATCTAACGGTGAACTCAGGGAAAAAGACATGAATTATTTATCAGGTTGTAACTCAGGGAAATCATTGAGAGCAATATGCGACGGTACAAAAGTTTCAAATGAGTAGGCAATCATTCATTGCCCGAAGTAGAGCGTGAAGGGGGTGGGGTTCAGAGCAACGGAATAAGTATTGCGGCTGAAATTAGGATAGATCATCTCTGGGAAGGTGGCTCGTGATCTACATACGAAGCCAAGCGTGAGGAATAAATTTGGAAACAGGGGTGTACAGGAGAGTCTGGTTTCGATCCTGTGGAACTGTGCGTTATGGCCCACCATGTGGTTTAAAAGCAGAAAGTGCGATGACATCTTGCACGGACATGATAGCAAGGCATGTCAGAGGCTAGCCTGTCAGTCATGTTAGCAACAATCGTTGGTACCAAGGGCGAGGGAGGAAGAGAATCATTTTCCTGCTCGTTGAAACAAGGCGGACCAATAGGCAAAGTTCTCTACCATCTGTGGTTACCGGAATGTCATCAAAAAATAGTAACAGGGTCTCACTGACAAGGTTGTACATCGAGGTTTTTCATAAACAGGGAATTATCTTTGCTTAGAGCATATAGATTATCTGAGAGGTTAAACAGACCAATGGAAAGGAAAATGTGGTTAATTGGTTAATCAAACCAATGGAAAGGAAAATACCTGTGACGCCCCCGGCTCAATCGTGCACTAATCATACACGCAAATGCACACGATCAAGCCTAAGAACTCACTTGAAGATATCACAACACAACTCTAGACTCAAATTAAAATAATACAAGCTTTATATTACAAGCCAGGGGCCTCGAGGGCTTGAATACATAAGCTCGCATACAAGCGTCAGCGGAAGCATCAGATATCTGAGTACAGATATAAAAAAAACACAGATAGGCCCTTAGATGGCGGGGCAAAAGAAAACACTACGATCGAAAGGCGCAGGCCTCTTGCCTGGGACCCTTCAAACCTACTCCTGGTCATCGGCCAACTCATAGTAGTATCCACCCTCGGGGTAGTCTAGTAGTCGTCGACGGGGGCATCTGTCTCAGGGGCTCCGTCATCTGGTTGCATCAAACGGGTATGAAAAAAAGAGAGAAAGCAAAGCAACCGTGGGTACTCATCCGAAGTACTCAGCAAGCAAGGATCTACACTACATATGCAACATTATCAAAGGAAAGCTGTATATGTGGACTGGGCTGCAGAAATGCCAGAATAGAGGGAAGGACTAGTCCTATCGAAGACTAGCATCTTCAGAGGTCTTGCAGCATTAGAAGAGTGTAGATTAGTACAGTATAAAGTAGTAGTAGCGTCATCAACCTCGTCCAGAGATCCTTTCTCGACTCCCTGCGACAAAGCAATCCCAGAGCCATACTATCCATTTCTCATTGCAAGTATCCAGTTCTAGTTGTATCGATCGGGATACAACTCCTAGCGTCCGTTACCGAGGATCCGGCTATGCATAGATTAGTTCTTCCCTGCAGGGGTGCACCAACTTACCCACCACGCTCGCTTAACTCCGGCCAGACACACTTTCTGGGACATGCCCGGCCTCAGCCAAACGACACATCACAACCCTACCTAGAGCTCAGCAGAGAGGTCCCTGCCGGTCTAAATCCTAAGCGCTCAGGGGTCTTGGACCGTCGCCCTGTGCACTCCGGGTCGTTGCGAGCAGCGTGGATACCAGCGCCAACGGCACGATCCGACCCAGCCACAATGCTGAACTAGATGTTTGACAGAGCTGTCGGCTGATACCACGATGCAGAGTACCCATATTTATTCCCGCGTGATGGTTAGTGCTATCGGGCCAGAGGCCCACTCAGATCACTTATCCAAATCGTTAGTGTAATGGTAGTGCGGTAATGAGTAGAGACTCACGATCGATGTGACCCCGTCGCCCCGTCTCGAGGACTTGCGGCAAGGGCTAAGAATGCCCGGCCACGCCTCGTAATTATCTCTCGGGCACCCTCCAGGTCAACCCGTCTCCACATCACTCGTGGGTACCCCTCAGGGTCGACCCGCCTTTCCAAGTAACAGTTGTAAAGTCCAAGTATCCCTGTGTTCATAACATCAGGGAATCCGAGGTATCACCCTCATTGGATTCCTACTTGATGTATCCGTCAAGCTGAACTTAGGAGGAATCACCCTCGAGGTTCACACTTGAGGTGTTGCACGACGGCGTCGTTATCGGAAGTGGTGAAGGAGGAATCACCCTTGATGACCACGACCGAATAGCTACTCTACAGAGTTAACATCAGAAGTGCTAAACGAGGTATCACCCTCGACACTCGATGGTAACGCTGCAGTGTC
The DNA here is from genome assembly GCA_011799875.1 of Thinopyrum elongatum. Classification (NCBI taxonomy): domain Eukaryota; kingdom Viridiplantae; phylum Streptophyta; class Magnoliopsida; order Poales; family Poaceae; genus Thinopyrum; species Thinopyrum elongatum. Next base: position 73,699,270 of record CM022299.1, read on the forward strand.
GTACAACTAAGGGGGGTGATGTGCGGTGTTGGGACCTGGTCGTCGAGTCTTCCGATGATACAACGGGGGCAACTGGGAAAATGGGTCACTAGGGTCTCTAACCAGCCTATACTAAGCAGTTTAGGGCAAGCAGGTAATTATTAAAAACAGGTTTCAAAATCAGGTCATGCATCAGAATAGGTAAAGCAGTAGTAGCAGCAATTCTAATGGAAGCACAAGAGAGAAGAGAATAGGCGATATAGGTATGCTCAAGGGGGGGTACTTGCCTGGAAGCTCTGCGGCAAGAGAAGGGTCGTCAATAGTGTAGTCGAACTCCGGAGCTGCGTCGGTCTCAGGGATTACGTCGGTGTCGGGGTCTACTGAGAGAGAAGAGGGGGAGGAAACAGATAAATACACAGCAAACATATGCAACATAGAGCATATCATGCTAACGTGCAGCGCAGGGTTGCCTAATGACATATCTAAATCATTTTAGTTACTTTAGGATTAAAGTTGGATTTATTAACCGGTATGTATGCACTATTCATCTACCGGAAACGGGCAAAAAGTTGCGGGTTCACCTCCGTAGAGGGTCCCGACATGGAATCAGATGGCACGGTCGGATTCGTCTTGTTTTTCTGATCAACTTTCATGTAGAAAGTTTTTCGATCCGAGCTACGGATTATTTTCTATGATTTTCTAAAGTTTTAATAATATTCTCAAATTTCTGGTTTTGTTTTAATTCGAGTTGACCAAGTCAAATTGATTGGTCAAAGGGGAGGTGGTGGCCCACATGTCACAAAGATATATCTAATCGAATAAATAAAAACTAACTTAATCAAATGGAGCCCATATGTCATAGTGTAGCAACTAACCTAACTAGTAGGATTAGTCCCTAATCTAATCTGAACAGGGCCGGCCAGAGGCATAGCCAGCCGCATGGCTACGCACATACATGCACCGCACAGGGGCACTCGGCCATGGCTACGGCCACAACCGAGGCCAGTGCAGGAGCGGCCAGCAGCAGCAAAAGGCAGCAGCGGCTGTGGCTATGAGCAGCAGCAGCAGCAAATAGCAGTAGCAGACTAGCAGGGAGCAGCAGCACAATAGCAAGAGCAGCAGCGTAGGAGAGCAGCAGCAGTAGCAGCGCAAGGAAAAGTAGCAGCAGGCGCCGGAGCAGCGGACGACAGCGGCAGCAACGCGCGGGGGAAGGCGCCCAAGGGGCGGCTAGGAGCAGCGGGCGGCGCGAGCGCAGCCAGGGCGCGGCAAGCGCATGTGGGGCGTGGCAAGGGAGTGCCCCCAGGGCGGCCATGACTCGACGGAGCACGGCGAGCGTGCACGCACAGAAAACTTCAGGCGCGGCAGTGACTGCGGCATATGGCGACTAAATCGAGGGGGGATAAGGGGGATAAGTGGGAGGAGCTCACCACGGTCTAGGGTTTCGGGGGTGCCCGCGGGGTCCGCTTGTAGGGGGTTGGGGGGCTGGATGGCCTCCACGCCTCCAGGCGCGGCCTTGGATGGCTGCCACGCCTCCCCTGCCTCCTGTAGCGTGGTTGAAGGAGAGGGGAGGTGGGCTAGGCCGGCTTCTTTGCTAGATGGGCCACAGTGCCCAGCAGTTTAGGTCTCCCCCCGACTTCTTTTTCTATTTTCTTTTATCTTTTCTGTTATCCAAATTAGCTACTATTTTCTAAATAGTTTAGTGATCAAATGAATTTCGTTAGTTATGAAACTTTGCACAAAAAGGGGATGCAATACTCTAGGGTTGCACAAAAAGTTTAGAGGGCATTTGCATTATTTGATTTTTGGTTTGAATTCAAATGTGTGGATACGTGCTGCTGGGTCAGTTTTAAATACTTTAGCGGCATTCTAACAACTCAAAAAATGTTAGTTTCTACATGAATATTATATAGTGATTATTTGCCACCATACAAACATTTTTGTTTGATAGTGTGAAGAAATAAAATTTGACTTGAATTTTGAATTTGATTTTGACTTGGGTTTGATCAAGTGACAAATAAGCTTGGCAAATCATGATGACATGGCATCATTAGAGAGGAGATCATTGTAGTATGACACTGGGGGTGTTACAGCTCCATAGCCTATTAATTTTCCTAGTTGATGTGAGACTTTCTACTTCTTTTTGTCTTCTCCACAACCACCATATTCTATTCCACTTATAGTGCTATATCCATGGCTCACGCTCATGTATTGCGTGAAAGTTGAAAAGTTTGAGAACATCAAAAGTATGAAAAATTGCTTGGCTTGTCATCGGGGTTGTGCATGATGAAATACTTTGTGTGATGAAGATGGAGCATAGCCATACTATATGATTTTGTAGGGATAACTTTCTTTTGCCATGTTATTTTGAGAAGACATGATTGCTTTATTAGTATGCTGGAAGTATTATTGCTTTTATGTCAATATTAAACTTTTTTTTTGAATCTTATGTATCTGAATATTCATGCCACAATAAAGAAGATTGCATTGATAAATATGCTAGGTAGCATTCCCCATCAAAATTCTGTTTTTATCATTTACCTACTCGAGGATGAGCAGGAATTAAGCTTGGGGATGCTTGATACGTCTCCAACATATTTATAATTTTTGATTGTTCCATGCTATTATATTATCTGTTTTGGATGTTTTATATGCATTAATATGCTATTTTATATTATTTTTGGGACTAACCTATTAACCTAGAGCCCAGTGCCAGTTTCTGTTTTTTCCTTGTTTTTGAGTTTTACAGAAAAAGAATATCAAACGGAGTCCAAACAGAATAAAACTTTTGCGATGATTTTTTATGGACCAAAAGAGACCCCCCGAAGCACCGGAGGTGGGCCAGGAGGTGACTGAGGAGGCCACAAGCCTAGGGGCGCCCCCCCTAGGGCGCGCCTCCCGAGCTTGTGGGCCCCTCGGACACCCCCTTGATGTGTTTCCAACGCCAAAAATTCTTATAAATATAGAAACCTCCGAAAAGAACCCTAGATGGGAAGTTCCGCCGCCGCAAGCCTCTGTAGCCACGAAAAACCAATCGAGACCCTGTTCCGGCACACTGCCGGAGGGGTAAATCATCACCGGAGGCCATATTCGTCATCCTGGCGGTCTCCATGATGAGGAGGGAGTAGTTCACCCTCGGGGCTGAGGGTATGTACTATTCATAATTCCATACTCAGGATCATCACCATAAATATCCTCATATAAAAAACGTATCTCATCTTTAATGGGTTCCCTAGACATTTCCTCCATCCACTCATCATTAAATCCTACATAAATTCCCTTAGTTACCCAGTCAATTTTATCATAAGTATCAAGGTAAAGGGCTTGAGTAATTTCTGCGTAGGGAACTCTTCTCCTAAGATTGTCACTGTAAGAATGCTAATCTCTAGATTCTAGACTACGCAAGGTTTCTTTGTCATGGAGAATTTCTTCAACTGGAGGATGCTCAATATTTTATTATAGAAAACAAAAATTTCGCTAGCTTCTTTTATTATGAAGTCAAATTCTCGCATAAGAATGACAGTTGCAATCTTTTTAGCCTTAGGATGGAGTATATTGGGAAGTTCATAAAATATCTTTTGTAAAGCGGGATGAATATGCACAAATTTTCTCTCTAGTTTAATGGCAAGCAAAGCAATAGCATCCGCATAGCAATTAGTGTCAAGAAGACTAGATCCCTTATTAATTGGCATAACTCACGTACAATCAAAGAATTCTTGAATAACACTTTTCCCAATAATATTACCATCCCCCACATGAAAAGTTTTTGCCTTAAGATTAGAGGGAGTTTCAGTTTCACAATCTGAAGCATAAGATCCAAATTTTTCCACAAGATTTGTATTAGCAAGATCCTCAAAATTTTCAACGATAACCTCCCCAGATCCACACATGGTAGCAAAGCAAGCGATCTAGCACACAAGCAAACGAAAAGCAAACGCAAAGATGAACGAAAGAAGGGCGAATAAAAAGGCAAATATTTTTGTGTTTTTTGAAAACGTTTTAGAAATGGGTGAGAGGAAAATGAGAAGCAAATGGCAAATAATGTAATGCAAGAGATGAGAGTTTATGATGGGTACTTGGTAGGCTTGATGTAGAACCTCCCCGGCAATGGCTCCAAAATTCTTCCTGCTACTTCTTGCGCTTGCGTTGATTTTTCCCTTGAAGAGGAAAGGGTCATGCAGCAAAGTAGAGATAACTATTTCCCTCAGTTAAGAACCAAGGTATCAATCCAGTAGGAGGCACAAGCAAGTCTCCAATATATGCACCTGCACAAACTAACAAACACTTGCACACAATGCGAAAAAGGGGTTGTCAATCCCTTCACGGTCACGAACAAGAGTGAGATCTAATAGAAATAGGTATAAAAGATAAACAAAATAGCAAACTAAAGTAAATATAAATAAATTGCAGCAAGGTATTTTTGGGTTTTTTGGTTTATAGATCTGAAAATATATGATGGAAAATAGACCCGGGGGCCATAGGTTTCACTAGAGGCTTCTCTCTTGAAAGAAAACATACGGTGGGTAAACAAATTACTGTTGAGCAATTGAGAGAAAAGCGCAAAGTTATGACGATATCTAAGGCAATGATCATGCATATAGGCATCACGTCCATGACAAGTAGACCAAAACGATTCTGCATCTACTACTATTACTCCACACATCGACCGACTCCTGCCTGCATCTAGAGTATTAAGTTCATAAGAACAGAGCAACGCTTTAAGTAAGATGACATGATGTAGAGGGATAAACTGAAGAGATATGACATAAACCCCATCTTTTTATCCTTGATGGCAACAATACAATACGTGCCTCGCTACCCCTTCTGTCACTGGGTGAGGACACCGCAAGATTGAACCCAAAACTAAGCACCTCTCCCATTGCAAGAAAAACCAATCTAGTTGGCCAAACCAAACCGATAGTTCAAAGAGAAATACAAAGATATCTTAATCATGCATAAAAGAGTTCAGAGAAGACTCAAATAATATCCATAGATAATCTGATCATAAATCCACAATTCATCGGATCTCAACAAACGCACCGCAAAAGAAGATTACATCGGATAGAACTCCAAGAACATCGAGGAGAACATTGTATTGAAGATCAAAGAGAGAGAAGAAGCCATCTAGCTACTAGCTATGTACCCGTAGGTCTGTGGTAAACTACTCACGCTTCATCGGAAGGGCAGCAAGGTTGATGTAGAGTCCCTCCATGATCGAATCCCCCTCCAGCAGAGTGCCGGAAAAGGCCCCAAGATGGGATCTCACGAGAACATAAGCTTGTTGTGGTGGAAAAGTATTTTGGTGGGCGCTTCTGATGTTGGGGGAATATTTGAGGATTTATAGTGCCAAGATTAGGGTTGGAGGAGCTATGAGGGACCCACAAGCCAGGGTGCCCCCCCCTAGGGTGTGCCTCCATGGCTTGTGGACTCCTCATGCGTCTTCTGATCCCCTCCCAAGTCTTCTGGGTGTCTTCTGGTACAAGAAAAGTCATCGTAAAGTTTCATTCCGTTTGGACTCCGTTGGATATTCCTTTTCTGTAGAAGTCAAAAACAAGGAAAAACATAAACTGACACTGGGCTCTAGGTTAATAAGTTAGTCCCAAAAATAATATAAAATAGCATATTAATGCATATAAAACATCCAAAACAGATAATATAATAGCATGGAACAATAAAAAATTATAGATACGTTGGAGACGTATGATGAGCCTCTACTAGACTAGCTCGTTGATCATAGATGGTTAAGGTTTCCTAACCATAGACATGAGTTGTCATTTGATGACGGGATCACATCATTAGGAGAATGATGTGATGGACAAGACCCAACCGTTAGCATAGCATATGATCATTCAGTTTATTACTACTGCTTTCTTAATGCCAAATACATGTTTCTTCGACCATGAGATCATGCAACTCTCGGATACCAGAGGAATACCTTGTGTGCTATCAAACATCACAACATAACTGGGTGATCATAAAGATGCTCTACACGTATCTCCGAAGGTGTCTATTGAGTTGGCATGGATCGAGACTGGGATTTGTCACTCCGTATGACGGAGAGGTATCTCTAGGCCCTCTCGATAATACAGCATCACAAGAAGCTTGCAAGCAAAGTGACTAAGGAGTTAGTTACAAGATGATGTATTACGGAATGAGTAAAGAGACTTACCAGTAACGAGATTGAACTAGGTATGGAGATGCCAACGATCGAATCTCGGGCAAGTAACATACCGGCGGACAAAGGGAACTACGTATGTTGTCATAAAGGTTCGACCGATAAAGATCTTCGTAGAATATGTAGGAACCAATATGGGCATCCAGGTCCTGCTATTGGTTATTGACCGGAGAAGCATCTCGGTCATGTCTCATCATTCTCGAACCCATAGGGTCCTGATACGTCTCCAACGTATCTATAATTTTTTATTGTTCCATGATGTTATATTATCATTCTTGGATGTTTTACAATCATTTTATATCATTTTTTGGTACTAACCTATTGACATAGTGCCCAGTGCGAGTTGCTGTTTTTTGCATGTTTTTTACATCGCAAGAAATCAATACCAAACGGAGTCCAAATGCAGCAAAACTTTTTGTGGATTTTTTTTGACCAGAAGACATCCAGTGGGCCGGAGAAGCACCTGGGGGGGGTGCTTTGAGGGGAGCACAACCCACCAGGGCGCGCCTGGAGGCCCAGGCGCGCCCAGGTGGGTTGTGCCCACCTCGGCCGCCTCCCGCACCGCCTCCTTGTTCTATAAATACCCCAATATTCCAGAAACCCTAGGGGAGTCGACGAAAATCAATTCCAGCCGCCGCAAGTTCCAGAAACACCAGATCCAATCTAGACACCATCTCGGAGGGGTTCATCATGTCCATTGGTGCCTCTCCGATGATGCGTGAGTAGTTCTTTGTAGACCTACGGGTCCGTAGTTAGTAGCTAGATGGCTTTCTCTCTCTCATTTGATTCTCAATACAATGGTCTCTTGGAGATCCATATGATGTAACTCTTTTTGCGGCGTGTTTGTTGGGATCCGATGAACTTTGAGTTTATGATCAGATCTATGTTTTTATCCATGAAAGTTATTTGAGTCTTCTTTGATCTCTTATATGCATGATTTCTTATAGCCTCGTATTTCTTCTCCGATATTTGGGTTTTGTTTGGCCAACTTGATCTATTTATCTTGCAATGGGAAGAGGTGCTTTGTAATGGGTTCGATCTTACGGTGCTTGATCCCAGTGACAGAAAGGGAAACGACACGTATGTATCGTTGCTATTAAGGATAACAAGATGGGGTCTATTTCTACATAAATAGATCTTGTCTACATCATGTCATCGTTCTTATTGCATTACTCCGTTTTTCCATGAACTTAATACACTAGATGCATGCTGGATAGCGGTCGATGTGTGGAGTAATAGTAGTAGATGCAGGCAGGAGTCGGTCTACTAATCTTGGACGTGATGCCTATATAATGATCATTGCTTGGATATCGTCATGAGTATTTGAAGTTCTATCAATTGCCCAACAGTAATTGTTTTCCCACCGTTTGCTATTTTTCTCGTAGCTATGCATCTCCATGGATAGATCTTGCGTGTGCGTAGAAATTTTTTGTTTTCCATGCAACGTTCCCCAATAGTGGTATCAGAGCCAGGTCTATGCGTAGATGATATGCATGAGTAGAACACAAAGGAGTTGTGGGCGGTGATGTTCATCCTGCTTACCCCCAACATCTTATTTTGATTCGGCGGTATTGTGGGATGAAGCGGCCCGGAACAACCTTACATGTCCACGTACATGAGACCGGTTCCACCGACTGATGCAACTTGTTTTGCATAAGGTGGCTGGCGGGTGTCTGTTTCTCTCACTTTAGTTGAATCGAATTTGACTACGGCCGGTCCTTGCAGAAGGTTAAAACAGCAAACTTGATAATCACCGCTGTGGTTTTGCGTAGATAAGAACGGTTCTTGCTAGTTACCCATAGCAGCCACGTAAAACTTGCAACAACAAAGTACAAGACGTCTAACTTGTTTTTGTAGAGTATGTTGTGATGTGATATGGTCAAGACGTGATGTGATATACGTTGTTGTATGAGATGATCATGTTTTGTAATATCGACAACCGGCATGAGCCTTAGGGTTGTCTTTTATTGTATGGCCTGCATGTCAATCATTAAGCGCCAGGTAATTTCTTTACTTTATCGCTATGTGTTAGCAATAGTTGTAGAAGCAATAGTTGGCGAGACAGCCCTGACGCAACAATGGAGATCAAGGTGTCGCGCCAGTGACGATGGAGATCATGACGTTGCTTTGGAGATGGAGATCAAAAGCGCAAGATGATGATGGCCATATCATGTCACATATTTTGATTGCATGTGATGTTTATCCTTTATGCATCTTATTTTGCTTAGAACGGCGGTAGCATTATAAGATGATCCCTTCACTTAATTTCAAGATAAAAGTGTTCTCCCAGAGTATGCACTGTTGCTAAAGTTCATCGTTTCGAAGCACCTCGTGATGATTGGGTGTGATAGACTCAATGTTCACATACAACGGGTGTAAGCCAGTGTTGCACAAGCAGAATACTTGGGTTAAACTTGACGAGCCTAGCATGTACATACATGGTCTCGGAACACTGGAGACCGAAAGGTTGAACGTGAGTCATATAGTAGATATGATCAACATAGAGATGTTCACCATTGAAGACTACCCCCATCTCACGTGATGATCGGACATGGGTTAGTTGATTTGGATCATGTATCACTTAGACAACTTGAGGGATGTTGATTTAAGTGGGAGTTCATTAGTAATTTGATTATTTGCACTAAAATTTATCATGAACTTAGTCTTAATAGTTTTTGCATATCTATGTTGTAGATCAATGGCCCGTGCTACCGTTCCCTTGAATTTTAATGCGTTCCTAGAGAAAGCTAAGTTGAAAGATGATGGTAGCAACTACATGGACTGGGTTCGTAACTTGAGGATTATCCTCATTGCTGCACAGAAGAATTATGTCCTTGATGCACCGCTAGGTGACCCGCCCGCTCCCGCTAATCTAGACATTGTGAACGCCTAGCAAACGCGGACTGATGACTACTCGATAGTTCAGTGTGCCATGCTTTACGGCTTAGAACCGAGGCTCCAAAAGCGTTTTGAGCACCACGGAGCATATGATATGTTCCAAGAGCTGAAATTGATATTTCAAGCTAATGCCGGGGTTGAGAGATATGAAGTCTCCAACAAGTTCTTTAGCTGTAAAATGGAGGAGAACAGTTCTGTTAGTGAACACATACTCAGAATGTCTGGGTACCACAACCACTTGACTCAGCTGGGAATTGAGCTCCCAGATGAGTGTGTTATTGATAGAGTCCTTCAATCACTGCCACCAAGCTATAAAGGCTTGATGATGAACTATAATATGCAAGGAATGACTAAAACGACTTCCGAGCTCTTCGCGATGCTGAAATCGGCGGAGGTAGAAATCAAGAAAGAGCATCAAGTGTTGATGGTTATTAAAACCACCAGTTTCAAGAAAAAGGGCAAGGGAAAGAAATGTAACTTCAAGAAGAATGGCAAGGAAGTTGCCGCTCTTGTGAAGAAGCCCAATGTTGTTCATCAGGGGCTCAGTGGACGCCGGCCATTCGTTCACGCCTTGGATCTCCACGCGTCGGCCATCCCTGCCACCGTCGGTGAGTACAAGGCCCCACATCGACCCCAGGCGGAACCCTAGCCCCTCTCATCCCCCCTGGCCTCTCCACCTCTTCTCCGCCCGCAACCGAGCCATCGTCGCCAAGCCTGCCATCACCTGCGCGCTCTCCGTCCTCCCCGGCGCCTAAGAGCATGTTCGTTTGCTTCCCCGCCATCGACCACGTCGTCTACTACCACCAGATCGAGCCGAGCTCCACTGGCTCGCCATATCCGTTGCCGCTTTCCTCCTTTGTCCACCGGAACTGACCGCCGTCGATTCACCGCCCCCTGCAGGTCCTAAACTGTCAACGAGCTTTCCTTACGCTCCTCGGTGAGCACCTCTTCACTTCCCCCCATGTTTTCCCCTCGAATTTCTACTGCTGCGCCTGAAGCAGCCCGGCTCCGTCGCTGATTGCTTGTATCCGCGTTGGTATTTCCTCAAAGAGGAAGGGATGATGCAGTACAACTACGGTAGGTATTTCCCTCAGTTATGAAACCAAGGTTATCGAACCAGTAGGAAAACCAAGCAACACTATGTAAACAGTACCTGCACACAAAGAACAAAACCTCGCAACCCAACGCAAAAGAGGGGTTGTCAATCCCTCCTCGGTAAAAAGATAGATTAAATAGTATGAGTTTGGATAATTGGATATGAATAAAACACGAAATAAAAGATGCAAAAAAAAGTGCATCAAGGTATTTTTGGATTAATAGATCTGAAATAAATGCGAAGAAAAATAGATCAGAAAGCAATATGGTAAAAGATAGACCCGGGGGCCGTAGATTTCACTAGTGGCTTCTCTCGACAAAATAGCATACGGTGGGTAAACTAATTACTGTTGGGCAATTGATAGAAGATCAACTAATCATGATGATATCCAAGGCAATGATCATTATATAGGCATCACGTCCAAGATAAGTAGACCGAAATGATTCTGCATCTACTACTATTACTCCACACATCGACCGCTATCCAGCATGCATCTAGTGTATTATGTTCATGGAGAAATGGAGTAATGCAATAAGAACGGTGACATGATGTAGACAAGATCTATTCATGTAGGAATAGACCCCATCTTGTTATCCTTAATAGCAACGATACATACGTGCCTCGCTACCCCTTCTGTCACTGGGTGAGGACACCGTAAGATCGAACCCATCACAAAGCACCTCTTCCCATGGCAAGAAAAATCGATCTAGTAACCTAACTAAACCAAAGATTTGAAGAAGAAATACGAGGCTATAAGTAATCATGCATATAAGATATCAAAAGAAGACTCAAATAATATTCATGGATAGAAACTGATCATAAACTCGATCTTCATCGGATCCCAACAAACACACCGCAAAAAGTCATTACATGAAATAGATCTCCAAGAGACCATTGTACTGAGAATCAAAAGAGAGAGAGCAAGCCATCTAGCTACTATCTACGGACCCGTAGGTCTATGGTGGACTACTCATGCATCATCGGAGAGGCACCAATGAGGATGATGAACCCCTCCGTGATGGTGTAGATTGGATCTCATGGTTCTCGAACTTGCGGCGGCTGGAATTGTGTTTCGACTGCTCCCCTAGGGTTTCTGGAATTTTTGAGGATTTATAGAGCGAAGAGGCGGTGGAGGAGATCCCCGTGGGCCCCACAACCCACCAGGGCATGCTCTAGTGTCTTGTGGGCCCCACGGGCCTCCCCCCGGGTGCTTCCTTGACTCCCAAGTTGTCTTCTAGTCCAAAAAAATCACCAAAAAAATTCGCTGCGTTTGGACTCCGTTTGGTACTGATATTCTGCGAAGTAAAAAACAAGCAAAAAATAGCAACTGGCACTAGGCACTATGTCAATAGGTTAGTCGCAAAAAATGATATAAAGTTGCTATAATATGATTGTAAAACATCCAAGAATGATAATATAACAACATGGAACAATAAAAAATTATAGATATGTTGGAGACGTATCAGCATCCCCAAGCTTAATTCCTGCTCGTCCTCGAGTAGGTAAATGATAAAAACAGATTTTTTGATGTGGAATGTTGCCTAACATGTTCATCACATATTCTTTTCTTTTGTAGCATGGACATTTGGACTTTTAGATGATTGAAAGAAATAGTCTAGTTTTGACATGAAGACTTCAATACTCAAGCATATCAACAAGCAACCATGTCTTTCAAAATATCAACACTAAAGAAAGTTATCCCTAGCCCATCATGCTCAATCACTGATCCATTCATGAAACACACTCGAATATTAGCTACATCCAATGCTCAAGTACGATCATAGTGCCCCTTAGTTGGTGCTTTATTAAAGAAGATGGAGACTCAAATGAAATAAAAATTGCATAAAGTAAATAGATAGGCCCTTCACAGAGGGAAGTAGGGATTTGTAGAGGTGCCAGAGCTCAAAGCAAAAACTGAGAGATAAAACATTTTGAGAGGCATGCTTTTCCCGTCAACGAAAACGACCAAGTAGTTCCCAACACTTTCCATGCTAGATAAATCATAGGCGGTTCCCAAACATAAAATAAAGTTTATTCCTTTTTCCACCTTTCTTTCACACTCCACGGCTATCCATATCCACGGGTACCGTCCATACCAACACTTTCCAAGGAATTTATTATTTGACAACATAAAGTAAATTCATTTTTTATTTCAGGATTGGGCATCCCTATTACTGCCATACTCTCGTGCAATGACAAGTGAATAAACACTCATCTTGAGAATAACACATCTAGCATGGAAAATATTGGCCACCCGCTGCCGCTTCATGAGCGGTACGGGCACACAAAAAGGAAATTCATTTTGAAAATTAGAGTTAGCACATACAAATCTGCTTAGAACGACACGGAAATACCGCATATAGGTAGGTATGGTGGACTCATATGGCAAAACTGGGTATAAGGATTTTGGATGCACAAGTAGTATTTCTACTTAGTACAAGTGGAGGCTAGCAAAAAGATTGAGAAGCAACCGACCAAGAAACGAAAAATCTCATAAACGAGCATTAAGCATAACTAACACCGAATAATGCACCACAAGTAGGATGTAATTTCATTGCATAACTATTGACTATCGTGCTTGCATAGGGAATCACAAACCTTAACACCAATATTCTTACTAAAGCATGATTACTCACCAACATGACTCACATATTACTATCATCATATCTCAAAACTATTACAAGGAATCAAGTTTATTCTGTCCAATGATCTTCATGAAAGTTTTTATTATATCCCTCTTGAATATCTATCACTTTGGGACTAGTTTCGTAAATTGCCATTGCTTTTGACAAGCTCAAACAAATTTAAGTGAAGAACATGAGAATAAAGATTTCATCTCTCAAAATAATATAAGTGAAGCACGGGAGAATTTTTCAAAAATTTACTAACTCTCAAATAAATCTAAGTGAAGCATGAGAGTATTTCTTCAAAAATAATAAAGCACACCATGCTCAAAAAGATATAAGTGAAGCACTAGAGCAATTCCATAGCTCAAAAAAAATTTAAGTGAAGCATAGAGCAATTCTAACAAATCTTAGCATGATTTTGGCTCTCTCAAATAGGTGTGTTCAGCAAGGATACTTGTGACAAAATAAAAAGCAAAACAAGCAAAGACTCATATAATAAAAGACGCTCCAAGCAAAACTCATGATATGTGACGAATAAAAATATAGCTCCAAGTAGAATACCGATGGTCGTTAGAAGAAAGAGGGGATGCCTTCCGGGGCATCCCCAAGCTTAGTTGCTTGTTTCTCCTTGAATATTAACTTGGGCTGCCATGGGCATCCCCAAGCTTAGGCTCTTCTTACTCCTTATTCCTTCATCCATCGTGATCTCACCCAAAACTTGAAAACTTCAATCACACAAAACTTAACAAAACCTTCGTGAGATCCGTTAGTATAATAAAGCAAATCACCACTCTAAGTACTGTTGCAAACCCATTCATATTTTATTATTGCATTATACCTACTGTATTCCAACTTTACCATGGCTTATACCCCCCCAATACAATCCATAGATTCATCAAAATAAGCACACAATGCAACGAAAATAGAATCTGTCAAAAACATAATAGTATGTAGTAATCTGGACTTTGACCATATTTCTGTAGCTCTAAAAATTCTAAAACATTAGGACAACGTGGAAAATTTGTATATCAATCTTGTGTAAAAAATTCAGAAACTTTTGTCACCTGTGTGATTTTTCAATATTCTGCTATTGGACGCATACGTTTCTGTTTTTCAACAAGATCAAGTCAACTATCACCCAACATGATCCCAAAGGCTTTGCTTGGCACAAATACTAATTAAAACATAAAAACACAATCATAAAAGTAGCATAATTGTGTGAACACTCAAGAATAGAAAGAAAAAGGAAAAAATAAATTTTATTCATTGGGTTGCCTCCCAACAAGCGCTATCGTTTTATGCCCCTAGTTAGGCATAATGCATAGATTCAAGTATTGTCATCTTTCTTCTAGTTTTCCATAGATGTGTTTTTGTCAGGAGGTTTTGGAAATATAACTTGAAACACATTATCCATATAGATTTTAGCATTGTTAAGTTGTCCATCTAAGTACCCACTTTGATTTCCGGCCACAATACAAGAATATTGTTGATTGACATCATTGAAAACTTGTTGGATCATATCTAAAACGGGGACTTCCTTTTTAAGATTCCCATCGAAAATTTGGTTATTTCCAAGTAGATGTCTCAACATGTAATCACTATTGTAAAGGATCTCATCTATTACCGGTTTTCCACGGCTCATACCATAAAAATCAAAAATTTCGCCAGCTTCCCGTACTATGTGCTCAAATTTATTCATAAGAACAAGGGTAGCTAACTTTTTGGCTTTACGATCCTTTATAATGGGTAGCTCATAAAAAAATCTTTGCAAGGTAGGATGGGTACGAATAAATCTATTTTCAAGTTTCAGAACTAGTGCTGAAATAGCTTCCGCAGAAGTTTTAGTTCTTTTAAGTATAGGAGCATCATCAAGATTCAAGTTTCCAACACAATTGAAGAATTCTTGGATAATTTCTTTTCCTATAACGTTCCCTTGCCCCAAAAGAAAAGTTTTAGCATCTAGATTGCCAGATCGTCCAATTTTAGGAGTCAAACCATCATCTATTTCTGCCATACCAAAGTCACTCATGATGAAAAGCTCAAGAAAAACAAGAGATCTGACGAGAAAAATGCGAACAGAAAAGACGGCGAATAAAAAGGCAATTTTTTGTGAAGTGGGGGAGATGAAAACGAGAGGCAAATGGCAAATGATGTAAATTGTAAGGAGATGAGATTTGTGATTAGGAACCTGATAGATGTTGATGATGTCTCCCCGGCAACGGCGCTAGAAATTCCTTTTGATTGCTTATATCCGCGTCGGTATTTCCCCAAAGAGGAAGGGATGATGCAGTACAGCTACGGTAGGTATTTTCCTCAGATATGAAACCAAGGTTATCGAAGCAGTAGGAGAACCAAGCAACACTATGTAAACGGTACCTGCACACAAAGAACAAAACCTCACAACCCAACGCGTAAGAGGGGTTGTCAATCCCTCCTCGGTAAAAAGATAGATTAAATAGTATGAGTTTGGATAATTGGATCTGAATAAAACACGAAATAAAAGATGCAAATAAAAAGTGCGGCAAGGTATTTTTTGGTTTTTGGATTAATAGATCCGAAAATAAATGCGAAGAAAAATAGATCGGAAAGCAATATGGTAAAAGATAGACACGGGGGCCGTAGATTTCACTAGTGGCTTTTCTCGAGAAAATAGCATACGGTGGGTAAACAAATTACTGTTGGGCAATTGATAGAAGATCAAATAATGATGACGATATCCACGGAAATGATAATTATATAGGCATCACGTCCAAGATAAGTAGACTGAAATAACTCTGCATCTATTACTATTACTCCACACATCGACCGCTATCCAGCATGCATCTAGTGTATTAAGTTCATGGAGAAACGGAGTAATGCAATAAGAATGGTGACATGATGTAGACAAGATCTATTCATGTAGGAATAGACCCCATCTTGTTATCCTTAATAGCAACAATACATACGTGCCTCGCTACCCCTTCTGTCACTGGGTGAGGACACCGTAAGATCGAACCCATCAAATAAGCACCTCTTCCCATGGCAAAAAAAAATCGATCTAGTTGGCCTAAATAAACCAAAGTTTCAAAGAAGAAATACGAGGCTATAAGTAATCATGCATATAAGAGATCAAAAGAAGACTCAAATAATATTCATGGATAGAAACTGATCATAAACTCGATCTTCATCGGATCCCAACAAACACACCGCAAGAAGTCATTACATCAAATAGATCTTCAAGAGACCATTGTATTGAGAATCAAAAGAGAGAGAGCAAGCCATCTAGCTACTATCTACGGACCCGTAGGTCCATGGTGTACTACTCACGCATCATCGGAGAGGCACCAATGAGGATGATGAACCCCTCCGTGATGGTGTAGATTGGATCTCGTGGTTCTGGAACTTGCGGCGGCTGGAATTGTGTTTCGACTGCTCCCCTAGGGTTTCTGGAATTTCTGAGGATTTATAGAGCGAAGAGCCGGTGGAGGAGGTCCCCATGGGCCCCACAACCCACTAGGGCATGCCTTGGTGTCTTGTGGGCCCCACGGGCCTCCCCCCAGGTGCTTCCTTGACTCCCAAGTTGTCTTCTGGTCGAAAAAAATCACCAAAAAGTTTCGCTGCGTTTGGACTCCGTTTGGTACTGATATTCTGCGAAGTAGAAAAACAAGCAAAAAACAGCAACTGGCACTGGGCACTATTTTAATAGGTTAGTCCCAAAAAATAATATAAAGTTGCTATAATATGATTGTAAAACATCCAAGAATGATAATATAACAACATGGAACAATAAAAAAATATAGATACGTTGGAGACATATCAGTCGCCTGGTGACCCGTGTGCGTCGCCTCTGCGTGCCCCGCGAGCCTCTCCTGCGATGCCCTCGCGCGCGCGCCCTCCTGCGCCAAGCCATGCCCCGCGCCCGGCCACGCAGCCCCATGCCCGCGGGTGGCCTCGTCGCTGCTTCCGTTCTCGCATGTTGTCCTTGCTGTCCCCACTGTCGCTGCTGCCTGCTGCTAGCCATGGCTGCGCCCGCCTGCACCCCAGCTCCAGCCACGCCCCTGCTTCGCCCCTGCGTGCCCGCCTCCACCCGCCTCTTCCGGCCGCTCCCCGCCTGCCTCCCTATCGGGCGCCCCGCCTGCACTGCCGTGCCCGTTGCTGCTCATGCTCACATGCGCGGGTGACGCTCCAGCTCGTCGTCGTCGTGCCTACATGCCGCCCTAGCTCCAGTCGACGCCATCTCTGGACACACCGCATCACGGGCTCTTCGATGCGCCCGCCCGCGCATCCAGCGGCCGCCGGAAACGGCCGGCTGGAACTCCTCCGCCGCGCTGGATTAATGCCGGTGTTAGCCGCCGGTTAACCCCGGTTAATTATCCCCTAATGACCCCCAGTGTGCCACTGACCGATGGGCCCCACCAAGTAATAAACCTCCTGCTTAAAATAAACTCTGATAATTATGCACTCAATGACATGTGGGTCCCCCGTGTACTGTTCTTTTGGATAAGGCATACACAGTCATCTGTTGACTTTGACTCTGGGCCCCCTATCAGCCTCATGTGCAAAAGTGTGGGTACACTTTCGGGTACCCGTAGAAATTAGGTATTAAATTGATTTTCGAATTAAAATAAATCTGTAATTCTAGAAATTGTTTAAAACTTTGAAAATTCATATAAAATAATCCGTAACTCGGATGAAAATAATTTATATATGAAAGTTGCTCAGAAAAATACAAAAAATCCGGATATGTTGTCCGTTCATCTATCACATGCCTACGTCATAGTGAACATGGATCATTCTCTCCGATTTACCTGTCCGAAAAAGGCCAAATGCTGGGAAAACATTCACAGATGTTTTCCGTCCTCGTCTGCATCACCTAGTACTGCGTTAGGTCACACCTTGCACTGTTTATTGCCATGTCATGCATCATCATGCATCTGTTTGCATTGTATTCATTGTTTCTTCCCCCTCTTCTCTTCGGTAGACTTCGAGACTGACGCCGCTGCTGCCCCGATCGACTACGGTGTTGACAACCCGTCCTTCTCCACAGAGCTTCCAGGCAAGCAAACCCTCCTTGATCATTCTGATATTGCCTACTTCTTCTCTCTACTGCTTGCATTAGAGTAGTGTAGCTGATATTGCTTTCGGTTTGATCCTATTCTGCTGCATAGCCTGTCCTTGCTACTACTGTTGATATCTTTACCTGCAATCCTAAATGGTTAGTATAGGATGCTAGTATTCCATCAGTGGCCCTACATTCTTGTCCGTCTGCCATGCTATACTATCGGGCCGTGAGCACTCGGAAGGTGATCATGGATATATACATACATACATATTATACTTGATATATGTTGTGACTAAAGTCGGGTCGGCTCGTAGAGTACCCATGAGTGATTCACGAATGTGGGGGCTGAAGGGACAGGTGGTTCCATCCAGGTAGTGGTGGACCTGGGTTCCCGACGCCCCCCCTGAGTGATACCTTGTGGCGGAGCGATAGGGCAGGTTGAGACCACCCAGGAGAGCGGTGGGCCTGGTCCCTGGTCGGCGTCCGCGGTTACTTCATAATAACCCGCTTAACGAGTTTTGGATATTTGATCCGAGTTGGTCTTTTGGCCTATGCGCACTAACCAACTACGTGAGCACAGTTATGGGCACTCGGCATTGTAGTATCAGCCGAAGCTCTTTAGACGTCAGCGACTGAGCGGCGCGCGCCCGGGTGGTCCGCATAAAGCAACCACCTTAGTAATGGTGGTTGCCAGGACTGATCCTGACCACCCACGCAATATGCAGGAGTGCAACGGGCGATGGGCCCAAGACCCATGTGCGCTTAGGATGTAGACCGGCGTTCTGGCCTCTCTGTTGAGTCTAAGTAGGGTTGCGACGTGTTGATCTTACGAGGCCGGGTATGACCCAGGAAAGTGTGCTCGGCCAGAGGGATCGAGCGTGTTGGGCAATGTGGTGCACCCCTGCAGGGAAGATTTATCTATTCGAATAGCCGTGTCCACGGTAACAGGACGCTTGGAGTTGTATTCTGAGTTCTGACAACTAGAATTGGATACTTAATAAAACACACCCACATAAGTTCCAGAGACAACCCGGTGATCGCTTTCCCACAAGGCAACGAGGGGAGGATCACCGGGTAGGATTATGCTATACAATGTTACTTGTTGTTATACTTGCTACTCTCTTCTATATGCTTCAAGATGGAGGCTGCCAGAAGCGTAGTCTTCGATAGGACTAGCATTCCCCCTCTTTTTCTGGCATTCTACAGCTTAGTCCATAGATACTACCCATTTCATTGATACCGATGCATATGTAGTGTAGATCCTTGCTTGCGAGTACTTTGGATGAGTACTCACAGTTGCTTTGCTCCCTCTTTTCCTCCTTTTCCATTCTTCTCGGATGTCGCAACCAGATGGTGGAGCCCAGGAGCCAGACGCCACCATCGACGACTACTGCTACTACCTCGAGGGTGCCTACTACTACGTGCAGGCCGCCGACGACCAGGAGTAGTTTAGGAGGATCCCAGGCAGGAGCCCTACGCCTCTTTGATCTATATCCCTGTTTGTGCTAGCCATCTTATGGCAACTTGTTTAACTTATGTCCGTACTCAGATATTGTTGCTTTCGCTGACTCGTTCATGTTCGAGCATTTGTATTCAAGCGCTCGAGGCCCCTGGCTTGTAATATGAAGCTTGTATGACTTTATTTTGTGTTTAGAGTTGTGTTGTGATATCTTTCCATGAGTCTCTGATCTTGATCGTACATGTTTGCGTGTATGATTAGGGTACGATTGAATCGGGGGCGTCACAAGTTGGTATTAGAGCCGACTGCCTGTAGGAATCCCCCTTCCAAACTCCTTGGCTGAAGTCGAGTCTAGTCATTGCAAAACTTTTACTAACATGGTTGTGTGGCTTACGGGCCCACATCGCCATTCGGTGGTATTAGGATCTATTATCCCTCGTCTATACTCTGGGATTTTGATCTCTCTTCTATTCGGGTTAAATGATTTTACTAATTCTAACTCTAGGTTCTCGTAACTACTTCCTCCCGGAGAGCCCCTTATTACAGATGATCGCCTACTGCACCAGAAGATTCTAAAGATACTCTACGATGTTCTCTCGAGACTTTGTGCCATCGCTTTTACAATTCCCTTCCATCGATAAACCCCTATGGATAACCACGTACACTTGGCATTCATACAATCATTCCCCGTTGATCTTGTTATAAGAAGATACCCCAAAATTCTCTCTATTGTTCCGAGAATGCTTTGAGCCTACTGCCTTGCAGTTCTTTGCCACATGAATACCCCTATGGATAATTCCTCGCACTTACCGAGTATGCGCTCATCCCCAGTTGTTCATGTGTTTCACAAAGGTCTTCAAAATACTATTCGATCTTCCGAAAATCCTCAGTAGCTTATTGCTCTTGAAAATTCTTGCTTGCATTATGGTTAATCCCATAAGTATAGTAATCTTATTGGCATCCTTTGTCACTATAATTTTGAGTCCATTGAATCAATAAGTTGCGAATGCTCGCAATCCTCAATCAGATCCTAGAATTCATCCTTCCAGCTCAGACATAATTTTGGACATGAGCTGGATCTCGACCAATCAAATTGCCATCGATTGTACCCCTAAGCCTACTCAAGTTTTCCATCCTTAATCAGAGAGTTTGCTTCTGATCCCTTGAATTGGAAATCATAATTCCTTTGCAATTGAGCTTTGAATTAGTCAGTTGCTTCTATAATCCAATGCCTTTGCATTGTTTCTTCCTCTGGTTGTGTGCCGATGCTCACATCAGCTCCGTTATGGACCGTCAGATCCTTTGTTGAATTATCATCCGACAGTGTCCTTCATATACAAAAACCTCGAGAAGTTCTTTCCTTGATACATAATGCCATTGGTAAATCCTATTCTCTGATTTGGCAAACCATGCTCTATTTTTGAGCTGGTGGTATTTAATCTTGAAGCTTGTGGTATATGTTTCTAATATGCCCTGATGGGTTGAACCTATGCCTTCCTTAATCTATGTGAACCTGAAAGCTTTCACGGGTCATACTCCTCTAGTAATTCACCAGGTAGGTTTTCACACTCAAATAATTTTTAATAGAGCAGTGAATGAATGGTCATGCATTGGAGAAGTGGGAGTCGACCTTGAACTTTGTGTTCATGCCCATAGACACGATGTAGATCTTATCATGGAAGCTTCTCTTAAATTAATTATTCCCTTGGTAAAAGTTCATCTGATATCTGGGGTCTGGTCTTTTGCAATCATGGTTCCGGCCATATTGATATTCTTTGATTCCTTTTCTCGGACAAGTTAAAGTACTTGTCTTCTGCAGATCAATACACCTGTCCAACCTCTATTCTGCCCTACCTTCAAGTATTACCCTCTGGTATCTCGAGAATATCACGGAACTACATACCTTCTTATGAGTTCTTCATCAACTATTAATTCTTGTTGTTTCCAATTTTCCCCGGGTTCTGAGCTGTTAGTCACTCAAGGACACCGATAACTGAATCGAGTCTGCGCTATGATTCAACTACTCTTAGTAATCTTCATTGCTTACGAGTTTGTACTCGACTATGTCATTCTCAGTCGATTGTCTAAATCATCATCATCATCCTAAAGCTCGGCCATGCTATCTATGTCCTTCATCCACGGAACACAATTCAAACAATAAACTAAGCTTACATTGAGCTTTCAACATCATGTTGGTTGTCTTGAAAGGCAATTTCGATACTGAGCTTGCAATCTTATCTGTGGTTCTGATAAACTTTCGTGTCACCATTCTTTTTGCTTGATGTCGTCGCTGATCGATTACATCTTCATGAAAGCTCTCGACAAATGTGTCGTGATCTTCATCAACATTCTGAGCTCTTCCAGGATATCAATAGAATTCATGATGAGAAATACCATCCTTGCCCCTTGATGATTTGTGTTGTCATCGACAACATTATTGCCTTCCTTCCAACATAAAACTTGTTCATGTTTGGTGTTGTACATTGAGTTCCTTGCAATCCAACTTATGTTATGTTCTACCTGGGAGCATTACTATCTTTTATGTCAAGGATGTAGTGCAAATTTCACCACCTCTTAAGAATTCTCGATACAAGTGATACTTCTCGCCATCTCCAATCAATTCTTGGTCCCTGTGTTGTTTCTAACCGGAATACCCACAAGTGAACGGTGATGCATGGATTCAAACTTCTAGCAACCCTATTGCTTTGAAGTGGATCATCGATAGTTTCATTCTAATTCTTTTGGTTATTGAATCAGCATTCTAATGATCTTGCAACTTGGTCCATAATTCCAGGTGCACTTTCGTTCAATGTTTAATTGTGGATGTTCTCCTCGAACATACTTCATTATATACTTTGGTGTGTCCAATGCTATCACCTCGTTCACCTAATTGTGGAAATCCATGTTTATGGAAATCTCGACGAATTGTTGCTAAGCCCGTCGGCCACATCCTCATCTTTTCCTTGCTGAAATTGTATGACTTATTTTATAAGTTGTTTCCGATGGATCCTTTGTGTATCCAAAGGCTGACCTTTATCTGATGGCCATGTCAATGCTATCCCGAAGCATGGCTGTGGTACTCAAACATCAACAAGAACTTTGGAAGCATAACGCTAAATGTTTCTTGATCAATTATCCAAACACCATTGTATGGGTAACATCATGAGCTTCCTCGCTCCTTTCCCTAGATGGTCATCTACTTGCAGTCCTGTCATGAATTATCCCGCTCTGCTTGCTCTTGGGAAGGAGATACACCTAATACTCGTGTATACAGATTTTCCTTTCCATTGTTCTGTTTAAGTCTGATAATCACATTTTCCTTTCCATTGTTTTGTTTAACCTTTCTTATAGTTTATATGATCTAAGCAGTGATAATTTCGTGCTGATATAAACATCTCGGTCTACAACTCGGTCAGTAAGACCCTGTAACTATTGTTGCTAACATTCCGGTAACCACCGATGGACGAGAACTTTGCCTATTGGCTCGCCTCATTTCAACGAGCAGGAAAATGGTTCTCTTCGTCCCTCGCCCTTGGTACCGACGTTGTTGCAAACATAACTGACAGGCTATCCTCTGATATGCCTTGCTATCAGGACCGTACAAGATGTCAGCACCCTTCCTACTTTTAACCCACATGGTGGGCCCATAACCCACAGTTCCACAGTATCAAAACCTGACTCTCCTATGCATCCCTATTTCCAAAGTTATTCTACCCGCTTGACTTCGTATGAGATTCACGAGCCACCTTCCTAGTGATCTATTCTGGTGTAGAACACAATAATTATTCCCGTTGCTCTGAACCCCATTCACACTCTCGGTTGGACATTAAATGATTACCCACCCGCTTAAAACTTCTCATGCCTTCTTTTATCTCTCTCGATGACTTTCCTGAGTTTCAATTCAAGAGTTACTTTTCGCCACCTTCCCTGATGTTATCTACCAGATAAGCCACCTTGTAGAGGACCGTTCTTCTGAAGTTACCCCTTGACCTTTCGTAAGTACGATGAAGACCCTGAAGAAAGGATGCCGACTTCATCATGATGACCTAGAGCAGGGGAATGAAGACATCAATGGAAGGGATCGATTTCTTTGAGAACAGCAACCCAGAACGAAAAAATTTGTTAGAATTTCGTAACCAATTCCTTCCCCTTTACTCCACCTTTTAAATCTCGGGATGAGATTTCTTGTAGTGGAGTAGATTTGTAACACCCCGAGAATCATGCTACAGTAACCTCACACTAATGATGCCATGTCACCATGCTTATTAAGCATAATTGCCCCTTGATTAAAGCCCATTTCAAATCCAAATTTTAAAAAGGTCAAAATAAATATTTCTTTAAACAGCTAAACACAAATATTTACCATGTGTCATAAGATCCCTAAGAATTGGTAAAAATATTATCAAGCCCATTTGAGTTCCCAAAATGCCCCTGGATTCTAAAACAATGGACCAGCAGCACTTTTTCAACACTTTTAAATGCCAGCAAAATTCAAGTGGATTCCGAACTGCCTCAAACTTTTTGTACCAACTCGAAATGTTGCAAAGTATTTAATGTGTCAAGTGGCACATTTTACAAAGGTAATTAAATGCAAAACAGTAAATAAAGAAGTAAACAGAAAAGAAAAAGGTAAAAGAGACTACCTACTGTGCACTTGGGCTCAAGTGGCACAGTAGCCGGCCCAGCCCAATCAGCGCCCTGTCTTCCACCTCCGGTTCATCAGGGGCTCGGTGGACGCCGGCCGTGCGTCCGCGCCTCGGATCTCCACGCGTCGTCCATCCCTGCCATCGTCGGCGAGTACAAGGCCCCCGTCGACCCCGGGCGGAACCCTAGCCCCTCTCATCCCCTCCCCCTCACCTCTTCACCTCGTCTCCGCCCGCAACCGAGCCATTGTCGCCAAGGCTGCCATCACCCACGCGCTCTTCGTCCTCCCCGGTGCCTAAGAACGTGTCCGTTTGCTTTCCCATCGTCGACCACGTCGTCTACTCCCACCAGATCGAGCCGAACTCCACTGGCTTGCCAGATCCGTCGCCTCCTTCCTCCTTCGGCCACCGGAACTGACCGTCGTCGATTCACCGCCCCTGCAACTCCTAAACCGTCAACGAGCATTCCTTACGCTCCTCGGTGAGCACCTCTTCACTTTCCCCCATGTTTCCCCCTCGATTTGCTACTGCTGCTGCTAGCTCTCCTACGCCCAAAGCGGCCCGGCTCCGCAGCCTGGTGCCCCGTGCACACCGCCTCTGCGTGCCCTGCGAGCCTCCCCTGCCATGCCCACGCAAGCGCACCCTCCCGCGCCAAGCCATGCCCCGCGCCCGCCCACGCAGCCCCGTTCCAGCGGGTGGCCTCGCCGTTGCTACCGTGCTCGCCCATTCTCGCTGTTGTCCCCACTATTGCTGCTGCCTGCTACTGGCCATGGCTGCGCCCGCCTGCACCACAGCTCCAACCGAGCCCCTGCGCGCCCGCCTGCCTCCCTGTCGCGCGCCCCACCTGCACTGTCGCGCCTGCTGCTGCTCACGCTCACACGCACCGCGGCCGCTCCAGCTCGTCACCGCCGTCCCTACACGCCGCCCCAGCTCCAGTCAACGCCACCTCTGGACGCATCGCATCACGGGCTCTCCAACGTGCCCGCCCTCGCATATGGTTACCAGGACTGATCCCGGCCACCCACGCAACATGCAGGAGTGCAACGGGCGATGGGCCCAAGACCCCTGCACGCTTAGGATGTAGAATGGCGTGCTGGCCTCTCTGTTGAGTCTAGGTAGGGCTGTGACATGTTGATCTTCCGAGGCCGGGTATGACCCAGGAAAGTGTGCCCGGCCAGAGGGATCGAGGGTGTTGGGCAATGTGGTGCACCCCTACAGGGAAGATTTATCTATTCGAATAGCCGTGTCCACGGTAACAGGACGCTTGGAGTTGTATTCCGACCTCTGACTACTAGAACCGGATACTTAATAAAACACACCCAGATAAGTTCTAGAGACAACCCGGTGATCGCTTTCCCACAGGGCGACGAGGGGAGGATCGCCGGGTAGGATTATGCTATACAATGTTACTTGTTGCTATACTTGCTACTCTCTTCTATATGCTTCAAGATGGCGGCTGCCTGAAGGGTAGTCTTCGATAGGACTAGCTTTCCCCCTCTTATTCTAGCATTCTGCAGTCCAGTCCACAGATACTACCCATTTCATTGATATCGATGCATATGTAGTGTAGATCCTTGCTTGCGAGTACTTTGGATGAGTACTCACGGTTGCTTTGCTCCCTCTTTTCCATTCTTCTTGGATGTCACAACCAGATGGTGGAGCCCAGGAGCCAGATGCCACTGTCGACGATGACTGCTACTACCTCGAGGGTGCCTACTACTACATGCAGGACACCGACGACCAAGAGAAGTTTAGGAGGATCCCAGGCAGGAGGCCTGCGCCTCTTCGATATGTATCCCTATTTGTGCTAGCCATCTCATGGCAACTTGTTTAACTTATGTCTGTACTCAGATATTGTTGCTTTCGCTGACTCGTTTATGTCGAGCATTTGTATTAGAGCCCTCGAGGCCCCTGGCTTGTAATATGAAGCTTGTATGACTTTATTTTGTGGTTAGAGTTGTGTTGTGATATCTTCCCGTGAGTCCTTGATCTTGATCATACACGTTTGCGTGTATGATTAGTGTATGATAGAATCAGGGGGGTCACAGCGGGTGCCGTGGAGGTGGAGTCGGAGCTGCAGCAGAAGGTGGTGGACGGCCGCGACAACGGTGTCAGCTTCGACGAGTTCCATCACCTTCATTGCTACCTCAGGTTCGTTTCATTGCTTGCTCGTCGTTGGGCCCGATCGAGGCTCTGATTTGGTTGCCGAGTTCGACGGTTCTACTCTGCCTGCGTCGATCTGGCATCGGTTTGGATTTTGGATCTGGAGCATTTAGGAGGCTGTTCTGGATTGCTGCGCTCTGTAGTGGCACGATTCGTGTTTCATATATTGCAAGAGATGAAATTGAGAGGCTGATGTGAATTCGTTTGTGTGTAGATTTTGTCAGTTATAGGATTGGATGTTTATGCAGTTTCTCTGTCTGTCCCGCAGGTTAGCCGATTGATAGATTTTATTGCTGACCCCTTTGTGTTGGCTGATGGTGGTGAGATGAAATAAGAATTAAACCTGATGCTGGGACAATAACTATTTGTACTATAGATCAACTAAACATTGTATAGAAATAGCAGGCTACATATCTATCTAATATGCATCTGTGGTACAAGGTGAATCTTGTTTCCTGACAGAGAACAATAAAGATAAGTTGGTGCCACAAAGTACTAAATCAAAAACACTTCTAATGATCTATATAATGTGAAATCTTTCTGTATATAACGTACTAGCATGATATGAAGCTTCTGAATAATTGGTTGTAGAGTTCTCATGTGTGTCTCGGAGTTCCAAACTTCACATTCATTAAGCTTAAATTTTATATATCTCTTCTGTCTTTCCAATCATGCAGTCGCAGGTTCTCCATTTCATGATTTTAATAGTTGACGGGGTGAGAAATTTCATGGCAAGAGCCATGTTTATCTCAGATGTGTAAAGGGAAATATATTTGTTGACCCAAAAATTACACTACACTGTTGCAATTTCTCTGTCGAAAAGGTATGCAGAAGCCAACAGTACACAAAATATTTCTGTCGCCTAGAGATTTACTGCAGTTGTCTAAAAAAAGCACCCAAAACTGATTGAAAAAGAAATAGATGCTGCTAAGTTGCATCCATTTGATATTTAGGGATGTCACAAGATTGTACATATTCGGTTCCAACAAGAATAACATTTATCCCAACCTATGTCTTTGCAGTGCTTGACGAAAGCAAAATTGGCCTCCCGTGCTATGATGACGCGAAGAATGGGACAATTTGCTCAATCAGTTTCAAATCAGAACCAACAGATTTGAGAAATTCGTTGGATAATTACTTGATATGGTGCTTTTCTAAGAAAGTAGGCATATGATATGTCTCCATCGTATCTACTTTTCCTAACACTTTTGCTCTTAATTTGGACTCTAATTTGCATGATTTAAATTAAACTAACCCAGACTGACGCTGTTTTCTGCAGAACTACCATGGTGTTGTTTTTGTGCGGAAATAAAAGTTCTCAGAATTGGACGAAACTTTTTGGAGAATTATTTTGGAATATATAATAATTTCTGGAACCAAGACCCACAGGAGGGGGGGCAGATGCCCACAAGGCAGCATGGCGTGCCCTGGTGGGTAGTGGGGCCCACTAGACTCCTCCAACCCTATTCTGGATAGTATAAATTCACATTTTTGGAGAAAAAAATAGAGGAGGAAGTTTATCGTGTTTTACGATACGAAGCCGCCGCCACCTCTTGTTCTTCATCGGGAGGCCAGATCTGGAGCCCGATCGGGGATCCGGAGAGGGGGATCTTCGGTCTCCGTCATCACCAACCATCCTCCATCACCAATTTCATGATGCTCACTGCCGGGAGTGAGTAATTCCTTCGTAGGCTCGCTGGTCAGTGAGAAGTTGGATGAGATTCATCATGTAATCGAGCTAGTTTTGTTAGGGCTTGATCCCTAGTATCCACTATGTTCTGAGATTGATGTTGCTATGACTTTGCTATGCTTAATGCTTGTCACTAGGGCCCGAGTGCCATGGTTTCAGATCTGAACCGTTATTTTTTTCACCATTATATCTATGTTCGTGATCCGATCTTGTAAGTCATATGCACCTACTTTGTGTTGTGATTCGTAAACCCCAAGGTGACAACAATTGGGATACTTTCTGGTGATGACCATAGTTTGAGGAGTTCATGAATTCACTATGTGTTAATGCTTTGTTCCGGTTCTCTATTAAAAGGATGCCTTAATATCCCTCAGTTTCCTTATGGACCCCGCTACCACGGGAGGGTAGGACAAAAGATGTCATGCAAGTTCTTTTCCATAAGCACGTATGACTATTTACAGAATACATGCCTATATTATATTGATGAACTGGAGCTAGTTCTGTGTCGCCCTAGGTTATGACTGTTATATGATGAATATTATCCAACGCAATCACTGATACAGTTCCTACGAGTTTTCCACATATTGTTTTTGCTAAGTTACTATATTGTTATTGCTACTGTTACAACTCCTACAAAACTGTTACTGCTGTTACCATTACTACTACTATCAAACTATCATATTACTGTGCTACTGATCACTTTCCTGTAGATATTTAATCTCCAGGTGTGGTTGAATTGACAACTCAACTGCTAATACTTACAAATATTCTTTGGGTCCCCTTGTGTCGAATCTATAAATTTGGGTTGAATACTCTACCCTCAAAAACTATTGCGATCCCCAATACTTGTGGGTTATCAAGACCTTTTTCTGGCGCCATTGCTGGGGAGCATAGCTATATTTTTTGAGTCACTTGGGATTTATATCAATTTATCATTATGAAGAATCTGAAAGATACAAGAACCAAGATCGTTCCCTCTAAGACGAGGGGAGGTAAGGAATTGCCATCACACTCCGCACTTGATTCACCTTCTATTCTGAGTAAGCTTGCAACACCACTACATGCTATTAATCCTGATATGTCGCAAGTTATTGATGATGCTACTTCTACTATGAATGATGCTAGTACCTTGCTTGACGATAATGTGCCACTAGGTGAATTTCTTGATGAACAACTTGCTAGAGCTATAAACATTGAGAATGCTGAAACTGATGAAGTTTTTGAAACTGAAAACTATGAAACACACATTAGACCTAGCTCTCCTAAATTTGAATTGCCTAAGATACCCGAGGGTTATGTTATGGATGGAGAGATAGCTCAAGACTTTCTTGCTTGCAAGGATAGAGATGATCTTAAGAAATTATTATGCAAGTTGAAAGAAAAATCTTTGAATGCTAGAATGAAATGTGATCCTAAGTTTGCTAATTCACCTATTTTTGTTACTGATAAGGATTATGAATTCTCTGTCGACCCAGAGTTAATTACTTTGGTTGAATCAGATCCTTTCCATGGCTATGAAACTGAAACTGTTGTGGCACATCTTACTAAATTAAATGACATAGCCACCCTTTTTGCTCAAGATGAGAAAATTCGATACTACTATATTCTCAACCTATTTCCATTCTCATTAAAGGGTGATGTTAAGATATGGTACAATACTCTCACTCCTCATTGTGTGCGTAGTCCCCAGGATATGATTTACTACTTCTCTGAAAAATATTTCCCTGCTCATAAGAAACAAGCTGCCTTACAGGAAATATTTAACTTTGTGCAAATTGAAGAAGAGAGTCTCCCACAAGCTTGGGGGAGGCTTCTCCAATTACTTAATGCTTTGCCTGATCATCCTCTTAAGAAAAATGAAATACTTTATATCTTCTATAATGGACTAACCGATGCTTCTAGGGATTTCCTTGATAGTTGTGCTGGTTGTGTTTTCAGGGAACAAACTATTGAACAAGCTGAGGAATTATTGAATAATATATTAAAGAATTATGATGATTGGACACTTCCTGAACCATCGCCTAAACCCACTCCGAATAAGAGGGGTATTTTATTTCTCAGACCAGAAGATATGCAAGAGGCAAAGAAATGTATGAAGGAAAAAGGTATTAAAGGTGAAGATGTTAAGAATTTACCACCTATTGAAGAAATACATGGGCTTGATACACCACCACCACAGGTGGTAGAGGTAAATTCTTTATTAAAGTGTGACGAAGGTGACATCCCTCATAATAAACCTCCAAGTCAATGCTTATATGAATATGATAACTATATCATGAAGAAAGATCACTTCAATGCCTATATTATGAAACAACTAAAACAAAATTCTAATATGATTGTTCGCTTGAGTGACTTGTTATTTAGAATCACTAATGATGTTAGAGGAGTAGGAAAACATGCCTCTATGGTCCAAACCCAATTAGAACAAGTTGCTAAATCTCAAAAAGAATTGCTTAGTGAAATGAATAATAATATGAATGACTATGTTGTTAGAGTAGCAACTAGGGGAGGTAAGATGACTCAGGAGCCACTTTATCCGGAAGGTCACCCTAAAAGAATTGAACAAGACTCTCAAATAATTAATATTGGTGCACCTAGTCCTTCTAAAAGGAAGAAGAAAAAGAAAAATGATAGGACGTTGCATACTTCTAGAGAACCTGAAGTAGAAAAACTTTCTGAAGAAAACAATGATGTTTCTATTTCTGATGTTGAAACTCAATCTGGTAATGAACATCCACCTAGTGAAAATGAAAATGATAGTGATGTTCATATATATGCTCAACTAGAAAATGATAAAGAACCAGATAATGATGTTGAGATAGAACCAGTTGTTGATCTTGATAACCCACAACCTAAAAATAAACGTTATGATAAGAGAGACTTTGTTGCTAGAAAACATGGTAAAGAAAGAGAACCATGGGTTCAGAAACCTATGCCCTTTCCACCTAAATCTTCTAAGAAAAAAGATGATGAAGAATTTGAACGTTTTGCTGAAATGCTTAGTCCAGTCTTTTTGCGTACCCGCTTGACTGATATTTTAAAGATGGCCCCTTATGCTAAATACATGAAAGAGACTGTCACTAATAAAAGAAAAATACCTGAAGCTGAAATCTCCACCATGCTTGCTAATTATTCTTTTAAGGATGGAGTACCTAAAAAACTTGGAGATCCAGGAATACCAACTATACCTTGCTCTATTAAAAGAAATTATGTCAAAACTGCTTTATGTGATTTGGGTGCTGGTGTTAGTGTTATGCCTTTCTCTTTATATAAAAGACTTGATTTGAATAAACTCACACCTACTGAAATATCATTGCAAATGGCTGACAAATCAACTGCCATACCCATCGGTATTTGTGAGGATGTGCCCGTTGTTGTTGCAAATGTTACTATCTTAACAGACTTTGTTATACTTGAGATGCCCGAGGATGACAACATGTCGATTATCCTTGGTAGACCCTTTTTGAATACTGCAGGCTGTTATTGATTGCAATAAAAGCAAAGTCACTTTTCATATCAATGGTAATGAGCATACGGTGCATTTTCCGAAGAAACAATTTCAAGTGAATGGTATTAATGTTATTGAAAAATCTCCGACAATTACCATTGGAAGTTTTCAACTCCCTCTACCTACTGCCAAAAAGAAATATGAAATACTTATTGTTGGGGATATGCATATCCCCATTGAGGTAACTTAGTGTTGTGGTGGGTGCACGACAGATGCCAAAGGATGGCTAAAGAGAGGGACAGGCTCGAGGGCACCGGTGGTCTCCAGAGGCAAGGTCGGCATGAGCGAGCGTGGGACACAAGACATACCCAGGTTCGGGGCTCTCCGGAGAGATAACACCCCTAGTCCTGCCGAGAGTGGTTTATATGTATTAGTACAGAGTTGCTCCTGGAGCTGTTTGGGGGAGGAAGGAAGGCAGGCCAAGGCTCTGGCTGCTCCTTCTCCGTGTGTGTGTGTGGTGCTCTGCTGGTGGATTATCTCTTGTGTTCGCCCGTGTACATGGAGGGCTTCTGGGGGTTTTTATAGGTCAACCCCCCAGGGTTACAATGGTAAAGATACAAGGGCACGGGGCCGGGATGTCAGCGTCTGGGAAGCCGGTGCTGGGACCCGTCGGGTACTAGGATTCATCTGGTTCTCCGGGCGCGGGCCCCGCGTGCCAGAGGGCACTGTTCCCTGTCTTGTCTTTGCGTCATGGAGTGGTTGAGCCGACTCAGCTATAGTGGCACGTCGCCTGGTCGCCATCAGCTTGCGTCAGCAGGACGGGGGACGCACTGTTGCCATGCCAGCCCTAGTCAGCGGGGTAGGTGGGGCACTGTTGCCACGCTCCTGCCGGTCAAAGGAGTTGGTGGGCCACTGTAGCCGTGCTCATCTCCCTTATGGGGACTTGATCCGTTGTACGCCTTGGATGGGACGGGAGCTGACCCGAGGCCGGGTTGAGGAGGTCTTGGTTTGGTGGGGCCGGCCGGCATGCGCTAGTGGGCCCAGCCGGGTTGCAGGGTTCGGCCGGGTTGCGGGGCTTGGCCGGGTCGAGGAATCCGGCCAAGCGCAAGCCTGGTTAAGGGGCGAGGCCGGCCACGATGTTTTTGAAAAGGATCCGGGTTCCGTTGCCTGCCCGGGGTTCATCCCCCCGACAGTAGTCCCCGAAGTTGTGAAGGCTCGCCGGCTTCAAGCAGGGAGGCCTTCGCAGTTTCAGCCCCTGAGAAGGTGGTAGATGCTGATGAAGCTTGTGACCGCCGGGTCCGGCAACACCCACTGTGTGCCGGCTTCCGGAAGCCGGATCGTGGCATCCCGGCATGGGCGGGAAATCGAATAGTCCGTCGAATCTTGAGGGGCAGGGACGCGATCTCTTGGTTTTGGCGCGGACGCCACGTGGTGCCCAGAAGCTGAAGAGGCCCTGATAGGCCACGCGCGGGACGGGACGTAACGGCGGGCTGGGGCCCGCCACTCCGCGCCCTCGGCCCATGCGCGGGGATTTATTGCGGCGGCCACAGGTGGTTGCCCTTCTTGGCGCAGTTAATTGATGCGTAGATTGTGCCCACTTAATGCGAGGAAGTGGGAGGGGTGGGCACAACCGATCCCACTTCCCCACGTTCAGTTCGTGGCTTATAAATCGGGGGAAGGGGCGGCGGAAATCATTCACGCACGCACCCCCCCCCCCTCCCATCTTATTCTTTCTCCCTTGCTCTCGCCTCCGAGCCCGTCGCACGCCGCAAAGCCCCGCTGCTCTTGAGCGAAGCACTGCCGCCG
The DNA here is from genome assembly GCA_011799875.1 of Thinopyrum elongatum. Taxonomy (NCBI): domain Eukaryota; kingdom Viridiplantae; phylum Streptophyta; class Magnoliopsida; order Poales; family Poaceae; genus Thinopyrum; species Thinopyrum elongatum. The sequence goes on from CM022299.1 coordinate 73,732,292, forward strand.
CTCCGCAGCGCTCGGCGGCCGATTCTTTCTTCTTCTCCGAGCCCACGCGCCTCGCGCCCACGTGGAGCGCCGCCGATGGCGCTTCTGAAAGGCTCGTGGGAGGGATCCACCATTACCGTCGAGGATGTTCAGTACCTGCGCGACACGCGGTGGCTGCCGCCGAAGACGGAGGTTGCCGTACGCCTTTCCGACGGCGAGCTGGTGCCGCAGCCGGAGGGGACCGAACGCGTGGTCTTCTAGTCCCATTTCAAGCGCGGGTTTGGTCTCCCCGCGAGCGACTTCTTCCGCGCGTTCCTGGAGTTCTTCGGGCTCCAGCCGCACCACCTGGGGGCGAATGCGGTGCTGCAGCTCTCAGGGTTCGTCACCCTGTGCGAGACCTACCTGGGCGTAGAGCCCAGCATCGATCTTTGGGTCCGTTTCTTCTTCTTGAAGCAGCAGGGGCCGGAGGCCGGCGTCATGTCTGCCTGCGGGGCCGCCGTCGTCTCGTCGCGGCCGCACGGGGTGTGCCCCAAGATGCCGCTGTAAGATTCTGCCAAGAAATGGCAGAACACCTTCTTCTACGTCCGCAACCTCGGCGCTGACCGTATCAACCTGCCGCCCTTCCTCGACGTGACGCCACACGCCAAGACCAATTGGACCTACTGCCGCAAGAGCCCAACGCAGGAGGTTCTGAACATGAGCAGCTGGGTTGCCGAGATGGTGGTGCGAGAGGGGCTCACCGGGACGGACCTTATCGCGGCCTTCATCGCGTGCCGGGTGCTGCCGCTGCAGCGCCGGACACATATCATCGGCCAGATGTCTGGCCTTCAGGACCCCGATTGGATGTCATTCCATCGGCTGACACAGGAGCAGATTGCCGGCCGGGTCAATGACATCTCAAAGGCCTGGATGAAGGAGGGATGGCAGTTCGGGAAGGGCCCCTACAGCCACGGGAACCCGGCGCCTGCGGTGAGTCCTTGGTCTCCGTTCTTTGCTATGTCCCAACTTTTCCTCCGTCCTGACGCGACGAGGGAGGCGCTGCTGAACGCCATCCGGCATCCATATGACGGGACGACGACGCAGGTAGCGGCCACCCTGCCAGGCGGCACAGAGGAGGCGGGAGGCCTCGCCGAGGACCCGGAGACGGAGGATGCCGACGCCGGCGAGGTACGCCATACGGGTAAGTTTCTGCATTCTGGTCCCTCGCGAGATCAAATGCAAGGTGACGCGGGGGGTTCTGACGCATGCCGACGATGCAGCGTCGCCGAGGGGATGAGATGGCGGTGCGGCTGGGGCCGGGTCATCCCGCGTGCCGGTCACAGCCAGCCGGCTGCACGGGAAGGGGGACGTGGCGCCGATGAAGCCGGCCGCCAAGCGCACGGTGGACCCGGCCGTGGGCGGCAAGCCGGGCACCAAGAAGAGGCGCCGCGTCATCCCGGCGGCGCCGGCAAGGCCGGCCGTCCCAATCGTGACCGGGTAAGTTTAGCTTGCAGGCTTCAGCATACTGCCGAGCTGTTCCTTTCTCATACTTCTCTTGCTATGATCCACGTCGCCGCTGGCGTTGGCGCTGGCCGCGACAGACGCCGCGTCCGGGGCCGGCTTTGCGTTCCGGAAGACCCGGACAAACGCCATCGACCTGCCCAAGGACTCGGCCAGGGAGGATCTCGGCCTGGACCCGGCGGATACGAAGCGATGCGCCTGGAGGGACCAGAACAAGGCCCTCGAGGAGCTGGAGGCGGAGGCCCAGGCCTGGCTGGCGTGGCCGGAGACGATGGTGGGCACGGACCCGATGGTCGTCGTGCCACCGACGGAGGAGGAGCGCGACCTGGGCGGAGATGGCGGTGGACGACCGGGAGGTCGTGGTGATCAGTGATGACACCCCGCCGCGGACCGACGTGGTCGAGCGGGTGGAGGTGACTGGAGGCGGAGGGGGATCCGGCCTGGAGGGGGCGCCGCAGGCGACGCCGAACGCGGCGCCGCAGACGATGGCGGACGCGACGCCGCAGTCAACGCCGATCGTGGCGCCGCAAGTGACGTCGGCCGTTGTGCCGGAGTCAAGGCTGGTCACGGAGGAGACAGCGGACGACGCTCACGCCCTGGTGGTCAGGCAGCCGCAGGCGGTGTCGGGAGGCCGTTATGCCGCCGGGTCGCAGTAGGAGCGGGCCGGGTCGAGCGCGGCGGTCACCTTCGGTCCGCAGACACAGGAGGAGGCAGCCATGGACACCGTGAGCCAGCGTCTCCGCTGGCGCGCGGAGCGGGTTCAGGCCTTCGTCCAGGCTGAAGCGGAGCGGGCACGGGAGCTGGAGCGCTCCGTGCTGGTGAGTCTTTTCTTCCTCTGGTTTCTCCCTTGCAGTTGGTCAGTGGGGGCGCGCCAGCGCACCCACTGGGTGTAGCCCCCGAGGTTCGAGCCAACTGCGTAGTAGTTGGGTCGAATCTTCATATGCTCAATCTTATGTTGGTTTTGTGCTTCCTCGCAGCAACTGGACGCCTTCCGGGTCGGCGTCTACAACCGGCTTCTGGACAAGCACCAGCAGCTCACGGCGCGGCTTGCCGTTAGGGAGGAGGCGCTCCGCCTCGCTGAAGGTATGTTTCGCGTGCTCTTAGTGGGGGCGCGCTAGCGCACCCACTGGGTGTAGCCCCCGAGATTCGGGCCAACTATGTAGTAGTTGGGTCGAATCTTAAGTGTTCTTGTTCTTTCTTTGTCTTGACTTCGAATCTTTGCTTGTGCAGCCGCTGTGGCCGAGATGCCGGTCTGACGAACCCGGCTGATCAGGTGTGGCACCCCGGCTCAGAGCAACCGGTTTACCTTGCATTGCCAGCCCAGAGATCAAGTCTTCTGGCAACACACAACAACTTGGTACAGAAAACAACCGCTTTATTGATGCTAGCGGAAACATAGGTTCGATATTACATCAAGTAGCGAGGCCAAGCGGCACACACGGGGCGGCTGAACAATATGTACATTATTTAATGAACATGAAGGGGCCTCGATCAAGACAACTACGCGGCAGCGGAACGACGACGAAGCAGAACTCCATAGCACAGGGACACCGATGTGTTCACGAGCTAGACGTGGGAAGCACTCCGATCCGGTAAGACTTTCCTGAAAGCTGGCATGACACGCCAGGTCAGTACATTGAATGTACTTGCAAGCTCACAACAAGCATAAGCATAATGGCAAACAATATCATGACAATTAAGTAAGTTAAATCCAATGCAACAACATACTACTTATGCAGCGAATCAAACATGTGCACTGAGTCCCGTGGACTCTCTTACCAGACGGGTTACCTCATAACCAAAACGGTGATCATACCCGGATCACAAACGAAACCAACACTTTGGTTCCCACAAAGATCATCTCATGATCTCACAAATCTCATCACTTACCCAGTGCCAAGCATATAAATTTAGTATGCAAGATTACTTAATCATGTTGATCCATGGTGTGACTTACTTACGAGCTATGTCCGTAACCGAGGATGCGGCTATCGATAGATTTAATAAACACTCTGCAGAGGTTAGCACACTCTACCCACACCACGGAATCCACGGCCTCGCACTCCCATTCGGGTGGACCAACGGCATTCCGACAGAACCCTCCCATTGCCATGACACTCTCCCGAACACTCCGACCAACTCCCCTCTGGGATAAGTCATGGGTGGCCCCGTGTCTACCAAAGACATCAACGGCCATCGTCGTGGCAAAACTTAAATGGTCCCAAATAGGGACAAGGTACCATAACAACAATTGGGCACACAAGGTTATGTCTGCTTACCGGGCTAGGGTACCGCACGCCCATAACCTTCCCTCGTTGGAGGTACCAACCAGAGGCATGACAACGGGCTGAATAACGGCCTTCCCATAAAGGCAAATGTGGTTGCACTGGGAAAACTCGATTCAGTGGCACCATGACTCGATCAACATTATGTTCAAGTTGAATTAACATCAGGTTTAACTTGAAATAAAAATAACTCGAGTCACATTAAGCCATGAACATGCAACTATCCGACATGCATCACATAACACTTAAAGTAAATAGATCAACATCATCAAAGTTTTCTACTTGCACTAGTCATCATTAAGCTTCACTGGTTTTAACACTCATCACTTTAGTTATGCCATAATATATGAAAATCAATAACTCACATAAAGAAAATACTACCGATCATATCCAAAAGCATAACCACACAATCAAAACTACTTCTACTACCTCATACTAGTCCATGCATTCAAATACTACTGTAACCTAAGCATTTCAACCAGGACAAAGTAACTAGCATATGCAATATTCATTTAATTAATTAAATGCAAGAAATAACTCATATTCAAGTTGGAAAAATCATAAATATTGAAGTGACACCATGCAAATGTTGGTGTGGCTTGCCTTAGTGCAGAGGAGGTTCACACTCCTCCTGGTTTTCTTCAAGACAAGCTTCCCCCTCTGAAAATAATTAAAAACAGCAAAAGAAAATATCAAGAATCATTCTGAAAATCACCAGAAATTCTAGGCAGCAGAGAAAAATCTCAAAATTTGTGTGCTGCTAGAATATTTCAATACAAACACAATGCAAAAAAGAATCAATTCATTTGGACTTATGGTATAAAAGTTATGGCTGGTCAAAGTTGCTGGTCAAAATTTTGAATTAAATTTGAAATAAAAGAAATTCCAGGGGGGGTGACGTCGAAAGCGTATTCTGCGAATACGCCTCCACTGGTACCGCTTCGGGCGCGAGTGGAGAGGCTGACAGTGGGCCCCGCCTGTCGGGTGTGGGAAGAGAGAGAAACAGAGGGGTGGCGGTGCTCCGCCGGAGCTCACGCCGACGAGGAGGGCTCGTCGGCCGATCTGAGAGGGAGGGATGGATAGAGGAGGTCACGACGCACCTGCCTGTACCCGTGGCTTGGCGAGAGGTGACCGGAGCAGCTCGGAACCAACGTCTCAAGCGGCGGCTGCGGACGGATCTCGCCGGAGATGAAGAAGACGGCGGGAGGGGGTGATTCCAGGGGCTCCAACAGGGTCAGCTGGCACCAACGGACCACCAGGGAGTCACCGGAGAAGAAGCTGGAGCTCGAGGAGCAGTGGAGAGGTGGGAGGGAAGCAGAGGGGATCGCCGGCGAGCTCGAGCTGAGGATGGCGGCCAGAGGCCTGCCCGGCCGGGCTGCGGCTTCTCTACTGCTTGTGGTGGATGGTGGAGTGGATGAGTGAGCTCGGAGAGGCCAGGGGGCTCGGTATATATAGGCGGAGGGGGGTGGGGTTCGTGGCTCCGCCGGAGCTCTCTGGAAGGTGGCGCACGGCGACGAGAAGTGCCAGGGAGGGGTGGAGGGGGTGCAGCGATCACGCGGCAACTGTGGAAGCTCACGGACGAGCACAGGAACTCGGGCGCGGACGAAGACAGTGGCACGGGGCGCACTGTGGCTTTGGCCGCATCGTGCCCGTGCTTGCTGCGGCGTCTCCGGCGTCGGCGAGCGCCAGGGAGGGGTCAAGCGTGAAGAGACGAGGCTAGTGGCGCGGTGCGGCAGTCGGCGGCGAGCGCTGAGACGAGCACGCGCCGAACAGAGGCTCGAGCGCAGCGCAGAGCGCGTCGAACGCATGGTAGAGCCCGTGTCCACACGCGGTCACCACGCTAGCTCGGTCAAAACGACGCCCAAGCGATGCCAAATCGTGTCTAATGTGTTGTCCGTGCAGTGTTTAGTCCAGGGGAAGAGATGGAACACTGCCAGGCCGACCAGATTGAACGTGAGCTAACCAGCAAGTTTCTGGTCATAAACTTTGGCACTGTGTTTGGAGAGAATCTAGAAGGATTTTAGGGCTAATATCCTGGGGTTAAGGTTTTCTTAGGAGGGTAATGAAGCTCAAGAAAAATCAGCCTCATTGGATCAAGGAATAATATACTTCCTGTAGAAACTGCATTTTGAGGTCAGATTAGAAAAGATTTTCTATGGCAAAAATATTCCAAATAACTATGAAATATTTTTGCACAGGGAGGTGTGCCAAGGTCCAAAGAATATTTGGAAATTTTCTCAGATTTTTGGGAGCAAGAAAAATGAGGGTTGCTTTGGAGCATATGTTGCTGAAATGATTTTCAGAGAGGAAAATGAATATTTTTCATTTATGAAAAATATTCCTTGGGCCATTTTGGGATTATCAGAGAGGAAATGATGATTATGAGAGGGATGGGTCACTTGGGTGAAAACCAAGGACATGCCCAATTGTTTAAGTCCAAGTGATTTGATTCAAAAAACTCCAAATTCAAAATCAGAGGCAAAAAAGTCCGAAAAAAGAGAGAAGGCAAAAACCAGGTTGTCACATTAGGGCCAGTCATCAGCACGACCTGGCCATTGTCTATGCCGACCGACTCCGGGTCGAGGTGGGGAAGCTGAAGGCGGAGGCCGCGAAGGTGGCGAAGGCCCAGCGGGCGCTTGTCGAGGCCGGCCAGCAGCGCGAGCAGCTGACTGGTGACAAGAGCCAGCTTCAGGCTGAGGTGGAGTGCCTGACGGCGGAGGCGGCCAAGGCAGCGGAGGCCCAGCGGGAGCTCGTCAAAACCGGCCAGCAGCGCGATCGGTTGGTCGACGACAAGGGCCAGCTCCAGGCCAAGGTCGAGCGCCTGAAGGCGAAGGCGGCCAAGACGACGGAGACCCACAGGCGTAACTCCTCTGCCTCAAGGAGGAGCACGGGAACGCGGGCGCCGCCAAGGACGCCGAGCTAAAGGCGGCTGTTGACAAGGGCACCGAGTTGGAGAGGGTGCTAGAGGCGCGCGACCGTGCCGGCAACCTGGAGCGGCATGGTACGTTGCTCGAGGCGCATCACCTGGACAAGACCTTCGCCAATAAGTGCTTTTTCGTTGGTTTTGCCGGGTTTGTGAAGCCGGCTTTGCTTTTTTGTTGTTGACTGTCTTGCTTTTCCTCTTGACAGGGCACTTGCCGGAGACGCAGAGGATGGCGGAGGAGGTCGTTCGTGCTCAACGGTCGCCCTAGGGGATCGTTGGCGCTCCGCTCGATCCGAACGTCGCCTGGAGCTTTTCGGAGATCAAGAATGCCGCCGAGGCCCGCCTGCAGGTCTTGGGTGAGCAGATGGGGTGGGTCTCCGCAGCCGGCGCGGGGATGGCGGCGGCCCTTTGACCTGGCGCTGTCATGCCTAACAGCTTTATGCGGCTGGCGCGGTGGCTGGAAGTCGGGCCGGAGCGGCTTCATGCATGGCGTGTCTCTGCCGCCCGTACCGGCGCCGACGTCGCGCTAAGGTTCGTCATGTCCTGGTACCCGAACCTGGCACTGGACCGGCTGGTAGCCCAACGAGCCGGTGCGGAGCCCCAGCTGCAGGCGGAGGCGGGCCGGATCACCGCCAGGGCCAGCTACCTGGCCTCGTTCGCGCTCCACAATGAGTTCCAGGTGGAGCTAACTGACGATGGCGGGGTGGTGCCGCCTGACGACTTCGGCTTGCTGCTGGACGACCCGGAAGGCAGCTCTGAGGAGACGGGCGTCTACGCGAACGACGAGAACGCCGGGCTGGCTGATACCGGCACCTCGGCGAACCCGGAGGCCGTCGAGGAGGAGCCGGCAGCTGCGCAACCAGGCGCGGGAAACGCCTGAAGCCGTCCTGTTTTATCTTTATCACACTTTTTTTAAGTAGCAGGTCCACCCACCCACTAGGGTGTTGTTGGTGAATGTAATGAACTTCTGGCCTTGGGCCCATATTCTCATAATGTAAACATTTGTGCGAATGTTTGCGCTTTTGCTCTTTGTTTTCTGAGCCTTTTTTCTTGCTTGACCCTTCCTTGGACCTCCCCCCCCCCCCCCGCGAGTCGAACAGCCGGGTTCTGGTCTGTGACAAGGGGTTCGGTCCTTGGGAGGGACACGCAGTACTTAGGCCCTTCAGACATTGAGTGCGAGCGAAACACCCACTGGGCCGCTGGCGGCAGCCGTCGAAGCCGGCTGGCGAGCAGCCGGTCGTGCAGCAACTGAGTGCAAATGTTTTCGCGAATGCTTATGCCTTTGCTCTCTGTTCTGTAGGCTTCTTTCCTGTTTGCTCCTTATTTGGGCTCCCCCCCCCCCCCCCCCCCGCGAGTCGAACAGCCAGGTTCTGGTCTGTGACAAGAGGTTTGGCCCTTGGAAAAGAGCGCACAGTACTTAGGCCCTTCGAATGTTGAGCGCGAGCGAAACACCCACTGGGCCGGCTGGCGGAAGCCGGCGAAGCCGGCTGGCGAGCAGCCGATCATGCAGCAACTGAGTGCAAATGAGGCCGGGTCGGCCAGTCCGGCGGGTCCAACTTAGTGTTTCATGGCGTGTAGGTGCTTTGGCCCATAGTTTCTGTCGGCCAACAGTCGAAGCCGGACTATGGCGTAGGGCGAAGTGGAGGGCCTCGGTGACCCGAACACGCCGGGATGTGCTAAGGAGGACAGCGGGTTATGGCCAAGCCGGCCAGCCCCCGAGCCCCCGGGTTGGTCAGACCAACCCGGTGGTGGAGGTTTTTAAGGAAATTTGCAAGGGTGTGTGGAGCACCATAACTTAGCAGGAAAAAGGGTAGCCCCCGAGTGTCATTCGGGGGTCCCATTGTCTTTTACGAAATTACAAAAGGCAGCGATACATACGTGCATACAGCTAACTGTAAAACAGGCGGAGCAGCTTTGCATTCCAGGGCCGGCTTGTTTCTTCCCAAGCGGTGTCTCTCTTGCGCTTGTTCGTCTTGCGGGCGTCGATGAGATAGTACACGTTGCGGTCGCACAGGGCCTTGCTGACGATGAAGGGGCCCTCCCATGGGGAGGCCAACTTGTGCTGGCCAGCTTGCTGTTGGACAAGCCGGAGGACAAGGTCTCCTTCACGGAATGCGAGGAGCTTGATCTTTCTGCTGTGGTAGTGCCTCAGGCCTTGCTGATAGATGGTGGATCGGCTGAGGGCCAAAAGGCGCGCTTCTTCGAGTAGGTCGACGCCGTCATCACGCACTTCCTTGGCTTGTGCTTCTATGTACATTGTGACTCGTGGCGAGTCAAACTCGATGTCGGTCGGGATGACGGCTTTTGCTCCGTAGACAAGGAAGAACGGGGTGAACCCGGTCGATCGGTTTGGCGTTGTGTGGAGACTCCAGAGGACGGCCGACAGCTCATCAAGCCAGCTGCCGGGTGAACGGATGAGGGGCTCGACGAGACGTGGTTTGATGCCGGATAGGATGAGGCCATTGGCCCGCTCGACCTGGCCGTTGGACTGAGGATGGGCTACGGAGGCCAGGTCGAGCCGGATGCCGGAGACGGAGCAGTATTGCGCCAAAGCGCCCTTGGCGAAGTTGGTGCCGTTATCCGTGATGATGCTGTGCGGAACGCCGTAGCGTACCGCAATGTCTTTGACGAACCGGACGGCTGTTGGCCCGTCCAGTTTCTTGATCGGTCGTGCCTCGATCCACTTGGTAAACTTGTCGACCGTCACCAGCAAATGAGTCATGCCGCCCCGGGCGATCTTGAAGGGTCCTACCATGTCAAGCCCCCAGACCGCCAAGGGCCAGGTGATCGGTATGGTTTGCAGGGCCGAAGCCGGCTAGTGGCTGCGCTTGCTGAAGCGTTGGCATCCCTCGCTTGAGGACGAGCGACTCGGTGTCTTTGAGGGCCGTGGGCCAGTAGAAACCATGGCGAAAGGCCTTGGCCACCAGGGACATAGAGGTGGCGTGGTGCTCGCACTCGCCCTGATGTATGTCGAGGAGGATTTCTATACCCTGGTCTTGCTCTACGCAGCACTGGAAGACGCATGTCGCGATGTGCTTGACGAGCTCGTCGTTGATGATGTTGTAGGCGGATGCCCGGCGTTGCACTTGCCAGGCCTCGGTTTCGTCCACGGGAAGCGCTCCATTTTCCAGGAATGCTAAGATTGGCTGGGCCCATGAAGGGGCCGTCACCACAGTGAAGACGGCCACTATGGCGGGTTCTGGGGCGGCAGCCCCCGAGCCGGAGGCGGTAGCCCCGGGGCTGGGGATGACGGTGGCCGGGTCGAGCGCGGCAGTCCCTGGGCTGGTTTCGGCAGCCCCCGGGCCAGGATGAGCAGTCCCCGGGCAGGGTTCAGCAGCCCCTGGGCCGGGCTGAGCAGTCCCTGGGCCGGGTTGAGCACTCCCTGGGTCCGGGTTAGGGACGGCAGCCCCAAGGCTTGGACCGGCAGCCCCCGGGCTCGGATTAGGGAGGGGCGCTGCAGGGTCGTCCGGGATGAAGATGGACTCGGAATCCGGAGACGGCTTGACAGATGGCTTGCGCAGGTACTCGAGGGAGACGCCGGATGGTATGGCCAGCCGGGATGAGCCAATCTTGGCTAGCGTGTCGACGGCTTCGTTTTCTGCGCGCGGAACATGGAGGAACTCGCAGCCGTCGAAGGCGCCGTAGAGTTGCTGGACCAGGAAGCGGTAGCTGGCCATGTTGGCATCCCGGGCGTCCCACTCGCCGGAACACTGCTGCACCACCAGGTCCGAGTCGCCGTAGCACAGGATGCGCTGGACGCCGAGTTCCTTGGCAAGCCGGAGGCCGTGCACAAGGGCTTCGTACTCGGCGACGTTGTTGGAGGCGGTGAAGTGGATCTGGAGTGTGTACCGCAGCCGGTCGCCCTTCGGGGAAGACAACACGATGCCGGCTCCCAGGCCGGAGCGCATCTTGGAGTCGTCAAAGTGCATGCGTCAATGCGTTGAATCCGGTGGTGGCAGGTACCGAGTCTCCGTCCAGTCGACGAGGAAGTCGGCCAGGGCCTGGGACTTGATCGTGGTGCGGGGCTCGTAGAGTATGGTGTGGCCGGCTAGCTCGATGGCCCACTTGGCAACCCAGCCAGAGGCATCCCGGCAGCCCATAATCTCGCTGATGGGGGCCGTGCTGACCACGGTGATGACATGCTCTTGGAAGTATTGCTTCAGCTTCTTGGCGGTGAAGTACACGCCGTAACACATCTTCTGGTAGTGCGGATAGTTCTGCTTGGAGGCAGATAGCACCTTGCTCAGGTAGTAGACCGGGCGCTGAACAGACTAGATCTTGCCCTTCTCTGGTCGCTCGACCACCAGCACCATGCTGACCGACCGCGAGGTGGCGGCAATGTATAGCAACAGCGGCTCCTTGTCTGCCGGCGCGGCCAGAACGGGTGCGGTGGAGAGCATGTGTTTGAGATCCCAGAAAGCTTCGTCCGCCTGGTCGTTCCACTCGAACGGCGACGTCTTCTTCATCAGCTGATATAGGGGTAGGGCCCTCTCGCCCAGCCGGCTGAGGAACCGGCTGACCGAAGCCAAGCAGCCGGTGAACTTCTGGACATCTCGTAGCCGGGTTGGCTTGCGCATACGCTCGATAGCCTTGATCTTCCCCGGGTTTTCCTCGATGCCGCGCTCCGAGACGAGGAAGCCGAGCAGCTTCCCGGCCAGCACGCCAAAAACGCACTTCTCTGGGTTGAGCTTGATTTGGTACTCTCGCAGATTGGCAAAGGTCTCCCTCAGGTCGTCAAGGAGCGTGAGGTGCTGCTTGGTCTTCACCACAATGTCGTCCACGTAGACGTGGATGTTGCGGCCGAGTTGCGTCAGCAAGCATTTCTGCATGCAGCGCTGGAAGGTGGCGCCGGCGTTCTTCAAGCTGAACGACATGGTGATGTAGCAATACGCCCCGAAGGGCGTGATGAAAGACGTCTTCAGGGCATCGGCCAGGTCCAGCTTGATCTGATGATAGTCAGAGTAAGCATCCAGGAAGGACAGGAGCTCACAGCCGGCGGTGGAGTCGATGACTTGATCAATCCACGAGAGGGCGAAAGGATCCTTGGGGCAAGCCTTGTTTAGGCTGGTGTAGTCAATGCACATGAGCTAGGTGTTGTTCTTCTTCAGGACGAGGACCGGGTTGGCCAGCCACTCGGGATGAAACACTTCCATGATGAAGCCGGCCATGAGTAGCTTGGCGACCTCTTCACCGATGGTTCTTCTCTTCTCCTCTGAAAAGGGACGTAGGGGTTGACGGACAGGCTTGGCGTCCTTGCGGACGTGTAGTTTGTGCTCGGCGTACTTCCTCGGAATTCCCGGCATGTCCTTTGGGATCCATGCAAAGATATCCCGATTCCCACGGAGGAAGTCGACGAGCTCGCCTTCCTATTTGTTGTCGAGGCGGGTGCCCACGATGACGTACTTGCTGCAGCTGGGGTCTTCCGGGTTCAGCTTGACCTTCTTGGTCTCCTTGGACGGTTGGAATGAGGCCTCGCCGGCCGGCTCCTTGGCTGAAGCCGGCACGGCCGGCGTCCCATTGGCCAGCGCAACGATCCGGTCGAGCTGGTGCGCTCCTCGGCTTTGACCAGCGACTCGGCCAATCTGGCGCCGGCTTGAGCGCACTCCAGGGACTTGCGGTAGTCGCCGACGATGGTGATAAGGTCCTTGGGACCCGGCAGCTTCATCTTTAGGTAGGCGTAGTGGGGACCGCCATGAACTTGGCGAGTGCAGGCTGGCCCAGCAGCGCGTGGTACGCGCTGGATAGGTCCACCACCTCGAACCAGATCGGTTCGCGTCGGAAATAGTCGCTCGTGCCGAAGAGGACGTCGAGCCGGACCCGGCCGATGGGGGAGCAGGAGAGACCCGGCATGATGCCGTGGAACACCGTCCGGGTTGGCTCCAGGTCCTTGGCCTCGAGGCCGAGCTTGGTCATTGTGTCGTGGTAGAGGATGTTGATACTGCTGCCGCCATCGATGAAAACCCGCGAAAACTTGCAAGTGCGCCGAGTTGCGATGATAGTGGTGTCGAGGACGATGGCGTAGCCACCCGGATTCGGCATGACGGTCGGGTCGTCTTCCCGGGTCCAGCTGACCGGGCGTTCCGACCAATGCATGTACTCCGGCACGGCCGGGACGACGGTGTTCACCTCCTGCCGGAGCAGGCACTCGCTATGCTTGTCGTCGGCAAGGCTGGTGAAGATGACGTAGCTCGCGTTCTGGTTGGGGAAGACGTCATTGCGCATCACGCCATTTGCCGGGGGTAGAGAAGGAGGCGGCGGAGCCGGCTACCCCGCGCCCGGAGCCGGAGGCGGCGGGATGTCGCCCCTCATGATGCGTTTGGTGATGGCGCACTGCCGTAGCGTGTGCATGGACGGTCTCGCGCCGCTGTGGTGTTTGCAGGGAGCGTCGAGCATCTCTTCAAAACTCATGGCGGGTTGCCATGCCGTCTTGCCGGTGCTTGCCGGCCGGCTCGGCCGCGGGCACCTGCTCGGCGGTCACGACGAGGCGGCCGTCGTAGCGCGGGGCCTGCTGGTCGGCCTTGCGCTTGTTCTTCTGCTGGTTGTTTTGCTGGCGGCTGCTCTCGCCAGCCGGCTTGATGGTGGTACCGACGTTGCCTCGCCGGTTTCATCCAGCACCACTTGGATTTTCATGGCGGAGTCGGCGTTGGCGTACTTGTCCGTGATGACCATGAGCACGGCCATGGTGGTTGGCTCAGAGCGCAGGAGCTTGTGCTTGAGGAGGGTGCCATCCCGGCAACCGCTCATGAAGTATTGAATGGCCTGGACCTCATGGACGCCCTCACAGCTGTTCCGGAGCTCGGTCCAGCGTGTGAGGTACTCGTGGCCGGTTTCAGCCGGCCCCTGCACGCACATGGCGAGCTGGCTGGGACGGCCAGGACGCTTGTAGGTGCCGGTGAAGTTGCGCACGAAGGCTTGCTCGAAATCGACCCACGCGTTGATGCTGCCGACCGGCAGGCTGTTCATCCATGTGCGGGCCGAACCCTGGAGCATGAGCGGGGCGTAGCGCATGGCAAGGCGGCGATTGCTGCCCGTGATGCCGATGGCGGTGGTGTAGTCGATGAGCCAGTCTTCCGGCTTGACGGTGCCATTGTACTTGGGGGTGTCGCGGGGCAGCGTGAACCCTTTGTGGAAGGGCTCATCCCGGATACGTGGGCCGAAACAAGCCGGACCGACGGTGTTGTCTTCCTCCAGCTCGAGGGAGAGGGCGAGCTGGTCGAGGCGATGGCGAGCGTCAGCGTCGTCGATGGCGCGTGGGCCCAACCAGCTTGCGATGGCACCGTGAGGCGCCGGGTTGGCCGAAGCCGGGTTACCACGCCGGCCGGACAGCGAGGGAGGGTCTTGCTTGTGCTGGACTCCGGCAGCCGGCTCGTTGCCCAGGCCGTCTCCAGCCGTCGGGGCGTGGTTGCCCCGGGTTCGGGTCTGACCGGACTGAGCTTCGTCCAGGCGCGGGGAAGACGCCGTGTTCTGTCGCTCGCGCTCGGGGTCCTTGGTGCGCCGCGAGGCGGACGCGGCGGGATGGTCGAGGCGGTCTTGCTGCGCGTTCGCGGAGCTGGGAAGCTCGTTCAGGCGCTGCAGGCGCTCCTACAGCTCCTTGCCCTGCAGCTGCTCCAGGCCAATGGCGGCCGCCTCCGCGGCGCGCATGTTCTTGACCGGGGTGTCGTAGATGTTTGGGACCGCGCCGAGGGCACAGCCAATGGCGCGACCATGGGCCCGCACCTCGGTGACCCGGCTGGGCTCGGTAGCGGTCGGAGTGAAACCGTACGCAGCTTCGCGCTCCCGCTAGGTGGCCGCGAGGCGGCGCTGCGTAGCAACGACCGTCTCAGCCCTGTCCAGCAGGCGCTTGTGCTCCTCCTTGAGCTGGGCCCGGGCCTCCGCGGCGTCGGCGGCGTCGATGTCGGTGGTGATGGGGACGCTGAGGTTCTGCATCGTAGCGCGCAGCGGGTCGGCCAAGCTAGCGTGCTCCGCTGCAGCCCTGGCGGTGGCGGCCTTCTTGCTAGACGAAGAAGAGCCGGAGCCGGTGACGAATACCTCTACCCGGATGCAGAGGTCCGCCGCCCCGGCGGAAATGTCATCGCCGAGGGGGACGGGCGAGTCAGAGACGTCGAGCACCTCGCTTGGGTAATCATCGGCCGCGGGCGCGTCAGAGATGCGCAGCACGGTGAAGGAGGTGGTGAGCGTGTCGATGACATCGGCCGCCAGCACGACGGGATCGGGGGACGCGCAGCGTGGAACCCGCTCACCAGAACCGATGAGGGGCCCCGTCTGGAACATGTCTCCGGCCGGGACCTCGAGTCGCCCCATGGTGGGCGCCAACTGTCGTGGTGGGTGTACGGTAGATGCCAAAGGATGGCTAAAGAGAGGGACAGGCTCGAGGGCACCGGTGGGCTCCAGAGGCGAGGTCGGCATGAGCGAGCGCGGGACGCAAGACATACCCAGGTTCGGGGCTCTCCAGAGAGATAACACCCCTAGTCCTGCCAAGAGTGGTTTATATGTATCAGTACAGAGTTGCTCCTGGAGCTGTTTGGGGGAGGAAGGAAGGCAGGCCAAGGCTCTGGCTGCTCCTTCTCCGTGTGTGTGTGTGGTGCTCTGCTGGTGGATTATCTCTTGTGTTCGCCCGTGTACATGGAGGGCTCCTGGGGGGTTTTATAGGTCAACCCCCCAGGGTTACAATGGTAAAGATACAAGGGCATGGGGCCGGGATGTCAGCGTCTGGGAAGCCGGTGCTGGGACCCGCCGGGTACCAGGATTCGCCGGGTTCTCCGGGCGCGGGCCCCGCGCGCGAGAGGGCACTGTTCCCTGTCTTTCTTGCGTCACAGAGTGGTTGAGCCGGCTCAGCTATAGTGGCACATCGCCTGGTCGCCATCGGCTTGCGTTAGCAGGACGGGGGACGCACTGTTGCCATGCCGGCCCTGGTCAGCGGGGTAGGTGGGGCACTGTTGCCACACTCCTGTCGGTCAGAGGAGTTGCTGGGCCACTGTAGCCATGCTCATCTCCCTTACGGGGACTTGATCCGTCGTACGCCTTGGATGGGATGGGAGCTGACCCGAGGCCGGGTTGAGGAGGTCTTGGTTTGGTGTGGCCGGCCGGCATGCGCCAGCGGGCCCAGCCGGGTTGCGGGGTTTGGCTGGGTTGCGGGGCTTGGCCGGGTCGAGGAATCCAGCCAAGCGCAAGCCGGGTTGAGGGGCGAGGCCGGCCCCGATGTTTTTGAAAAAGGATCCGGGTTCCGTTGCCTGCCCGGGGTTCATCCCCCCGACACTTAGTGTTTTACGAAAGTTCTTCTGGTTCATGCTAATCAAAAGTGGTTGTTAATAAGGCTTGATCAACCTTATTAATGAACTATTTTTGAGAGGCATGTGGTCGATGAATTTAGCGAGCACAACCTTCTATCCCTACCTCTTATTTTCTGTTACTCTTTAGTTGAGTAAAACAAATGTCATGTTATCCCTGTTTTCTGATTTATCCGTGCAATAAAAAAATGACCCTAAAATAAAAGTGCTCAGAATGACCTGAAATTTTGACACAATTTTTTTCAGAATTTCAGGTCATTCTGAGCACTTTTATTTTAGGGTCATTTTTTTATTGCACGGATAAATCAGAAAACAGGGATAACATGACATTTGTTTTACTCAACTAAGGCGCGCCCTGGTAGGTAGTGGGCCCCATGTGGCCCCCTCACTTATCCCTTTAGCTCACCTCACCACCTGCCTCCAAAAAAAATCACTCTTGCTCTCCCTCTCGTGTTCTTGCTCTCAAACCCGCGGATTTTGATCTCTTTACTCGAAGCTCCATTTCCGAAATTGTTTTGGGGGATTGCTACTTGGTATGTGACTCCTCCATTTCTCCAATTAGTTTTTGCCCTAGTGGTTTATATTTTGAGTAATTAGCTACTCTTGGTGCTGTTGTAAATGAGTTTGCATGTTGAATTCTTTGAGTTTCAACTAGTTTGAATGCTTGATATAGCCTCTAGACATCCTTATGAGTAGTTGTTATCAATCTTATGAAGTTTAGTTGACACAATTTTGTGTCCCAAAAATTTTCAGAAATTGTTCGCAAATAAAAATGCACCTCTTTAGGAGTTCTTCGAGGAGGAGGTCCTCAGGAGCATCGTCAAGTGAGAGCTCGATACGAGAGTCCTATGTTGAGCCTAGTGAAAGCTCGATGCGGGATGCCGAGACTAAATCATGCCTATGGTCGTGTAATGAGTTCATGGTTGGAGCAGGTATCAAGGAAGAATTTGAGCAATATGCTCACAACACCGAGCTCGCTCCCTTCATCGCAGATAAGTGCATTCAACATCTCAACCTCACCCAAATGTTCACCAAGAAATTTAAATACTACTCTCGTGAATCTAGAGTTTCATTTAGCCTTTATGATCATGCCTTCACCATGCCTCTAGAAGTTTTCTGTGTTGCATGCAAAATTCCATATTGGGGCTCACTTGATGAACCAGCAAAATTTGATTATGAGTCCTTTTTAACCAGCCTCTGTTATGGTGAGGATAGAGGAGTGACGCAAGCAAGAATAAGAAGTTTACAATTTCCATCAATTCATTACTTTGCACTCTTTAATGGCAAATGCGTCGTGGGCAAACAAGATAGCAGCACACTATGTGCCCCTGACTTGAGCCTCATACACACTGCTTCGACAGGAATTAAATGTTATAATCTTGGGGCAATCGTTGCACGGAGGTTGCAACGCAATGCTGATAAGTGGCCACTTTTATGGTGGGATCTATGCCTCTCGGGTGGCTAAGGAGTTGGGTGTGTCACCTTTGCCTAATGATCCCATATTACCTACTGGCTAAGGAGTTGGATTCATAATGCATGTTCATCATCGTTTTCACTCTCTAGCTGATCGCTTCTCAACCTATTTGCTAGCCTTCGCCTGTACTAAGCGGGAATACTGCTTGTGCATCAAAATCCTTAAACTCGAGTTATTCCAGATGAGTCCACTATATCTACCTATATGCGGTATTACCCTGTCGTTCCGAGTAAATTTGCATGTGCCACCTCTAAATTTCAAATGAACATCTGTTTTGTGTGCCTGGACCGCCCATGGAGCGACAGGGGGTGGTCAGTATCTTCCATGCTAAACAGGTTATTCTCATGAGAGTGTTTATTCACTCGTCCTTGCATGAGAGGGGCTGGTAATAGGGATGCCCAGTCCCATGATCAAAAATTACAAATAATTAAACAAAACTCCCCTGGACTGTTGTTGGTATGGAGGGCACCCGAGGATTCGGCTAGCCATGGCTTGTGTTTGTTGGTGGAGGGAGAGTAAACTTTACTTTTACCGCTTGGGAACCGCCGCTAATTTGTTTAGCATGGAAGATATTGAAAACTCTTGGTCGTAACGTTGACAGGAAGGGTGTAGCTCCCAAAATTATATTTATCTCTAATTTAAGCTTTGAGCTCTAGCATCTCTGCAAATCCCTACTTCCCTCTGCGATGGGCCTATCTATTTACTTTTATGTTATTTTACTTTTATGTTGAGTCATCACCTTCTCAAACAAGCATCGGACCTGAGAGCACTATTGTCATCCTCATGCATTGTGTATAGTTAATGTTGAATGCATCATGACTGGATCTCTTCTACCATGAATTACAATGTCTAGTCGCTGCTTGAACTTTGGAGGTGCTCTGCATTTATGTTTTGCGGTCTCAGAAAGGGCTAGCGAGATACCATTATTGTCATGTTATATCATAATTGTTTTGACAAAGTGTTGGCATTTGAAATATTTTATTATTGCTCGCTAGTTGATTATGCCAATTATTGAGTGAATATAAATTTCTAAGAGCTATTTCTTGCATGGTTAGTTATGATCTTTGCTGAAAACCTGGGTGCTATTTAAGCATATATATGTAAACAAGAACAAAAGGGTTCGTAAAAGTTTTTATTTATCACTTTCAGTTTATCAACTGAATTGCTTGAGGACAAGCAATGGGTTAAGCTTGGGGAAGTTTATAGATCTCCATCGTATCTACTTTTTCTAACGCTTTTGGTCTTGTTTTGGACTCTAATTTGCATGATTTGAATGAAACTAACCCGGACTGACACTGTTTTCAGCAGAATTACTATGGTGTTGTTTTTGTGCAGAAATAAAAGTTCTCGGAATTGGACGAAACTTTTTGGAGAATTATTTTGGAATATATAATAATTTCTGGAACTAAGACCCACTGGAGGGGGCCAGCTGCCCACAAGGCACCAGGGGGCGCCACCCCCCTCTGGCGCGCCCTGGTGGGTAGTGGGGCCCACGACCCTCCTCCAACCCTATTCTGGATACTATAAATTCACATTTTTGGAGAAAAAAATAGAGGAAGTTTCATTGCGTTTTACGATACGGAGGCGCCGCCACCTCCTGTTCTTCATCGGGAGGCCAGATCTGGAGCCTGTTCGGGGCTCCGGAGAGGAGGATCTTCGGTCTTCATCATCACCAACCATCCTCCATCACCAATTTCATGATGCTCACCGCCGGGAGTGAGTAATTCCTTCATAGGCTCGCTGGTCGGTGAGGAGTTGGATGAGATTCATCATATAATCGAGTTAGTTTTGTTAGGGCTTGATCCCTAGTATCCACTATGTTCTGAGATTGATGTTGATATGACTTTGCTATGCTTAATGCTTGTCACTAGGGCCCGAGTGCCATGATTTCAGATCTGAACCGTTATTGTTTTCACCATTATATCTATGTTCGTAATCCGATCTTGCAAGTCATATGCACCTACTATGTGTTGTGATCCGTAAACCCCAAGGTGACAACAATTGGGATACTTTCCAGTGATGGCCGTAGTTCAAGGAGTTCATGAATTCACTATGTGTTAATGCTTTGTTCCGGTTCTCTATTAAAAGGAGGCCTTAATATCCCTTAGTTTCCATATGGACCCCGCTGCCACGGGAGGGTAGGACAAAAGATGTCATGCAAGTTCTTTTCCATAAGCACGTATGACTATTTATGGAATACATGCCTACATTATATTGAAGAACTGGAGCTAGTTCTGTGTCGCCCTAGGTTATGACTGTTATATGATGAATATTACCCAACGTAATCACCGATCCAATGCCTACGAGTTTTGCACATATTGTTTTTGCTAAGTTACTATTGCTATTGCTATTGTTACAACTGCTACAAAACTGTTACTGTTGTTACCGTTACCACTGCTACCGTTAGTACTACTATCAAACTAATATATTATTGTGCTACTGATCACTTTGCTGCAGATATTTAATCTCTAGGTATGGTTGAATTGACAACTCAACTGCTAATACTTACAAATATTCTTTGGCTCCCCTTGTATCGAATCTATAACTTTGGGTTGAATACTCTACCCTCGAAAACTATTGTGATCCCCTATACTTGTGGGTTATCAGCATACTATATTTTTTTCCTTACGTACCACTATGCTTTAGTAGTATTGGTATTTACTTCCTCATTTGCATAATGATATAGTCATTTATGGGCCTTTACCAATGAAGTGGTAATATTAGATATGGGTAATTGGGTCATGGATAATTAATTAATTATTGGCTCATATTAACTCTGGAGCATCTTCAAATTTCTCAATTTTGTTTTCTAAAAGTTTTCCCTTTGGTATAAATGAGAAGCTAGAAAACAATATTAGTTTGCTGGCAAGTCAAATATGGTACCCACTTCTGTAACTTATTAGAGTATTCTATTTCTTTCAAGGGAGTTCAATCAGACACAGTGGATGTTGCTTTTGTATGCTGGAACTTAGTCAAAGGAGGTTGCTTGGTTGATATATTATCTTAAAAAGTTCTACTGAGAATTTGGAATGAAGTGCTTTATTGGAAATCCGTAAGCAAAACTTTGGTACTGCTTCATTGGATCTCGGTTACATCATGATGTATTGCAAACTTTCGTACTACTTATTTGATGAATGCTTCTACATATTTGTGGTTGTGTTAGTTGACTTTGTTGAAAGAAATGAATAATTTGAAAATAGCTGACATGTTCACTTAATCAAGATTATTTCTTGGTGCAGATTATATGATTATTAATGCAGACCCATGCTCTACTCTGATGGCTGAGGTTGGATACACTTGCTACATGTTTATTTAATTTTTATTATATTGGAGGATTCAAACTCTAGATTGATGAAGTGGTGCATTTTGAATTTACTTCTTAGATATCGTGAATGCTCTACTGAAGGTATCAATAATAATACATACTTTACATAGTCAAGATTCATACTTTCCTTATTACATGTTGGTTTATATCCCCTACATATGTGATGTGTGTTTAGCTTATCGACTATTCTTAAGTGAATCTTATGTGGTATTGCAGGACTAACTGTTCTTTAGACAATTTTGTAATCTTTAGTTCATTTTAGGTCATTTCCGTTGCTTGTTAGTGTTTTTCGCTAGAGTGCTTTGCAGGCAGCTGTTTGAAATAGAACCTTCCAGCCATCTTACTTCTCCAATAGTAATTTTCTTGTTGAGTTTGGTTGGACGGTCTCCAAAGTAAATTCGGGAGAACAATAAACCATACTTTCTATGTTTTGAAACTAGAGCTGGCCATGATTAATTCTTTTCAAGTTGATAGTTTATCGGAGTTTGAATTTGCTTTTGTATACCAATATGGAAGTATACTATTTCATCATATTTTCCTAAAGTAGCTTCTGATTTGTTCACATTTGCAGAACTACACAATACTGCACATTCCTTCTCTTCTCCTAACCAATTTCATATCAAATTAAGCTTTATCCCCTAATTAGCATTCTGAGCTACTTAAATTTCTTCGCCCACATGTTTGATTTAGGTTTTTGTTTAGACATGACAAATGTTTGCATGTTATAGACGCCACGCCTGCCGCTGTCGGGGAGCTCCTGCCTACGCTGCAAGCCTCATGACCTTGCAAACTCGCTTGTGCTGCTTAAACGATACGGCCTCTCCCTACTCAGGATGAATAGCTTCGTGCAGATTCACCCTTCTTTTCCTGAAGGCTCCTGTGTATCCAGGCCGGCACAAGGAAAATTCTGGGGTGAAGTATGTACCATTTCCTTCAATATCTCATTTCCTTAAATATTTCATCAATGCATGGGTATAAACTGAACATTGCATATTGTGACCTATGTAGGAAAAAAGAGAAAATTCAAATAGATGAGAAATCTTAACTTATTCCTTTGGCCATTTCTGTAACCAAAGCTATCGGCTGGCCAACACAAAGGAGATGGAATTTCAGCGCAACAAAAATAGGAATTTAATATCTTTCAGATAGTTCTCATTTAGGGTAGTGGTTCTAGGTTTTATATTCAGAATTGTTCTTTTCTGTAAAAATTTCTTGAAGAAATATGTGCGTACTGCTTCTAGAATTATATCGTACCATATTTTACCACACCTGCCTCAACTTTTTTTTCCCGAAGGTTGATCTTAATTTCCTGATATTGTCTACTCCATATATTTCATAGTAGTAACTGATAATCCCTCTCTAAATTAACCAGGCCAGTTTGCTATGTAGACAACTCTTACTGAATTGATCTATGTCAGCTCATGCTCTCAAACGGTCAAGAGGTCATTGTGTGTTCAGTCTTCTCTACAGATTAATTATTTTTTTCAACCCAACAGTCTTATCTACATATATATAACCACATCAGGAGTTCTGACATGTTTATAGCTGAATTAATCTTTATACATATGGCAGGTGCAGGAGGTACCATGCAAGCAAGCAGGGCGGCCGCAATCATGCTGCAGTGGCTGGGTATATCACCCCCTCCCGCTAGCTGAGGGTGCTCCTACCATTACACAGGTATTAGCTTCTGCACTATCTCTTTGCCTCTCTATTACCTTGCCTCCACACTTATGCTTTGAATTTGCTCTTTGCTTGGCAAGATTAATGTGAGGTGTTTAATTTACGTTCATAAACAGAAAAAATGATGCCTGGTGAGGTTTTAGGTGTATCCACCAATAATAGCTTTTGGAATAATGTTAATACAGTTTGCTCTTTACTGTCCAATACTTATGAATATAGATTGGTTACTCCATTACATGTTACTCCATGTGAGGTGGGCTTAAATTTCTCATTCAGGTCATGTGTTTCAAGAACATACATATGGATAATTTGAGATGTTTGGTCATTTGTATTTGGATGCTTCATTCTTCTATAAAACTGCAGGTATATTCCCACATTGAACTCGATTATTGCAATGATTGGGTTGATTCAGACATACTGTGTCTTGAATGACTTTTCCCGTTGGGCAATTCAAACGATGGAAGCCTCTTCGGACCCTTCCACCTCGCCGGCCTCACCACTGGAGACTCGGATGCGAGAACCGCCACCGCCACCACCGTGTCTGCCAGTGACGCTCACACAGGAATCCAGAGGCAGCACCTTGGTCCTCTCCCTGAGAACAACAGCTCTCTCATGATGCGGCCGCGGCCCGAGGGTGGCGGGACTGACGCCATCGTCCATGCCATGTTCTGGCTGATCCCCAAGGCTCCTTGCCGACGTCCAACCATCGCCACATAGCCAATGGTACTGCCGACATGAGGATGCCCACCTCCGTGTTGATCAAGTTTTTTGACCTGAGCGTCATGGACAAGGTCATACGGGCATCTGCTTTTGATTTGCTATCTGCTCTCTTTTCACAAGTGTAGCTTTTTGTGTTATAAAATTATGCTACCGATTGTTCTTTGTTGATATTTCCTTATTTGTGTCCTGATTAATGGATCTGAGGTAGTTAGAAGTCACTGAATAACTACTTATACTATTGTGTCAGCCGCTACAATTGTTTATATGATACTTATACTATTATACATGATCTGAGCACACTTGCTACAAATAGGAGAGTGGAAGGGGCGTGTTCTACCTGGCACCGCCGAGCTTCCACTCAGGCAGCGCGCCATGGGCGCGCCCCAACCACTAGTGCGCATGCAAGCGTATCCATGAGTATGGGCCCACTTGGCAGTGACTGATGGCGCTGGACGAGATGTATTTTACACAGAACAGAAACACCCTCACATTTTTCGTTACAAAAAAACAGGACCACAGTACTGCACATATTTGCGAATATTACAACAAAAAGCATCCGCTAGACAATTAAATACGAGACTGTATAGCCACTACGCCATTCAGGTCTTGATATTCAGTTTGGATAACGAGGATATATGTACTTGACGAGAACTCATGTGGAGCTTAATTGGGCTGCGAAAATAATTTTAATACGAGACTGCGAAAATTTAACACCAAAAGAGGATCTAGCAGGACACGAACCAACTACCAAGTACCAACTATTTAAACACGGGACATTCTAGTTACTACAACCCATCAGGTCCAGATGTGTAATATGGATAACGAAACGTATATGTATCAAACGAGAACGCATATGGAGCTTAAATGGACTGTAGATATTGCGGTCCCTTTTGCCCTCACTATTTTACTAAAACATATAAACATGTGTATTACATATTTGATTTTAAAAATTACAATTCAAAAATATAATGTTAATTATACGAACATTTCAATAATTATACACACATTTGTATAGTTCAATGTTTGTATAATTAAAAATATTCATAACTTAAAATTTAAACTGTCAATATGAATATTCAATTGTAGCTAATATTTCAGTTATATATTTTAAATATGAGTCAAGATTAAAAGTTTTACACAAGTGAATATTCATAAATATGAAGTAAATGTTTGCATTCATCACTTTGTATAATTTAAATATAAACCGCAAGTGCATGTTTTTTTGATTCATTAAACATATTTATGTAATAACATTTTCAATGTCCGTATAACTAAATATTTATTATATAATACACAGATTATTATTTTTTGAGGGGATACACATGATGATATTTAAATGTTTTTTTTTTACAGAAAGACTGTAAGGAAGGCCGCTACAATATAATTGGTGGTGTAACAAACCCAAATTGCAAGTACCATGTCTTGAACCTGGGTGGGTGGGAATGCATCAACCCCTTCCCACCACTAGGCTATGCCTTAGTCTGCTATATTTAAATGTTTTTATTTAGTAATAATTTTTTACATGCATAGTATTTTCAACACATAAATATTTGAACATAATTTTATTACTTATGTGTTACAAATATCTTAAAAAATAACACGCACAAAATGCACTGTGGTATCCACGTGTCAATTAAGCTCCACATGAGCTCTCGTCGAGTACATATACCCTCGTTATCAATAGTAAACATCCTAACCTGAATGACATAGTGGCTAGAGTGTCTCGTGCTAAATCAGTTGGTGTCTGGTTCGAGTCCTGGCGAAACATTTTTGTTATTAAATTTCGCCATATAAGTGCAGTACTGTCGTCCGATTTTTCTGTAAATAAAAAAATGTTAAGGTCTTTTGTTCAAAAATGCGTTGCTGTCGTTGACTTTTTCCATAGATAAAAAAATGAGGGTGTTCTGTGTAAAAATACATCATGCCTAGCGTCATCAGTCATTGACAAATGGGTCCACAGACATGGATACACCCACATACGCGTAGTGTGATCGTATCTGCACGCTTAAGTCAAGTTAGGCTAGAACTTAACTGAACATGCGACGTAAGTTATACGACTCCCGGTGATATTACCTTGTCAGAGTAAGATGCTTTCGACAAAGAGAAATGAGCGTGGCAGCCCTGCGGTGGACGGATGGAGGCGACGTGTCGGCCAAGGTGGCAAGCCCGTGCCACGCGCCCGGTGCGCTCCTTACAAGCGGCGCCGTCACATGCCACCTCCTAGTCCGCGCATAGGGCGCCGGATGAGGAGCACACGCCCAGATAACAGTTCAAGATACAAAATCAGAAATTTCCTATTTACAAGGCGGGTGTTTGCTCCACATCCAGCGCTGCTTAAATGGAGTGAGTACTAGGGAGCCCCAATGTGACGCTCTTTTGCGTCAAAATGGTGTTGTTTCGCATGCTGTTGTGTGCTTCACTAGCGTTTTTTGTGCCTGATTCGTTGTTTAGCCACGTATGAATTGACACACAAAAGGAACAAAATAATTTAAAAACAATGAAGAAAGTGTTGAAAGATTAATTTCAATACATAATTGTTTATGTCCCTGTTTTCAATTATGCACAACAGGAAACAAAAGATTGAAGAAAGTGTTGAAAGATTAATTTCAATAGAGAACTATTTATGTTGCAGTTTCCGATTATGCACAGCAAGAAAAAAAATAGAATTTGCTCTAGCTCACAGAACTAACTAAAGTTGTAAAACAGAATTTCGTCTGTAGAAAAAAATAGGCTAGAGCAAACGTTGATTTTCTCATAACTAGTATTCATGCGTAAAAATCTTTTCAGTGCTCTATACAATTTCCTTCTCACTCATGTGTAAACTTGCAAAAACATTTGAATTAGAGTAGAAAGCATAATTTCTTTCTTAGTTCTGATAAAACACAAAAATAGCCTTAAAGTTTTGAACATTTTTTGAATTTTAGAAAGTATTCTTGGATTCAAAATATGTTTTGAAATTCAATTTTTGTTCAAGACATTAAAACAATGTTCTAGGAATCAAATTTCGATCTGAAGATTCAAAAAATGTTCTTGGATTAAAAAAAATATTGGAATTCAAAATTTGTTCAAGATATTCAAATAATGTTCTAGGAATCAAATTTTGATCTAAAGATTCAAAAAATGTTCTTGGATTCAAAAAATGTTTTTAGAATTTAAAATTTGTTCAAAAATTCAAAACTATTCTAGGAATCAAAAATTATGTACATATTCAAAAACGTTCTTTGATTCAAAATCTGATCTTTTATTAGAAAATATTTTGGAATTCAAATTTATTCTTGAATTAAAATCATGTTCTAAGATTCAAAAAATATTCAAGGCTTTCAAAAAAAATCTAAGATTAAAAAAAGGTTCTTGAATTTAAACTGTTCTTGGGATATAAAAAAATCAAGACATCCAAAGAATGTTCTAGGATTCAAATTTTGTTCTAAGATCCAAAAAATGTTCTAAGGTTCAAAAAAGGTCTTGGAATTAAAATAATGTTCTAAGATTTGATAAATGTTCAAGACATTGAAAAATGTTCTTGAAATTAAAATATTATCTGATATAGCTAAACAAAGGTTATATGATCGAAATTTATACATGGTATAATATTCAGAAAATGTTATGACATACGTCCGGTTCAAACACATTTTATTCTGCTCTATGTTCTTGACATTTAAATATTATTCAAGGATGGAGGCTTGTAGTCTGCTTACTCACGAGTTTCCTGAGACTATGTCCGTTCCAAAAACATTTTCGGTCCGAAGCAAATTTAAACATTTTTTTTGTACTGAAATTTTATATATTTTTAAAATATATACCATACTACACTTTTTTGCGGAAAACAATATTACACTTTAATGAGTATATTTCTTGTTACTTGGTAAACATAGTTAACCACATGACAATGTTGCTAAATTTTACTTAAATTGTTTGTTGTTATACATTCATAATATTTATCATTGGAATTTTTGGCTTCAACTGAATTTAAATATGTGTAAAAAAATTTGAATTATTATTGGCAAGTGCATAAATTATACTGTGTACGCATATATACTTGTGTGTGATATTTTAGTGTTATTAAATATCCTGGTAGAGATCTGTTCAATACAACTTATCTCATAATATCGTGGTAGAGATATTTTGGAAGTAGTCGAGTTCCAAGAGATGGAGTCTTCTTCATTGGGCAAAAGAGTGATGTTCTACAGCTGACACCACATGTAGAACAACTGTCAACTGACTCCATTAGTCATATGGTGAAAACCTTTCATCCACTACTGGTTCATGAGGGCATCTGCAACGGAACTCTTCTTATTTGAGCTTGGATGGAAGAGGTCCGAAATAATGAAGCAAAGTGATTGACCTTTTAACCAGCGATCGCACTAGCAACTCACCTTGCAACCATTGCCAAGCTTGATCAAGGTGGACACACCGGATCACCATGCCCACCCAGAGTCTAGCAACATCAGTCCACCCAAACCATGCAACAGAAGAGCATGCCCAAGGTGTTTAGGCTTGCAAATTCTGGCTCAGTTGACATGGCATGCACCACCAAAAACACCTTGGGCGTGATCTTCTGTAGCGTTCATTGCCCGACCCATGGTAACATGTCGGGCCAGTAGCGTTCATCGCCAGTTATTTTAGTGAGAGATCAAAGTAGTTAGTGTGCTCACAAAAAATCAAAGTAGTTAGTTAGGCTTCAGGATTTGCCGGTTTGGCCCCTTTTGGTTTTTCATTTTCTGCTTTTATATTTCACTTGTATTTTCATTTTTTAGTTTAAAATAAACCCATATTTCAAAAAAGTGAAACTCTTGGTTGTTTAAGAAAATAAAAAATGTTCACGCACATGTAAAAGAAATGATCATGTAATTTGAATTAAAAACTTCATGTATTATAAAAAAAGGATCAATGTGTGTTCAACTTATATTTGAAAATGTTCATTGTTTATGTAAAAAATAATCAACACGTATTTATAAAACTGCTCGTTGTGTATTTCAAAGATATTCAACATATATTTGTACAATGTTGACGTCTCCCCTGGGCGATGCCAGGGGCCCAAAAAACAAGTGCCGCCAGCCATCCCTCGGCCATTCTCCTGCAACTGTTGTCGCCGGCGAGGTCTGCGGTGGCGGCAGGCCTGGTGCCCAAGGCGCTAGGGCGGGCGGATCTACAGCGGGATCCCCCCTGAGGCGGCAGGGCCGCCTCTTGTGGTGCGCCCCTGGGCAGCAGGCAAGGCGGCACCCCTAGCCTGTGCGGCGGCGGCCAACGGTCCATGGCCGGCGATGGGCTTCCCTGCATGCATGGATGGTGGCGCAGCACTCCATGGATGACGTGGTGGACGACACTGCTTGGAGATGGGTCGCGATGGCCGCGGATCTGGCGTCCCATCCAGATCCGCCGCGGCGTGGTCTTGGCCGGCCGACGGCGCGTGGAGGGACCGGTGAGGGGATGGAGGATCTCTGCCGGAGTACCGTCAGCGGCATGCATTTTCATGGTGAGGCTCCGGTAAAAATCACGCCTGACTACGGTCTTGACGGACGATGGCGGTGTCTCTGATGTCGTTCCCTTCTTGAGGCATCATCGTTGCAGGTCACGTCAACTCGATCGGGATGTTCCGGGGGAAACCGTAGATTTGGGTCTACCGAATCGGACGATGACGGCGCCTTCAGTGTCGTTCTCCCTCCTGGGGCATCATTTTGGAGCAAGTGCTAGCTGCAGGGGACAAGAGGAGGAGCGGTGTTACATGTACCGCAAGGCCGATAGCAGATCTCGGCAGCATGGCACTACGATGTTTCGGCGACGGGACGCGTGTGGATGGATACGTGCAGGGTGGTGGCATTGTCTGGTGCCATGGTGGCGTCGACGGCGGGCCTGACAAGGTCGATGCGTCAGTACCTGCTCTGGAGATGGATCGGTGGAAGACGGCGGTGGCGGGCTCTGAGAGTGCGCCAGACCGGTGTGTGCCCCAGTCCCAGCAATGCGGCTTGGTTGGTGATTGCTTGTGTCTGCGTTGGTATTTCCCCCAAATAGGAGGGGATGATGCAGCACAGCAGAGGTAAGTATTTCCCTTAGTTATGAAACCAAGGTTATCAGTCGAGTAGGAGAACCAAGCAACACTATGTAAATAACACCTACACACAAACAACAAGTACTTGCAACCCAACGCGTAAAGGGGTTGTCAATCCCTCAACGGTATTGAGATAGATTAAATTGTATGAGATTTGATAAATAGATCTAACTAAAACACAAAATAACATAAAATAAAAGAAAATTGCAGTAAGGTATTTTTGGTTTTAATATATGATAGGAAATAGAACCCGGGGCCATAGTTTTCACTAGAGACTTCTCTCGAGAAAATAACATACGATGGGTAACCAAATTACTGTTGGACAATTGATAGAAAAGCAAATAATTATGACGATATCCCAGGCAATGATCATGTATATAGGCATCACATCCAAGATTAGTAGACCGAAACAATTCTGCATCTACTACTATTACTCCACACATCGACCGCTATCCAGCATGCATCTAGTGTATTAAGTTCATGGAAAAACGGAGTAATGCATTAGGTAAGATGACATGATGTAGACAAGATAAACTCACGTATGAATAAACCCCATCTTGTTACCCTTAATAGCAACGATACATGCATGTCATGTCTCTTTCTGTCACTGAGATTGAGCACCACAAGATCGAACCCATCACAAAGCATCTCTTCCAATGGCAAGATAAATCAATCTAGTTGGCCAAACCAAACCAATAAATCGGAGAAGAAATACGAAGCTATAACAATCATGCATAAAAGAGTTCAAAGAAGACTCAAATAATATTCATGGATAGATCTGATCATAAACTCACAATTCATCGGATACCAACAAACACACCGCGAAAGAGTTACATCAAATAGATCTCTAAGAACATCGAGGAGAACATTGTATTGAAGATCAAAAAGAGAGAAGTCATCTAGCTACTAACTACGGACCCGTAGGTCTGTGGTAAACTACTCGCGCATCATCAGAGGGGCAGCAAGGATGATGAAGAACCCCTCCGTGATCGTTGCCCTCTCCGGCAGATTGCCGGAAAAGGCCTATAGATTGGATCTCGTGGTTCTGGAACTTCGGCGGTGAAAAAAGTATTTCATCTACTCCTCTAGGGTTTCTAGGATTTTAGAGTATTTATAAAGTCGGAGGTAGGTAAAAGGGGTGCATGTGGGCCCCACTACCCATCAGGGCGCGCCAGGGGCCCCTGGCGCGCCCTGGTGTCTAGTGGGCCCCACATGCCTCCTCTCGTGTGCTCCAAAAGCTTCCAGGGTCTCTTATCACCAGAAAAAAATATCCAAAAAGTTTCGTGGCAATTGGACTTCGTTTGGTATTGATATTCTACGGAGTAAAAAACAAGCTAAAATAGCAACTGGCACTGGTTAGTCCCAAAAAATGATATAAAGTTGCTAGTAAATGTATATAAAATATCCAAGATTGATACTTTAATAGCATGGAACAATAAAAAATTATAGATACGTTGGAGACGTATCAAGCATCCCCAAGCTTAATTCATGCTCGTCCTCGAGTGGGTAAATGATAAAAACAGAATTTTTGATGTGGAATGCTACCTATCATATTCATCACATATTCTTTTCTTTTGTAGCATGGACATTTGGACTTTAAGTGATTCAAAGCAATAGTCTATAATTTGACATGAAGACATCAATACTCAAGCATATCAATAATCAACCATGTCTTTCAAAATATCAACGCTAAAGAAAGCTATCCCTAGCCCATTATGCTCAATCATTGATCCATTCATGAAACACATTCAAATATTAGCTACATCCAATGCACAAGTATCATAATAGTGTTTCCTAGTTGGTGATTTACAAGAGAAGATGGAGACTCATTTTTTTTTTGAATAAAAGTAAATAGATAGGCCATTCACAGAGGGAAGCAGAGATTTATATAGGTGCAAGAGCTCATAGCTTAAATTGAGAGATAAAATTGTTTTGAGAGGCATGTTTTTCCTGTCAACAAAAACGACCGAGAATTTCCAATATCTTCCATGCTAGATAAATCATAGGCGGTTACCAAACATAAAATAAAGTTTATTTCCTTTTCCACCATTCTTTCACAATCCATGGCTAGCCGTATCCACGGGTGCCTTCCATACCAACACTTTCCAAGAAATTTATTATTGAACAACGTATTATTATTATTTTCATTTCGGGACTGGGCATCCCTATTACCTGTCACACTCTCGTGCAATGACAAGTGAATAAACACTCATCTTAAGAATAACCTACCTAGCATAGAAAATATTGGCCATCCCCTGCCGCTTCATGAGCGGTACGGGCACATAAAAAGGAAATTCATTTTGAAAATTAGAGTTGGCACATACAAATTTACTTGGCACGGCATGAAAATACCGCATATAGGTAGGTATGGTTGACTCATTGGCACAACTTAGTTTAAGGAGTTTGGATGCACAAGTAGTATTCCCACTTAGTGCAAGGAAAGGCTAGCAAATAGATTGAGAAGCATCCAACCAAAAAAACAGAAACGAGCATTGAACATAACTAACACCGAATAATGCACCACAAGTAGGATGTAACTTCATTGCATAACTATTGACTTTCGTGCTTGCATAGAGAATCATAAACCTTAACACCAACATTCTTACTAAAGCATAATTACTCACCAACATGACTCACATATTACTATCTCTGTATCGCAAAACTATTGCAAGGAATCAAGTTTTAATATCCAATGATCTTAATGATAGTTTTTATTATCCCTCTTGAATATCTATCACTTTGGAACTAATTTCATATATTACCATTGCTTCTTAACAAGCTCTCAAATAAATTTAAGTGAAGATCATGAGCATAAATATTTCTTCAAAGTTTTCATCTCTCAAAATAATATAAGTGAAGCATGAGAGAATTTCTTCAAAATTAAAGCACCACCGTGCTCAAAAAGATATAAGTGAAGCACTAGAGCAATTCCAACAAATCATAGCATCATTATGGCTCTCTCAAATAGGTGTGTCCAGCAAGGATGATTATGACAAACTAAAAAGCAAAACAAACAAAGACTCATATAATACAAGACGCTTCAAGCAAAACTCATGATATGTGATGAATAAAAATATAGCTATAAGTAAAATTACCGATGGTTGTTAGAAGAAAGAGGGGATGTCTTCCGGGGCATCCCCAAGCTTAGTTGCTTGGTTCTCCTTGAATATTACACTACTAGGAAAATGCTTATACACAGGAGGTCAGTAGTAGCGCTTGTTGGGGAACGTAGTATTTCAAAATTTTCCTACGAGCACGCAAGATCTATCTAGGTGATGCATAGCAACGAGCGGGAGAGTGTGTCCACGTACTCTCGTAGACCGAAAGCGGAAGCGTTTTAGTAACGCGGTTGATGTAGTCGAACGTCTTCGCGATCCAACCGATCAAGTACCGAACGCACGGCACCTCCGCGATCTGCACACGTTCAGCTCGGTGACGTCCCTCGAACTCTTGATCCAGCTGAGGCCGAGGGAGAGTTCCGTCAGCACGACGGCGTGGTGATGGTGATGATGAAGTGATTCCGGCAGGGCTTCGCCTAAGCTCTCCGAAAATATGACCGAGGTGGAAATCTGTGGAGGGGGGCACCGCACACGGCTAAAAACAATCAACTTGTGTGTTCTAGGATGCCCCCCTGCCTCTGTATATAAAGGAGGGAGGGAGGAGGCGGCCGGCCCTCATAGGGCGCGCCCAAAGTGTGGAGTCCTACTAGGACTCCCTAGTCCTAGTAGGATTCCACCTCCCACATGGAGTAGGAAAAGGGGAAGGGAGAAGGAGAAGGAAAGAAGGGGGCGCCCCCCCTTCCTAGTCCAATTCGGACCAGTCCATGGGGGGGGCGCGTGGCCACCCTTGAGGCCTTTCTCTCCTTTCCCGTATGGCCCATTAAGGCCCAATACGAATTCCCGTAACTCTCCGGTACTCCGAAAAATACCCGAATCACTCAGAACCTTTCCGATGTCCGAATATAGCCTTCCAATATATCGATCTTTACGGCTCGATCATTTCGAGACTCCTCGTCATGTCCCCGATATCATCCGGGACTCCGAACAAACTTTGGTCATCAAATCACATAACTCATAATACAAATCGTCATCGAACGTTAATCGTGCGGACCCTACGGGTTCGAGAACTATGTAGACATGACCGAGACACTTCTCCGGTCAATAACCAATAGCGGAACCTGGATGCTCATATTGGCTCCTACATATTCTACGAAGATCTTTATCGATCAAACCGCATAACAACATACGTTATTCCCTTTGTCATCGGTATGTTACTTGCCCGAGATTCGATCGTCGGTATCATCATACCTAGTTCAATCTCGTTACTGGCAAGTCTCTTTACTCGTTCCGTAATGCATCATCCCGTAACTAACTCATTAGTCATATTGCTTGCAAGGCTTCATATGATGTGCATTACCGAGAGGGCCCAGAGATACCTCTCCGACAATCGGAGTGACAAATCCTAATCTCGATCTATGCCAACTCAACAAACACCATCGGAGACACCTGTAGAGCATCTTTATAATCACCCAGTTACGTTGTGACGTTTGATAGCACACTAAGTGTTCCTCCGGTATTCGGGAGTTGCATAATCTCATAGTCAGAGGAACATGTATAAGTCATGAAGAAAGCTATAGCAATAAACTTAACGATCATTATGCTAAGCTAACGGATGGGTCTTGTCCATCACATCATTCTCCTAATGATGTGATCCCGTTCATCAAATGACAACACATGTCTATGGTTAGGAAACTTAACCATCTTTGATTAACAAGCTAGTCTAGTAGAGGCTTACTAGGGACTCGGTGTTTTGTCTATGTATTCACACATGTATTAAGTTTCCGGTTAATACAATTCTAGCATGAATAATAAACATTTATCATGATATAAGGAAATATAAATAACAACTTTATTATTGCCTCTAGGGCATATTTCCTTCAGCGCTTTTTATAAGAAAGCGCTGCTGCTAAATAACGGTAGCGCTTGTCACTGAAGAGTGCTGCTACTATTCATGTAGCAGTAGCGCTTTTGTTATAAAAAATGCTACTACTATAGTTGCCAACGGTTGCATGGCAGTGTAGGTATACTAGTAGCGCTCGTTATTAAAAAGCGCTACTGCTATTGTGCATAGCAATAGCGCTGTCCACTAATGAGCGCTACTGCTGAATAGCAGTAGCGGTTGTTTCTAAAAAGCACTACTACTGCGCTTACCTTATCCACGCCCGGCGCCCCGCGCACGTCCCTCACTCTCCCTCACACACTCTCATCACTCGCCGCACGTCGTCGCCTGCGCCGTCGCCGCCGTCGCCCGCCGTCGCCGCCGACGCCCCCAAGCTATCTGCCTCCCTCCCTCCTCCTCTCGCCGCCCTCCCCTTCCTCCCTCCCTCCTCCCTCCTCTCGCCGCCCTCATCTCTCCCTCCTCCCACGGCCATCCTCTCTCCTCCCTCTCCGCCGGCGGCCCCCTCCGATCCTCCTCCTCCCTCTCCGGCGGCCCCCTCCTCCTCCTCCTCCCTCCTCCCTCTCCTGCTCTCTCCTCCTCCTCCCTCCTCCTCCCACATAAATGTAGGTCTTTTGAATAGAATAGAAATTTTGAATAAGTAAACTTGAATAGAATAAAATATGAAATTGAAAAAAAAAAGTAAATGTAGGTCTTTTGAATAGAATAGGAAATTTTTAGAAAATTTGAATAAGTAAATTTGAATAGAATAGGAAATTATAAGTAAATTTGAATAGAATAATTAAATGTAGCTTATGGAGTTTCACTAAGTCCTAAGATGACGATAATAATGTTTTTGTTTATATTTTGTTTTTGCAGAAATCAAGGAGCCCCTGCATCATCCCCGCCGTCGTCCCCGTCACCGACCCCCTCCGACCTCGATCGAGGTGAGACCAGCCACCCCATGTTGTTAATTTAATTTAGGTATTTTAGGTGTTTAATCTTAGAATAATGTAGTATGAACCCTAGTTATGATCGAATCATGTTCAAAATGTAGGTTTTTAATTAGGTGTAGTTAATAGAATTTAGGTGTTTTAGGTGTCACATTTGTTGTTATTTTTTTAGTTAAAGCAATTATTCCCGCATCGATGTCGACGATGCCTATCCCGCATCCTCATCGTCGACTCGGTGGAGGAGGCCTGCTTGATCAGAGGGGCCATGTCCGGGACTGGGCTCCGCCGGGCTGGTACTGGGAGGTGCTACCTTCCGGGGGGCGCAGCTTGGTGAGGAGCCAGCTCGTCGTTGACCCGAAGCTTCTTTGGTGGCGGTCGCGTGGGCCAGTGACGGTGCGGAGGCTTGAGGACTCCGCGGAGGTGGTACGTCATCGTGTCAGCGAGGAGGACGAGCACGTCCGTCGCTACATGGTTGCGTTGGAGGGCAGGTTCTCCAATACCTGGCAGGTTCTTCAAGGATCTCACTGGAGCTATGATCTTGTGATGGTTCCTTCTCTTTGGGTGTCCACCGCCCGCGCCGATACCCGTCGTTTGCTAGGGTTTTAGTTGTATTAGTGATGTTATATGTATGATAATATTCGACGATGTACGGATGAAAGAGATGATTTAGTTTTGCTTATTGAATGAATGCTAATTTGAATACTAATTTATTTTACGATTTGGTTTTGCTTATTGAATGCTCAAATTGGAAAACTACTCCATCAAGTTTGAATGCTCATATGATGTAGATATAAACATGTATATCTTATGTTGCTCAAATAGGATATGTGCTTGCCCAAGTGGCCGGCCATGTTTGCAGGTTACACCTCCTATAGTGGCCTATGTTTTGCCGGAGTGTTGATTAATTTCTGTTCCGGCAAATTTCAGGCGCTCGATATGTCCTTTTTTAGCAAAGGTCATGCCGGATTTAATTGTACAAGTTTAATCTTTGAATTATGAACATAGGAAATGTCGTACTCGGACGACGAAAGTCTCCCGGGGGAGTGCGACTGGTGCAACGACGACCGAGGTCTGTGCGACAGGCCTCACCTGGACGAAGATCGGTGCTTCAGCATTAAACTCCAGGAGACCTTCGATGTTGAAACGGTACGCAACGATGACAAGTGTTTTTTTTTCGTAATTAAGCACGACTTCAACTATTTCAACGTGTAATTTTCATCTTTTACAATTCGACTAGCTTATCCCATGCCATGCAAGACGCTATGTCTTGGAGAGGATGGGTTTTGAAGACCAGGAAAGTATGGAAACAAAGAAAATTCACCTAAGGACCCATCATGGTATGGATTTTAAAGTAAATCTGTACAATTCTGAGAGCGTAACCCATTTTGGTTGCCCGAATTGGGAAGCACTTTGCAAGATGTATGGTTTTTATGAGGATATGCTTGTCACCATGGATCTTAGTGATCCTGACATCGAGCAAGACAATATGGACATTTGGGTCCTTGTTGATACGCTTCCAATTCTACCGCTATGTGAGTTTCTCAAACATAGTTATTAACTAATTTATATTGTTTATGTCAAAATAGTTGACAGCTTATTTCCATTGACAGTTTATTTTCATTCTTCAAAGAATGTGCGGAAAATGGTAGACAGAACCTACTACACCGATGGCTCTGAGTAAACTTTTCAGGAGAAAAATCATCTGATCGCATTTTGTACTGATCTTGAGAATTACAATATCTATTATCAAACTCCTCCACATTATGGTCAATACATGTCACTAGTGCACGTGTTGAACTACGGTAACATCCATGGAGATGCCATGGTAAGATTTTTTACTCTTACGACATCTGTGCATCTTTTGCATAAATTCTTTTAAAACTTAACTACATTGCTAACTACGAAGTTATTACTATGTTTTTCAACAGAAAATCCCGAAGGATTGTGTGCCTCATTTGATGTATCAGAATGGTCGCCTTGATGTTTTGAACATACAGCCAGGTCATCCTACGAATCACACATGTCCATATCAGATTTCTAAAACCAGTGAAGACATGAAAATCAAAGAATGGAAAAAATGTATGGACAGTCGTAAGGAGGTACTTGGAAGCAACATTGTGCGAAAGGCAAGAATTGAAGACAGGATAATCTCCATTCTCCATAATGGAGAGTCAGGGCCTATCTTGTTTTATGCTATTTTACCTAAGAGAAGGTAGTAGGTCCTAGCTAATAATACTCATGATCATGTGCTAAGAACAACTAAGTAGGATTGGTTAGATGACTATGATGATGATGTGGTATCGAGTAGAAGTTGTATGATCGATGATGATGAGTATGACTTGTTATTATGATACCAATGATGAGTTATTTATTATTATGATCGATGATGCATGATGCTAGGTTGTTATATGAGCATGATGAGTTATTATATATATATATATATCAGTAGGTGAAATGAACAAGGATTAGATTCAAGTGGAGGCAACATGTGGTGCATGTCGAAAGTACTACTCTAATCCAAACTTAAGTTTGGATTAGAGTAGTACTTTCGACATGCACCACATGTTGCCTCCCATCGAAAGTACTACTAATCCAAACTAGATCAAGTTTGGATTAGAGTAGTACTTTCGACATGCACCACATGTTGCCTCCACTTGAATCTGCTCCACGTTCATTTCACCCACTGTTATATATAATAACTAATCATGGTCATAAAATCATATGATGAAAGTACTGTATATAAAACCACAACGAAAATAAGCTGTAATTTTAAAAATACAGGAAAAGTTATCAGCAGCGCTTTTCAGAAGAAACGCTACTGCTACTTACTACTATCAGTAGCGCTTTCCCAACAAAAGCACTACTGCTAACTAGGTATAGCAGTAGCGCTCCCTTTCCAGCGCTACTGCTACTAGTTAGTTGTAGCGCCTTAGTGGTAGCGCTCGTACAAGCGCTACTGCTAGCTTTAAAACAAGCGCTACTACTAGGGTTTTGCCTAGTAGTGTTAACTTGGGGTGCCATGGGCATCCCCAAGCTTAGGCACTTGACACTCCTTATTCCTTCATTCATCATGATCTCACCCAAAACTTGAAAACTTCAATCACACAAAACTTAACAAAAATTAAAAGAAAATTACAGTAAGGTATTTTTGGTTTTAATATATGATAGGAAATAGACCCGGGGGGCATAGTTTTCACTAGAGGCTTCTCTCGAGAAAATAGCATACAGTGGGTAAACAAATTATTGTTGGGCAATTGATAGAAAAACAAATAATTATGATGATATTCAAGGCAATGATCATGTATATAGGCATCACGTCCAAGATTAGTAGACCGAAATGATTCAGCATTTACTACTATTATTTCACACATCGACCGCTATCCAACATGCATCTAGTGTATTAAGTTCATAGAAAAACAGAGTAATGCATTAGGCAAGATGACATGATGTAGACAAGATAAACTCACGTATGAATAAACTCCATCTTGTTACCCTTAATAGCAACAATACATGTGTGTCATGTCTCTTTCTGTCACTGAGATTGAGCACCGCAAGATCGAACCCATCACAAAGCAGCTCTTCCCATGGCAAGATAAATCAATCTAGTTGGCCAAACCAAACCAATAAATCGGAGAAGAAATACGAAGCTATAACAATCATGCATAAAAGAGTTCAAAGAAGACTCTAATAATATTCATGGATAGATCTGATCATAAACTCACAATTCATCGGATCCCAACAAACACACCACAAAAGAGTTACATCAAATAGATCTCCAAGAACATCGAGGAGAACATTGTATTGAAGATCAAAAAGAGAGAAGAAGCCATCTAGCTACTAACTATGGACCCGTAGGTCTGTGCTAAACTACTCACACATCATCGGAGGGGCAGCAAGGATGATGAAGAACCCCTCCGTGATCGTTGCCCCCTCCGGGAGAGTGTCGGAAAAGGCCTCTAGATTGGATCTCGTGGTTCTGGAACTTGCGGCGGTAAAAAAAGTATTTCGTCTACTCCTCTAGGGTTTTTCGGATTTTAGAGTATTTATAGAGTCAGAGGTAGGTCAAGGGGGTGCCTGTGGGCCCCACTACCCATCAGGGCGCGCTAGAGGCCCCTGGCGCGCCCTGATGTCTAGTGGGCCCCCACAAGCCTCCTCTCGTGTGCTCCAGAAGCTTTCAGGGTCTCTTATCACCAGAAAAAAAAATTTCAAAAAGTTTCGTGGCAATTGGACTTTGTTTGGTATTGATATTCTGCAAAGTAAAAAACAAGCAAAAAACAGCAACTGGCACTGGGCACTAGGTTAATAGGTTAGTTCAAAAAATGATATAAAGTTGCTAGTAAATGTATATAAAACATCCTAGATTAATACTTTAATAGCATGGAACAATCAAAAAATATAGATACGTTGGAGACTTATCAGTTGGGGGCCTCGGCTTTAGATTTTAGGCTTTGGTGGGATATCTGTTTGGTATTTGGCTCGGACAATCGGCACCCTTCATCAAGTAGATAGGAGTAGTGACAGATGTTACCAAGATGGTGGCTTCAGACTATCTGATGTATTACGTTGTAAGGTCTTTGTGAATAATTAATAAAACAGATTTGCTAAAGCACGTCTAGAGATGAAATAAATATGTCATTCTAAACCGTAGATAATTGTTTCAAGATTCGTGTTTTTTAGCCAGGCTGGCGCAGCGTGGTTGAGTTGAGACTCGCACCGGACGTGCAAGTGTTTCTTGCGGCCCATGTGCCTGCGCTGTTTTTCCCTTGAAGTTTTTATCTCCTTTGTCTATTATTTTGACTAGTCTCAGTTGGCTGCAGTTGCACTTGTGAGTGCCTTTTTCTTTTATTTTCTTTTTCATACAATTCTATGCTTTGTGTATAAGCCATACGTTTTTATTGTGGCATCGAGGCATGTTTGTATTATTTTCTATCAGATTTGCTAAGGTATGCCTTTTTTTCTCGAGAAATCTATTTCTTAATCTATCAAGATAGTATAAGCAGTGGAGCAAGCCGAAGGCGTCATCATCGCCCCTCGCTCATCGGAGCCGAATAAACCTTTTTATAGGAGACCAAACTGTCTAATGTTTGTTCTAGGATTTGTGTTTTTGAGTAACCAGGTTGACGCGATGTGGTTGTACACGGACGAACGTTGTCGTGTGTTTCCTGAGTCTTCATCTCATGTGTTTGTTAGGTTGGTTGTTGTCCTCTCTACAGGCTGTAAAGCGTTCACTTCTGTATGAGCTGTTGGATTCCAAATGTTTGCTCAACGCCTTCAATTTGGAAGGTTACGTGACAGTTTTTTGTTTTTGTTTCTTCTCTCTATTTTTCCGTCTTGTTTTTCTTCCAGGTTTTTCTTTTTGTGTTCCTTTTCTATTTTTTTTTGTTTATTTTTTTTTGTCTTTTCCTGTTTCTTCAGATTCATGAATAAGATTTTTGTGAATATTTTTAGAAACATTTTTTAAAAATTAAGACCATTATTTAAATTTGTTAATATTTTTTATATGGAATTGATAAATCATATGTAGATGATTTTTGTCACACTTGCAACTCCACTCTCAATACGCAATCGGGCTTGTCCTATTTTGTTTCATTTGCAAGTCCATTCTTAACACACAACTCACGAGTCAGCCTTTTTTTGTCCCGCTTGCAATTTCACCCCGACATGTAATGGGTGGGGAGAGGTGGCCTTTTTTTTCCTTGTCCAAGCTGTAACTTCGCTCTCGACACGTAACTATAGCTCAACCCATTTTTATTTTCCCAGTTGCAAGTATACTGTCGACTCATAACTGGGCTCGTAGGTGTTGTTGTCCTCCTTTTTGCAAGTGCACCGCTTGACCCGTAACTCGGTCCATACTTTTTTGTTCTTGTCCTAGTTGCAAGTCCACCCTCGACTCACAACTGAACCCGTGGTAAGTGTTGTCCCACTTTCGAGTCCGCCCCCGACTCGCAACTGGGCCCATAAGGTGTTGTTGTCGTCCGGTTGCAAGCCCACCCCTCGTCTCGCAACTTGACTCGTAGTTGTTTTTTACCCAACTACATGTCCCCCCTCTACTTGTAATTGGACCCATACTTGTCCTTGCCCCAATCGCAAGTCCCTCTTCGACTCGCAACCAGGCCCGTAGTAAGTGTTGTCCCACTTGCAAGTCCACCCCTCGACTCACAGCTTGGCCCATAGGTGTATTGTTATCTTCTGGTTGCAAGCCCACCCCTCAGCTCACAGCTTGGCCTGTAGTTGTTTCCAACCCAGTTACAAGTCCACCATCGACTCGCAACTGTGCCCTTAGGTTTTGTTGTCGTCCCGGTTGCAAGCCCACCCCTCTACTTGCAACTTAGCTCATGGTAGTTTTTCCAATCCAGTTGCAACTACACCCTCCACTCGCAACTAGGCCCATCATTTTTGTTCTTGTCCCAATTACAAGTCCCCATTTGACTCACAACTGGGCTTGTAGGTGTTGTTTTCTTCGGATTTGCAAGCGCACCCATCGGCCCACATCTTTGCCACCTAGTTGTTTCCAACCCAGTTGTAAGTCCATTCTCCACTCGCAAACATGGCCCGTACTTTTTTTGTTATTGTCCCAGTTGCAAGTCCCCCTCAAGTCCCAAATGGGTCCATCCTATTTTTGTTCTTGTCCTAGTTGTAGGTCCCCCGCAACTCACAATTGGGGCCCACATGGTGTTGTTGTCTTCCTGGTTGCAAGCTAACCCCTCGGACTCTCAACATGGCCCGCAGTTGTTTTCAACCCAGTTGCAAGTCCATCATCGACTTGTAACCGGGCCCGTACTTTTTGTTCTTGTACCAGTTACAAGTCCCCCCTTGACTCGCAACGGGGACCATACTTGCCCTTGTCCTAGTTGCAAGTCCCCCTTTGACTCACAATTGGGCCCATAGTAAGTGTTGTCCCCCTTGCAACTTGCAAGTCCATCCCTTGACTCACAACTGGGCCCATGTTGTTGTCTTTTCGGTTGCAAGCCCACCCCTCGACTGACATCTTGCCCCGCAGTTGTTTCAAACCCAGTTGCAAGTCCACCCTCCACTCACAATCTGGACCCGTACTTTTTGCTCTTCTCCTAGTTGCAAGTGCCCCCTCGAGTCGTAACTGGCCCATACTTTTTGTTCTTGTCATAGTTGCAAGTCCCCCCTCAACTTGCAACTAGGGGCCATACGGTGTTGTTGTCCCGGTTGCAAGCCCACCCCTCGACTCGCAACTCGGGTCCGTAGTTTCCAACCCAGTTGCAAGTCCACTGTCCGCTCGCAACTGGGCATGTATTTTTTGTTCTTGTCCCGTTTGCAAGTCCCTCATCGACTCGCAACTGGGACCTTTACTTGTCCTTGTCCCAGTTGCAAGTCCCCCCTTAACTCGCAACTGGGCCTGTAGTAAGTGTAACACTTGCAACTTGCAAGCCCATCCCTTGACTCGCAACTGGGCCCATAGGTGTTGTTGTCTTCCCGGTGCAAGACCATCCCTTGACTCGCATCTTGCCCCGTAGTTGTTTCCAACCCAGTTGCAAGTCCACCCTCCACTCGCAAACCGGGCCCATACTTTTTGCACTCGTTCAAGTTGCAAGTCCGCCCCTCGAGTCGCAACTGTGCCCATATTTCTTATTCTTGTCCTAGTTGCAAGCCCCCCTCAACTTGCAACTAGGGCCCATAGGGTATCGTTGTTGTTTTCCCGGTTGCAAGCCGACCCCTCGACTCACAATTCCGTCACGTAGTTGTTTCCAACCCAGTTGCAAATCCACCCGCCACTCGCAACTAGCCCTGTACATTTCATTCTTGTCCCAGTTGCAAGTCCCTCCGACTCACAAATGGGCACATAGGTGTTATTGTCTTCCCGGTTGCAAGCCAACCCCTTGGACTTGCAACTTGTCCCCTAGTTGTTTTCAACATGGTTGCAAGTCCACCATCGACTCACAACCGGGTCTATACTTTTTTTCTGTACCTTTGCAAAGGCCC
This sequence comes from Thinopyrum elongatum, assembly GCA_011799875.1. Taxonomy (NCBI): domain Eukaryota; kingdom Viridiplantae; phylum Streptophyta; class Magnoliopsida; order Poales; family Poaceae; genus Thinopyrum; species Thinopyrum elongatum. The sequence goes on from CM022299.1 coordinate 73,775,352, forward strand.
GCTGGGTACCAGGCAACGTTCGCGGTTAAATGACCCAAGCCCGGGGCCCCCTCGGGCCAGGAGCCGCGGCTACTCCACTAACTACGCCGCCCCCCCCCCCCCTCAACTCGCATCCATGCCCGTACTTTTTGTCTTGTACCAGTTGCAAGCCCCCCCTCAACTCGCAACTGGGCCCGTACTTTCTGGCTTGTACTAGTTGCAAGTCCCCCCTCAACTCGCAACCGGGCCCTACTTGTCCTTGTATCAGTTACGAGTCCCCCCTCGACTCACAATTGGGCACGTAGGAAGTGTTGTCTCACTTGCAAGTCCATCCCTCAACTCGTAACTGGGCCCATAGGGTGTTGTTATCTTCCCGGTTGCAATCCCACCCCTCAACTCACAACTTGGCATGTAGTTGTTTCCAACCTAGTTGCAAGTCCACCATCGACTCGTAATTGGACCCATAGGTGTTGTTATCGTCTCTGTTGCAAGCCCATCACTCGAATCTCCAATAAGCCACTCACTACGGCAAAATGTCGTTGTTTCGCACAAGGCGAGAGGCGAGCAAATTGCAGATGGGTCGCCCAAGTAGCTAGGATCTGTTTTGTTTGTTTGTTCTCTTCACGGTTTTTCCTGGTTTATTCCTTTTTCGTTTTTTCTTCACCAGATTTCATTGCTTTTTACTTTTTTTCTTTGAAAAACAAATTTCTAATTTCCTTTTTCTTATTCATTTTTTCTGTTTCAAAAAGTATTTGGAATCTGAAAAATTCTTTTGTTTTTTCAAAAGTTATTTGGGTTTCTCAAAAAATGGTCAAAAATATCAAAATAAGTTCACGTTTTTCGAAAAATGCTCGCAAGTTTAGAAAAAATGATCGTGTTTTTAAAAAAGTACAAATATTTAAAACAATGTTCCTTTTTTAAAATTGTTCACAAATGCTAATCATCTCTTGAGCTTTACACGTACTGGACTAAACTACAAGCTCTCACCTTGACTACATTCGTTTCTAAACCCATAGGCATCCACGTATGTTTCTTAATTTGTCGTGTTTGATGCTAACAAAAGAAAGTGGCACGCAGGGTATTCTTAAGCTTTACGCGCTGCATTTTTTATGACTACGCGTGCTCAAACACAACGCACTTGGGTGCGTACAGTGAGCCGGCTCAGTGGCGAAGCCCTGCGCTCTGTGCGTGTGCGGCAAGGAGAAACCGGCTGGACAAACGAAACAGCTAGAGGAAGTTGTCAACAGAAGGGCAACAAAAAATGGGTGACATCAACTTAGATGTGACAGAGGGTGACATCATCTTAGATGTGACATAATTATGGCACATCTATATGTGCCCTAGTCACACCTTAATAAAATGACTGCATGCATTGCCTAGATGCAGAGGCCGGGGGTCACCCTCCTTTTCTAAAATAAACAATGTCGACATCTATTTAAAAAACTTCATATTTACAAGTATTCACATTTTTTATAATGAAAATGAGAAATAAAAAAGAATAAAATAAGACAGAAAATAAATAGGGAAAACAAAAAATAAAACAGAAGAGAGAGAAAAGAAATTGAAAAAGGAAAGAGAAAGGAAAAGGGAAAAGGGAAAAAACAAAGAAAAGGGTAACGAATTGAAATAAGAAGTAGAACAGAACAATTAGAAAAAAGAAAAAGAAAAACTGCACCGATCAGTCCATGCAAATGAGGGCAACAGCCCAAACGCATAGTAAGAGAACCCATTGAAGCGCTCGCTATGGACGATACATAGCGTTTGGGTTAAAAAAAAGATTTGTAGTGACTTTCTGGTGATTTGGTATGCGTTGAGGAAGCTGGTCATGAACGTGAACATCAGAGTCCAATGTCCACACATGTGTTCATAAACCGATACCTGAACGGCCTCGAGATCGCAATCCCATATCTTCAGGTGAGGCCATTGGCGGAAGCACCTGCATGAGCCAGAAGTTGGATCCCACCATGGCCAGGGAATCACAAACTGAATGTAGATGCCGCAGTTGACAAGAATGGCCAGATGGGAGCTATATCTGCTATGTACCACAACGGGGATGGTTTATATGTGGGTTCATCTGCTCTTGTTTTCCAGGGGTTGATGGATCCTACAGTTCCTGCCATGAAGTTCTCGCCCTAGCAAAGGATCTCATGCTGCAGCGATTCACTGTTGCCTCGGACTGTAAAACAGCAGTAGTGGACATCCACAATGGCACCATGGGCCCTATTGCATCGATTGTGAAGGAGATATAGGAAACTTCTAGGGATTTTATTTCTTGCAATTTCGTTTTTGAAGGTAGGCTTTCAAATATGGAAGCACATAGGCTAGCTAAATATGCTCTAGCACCTACATGAGGATGCTCTAGCACCTACATGAGGGACGCCATTTGTGGCTGCTCCACCCTCATGACATTTCTGTTATTCCTGTATGACGAGTCATTGATCAAAGCGAAGCATGTTATCCCTAAAAAAAAGGAGGGTGCCTTCGGTCCATCACTTAATTTCTAAAGGTTCCCTTAAAAAAATCCTTTTTTGAACACAATACATTATAGACGCAGACACTCATCCCTATGAACACATGCACGTACACCCTACCCGTATGAGCACCCCCGGGAGACTGGGCCGGCATATCATCTCGAGATTGACGAAGTCGTCAAGGCGCCTTCGTAGTAAAAAAAAAAACTTCATTTCTGAAAGGATAATAATACATGTCAACTGTCAACATAGATCATGTGCTACATGTGATGTACAGAGGAAGCTTGATTTCGGTTCTGTTTAATTTATGTTAAGTTCAAGAATGCAAGTTTCTATGAATGTGTGCTATGATAAAATTTTGATTCTTTGAATAAGATTGTATCAGTAGTAGTTGCAGCTGCGGATACATAATCTAGCTCAGATATGTTGCGTGTAGTGCAAACTTTTTTTTCCCACCAAAAATTAGTCCCAAATTTGTGGGATCAGAGCTCGTTACCATACAGGAAGACCATCTCATGACTCAACCAAATCCGTCAGATGCTGGATACAGCAGTCAAAGAGTGCCTTAGTGGCAATGGATGCCTGTTCCATTAATTGGATAGTGGTCATTCATTTGGCAGTGTACATTAAAATACATACTATTAGTGTATTTCAATTTACTGATCAAATCCATAGGAAGGCATTAACTTTACAGACTTCCATCCTAGGCAACAGGTTTTGTAGCTGTTTATCTGGAATTTGATTCAAACCCATGGAGCAAACTCTGCTCGCCAAAATGACAGAAGCATTTTGAGAATCAGCACAACTAGCTATAGTTGGAATAAAATCAAATATGTACAGATTGTGATTATTATTTTTTGTCGTGCTAACAATCCAGACCTGAGTATAGGTCATCCAACGCTTGGTACAGAAATTTAGCAGCATTTGGTTGCTCCAGATTCCCCATAAGTATATCACTGGTCGTCAGATACGGGTCGCCGTAGAACCGCAGATTGGCATCCATCCTGGTTGTAACAATGTTCCCTTCTAGTGAAACCCCGACAAACGCGCCTGTGAAATCATTGAAAACCATAACAAATTAGTTGTAGGCTTGGCAGGACAGGTACATGCATGAGCATGATGAACTATTACGAAGATTTACACTTGTACATAGTTCTAAAATTATCTTTCTCCCAAGCTTGTTTACTCTTGGTATCAGGATGACTTTGTATACTAAGTTCATTGCTGGACTCCGATTTTTCAGACTGCGGGTATTACATGTAAACACCATTTCTTACTCATCTCGTGTCAGGGTACCCTATCTGGCTCTGTACAAGTTAGGAACAAGAATACCATTTCTTACTTAACTCGTGTCAGGGTACCCTTATTTGGCTCTGTGCATTTCAAGAATATAAAATTAAGCAGACCACAGAATATAATTAAACCTCTGCTACACAAAAAACGTTCAAAACTTTTGCAGGGCAGTAAATTTGTACCCAATAAACCGAAATATAACAGATCTGGTGCTGAGCATTCAAATAAAGTAGCTTTCCTAATTTCAAGAATGTAAATCTTAAGTAGCCCCCGGCGGCCGCAGTGCGTAGTCCTATCAATGCATCGAAATGCAAGGCTTTTGTGTTTTCTCAAAAATAAAAACGCAATACAAACAGAGCTTGACTTCACATGATAAAAGGAGCCTAAAATTTTGAATTGAACAAGAACATTACCTTTGCTGTGACTATATGTATAGCAAACTCCAGAGCCTTTATTACCAGCTCTCACATCAGCTTCTAATACTCTACCAACAGGTCCTGCTGCAGCACTTAAACCTGCACCGAGTGAAAAATGCATTCGGCTGCTGAAGGTCTTCACAGCTTCAGGACCATGAAGCACTATGATGAAATCCATCAACTCACCGCCAAGCTGCATGTTAAGATAAAACATGTAACATGTAAGAGATCTGAACACATAATATTGAAATTACTAGGGAAGTACATGAACCATGTCCGAAATCATAAATTATCAATTTTAGGCAACAGTCATCGTCCAACATGTTTTTGCTCAGCCCAAGACCATGTTCTACACAAACATAGCAACTTCAACCTGATGTTTTATCTAAAATCAGGCAAAAACAAGAGGAAATCTACCTAAATGCAAACACAGTTTCAGGGTTTCACTTAAAAAGAACACTAATAGAAACAAATAAACCATTCCATCCTAAGAATGAAACAAGTGTGTGTTTCATGTTTTCATCTAGGAAATTTTTAGATAGGAGAAATGCAGGGTTAAAAAATCATTTTTATCATACACCATTCGCCCTATGCCATGCAAGTAGTAGGTTATGGCTGCAATTTCCCCACATCAAAGGGAACCAGTCTAACAATAAAAGATGTTGTATCTAATCAATTCATAGATTAGATGTTAACCACATGAAAGATACAGAGAAGAATTCTGCAACCAAGTTACTAACCTGTGCTCCCCATCCTAATCCAGCTGAAGCTATAGCAGAGGGTGGAGACCATGACCCATCTGATCTACGAGCAACTACTAAGCCAGTTCCAAGTTTGTATGTAAGAAATGCACCAGCTTTTACAACTGTCAAGATAGCAAGTCCACTTGCTCCACTAAGGACTGCATGCGGAATAGATTTTCCCGGGTTTATCCTTGAAACCTGCAATGCAGTATTTATTTTTTATTAAGTAGGTATTGCCATTAAACATGTAAATATGGCAGAAAAATGGAAACATAATTTGGACACCTGACTGTAGCTCCTAAGGGATACTGCTGCCTTGTATATCTCGTGTTCCAATGTTAATCCAATAGGCAAATTCAACCACCCTCTCGCAGAAGTCCAATCCATAACATCATGTTTTGCAGTTTGTGTCGCATTGCTGACAGAATTTATCAGTAAGTTCTGCAATGGATCAAGCCTGTCATAGCATGCATCGCAGACCCTTTGTGGGTTTCGCTCACGAAACTTGGCTGGCAAAAGACATCTGCCTTTTGAACATGCCTTGCAAAATATCCCTCCACAGAATCGACAATGATGCCTTCCACGAGTAATAGCAGTGAAAGAAGCAGAACACTGCATGCACGAGTCAGCATAGCTATCGGGCAGCCATTCTGGCGGTTCTGCCTCTAAAACAACCCTGTAAATATTGTAACTCAAGGCTTCTTCATCCAGCAAAGGAGGAGCACTTGGTGCGTAGACTGACGAATGCAAGGATGTATCTCCATCACTACCTGACCCCAAGAATGAGACACTAGTCTTAGAGTCCTTTGATTGTTGAATGTCATCATTTTTGCAACTGCGACCAATGATAGCAACTATGCCACCCAGCAGATTTCTAATGTTAACTGGCTTTTGTGCCTTGTGCGGTTCATAGTCCCAATAATCATCAGGACATTTGTATCCATCAAGAAAATCATTTCCGCCGTCAAAATCAGACGGCTTTTGCCCGGACAGTTTTGACTCGAGGGAGTTAACGACATTTCCAGCTGTCTCCCACACCCCTTCAAGTTGCTGAGGCAGTGCCTTTCGATCAATGGAGTTCATGACATTGCCTATCGTGCCCATAACCTTGGAGTGGATCTGATCCTTGAGACTGTCTTCGGCTCCTGGTACGGGCAACGAGTGATAAAAGGGAACCTCGCTAGAGGTTTTCATGGTCAGTGACTAAATATAATTTCCTGAAAGAAGAAAAACAGTATTACAATTATCAGCATAGACAATGACAATTACATGTTCTACTGCAGTCACTAGAAATGGGCCAAGGTTGCATGGCTGCGCTCACCTAAAATCTTTTCTGGGCAAAGCCAGCTTTAAATTCCATTCCACACAGGGCATGAGAGACTCAATCAATATCACCTAATTTTCCATTAGTAACAAAACATAATTTGCTAGTTAATACTACTACAAAAGAAAAGGGTGTACTGGAGCCACCCAATCTACCATAACTAGTAGTACGGTTGGACAACAAGATTGGCAACAATTGGTCAAAGCATATAACTCTTGAGACAAACAACGGCCTCCAACAACCATCGGCGCCGGAAATTTCAGTGTGACGCATGTACCCAACCACCGCAGCTGATACAGAGGATCAATAAAGACAGAAAGGACAAAGGTTTGTAGCTTGTACGGCCGTCGCCAACTACTAAGGCAAAACAGGCATGAGCGCAAACAAGAAGCAGAAGGAACTCGATTCATACCAGCTAATTTATTGATTTAGGCTACCGTAATAATCTACCGATAACGTTGGTCGCACGACTCGACGAACCCTAGAAAGAACCCCTGAAAGACAGGGAAGGTACGGAGAGGGAGGGAACGCACGCGCGCGCGCGGAAGGTATCGTCGATGGGGGCGCGCACCTGCGACGCGGGAGCCGAAGCGAGAGGAAGAGCAGGCACGCCCAAGACGAAGAATCGGAGGGGGAAGAAGCTGGGCGGCGCCGTGGGGGGAAAGAAGAGAAGGACGGAAGGGGGAAAGGGGAAGACGAGAAGGACTCGGTTCGGTTGCTTCCCCGGGTTGGATTAGCTTACGTGTACGCCCTGTTTTTTTTTTTAAACTGTGTCTGTACGGCGTGGCTTAATAAACCGTGGACAGTTTCTAGCCCGGCCGGGGTTACTGTGCATGCGTTCCTCCGCGAACTCCTCCGGGGCCTCTTCCCCACCGTTTCCTCCCCCTCCTCTTCCTCGCCTCCTCCCCTCTGGTTGGCTGGTCGCGTGATCCATTCACCCATCCACCTCCCGACCTTTCGCCTCGCCTCCTCTTCTCCATAGACGCATCGCTCCTTTCCGCCCGCATTTCTTTCTCAGGTAACAGAAGTTTCACTGTTCGCCTTGATCGTCCCAATCTTAAGTGATTGTAATAATGTGGTTCCCTTTCCTTTTTTTCCACCCTTTGTTGCCCTTCTTTCGGATGGCCGTCAAAATACGTTCATCAATCTCGGTCGTGGATTCTGTGTCGATGTTAATGTGTATGGATTGGTTGATTCATTTTTGTCGGGGACAAAGGGGAAGGGTGATCAAACGTGGTTTTATATAAGTTAGGGATTGGTCTGGTCAAGCCTCGCATAGAATTAGGGGTTCTGCTGATCCATGAAGACGGATTTTATAAAAACTTTATAAACTATATATATTCAGATGTAATTTGTAGGAAAATTTCATATATGCGTTATCACAAGCTTTGTTGAAAAAAGCGGTGTCTAGGTGGCGCTTAGGTACGAAGCCTATGCAGGACAAGCAAGAAATTGTCCACTCCAGAACTAATCATTCCATATTGAACTGGCACGCAAAATGAGATATATTGAACTTTATATTTTATTCAGATGTTGTTTGTGCAAAATTACATGTGATATTTATATTTAGATGCATGGAACTAAGTATTGAAATTCATCACCATTATATTTGCCATATAATTTGAATGAGTTGATTATCTTATGGCATCTACTTCTACTAGTCTTATTCCAGGCGTGCAATAAACTCTCACTACTAATGTTAATAGGTTAGTAGGTCAACTAAAAAGAGCTTTACAAAATGTCAATAACAAAAGAAAAAAATACAAAAGTTCCATATGACGTTCTTCGTCGAGGATGGCTGACTATTTTGGATGTGTCTATTTATTGAAATGTATTGTGTTGAACTTATTTCATGGTCTACTCTGAAAAATAACCACAAACATAGAAAAAACTGGTTGGCCAAACAAAATAAAATAGGCAAAGGCTAGTTTAAAAAACTACATCATCATAATCGACCTTAATGATGAGCATTGAATGTTACCTATACACATATTATTGACACAAGTTCTCATTTGTTTTCTCAATTGTATCACTTAATCCTAGCACACCTGTTCTTTAGCTAAGACTGGTTATAATGGAGAGTATCGTATACTAGTATCATGTATATGATACTACTGTATGATACTACTTTCGTAATGCCTAGTATCATAAGTTAGTATTATAGGTTGCCTTATTAATTACCATGCATGACACAAAGTAGTACAACATTTAATATGATACTACATCCTCTCTTTCCTCATTTAATTGTGCGCCACATCATCCAAAAAGTCTAGTTGGCATGCATGATACCGCTTATAATACTACCATTACGACCAACCTAAGGGATGACAAGTGAAAGATCGTGGATGTCGCCTAGAGGGGGGGGTGAATAGGCGCTTTAAAATAATTACGGTTAAGGCTTGAACAAATGCGGAATAAACCTAGCGGTTAATTTGACAAGCACAAAATCTACAACAACTAGGCTCACCTATGTGCACCAACAACTTATGCTAAGCAAGATAGACAACTAAGTGATAGCAAGATATATGACAAGAAACAATATGGCTATCACAAAGTAAAGTGCATAAGTAAAGGGCTCGGGTAAGAGATAACCGAGGCACGCGGAGACGATGATGTATCCCAAAGTTCACACCCTTGCGGATGCTAATCTCCGTTTGGAGCGGTGTGGAGGCACAATGCTCCCCAAGAAGCCACTAGGGCCACCGTAATCTCCTCACGCCCTCGCACAATGCAAGATGCCGTGATTCCACTAAGGGACCCTTGAGGGCGGTCACCGAACCCGTACAAATGGCAACCCTTGGGGGTGGTCACCGAACCCGTACACTTTGGCAACCCTTGGGGGCGGTCACCGGTACCCGTCAAATTGCTCGGGGCGATCTCCACAACCTAATTGGAGACCCCGACGCTTACCCGGAGCTTTACACCACAATTATTGAGCTCCGAACAACACCAACCGTCTAGGGCGCCAAGGCACCCAAGAGGAACAAGCTCTAGGGTGCCCAAACACCCAAGAGTAATAAGCTTCTCAAACTTCACTTCCACGTATCACCGTGGAGAACTCAAACCGATGCACCAAATGCAATGGCAAGGGCACACAGAGTGCCCAAGTCCTTCTCTCCCAAATCCCACCAAAGCAACTAATGCTAGGGAGGAAAATGAGAGGAAGAACGAAAGAAGAACACGAAGAACTCCAAGATCTAGATCCAAGGGGTTCCCCTCACTTAGAGGAGAAAGTGATTGGTGAAAACGTGGATCTAGATCTCCTCTCTCTTTTCCCTCAAGAACTAGCAAGAATCATTGGAGGGATTGAGAGTTAGCAAGCTCGAAGAAGGTCAACAATGGGGGAAGAACATGAGCTAAAGAGATAAGGTCCATTGGGGAAGAAAACCCCCTTTTATAGGTGGGGAAAAATCCAACCGTTATCCTCACAGCCCGCACAGAGCGGTACTACCGCTCCAAGGAGCAGTACTACCGCTAGGGCGGTAGTAGCCCTTTGAAAAACAACAGCGAGGAGGCAAAAGGCCAGTAGAACCGCCGGAGCGGTACTACCGCTAGTCCTCACGGTACTACCGCTAGGGATAGCGGTACTACCGCAAAGGGTAGCGGTACTACTGCTAGCGAGCGGTACTACTGCTAGCGAGCGGTACTAAAAAATACATCCGTGCCTACCACCGCTGGACCTAATACGAGATTTTGGTCTGGAGCGGTACTACCGCTGTAGTAGCCGCGGTAGTACCGCTCTGGAGCGGTAGTAAAAAATTACATCCGCTCCAATCCGCGGTAGTACCCCTGCAGCCTTTTCAGAACACCAAAACTGCCACAACTTCTGCAAACGGACTCCGAATTCAACGAAACCAAGTTTGTTGGAAAGCTAACGACATGGGCTAACACAATCTTGGTAGAAAAATCAATAAGAAGCAAATTAGAAAAGTCCCATGAGAAAATGGTGAGAACCCTTCCTCGAAAAAGACCGGTAAAACCTCCAACACTGAAAACGCGATAGAAGAAGCATATGAAATCCGTTTTCGATGTACTAGAGCTTGTCACGAAGATAACCACAAGATCTAAAACCTCAAAAGAAAATACAAATAAGAATCAAGAAAGATGATGCAAGGATGCAATGGTTTGAGCTCTCTACGAACGATACGATCAAGCTACTCACTTGAGAGCCCCCCTTGATAGTACGGCTATCGATCCTATAACCCGGTCTCCAAACTATCACCATGAGACCGGTAAAATATAAAACCTATCAAGGGCAAACCTTTGCCTTGCACGAAGTCCACTTGAGCTAGATGATGACGATCTTGACTCCCTCAAGTTGGACCACCTTTCTTGATTGCGCTCGCTCGATGAAGACTAGTTGATTGCTCCCCCATACTCCACTATGGGTGAGCCACTCTTTGGCACATTTTCACAAGTCCATTGTCACCACAATGGACGGCAAGCTTCAAGCATGTGATCTCTTCGTGATGATCCACTTGAACTTGCACACCGCAACCTAACCCCACAAAGAACTCTCACGAAGACCATGGGTTAGTACACAAAGCGTAATTGACAATGCTTACCATACCATGGGATCGCTTGGTCCCCCTCGGTACATCTTCTACGCTTTGTGTGTTGATCAACTTGATTCACTCTTTGACTTAGTCTTGATCAACCTCTCACATGACCAATCTTTAGGTAATTCCTTGAATAGCATCTTGGTCATCACAAACTCTCCTTGAAACCAACAAATGGACTCCAAGAAAAGCCTATGGACAAATCCTTCAAATATAACTCAAGGCAACCATTAGTCCATAGAGATTGTCATCAATTACCAAAACCAAACATGGGGGCACCGCATGTTCTTTCAATCTCCCCCATTTTGGTAATTGATGACAATCACTTTCAAGAGAGTTTATACAAGGAATTATGCATCACCATGCAATGCATCCAACCAATAATGCATGCGTATGAGATGCAAATGCTTAGGAACAAGACCAAAGCACGAAGATGCGTATGAGATGCAAATGCTTAGGAACAAAACCAAAGCACGAAGATGAAAGTGCCATCAAGATCTCTCTCAACCCGGTGCAACACTTCAAGACGAAGCATATTGAGATTCGGTATCACTTTATCCGGGATCATATTAGGCGAGGGGAGATCGAGCTCAACTATGTCAACACTCATGATAACCTTGCAGATATCTTCACAAAGCCTTTGGATGAATCAAGATTTCGCGAGTTAAGGCATGAGCTAAATATCATTGATTCGAGCAATGTGGCTTGAACCCTTGCACACCCCACCATACTCATCTTGATGTCTTGTTTAGGTGTAGGCATGGACATAGGGGGAGTGTTGTTCTCTCAATGAACTCTCCCTCCCCCTTTATGCATAAATTGATCAACTCTTTCACATTAGCCATTTTTTATGGTACTTGTGCTTCAAAGACGAGTTTTGGTCATGGGCCCAAGGATAATTCTTCGCGGTGCCATACCAATTGACTCAAACATAGGTGGCTCCGGCCACCGCCCTCTCTTTGGAGAGGTTGTGTTTCGTGTTTGGTTGGTCCTTATTGTCTTTTGCCTTCCCTTGAGTCGTGTTTGTGGTTGAGTTGCCTCATGTGTGTGCTCTTCCGCGTATCCGATTGCCTGTAGGTTGCTTTACATAGGCCGTGTTTCTCTGTTTTTGTTGAAACTTGCACTTTCTTGGGTTTACGGTACTACCGTGCTGAGCCACGGTACTACCGCAGGAGATGGGTTGCCCTGTGCGTGCACAGCTGCATCCCGGCACGGTCCTACCGCTTCCATCGCGGCAGTAATTTTTCACTGCCGCTGGGAGAGCGGTACTACTGCCCTGTGTGCGGTACTACCGCGATGACCCGCAATACTACCGCGCAGTCGCGAGCGGGTGGGGGTCAAGAGCGGGCAGGGGGAGTTCCAACTCCCCCATACCCATTCAACTCTTTTTCCCCACCTCGTCTCTCTCTCTCCTGCCCAAGAACGGCGCCGGAGGACCTCGCCGGATCTCTGTCTCCGGCCGCTCTCCTCGCATTCCGACTGGTGGGATCGATCCCCACCTCGCCCTATTGCCATGGAACAAGGTTTCTCCCCAAATCCCTCTCTTTTTGCCTCGTAGTTTCGCTTTTAGGTTTTGGGGAGATGCATGTTGTTCTTGAGATTTTTGGCCAAGTCTTTGCAAGAGGAGGATGTAGGAGAGTAGTAGTGCTGTAGAGATGCTATTTGGTATGTTGCCTCACGGTATTTTTGATTGACCGTAGTACCGATCCAAAGTTGCGGATGTGCCCAGATCCGTTCTGTGCTTCTTTGTATCCATGCGGTACTACCGCGCATTCCGTGTGGTACTACCGCTCTGGCTCGTGCGGTACTACCGTTCCTCTGGAGCGGTACTACCGCTCGTAACGCGGAAGTAAAATTTTACTTCAGCTCTATGCGCGGTACTACCGTGCCATCCCGGCGCAGTACTACCGCGGCTAGAGCGGATGTAAGCGTTTATTCCCGCTTAGTGGTGAGGTACTACCGATGCCATCTAAACTACCTTGGTGCGACTACCCAATCTTATTTCTACGTGTTTCGTCTGTGTTGGCTTTGGTCTTTGCTTTGATCCTTCTCGTCTTCTCGTGTGTTTTGTGTTGTGTGTCACAGGTGGTGGCTCCAATGTCCGTCGCTTGAATCCTAGCCGCAACACGAGCTCTAAGCGGCTTCGCAATCAAGAAGCACCGGAGGGCTCCAATGCCCAACAACGCAATGTCAAGAAGACCGCCAACAGGTTCAAGGAGCCAAGTCTTGGCATGGATGAGATGCCTCAATCTGAGTTCATTATTCGAAGGAGGATCAATCCCTATGTGAACCCTCGTGAGACTGTCAAAGGGAATGAGTTGTTCTGGACCAAGCAGCAGAATCTCATTTACATCGATGTCATCAAGTCAAAGCACAACATATATGTTCCTATGCAGCGGATTGATATGACTCATCTGAGGAAGGACCGGGCATACTTTGGTGAGGCCTTGGACTTGGTGGAGCAGTTTGGCATTGAAGACTTCATCACTTTCCACATGGACTTTGACGCGGAGCTCATGGCACAGTTCTTTGCTTCCGTCCACTTCCACACGGATGGGGAGCGGACTATGACTTGGATGACTAATGGGAGGAGGATGTCTGCCACTTGGAAGGAATTCATGGAGATGCTGCATGTCCGTGATGAGGGGCTCGATGTGCCCGTTGGTGTCCGTCCACACGCCAATCCTGAGTCCGCCAACAAGAACAAGCTTCAACCATTCCTTGTGGAGAAGAAGTTGGCAAATGGCTCGCAGTCATGGGTGCTCAATCCCTTCCTGGACGTCATACATCGGATCTTCCGCAACACGCTCTTTCCGCGCATTGGTGACAAGGATAAGGTGCATGCTTATCTCGTGGATATGTTGCTTCTTTGTGAGGAGGCGCGCCGTCAAATTACCCAGCCCCTGGACATCTCTCATATCATGTGGATTGAGCTTCGGTTTGCGGTCTACAATCGCAAGGTGCCCATCTATGGCCCTTATCTGCACCTCTTGATCTCGAAGATGTGGGAGAAGCTCTTTTCGACTGAAGTCTTCTCTGCTCCCAACTGGGTTCGCCATGAGCCTATCAAGCTGCGCCAGAAGAACAAGTGGGCCAATACCACTACCAGGGCTGAGGCTGAGGCAGCTACGATGGATGTTGATGAGGATGAGGCTGAGGAGGAGGAGGCTGAGGATAGCTTTGCTGGGTATGCTCCTCCATCTACTGAGCCCTCTTGGGCTAAGAGGCTGAAGGCCAAGATGAAGACCCTGTTCTGCATGCAGGCCAAGGGGCAGTACAGAACCCATGTTGCTTCCAAGGAGAGTCGCCAGCGTGGCAAGAGGATCTTGAGGACTTTCGGCGAGTTCGTGGAGAGCGGGTCCGAGACGAACATCACCCCGGAGGCTGACTGGATGAGCAAGCAGGACTATCAGTGGACCGAGTCAGAGGAGGAGCCCATTCCCGCTGCCGAGTCTGATGAGGAGCGTGTTGAGTGATCTCTGCAGAGGATGCTACCACCTGTGTCGTAGGTGTCCTCTCTGCCTTTTTGGTGTCTCGATGCCAAAGGGGGAGAGAGTGTAGGATTTTCTTTCGTGTTCGTGTCTCTGTGCCTTCGTTTCGTTGGTCTTTCGTTTGTGTTGCTTTGGTTTGTTGGTTTGCGCTTGTGTTTGTGTGTCCCGGAGACTTTTCATATGGTGTAAGACATATGCACTCAAGCTTATCTTATTGTCTTTTATGCTTAGTAGTCCGTGAGCCTTTGCTATCATGTGCCCTTTACTTTATGCTCATATGCTTTGCCTTGCCTCCATGCTTAGTGTTATTTATATTGTTGCAAGGAATGCCTTGTCTATAAAATATAGGGGGAGTGTTGATCCTAGTATGTGTGTCGTGCAGTCCAAAGCATTTAAATAGAGTGCACACATCTAGGGGGAGCCTATCTATATTTTGTGGATGGTGGGTTTGCTTATGTTATTTTAGTATCCTTATGTGCAAATCCCGTGTTGTCATCAATCCACCAAAAAGGGGGAGATTGTAAGGGCATATTTCACCCTATGTGGTTTTGGTGATTGATGACAATGCATTTGCGGACTAATCGTGTGCATTGAGCATTTCAGATATCTCATGTTTAGGCACAAGACGATTCGATGCCCCTCGGAGCCTAGTAAAGACGGTGTTTCTCTTCGTTCCTTTTCGGTGGATTTGAGTCGTAGAAAAGCTGTACTATTAAGAGGGGGTCCGCTTCGGAAAGGTTAGGGTGGAATCAACACGTACACGTCTATTCCTTTGCACCACCCTTCCATTGTTCCTTTGGAGCACCAACCGGTTATCCGTGTCTTTGCAAAATGAAGGACTCCAAGTGGGATTGTGCTGTGGCATGCGGTAGTACTGCTCTACGGAGCAGTAGTACCGCAGATGCTCATGGTAGTACCGGACAGGGACGCGGTAGTACCGCAAAGTCTTGCGGTAGTACCGCTCCTCGGACGCGGTAGTACCGTGACGTCTGGCCCAGCTCAGCTACTCGCGTGGAAGTAGGGGCGGATGTAATTTTTTACATCCGCGCCCTATGCGGTAGTACCGCTCCCTAGATGCGGTAGTACCGTGTCGGATTTTTGCACAGATCAATACTCAGCGGAAGTAGCCATGGATGTAATTTTATTCGTCCGTGCCTTCCCAGCCTAGTCGAACCCTGCCTTGCGGTAGTACCGCAAGGGCGCGCGGGAGTACCGCTCCGGCGGTTCTACCGCTCGCTGCGTCAACGCAACAGGGCTTCGTCTGACCTCTGTCGTGGGTGCGGTAGTACTGTACAGACTGGCGGTAGTACCGCAATGCCTTGCGGTAGTACCGCATGTCTGGTGCGGTAGTACCACACGTCGCGGGCTGTTTTAGTGGGTAACGGTTGGATTTGTCTTCTGACTATTTAAGGGGAGTCTTCTTCTCCGAGTCCACCACCTCTACTCCCCTAAGCTCCATTGTTGCTCCAAGCTCCATTTTCGCCCGATCTCTCTCCCTAGCCAATCAAACTTGTTGATTTTCTAGGGATTGGTTGAGAAGGCCCCGATCTACACTTCCACCAAGAGAAATTTGATTCCCCCCACTAATCCCTTGCGAATCTTGTTACTCTTGGGTGTTTGAGCACCCTAGACGGTTGAGGTCACCTCGGAGCCATATTCCATTGTGGTGAAGCTCCGTGGTTTCGTTGGGAGCCTCCAATTCGGTTGTGGAGAGAGCCCCAACCTTGTTTGTAAAGGTTCGGTCGCCGCCTTCAAGGGCACCAATAGTGGAATCACGGCATCTCGCATTGTGTGAGGGCGTGAGGAGAATACGGTGGCCCTAGTGGCTTCTTGGGGAGCATTGTGCCTCCACACCGCTCCAACGGAGACGTACTTCCTCTCAAAGGGAAGGAACTTCGGTAACACATCCTCGTCTTCACCGGCTCCACTTTTGGTTATCTCTTACCTTTACTTGTGCAAGCTTCTTGTGTGTTGTTTTCCTTGCTTGCTTGTATGCTTGTTGTTGTTGCATCTTATAGGTTGCTCACCTAGTTGCATTTCTAGACAACCTACTTTGATGCAAAGTTTAATTTGGTAAAGAAAAGTTAAAAATTGTTAGTTGCCTATTCACCCCCCCCCCTCTAGTCAACTATATCGATCCTTTCAACAAGCCGTTGCCATATCGTTTGTATTTATTTCTTCTAAATTAGTAAATATGTTGGTTGCCAGTAATAAGAAAATACCGAGCCACGATGTCGTGAATACCTAATGGAATCACCTATTTTCCTTGATCTAGACATTGTTACGAGTGCTCCTCTTAAAGGCAAAACGGGGTAGGGATGTAGTATTGGAATAGTCTTTTTTGTTCTAAATATGCTACTTTTATGTATTGCCAAGCTCTAGGTCGTTTCTTGTTTAGGTTTTTTCCGTTGATTCTAAAGCTATTTTGTCACTGCCGTTTTTTCTCTCAATGCAATATCATGTAGTTATCCTTAATGTATGTTCTCTAAATTTTACTTCTATTAGAAACTGAGAAGTAAACTATTGTTTGTATCACAGCATGTCATCCTCTGACAACCCCAAGAAAGCTGACAAAGACCAGGATGAAGGAGAGGGAGGATTCTTCGACAAAGTTAAGGATTTCATCCAAGACATTGGAGAAAAGATTGAAGAAGCAGTCAGCTTTGGAAAGCCTACTGCTGACGTTACTGGAATCCACATACCTCAAATTAGTCTTGAGAAGGTAGAGCTCATCGCTGATGTTCTGATTACAAACCCAAACCCTGTACCCATCCCTCTTGTCGACATCGAATACCTTATTGAAAGCGAAGGGAGGAAGCTCATGTCCGGAACAATCCCGGATGCTGGAACAATCGAAGCACATGGCTCAGAGACTGTCAAAATCCCTGTTTTGCTCATCTACGATGACATCAAGAGCACGTATGGTGACATAAAGCCCGGGAGCATCATCCCTTACTTGGTCAAAGTTATTCTCCATGTTGACGTCCCAGTCATCGGCAGGATCTCCTTACCTCTCGAGAAAGCCGGTGAGATCCCGGTGCCTTACAAGCCAGACGTTGATATTAGCAAGATCAAGTTTGAGAAGTTTTCTTTCGAGGAGGCGACTGCGACTCTACATTTGAATCTCGATAACAAGAATGACTTCGACCTGGGACTTAATGCCCTAGATTATGAGATCTGGCTCTCCAATGTGAGCATTGCTTCTGCTGAGACGAAAGAATCTACAAACATTAAGAAGCAGGAAGTAACCACCATGACCTTGCCGATCAGCTTCAGGCCTAAGGATTTTGGGTCTGCTATGTGGGATATGATAAGGGGAAAGGGCACTGGTTACACCATAAAGGGGCATATTGATGTGAACACTCCCTTTGGACACATGAAGATACCTATAAGCAGAGAGGGTGGAACAACTCGACTAAAGAAGGAAGATGATGATGACGATAACGATGAGGTATACTATGTTAGTTCCTACAGTGTTTCATCTACAATTTCCATTAGACATTCATCAAATGTTGACTTGATAAATACTTGCATGTACATTTGGATATCCATATCACTTGTATCTTACCCAGTGCCATTTTATCCAGGACTAAAAATTGAGGAAATGCACTTTCCTGGAGCTGAGTTAATGCTTTGAAGTTTTAACAAATGGCGCCCTATGACTCGAGAGCATTTTGTATGCTAATCATGTTCTTACATTTGAATCGTTGCTAACTGTGAGAATTTTGAGATATAAAAGATCATGTAACACTTTTCTCATCTTGACGTTGTTTGTATTTGTGATTCCAATTCGGGGTCAAGAAGTAATTAAGATGTTCAATGACACAGTCATTGTTGTTTGGAGTCTCTCTACTACTGCTATGACATTCAACCATATGGGAAAAAGCAATTTACTTCCAAAGAGTCCAAGCAACGAGGAAAATAACTAAGGCGGCGCTGGCATAGAGTCTGCAACCCCCCCCGCCCCCCCCCCCCCCCCCGGGTCTCCGATGGTTGGGGTCACATCTCAAAGGTCTGTGTGTATGCAAAAATATAGAGTAGCAATTGGTGTGCCGCAGCTTACTAGTAAGAGAAAGTGCAAACTCTACTGGTGTACGCTGCTCAATTTTATTGTGGTAGCCTTGTATTCTTGTGTAGATGTTTAGAAACAGTCTCATCATAGATTGAGATGTCCTATCTGATGGCTTGTCTTCATAGATAGATGAATTTACCTAAAATAGAAAAGGGAATACTCAGCACATGCAAGTGTAGGTTGAGGGCTGGTACTAGACTTCACTTCTACGCGATAAAAATACAAAGTTTGTTATGCGCATTAGTGGTACACAACATAGACACAGGGAACTAGTTTTACATTACAAAGAAAACACAACGCGACAAGTCGTGCCTTCCCTTCTACTCCTCTACTGCCGACGACTACACACAAGTCACTGAACTGCAGGGATGTGAAGGTGATCGGCCCAACCATGCGCGAGCGGCGACGTCCTGGCACGCGCAGGGGATGGGAGGTGCGGGAGGAGATGAGGGAGAGGAGAGGCGATGGTGGCGCAGGCTTGCTGGTGTCCGCTTGTGGCAGGTCGGCACGACGCGCAGTGGCAGCGATGGGCAATCGAGACTCGGTCCCTAGCTCAGTGGCAACGTGCACCCCTCATCCAAAAGGGAAGAGAGATAGAGAGAGTGGGAGGAAAGAAATATGGTTGCGGATGTGGCTTTGATGGGTGCCGGACAGACCGGATATAAACTTAGGCTTTTTTCCTTCTCTTTCTTGTACGGGTTGTCCACATGGTTGGTTGTAGATGCCCTAAGAAACATAATTAAGGGAATACATATGCTCTAATAGTATGTTTTTTAGGGTAAGATGATGATTTTTAAGAGAGCAACGATTGTCCTAGTCAACGAGGCAGGGTGGATAGTAACAGGCGTCGCCTTGATCCGTGCAGGTTGAATCGAGCCACCATATTTGACGCAAAACCTATATATTTCTCTTATAGCGAGTGCATCGTTTGTCGCGCTTAAAGCTTTTCCCCTGCCGTGTAGTTACTGGGTCAGTCCATTTTCTTCTTTGCGTCGAGCGAGGCGATTTCTTCTCCTTTTTTATTGAGACGTGGTGGTTGACGTACTGGCTGCTTCCGGTTTTTCCCTGTTTCTGTTTTCTTTTATTTTTTGGTTTTCTTTGTTTCTTCATTTTTTTATCTTTCTGCCTTTCTTCGTTTCTTTAACGGTTTTCATTTGTTTCCTTGCTTTCATTTTTCTTTGTTTCTTTTCTTTGCTTTTACTGTTTTTTCCTTTTCATCCTTTCTTTATTTTTTTCTTTCTGGATTTTCATCGGTTTTCTTATTTGTTTTTGTTCCTTTCTCGGTTTTCTCTATTTTCATTCTTTTGCATTGGTTTTCTTTATTTTTATTTTTATAGATTTTCTTTGTTTTTCATCCGGGTTTTTCTTGCGTTTCTTCATTTTTATTGGTTTCTTTATCGATTTTCATCGGTTACCTTTTTCTTCAACCCATGTCATTTTTTAGTACACACATTCAGTATTGGTGCGGAGGGCCATCTAACCAAACCAATCAATCGAGGCCGGGTTTGGTGCTATCGGCCTCAACATCCAACACAACTCACTAATGAATCGAGGCCCATCTACGAAAAAAACAAAACAATCGAGGCCCTTCTCTAGTTCTCTTGCCGGGCGAGGCTAGGGCTCCGATAGTGGGGCGCCATGGCGGCGGGCGACGGCGGCGAGACGGTGGCGCTGCCCACGGAAGTCGTCGCACTCCGGCTGCGCATACTGGTGCGGAGTACTAGCTGTTGCTGTGCCATCTCTACCCCCCCCCCCCCCCCCCCCCCCCCCCCCCCCCCCCCCCCCCCCCCCCCCCGCGCCCCCTCTCGTGCTTTTGGTTAATTGGTGTGTTTTGGTGAATTCGATGTGGTTAGGAGTTGGAGAGGGAGAACCAGAGGCTGGCCCAGATTGTTTCCACCTGTAGCTGCAGCTCCAAGGTAAGACAAGAAGCTTCAAGCGGTTTCATTCCTTTACGCGGATGACAGCTTTGGCTGATTACTCCTCTTGCCACTGTTATGAACGATGATTGCCATGCCACTTATGGCTATTCTATTCAGTCACTAGTGTTGTTGGAGGGCAGAGATTAAGGAGAGCTCTGCATATGCTAAGTATGACCTCCAGAGAGTAATTCTAAAGTACTGGATTTATGTGAATGATACTGCTAATTACTTTTGTGCTGTATACGAGCCTTTTGCCAAGTAAATTTAATAAAATCTCAATGTCATCAGGGCTCCAAGTGTCTTCACATATGCATACTCAATAAGTATAGTTAGTGGTAATAATGTAAATGTGGCTACATCATGCACATAAATTTAAAGTTAAACGCTGTTAATTGTTATGCAGCAATACTTGCATAAGTTTACGAGTTTGAATGGTGTTGATGCTTGTTGCGTCACATCAAGTTATTGATTTGTCGATGCTTTGTTAACTTTCCACTTTTATAGGAGGGCAATATACCATCTTGTTTAGTTGAGAGCGGTGATCAACAAGTACAGAAGAATGTAAAATCACATGAAAGTAGAACCTCAGACCATGGCGTAAGCCTTCCGTTCAATCACATGACGATATCTACTGAAAATCAAGTACCGGTACACGTTCTGAAACGAACTATCATATACATAACTTTGCTTTTTATCTGATCTAACTCGTGCATATGCATCTGACTTATAGTGCAATGTTAAAGGGGAAGGACATGAAGATTTATCTAAAATTCGAAGGAAGCATTCTAAAAGAACAGGTATAACTTAAGACATGTTAATTGCATTAATTATAAGGCACTTTTTTTATTGATGAACTCTGCCATTTTTTGTTTGCCACTTGATTCAATAGAAATTAAGTTCAGTATGTATTTATTGATATTAATGGGATATACTCTCCGCCGCAACTATTTGAAAATCAGTGGTTTTTTGTTTACCTCACAGGTCACCAAGTAGGGAATGTAAGCCACTGCCAAAAGCGACTAATTGCTCTGAAAATCATGTACTTCGGCCAGAGGTGTGATTGTATTTCTAACAGGAAGTCAATGCTTAGTTTGCACTGTATTTTTGACTATTACGTGAAATTCTACTGACACCTGCATCTGCTCTCTGTTCTTTGCTATTTCTGTCTGTAACCCTTTTGGTTGTGCTTAGTCCGTTCATGTTTTTCTTCAACTACCGTTGTTCTTGTGCAGATTCTATGGCTTTGCTTCAGAAGCCCATACAGAGCCGACGGTTGAGGTAATTCTCCTATGAACTATTTCTTTGCTTTTCCAAAGGCATCTAAGGTTTTCTTAAGGGCTTCTATCTTGGTCCTCTCAGTCTGAGATATTCAAAGCACTTGAAAGAGCAAGATTACTGGTTGGAAGTAGGAAAGATTTATGCTATTCTAGGTGTGGAAGAACTGACAAAGGAGTTTCTGCTACTGGACAGGTAACTGCATATGTGTAGTAGGTAGCTCACTGTTGGACTGCCAGCTCACACATGATAATTATGTATTATTCAGTTCTTGTCTCGTATATGCTTAAATTACTGATAGTACTAGCTCATATATGTCCTAGAGTTATTTTTGTCTCTTATTTTTATGTTTAAGTACCACTTTTAAGTCTCTATAACAGAAATCGTGCCTTTTGAACTGGTATCGGTACTGTTTATAGAATTTATGTGCATAAGTACATGAGCACCTATGTGATAAGATCACTGTAATGTCACAATTATGTAGTTGCCATCTTGAAAGTAGCACAGTTTTTTTTTTTCTTGAGAAACAAGGAAGATATCTTTTAGCTCGGGCCTTAAGCTAATTAGAGATAAGATCTACGACTGTTGTTTTCTTTGGATTGTTAGGCCTCTATATAAAGGGGATCCTCTATGAGGAACGAATTAAGCAGAGCATAAACCAATCTTTTTCATGGTCTCCTTGTCAAGTCTCTGCCGTCCCTACTGTGGTACCTAACCTACAACCCTCCATAACACAGAAGCAGTCTCTTGTGAGCAGGAAGCTCTGGATAGAAACAATTTTATCAGACTCCTTGGCTCAATTTTTTCTTTGTCAGGAAATCTTGTGGAAAATAACTAGTGTTCCTTTGTCTCCATGATGCAATTATCATCATCGATTTTTAACAAAAACATTGCTACAGAAGACAGTAACATAATAATGCCTAAGCATACAGTACCCCGCATGTTACACTCAATGTGGGTGACTTATAGTGAAATGAAACGTTCTGTGTTAGCATATTCATTCATGTCTTTTTACTAAGCACATTGATGGTTTATACAATGCATTAATTACATAGTACATTTCTGAAACAAAATGGCATGGCATGTTACAAACTTACAATGTCCATGCACAAATAAACTAGCCATAGAGTGGGTACCCTATGCGTAGGTACAGAGCTGATCCTTATCAGTATAATAGTGCGGAAGTACTATTCAAGGCCAATTAGTTATGTTATTTCCATGTAACTGATCCATAAACTTCTAAATACATAATTGGTGAAAGATGTAAAAGGTTTATGCATGCATCCCGCATGATGATATGCGTGATAAGGTTGGGGTGGCACCAATTGAAGAGAAGCTGTCCAACATCGTCAGAGATGGTTTGGGCATTTACAACGCAGTCCTCCAGAAGCGCCGGTGCATAGTGGAAGGATAAAGCATGTTGATAATGTCAAGAGAGGTCGGGGTAGACCAAACTTGACATGGGAGGAGTCCGTAAAGAGAGACCCGAAGGACTGAAATATCACCAAAGAACTAGCCATGGACGGGTGCGTGGAAGTCAGCGGTCCACGTGCCAGAACCATGAATAGGTTTCAAAATCTTATAGGTTTTAACTCTAGCCTACCCCAACTTGTTTGGGACTGAAAGGCTTTGTTGTTATGCATCCCGCATGGCACATTCTTTTAGGTACGGGGAGACTGTTGTTTTGGAGTTGTGCAGAAATTAGTGTTTTTTTGGAAATACAACTTTGTCTATGAACCAAGACACCATGTTGCAACATGCAGGTAATCTCCTTGTATTTGCGATCAAATTTAAAAGAAGCAGGAGGGAATGTATTGGGTGAAAGATCTGGTATGCTTCTGCCTTCTTGTAGCTCTCCATAATAGTGAAAGCAACAAATAAAGCAATGACATAATCTTTGTTGCTCAATCAAATTGTTACCTTGATAATAGGATAAGTCTCTAGCATTTTCCTATTATAATAAATTCTAAGCTCAGTTTGTGGTTGCTAAACTGTGCTGTTCTGTGCTTATTTTGTAATCTGTTTTAGAAAGTTAGCCACAAAAGTACGCAAAAGCGGATCAAATAAACACTAAAATAGGAAAAACTGGTTGGACAAATGGGATTATCATAATCGATAATCCACCACATACCAAATGCAGTCCTAATATGCTATTTTTGTGGTAGTTTTCATCATTCAAAGTCTGACGTCTCACTAGCATCTTGCCCATCCATGCAATCTTCCTCTGCCAGACTAAAAATTGTGCTTTATTTTTCCTTTCAGAAATCGATTATGTAAGTGTATTGAATAGAAATCTTCCACGAGATATACGTGTAATAGGTTGGTGTCCAGTTGCAGCAGACTTTCTCGCAAGGTTAGCTTGAATTCTATGTTTAGTACTTTTTTGGTTGCTGAGTGTAAGAGGCGCTCTTCCACAAATGGCTTTGACAAAAGATTAGATGTTTCTTCCTTGCTTCTTTCCTCTTTTCTTATCTCTCTTTTTGATCATGCTATTTATTGCCTAGTTGTACTCTGTTCCTGAGTAAGTGGAATTTTATTTCTTGACCCACTTCTTTTTTTGCAGATTCTCCTGCTTGGGTAGGGAATATAAGTACTTGTTTTGGAAGGGGGGCTTGGATGTATCGGTAACTATGTTATCCTCGATTTCTGTACTTTGCTACATTTGCCATTTTTGCCGAGCCATTGACTTTAAATTGTCAACAGAAAATGCAGAAAGCTGCATTTAAATTCATTGGGGAACATGACTTAAGGAATTTCTGTAAGATGGATGCAGCAAACGTGAGCAACTACAAGCGATGCATTACAGATTTTACTATTTCTGCGTGTGACCAAAGGTTAAATTGCATTTCGCTCAAACTCTCCTTTCTTTCTAGTTACTGGACTAAATAATGGAAGTGCTCTGTATTTTCAAGGTCCAACCATGATGAGCTATGGTCCATGAATATCAGGGGTAGCGCCTTTCTGTGGCATCAAGTTCGTTGCATGGTAGCTGTTCTTTTTCTTGTAGGTCAAGGCCTTGAATCACCTTGTGTAAGTATTTTTTTTCCTCTTTCTGAAGCTTCCCTTTTTTTTTTGAACAGTGAAATGAATTACACAATTGAACTTGGCGCAAAAGTTCCCTTTTGTCATTTGTTTGGATTATTTACATTCGGTAGCTCGTTTATTTTGGTACAGGTAGTTGATTCATTGCTGGATATTACCAAGACACCTAGAAAACCTCAATATACAATGGCACCAGAGCTTCCATTGATTCTACGATCTTGTCTATTCGATAGAGTCAGCTTCATGTGTTCATCAGGTATGTTTCTGAAAATTTGGTGTTTGACTATATACTTTCCAGGGAGCATTTTCAGCCTTGAAATATTGTTGTACTATGATCTGATAACATCGTGCCTTCATTCCTTCCTCGGTGAACTCTGTGATTTTCCTGCTGCTTCCAGTATATTGATTATATTGCAAAAATAGTGAGATTTTAGACCACAGTGAGCATTATATCATCCCTTTTGGGTTAATTATGCATGCTTAAGAACTAAATAATATTTAACAGCAGTCGGATAACATTGCTTGACAGTAAATGAAATATACTCGTCTCATATAACTTATGACCATGGTATGATATTTTCACAAAAATGGAACCTTCATTTCGAAAATACTTGATGTCAGTTCTGTTATAGTATTGAGTAAAGTGAAGACCATCTAGTGTTTTTATTATCTATCTCCAAGAATTCTAGTTTTTGTGTGACATAACTAATTCCAGTGCACTAGTATTCCTGTTTAGATGCCAGTCAGGCTTTGATTGAACACTTGAAGGATGAATACCATCAGTATATGCTCCAAGCTGCCATATTTGATGAGGCCTTGACCTGTTTATCTATTCCAGGTATATACATTTAGATCTTTGTGTAAATTTGATGTAACATTTTAGTGATCTGAAAGGAGTTACATGTCAATGCAGAGCCCAATCCACTTGAATCCCCTAAGAAGAAGAGAAAACATATCCCTCTCCTGTCACGGGAAACAGAACGTAAGTTTTCTATCGTGTGAATTTGCAAAACATTTTTCGTCTTTACATCTTTTATGAGCGAACCAATGCTCTGTCTTAACACCAGTCTCTGTCAAGAGTCAACACTCTTCAACTTTCTAACAGTTTGCTATGACAGCTCTAATGCTTTACGCATAATTATCCTCTTCGGCATCAACGCTTAATAGCCTATTTGTTTTACGACACATTTGATTTCAACCCTCTTGTACCTTGCATGTGAAAATGCATTTCCTGATACTTCCATGTTCCAGCTTCTTACGAGGAACGCAGAGCAAGAGTCAAAGCTAAATCAGCAAATGTCTAGTTGAGTGGCTACCTGAAGTAGCACACTTCCGAGTTTTGTCTTTGAAGATTGGTGCGGCTGACTGGCTGAGTGTTATAATCATCTAGCATCAAGGTGAATTTTTCCTTTGTGTTCCAATCAATTCGAGAAATATGTTTTGTTCACTTTCGGAAAATTTGCAATGCTCACGTAATTTACTTAAATCCTTGTTTAGGGGCAATCTTCTCATCCCAACATCTCTCCTTGAAGCTTTTGTTCTTACTGCGTGCAGTTCTGGGACGGGCTAAAGTGTTGCATGGCGATGGTGAATTGACAAAAGAAGTTTATCGTTGAGATATCCTTCAAGCTTTGGGTTATTCACCACCCTTTTGTTACCTACCAGCCTTCTGATAGGCCTTGATAACTGCGCCCCGCTTCCTCTCATCAGCGTTACTCTGCTCTGTCTTGTTACTGTTGCCATGCGATTCAGGTACAAGCTGCTTACTCGATCTTAGTTGCATCTAAGCAACAGTTGTATCGCCACAAGGCAGAATTATTTGATTTCTCAAACGGCAATGCTTGCTTGGTCCCTTGGCATTGCTTTTGTACCGGCGATTGGCTGCAAGATGGCCACCTTTTATTTTGCACTATGCAGCGTCAATGTCTCATGTGTTGCTTGGCTCGTGCTATTTCTTATTTATTTTTAGGCCTGACACATCTCATGATGTCCTCCAAAAGATTCA
The DNA here is from genome assembly GCA_011799875.1 of Thinopyrum elongatum. NCBI lineage: Eukaryota > Viridiplantae > Streptophyta > Magnoliopsida > Poales > Poaceae > Thinopyrum > Thinopyrum elongatum. Next base: position 73,801,941 of record CM022299.1, read on the forward strand.
TAAATTCTGAAATACCAGGATCGTCTGGCTGTAACAATAAAATAAAGGCTTCTCGAGACTCCTAGCTTCTTGATCAGCAGCCTTCTGGCTGATTGCTCAGCGAATGCTTTTGTTTGAATAAAGCTCTCACAATTCTCTGAAAAAAAAACACACACTAATGCACACCGCATCGAGCAGAACTGGGAAAAAAAAATTATAGGGCAGAGCTAGGCGCCGGCCGATCGGCGCAGGGACCAGATTGGTCGCCTCCCGCACAATACAGCTAGATTGCTGATAGTCATTGGATCACCCCTCTGCGTCGTTCTCTTCGCGCATGTCATCCAGAGTCCTCGACTCAGGCGACAAACGCCGAGCGGTAGCACGCTCGTGGCAAAATTGACAATTTTGATCTGTGGACGAAAAGAATTCACAAACTAAACTTGTTTGAAATTTTTTTCACTCAGCTGACCGTTTTGAGTGGTGCCTGACACGCAGGTGTTGCACGTCTGGCCAGCGTGACACCCCTGGGGTCCGCACCTTGCAGTGCAGCGCCTCACAGCTAGGCGCCACACATGTAATGTGCAGCGCCTGAGCGCTAGGCGCCACACTTGTTATGTGCAGCGCCTAGCTGTTGGGCGCTGCACATGCTGTTACTAGTTGGCTGGCTGGCCCCCCTCCCCCACTCCCCCCCCCCACCCCAACCCCCAACCCCACCCGAGATCTGCCCCCCTCTCCCCCCCTCTCAAATCCTTCTCCAAATCTTCCAAATTTGAAGATTTTGTCCGTGGATTTCGAACCGAATCCCTCCCTCAAGGTAATCTCCTCCGATCCCCTTGTTTTGATCCAAGAAATGTTAACATTTGCTCATTGGTTGCTAGTTTGGGAAAACCCTAGTTTTTTATGGATCTAGAGATTTGTATGGAGATATGAGATGTTTGTTTGTCAATTTCCTATGATTAGGGTTGTTAGTATGTTAGGGTTATTCTTATGGATGTTGTTATGTTGGTGCTATGGTTAGGCTTGTTAGTATGTTAGGGTTAGGGTTATGGGTGTTGTTATGTTGGGGCTAGGGTTAGGGTTGTTGTTTCATATCTATGTTAGGGTTTGTATTCCGTGTTAATCTTCGGATTAGTACTTATGGAAGATATATTACGTTTTGTTGTTTGAATGCTTATAGGGATGGGAAGAACATGCGTGTTTGTTCATCATGTGGACAAAGACGTCTTCTTGAAAGGCAATATTGAACCGGACCCGGATGAGCTTGACATGGTGTTTGATAGTAGTCCTACCTATGCGGAGGTCTTGGAACAAGTGAGGAAAGATTTGAATTGGATGGACCCTAGTGATATCGTTGAGTTGGAGGGAAGGCACAATGTTGGTTTTGGAATGCACATCCGTTGGAAGACAATGCGTGTGAACTCCGAGCAATGTTGGGTTGCATACAAGGAGACGGTGGCCGAATCACTAGACAAGGCTATTGAGTTATTTGCTACGAAGAAGGTTGATTCAAGTTTGCATTTGGACTTGAACCGGAACCCCTCCCCCTTGGTTGCTAGTAGCCCCCCACCCTTGAACCGAGATGAAATTGTTGAACCTCCTTTGACCCAACAAGTGAGGCCAACATTGAGCCCGTTTCCAAACAACCAAAATGAAGCTTTGCAAGAGGAGAATGATGAGTATGCGGACGATGACAATGAAGTTGATCTCCATGACAACAATGTGGGTGATCTCGACAAATATCATCTACAAGAGACAATGGACCATTCCATCCCTTATTCCCGTGGCTATGCATCGGATTCGGATGACGAAGGTCTCGATGAACAAGTTGATGAGGAGGGGTTCACGGTGAAGGAGGCCGAAGCTTTCGAGAAGGTATTCGGGCGGGATCATCGGACTACATTGTTCAAGGATGTTAGTCTCGCGGATGAAGCCATGGTAGATGGTGGCCAAGGTATATCTCTTGGAGTTAGGCCAAGTTCTCACCGTGATTTGGAAGATGGCAAGAACGGGATTTCTCGCGGGTCTAAGTTCCAAACTTTCTTGGAATTGAAGATGTGGCTCGACAACTACTCGGTTACGCATTATCGTCCACACAAGGTGGTGAACTCGGACGTCAATGTGCGCTACACGGTTGCATGTGAAGAGAAAAAATGTCCATGGATTGTGCATGCAAGACCATGGAAAGAAGGTCCCACTTGGCACATAGTGAGTTGTGTACCAACTCACATGTGCCGAGGCAAGAGGGTGGATGGCAAGGTTGTGTCCCAAGACCACAGACAACTCATGTCCGAGTTCATCGCTTACAGGCTTTCCAACTCAATATCCACACTTTCCAACAATGAGCATCCAACATGTCATGGACCTTGTGAAAGCCATCTTTCATTACAAGGTGAAATACGACAAGGTATGGAAGGCGAAGCAAGCCACATTTAAGATGTTGTATGGTAATTGGGAGAAAGCATACAACCGAATCTCTAGGTTGTTGTTAGCCATGGCCGCCACTAACCCGGGCATGGTTCATGTGGTCGAGCCTCATGGGGGAAAAACAACAGTTCATGACGGAAGGACCGTCTGAGTATTTGGCCGTGCATTTTGGGCGTTCGAGCAATGCGTGAGGGCTTTCGAACACTGTCGGCCGGTCATCGCCGTTGATGGCACGTTCTTGACCGGACAATACAAGGGCACCTTGTTGGTTGCGATAGCAAGTGATGCCAATAACCGGGTGTTGCCATTGGCATTTGCTTTGGTTGAGGTAGAGAACAATGACAACTGGGAGTGGTTTTTGCATCTTTTAAGGACGAAGGTGTTACCCGCTCAAAGGGAAATTTGTGTCATATCGGATCGCCATCAAGGAATTCTTAACGCGGTGGACATTGACATTCCCGGGCATGCTCCGTTGCACCATCGATGGTGCAAGAGGCACTTTTGTTCGAACTTCTATAGGGCATGTGGCCTTAAGGAGTTGGCCGATGATCTTCAAGATTGTTGTCTCGCTTTCTCCGACAAGCGGTTTGCCTACTTGTACAACAAATTGCTCGCACACAAAAAACTTGATCCCGGGGGTCAAAACTTTCTCAATAGGCACATTCAAGAAAGGAACAAGTGGGCACGTGCTTTTGATGAAGATGGCCAGAGATATGGTCAAATTACAAGCAATATGGCCGAATGCTTCAATATGGTGCTCAAGGGTGCACGTGCATTACCCGTGACGGCAATAGTTCAATACACATTTGACAAGATGAATGCGTACTTTCTAAAGTACTCAATGGAAACGGATGCGCAGATAGCGGGTGAGAACAAGTGCAAGTACAAGTACAAGTTCCCACCTAAGGTTGATGAATGGTTGGAATTTCAATCACGGAAAGGGGACTCACAAGAAGCTATACTATATGATAACAAAGATTGGTTGTACGAAGTGAAAGAGCCAGGAGGAACCACAAACGATGGCCGACAACATGGAGGCCGGGCTTTCAAGGTCTCCCTAACACGGTGTGATTGCTCTTGCGAGAGGCCATTGTTGCTTCATCTCCCATGCTCACACTTGTATACCGCCGGTCGCGTTAGGAATGTGGACGTCAATCACCCGCTCACCGTGAGGGAGTCGGAGTTCTCAATCATGAAGGTCAAGAATACATGGGCTTCCCGCTTTCACCTATACTTTGACCAATCACAATGGCCGACGTACCATGGAGTTCAACTATGGTCGGATCCGGATTTGAAGGTTGTTAAACGGGGTAGATGTAAGACAAAGCGTCTTAGAGGCGACATGGACGGATGGGGCCATGGTGGCCGCCGCGAATCGGGCAACGACCAATTCCAAGAGCCTCGTGAGAGCTCCCGTTGTGGGGAATGCAAAGGTCAGGGGCACAACAAAAGAAAATGTACCAAACCAAGAAAGAGGTCAAAGACAAATGATGCAAGCACAAGCCAAAAAGAAGCTACACAAGGTAGCCACCCAAGTGGTAGCCAACCAAGTGGTAGCCAACAAGTGCCAAGGCAACCAAGTGGTAGCCAACCAAGTGGTAGCCAACAAGTGCCAAGGCAACCAAGTGGGTAGCCAACAAGTGCCAACGCAACCAAGTGGTAGCCAACAAGGGGCAAGCCAAAGAGGATCTAGGCAACAAAGAGGGAGACAACTAGGACTTACACGAGGCCATGGTGGTGGTAGAGCTCGTGGTGGTGGTCTAGGTCGTGGTGGTGGTCTTGTCCTTGGTGGTGGTCTTGGACTTGGTGGTGATCTTGGCCGTGGTGGTGGAGGGCAAGGTCGTTATAGAGGAATGTTTGGATACCTCGATGGACCATTTCCGTATGTTGCTCACTAATTATAATGTTTCAATTTACATATTTTTCATATGTTCTTGTTGTTCTTATTCTCTAATATGTTGCAATTTGCATATGTTTTTTCCATATGTTCTTCTTGTCATTACTAACTATCCCGTTTGTCTCATCGTAGGTATGGCGGATTCTCAACCCAACATGAAGGGGATGGAGGAGAAGGATGGCGAAGGTGAGATGGCGGGGTGGTGGGAGAAGGCTGCGAAGAAGTTGAGAGAGGAGGATGCAACCGCACTGGAGAAGAAGAAGCAAGAGGAGATCGAAGAGAAGAGGAAGGAACATGAGAGGATGGTTTTTGAGGAGATCACTAGGGAGCACAAGTTGAAGATGAAATGTAAGGAGGCAGAGAAGAAGCGTCTCAAGGATTTTCAAGAAAGAACCTTGAAACTTTGGGCATTCAAAGCTGAAAAGAAAGAGAGGGAGAACAGGATATTCATGGAGAGGGTGGTTAAGGAGGCTCACCGCATAAGGAAAAGGGAGGAGGAAGAAGAAGAAGAGAGGAAGAAGAAGAAGGGAAAGGGGCCTTGCTCTACGCAATAGAGCTATGTCATCTTCGATTTGGTTGTGGACTATGACCGTGCTATCCTCTAAACTATGATCTTTGATTTGGTTGTGAACTACTATGTGTTGTGAACTACTATGTGTGTTGGACTCCTCCTCGATTTGGTTGTATGAACTACTCCTCTATTTGAACTACTATGTGTTGTGAACTACTATGAGTTGTGAAGTACTATGTGTTGTCAACTACTATGTGTTGTGAACTATTATGTGTGCCATATGTTGTCTTTCACAGTACTCTGCTTGCCATCACTGCTACTACATCATCACACTACTCTGTTTTGGTCTGAACATTTATCCACATGTGCAACGCCTAACTCCCAGGCGCCACACCGTGCAGTGTGGCGCCTCAGGGCTAGGCGTCACACAATTGGACAAGCTATCCAGAGAGCAACAGAAGGTTGCAGCCACTTCTCTGCCTAAATTTTCGCTAAGTCCTCGTGTGGCGCCTAGCGCACAGGCGTTGCACTGTAGGGTGTGGCTCCTCAGAGCTAGGCGCCACACTGCACTGTTTCTGGCTGTAGCTTTCTGTTGCTCTCTGGACATTTGTCCAAATGTGCAACGCCTACGTGCAAGGCGCCACACCATGCAGTGTGGCGCCTCGGACCTAGGCGCCACACAGCGCTGTTTCTGGCTGTAGCTTTCTATTGCTCTCTGGACATTTGTCCAGATGTGCAACGCCTCGGAGGTAGGCGCCACACTGCACGGTGCAGCGCCCAGCTTCGAGGCATTGCACGTCTGGGAAAAACTATCCAGAGAGCAACAGAAGCTTTTCGCCCACTTTGAGGGCAGAAAAATCGTGCGATTTTTCTGCCCTCAAAGTGGGCGAAAAGCTTCTGTTGCTCTCTGGGCACGATTTTTCTGCCCTCAAAGTGGGCGAAAAGCTTCTGTTGCTCTCTGGATAGTTTTTCCCAGACGTGCAACGCCTCGGAGCTAAGCTTTTCACCCACTCTGAGGGCAAACAAATCGCTAAGTGTTTGTGTGGCGCCTAGCTGGAAGGTGCCGCACTGAACAGTGCAACACCTGCTCTGTTGGGGCTGCACTGTTCAGTGTGGCGCCTTGCACTGTTCAGTGCGGCGCCTTCCTGCTAGGCGCCACAGCTCTGTGAACCGCAGAGTTATAAGATGCACATGCTGCATACATGTCAGTCACATTTTCAATAGTTATAGATAACTTGCATCACAGAAAAAGCAGTAATGATCATAATTATGACATTTTCAACATCACTTCAACTTCAACAAAGACAACAAGTTCAACATTACTAGGCGTTACCATCACTTCAAGTTTAACATTACTAAGAGTTTCCATCACTTCAAGTTCAACCACATAACAAGTTCGACATAAGAAAACGACCACTAGGCGAGCCACATAAGAAAAAGAGGACGACGACTATTTCCTTCCGCGCTTATTGCCGCTTCTTCCCCTCCTGACGGATATCTTCTTCTTCCTAGAACGAGCAACCGGCTCTGGCACCTGCTCCGGTTCCTCCTCCTCCACCTCGTCCATGTAGTCATCCAAGGCTGCCATCCGCGAGGTGCCGACCGTCCTCTTGCCTCTTTCGGTAAAGTCTTCGGGCGTGTATTTATTGATTCCCCTCCTAGGCTTCAACATGTATGCTGACCGAACTTGATATGTCTCCAAGGTCATGTCATCATCGACCTATGCCAAAAACAAACGATATGGAAAAGAACGTGCGTGAGAATGAAGTTACCAACGCATCAATATTTTAATATATGCTATTGGCATACCTCTTGGGTGACCACACCCACATCCTCATCCTCCAAAGGAGCCCCATGGTCAGAAGTGGAATCTGATGGTGTCGCCAACCTAGCCCGCTGAGGTGATACATATTCGGGGTCACGACAACCGACAAGGTTCGATAACCGCCCTAACCTTTGGCCCTGACGCTGCAACATATACAAGTGAATGAGATATCGAACATACCAACACATGTTACATGGACAATTGAAGGAGATGTGTACCTTAATGAATGCTCAAAGTGCACCTTCCCCATCGCTTTTTCCAACCGGGGTTGTCTCCAGAATAGTCTCGCTCTCATCAGCTGCTTTTTTGATCTGGGTACGCTATGAACAGAAACGACATTAACGTGTTAGCCAAGCAAAGATGTGAATAGTGCAAATGGGAAAGCACAGAGGGGAAGTGCTTACCACAAAGTTCATCATTGGAGCTGAAGGGACTCGGGTGCCTTCCCTGACTAATTTGTTGTACTGGTGCTGGGTTAGCTCATCAAAGACGGTGGGATCTTCCAAAATCTCCTCATTATACGCCGGCTTGCATATCTCCACATGGGTACTTGCAAGAAACCATGTGAGGTAGTTGTTGAACGCGATCGGGCAGTGCTCACGAAGCTGGGATCATTTTCCAGCCTTAGCTTGCTCCACACTAAGCGCAAACTGTATGATATACTTCCTGTGATGCTTGTCCCAGTCCTTGATCTTCCGCTGCTTTCTCCTATCCAACCTGCATGTTAGAAAAAAGAATATTAGCACCATCGAAACCGCCAAGAAGCTGCTACGTGCTCAAGGTTAATTCTATCTTACGCGTGTAGCAACTTGTCCATGTCCTCCCACTCTGGCGGGTGTGGCTGGAACAAACCAAACTGGCGGTACACCCGATGTGGCATGTGAAGCTCAACCGCCCAGTTGCATATGAGTGGGCACCGCATATGCCAAAGATCCCTATCCCTAAGGCACATCGGATTCAGCACAAACTCTCTAGGGTTACCAAAACTATCCCCTTTTCCATACGGCTCCCATTCCACCTGCAACATAGCATAGAACAAGGCAAAAATTGATTTTGAGTTACGATAAAAGCATGAGAATCACTTATGCAATGTCAAGTCACCTGCTCAGCCGTAATCGTGTCCAACTCGCTCGTGTACAGCTTGTACATGACCGAGGGGTCATCCGTCGTCTCATTTAACACATCCTACTTGTAAGCCCAAGTGGGGAACCGTAGTGGGTCGTCTTTGTCTTCCCATGGCTCGTACTTCACGATCTTCGGTCGTCCAACCGACAATCACTCCCAGCTCCATACAGAAAGTACGAGCATACAACCACCAATACATCCGTCCTTTGAGGTCCTACAACAGGCTTCATCCAACTGCACATAAAAGAAAACATGGTTCAATTAACAGGAAGATCGCATTGATAATGTAGCAATGAAGTGAAAAGAAAACAACTGGCTACCTGTCTATATAAGTAAGCCAGTGTCGCCGAACCCCAACTCCATTTGCTATCGAAGACGGTCAACGCCTTCAGCTACATCCATGGAGCATTCCTGAGGCGTCAGCAAACATAGTCCTGGATATAACGTACCACATGTAGACACGAGCATATGTCTTGACCTGATCATCATTAGCATCCTCAGAGCAATTCCCAAAGTTCCATGCAATCCAGGTGAAAGGAGCACCGGCTGCGACTCTTTCCTTCTTCTTGTCTCCTTCTGGTTCTGGAGGCTCAGGAGGAACCATGCCGATAAGGGCATGCATCTGCTCGCGCCACTCATCAGAATCGATGCTCATACAAAGAGGATTCCCCTCGATAGGAAGACCGGCGATCATAGCAATATCCTGGAGCGTCACGGTCATCTCCCCGGTCCGAAGATGGAAACTATATGTCTCCGGCCTCCAACGATCAGCAAGCACGGTGATTGCTGCAGCATTGAGGTTCGGCGTCGACCGGCTGACCAACTGAATGAAAGGGAGAAGTCCTGTCTCCCTTATGTACGGTGTGTACCGCTCATCATAGCGCATCCACCCAAGGGTGACCCCCTGAGACCGAATCTTCAGAGGTTGAAGCTCCTACAAACAAGCAAATCAAAATATTACATATGGGACGTGTGTTTGAAATAAACACAAAATTCAAAATACCAACAACTTTGATTATTACCTTCTTCTGCTCCGACATAAGGTAGGCCCGGTGTCGAGTGTCATAGTGATCATCGAGAAGCCAAACCGTCCTTCAAATTTCAAACAAAGCATTCTTGTCAATACGAATATCTTTTCAATACAAATAAACTAAACTAGGCCTACTATATGCAAGATTCAAAGCATATGTATCCAAAGCATTCTTGTCAATTCGAATATCTTTTCAATAGAAATAAACTAAACTAGGCCTACTTCATGCAAGATTCAATACAAATATCTTTTCCATAGAAATAACATGTCAACCTATGTATCCAAAGCATATCTTTTCAATAGAAATAAACTAAACTAGGGTTGCAAAATAATACAAATCATCTACAAATCTTAAAGTCCCACAAATCTATATACATGCAAGATTCTAATCTAATCAAACAAGGGTTCCCCAAATCTTCAAAATAAGATACATTTTATGGATAGAAAGAAGGGGATCGGAGGAGAGTACCTTCTAGGATGGATTGGTGACGAAATCCAAGGACCAAATCGTCAGATCTGAAGGATTTAGGAAGGAGGATTGAGAGGGGGAGAGGATGAAGCCATCGCCGCTGCTGCTTCTGTAACTGAACGATGGGGTGTGGTGCGGGGAGGGCGAGCAGACAGCTGCCTCTAAATCACAGTGCAACGCCTACGGGCTAGGCACTGCACATTACATGTGTGACGCCTAGCTCTGAGGCGCTGCACTGCTCGGTGCGGGCCCCGGGGGTGCCACGCTGGCCAGACGTGCAACGCCTGCGCGCTAGGCGCTGCATCGTAGGGTGTGGCGCCTTTGTGTCGGGCGCCACTCAAAACGGTCAGCTAGGTGAATTTTTTTCCAGAGCAGTTCATTTTGTGAAATGTTTCGTCCACAGGTTAAAATTGTCAAATTTGCCCACGCTTGTAGTGTCGCTGTTGCCTGCCTTCCCCCTCTTCTTGTCCCCATCGACATGCGCGTCAACTGTCTTGTAGTATTGTTGTTCGCGCGGGTTGCTGGTACGCCCCGCTGTTCGCAGCAGAACGTCTCGCCAGTTCGTGTATCTCATTCGCGTGGGTTGCTGGTTCAAGCAAATCGCCCCGCTGGCGTCTCGGAAGGCGTGTGGAGGTTTGTCTCCGGCGGGTCTTGCGGAATTCGGTCGGTGTTTGTCTACGATGGGTCCACGTGGATGCAGTGTTCGTATGTCTTCAGATGAGATCCTTCCAATCTATGCTTCTCATCATCGGCAGCGGTTGCTGTTCGGGTGCGCTGATGCTATATGGGGCCTTGACATGACGACTTTTCGACTGTCTACTACAACAAGTTTTGCCTGGCTTCGGAGAGGGAGGGGCGATGCCTTCGGCTCGCTTCAGTTTTTGTAGTCGTCACTAGTTGGTCTACGGATCTGCATGTAATTTTTATTATTTCTGGTGTACTGTCATGATTGGGGATGAATAGATTGGAAGATTTCTCATAAAAAAAAGAAACCTTGGATGTTTTCTTTGAAGAAAACGAGGAACCGCTGACGGATCCTACTAAATCCTATTTCTATATCTATATCTATACTACTATTAAACAAGCAAACATTTTCTTCCCTAAATGTACCCCGACTAATGTACACACAACAACACACAATAATTAGGACCTCACGATCAGGCTACTCATTTAGATCTAACCGTCGACATAAAACTAACCTTCACCAAAAGTTACGTTTAGCAATTAGAGGGAGCGGACGAAAACTCTGCCCATCCGCACTCGCACCAGCATCTGTTCAGTTACAAAAAGAAGCACAATTTATTTGATCCTGGAAACTAACTAATCTCTATCTCAATTAACGGGATTAGCATCCCATAATTTTCTCTCTTACCTCACAACCGCTTGCTGCTCCTCCTCTACTCCTCCACGGATGCGAGCACGGATCCCCGCCGCCGCCCTCCACTCCTCTTCTGCTACTCCCATGGGCACGACCGCAGATTGCCGTCGCCGCCGCCCGCTCCTCTTCTGCTACCCCACGGACACGAGCGAGGGTCTCAATCGCCGTCGTCCGCTCCTCCTCTACTGCCACCCGGACGGCGAGCACGTGCCGCCGTCGCCGCCTGCCGCCCTCCTCTGCTGCCCCATAGATGCGAGCGAGGCTCTTCGTCGCCACTGTCCTCTCCACCTCTGCTGCCCGACGGACGCCGGTGCGGGCTGCCGTGGCCGCCTTCTGCTCTCCTCTGCCGACCCACAGATGCGAGCGCGGGCCGCCGCCGCCGCCCGCCGCAGCCACGTTGACGAACCTTGATACTGCCCAGACTTATATTCATCACTAGCTATTAAGGTTTTCTAACTTCATGATGCTTTATTTTTATTTTGAATTCTTAGAGCTAGATCTGCTTGTTTTTAAATTTGCAATGTTTGAGACAACCACAAAGACTAACATGCGCTAATTTTTCAGGAACCGAAATTACTTGTGGTGTACTCTCATTTAGTTCCTTGTACTATTGCTTCATTGCTTGTTCAAGCAGTAGCAAGTACGGAAGTACCTTAGAATTGATGTTCATAAAAGTGGACCAATTACTGTATTGAAGAAATGCAGCATGTAAGATTTAGAATACTTTCATATGAGAATGCTTTGCGCTGCTAGGCGCTGATGGTCTTTGTATGTTTCAGTGGGCCTTTGCGAAGGATCTTCACATTAAGGGCTCCTCCTATTCTCACTATTATTCAGGCAGTACGCTTTGAGATTGATTTCTTTTTTGTTTCTCTTTCGTTTTGGAGAAAGCAACTGCCTGTCTGCTATATGGTTTCCCTTTTGTTTCAGAGCAAGCAACTGGATGTATCTCTCAAGCAATTTACTCATACGTGTGATTGGAAAGATGACTGCCATTTGTTCTACGACACTACTAACTGAAGTCGATTTTATGTTATGAGACTTTGGCCTGATTTTAGAAATGTACTAAATTCTGAAGTTTGTTGTATGACACTACTATCTGGCAAGTACATTTTTCACACTTACTTGAGTGTACCCTATGTGTCAATTTGTGGTCATTATCCTCGACAGATAATTCAAATGGTCGATTCATGGCTTGCTACAATAGTTGATTTCTGAATCTGATGTTTTCTCTTGCTGCTTTTGTTAGGTTGTTAATTCATCAAGCCCGACTACTGAGTATACATATTGTGTTCATCTCCCCTGCCTTATTAGGAAAAATCATGTACTGAAGGTAAGCTATTCTTTATTTACATTTTTATTTGTTTCTTCCTGCTAACCCAGGTTCTAATTAAATGCAAGAGCTTGTGTAATGCTCATTTGCAAGGTACAGGGTGCATGCTCATTTACTCTTTGAACAGAAATTGTTTGCTAGCCGTAGCTGATGTTATTTCTTTGCTGGATCTTATGAGGTTGATCAATGTAATTGCCTGGAATCATTGTGTCTCCCTTTAATTCTGTCATCTTCTGTATAGTGGTATTAAATATTTCTGTGATGAATTGGCAGGTAAATTTAGGTATCAAATATACTCTTATCATTGCTAAATGCCGCTTATCCTTTGCGCTTCTTCACTATATCCCACCAGATAAGCTAGCATGAGTACTAAATGTTTACTTGTTATTAATATATATTTTTCTTCGCCAGGAAAATTGAGTTGTAGGACTGAAGTGTGATAATGGGTTTAGTGCATTTTTTGTTGCTTTTACCCTCTTCTTCTATGCCGGCGATTGTTAATATGTTGATGTCTTATCACACACTTTGTAGGCAATATAACAGACCAGCTTATCTTTTCGTCGCAGATGAAGAACCAACCATGCCACCGGATCCGCCAGATCGGCCGCCCGCACCACACCTCAAACCTCCATGTGCCAACGCCGTGAAGTCCAGCCCTCCACGCTCCACAAAGGAAGTGAAAGAATTACGAAGAAATAAAGAAAAAGGAAAATATAGTTTTGTTTGTTTATAGAGATGTCTGCATTCTTGTATGATATACTATGTTTATTGTCTGCCTTGGTGACGGGGCAGGGAGAGGCAAACAAATTTTTGGGTGAAAAACAGAAAAGAAAGTGGGCCCTCCTATCCCCTGGAGCCAAGTTTTTCATTAATTCTTTAGGAGCATTTTTCCATTAGTTGGATGAATTGGATTCTATAGTTGTTGGTTGCAGTCTCCATTCTGTACGAGGTAGCACTATTTTTGCATGAAGGGGGGGTTGGTTTGGCTCACCAAAATAGAGATTTGTTTGTTTATAACCAATTAATAAAATTTCCAGATTACGCCAGCATTTGAGGAGAGGAACGTTAGGGTAGATAATGCATGTTGTGTTTCTCTCAACATAATGATGATATTAAAAACTTTGCCCTAGCTATATGTAAGATAAGCCATTGATGTGCTGTAAAAAAAAGCTAAGCCATTGATGTTGTATTGTTCTTTGGTTCTTATATTGTTCTCATTAAATGATAACATGGTAGGAGATGATTCATTGTTGAATCACTGCTGCATATGACATGTTATCAGTTAATGGGTTAACTGATAACATGATACACTAGTAGAAAACAGGGTACTAGTCCCGGTTCCAGAGGGCCTTTAGTCCCGGTTCCAGAGGGTCTTTAGTCCCGGTTCTGGAACCGGGACAAAACGAACGGGACTAATGCCCAAAACCTTTAGTCCTGGTTGGCTTACGAACCGGGACTAAAGGCGCTCCACGTGGCCGCTGTCTGGAGCTACACCTTTAGTCCCGGTTGGTAACAAGGAAATTTTTTTATTTGATTTTTTTTAAAAAAAATTGAATTTTTTCTGATTTTTAAATTTCTGAATTATTTGACAATTTAATCTGTAATCACCACCCCTCATCACTGCTCAAGTATGTAACACTCATTCCAAATCATGTAACTTCCCGGCCGGTCACCCATCCTCTCACTACCCCAGCCTAAGCACGCTTAACTTTCGAGTTCTATTCCCCCTAGTTTCTAAGTCTGCACTTGTTGTTTTCCTGGCAATAGTAAGCTGTCAATCCTATTAATCCTTAGGGGTTCAACTTGAGCATAAAGTCACACGTTTCACCGTTTGAGTTTGAAACTATTATTCTAAAAAACAATAATTATTTAGTAACACTAATATTTCTTGAATAGGTAGTTTGACCAAAAATTCAAAAAAAACTTAAATTTGAGGATAACTTTTTTTCTTTCAGAATTTGAGGATTCTAAAAATTTGCAAAACGGCCTACGGGCGTCGAAATCGGAACCGGCTTTTTGTGTTGAACATTTTGATATATTATATATTTTTTTTGACATCGTATGCAAAAGTTATAGCCGTTTTACTTTTTCATAACACTTTTTTGCAAAACATGTCGATTTCTTTTTAATTTTCCTAACTAGTAGATGTAGTAACATAACTACATCTCGAAGGATTTTAATTTTTGAAGTTTTTTTTTTTTTTTTCAAAACTAAAATGGCGATACGGGGGCGGGTAGAGTTTGAAAATTACAGAACCCCTTTAGTGCGGGATGGTGTCCATCCAATCCTACCATCGACTACATCTGCTAGCATCGTCCCAGCCAGAGTCACAACTAAGATTAACCAAGCCAGAGTCACGTTCTATTAAAGTGGCAAAAAAATATACTTTTTAATATAGCAAAACTAATTCTATCAACTATTATTAAAGGCTAAACAACTATTAATACAAAATAGTAGCAAAATTAATATTAATTATTTATTTAAATTTATCTACTGTTGTCTAACAGAAGCATACTACAACATGTTAAAATCTACAGAAAGAACTAACTAAAAATAATTGAAAACAACAATTAAAGGACTAAAACAACTATGTAAGCAAAACAATACTGTTTTAATTAAAATCCTAATTAAAGTTATTCTAAAAATAACCAAATAAATCTTACTGTGACAACAATCTAACATGTGACTAGGAGCAAAAAGAATTAAATTAAAAACTATTTTTAAACTCAAATTATTCACAATCTAGGGTTTGTAGCAAATTTGAACAAATTTAAATTTAAATCATTCAAATTTGAAAACTAATGGCACAAACAGAAACTAGTCAAAATTTTGAATCTAATGCAAAAAGAATCACTCAAAAACATCAAATATCCTAAAAGATATAAGCAATTTAAAACAAAAACAAAAAACAAAAAACAAATTTCAGAACCCCTTTAGTCCCGGTTGATGTCTCCAACCGGGACTAAAGGTCCCATTTGAACCAGGACTAATGCCTGCCCGGCGCCCTAGCCGCTCGAACCGGGAGTAATGCTCACATTAGTCCCGGTTCATAATACAACCGGGACTAATGTGTAGATCGAGGTTGGACGAAAGCCCTGTTTTCTACTAGTGATAGGACTAATGATTTTATGATTATCGCATTTATTCTAGCCCTTCTACATTTCAGTTAGTTACTGTAAAGCGTTTTCAATTTCTGCAAAGATATAAATTATTGTAGTCATAGGTCAGCTTATATTTCCTATCATACAAGTTGTATGTCTTTCGAAGTGGCCTTTTGATTATGTGCAAACTCATCTCCGAAAGAGTTGGAAATCAGTTTGTTTTAAAAGGGTGATGATCATGGCCGGACACTCGATTCTTCATGTATTTGTTGGATCACAAAGATGTCTCACATTTGAAAATAAAATTTGATTGACATGACTACATTTTGTATCCTTTTTTTTTTTTGCAAGACTTGTTTCAATAATATGCCCTGTGAACTAATAAATGTTTGAGACGTGCGTTGCACGTGCATGCTAACTAGTTATTCTCAACAAATAAAAACGGCCGCAAACCTCTCACCTCTCGTAAGCACCATTGCACAGCGATGGGGCGAAAGGGCAGACGGCGGCCCCGGCGCGCTTCTCCGGCTAATTCGACCTCGACCCAGGGGCGGATCCACAGCTGGTCATGGGTGTACAGATGTACACCCAAAAAAATTGGCAAGAAATTTTTATATATGGTGCATAGTGACTTTCAGTCCCCAAATGACCTCTCGCCAGTGACATAACATCATGACTGTTACCTTCAGCACAAGTTGCACATAGTATACACCCGCGCATGTCACCAGGACCAGGTAATTAACATTCTTCTTGTTCATTCTCTTCAGATGTATTGCATACTAATGGCTATGTGATCCCCAAATGTATGATGATGTAGTAAATAATCTTTATTCTTTTGTCATTTTTATAAGGTATTTTCATTTTGATAGAAAAAAAATTCTTGCTACATAAAAATTTCAGATTAGTATGCTTTTTGAAACCCGCAAAAAAAAAATGAACACCCAAGTATGAAATCCTGGATCCGCCACTGCCTCGACCTCGACGGGGCAAGGGCGTCGACAGCGCCGCCGGCCCTCTCCTCCTCCTCCGGAGAATTTGTATGTAAGGCTAGGTGAGTCACTGCCCGACCACGTCCATCACTCGAGATCTCTCGCACGCCGAAAGGAAACCCTACCTTGTAACTGCGGTACATGTAGTAGTAGCTGTGGCGAGGATGTTTCTGCGCTCACGAAATCACTTCGGATTCGACCCCGAAAGCTCGATCTGCTGCTCCCATTCCGTCCGACGTCCGTAGGCGAGTCTGGTTTCGGGAATGGAGTAGGGGCTGGCTTAGTTGTTATGCTGCGGCTGATCGGCCAAAGGCGTCGGATCCATGGCTTGGGGTTGACGCGTGGGATGGGAGGGTTAAGAACCCACGAACCTGATTTGAACTGAAACCGGTAGCAGATGTTACCCTCCCAAAATAGGTATTGGCTTTGGTACATATCAGTGCTTATATTAGTGGCAGCATTACTAGCTTCATGCCTTAACTCTGAATATGGTTGATTATTTGTGTACATTACTGTTTCTACTTTCTAATAATCCTGCTTTTCTTGAGTTTCCTTGATTTGTTTATGCGCAGTTGCCGATTTGGGGGATAATCTATTGATCATGGTGCTGTTTGAGACCCCCTCTGGATTCGCAATTTTCTATGCTGATGGGATCAGTCTCTACGAACCAGACGCCATGGAGGTGCGTGCTTTGTTCTTCTTCCTTGCGTCACTACTCATGTGCTTTGTTGATCTTGTTGTCATTGACCTACTTTTTTTCTGGATCTTCACTCTCTCATGCAGAATTTATGGGGAAACTTCGTCACGAAAAATAGGGCAAAACATGTTGGTTCCACCTTCGTTTTTCCCTTTCTATTGTTATTTCTTAATGTTGCTTATCACCAACTCAACAGAACTTGCATAGTACATGATTGACAATTTTTGTCACTTCTTTGGCATTAAGGAGAGCATTCTGAACACAAACTCATTGTTTAATTAACACGCTCAAATGCATTTTCTAACCCGTAAGGCTACCCTGAAGAAATATGTCGGTGTGATGTTGGTACATGTGTATGAGCCCAGGCATGGTATACTACTAATAACAAAGAAAAACCGCCACAGGCTTATTTTCAGTGCTTGATTGAACCCATACATGGTATGGTACTACCACCAAAAAATACTGTCATGGTTCAACATACATTTTATTACCTTAAGGCTTAACACATGAATTTTTCTGAATTGGACTTCAAAATTCACACAAGAACATAAGTATGGTTAAGTCGCATATGTGGGAAGATTACATTTCTGCAACATAGGTCCCACATGTCACTGACTTGGAAAATGTTGCAAGAATCCTTTCCGCGTGGTAAATTGTGGCGGCAAAGTTGATCGCCTAACCTCATGTATGCTTGGCTGAAAAGCTTGGTCAATAATGGCAATCTTAGTACACCAACCAAACAGACCCATAAGTATCTGTACAATTGAGATGTAACTACAGATTCTACATGCATGATGTTTGACTCCTTGTTTCTTTAGCCTGTTTGATAACCCTGTCCATATTCATTATGTTATCAGGTCATTTGGCGAAAAGACTTCCAAGTATTTACGGACAAGGCTGGTGCCATTAACCTCGATGATGGTCTCAACAATCAGCTTACTGGCATGCTCTTGAAGTGGCACCAACCTGGGCAGAAATTGGCTGTTGGAAAGCCTGAATATAAAACAATCATTGAAGCAAGATTGGTAAGTGTAAGCTCCATTTTTTTTCTCCATTGGCTCAACAATTTTTAGCACCATTTTTCATGCGGCTTTGTTCAGGGAATACCCTGCCTGTTCGATGAACCTGTGATGGAGGTGATGCGCGGCCTGAATTATCTCATGCATAGTTTTTTCCCCGAAGAGAAGTCAAAGCAAGCTGAGGGGGAATGTCTCCGGACAAGTCGAGGGCTGAAAATGCTCGTAGATCGATATGGCTTTGATGATGTCAAACTGGACAATGTGAGATCACCCCTTTGCCTTCTC
The DNA here is from genome assembly GCA_011799875.1 of Thinopyrum elongatum. NCBI lineage: Eukaryota > Viridiplantae > Streptophyta > Magnoliopsida > Poales > Poaceae > Thinopyrum > Thinopyrum elongatum. The sequence goes on from CM022299.1 coordinate 73,820,003, forward strand.
CTATGTCTGATATGAAAATGCTTAATGCTTTACTGCTGACAGGCCATGAACACACACTTTCTGAAAGTTTTTGCACTTTGTTGCTGACCAAAGCTTCAACTGTAACAAGTTCGCCTAAGGCCATGTACAATGGTGGCATATTGATACAGATGCCTCATAACAAAAAGTAGTTTGGGGCATCTATATTTATTTTTTCTCCCCAATGCAAGTTGTCACTAGTGGGCCTCATTAAAAAAAATAGAAAATAAAGACTCTATTACACATGCATTTCTACTTTTCACTCCAACCTTTTCAGCTTTTGACACTGGACCACATATTTTCTCTCCCAGCACCCGCCTCCTGTAGAGGATCCCGCTTCCCTATCCGAACCTACTTTATCTGATATCCGATCCTACATGACATGTGAGACATCACCCTGGGGCTATGCATGGTACATGCCCTAATTGATATGCATCGGTCATTGACGGAGCAGTGCTCTTTGTATCCAGGTTAACGAGTGCATTATTGAAACGGCATGCATGCTGAATGATAGATGTCTGAAGTCAATTTGTGAGAGCTGGCGCCGTGGCAGTGCCTTCCTTGAGGAGGTATCATCCATAAATTCTCAGGATTGGGACACGCTGAAAATGGCAACGGCTCTGAAGATGGTGTGTTTCCCAGAAGAGAAGATTGTATTTGGCGATCCGCACGAGGTAAATCATAGCATAATACTTTTGAGAATGTGTTGCGTTTGATGGAAACTTGTCATTCATTCGAGTGAGTCGCTGAAGCTAGCCCGTGTGTGTTTCAGATGTTTTCAGCGGATGAACTGTCGACGTTGGTGGCTGATGCGCATAAATATGAAGATTGTGGGATCATTAAGGAAACTGTTGGGAGGTTCTATGGTAGAACTGTGTTTATGTATCAATCTAGGGCTAAGAGTCAACGACGACTGTCAAGGAGGCTCAAAAGGCATAGAGGCATATGAAGAAGCTCAACGAGAAGTGATCCTTAAGGAATCTGTAAGCAATTGCTCTGCAGCTGTAGCTGGTATAACGTGCCGAGGAATCCATGTGCTTTTTTTACATTTACCACTGGAAAATAGTATTACAATCTGACATGAGCGTTTCTGACTAGTACTTTATATGTGTCAGCTTCAGTTTGTCTGTAGGCTATCCATTTTACAGTTTCAATTATTAGTATATACATTGATTCCTCTTTGGCGCTCGTATAATTCTTCAATCATTCATAATCCATACGTTGTCTGACTCGTGCTACAAAAAATTACTACTACCTGTGAAGGCATGAACAGTGCATTTCCTACCAGTACAGGTTGATGTTTATCAAAAGCGCCATTCTACTCCTGAGCTCAAATGCTCTTGATATAAATATTAAAAATAGAAACAAATTTCAAAAAAATCTGATTTTTTTTGTCAATAAACATTGCTTAGTTTTCTTACTGCATTCGAATTATCGTGTTGAAATGACATTCGTGGATGCATCGGGAAAAAAATCAGTGCTCCAAAATGCTTTCAGAAATAGTCTATTCGAAGCATCGATTTTCCTTTTTTTGCCCAGACCTCCACGATGTCATACCATCATGAAAATTTAGGCGCAGATGAAGCACTCATAATGTTTCTCACTAAAAAAATCAGATTTTTTTTAAAAAAAATCTACTATTATTTTAAATGCTACTGTTCATCCAAGTGAATGTGCACCCGGGAACAGAAACTCCAAGCCCGATGTTTATCTGAAAATGCGAAATAGATCCATACATGGAGGGAGCCTATTATTTTTCCAAAAGGTAGAAACAACATTTCAAAAGCTAAAAAAAGCTGATTTCCATTTTGCACTGGCTAAACAAAATATGCTATTATGGCTTGTTGGACTTGCAAGTTGGCCCCTTAATATAAAGGCGCAACAGGTAGCCGAAATAGGACTAAATTGCTAAAAACCACAACAACTGCGGTCTGTTTTTCAAAAAACACCACACAACTAACAGTTTTGATACAAAATATGACATGGATTGGACTGTTAAGTGATGGAGTGGCATGGGGAAATTCACATTGTTTGGCTCAATTGTTAGGCTGGCGTAGGGCCCACCTGTCATCATCTCTCTCCCACACCTTCTCCACCGGCAGCACACAGCGTACGGCTACACCCATCGCGTTCGTCTTCTCCACTTGCGTTGCTTCTCCAATTCGGCACATATGTGCTTGTAAGAGGAACTTTAACAGACTAGCCATGTCTGTGGTTGCCATATGGTATACGGAGGGCTCTTCATATGGATATGAAGGCCGCGGTGGCTGTGCGCAAACACAGATTCGCCAAAAAAGACAACCTTCATATTGTCTTATATGTGGATCTCACTTGTCATTTACTACAACGGTTCTTCCCCCAAAATCCAAATTCAAAAGACATTTGATTCAGAGTTTACTTCGACTTCATTCTCAATATTTTTGGACAAAAAATGGGTTGCAGTTCGAGTTACATTGATAGACCATAATTAGTTTAAGTTTAACTATAAACTAATACTAATTAGATAATAGTTTCGGCCACGTCCTTCGCCACGGGCACGTCCATCGCCTCCGCGGGTGTAGAATGCGGCAATACGGGCCTCGATGGCCCAAAAATGCGCCTTGGCGAGGTTGTCCCAGGTCGGCCATTCATTTGCGTTGACAAGGGTGAGGATGGGCGCGGGGCTGAAATCTACTGCTTCATTTGCATGTCCATCTATGCACCCTCCTCCAAGGCTACGTTCATCTAGTCCTATAAGGGGTCCAGAGGACCCATCGACTTCTTCACCTCCATCTCATCCCCAAAAATGAAGACGGGGGGGGGGGGGGGGGTGCTGAGTAATAGGCAATTTTCCGACTAATTTAATCCATAAATAAATCACTAGCATGCATTGACTAAATTGATGACGTCTGACTCTGATCTAAACATGCACGTACTAAGCAAACAGTAGACAAATCTACACATAGTGCTAGTACTGCTAATACGAGAATAAACAGGAGCGGATAAACGCGTTATACCCTCCAGTAGGCCATGCAACGCCGCGGCGGTGGTGGCGGCAGCAGCGTCCTCGGCGGCCTTCTTGTCGGCTTCAGCTTTCTCGCGCGGCACGTTCGGCGTCGGTGGACCATGATGATGATGAGGGCGATGCAGACGTAGAGGATCGGAAGCGAGCAGTCGCGTAGTCGCTGCCCAAAAACCTATTCGCCCCTCACCCGTACAGGAACCAGAAGGGCGTGGTTTCGGAGACCTGCTCTCCCGTCGACCGTGTACGCGGCGGACGGGATGGAGTCACCGGCGGCAGCAGCAGCAAGGGAACGACGGTGGGTGTGCGCGTGAGCAGATGAGATCTGTTCGTAGTTAGGGTTAGGAGACACCGCACACTTATATAGGCGCAGCCGCGTGGAGAGACGTGGGCTCGACCCACGTCCGAGTCCGTGACAGCCCACGATCTGACGTCTCAAATCGTGACCCAGCTGTCAGAGAACTCTCCGTTAGTGACTGGCAAAAATAAGCGCGTAGGTATGAGCTCGGCTCGGCTCAATCCCGCGCCGCGCCGCGGCGCGGCGCGGCGCGTCGTGGCGGGCGGCGGAGGAGGAGTGCGCGAGGGCCTCTTCTATTCTCAAGCTCCAATAGCATGTGAAAGAACGCCCCTTATAAAGAGGTCCAACTCCTCTTCCACTTCCGGGGTGGGACTAAACTTCCCACCTCCACCTAGTGCCAATAAACCCACATGGGCCCTTAGAGATTTTCAGAAATTGCTATATGGGCCTAAAGCCCACTCCAAATTTCAGCAATCCCCCACCAGATCTCGAGGGCCCATTGTGTCCTCTGTTCCAATTGCTGTTTCGATATACCAATGTTTCAGTGAAGACCTGTTAAGGTTGAACTTCACCTAGAGCAAGCAGCTACACTCCTTCACAACTGAACAATGGACTAAGCCTTGAATTGTCAGTTTGGCGTGAAGAAGTTTCACCACATGTCTTACTAGTACTAGGCTGCCGAAGGCTGACCCCTCGGGTGGAGCATATAAGTCACACTCCTGGCCTGTTCATGAGCTTACTCGAGATTACCCCAATCTCATAGACTGTGACCAGCAGTCGGGCTCATATAGGTGTGTTCCTCCAAAGATCGCTCTGTAGGATAGCATCTTGCTTGCATAAGCTTTGGAACACATTAAGACAATAGTCACCCTACCATACAGTATTGAGAGTATTGCATCTCCAACGGAGTGGGTTAATATAGTTACTCTCCTCAGTTCACCACTGGCTTGTTTTCCCAGGTCCTACTTCACGGGATCTCCGATCACATAGGTTGGGTTACTACCATGGCAACTCATGTGGGTCTCATACCCATCTCCCTCGATGCATTATCTATCACAACACGTGATAGCCCTTTAGTAAAGGGATCTGCCAGATTCTTAGCCGTATGGACATACTCCAACGCTATCACTCCGGAGTTTCTTAATTTTCTGACAGCTTTTAGTCTCATTCTTATGTGTTTGTTGGACTTCATGTTGTCCTTTGAACTCTTCACCTTGGTGATGACAGTCTGATTGTCACAGTTCATAAGGATAGCCGGAACCGGTTTATCAACCAATGGCAAGTCCATCAAAAGATCTCGAAGCCATCCTGCTTCAACACCAGATGTGTCTAATGCTGTTAATTCTGCTTCCATTGTCGATCTCGTTAAGATCGTTTGCTTGCAAGACTTCCAGGAAACAGCGCCACCTCCAAGAGTAAACATATACCCAGTTGTGGCCTTCATCTCATCAGCATCAGAGATCCAATTCGCATCACTATACCCTTCAAGTACCGACGGGTATCCGGTATAGTGAAGTCCATAGTTCATCGTACCTTTCAAATAGCGCATAACTCTCTCAACAGCATGCCAATGTACATCACCCAGTTTGGAGACAAACCGGCTCAGTTTGCTCACAGCAAACGCGATGTCAGGCCTCGTTGCGCTCGCTAGGTACATCAGTGAACCAATGATTTGAGAGTATCTCAATTGATCTTTAGCCATGCCTTGAGACTTTCGAATCAACACGCTAGGATCATATGGTGTTTGAGATGGTGTGCAGTCCGAATATCCGAAACGACTCAACACCTTCTCAACATAGTGGGATTGCAGAAGTGTAATCCCACCCTCATTATCTCTCAGTAGCTTGATGTTCAATATAACATCAGCCACACCAAGGTCCTTCATTTCAAAGTTCTGAGATAGAAACGACTTGACCTCCTCAATGACTTTGAGGTTTGTTCCGAATATCAGTATGTCATCAACATACAAGCACAGTATAACTCCTTCGCCCCCACCATGGCGATAGTATACACATTTGTCAGCTTCATTAACAACGAAGCCAACAGATGTCAAAGTTGTATTAAACTTATCATGCCATTGCTTAGGTGCTTGCTTCAGGCCATATAAAGATTTCAGCAACCTACACACCTTTCTTTCCTGACCATCTATCACAAAGCCATCTGGCTGTTGCATGTAGATTTCCTCGTTTAGCTCTCCATTCAGAAAAGCCGTCTTAACATCCATCTGGTGGACGAGAAGACCATGCGAGGCTGCCAACGAGAGTAATACTCGAATGGTGGTCAGTCTAGCCACAGGTGAATAGGTGTCGAAGAAATCTTCCTCTTCTTTCTGGTCATAGCCCTTGGCCACAAGCCTAGCCTTGTACTTTTCAATTGTACCATCGGGCCTAAGCTTCTTCTTGAACACCCACTTACATCCCAATGGTTTGCAACCATAGGGGCGGTCAGTGATCTCCCATGTCCCGTTAGCCATGATGGAATCCATCTCGCTACGGACCGCATCCTTCCAGTAGTCAGCTTCTGGAGAGGCATACGCTTCTGAAATAGAAGTGGGAGTATCATCCACGAGGTACACGAAGAAATCATCACCAAAGGTCTTTGCAGTCCTTTGTCTCTTGCCCCTACCAAGGGTTTCCTCGTCATCCTCCTCAGGATTTTCATCATGTGTTTGTTCATAATAATCCATAGGGATGGCAGGCTCAGGAGTCTCCTCAGATTCCTGTCTAGAAGTGCTTTGCATATCTCTCATAGGAAAAATATCCTCGAAGAATGTAGCATCCTTAGACTCCATAATCGTACCGACCTTCTGGTCAGGTACCTCAGATTTCACTACTAGAAATCTATATCCAACACTGTTCTTAGCGTAGCCCATATTAACGCAGTCCACAGTCTTAGGTCCAAGCTTACGCTTTTTTGGGGATCGGCACATTGACTTTCGCCAAACAGCCCCAAGTACGCAAGTATGAGAGTGTTGTCCTTCTCTTTGCCCATTTCTCATATGGAGTGATCTCATTATCCTTTGTCGGAACTTTATTCAGGACATGACATGCCGTCAATATAGCCTCTCCCCACCATGCCTTGGATAAACCCGATGTATCTAACATGGCGTTAACCAAATCAGTTAGAGTGCGGTTTTTCCGCTCGGCAACCCCGTTTGACTGGGGTGAATAGGGAGGCGTCCTCTCATGAATAATACCGTGTTCCACACAAAAAGAATCAAACTCACTCGAGAAGTACTCTCCACCACGATCTGACCGGACTCGTTTAATTTTCTTTTCAAGTTGATTCTCAACTTCTGCCTTATAGATTTTAAAGTAGTGTAGAGCCTCATCTTTAGTATTTAACAGATACACATAGCAATATCTAGTGGAATCATCTATCAATGTCATGAAGTATTTCTTTCCACCTTTAGTCAACACACAATTCATCTCACAAAGATCAGAATGTATGAGTTCTAACGGTGCCAAGTGTCTCTCCTCCGCGGCCTTGTGAGGCTTGCGAGGTTGCTTAGCTTGCACACATGAAAGGCACTTAGAACCTTTGACTAAAGTGAAACTCGGGATTAAATCCAACTTAGCTAGCCGCGTCATAACACCGAAACTAATGTGACAAAGACGTGAATGCCAAACTTCAGATTCATTAACACTCGAATGAATATGGTTCACGACTTTATTACAAAAATCTGCGAGGGAAAGGCGGAACATCCCTCCGCTCTCATAACCTTTTCCAACAAATAGTCCATACTTAGTAACAACTAATTTATTAGACTCGAAGACCAACTTAAACCCTTCTCTACACAGAAGGGAGCCACTAACGAGGTTCTTCTTGATGGCGGGGACATGCTGCACGTTCTTCAGCTGCACGATCCTTCCCGAAGTAAACTTCAGATCGACCGTGCCAACACCATGAACAGAAGCACTCACGCCATTCCCCATTAATACGGACCCGTGGCCTGTGACCTGGTAAGAAGAGAACAATGAAATGTCAGCACACACATGAACACCTGCACCTGTGTCCACCCACCAATCGGTGGGCTGAAACACTGAAAAGACAGTAAATAAATTACCGTACCCTGATGCACCATTCTCATTGTTGCCCATAATCATGTTGACAGACTTGGAGTCCTGCCCTGACTTCTTAAACTTGTTTGGGCACTTGTTGGCCCAATGTTCAACCGAACCACAAGTAAAGCAGCCCTCATCCTTCTTGTTCTTCTTGAAGGTCTTCTTACCCTTCTTCTTAAAGTCGGTATTCTGTTGGACACCGTTCTTTCCCTTGGGCTTGTGGGAGTTATGGTTCCTCTGGTTAACCATGTTGGCAACAGAAGTTCCTTCGACCCCTTTTCCGTGCGAGTCCTTTGCCCTTGAATTCTGCTCAACACTCAGATGGTCAATGACATCCTCCACAGAGAATTCACGCCTCTGATGTTTCAGAGTGGTGGCAAAGTTCCTCCAGGAATTAGGGAGCTTAGCGATTATGCAGCCCGCGACAAACTTGCCCGGTAAATCGCACTTAAGAAGCTCAAGCTCCTTAACAATGCATATTATCTCATGAGCCTGCTCCAATACAGGACGGTTTTCAACCATCTTGTAATCGTGGAACTGCTCTATAATATACATCTCGCTCCCGGCATCGGCGGCCCCGAACTTAGATTCGAGCGCCTCCCACAAGTCCTTGGCGACATGCACATGTAAATATGCGTCGACCAGTTTATCTCCGATCACGCTAAGAACTGCTCCGAGAAACACAACGGTGGCCTCCTTGAACGCCTTCTCCTGTTCAGGAGCAATCGTTCCCGTGGAGACACCGGTGACCCAGAACACGTTCATAGCCGTGAGCCATAAAGTGGTCTTAGTCTGCCAACGCTTAAAATATGTACCGGTAAACTTATCCGGTTTCAGTGCAGCGGCGAAGCCACTTGCCGAAAAATTCCTACACATAATAGGTTTTTGGATTGCTGAGTAAATAGGCAATTTTCCGACTAATTTAATCCATAAATAAATCACTAGCATGGCATTGACTAAATTGATGACGTACTGACTCTGATCTAAACATGCACGTACTAAGCAAACAGTAGACAAATCTACACATAATGCTAGTACTGCTAATACGAGAATAAACAGGAGCGGGATAAACGCGTTATACCCTCCAGTAGGCCATGCAGACGCCGCGGCGGTGGTGGCGGCAGCAGCGTCCTCGGCGGCCTTCTTGTCGGCTTCAGCTTTCTCGGCGGCGGCACGTTCGGCGTCGGTGGACATGATGATGATGAGGGCGATGCAGACGTAGAGGATCGGAAGCGAGCAGTCGCGTAGTCGCTGCCCAAAAACCTATTCGCCCCTCACCCGTACAGGAACCAGAAGGGCGTGGTTTCGGAGACCTGCTCTCCCGTCGACCGTGTACGCGGCGGACGGGATGGAGTCACCGGCGGCAGCAGCAGCAAGGGAACGACGGTGGGTGTGCGCGTGAGCAGATGAGATCTGTTCGTAGTTAGGGTTAGGAGACACCGCACACTTATATAGGCGCAGCCGCGTGGAGAGCCGCGGGCTCGACCCACGTCCGAGTCCGTGACAGCCCACGATCTGACGTCTCAAATCGTGACCCAGCTGTCAGAGAACTCTCCGTTAGTGACTGGCAAAAATAAGCGCGTAGGTATGAGCTCGGCTCGGCTCAATCCCGCGGCGCGGCGAGGCGGGCGGCGGAGGAGGAGTGCGCGAGGGCCTCTTCTATTCTCAAGCTCCAATAGCATGTGAAAGAACGCCCCTTATAAAGAGGTCCAACTCCTCTTCCACTTCCGGGGTGGGACTAAACTTCCCACCTCCACCTAGTGCCAATAAACCCACATGGGCCCTTAGAGATTTTCAGAAATTGCTATATGGGCCTAAAGCCCACTCCAAATTTCAGCAGGGGGAACTTTTGCCACTGCACCAATACAACCGAAATGGTGGATTGGAGGCGGGTAGAGGCGTTGGATAGGGCAACATATAAGAGAGAGTGGAAGGCGCCGACCTTTTTATAGGGTGACTCGGGCGCCATAAAGAGGGTAGTTGGGGAGGCGGGCAGGCAGCCGATGATGAGTGATGAAGGGGCTTGTCTCCCAATGAAAACGTTGTCACGTCATGTTCACACGCCTCCCGACTTCTCAAACGACTCCTTAGCCTGCTCACACGCAAGCCAAGAGATGATGCCATGTGGCGCCATCTAATGGGCTGCCACGGGAATCTGGTGGGCCGTCACCGGAATCCGATGAAGCGGCCGTGTCATTAATGGTCGGGTGCCCGTCGTCGGTGATGCGTTGGAGGCCGGGTTGCTTCAAATCTCGCACGTGGCACATAAGAAGAAGCTGAAACTTCCCCTGTGCAGTTGGATCTGGAGTGAGCTCGAAACTTGGTCTTCATGGTCTTCAAATATGGAGGCTATGAACTCAGTTGTGGAGCGAGCTCTTCAAATTATGTCGACTGAGAGACATATAACGAGTTTGCTAAAGTGCTATTTTGGGTCAAAATCATTATATTAGCAGTTATTATGGCGATTGAAGCCATATGACAGTTGCTCTAATGACTTGAAATCAGTACAGCATAGCTAGTACTGTCATTCCTGCGAGTAAGTATACCGAAAGATATATCCAGAGAGGCCCTAACAACAAGGCACTGAGCAGATGCACAAGGTACAAGATTCCACTGCTATCTCTATTCTAAAACGGGGAAAAGGAAAAACTAAATTAACGAAGGAGCATGACACGATCCCAAAACTGATGACTATCTCAGCTAGTTTCAAGGACGGCACTGTCGCCGGCCGCGTCTCCCTCTATGCCACGGGCAGCTCAAGCAGCAGGCCGATGTGGCTGGATTCGGCGCTAGAGCTGCTGGCGCCGAAGCGTGCCGGCGGCGACCTCGCCACCACGCGCGGGGTGACCGGCCGGAACCCCAGCGTCAGCTCCAGCCCGATTTCGTCGTCATGTGCCTCCTCGTCCTGGGCCACCGGCGGCACAGGGCTGTGCTCTGCTTGGCTCACGTGCGAGCCCGCGTCAACCTCGGTGCCCTCGGACGACTCTTCTCCCCTCGCCTGCTCGACTGCCATGCCGCCGTCTTCAACGAGGCTGCCGTGGTCGTGGCTGCCAGCCGACTCCTCGTGGCTCGGCGCGCGGTCGACGCCATCGCCGTGCTTGTCGCCGGAGGAGCTCTTGGACTTGGGCTTGGCCGTGGAGGAGGACGCGCGCTTGAACGTGGTGCGCCCGGCGCGCGAGACGCCGAGGAGCGTGCCGGCCGCGGCGGCCTCCGGAGACGCGGCAGGGTGGCCGGCCCTGGCGACGTGGCGGATGTCGCACGCCGTGAGGGGCGCGTCGGAGGTGACCCGGACGATGGGGCGGCCCTTGAGCACGGCCTCGACGGCGGCCTGGCACGCCCCCCACTGGCCGGACCAGAGTAGACCGACGGAGCCGTAGACGGGGTTGACCATCCGGCCGCACGCCTCATAGAGCAGCGAGCGGAAGAGCGCCGGGCGGAGGCCGGCGTCGGGGCCGGCGGCGGCGGCGAGGAGGTTGAGCAGCCCGGCGCGGCCGTAGAACTTGGCGAGGAAGACGGTGGCGTTGGCCTGCGCGTCGGCGCTCCGGATCCACTCCAGGCAGGGCCGGATGGTGCACCCCTCGCCGCACCCCTTGCGCAGCACCCGGCACCCGTTGCAGCTCATCCGCATCCTCCTCTTCCCTTCCGATCAAAGCCCGGCGCCGGAGTTGTTGGAGATCGATCGATCGTGGTGCTGTGGACTGTGGCTCTCTCTCTTCTTGCTTCTTTGGAATATTTTTGCTGGTGTGTGATGGACTGATGGTGGTGATTTGGTGATGATCGATGTGTTTTATAGGTGGCGTGGGCGCCAATGGTTTTGGGAGGGCAGGTTCGGCGCCGCTGCCAAAACAATGGGAGATGCCCACTAAACAATGGGAGAGGTGTCCACTGCGCCCCCGGTACCACGGAGCCGCGTCCCACGAATGTTCCAAAGGGAAATGGATTTTTTTTTCTTCAGCTTACAAGAAAACTGGAGGCGGCACTATCGGTGGACTTCGCGACGTAGTAGTGTAGTACCACGGTTTGATTGGGGTGATAGACATTAAACATGATGACATGACATTCCTGTTGGGGAAACAAGTTGCAGGTCCAATTGTCAAAAAGAAAATAAACAAGTTACATGTCTCTGTTTTTTTTTTTTTTTGCAGGCAGGGAAAGTTACAGGTCCCTGGTTTTAGCAATGGCGTTCGTCATCTTTTGGTAAACCGCATGTTGTTTGACGTGGAAATCGCACCGGGTTCCTTTTGCGGAAAAGGAGCTGGAATTATATTAAATTAAACGGAAATGTTATCTGGCGACTGTTCGTTCACCAGGGGATCAATCCTAGCGAACGCCTCCCTGCCGTGTAATCTGATGGCAAACCCTATTTGGCGCTGCAGGCGCCGGTTACTGCTGTTTTCTCCAAACCGGCGCCTGCAGGCGCGTTAGCTGGGCCGGCCTATTTAGGTTTTTTTTTCTCAGTGTTTAATCTTTTTCTAATAATAAAGCATGCAGTGCTTCTGGTCGTACGTCGCGAAATTTGCCCCTAGAGTTCGCATAAATTACCCACCTATGCCACCGGTAAGTGGAAAAAATGATTAGTTTTTTTCTTTAAGTCAGCCGTTACTTTTGATTCAATAGGCAGCGAGCCCCCAACAAATCACAAGTGCTTGGCCAGCCGGACTGGTTGGACCCTACCTCTTCCAGACGACCTAGGTTTGATTCCATAATCTTCCCTTTTTGCTCCCCAATTTCTCTATTAGATAGATGCCCGATAGGGCCGGCCCAGCGCGGCCTTCAACACTTATTTTCCTTACCTTTTCACTTCTTTTACATACGTTTTGTATTTTTTTTCTTTTGGCTTTATTTCGAAATACTATGATTATTTTAATCATAAAAATCACTTATTTGCACACTTTGAAAGAATGTTAATCATGAACTAAAGAAATGTCAAACTTGTATAAAAAATATTTCCATTATATACAAAAAAAGTACAGTGCATATAGAAAAATAATAATATAATTTTTCATTCTAGAATAAATGTTAATCATGCATTTAAAAAATGTTAAATGTGCATAAAAATGTTTCTGATGTATAAGAAAAATGTATACAAACATATACAATGTGTATGGAACAAAGTAGACATAAAAAATATAAGTTTAAAAAAATATTATCATGTATTTGGACAATGTTAAACATGTATATAAAAAAATATTCCTAATGTATAAAAAAATGTAGAATGTGTATAAAAAATAAATACATTTTGAAAAATGTTGACCATGAAATTAGAAAGTATTAAAAGTGTATATATATATATATAATGTTTTTCATGTATAAAAAAATGTACAATGTTGCTGATACAAGCTTTACGTAAACCAATGGCTTGACTTTAATTTTCATATTGTTTTAAACTGGTTTCATAATAAGTTTTTTAAGAATATCGATGTTGATATGCAACCTTGAACATTTGGTATGCATGTCTGTTTTTGATGGAGTTGTCTAATATGTTTGCAACCACATTAAGACTTGACTTGGATTACAAAAAAAACATATATCAATGAGGCAAAAATAATGCTCTTTTGCAAATGCTATCATTAATTAATAAAATATACTTTGCTATTTTCATCGTAATGCAAATATTTGTTGGGCACCACCGAGGAGGAACGACAACAAATGCGTAAAGAGATACCTGCAACTAGATAGATATTTATATTGTCTAAATTGGAAACACCTTGAATACATTTCAAAAATCATCACGTCTTTATGTTTTTGCGCAACATCACTTATCATGTTGTTTCTCATGTGGCATCGTGCACGATTTCAAGAGATTTACTGATGTCTCAAGAGTGTGTATGAGAGGTAATTTTTCTCTCCCGTTACAAAGCACGGGCATGTTTGCTAGTCCCGCAAAAAAATAGAAGTGCATTGGAACTTATTCGAACCCACGACACCAACAACCAAGTTACGATGGTGCAACCACCCCGCCAACCGGGCGGCATCTGTTAGAAATGAACTTTCTCCTCCCTTTATTCTTTCTTTTCCCTTTTTCGTTTTTTCGTTTTTACTTTTTTGTTTTCTGTGTTTTCTTTTTTTCATCCTGGTTCTTTGAATCGTTTGCAAATACATGAACTTTCTTTTAAATCGTTGATTTTTCAAAATTCGATGAACTTTTTTTCAAATTGATGAACTTATATTTCAAATTTGTGATTTTTTTTCAAATCGATGAACTTTTTTCAAATTTGGTCATCTTTTTCAAAAATCAATGAACTTGTTTATAACTTTGGTGAACTTTTTTAAAAATTGATGATATTTTTTCAAAATTGATAAACTTTTTTCAAAATCGATGAAGCTTTTCTCAAATTCGATGATTTTTTTTTCCAAATTCGGTGAACTTTTTTCAAATTTGATGAATTTTTTTTCCAAATCGATGAAGCTTTTGTCAAATTTGATGAACTTTTTTCTTATTTGATGAATTTTTTTCAAATTCAATTAGCTTTTTCCCCCAAAATCGATGAACTTCTTTTACACTTTGTGAACTTTTTTCAAAATCGTTGAACTTTTTTTCTATATTGATGAATTTTTTTTAAATCAATACACTTTTTTCATATTCGTGGTTTTCTTTTATCAATTCTTTTCGAAATTTACGTTTCTATTGAAAACATCTTTAATAGCGCGGCTGCAATGTTTCTTAAACAGCTTGCGTTGCTATAAACTACATGCATTAGGAAGTCGTATTGGTTAAGTAAACCATTCCTTCCTTAGGAAGGCGAGAGTTCGATTCCTCGTACCAGGGCTTTTTTGCTGGTTTTTTTCCAGGAGACTGTGATCGCTGCGTATTCCTTTCGTGGGCCGGCCCATTAGGGGTCAGTTCTTTTGGGCAATTCTCCCAGAATTGACCCCCTCCCCAGCTTCTCTCAGAATTGCCACTCCATCTTTTTTTACAATTCCTAGCTAGTTAGGGTCTAATTAGGTAGGAATTGTAAAAAATGGAGTGACAATTCTGGGAGAAGCTGGGGAGGGGTTCAATTCTGCAAGAATTGCCCAAAAGAACTGGCCCTAGGTACTGTAGCGGGCGCCGGTTGGCTTCTGCGGCGCTTAAAACGCTCAATAGGAGCTCCCTAATCTGATGGCATAGATCTAGGCGCAAACTGTTGGATTGTAGATGGGCTTAGACCCATATAAGACAATAATCACTGGCTGATCTCTAAGGCTCATTTAGGTGCATGGCAAGTGGTGGGAAGTTTAGTATCATACTGCTACAGTAAGAAGAGTGAGACCCTTTTATAAGGGAAGCTCTACCACATGCCATTCGGAGCTTGGGAAGAGGAGTTGTACATGCGCGCTCCTCCTCCTCAACCGCTCCGGATTCGTCCCCGTCTCCGTCCGTCTCTGCTTCCACTACTTCTCCTACATTGGCTCCATGGCTGACAACGAAGTCGCCAAGAAGAAGGCCTCGACCGATGCCGAGGCTGCCGCCGCCGCCGTCGCCGTCGCCTTGGCCTGGCCAACCGGAGGGTATGACTCGTTCATCCCCTATTTGCTCGTACATGTGTTGGCCGTATATATGGTGTTCATAGATGTTTTGGTTCTATGTACTGTACGTGCTCACATGCTTACATATCGGTATGAGATGCATACCGTATTTGCCATGTTTAGTATTTACTCGTGGATTAGATTAGTCAGAAAAGTGCTAATATTTCTAACAATCCAAAAACCTTATTTTAGGCACTTAATGACTCATGGCTTCGCCGCTACACTGAAACCGGAAAAGTTTACCGGGACGCATTTTAAGCGTTGGCAGACGGGGACTGATGGAAATATGCCCTGAAGGCAATAATAAAGTTGTTATTATTATATTTTCTTATTCATGATAAAGGTTTATTATTCATGCTAGAATTGTATTGACCGAAAACTTAAATACATGTATGGATACATAAACAAATACCGTGTCCCTAGTGAGCCTCTACTAGACTAGCTCATTGATCAAAAGATAGTTAAGGTTTCCTAACCATAGACATGAGTTGTCATTTGATAACGGGATCACATCATTAGGAGAATGATGTGATGGACAAGACCCAACCGTTAGCATAGCATATGATCGTTCAGTTTATTGCTACTGCTTTCTTAATGTCAAATACATGTTTCTTCGACCATGAGATCATGCAATTCCCGGACTCCGGAGGAATGCCTTGTGTGCCATCAAATGTCACAACGTAACTGGGTGATCATAAAGGTGCTCTACATGTATCTCCAAAGGTGTCTGTTGAGTTGGCATGGATCGAGACTGGGATTTGTCACTCCGTATGATGGAGAGGTATCTCTAGGCCCTCTCGGTAATACAGCATCACAAGAAGCTTGCAAGCAAAGTGACTAAGGAGTTAGTTACAGGATGATGTATTACAGTACGAGTAAAGAGACTTGCGAGTAACGAGATTGAACTAGGTATGGAGATACCGACGATCGAATCTCAGGCAAGTAACATACCGACGGACAAAAGGAACTACGTATGTTGTCATAAAGGTTCGACCGATAAAGAACTTCGTAGAATATGTAGGAACCAATATGGGCATCTAGGTCCCGCTATTGGCTATTGACCAGAGAAGGGTCTCAGTCATGTCTACATCATTCTCGAACCCATAGGGTCCGCACGCTTAACGTTTGTTGACGATATAGTATTGTATGAGTTATGTATGTTGGCGACCGAATATTGTTCGGAGCCCCGGATAAGATCACGGACATGACGAGGAGCTCCGGAATGGTCCGGAGGTAAAGATTGATATATAGGATGATATGGTTAGGCCAAGGGGTATGGCCCACGGGGCTTTAGGTCGGTGCAAAAGGAAGTTTTGCGGAGGTCAGGGACCAGACGCCGAGGCCCATGGCGTCAGGGCCAGACGCCGAGGACTGTGGCATCTGGTCCTGGAGTCCGAGAAGGACTCTTGCCTTGCGGGCTAAACCGACTTTGAGGAGGCTCTTTCTCACAAAAATGACCCTAGGGCTCAACATATAAATAGAGGAGCAGGGCTAGCACCCGGAACACATCAAGATTCACGAAGCCGTGTGCGGGCAACCCCGCCCCCTCTAGTTTATCCTCCGTCATAGTTTCTGTTGTGCTTGGCGAAGCCCTGCGGAGATTGTTTTTCGCCACCACCGTCACCACACCGTCGTGCTGCCGGAACTCATCTACTACTTTGCCTCCCTTGCTGGATCGAGAAGGCGAGGACGTCATCGAACTGAACGTGTGCTGAACTCGGAAGTGCCGTACGTTCGAAACTTGACCGGGACGGATCGTGAAGGTGTACGACTACATCAACCGTGTTGATAAACGCTTCCGCTTAGCGATCTTCAAGGGTATGAAGATGCTCTCCCCCTCTCGTAGCTATGCATCTCCATGGATAGATCTTGCGTGTGCGTAGAAAATTTTTGTTTTCCATGCAACGTTCCCCAACAGTGGCATCATGAGCCAGGTCTATGCGTAGATGATATGCACGAGTAGAACACAAAGGAGTTGTGGGCGGTGATGTTCATACTTCTTACCACCAACGTCTTATTTTGATTCGACGGTATTGTGGGATGAAGCGGCCCGGACCAACCGTACATGTCCACGTACATGAGATCGGTTCCACCGACTGATGCAACTTGTTTTGCATAAGGTGGCTAGCGGGTGACTGTTTCTCTCACTTTAGTTGAATCGAATTTGACTACGGCCGGTCCTTGCAGAAGGTTAAAGCAGCAAACTTGATAATCACCGTTGTGGTTTTGCGTAGGTAAGAACGGTTCTTGCTAGTTACCCATAGAAGCCACGTAAAACTTGCAACAACAAAGTAGAAGACGTCTAACTTGTTTTTGCAGGGTATGTTGTGATGTGATATGGTCAAGACGTGATGTGATATACGTTGTTGTATGAGATGATCATGTTTTGTAATATCGACAACCGGCAGGAGCCTTAGGGTTGTCTTTTAATTATTGTATGGCCTGCATGTCAATCATTAAGCGCCATGTAATTGGTTTACTTTATCGCTATGCATTAGCAATAGTTGTAGAAGCAATAGTTGGCGAGACGACCCCGACGCAATGATGGAGATCAAGGTGTCGCGCCGGTGACGATGGAGATCATGACGTTGCTTTGGAGATGGAGATCAAAAGCACAAGATGATGATGGCCATGTCATGTCATATATTTTGATTGCATGTGATGTTTATCCTTTATGCATCTTATTTTGCTTAGAATGACGATAGCATTATAAGATGGTCCCTTCACTTAATTTCACGATAAAAGTGTTCTCCCCGAGTATGCACCGTTGCTAAAGTTCGTTGTTTCGAAGCACCTCGTGATGATCGGGTGTGATAGACTCTATGTTCACATACAACGGGTGTAAGCCAGTTTTGCACAAGAAGAATACTTGGGTTAAACTTGACGAGCCTAGCATGTACAAACATGGTCTCGGAACACTGGAGACCAAAGGTCAAACATGAGTCATATAATAGATATAATCAACATGAAGATGTTCACCATTGAAGACTACTCAATCTCACGTGGTGATCGGACATGGTTTAGTTGATTTGGATCATGTATCACTTAGATAACTTCAGGGATGTTAATTTAAGTGGGAGTTCATTAGTAATTTGATTAATTGAACATAATTTATCATGAACTTAGTCCTGATAGTCTTTGCAAATCTATGTTGTAGATAAATGGCCCGTGTTACTGTTCCATTGAATTTTAATGCGTTCCTAGAGAAAGCTAAGTTGAAAGATGATGGTAGCAATTACACGGACTGGGTCCGTAACTTGAGGATTATCCTCCTTGCTGCACAGAAGAATTATGTCCTTGATGCACCGTTAGGTGAAAGACCTACTACAGGAGCTGCTGCAGATGTTGTGAACGTCTAGCAAGCTCGATCTGATGACTACTCGATAGTTTAGTGTGCCATGCTTTACGGCTTGGAACCGGGACTTCAAAAGCGTTTTGAATGCCACAGAGCATATGAGATGTTCCAAGAGCTGAAATTGATATTTCAAGCTAATGCCCGGGTTGAGAGATATGAAGTCTCCAACAAGTTCTTTAACTATAAGATGGAGGAGAATAGTTCTGTCAGTGAACACATACTCAGAATGTCTGGGTACCACAACCACTTGTCTCAGCTAGGAATTGAGCTCCCAGATGACTGTGTTATTGATAGAGTTCTTCAATCACTGCCACCAAGCTACAAAGGCTTCGTGATGAACTATAATATGCAAGGAATGACGAAAACAATTTCCGAGCTCTTCGTGATGCTGAAATCGGCGGAGGTAGAAATCAAGAAAGAGCATCAAGTGTTGATGGTTAACAAGACCACCAGTTTCAAGAAAAAGGGCAAGGGAAAGAAAGGGAACTTCAAGAAGAATGGCAAGCAAGTTGCCGCTCCCGTGAAGAAACCCAAAGTAGGACCCAAGCCTGAGACTGAGTGCTTCTACTTCAAGGGTAATGGTCACTGGAAGGGGAACTGCCCCGAATATTTGGCAGATAAGAAGGATGGCAAAGTGAAAAAACTGTTGGAAATATGCCCTAGAGGCAATAATAAATTGGTTATTATCATATTTAATTTCCCTATTCATGATAATCGTTTATTATCCATGCTAGAATTTTATTGATCGGAAACTCAGATACATGTGTGGATACATAGACAACAACATGTCCCTAGTGAGCCTCTACCAGACTAGCTCGTTGATTAAAGATGGCTGTGGTTTCCTAGCCATGGACATGAGTTGTCATTTGATAACGGGATCACATCATTAGGAGAATGATGTGATGGACAAGACCCAAACTATGAACGTAGCATATGATCGTATCAAGTTTATTGCTATCGTTTTCTGCATGTCAAGTATATGTTCCTATGACCATGAGATCATGCAACTCACTGACACCGGAGGAGTACCTTGTGTGTACCAAACGTTGCAACGTAACTGGGTGACTATAAAGGTGCTCTACAGGTATCTTCGAGGGTGTCGGTTGAGTTGGCATGGATCAAGACTGGGATTTGTCACTCCGTATGAGGGAGAGGTATCTCAGGGCCCACTCGGTAATACAACATCACAATAAGCTTGCAAGCAATGTGACCAATGAGTTAGTCACGTGATCTTGTATTACGGAACGAGTAAAGATACTTGCCGGTAACGAGATTGAACTAGGTATGTGTAACACCCCTGTGTAACTACCACTGTGATCAGCTGCTAATATTGCCAAGTCATATCATTTGCAGTGCCTAAACATAGTGGTTATCCAAAGCAAATCAACTCCAATCTGAAAATCAACCCAAAATTCAAAAGTGCAAAATAAGTTTGCTCAAACACCTTTGGAAAAATGTTCACTAATTAGCAAATATTCCAAGAGCACACCTAAAAATATCACCAGTAATACTAGGATTAATTAAGTGACTTAAACAAATTGAAACAGCACCAAAACAATAATATTAAATCCAATTAAAATCATTTCAATTTCTAATGGAACCCAATTTGGCTCAAACCAATTTTTGGTAAAGGCTAATATTGCATATTAATATTTGGGTCAACTTTCACATTTCACAAAAATGCACAAGTGCCCTAACTAATACAAAATAGAAAAGAATTAAAGAAAATAGAAAGCAGAGAAAGGAAAATAAGAAAAAGGCCACTGTGCACCGGCCTAAGTGCATAGTGCCTGGAGGCCCAGCCCGCCACGGCCTCTTTCTCCCTACTCCCCTCTCTCTCCATCGCCGTGTCGCCTCGCCTATGGATGCGCCGGCGCTGCTCCGGTCGTTCGGCGACACCGCGGCATCCCACCGACGCGCGAGGAGATAAGGACGGCCGAGCCATTCCCCTTGGACTCCTCGCTCACTCCCCCGTTCTCTCCCTCGCTCGCTTCGCCTCTCCTCTTTCCCCAGATCCCATCGCTACCGAACACCATAGCTGTCGCCGCCGTGCATCGTCTGCCCTCGCGGCCACCGGCGCCCTTATGCTCCTCCGCCGTGTCCAAGTGAAGCACCGGTCTCCGCCTCTTCCTCCTCGACAGAAAGTTGGAGCCGGGGAGCCCTGCTGCTGACGGATTCGTCGTCGTCCCCGTCTCCGGCCACCGAACTTCGCCGGCTTCGATTCTCCACATTGCGGCTACTAAACTGTCGCCGGCTTTTCATAGCCACCCGGTGAGCCCCACTCCATCTCTCCCTCTTCGATCCGCACCTCTCTGTCGCCGTAGAGGCCGCACTCGAGGAGCCCGAGCTCCGTGCCGCTGACGAGCTCACCGCCGTAGCCACACGCGCCGCCAAGCTTAGCTGAGCACGGTATCGTGCTCAGCACGCTCGTAGGAACCCGGTGAGCCCTCTAGCTCGCCCTGTCGTGCACCGTTGTGCCGTATCCGTTCGGTCCCGAACTCCGGCGTCCGCTCCGCCGCTCGCCATCGCCGTCTCCGGCCGTTTCCGGTCGAGCCGCTGCCACAGAACGACGCGACGTCGAGAGGCCATTCGAAAGAACCCAGCCACGAGCCAAATGATGCTCTATAGCGCGATTCTGACGCGCTCCGGCGATCTTCCGCCGTTGGAGAGGTCGCCGACGCTATTTTGGCGCCGCCGCCGATGTGTCGCCGACGTGGCCCGACAGGTGGGGCCCCCTGAGTCACTGGCAGCTGGGCCCCACGGACCCAGTTGACCAGGTCAACTGCTGACTGGGCCGGCCCCAACAACTGACATGTGGGACCCACACGCATAATTACTGTTTCTGGTTAATTAAGTTAATCTGGAAATTAGATTAGACACTGACATCAGGGGCCCACCCCTCTAATTATTCCATTAGTTTAGTTTAATCCACTGTCAGCCTAACAGAGGCTGACATGTGGGTCCCACTGGACCCACATGTCAGGTTTGACCTGTACAGCCGCTGTTGACTTGCTGATGTTAGCATTACATCATGCTGACATCATAATTCATTTTCTGTAAATAAAAATAATTCCAGAAAATCATTTAAACTTCAAAAATTAATAACTTTTAAACCGTAGCTCGGATTGAAAAACTTAAAACATGAAAGTTGCTCAGAACGACGAGACGAGTCTGATCGTGCCGTCTGTTTCCTTGTCGGAACCTCCTACGTAGGAGAACTCGTAACTCCGAGCCCGATTTCGGTAGATGAATAGTGCACACACACCAGTTAATAAATCCCAGATTAATTCTAAAATAACTAAAATGACTTAGAGGCATATTTAGGCAACCCTGCACTGCATCATAGCATCGCACGCAATGTGTTGCATCTGATTGTATTATATTTACTTGTTTCCTCCCCCTCTTCTCTTTCGGTAGACCCCGACGTTGCCGTAGCTCCTGAGGCAGACGCCGCTCCGGAGTACGACTACGTCCCCGACGACCCTGCCCTTGCCGTCAAGAAGACATGCAAGCACCCCCATTTTGAGCATTCCGATATCACCTAATCTCTTCCCTCTTATGCTTGCATTAGATGTTACTGCTGCTGTTACCATCCTATATCTGTTGCATAGCCTGTTTATTTGTAGCCTACTGTTGATTCCTGCCTGTTATCCTAAACTGTTTAGATAGGATGGGTAGAGCCTGATCAGAGACCCACTTGTCCCGATTGCCCCGCTGGACTCTCAGAAGACCCGAGCAATGGGATTGAAGATTAGAACCTGGCACCGCACGTCACTTCCCCTAAGATGCTCGACACTACTGGGTTACTATCGAGTGCCGAGGGTGATACCTCGTCAGCACTTATGATGATTACCTTGTAGGTTAGTTGATCGGTCGTGGTAAGCGAGGGTGATTCCTCCTACACCACCCCCGATAACGACATCGTCGTGCAACTGTTCAAGTGTGGACCTCGAGGGTGATACCTCCTTCGTTCACCTTGACGAGAACATCAGGTGAGACTCCTTCGAGGGTGATTCCTCAGGGTTCCCCCTTGGTGTCAGACACACGGAGACTTTGGATACTATGACTGATTACTGAACCATGATACTAAAGACGGGTCGGCCCTGAGGGGTACCCGCGTGAGCATGAATGCGAAGTGATGTGGAGTCGGGTTGACCTGAGAGGTGCCCGCGAGATAACTACGAGGCGTGGCCGGGCATTCTTAGCCCTTGCCGCAAGTCCTCGAGACGGGGCGACGGGGTCACATCGATCATGAGTCTCTGCTCGTTACCGCGCGCTCCTAATCCACTATGGTTTGGATATTTGATCCGAGGGGCCTCTGGCCCGATAGCACTAACCATCACATGGGCATAGTATGGGCGTTCTGCGTCGTATACTTTAGCCGGAGCTTAATTGATGTCGGCAAGGAGCGGCGTGCGCTGAATTGGACTGGGAACGCAATCGCGCTTGTATAAGGGGTTGCTAGGTCTGCTTTCAGCCGCGTTCACAACGCATAGGAGCGTCCGGGGTGATGGTCCAAGACCCCTGGGGGCATAGGTTAGTCCGGCGTGCTGACCTCTCATTAAGTATTTGGTCGGGTTGCGGCGTGTTGCTTAGCCGAGGCCGGGCATTACCCAGTAAAGTCTGTCCAGCCGGAGTTAAGTGAGCGTGGTGGGTAAGTTGGTGCACCCCTGCAGGGAAGAAACTTCTATCGATAGCCTGTCCTACGGTAACGGACACTCGGAGTTGTATCCCGATCGGTACAACTAGAACATGACATGAGATGAGAACTGGATAGCACGGCTCTGGGATTGCTTTCTCGCAGGGAGTCGAAGAAGAATCCCCGGCCGAGGTTGATGACATTACTACTATACTTTACATTATGTTGGTCTGCTCTCTTCTAATGCTGCGAGACCGTTGAAGATGCTGAAGATGCTAGTCTTCGATAGGACTAGGCTTTCCCCCTCTATTCTGTCATTTCTGCAGCCCAGTCCACATATACAGCCCCCTTTGAAAATGTTGCATATGTAGTGTAGATCCTTGCTTGCTGAGCACTTCGGATGAGTACTCACGTTTGCTTTATTTTCCTTTTTCCCCCTTTATCTCTTTGTCGCATCCAGACGACGGAGCCCCAGAGCCAGATGTCCCCGTCGACGACCACTACTACTACCAGCCCGGAGAGTACTACTACTACGAGGAGCCGTCTGACGACCAGGAGTAGGATCGGAGGGTCCAGGGCAGAAGACCCACGCCTTTTCGATCGTAGTTTTTATTTTGCCCCACCTCTGTGAAGGCTTATCTCTCTGTTCTGTAATATATCTGTACCCAGATATTTGACGCTTCCGCTGACACTTGTATGCCATCGAGCTATGTATTCGAGCCCTCGAGGCCCTGGTTTGTAATATAAAGCTTGTATGACTTTATTTATGTTTTAGAGTTGTGTTGTGATATCTTCAAGTGAGTCCTTAGGCTTGATCGTCCGCATTTGCGTGTATGATTAGTGCACGATTAAGCCGGGGTCGTCACAGGTTGGTATCAGAGCCGACTGCCTCTAGGAGTCCCCTTTCCAACTCCTTGGCCGAAGTTGAGTCTAGACATCAAAAACTGTTTTACTAACTTGGCTGTGCGGCTTACGGGCCCACGTCGCCAACTGGGTGGTAATAGGATCTTTTATTCCTCGTCTTTACTCCGGGATTCTAATCTCTCATCTATTCGGGTTTAATTTTTTTTACTAACACCGACACTTAGGATCTCGTAATTCTATCCACCCGGAGAGCTGGATTCAGTGCGATTTCCCTGTCTTTGATCTGATTAGTCTGATAATCATTTCCTTTCCATTGTTCTGTTTAACCTTTCAATTCGAGATTTTCTATATTTCTCGTCGTCGAATGACAATCCTGAATCTTCTTATTTTAGATGGACCGTCTGTTTCCACCTCGCCCCGCGACACAGCTCGTGCTTCGCACCTGTGCTCGAGACGTCCCTGGGTTTCCAGCTGTTCTGATCGCCCTCTTGATCAGGCTGGGATACCGCTGGTGCCTCGAGTACATGGTCTATGAGGTTTATCGTGAGTTCAACCAGGAGCAGTACTATGCTGATGTTCGCATCTACGATCAGCAGGATGACTCAGACACTGAGCTACACCGTTTTCATGGTATCGGCGTGACGATTGAGATGGCAGTCCATGATGCCGCCTACTCTGCTGTCGCACATCTTCGAGGACAGTTCAGTGCTGACTTGGATGTCTCTGAGTATGGGTACATTCTGTACGCCCCTGTTGGAGATGCTTCTGGATTCTACACAGCTGTTTGTGCCCCTTACGAGCCTCGTCGCTACGATCAGCGAGTTCTGATTCACTGTACTCAGGCTCTGGATCGCACGGTTCGCGCTCTTGCTGTCGAGTTGTTCGCCACTCGAGCACGACTCTACGAGGCTATGACGCAGCTGTTACCAGCTGTTCGTGCAGGGATACACCCGGAGCACATTCTTTACTCGAGTAGGACCGAGATGCCATCAGGGATCGATTGGCCTGCTGTGGGAGGTCACACGCTTGCACGTGGACCTCTTCTTACAGTTCGAGACCGGGTTCTGCATCAGAGTGCACATGGAGCGCAGGATCCTTCTGCGACAAACGTCCGTCGTCCGCACTTGCAGCTACCCCGTTTCAGCGGTTTTCTCCGACGTTGATGTAGCCTTTGCTATGTCTCGTTGTGTACTTCCTTACCGCGAGACTGCGCGCCGCCTAGCATGTCTAGCTTTTGAATTTGCGCCGTTATGCTGCCCGAATGTAACCGACGCTGTATGGATCTGTATGACTTAATGACTACTATTAAGCATCTCCTGTACTATTTAAATTCCGTCATGTTACATCATGCATGACGCTTTACACTTGCATTGGCTTCTGCTAAACTACCCCTGTCGATTTAGCAGGATGGCTGACAACAATCCACCTCCGCCGCCACCACCTGACTATATGGCTGCGATGATGCAACAGTTCGAACTCAACCGCCAATTCATGATGGGGATTATGCAGCAATTCCCCCGTCCCAATGCCGACCAACCGCTACCTTCCATCACCTTGCCAGAATTTATGCGACTTAACCCGTCGTTCTTTCGCAACACAGTCAATCCACTGGATGCCGATGATTGGCTGTGTGACATCTCCCATGAGATGGAGTCTGCTGGTGTCGCCCAGGTCAACTATGTCACCTTTGCGACATACCTTCTGAAGGGTCCCGCATCACAGTGGTGGGCCACTCATCGACAGACTCTACCACCTGGTACCGTCGTCACCTGGGCTGAATTCAAGATTGCTTTCCGTGCCCGCTATATTCCTCAAGCTGTCATAGCTCGGAAGAAGGCCGAGTTCCGTAGTCTCGTTCAGGGCAGCAAATCTGTGGAAGTTTATCAGCGTGAGTTTCTGGACTTATCTCACTACGCTGAAGAGGACGTTCCCACTGATGAACGAAGGCAGGAGAAATTCCGCGAAGGGTTGCACCATGACATTCAGTTAGCCCTGCTTGTTCAAGACTACCCTAATTTCGCCACCTTGGTGAATAAGGCTATTATGGTCGAGACTGGATTGAAGAAGCACAAGGAAGCTACCCGACGCACTCGTGAGACGGGCTCATTTTCGGGCTTGTCCTCCTAGAAGCGTCGCATTTGGATACCACAGAGCATGTATCGTCCAGCAGCACCAGTGCACAGGCCCTCTTATGCTGCACCACGTCTGCCTCCTCCACTGCCGAGGCAGCCTCTGCAAGCTCCAGCACCTCGAGCCCCTGCACCATGTCCTGACAATGGACTCTGCTTCAAGTGTGGCCAGCCAGGTCACCGTGCTAGAGACTGCTCACAGAGTCAGAATCAGCTAGCTCTTCCTTCTGCTGGCCGTGGTAATGGCCGTGGGAATTCTCAGCCTCGCTACAGCAATGCCAGACCTTCTTATGGTCGTGTGCAGAACTACCATGTCAACATGGCTGAAGCTCAAGACCAACCTGAAACCGTGATGGGTACACTCCTTGTTAATTCAGTACCTGCATCTGTTTTATTTGATTCAGGAGCATCGCATACATTCATGTCAGAGCATTTTGCATTCTTACATGGCATTAAGTATGAAAACTTGCAACAACCGCTAGCAGTAAACACCCCCGCGGGTCAGTGTCAAGCCTCCATGTTTTGCCCCGAAGTCACTACGGTGATTGAGGAGAGGAACTTTCAGGCCTTCCCCATTATCCTGAGAAATTCTGGGGTTGATCTTATACTGGGAATGGATTGGTTGAAGGCTCATTATGCCTCGATCAACTGTGCAACTAAGGTTGTACACCTCTTGCACCCATCTAACGAGATAGTAAATTATCAA
This sequence comes from Thinopyrum elongatum, assembly GCA_011799875.1. NCBI lineage: Eukaryota > Viridiplantae > Streptophyta > Magnoliopsida > Poales > Poaceae > Thinopyrum > Thinopyrum elongatum. The sequence continues at coordinate 73,846,586 of CM022299.1, forward strand.
GCTCACCTCACCCAGAACGCTGAGGCTCAGATTTATGCCTTGAACGCATTGAACGCTTCTCCACTTGAGGGGATCGAGAACATCCCAGTTGTCTGTGACTTCCCGGATGTTTTTCCAGAAGAACTTCCAGGAATACCCCTGCTAGAGCTGTAGAGTTCGTCATCGACTTGAAGCCTGGCACCACTCCTATTGCGAAGCGTCCCTACAAGATGCCTCCGCACCATCTTATCGAGCTTAAGGAAGAAATCGATAAATCCTTAAGGAAGGGTTTCATTCGCCCTAGTTCCTCTGCCTGGGGAGCACCGTCTCTCTTTGTCAAGAAGAAAGATGGTACGAATAGGTTGGTTCAAGACTACCGTCCTATCAACCAGGCAACCATTCAGAATAAATATCCGCTTCCCCAGATCAATGACTTATATGATCAACTTGCTGGATCTTCGGTGTTCTCTAAACTCGACTTGAGGTTGGGTTATCACCAGATCCGTGTCCGAGAAGAGGATATTCCAAAGACCGCATTCGTTACTCGATATGGCTCCTATGAGTACACCGTCATGTCATTTGGCCTAACGAATGCTCCGGCTACGTTCTCCCGCTTAATGAATTACATATTCATGGACTACCTCGACAAGTTCGTCATGGTATATCTGGATGATATCCTAGTATATTCGAAGAATAAGGAAGAACATGCCGAACATCTTCGCCTTGTTCTGGAGAGGCTTCGAGAGCACAAGTTATATGCCAAGTACTCTAAATGTGAATTCTGGCTTTCTGAAGTGACCTACCTTGGACATGTGATTTCCAAGGACGGTATTGCCGTTAACCCGGAGCGTGTTCAGGCTATCCTTGACTGGACTCCTCCGAAGAATGCCAAGCAAGTCTGAAGCTTCCTTGGTCTAGCTAGTTATTGCTGTTGATTCGTCGAGAAATTCTCCAAGATCGCCAAGCCCTTGACTAATCTGCTCCACAAAGGCGTTAAGTTTGAGTGGACAGACAAATATCAGGAAAGTTTCCAGACCCTTAAGGACAAGCTTACTTCTGCTCCAGTGCTTGCTCCTCCTGATTCTCGAAAGGACTTTGTCATATACTGCGACGCCTCTCGTCAGGGATTAGGCTGTGTCCTAATGGAAGAACGAAGAGTGATTGCATATGCTTCACGCCAATTGCGACCGCATGAAGAAAATTATCCGGTGCATGATCTTGAACTTGCTGCAGTGATCTATGCATTAAAGTTATGGCGACATTACCTTCTGGGTAATCGGTGTGAGATTTATACCGATGACCAAAGTCGGAAGTACTTGTTCACCCAACCGGATCTTAATCTCCGTCAGCAACGATGGTTAGAAACAATTACGGACTATGACTGCGGTATTTCATATACCCCGGGCAAGGCTAACGTGATGGCCGACGCCCTAAGCCGCAAGTCATATTGCAACAACCTCATGGTTAGGCGAGCTCAACCTCGTCTCTATGCAGAATTAAATCAGGTGAATTTGCGAATTGTTCCCCAAGGTTCCCTTAATAACCTTGTGGTACAGCCAGACCTTCAGAAGGCTGTTAAGGAAGCGCAAGCCAAAGATGCTGAAATTGACTTGATAAAGAAAGAGCTTCACCTAGATAAGTACCGGGATTTCTCAGTTGCTGAAGATGGAACATTATATTTCAGAGACCGCATCGTAGTACCTCGCTTCGAGCTTATGACTGACAAGGTCATGAAGGAGGCTCATGATACACCGCTGTCTATCCATCCGGGTAGCACTAAGATGTATCGCGATCTCCGACAGAGGTACTGGTGGTCCAGAATGAAGCAGGACATTGCTCGATACGTTGCCGAATGTGACGTATGTCATCGCGTGAAAGCAGAACATCAGAAGCCTACTGGAATTCTTCAACCACTCCCTATTCCTCTATGGAAATGGGATAAAGTGCCGATGGATTTCATTACTGGTCTTCCCAAGTCTCAGAAAGGTCACGACACTATTCTTGTCGTCGTCGATCAACTATCCAAGGTTGCTCATTTCCTACCTGTCAAGGAGACTATCACTGCTAGCCAGCTAGCAGAGCTGTATATCTCCAGGATCGTTTCACTTCACGGTATTCCGAAGGAGATCAGTTCGGACCGTGGTGGTCTTTTCACGTCCAAGTTCTGGGAAAGTTTTCAAGAAGCCATGGGAACTCACATTACATGGAGTTCAGCTTATCATCCCCAGTCCCAAGGCCAAGTTGAGCGCATTAATCAAGTGCTTGAAGACATGCTTCGAGCCTGTGTTATATCCTTCGGTAAAAAATGGGAGGAATCTCTCCCGTATGCCGAGTTCTCATATAACAACAGCTATCAAGCTAGCTTGAAAATGGCCCCCTTCGAAGTGCTTTATGGACGTAAGTGTCGAACCCCACTGAACTGGTCAGAAACTGTGGAACGACCTCTCGTGGGACCGGACATTATTCAACACACTGAAGAACAAGTCAGAATTGTCCGGGAGAATCTCAAAGCAGCTCAAGACCGCCAGAAGAGCAATTATGATCACAAGCGATGGGGTCTGACTTATCAACCAGGTGATCATGCTTATCTTCGTGTCACTCCTATGAAAGGCACCCGTCGATTCGGAATCAAGGGCAAGCTAGCTCCTCGCTATATTGGCCCCTTTCGCATAGTTGCCAGACGTGGACAAGTGGCTTATAAATTGGAGTTGCCGCCACAATTCTCTCATATTCATGATGTCTTCCACGTGTCGCAACTTCGCAAATGCTTCAAGGAATCTCCGCACCGCGCAGTGGACCACGAGATGCTTCAGTTGCAAGACGACTTATCTTATAAGGAGCATCCGATCCGCATCCTTGATGAAGCTGAACGTCGAACTCGTCAGAAGACGACCAAGTTCCTAAAAGTGTAGTGGTCGAATCATACTGAAGATGAAGCCACTTGGGAACGCGAGGATCATCTTCGGGAAGAGTATCCCGACCTCTTTCCTTCTTCCTCCTAAATTCTCGGGACGAGAATTTCTTTTAGAGGAGGAGAACTTGTAACACCCCTGTGTAACTACCACTGTGATCAACTGCTAATATTGCCAAGTCATATCATTTGCAGTGCCTAAACATAGTGGTTATCCAAAGCAAATCAACTCCAATCTGAAAATCAACCCAAAATTCAAAAGTGCAAAATAAGTTTGCTCAAACACCTTTGGAAAAATGTTCACTAATTAGCAAATATTCCAAGAGCACACATAAAAATATCACCAGTAATACTAGGATTAATTAAGTGACTTAAACAAATTGAAATAGGACCAAAACAACAATATTAAATCCAATTAAAATCATTTCAATTTCTAATGGAACCCAATTTGGCTCAAACCAATTTTTGGTAAAGGCTAATATTGCATATTAATATTTGGGTCAACTTTCACATTTCACAAAAATGCACAAGTGCCCTAACTAATACAAAACAGAAAAGAATTAAAGAAAATAGAAAGCAGAGAAAGGAAAATAAGAAAAAGGCCACTGTGCACCGGCCTAAGTGCACAGTGCCTGGAGGCCCAGCCCGCCACGGCCTCTTTCTCCCTACTCCCCTCTCTCTCCATCGCCGTGTCGCCTTGCCTGTGGATGCGCCAGCGCTGCTCCGGTCGTTCGGCGAAACCGCGGCATCCCACCGACGCGCGAGGAGATAAGGACGGCCGAGCCATTCCCCCTGGACTCCTCGCTCACTCCCCCGTTCTCTCCCTCGCTCGCTTCGCCTCTCCTCTTTCCCCAGATCCCATCGCTACCGAACGCCATAGCTATCGCCGCCGTGCATCGTCTGCCCTCGCGGCCACCGGCGCCCTTATGCTCCACCGCCGTGTCCAAGTGAAGCGCCGGTCTCCGCCTCTTCCTCCTCGACAGAAAGTTGGAGCTGGGGAGCCCTGCTGCTGACGGATTCGTCGTCGTCCCCGTCTCCGGCCACCAAACCTCGCCGGCGTCGATTCTCCACACTGCGGCTACTAAACTGTCGACGGCTTTTCATAGCCACCCGGTGAGCCCCACTCCATCTCTGCCCTCTTCGATCCGCACCTCTCTGTCGCCGTAGAGGCCGCACTCGAGGAGCCCGAGCTCCGTGCCGCCGTCGAGCTCACCGCCGTAGCCACATGCGCCGCCAAGCTTAGCTGAGCACGGTATCGTGCTCAGCACGCTCGTAGGAACCCGGTGAGCCCTCTAGCTCGCCCTGCCGTGCACCGTTGTGCCGTATCCGTTCGGTCCCGAACTCCGGCGTCCGCTCCGCCGCTCACCATCGCTGTCTCCGGCCGTTTCCGGTCGAGCCGCTGCCACAGAACGACGCGGCGTCGAGAGGCCATTCGAAAGAACACAGCCACGAGCCAAATGATGCTCTATAGCGCGATTCCGACGCGCTCCAGCAATCTTCCGCCGCTGGAGAGGTCGCCGACGCTATTCCGGCGCCGGCGCCGACGTGTCGCCGACGTGGCCCGACAGGTGGGGCCCCCTGAGTCACTGGCAGCTGGGCCCCGCGGACCCAGTTGACCCAGTTGACCAGGTCAACTGCTGACTGGGCCGGCCCCAGCAACTGACATGTGGGACCCACGCGCATAATTACTGTTTCTGGTTAATTAAGTTAATCTGGAAATTAGATTAGACACTGACATCAGGGGCCCACCCCTCTAATTATTCCATTAGTTTAGTTTAATCCACTGTCAGCCTAACAGAGGCTGGCATGTGGGTCCCACTGGACCCACATGTCAGGTTTGACCTGTACAGCCGCTGTTGACTTGCTGATGTCAGCATTACATCATGCTGATGTCATAATTCATTTTCTGTAAATAAAAATAATTCCAGAAAATCATTTAAACTTCGAAAATTAATAACTTTTAAACCGTAGCTCGGATTAAAAAACTTAAAACATGAAAGTTGCTCAGAACGACGAGACAAGTCTGATCGTGCCGTCTGTTTCCTTGTCGGAACCTCCTACATAGGAGAACTCGTAACTCCGAGCCCGATTTCGGTAGATGAATAGTGCACACACACCGGTTAATAAATCCCAGATTAATTCTAAAATAACTAAAATGACTTAGAGGCATTTTTAGGCAACCCTGCACTGCATCATAGCATCGCACGCACTGTGTTGCATTTGATTGCATTATATTTACTTGTTTCCTCCCCCTCTTCTCTTTCGGTAGACCTCGACGTTGCCGTAGCTCCTGAGGCAGACGCCGCTCCGGAGTACGACTACGTCCCCGACGACCCTACCCTTGCCGTCGAGCAGACAGGCAAGCACCCCCATTTTGAGCATTCCGATATCACCTAATCTCTTCCCTCTTATGCTTGCATTAGATGTTACTGCTGCTGTTACCATCCTATATCTGTTGCATAGCCTGTTTATTTGTAGCCTACTGTTGATTCCTGCCTGTTATCCTAAATTGTTTAGATAGGATGGGTAGAGCCTGATCAGAGACCCACTTGTCCCGATTGCCCTGCTGGACTCTCAGAAGACTCGAGCAACGGGATTGAAGATTAGAACCTGGCACCGCACGTCACTTCCCCTAAGATGCTCGACACTACTGGGTTACTATCGAGTGCCGAGGGTGATACCTCGTCAGCACTTATGATGATAACCTTGTAGGTTAGTTGATCGGTCGTGGTAAGCGAGGGTGATTCCTCCTACACCACCCCCGATAACGACATCGTCGTGCAACTGTTCAAGTGTGGACCTCGAGGGTGATACCTCCTTCGTTCACCTTGACGAGAACATCAGGTGAGACTCCTTCGAGGGTGATTCCTCAGGGTTCCCCCTTGGTGTCAGACACACGGAGACTTTGGATACTATGACTGATTACTGAACCATGATACTAAAGACGGGTCGGCCCTGAGGGGTACCCGCGCGAGTATGAATGCGAAGTGATGTGGAGTCGGGTTGACCTGAGAGGTGCCCGCGAGATAACTACGAGGCATGGCCGGGCATTCTTAGCCCTTGCCGCAAGTCCTCGAGACGGGGCGACGGGGTCACATCGATCGTGAGTCTCTGCTCGTTACCGCGCGCTCCTAATCCACTACGGTTTGGATATTTGATCCGAGGGGCCTCTGGCCCGATAGCACTAACCATCACGTGGGCATAGTATGGGCGTTCTGCGTCGTATACTTCAGCCGAAGCTTAATTGACGTCGGCAAGGAGCGGCGCGCGCTGAATTGGACTGGGAACGCAATCACGCTTGTATAAGGGGTTGCTAGGTCTGCTTTCAGCCGCGTTCGCAACGCATAGGAGCGTCCGGGGTGATGGTCCAAGACCCCTGGGGGCATAGGTTAGTCCGGCGTGCTGACCTCTCATTAAGTATTTGGTCGGGTTGCGGCGTGTTGCTTAGCCAAGGCCGGGCATTACCCAGTAAAGTGTGTCCGGCCGGAGTTAAGTGAGCGTGGTGGGTAAGTTGGTGCACCCCTGCAGGGAAGAAACTTCTATCGATAGCCTGTCCTACGGTAACGGACACTCGGAGTTGTATCCTGATCGGTACAACTAGAACATGACATGAGATGAGAACTGGATAGTATGGCTCTGGGATTGCTTTCTCGCAGGGAGTCGAAGAAGAATCCCCGGCCGAGGTTGATGACATTACTACTATACTTTACATTATGTTGGTCTGCTCTCTTCTAATGCTGCGAGACCGTTGAAGATGCTGAAGATGCTAGTCTTCGATAGGACTACGCTTTCCCCCTCTATTCTGGCATTTTTGCAGCCCAGTCCACATATACAGCCCCCTTTGAAAATGTTGCATATGTAGTGTAGATCCTTGCTTGCTGAGTACTTCGGATGAGTACTCACGTTTGCTTTATTTTCCTTTTTCCCCCTTTATCTCTTTGTCGCATCCAGACGACGGAGCCCCGGAGCCAGATGTCCCCGTCGACGACCACTACTACTACCAGCCCGGAGAGTACTACTACTACGAGGAGCCGTCTGACGACCAGGAGTAGGATCGGAGGGTCCAGGGCAGGAGGCCCACGCCTTTTCGATCGTAGTTTTTATTTTGCCCCGCCTCTGTGAAGGTTTATCTCTCTATTCTGTAATATATCTGTACCCAGATATCTGACGCTTCCGGTGACACTTGTATGCCATCGAGCTATGTATTTGAGCCCTCGAGGCCCTGGTTTGTAATATAAAGCTTGTATGACTTTATTTATGTTTTAGAGTTGTGTTGTGATATCTTCAAGTGAGTCCTTAGGCTTGATCGTGCGCATTTGCGTGTATGATTAGTGCATGATTAAGCCGGGGTCATCACAGTATGGGGATACCGACGATCGAATCTCGGGCAAGTAACATACTGATGGACAAAGGGAACTGCATATGGGATTAGCTGAATCCTTGACATAGAGGTTTGACCGATAAGATCTTCATAGAATATGTGGGAAGTAATACGGACATCCAGGTCCCGCTATTGGTTATTGACCGTAGAGGTGTCTCGGTCATGTCTACATAGTTCTCGAACCCGCAGGATCTACACACTTAACGTTTGGTGACGATATAAGTATAGTCGAGTCATTATGGTGGTTACTAAAGGTTGTTTGGAGTCCCGGATGAGATCCTGGACGTAACGAGGAACTCCAGAATGGTCCAGAGGTGAAGATTGATATATTGGACGAAGGGTATTGGAGTCCGGAATTGTTCCGGGGGTACCGGGTGATGGCCAGCATGACCGAAAGGGGTTTCGGGGGGGGGGGGTGGGGGCGGACGCAAGTGTTGGAGCTCATGGGCCAAGGGGAGGGGGCAGACCAGCCCACTAAGGGGCTGTGCGCCCCCCTCACCCCATCCCACATTGCTAGAAGAGGTGGGGGCGCCTCACTAGGGTTTGCCTCCACCTGGCTTGGGGGCCAAGTCTCTGTGACGACCCCGGCTTAATCGTGCACTAACCATACACGCAAATGCACACGATCAAGCCTAAGGACTCACTTGAAGATATCACAACACAACTCTAAAACATAAATAAAGTCATACAAGCTTTATATTACAAGCCAGGGCCTCGAGGGCTCGAATACATAGCTCGATGGCATACAAGCGTCAGCGGAAGCATCAGATATCTGAGTACAGATATGAAAGATAAAATAGAGATAACCCTTTAAGAAGGCGGGGCAGAATAAAACATTACGATCGAAAGGCGCAGGCCTCCTACCTGGGACCCTCCGATCCTACTCCTGGTCATTGATCGGCTCCTCGTAGTAGTACTCGCCAGGAGGGTAGTAGTAGTAGCCGTCGACGGGGGCAGCTGGCTCTGGGACTCCGCCATCTGGTTGCATCAAACGGATATGGGGAGAAAAAGAAAGCAAAGCAAACGTGAGTACTCATCCGAAGTACTCAACAAGCAAGGATCTACACTACATATGCAACATTATCAAAGGTAGGCTGTATATGTGGACTGGGCTGCAAAAATGCCAGAATAGAGGGGAAAGCCTAGTCCTATCGAAGACTAGCATCTTCAAGCTTCTTCAGCGGTCTTGCAGCATTAGAAGAGTGTAGATTAGCATAATGTAAAGTAATAGTAGTGTTATCAACCTCGCCCAGAGATCCTTCCTCGACTCCCTGCGAGAAAGCGATCCCAGAGCCATACTATCCAGTTATCATCTCAAGTCACCAGTTCTAGTTGTACCGATCGGGATACAATTCCGAGTGTCCGTTACCGTAGGACAGGCTATCGATAGATTGTTTCTTTCCTGCAGGGGTGCACCAACTTACCCACCACGCTCGCTTAACTCTGGCCGGACACACTTTTCTAGATCATGCCTGGCCTCGGCCAAACGATACACCGCAACCCGACCGAATACTTAACAGAGAGGTCAGCACGCCGGACTAAACCTAGGCACCCAGGGGTCTTGGGCCATCGCCCCGGGCGCTCCTGCATGTTGCGAACGCGGCCGGTGAGCAGACCTAGCCCCCCTTATACAAGCGCAGGGCGTTACCAGTCCAACCCAGCGCGCGCCGGTCAATCGCTGACGTCTATTAAGCTCCGGCTGAAGTATACGACGCAGAACGCCCATACTATGCCGACGTGATGGTTAGTGCTATCAGGCCAGAGGCCCCTCGGATCAAATATCCAAACCGTTAGTGTGTTGGTAGTGCGATAACGAGCAGAGACTCACGAAAGATGTGACCCCGTCGCCCCGTCTCGAGGACTTGCGGCAAGGGCTAAGAATGCCCGACCATGCCTCGTATTCATCTCTCGGGCACCCTCCAGGTCAACCCGTCTCCACATCACTTCGCAAATATGCTCGCGCGGGTACCCCTCAGGGCCGACCCGTCTTTAGTAACATGGTTCAGTATAAAGTCATAGTAACCATAGTATCCGTGTGTCTAACACCAAGGGGAACCCTAAGGAATCACCCTCGATGGAATTCCACCTGATGTTATCGTCAAGGTGAACGGAGGAGGAATCACCCTCGAGGTCCACTCTTGAGGAGTTGCACGACGACGTCGTTATCGGGGGTGGTGTAGGAGCAATCACCCTCGCTAACCACGACCGATTAACTAACCTACAAGGTTATCATCAGAAGTGCTGACGAGGTATCACCCTCGGCACTCGATAGTAACCCAGTAGTGTCGAGCAACTAAGGGGGAAGTGATGTGCGGTGCCGGGGCCTGGTCTTCGATCCCGTTGATCGGGTCTTCTGATAATCCAGCGGGGCAGTCGGGATAAAGCGGGGTCTCTGATGGGTCTCTACCCAACCTATACTAAACAGTTTAGGATAAGCAGGTGGGTAACAATAGCATGTTACAATAAACAGGCTATGTAGCAGATATAGGATAACAGTAACAACAGCAACTTCTAATGCAAGCATAAGAGAGAGAAGAATAGGCAATATCGGTATGCTCAAAAGGGGGGTGCTTGCCTGGTTGCTCGGCAGATGAAAAAGGACTCTCCGACGATGAAGTAGTCGGTCACCAGGGCATCGTCAGCGGTCTCGGGGTCTACCTTGAAGAAAGGGGGAGAAGAAACAATATAAATACACGGTAACAAAAGCAATCACACAAGCATGACACGACATCACGTTAAGCGAGGAGTGCCCTAACGTGGTACTACGCAAGTTAGTGGGAGTGGGAAACTATCCGGGAGTGTTCTCCCAGCTCCGGGTGATTATCGATCAGATGAACCGGAGGCGAAAGTTCCATGTTCAGGTAGCTAGGGGCATGTGACAGATATGAGGAGGGCATATTCGGATTCGTCTTGTTTTTCATATATAAATTATTTTCATCCGAGCTACGGTTAATTTTCTATGATTTTCTAAAGTTTTAGACATTTTCTGATTTTTATTGATTTAACAGAAAAGGAATATGACGTCACGCTGGCGTCAACATTGCGTCAACGGTCAGCGGACCAGCTGACCAGTCAACGGGGCCCACTGGCCAGTGATTGGACCAGTCCAGTCAGCATGGACTGGTCAGCCGAGTCCAGTCAGCAGAGGCTGCCATGTGGGGCCAGTCAACGCTGACTGGGCCAGGTAAAAGCTGACACGTGGGGTCAGTGTTTAATTGAATTAATCTAATCGTTTAATCTTAGCCATTAATTAATCCGTGTGGTTCCCGATGTCAGTGGGTAGCAACAGTAATTAGGCCGGGCTAATAATGTGCCACATCATCGTGGTCAACGCCGGCTAATCCGGTGGCTCCGGCGATCGCCGGCAGGACGATTTCGGCCACGAGAGCAAGCGAGGTTGGCAGCGTTCGAAAACTCAGGCTTGCGTGGTTCGGATGGTGGTCGTGGTTGGTCGTGGGGTGACCGGACATGGCGCCGGCGTTGAGATTTGCGGCGACGCATGCACGGGCTAGCGCGGGCATGCGAATGCAGAGCGCGGCAGGGCAAACTCGAGCGTGCGTTCGCTTCCTGGCGATGCAAGGAGCACGCCTAAGTGCTTAGATATGACAGACACGAGCTCTAGCGATGGCGGTGACGACTGTCCGCAGTGGCCGGAGTGGCTACAGGCTAGTAAAAGGCTACGGGATGTGAGAAAGAGCGGGAAGAGGTCGGGGAAATCTGGTTGCTCACAGGGATCCAGTAGAGGAGGGCAGCGGGCTCGAGGAAGCGCCGGAGTCGACGAGGCAACCGCAGCGATCTCGGCTGCTCGAGGTAGAAGATGAAGGCATCGCTGGGTGGCCTCACCTGTCGGCCTCGGGCGCGTGGAGGACGAAGACGACGTCGGGGAAACCGTGGGACAGCTCGATGCGGCTCGGGGAGGCCGTTGGTCACGTCTATGGCCGGGCGCGGCGGCGGAGGCGTCCGACTAAGGTGGGAATGGCGAGAGAGAGACGATGGGGGAAGGGAGAGAGTGAACCAGGGGGAGTGGGTCGAGGCGACCAGGGGGGAGGGCTCGAGGTGCCCTTATCCCCTCGCCCTTCTGCCCCATCGCAGTGGCGAGCAGCGGCCGATGCGGCGGGCGGTGACCATGGCGGCGGTGACACGCAGACAGGGGTAGGTGAGGGAGGTGGGCTGGGCCACGCCAGGTAAGTGACCTCTGGCCTTTTCTATTTCTTTGTTTTCTGTTTTTCTCTTTATTTAATAGTCAGAGAGAGAAAGAAATTAATTAGGGCAACCAAATCATTTTGTAAAAATGTTGAGCTTGGTCCAAAAGGTTCTTTGCAATTTAAGGCACTGCCTCAAATATTTTGAAGACCAGAAGAATTCATTTGGGATTTTCACAAATGAAATAGCATTTAAATATGCTAGAATTGCACTGCTTCAATTGCTACTGTTCATCTTAGCAACATAGTGATGTTGTTTTAATTAACAAAAAAATGTTTTGGATTTAATGCTAAATGATGAACATTTTTGCAGCAACTTTGGTGCAACTTCAAAATTCACTTGTGCTTTGAATTTGAATTCAAAGACAGAATTTAGAAGGAGATATTTTACCACTGTGATCTTGCATTGCTAATCATCATGACTTGGCACATTAATTAGCTTGATGATAGGGTTAACATCTGGGGATGTTACAAAATCTCCTCCACTACAAGAAATCTCGTCCCGAGATTTAAGTGGGAAGTAGAGGATAACTTCAGGAGAACTGACCCTTATAGGGTTAATTATCTGGTGAACAATTCAGGGAATGTGGCCGAAGTATCTCTCGAGTTGAAACGTAAGGAAACATCGAGAGTAAGGTAAGAAGATACAATAAGAAGTTTCAAGCGAATGGACAAACGATTGATACCTGAACAGAATGTGAGAAGGGGGTTCAGAGCATCGGGAATAGATCATCTCTCAGAGGGTGGCTCGTGATAACACACAAAACCAAGGGCATAGGATACTTCAGAATCAAGGATGTACATGAGAGTCAGGTTCCGATGTTGTGGAACTGTGGGGGGGGGGGGGTGTCGATCAAAAGTAGGGAGTACGGTGACATCTTACCGGTCACGACAACAAGGTATGTCAGAGGATAGTCTGTCAGTTATGTCGGCGACAACATCGGTACCAAGGGCGAGGGACGAAGAGAACCATTTTCTTGCTCGTTGAACAAGGCGGACCAATAAGGCAAAGTTCTCGTCCATCGGGGGTTACCGGATTGTCATCAACAATAGTAACAGGGTCTCACTGGCAAGGTTGTACATCGGGGTGTTTTATAAGCAGGGAATTATTTCTGCCTATAACATAAGATCACAAGAAAAGTTAAACAAACTAATGGAAAGGAAAATGTGTTTATACACAGGAATTAGGAGTGTAACTTTTCCCAAGGAAAAGTAGAGCATGATATACATGTCAGATCAACAAGTACATCACCATTTGGATAAAGGGGCAAGGGAATTCATGATTTTATCCATACAACGGTGTTTGGATAATAGATCAAGAAACATTTGGCAATATGCTCCCAATGTTCTTGTTGATATTCGGGATACCACAATCATTCTTCGAGGTAGCATTAATATGGTGTTTCGGGTAAGAGTTGGATCTGAGGATCTCAAGAGATACAAAGGAACACTTCCAAGATTATCTCGGGATGTAAGGGATAACCAAGCACAACCAGGTCTGTGTTGGCAGAAAGTCAAGATGTCATCGATGATATCACATATCATCGAGGGGCAGGGATTGTATTTCTAGCCATGAATTCAATTGATAATTTGGAATAAGTCAATATATTGATGGTGATCACGACAAATTTTGTCGAGGTACTATGAAGAGGCCATCGAGCAGCAACTACATCAAGCAAAAGGAAAGATGAAGTGAAAGGCTATGAGAACCACGGATTCGACACAAGCTCGAAGTCAAGCTTGTTGTTCAAGGTGAAATGATATGATGAGGAAGATCGACGTAAGCTTAGCTCATCGTCGGAAGTTGCTCCGGGCATAAGGACCAGGTAGCACAGTTAAAAGTTGGCACGATAAAAATATAGCCGATCAGGCTAGGAATGATGTGATGGGGTATTAAACTTCCCAGTAACAAGTACTAGGGGTAATACCGAAAGGTAAATCGGAGTAGAGGTTGGACGGTGGAAAATGATTTGCAGAAGACAAGTATTGTAACTTGTCCGGGAAATGGGATTAAGGAGAAACTATGGCCGGATTCACGACTATAAATGATCAAACCACCGATACAAGATGAACTTATAACAAGGGTTAATTATTTTTATGAGCAGCTTCCATGATGAGTTCTACATCAGGTCCATGGGCATGAACACAAATGTTGAAGGTCGACTCCCACTTCTTCAATGCATAACCTTTCATTCACTCCTCGTTTCCAAAGAATTTTTAGTGCGGAAGATTTATCTAGTGAAGCACCAGAAGAGTATGACTCGTTGAAGTTTCTGGGTTCTCGCAGATGGCAGAAGCATAGATACAACCTATCGGGGCAATTTTACGAATCCATACAACCACCAACCAAAGCAAGGGATGCGAGTTCGAAAGCAGAGTATCAAAGTCAAAGCAGATGGTACAATTTACCGAAGGTATTATGTATCAGGGGGGCTAACAAGGTTATGAAATATGGAGGACACTATCAGATAATAATCCACCAAGGACCTGGCGGACCGCAAAGGATATGATGGTGAGTATCGGCACTCAATCAGATGAAGAAGGGATGCAGAGGCATCAGATTATAGAAACATCGAAATAATTCGGCTCTTAAGCACAAAGGGGTTATGATCCCAAAATGAAGGATCAGAGGTGGAGGCTCTGATCAAAAGATGAGTAAGTTGGATAGAACTAGATGGACAATCAATTGCAACTTGATTGGCCGAGAACCAACTCATGTCCATAAGGACGTCTGAGTCAGAAAAATGAATTCTAGGAATTAATTGATGATATCGAGCATTCGCATACACGTTGATCCATAGGAATGGGTTGACAGTCACAAAGAATTTTAAAGAATATTTCTAGACATTTGGAATTAATCCTAATGTAAGCAGGCAAGGAGAATCAAGATCAATAGGCTGCAGAGGATTTTTGGAAGATCAGATAGCATTTCCAAGTTTTTGGAAAGCATATGAGCAACTGGGGATGAACGGTCCCCGGTTAAGTGAATTATCCGCAGTGCAAAAAGAAGCTGCAAAGCAGAAGGCACAAAGGATTCTCAGGACAACGGAGAGTATCTCGGGATATCTGGTAATAACCAGAGCAACTAGGGGATGAATGTACAAACAGCAAGGATGTGTAGTTATCCACGGGGATTTATTAGTGATAGGGAATTGCAAGGCACTGGGCACAGGGTCTCGGAAATCATCGAGGAGTATCTTCAGAGCCTTCTGATGAAACAGTCGATCATTTGTGGTGAAGGAGCTCTCCGGCATGAAGTTGTTACGAGAACCTAGGGTTAGAGTTATCATTTGTGGTAAAATCTTTAACCCGAATAGAAGAGAGATCAGAGTCCCAGAATAAGGACGAGGAATAAAAGATCCTAATACCACCTAGTTGGCGACGTGGGCCCGTAAGCCACACAGCCAAGTTAGTAAAATAATTTTCGGTTACTAGACTCAACTTCGGCCAAGGAGTTGGAAAGGGGGATTCCTATAGGCAGTCGGCTCTGATACCAACCTGTGACGACCCCGGCTTAATCGTGCACTAACCATACATGCAAATGCACACGATCAAGCCTAAGGACTCACTTGAAGATATCACAACACAACTCTAAAACATAAATAAAGTCATACAAGCTTTATATTACAAGCCAGGGCCTCGAGGGCTCGAATACATAGCTCGATGGCATACAAGCGTCAGCGGAAGCATCAGATATCTGAGTACAGATATGAAAGATAAAACAGAGATAAGCCTTTAAGAAGGCGGGGCAAAATAAAACACTACGATCGAAAGGCGCATGCCTCCTGCCTGGGACCCTCCGATCCTACTCCTGGTCGTCGATCGGCTCCTCGTAGTAGTACTCACCAGGAGGGTAGTAGTAGTAGCCGTCGACGGGGGCAGCTGGCTCTGGGACTCTGTCGTCTGGTTGCATCAAACGGATATGGGGAGAAAAAGAAAGCAAAGCAAACGTGAGTACTCATCCGAAGTACTCAACAAGCAAGGATCTACACTACATATGCAACATTATCAAAGGGAGGCTGTATATGTGGACTGGGCTGCAAAAATGCCAGAATAGAGGGGAAAGCCTAGTCCTATCGAAGACTAGCATCTTCAAGCTTCTTCAGTGCTCTTGCAGCATTAGAAGAGTGCAGATTAGCATAATGTAAAGTAATAGTAGTGTTATCAACCTCGCCCACAGATCCTTCCTCGACTCCATGCGAGAAAGCGATCCCAGAGCCATACAATCTAGTTATCATCTCAAGTCACCAGTTCTAGTTGTACCGATCGGGATACAACTCCGAGTGTCCGTTACCGTAGGACATGCTATCGATAGATTGTTTCTTCCCTGTAGGGGTGCACCAACTTACCCACCACGCTCGCTTAACTCCGGCCAGACACACTTTTCTGGGTCATGCCCGGCCTCGGCCAAACAATACGCCGCAACCCGACCGAATACTTAACAGAGAGGTCAGCATGCCGGACTAAACCTAGGCACCTAGGGGTCTTGGGCCATCGCCCCGGGTGCTCCTGCACATTGCGAACGCGGCCGGTGAGCAGACCTAGCCTCCCTTATACAAGCGCAGGGCGTTACCAGTCCAACCCAGCGCGCGCCGCTTAGTCGCTGACGTCTATTAAGCTCCGGCTGAAGTATACGACACAGAACGCCCATACTATGCCCACGTGATGGTTAGTGCTATCAGGCCAGAGGCCCCTCGGATCAAATATCCAAACCGTTAGTGTGTTGGTAGTGCGGTAACGAGCAGAGACTCACGAAAGATGTGACCCCGTCGCCCCGTCTCGAGGACTTGCGGCAAGGTCTAAGAATGCCCGACCACGCCTCGTATTCATCTCTCGGGCACCCTCCAGGTCAACCCGTCTCCACATCACTTTGCAAATATGCTCGCGCGGGTACCCCTCAGGGCCGACCCGTCTTTAGTAACATGGTTCAGTATAAAGTCATAGTAACCATAGTATCCATGTGTCTAACACCAAGGGGAACCCTGAGGAATCACCCTCGATGGAATTCCACCTGATGTTATCGTCAAGGTGAACAAAGGAGGAATCACCCTCGAGGTCCACTCTTGAGGAGTTGCACGACGACGTCGTTATCGGGGGTGGTGGAGGAGGAATCACCCTCGTTGACCACGACCGATTAACTAACCTACAAGGTTATCATCAGAAGTGCTGATGAGGTATCACCCTCGGCACTCGATAGTAACCCAGTAGTGTCGAGCAACTAAGGGGGAAGTGATGTGCGGTGCCGGGGCCTGGTCTTCAATCCCGTTGGTCGGGTCTTCTGATAATCCAGCGGGGCAGTCGGGATAAAGCGGGGTCTCTGATGGGTCTCTACCCAACCTATACTAAATAGTTTAGGATAAGCAGGTGGGTAACAATAGCAGGTTACAATAAACAGGCTATGCAGTAGCTATAGGATAACAGTAACAACAGCAACTTCTAATGCAAGCATAAGAGAGAGAAGAATAGGCGATATCGGTATGCTTGAAAGGGGGGTGCTTGCCTGGTTGCCCGGCAAATGAAAAAGGACTCTCCGACGGTGAAGTAGTCGATCACCAGGGCATCGTCAGTGGTCTCGGGGTCTACCAGGAAGAAAGGGGGAGAAGAAACAATATAAATACACGGTAACAAAAGCAATCACACAAGCATGACACGGCAACACGTTATGCGAGGAGTGCCCTAACGTGGTACTACGCAAGTTAGTGGGAGTGGGAAACTATCCGGGAGTGTTCTCCCAGCTCCGGGTGATTATCGATCAGATGAACCGGAGGGGAAAGTTCCATGTTCAGGTAGCTAGGGGCATGTGACAGATATGAGGCGGGCATATTAGGATTCATCTCGTTTTTCTGATCGTTTTTCATATATAAATTATTTTCATCCGAGCTACGGTTAATTTTCTATGATTTTCTAAAGTTTTAGACATTTTCTGAATTTTATTGATTTAACAGAAAAGGAATATGACGTCACGCTGGCGTCAACATTGCATCAGCGGTCAACGGACCAGCTGACCAGTCAACGGGGCCCACTGGCCAGTGATTGGACCAGTCCAGTCAGCATGGACTGGTGAACTGAGTCCAGTCAGCAGAGGCTGCCATGTGGGGCCAGTCAACGCTGACTGGGCCAGGTAAAAGCTGACACGTGGGGTCAGTGTTTAATTGAATAAATCTAATCGTTTAATCTTAGCCATTAATTAATCTGTGTGGGTTCCGATGTCAGTGGGTAGCAGCAGTAATTAGGCCGGGCTAATGATGTGCCACGTCATCGTGGTCAACGCCGGCTAATCCGGCAGCTCCGGCGATCACCGGCAGGACGATTCCGGCCACGAGAGCAAGCGAGGTTGGCGGCGTTCGAAAACTCAGGCTCGCGTGGTTCGGATGGTGGTCGTGGTTGGCTGTGGGGTGACCGGACATGGTGCCGGCGTTAAGATTTGCGGCGGCGCACGCACGGGCTAGCGCGGGCATGCGAATGCAGAGCGCGGCAGGGCAAACTCGAGCGTGCGTTTGCTTCCTGGCGATGCAAGGAGAATGCGTAAGTGCTTAGATATGACAGACATGAGCTCTAGCGATGGCAGCAACGACTGTCCGCGGCGGCCGGAGTGGCTACAGGCTAGTAAAAGGCTACGGGACGCGAGAAAGAGCGGGAAGAGGCCGGGGAGGTCCGGTTGCTCACAGGGATCCAGTAGAGGAGGGAAGTGGGCTCGGGGAAGCGCCGGAGTCGACGAGGCAACCGCGGCGATCTCGGCTGCTCGAGGTAGAAGACGAAGGTGTAGGCATCGCTGGGCGGCCTCACCGGTCGGCCTCGGGCGCATGGAGGACGAAGACGACGTCGGGGAAACCGTGGGACAGCTCGATGCGGCTCGGGGAGGCCGTTGGTCACGGCTATGGCGGGGCGCGGCGGCGGAGGCGTCCGTCCGAGGTGGAAACGGCGAGAGAGAGAGACGATGGGGGAAGGGAGAGAGTGAACCAGGGGGAGTGGGTCGAGGCGACCAGGGGGGAGGGCTCGGGGCGCCCTTATCCCCTTGCCCTTCTGCCCCATCGCGGTGGCGAGCAGCGGCCAGTGCGGCGGGCGGTGACCATGGCGGCGGTGACACGCAGATGGGGTAGGTGAGGGAGGTGGGCTGGGCCGCGCCAGGTAAGTGGCCTCTTGCCTTTTCTATTTCTTTGTTTTTCTCTTTATTTAACAGTCAGAGAGAGAAAGAAATTAATTAGGGCAACCAAATCATTTTGTAAAAATGTTGAGCTTGGTCCAAAAGGTTCTTTGCAATTTAAGGCACTGCCTCAAATGTTTTGAAGACCAGAAGAATTCATTTGGGATTTTCACAAATGAAATAGCATTTAAATATGCTGGAATTGCACTACTTCAATTGCTACTGTTCATCTTAGCAACATATTGATGTTGTTTTAATTAACAACAAATTGTTTTGGATTTAATGCTAAATGATGAACATTTTTGCAGCAACTTTGGTGCAACTTCAAAATTCACTTGTGCTTTGAATTTGAATTCAAAGACAGAATTTAGAAGGAGATATTTTACCACTGTGATCTTGCATTGCTAATCATCATGACTTGGCACATTAATTAGCTTGATGATAGGGTTAACATCTGGAATGTTACAGTCTCCTAGGGGGGAGAACCCATCTAGGGTTTCCCTCTTGTGGCCGCCGGCCCTAGATGGGATCCCCTAGGGGCGCCCCCTCTCCTCCTTCCCCCTATTTATAGATGAGGAGAGGGAGGGCAGCCACACCCATGAGCACATCTCCACGCCACGGCGCTGCCCTTCCTCTCCAACGTATCTATAATTTTTTATTGTTCCATGCTATTATATTATCTATTTTGGATGTTTTATATGCATTTATATGTAATTTTATATTATTTTTTGGACTAACCTATTAACCTAGAGCCCAGTGCCAGTTTCTGGTTTTTTTCCTTGTTTTTGAGTTTCGCAGAAAAGGAATATCAAAAGGAGTCCAAATGAGCTGAAAATTTACAGAGATTTTTTATGGGCCAGAAGAAGCCCCCGAAGCAAAGGAGTTGGGCCCCTCGTGCACCTCCTGACCTAATTCTTTCACCTATATATACCCATATATCCCCAAATCAACAGAGGCATCCACGAAAAGACTTTTCCACCGCCGCAACCTTCTGTACCCATGAGATCCCATCTAGGGACCTTTTCCGGCACCCTGCCGGAGGGGGATTCTATCACGGACGGCTTCTACATCAACGCCATTGCCCTTCCGATGAAGCGTGAGTAGTTTACCACAGACCTACGGGTCCATAGCTAGTAGCTAGATGGCTTCTTCTCTCTCTTTGATTCTCAATACCATGTTCTCCTCGATGTTCTTGGAGATCTATTCGATGTAATACTTTTTTCCGGTGTGTTTGCTGAGATCCGATGGATTGTGGATTTATGATCAGCCTATCTATGAATATTATTTGAATCTTCCCTGAATTCTTATATGCATGATTTGATATCTTTATAATTCTCTTCGAACTATTGGTTTGGTTTGGCCAACTAGATTGGTTTTTCTTGCAATGGGAGAAGTGCTTAGCTTTGGGTTCAATCTTGTGGTGTCCTTTCCTAGTGACAGTAGGGGCAGCAAGGCACGTATTGTATTGTTGCCATCGAGGATAAAAAGATGGGGTTTTTATCATATTGCTTGAGTTAATTCCTCTACATCATGTCATTTTACATAATGCATTACTCCGTTCTTTATGAACTTAATACTCTAGATGCATGCTGGATAGCGGTCGATGTGTGGAGTAATAGTAGTAGATGAAGAATCGTTTCAGTCTACTTGACACGGACGTGATGCCTATATTCATGATCATTGCCTTAGATATCGTCATAACTTTGCGCTTTTCTATCAATTGCTCGATAGTAATTTGTTCACCCACCGTATTATTTTCTATCTTGAGAGAAGCCTCTAGTGAAACCTATGGCCCCCGGGTCTATTTTCCATCATATAATCTTCTACTTTTCATCATACAAGTTTCCGATCTACTATTTTGCAATCTTTTACTTTCTGATATATAAAACAAAAATACCAAAAATATTTACTTTATTGTTTATCTATCTCTATCAGATCTCACTTTTGCAAATAACCGTGAAGGGATTGACAACCCATTTATCACGTTGGGTGCAAGTTGTTTGATTGTTTGTGCAGGTATTCGGTGATTTGTGCGTTGTCTCCTACTGGATTGATACCTTGGTTCTCAAACTGAGGGAAATACTTATCTCTACTTTGCTGCATCACCCTTTCCTCTTCAAGGGAAAAACCAACGCAAGCTCAAGAAGTAGCAGGAAGAATTTCTGGCACCATTGTCGGGGAGATCTACGCCAAGTCAAGACATACCAAGTACCCATCATAAACTCTCATCTTTGCACTACATTATTCGCCATTTGCCTCTCGTTTTCCTCTCCCCCACTTCCAAAATGATTTTCGAAAAGATTTGCCTTTTTATTCGCCTTCTTTCCGTTCGATCTTTTGGTTGCCTGTGTTACCATGTGCCTTCTTTTTGCTTGCATCTTCGCTTGCTAAAAGTTTATGGATCCTCATCCACTTTCTAATTTTTTAAGAGATCCAATTATGATGAACCAATTTCTAGTGATTTGAGTGTTAAAAGAAGAAATCTATGAAGTGATTCATGATAGCTCCTTGTATGAAAAGCATGATTGCAATGTTGTTACTATAAAATCTATTAATGTCAATTGTGTTAATGATATGCAAAACCCTAAGCTTGGGGATGCTAATTTTGCTATGTCTACTACTTGTTGCAATGATCATGATTGGGGTGATTTTTCTTATGATGTTGGAAATTTATTTAAGCCTCATGATAATAGTGTTTGCAATAATTTTGAAAGTGGGTTTGGAAGAGTGTCAACTCTAGGTAATAATGATCCCACTACTTTGGAGTATGATCAATCTTATGAAATTTTTGATAAAAGTGGGCTTGGAGAGGTCATGACTTTAGTTAATGTTAATCCCACTATTTTGGAAAAGTGCCAACTTCGCATGCATGTGGATCGTGTTGAGAATATGTTATGTGATAGCTATTTTGTTGAATTTGCTTATGATCCTACATGTAATTATTATGAGAGAGGAAAATATGGTTGTAGAAATTTTCATGTTACTAAATTACCTCTCTTCATGTTGAGATTGCTATCGTCTCTTTTTTCTTCCTTGCATATGCTAGCTTTTGCTTGCCTTGATAATTTGTTTGCTTATAAAATGCCTATGCATAGGAAGTATGTTAGACTTAGATGTGTTTGTCATGTGTTTTATGATGCTCTCTTTGTGCTCCGATTCTTCTCTTTTATGTGAGCTTCATTGAAATTATCAATGCCTAGCTAAGGGCGTTAAACAATAGCGTTTGTTGGGAGGCAACCCAATTTTAATTTTATTTTTGTTTTTGCTTTTTTGTTCCTGTTTTGCTTTGAATAATTCATCTAGCCTCTGGTTAGATGTGGTTTTATGTTTTAATTAGTGTTTGTGCCAAGTAAGACCTTTGGGATGGCTTACTGTGATATTTGATTTGATCTTGCTGAAAAATATAAACTTTTGCGTCCAGTCTCAATATTTTATTAATTCACTGAAGCGTTTAAAAACCCTGAATTTTTTATACGAGATTCATATACAAATTTCCTATGTTGTCCTAAGTTTTCAGAATTTTTGGAGTTACATAAGTATTATAACAATTCCGATCTTCGCAGACTGTTCTGTTTTTGACAGATTCTGTTTTCTTTGTGTTGTTTGCTTATTTTGATGAATCTATGGGTAGTATCGGGGGGGTATGAACCATGGAAAACTTGTAATACAGTAGATATTACACCAATATAAATAAAGAATGAGTTCACAATAGTACCAAAGTGGTGATTTATTGATTTATACTAACTTATCTCACGAGTTCTTGTTGAGTTTTGTGTGCATGAAGTTTTTAAGATTTAGGGAAACCGTGATATAAAAGGAATTAAGGAGACACAAAAGCTCAAGCTTGGGGATGCCCAAGGCATCCCTAGTTAATATTTCAAGAAGTCTCAAGCATCTAAGCTTGGGGATGCCCCGGTTGGCATCCCACCTTTCTTCATCAACAATTACCGGTTAGTATCGGTTGAGCCTAAGTTTTTGCTTCTTCACACGATGTGTGCTATTTTTAGAATATCATTTTATTTTGTTTTGCTTTCTGTTTGAATAAAGTACTTAAGATCTGAAATTCTTTTATGAGAGAGAGTCTTCACATAGCAACATAATTATTTGACCACTCATTGATCATCACTTATATCTTTTGGAGTAGTTTGTCAGTTGCTCTAGTGCTTCACTTATGTCTGTTTAGAGCATGACGGTGGTTTTATTTTGAAGAAATTGATGAACTCTCATGCTTCACTTATATTATTTTGAGAGTCTCTAAACAGCATGGTAATTTGCTTAGGTTATGAATTTAGTCCTAATATGATGGGCATCCAAGAGGGATATAATAAAAACGTTCATATTAAGTGCATTGAATACTATGAGAAGTTTGATTCCTTATGATTGTTTTGAGATATAAAGATGGTGATATCAGAGTCATGCTAGTGAGTAATTGTGGATTGTAGAAATACTTGTGTTAAAGTTTGTGATTCTCGTAGCATGCACGTATGGTGAACCGTTATGTCATGAAGTCGGAGCATGATTTGTTTATTGATTGTCTTCCTTATGAGTGGCAGTCGGGGACGAGCGATGGTCTTTTCCTACCAATCTATCCCCCTAGGAGCATGTGCGTAGTACTTTGTTTCGATGACTAATAGATTTTTGCAATAAGTATGTGAGTTCTTTATGACTAATGTTGAGTCCATGGATTATATGCACTCTCACCCTTCCACCGTTGCTAGCCTCTCTAGTACCGCGCAACTTTCGCCGGTACCATACACCCACCATATACCTTCCTCAAAACAGCCACCATACCTACCTATTATGGAATTTCCATAGCCATTCCGAGATATATTGCCATGCAACTTTCCACCGTTCCATCTATTATGACACGCTTCATCATTGTCATATTGCTTTGCATGATCATGTAGTTGACATCGTATTTGTGGCAAAGCCACCGTTCATAATTATTTCATACATGTCACTCTTGAGTCATTGCACATCCCGGTACACCGCCGGAGGCATTCATATAGAGTCATATTTTGTTCTAAGAATCGAGTTGTAATTCTTGAGTTGTAAGTAAATAAAAGTGTGATGATCTTCATTATTAGAGCATTGTCCCATGTGAGGAAAGGATGATGGAGACTATGATTCCCCCACAAGTCGGGATGAGACTCCGGACGAAAAAAAGAGGCCAAAAAAATGAGAGAAGGCCCAAATAAATAAAAATGAGAGAAAAAGAGAGAAGGGGCAGTGCTACTATCCTTTTACCACACTTGTGCTTCAAAGTAGCACCATGATCTTCATGATAGAGAGTATCCCATGTTGTCATTTTCATATACTAGTGGGAATTTTTCATTATAGAACTTGGCTTGTATATTCCAATGATGGGCTTCCTCAAATTTCCCTAGGTCTTCGTGAGCAAGCGAGTTGGATGCACACCCACTTAGTTTTCTTTTTGAGCTTTCATACACTTATAGCTCTGGTGCATCCGTTGCATGGCAATCCCTACTCACTCACATTGATATCTATTGATGGGCATCTCCATAGCCTGTTGATATGCCTAGTTGATGTGAGACTATCTCCCTCTTTTTCTCTTCTCCACAACCACCATATTCTATTCCACCTATAGTGCTATGTCCATGGCTCACGCTCATGTCTTGCGTGAAAGTTGAAAAGGTTTGAGAACATCAAAAGTATGAAACAATTGCTTGGCTTGTCATCGGGGTTGTGCATGATTTGAATATTTTGTGTGATGAAGATGGAGCATAGCCAGACTATATGATTTTGTAGGGATAACATTCTTTGGCCATATTATTTTGAGAAGACATGATTGCTTTATTAGTATGCTTGAAGTATTATCGTTTTTATGTCAATATTAAACTTTTGTTTTGAATCTTATGGATCTGAACATTCATGCCACAATAGAGAAGAGTACATTGATAAATATGTTGGGTAGCATTCCACATCAAAAATTCTGTTTTTATCATTTACCTACTCGAGGAGGAGCAGGAATTAAGCTTGAGGATGCTTGATACATCTCCAACGTATCTATAATTTTTGACTGTTCCATGCTATTATATTATCTGTTTTGGATGTTTTATATGGATTTATATGCTATTTTATATTATTTTTGGGACTAACCTATTAACCTAGAGCCCAGTGCCAGTTTCTGTTTTTTTCCTTGTTTTTGAGTTTCGCAGAAAAGGAATATCAAACGGAGTCCAAATGAGTTGAAAATTTACGGAGATTTTTTATGGACCAGAAGAAGCCCCCGAAGCAAAGGAGTTGGGCCCCTTGTGCACCTCCTGACCTAATTCTTTTGCCTATATATACCCATATATCCCCAAACCAATAGAGGCATCCACGAAAAGACTTTTCCACCGCCGCAACCTTCGGCACCCGTGAAATCCCATCTAGGGACCTTTTCCGGCACCCTGCCAGAGGGGGGTTCAATCATGGAGGGCTTCTACATCAACACCATTGCCCTTCCGATGAAGCATGAGTAGTTTACCATAGACCTACGGGTCCATAGCTAGTAGCTAGATGGCTTCTTCTCTCTCTTTGATTCTCAATACCATGTTCTCCTCGATGTTCTTGGAGATCTATTCGATGTAATACTTTTTTGCGGTGTGTTTGCCGAGATCCGATGAATTGTGGATTTATGATCAGCCTATCTATGAATATTATTTGAATCTTCTCTGAATTCTTATATGCATGATTTGATATCTTTGTAATTCTCTTCGAACTATCGGTTTGGTTTGGCCAACTATAGATTGGGTTTTCTTGCAATGGGAGAAGTGCTTAGCTTTGGGTTCAATCTTGCGGTGTCCTTTCCCAGTGACAGTAGGGGCAGCAAGGCACGTATTGTATTGTTGCCATCGAGGATAAAAAGATGGGGTTTTCATCATATTGCTTGAGTTAATTCCTCTACATCATGTCATTTTACTTAATGCATTACTCCGTTCTTTATGAACTTAATACTCTAGATGCATGCTGGATAGCGGTCGATGTGTGGAGTAATAGTAGTAGAAGCAGAATCGTTTCGGTCTACTTGACACGGACGTGATGCCTATATTCATGATCATTGCCTTAGATACCGTCATAACTTTGCGCTTTTCTATCAATTGCTCGGCAGTAATTTGTTCACCCACCGTATTATTTTCTATCTTGAGAGAAGCCTCTAGTGATACCTATGGCCCCCGGGTCTATTTTCCATCATATAATCTTCTACTTTTCATCATACAAGTTTTCGATCTACTATTTTGCAATCTTTTACTTTCCGATATATAAAACAAAAATACCAAAAATATTTACTTTATCGTTTATCTATCTCTATCAGATCTCACTTTTGCAAATAACCATGAAGGGATTGACAACCCCTTTATCGCGTTGGGTGCAAGTTGTTTGATTGTTTGTGCAGGTATTCGGTGATTTGTGCATTGTCTCCTACTGGAGTGATACCTTGGTTCTCAAACTGAGGGAAATACTTATCTCTACTTTGCTGCATCACCCTTTCCTCTTCAAGGGAAAAACCAATGCAAGCTCAAGAAGTAGCAGGATCCCCTAGGGGCACCCCCTCTCCCCCTTCCCCCTATTTATAGATGAGGAGAGGGAGGGCAGCTGCACCCATGAGCACATCTCCACGCCACGGCGCTGCCCTTCCTCTCCCTCGTAGCGCTCTTCCTCTGCGTTGTTCTTAGCGAAGCTTTGCTGAGATTCCACCACCACCACCGCCATCAAGCCGTCGTGCTGCTGGAGGACTCGAGCTACTACTTCACCACCGCTCCCTGGATCGAGGAGGTGAAGGCGTCATCAAGCCGTACGTGTGTTGAACGCGGAGGTGCCGTCCGTTCGGCACTTGGATCGAGAGTTCGCGGGACAGATCGTGATTGGATGAAGACGTTCGACTACATCAACCGCGTTTCTTAACACTTTCGCCTAGCGATCTACAAGGGTATGTAGATGCAATCTCGCCTCTCGTAGATGTTCATCTCCTAGATTGATCTTGGTGAGCGTAGGAATTTTTTTGTTTCCCATGCAACGTTCCCCAACAGTGGTATCAGAGCTAGGTCTACGCGTAGATGACATCACGAGTTGAACACAAAGGAGTTTGTGGGCATTGATATTCAGATTGCTTCCTTCCTTGGTCTTTTCTTGATTCAGCGGTATTGTGGGATGAAGCAGCCCGGACCAAATTTACATGTCCACGTACATGAGACCGGTTCCATCGACAGACATGTGACTTTGTTGCATAAAGATGACTGGCGGGTGTCTGTCTCTCTCACCTTAGTTGAATTGGATTTGACAAAGGCTGTCCTTGTAGAAGGTTAAATAGCAACTTGCATATCACTGTTGTGGCTTTGCGTAGGTAAGAATCGTTCTTGCTAGATACCCATAGCAGTCACGTAAAACATGCAACAACAATTAGAGGACGTCTAACTTGTTTTTGCAGGGTATGTTGTGATATGATATGGCCAAAGACATGATGAAATATATTTGATGTATGAGATGATCATGTTTGTAATAGTTTATATCGACTTGCATGTCGATGCATACGGCAACCGGAAGGAGCCATAGGGTTGTCTTTAATTATTGTATGACCTGCGAGTCAATCATTAAGCGCTATGTAATGCTTTACTTTATCGCTAAGCGGTAGCAATAGTAGTAGAAGCATGGTTGGCGTGACAACCCCGATGGCGACACGATGATGGAGATCATGGTGTCATGCCGGTGACAATGGAGATCATGCCGGTGCTTTGGAGATGGAGATCAAAAGCACAAGTTGATGGCCATATCATGTCACTTATGATTTGCATGTGATGTTAATCCTTTTGTGCATCTTATTTTGCTTAGGACGATAGTAGCATTATAAGGTGATCCCTCACTAAAATTTCAAGATAAAATTGTGTTCTCCCCAAGTGTGCACCATTGCGAAAGTTCATCGTTTCGAAGCACCACGTGATGATCAGGTGTGATAGACTCTACGTTCGTATACAATGGGTGAAAGCCAGTTTTGCACATGCGGAACACTTGGGTGAAACTTGATGAGCCTAGCATGTACAGACATGGCCTCGAAACACAAGAGACCGAAAGGTCGAACATGAGTCATATAGTAGATATGATGAACATGGAGATGTTCACCATTGAAACCACCTCATCTCACGTGATGATCGGACTTGGGTTGGTGAATTTGGATCGTGTTACACTCGGACAACCGGAGGGATGTTGATTTGAGTGGGAGTTCTTAAGTAATATGATTAATTGAACTCATTATCATGAACAATAGTCTAAGTTGTCTTTGCAAATTATGTTGTAGATCAATAGCTCGCGTTGTAGCTCCTTGTTTTTAATACGTTCCTAGAGAAAGACTAAGTTGAAAGATATTGTAAGAAATTATTCGGACTAGGGCCTTAGTCTAAGGATTGTCCTCACTGCTACACAGAAGGCTTATGTCCTTGATGCACCGCTCGGTGTACCAATCCCTCTAGCGTCGTCTGTGGATGTTGTGAACATCTGGCAGCCACGTTCTGATGACTACTTGATAGTTTAGTGCGCCATGCTTTACGGCTTAGAATTGGGGCTCCAAAGGCGTTTTGAACTCCATGGAACATATGAGATGTTCCAAGATTTGAATTTGGTATTTCAGGCTCATGCCCCTGTTGAGAGGTATGATACCTCTGACAAGTTCTTTGCCTACAAGATGGAGGAGAATAGCTCAGCCAGTGAGCATGTGCTCGGAATGTCTGGGTGCTATAATCGTTTGAATCAAGTGGGAGTTAATTTTCCAGATAAGACAGTGATTGACAGAGTTCTCCAGTCACTATCACCAAGCTACTAGAGCTTCGTGATGAACTATAACATGCAAGAGATGGAGATGATCCTGGAGCTGTTCGCGGTGCTTAAGGCCGTGAAGGTAGCAATCAAGAAGGAGCATCAAGTGTTGATGGTTAACAAGACCACTGGTTTCAAGAAGGGCAAGGGCAAGAAGGGAAACTTCATGAATGGCAAGCCAGTTGCCGCTCCAGTGAAGAAATCCAAGGTTGAACCTAAACCCGAGACTAAGTGCTTCTATTATAAGGGGAATGATCACTAGTAGCGGAACTACCCCAAATACTTGGTAGATAAGAAGGTTGGCAACTTCAACAAAAGTATATTTGATATACGTGTTATTGATGTGTACCTTACTAGTACTCCTAGTAGCACATGGGTATTAGATACCGGTTCAGTTGCTAATAATGGTAACTCGAAACAAAAGCTACGGAATAAATGGAGACTAGCTAAGGGTGTAACACCCCAAAAATTTAACCATGATTTATTAATTAAAGTTTTGCCAGGAAATTAAATTTTTATTTTCTGGATTATCTTCTGATTTCAGAATCACTCCTTCTTCTGAATTGTGGAGTTTTTCCCTCCAAATGGAAACTTTTCAAAAATATTGTTGGACTTGTATACCTTCTAAAAAAAACATTTCTCTTATCAGTGGAATTATTTCTATAATTATTTTCCTAAGTTTTATTTCTTTTAAAATGGTTTCTCATAAGTTTTAGAGTCCCATTTGCACTACAACCCTTTGATAACTTCATTTAAAGATTCCACAAAAATTTGGGGATGACATGTGATGTCCCTGGATCACTTTTATGCAAAAACCCAGGCATGTGTTTTGAAAAATTTGAGCAAACCATCCTCATCTTCATTCTGGTCCGGTTTGGTGTTTTGCACTACAACCATATTTTATGTTGCTCTATTAATCTTGGGATTTTTCCTGCTTGTAGTCCACCCTACCAAACTCTTAAGTCTAGGAGATCAGACCCATTTGAGGATTTTAAGCACATGCAAAAATGGCATATGTTCTCTGTCCAGATTTGGTTTTCTCAAAAACTTGCATTAGGAAGTTTTTGCTTTTGCCAAACTAACCTTGTCACCCTCTTTACCATCCAAAGAGACTCTGATCTGGAGATTTTGGCCACCAGAGGAGATGCCTAGATGCCCATGGCATTCTATCGAACACTTGTGTGTCTGGCCAGATTTGGCATAGTTTTGTGATTACTTTGTGAACTTGATCCCCTGACCCAACAACCAAGTCCATTAGTCCTATTGCATGCACCCTAACCATCCTGTTAATTTGTAGCCTCATCCAAGCCTCCTGGCATGCCTTGGCATATCGTCGAGCACATGACGTGCGTGCTCTGGGCGCGCCCAGAGCGCACGTTTTGCACGCGCGCGCAACCGAGCCGCCGCATCCTGCCCCTGGCCTTTGCTCGCCCACAGGGCCGCGCCTCGTCCTCATCCGCTCATCAGAACCATCCAAGCCGCCCCTGGCGCCCTACAGCGCCGCCGTCAGAGCTCCCTTGGCGGCACGCCGACGTCCGCAGCACGCCCCTGCCATGGCCGGCACTGCCCCGACCACCCTCGCCCGCCAGCTGCCCCTGGAGCAGCTCAAGCTCATCCTCTCGCCCTGCCGGACCCTGCCAGCCATCGCCACGCGCCCCCTGGCTACAGAACGGCAGTTCACCGTTCCTATCCACTGCCGCCGTCGAACCAACCTCCCTTCCCTATAAATGGAGACCCCCGTGCTCAACCAGACCCTCAGGTGACCTCGGGCCATCCCTCTAGAGCCCCCATAGCCAGCAATCGACAGAGGGAGGCCGTCTTCCTCGTCCCCGGTCAGTTCGGCCGCCGCCACACTCCGGTCCCATCCGTCGCGAGCAGGGTCTCCCTAGCCTATCCCATGCCACCATCCTCTCCCCCTAGACCTTGCAGAGCCACCCCACTTCTCAGCTTGGACTGGGAGCCACCGTAGGCTGAAACCCCTTTAGCTCCCGAAGCCGCCGTCCGCCGTGGAGCTCGCCGCCGGCAACCCCCTTCATCCCCGCCAGCCTAACGACCACTAGGAGACACGCCCTGGACCAGCGGATCCATCTCTGCCCTCGGAATCCCGCGGGGAGCCGCCGTTCGTCGGCGGCAATCGCCGGAGCTCCGCCTCCGCTCGGCCAGAGGAGAAGAGAGGCGCGGGCGACTGGTCAAACCTGACCAGTGGGCCCGATGGACCCACTGTCAGTGACCCAGCGACGGCCCGCGCTGGCTTTAGTGGAAGCGTAAACCCGGAAGTATGTTTTCTCCTGCTCGAAAGCGTATTCGTCCCCGAACCATTTTCCTTTTTCTGTTTTATTTAAAATCAGATTTTGACCTGAACTTTGACTGGCTCTAGTTTCTAAACCACAACTCCATTTGACTTGATTCTTTTTCTGTTGTCTCTCAAATTCCATCTAGTTTATTTTCATATTTATTTGAAAATTTTCTGAACAACTTTTTTGTACTGTTTTTGAATTATGTGTTAATTGGAATATTTTCAAAATAGGAAATGGAGAGAAAAGAAAACTTTCAAAAGTTTTGGGAATGCACCTTGCCTCTCCACAACTTGAAGGCAAGCATTCTGAACCCCGGCATAATATTTGTTGTGTGTCGTTTGATGCAATACGACACCCCCTTGACGCGAAGTATTCGGTATTTTATGTGATGATATGATCATACTCATGAGTGCATAATGAAGATTCCTTGCTATTGGATTTTGATATGCTTGTGACAGTAATCACCCTCATATGCCTTTCATGCCTACCGGAAGGAATCCGGGAAAGTCTCTGTCTTGGGTGGACACGAGCTTGTCACCGATATTTCGCTGAGGCGGTTATATTCGGTAAGGCATGGTGAGGTATGATGAGTGGTGATTCTGTCTGTTGGGTGAAATATATTTGTTATGCTAATCATGCAGGGAATACTTAAACCTCCTGAGACGACCATAGATCGAGTCTTGTGCCAGTAACCCTCATACTTGCTTCGTGCTACCACTTGTCCCTGCCTTAGGTAGGGTACGGTTTAGTAAGTTGTCAACCCCTTTCTTAGCACACACCGTACAGAGAGGCCAAGGTGGAAGATACCGGGTGCATCCGGTAGACATGCCACCTAGTCCGGGGGCATGGGTGTTTCCGGTTGGAGCCAAAGGGGTAGCTCCCCTAGTTTGCGCGCGATATAAATTTTGTGATCCCATGCTAGTCGAGGTTGTAGCCTCCCCACTTAGAGTTTTGCTTAACGGGTGTCGTGGGTGATTCCAGACCCCGGTAAGTTAAGCTGGTGTGCGCGGGTCAGGTGTGTTTTCAAGTAAAAGACCGTAAACGGAATTAGTCCCGATGGACTAAAGGAATCCGTTACTCGTGGGTAAAGAGTACACCCTCTGCAGAGATTATATCTATTCGAATAGCCGTGTCCATGGTTAAGGACTACAGTCTGGGATGGGTCAAGTGTCGGTCTTAGTGTCGGTCTTCGGAGGAAAAACTGCTAAACTGGGACATTGATCATGACATGTGATATATGATGATTATGATTATTATTATTATGGACTAACCATTTGTATTATTTGAATTATTGAGTATCCCTGGGACGGTTCTACCTCCTGGATATTCACTGTGTTTATTCCTATATAAGCCCTTTATGTGGTGTCGCTCAGACGCCCGACTGTGGCATGTTTGTTATTTACTTTCTTTATAAGCCCTTTATGTGGTGTCGCTCAGACGCCCGACTGTGGCATGTTTGTTATTTACTTTCTTTATAAGCCCTTTATGTGGTGTCGCTGAGACGCCCGACTGTGGCATGCCTGCCATTTATTTCTTTATAAGCCCTTTATGTGGTGTCGCTGAGACGCCCGATTGTGGCATGCCTGTTTTTTATTTTATAAGCCCTTTATGTGGTGTCGCTGAGACGCCCGATTGTGGCATGCTGATTATTTAATTTGCTTTACAAGCCCTTTATGTGGTGTCGCTCAGACGCTCGACTGAGGCATGCTTTATATTATTATCCTTTCGAGGCGTCGCTTCAGACACCCGATCGGTTTATTTTATTTTTATTATCTAATTGCTATTTCATATTTAATGACCTGCTTGCTTGCGGCCTGAATTTTATTTCGTGACTGGCTAGTGATCATGAAAATATTTCAGAGCATGATTATCATCTGTTATATTATACCTGTGTTCATAATGTTTGCGAGTACATTCAAAGTACTCACTGGCTTGTCCCTGGCTATTGTCTTGGCCAGATTTCTTGCTTGGAGTGGAGCACTGCGACGACAACCCCGGAACCTAGGCAATGATGATAGCAGCCTCACAAAGATAGGAGTTATCCAGGTCAGCTGTTCCTGTGGGAGATGGAGTCCCATAGACGCTGATGATCCGCAAACCGCTTCCGCCATCAACCACTAGAAACCATTTGTTGTACTCATAGGCCAGAATGGTCTTGTACTACATATTTGTATTTTGCTTGGAATTTCTGTATCAAGTTGGTGTCTCATCAGCTAACAGCAATCCTGGGGCTGGTGAGCACAAGGGCCATTTACTGGAAAATTAATATCCTGGAAAAACGAGCCGCGACAAAGGGCGAGGTGACGATGTGTGTTGGAAGTGTTTCCAAGGTTGATGTGATCACCATCGCACGCTCCCTCTACCTTCGGGATTAGTGTTGAACCTAGATAAATGTTATTTGGTGTCTGCGTTGAGCATGAACATGATTAGATCATGTTTATTGCAATACGGTTATTCATTTAAGTCAGAGAATAATGGTTATTCTGTTTACATGAATAATACTTTCTATGGTAGTGAATGGTTTATTGAATCTCGATCATAGTGATACACATGTTCATAACATTGATGCCAAAAGATGTAGAGTTGATAATGATAGTACCACTTCCTTGTGGCACTACCGCTTAGGTCATATTGGTATAAAGCACATGAAGAAACTCCATGCTGATGGACTTTTGGAGTCACTTGATTTTGAATCACTTGACACATGCGAACCATGCCTCATGGGCAAGATGACTAAAACCCCGTTTTCCAGAACAATGGAATGGGCAAGTGACTTGTTGGAAATCATACATGCTGATGTGTGCGGTCCGATGAGTGTTGACGCGCGCGATGGATATCATTATTTCCTAACCTTCACCAATGATTTGAGTAGATATGGGTATGTTTACTTAATGAAGCATAAGTCTGAAACATTTGAAAAGTTCAAGCAATTTCAGAGTGAAGTTGAGAATCATCGTAACAAGAAGATTAAATTCCTACAATCCGATCGAAGGGGAGAATATCTGAGTTATGAGTTTGGCAATCACTTAAGACAATGTGGAATTGTATCACAGTTGACGCCACCTAGAACACCACATCGTAATGGTGTGTCCGAACGTCGTAATCATACCTTATTGGATATGGTGCGTTCTATGATGTCTCTTGCCGATCTACCACTATCATTTTGGGGTTATGCACTAGAGACAACTACATTCACTTTAAATAGGGCACCATCTAAATCCATTGAGACGACACTGTATGAATTATGGTTTGGCAAGAAACCTAAGTTGTCGTTTCTTAAGGTTTGGGGCTGCGATGCTTATGTCAAAAGGCTTCAGCCAGAAAAGCTCGAACCCAAAGCGGACAAATGCGTCTTCACAGGATACCCAAAAGAGACGGTTGGGTATACCTTCTATCTCAGATCCGAAGGCAAAGTGTTTGTCGCTAAGAACGGGTCCTTTCTCGAGAAAGAGTTTCTCTCGAAAGAATTGAGTGGGAGGAAGATAGAACTTGATGAGGTTTTTGAACCTTTGCTTCTACCAGAGAGTAGCGCAGCACAGAAAGATGTTTCTGTGGCACCTACGTCAGTTGAAGAGGAAGCTAATGATGATGGTCATGAAGCTTCGGATCAAGTTACTATCAAACCTTGTAGGTCAACAAGGGTACGTACAGCTTCTGAGTGGTACGGTAACCCTGTCTTAGAGGTCATGTTGTTGGACAATGGTGAACCTACGAGCTATGGAGAAGCGATGGTGGGCCCGGATTCCAACAAATGGCTAGGAGCCATGAAATCCGAGATAGGATCCATATATGAGAACAAAGTATGGACTTTGGTGGAGTTTCCCGATGATCAGCAAGCCATTGAGAATAAATGGATCTTTATGAAGAGGACAGACACTGATGGTAATGTCACCTTTTATGAAGCTCGACTTGTCGCAAAGAAGTTTCCGACAAGTTCAAGGAGTTGACTATGATGAGACTTTCTCACTCATAATGTGGCACCTCGGCTCAGAGAAGACCGGAACGCCCCGTATTCCAGCCTAGGGACAAGCCCTCTGGAATACGGCACTGTTGGCATAGAACAAATCAGCTCTTTATTACAATGGATATGGTTACAAAGGGTACAAGGATTACATTGGCACAGCGACACTACGCCTGCCCGGGGTAGCTCTATGCTAACAGCAGAGTAACTCTCTCGGCAGCGGAATAGCGAAGACAGTGATGGACTCCACTCAGCAGGGACTCTGGCTAGAACGCGTATCTTAGGTCGCAAACTCGGGATCCTCGACAAGCAAGCAGTCATGGCATGACCTGCAAACTGGCATGACACACCAAGTAAGTACTTTGAATGTACTCACAAGCTCACAACAAACATCAGCATTAAGGCAAGACAACATCATAGCAAAGTAGATGCAGTAAGGTAAAACATACTTAATCCATACTCTGAATAATCTTAGGATCCAATCCGAACCTGTTCCAAATCCATTCCAAATCATGTGGTCATCCGACCACTCATCCCATAGCCATCCCATGGCTGACATATTAAACACCTGATACTGTCTGTATCACAAGTCTGACAAACTTACTCTCTTCCGGGTTGCCTCACAACCCTCAGAATACTCACAATCCCCGAGTACTTCTGATCTCATGATGAGTTCTTCCATCATTATCATCACTACCATGGTTGACCACCTAGTGAGGTCTGGTCGGACTGTCCAATACCGTGGACACGACTATTCGAATGGATTTTACACTCTGCAGAGGTTGCGCACTTTACCCACACCATGGAGCACTGACCTCGTGATCCCATTCGGGTGGACCAGCATTGCTCCAACGAAACCTGCCTGACCCGTGACCCTCCCATCGTACCACCGACAATCATCCTCCCCCGGAGTCAAGCCCTGGGTGGCCCCTGTGTCACCTGCCACCGTCGTGGCCAAACTAAACTGTCCCAAACGGGGACCTGGATCCAAATAACTCAACTGGGCTCACAAGGTTATCGCCGCCTACCGGGCCAGGGTAGCGCACACGCATAACCTTCCCTGTCGGGCGGTACCGGTGAAAGAGCACGCGATCAGACCAAGTCAAGGCCGTCCCATACCGGCAAATGTGGTTGCACGGATAAGTCCGGACAGGTGACTCAAGGTCAACCGACTAAATATCACATCTCCGAATAATATTTCCGTCATAGCTGACCTTCCGATATCATAATAATCCAAGTTAACCAACTAGCAACCCAAAAATAACCATAGACGGTAATCTCAACATCATGGCATCAACGAGTAGGTAAACTACTAGTCACTAATAATCCGGTACTCAACATGGTAGTCACCTATCCGAGAATTAACTCCAACATTGCATAGTCCAATTCATTTCACAAATAACTCATTCTTGCTATTAAAGTAATTAGTTAAACTATGATATTGCAATGCAATGATGCAGATGAGAGTTGTGGCTTGCTTGGGGAGGAAGGGACCATCGGGAAGAAGTGCGGAGAGTCCGCGGAAGTGATCACCGGAAATAGTTCTCTCTCGAAGGGGGCTGTTTACGGGCAAGGGCAAAATGGTCATTTTCACAGTGGGAACACATAGTGAAAATGATACCAACACGACGGGCTCGACGAGACGAAGACGTGGGCTTTGGAATCACCTCGATCGGAGTCTCGGTTAAAAAGTTGTGATAGTTTTTCTGCCAGGGACCCATCTGTAAATAAAACTCTCACAAACTAGCCCCTGACTGAAAAACAGATCGCGCCTTTGAGGAGAATACGCCTCCTGCACTGGAAAGCGCCTTTTTAACCGGAGGAGATTGAAAATATGCTTTCGCCATATGAAGACGTATTTGGCCGAACTGCGCCTCCACTTAAGTCAGCGGGCCCGGCCTGGTCAACGCTTGTGAGGCTTACAGGCGGGCCCCACTTACCTCTCTCTCTCTCTCTCCTCGCTGGTCTTCTTCCAGCTCCCGACGGAAGCAGAGGACGGGCGAGGCAGAGGAGCGGCCGGCGAGGGGCCCGGTGCCGCCGGCCGTCTCCGGCGAAGGTGAGCTCACCGACGGGTGCGGGAGGATGTGCCGCGCTCGTTCAGAGGCCCACGCGCGCCGAGGAGGGGCTGGGACGGCGGCGGCTTGCGGCACCAGGGAGCATGGGCGGCGGCGATCGGACAAGGGGACAGCGGCCACAGCAGCTCCGACGACTCGCTGAGGTGCTGGGGAAGACCACCGGCGTGTGGGGAAGCTCGCGGGGAGTGCTAG
Organism: Thinopyrum elongatum; assembly: GCA_011799875.1. Classification (NCBI taxonomy): domain Eukaryota; kingdom Viridiplantae; phylum Streptophyta; class Magnoliopsida; order Poales; family Poaceae; genus Thinopyrum; species Thinopyrum elongatum. The sequence goes on from CM022299.1 coordinate 73,883,538, forward strand.
GGAAAGAGAAGGGGTTCGGGTGGGTCTAATTTGAGCGAGCTCCATGGCAAGCATGGCAGCAAAGGGCGGCGAGGAGAGGCGAGGAGAGCTCCTGGGGCTTGGGCTAGTGGACGGGGAGGACCAGCAGAACGAGGAGAGGAGGATGGCGTGCTAGGGAGAGGCTCGGGTGGCTTTTATAGCCGCAGCGACGCGGGTGGCCGAGCATGGCCGTGGCGATGCGTGCGCCGCGCGCCGGAGCTTCGGGAGCATGCGGCGAAGAGGGGAGAGGCATCCAGAGGGGTCAAGGAGGAGCAGAGGAAGCTCGGGCGTGCTCGGGAAGGTTCGGGAGCAACGCGGTCGACCGGCCACAGTGGAGCAGACCACGGACGCGGTCGTCGTGCCGTGTCGGGCAAGAAATAGGAGGCGTAGAGGGATCCAGAGAGAGGGTGAGTCCAAGAGGAAACTGCTAGACATGGTGTGGTGTCGAGGGCGCGAGGAAACGGACGGAACCGAGCGGTTAAATCACCAGAGCGCGCGGGCTGGCATGCCAAACACGTGGTCACCACGTGCACTAGCACATGGGGTGCACCCTGACCGGCCAAATCATGTCCAGTGGATAGTCCCTACAAGGAACAGTGTCAGGAAAGTGATGGATCGATTAAAGGAACTGTGGTTGGATGGGAGTGATCACCTGAAGTTTGCTGTAGCAAACTTGGGCATGAAGCTGTGAGGAGCAGAGAAGTGATAAGAGCCAAACAAGATGTCTGGGAGGTCTAGGGTAGGAAGGACTACAATACTGCGAAACTTGGAGAGAAATGGACCAATATTTAATATAGTTGCTTTGCAACTGACCAATCTGGTCCAGAAACTCAATCTAGATGTGCCACTCACATGGAGTAGCAACTTGAGCTGAAATTGGGCATAGGATGGTGATTTGGTCATATGAGAGTGCCATAAAAATTTCATGCCATTTGGACAAGCCAAAATGGTACTTCCTTCACAGCTATCCTCTCTGACCAGAAACTTAGAGAAATTCTAGGAATTATTGGGAATATGAAATGAGCCCAAATTTTGTGGAGATAGGTTATATGGGTAGAAGAATGCTCTGGTAAATTTTGAACAATTATAGAGCAATATAAAATATAGTTGCTTCACAATGTGAAAATCTGACCAGAAACCAAGATTTGAGGGTATGCTCACATAGATGATTGGATAGGGTTGAAACTTGGTGGAAAGTCATGATTTGAGCATATGAAGATGCTTGCAAAATTTCAACTCATTTGGATACTCCTAGCTAGCACTTACTTCACAAAGATTCCAGTTGCCCAGAAACTTTGGAAATTAGCCAAGGGAGATTTAATATCCAAATAAAGTTGAATTTTGGCATGTGGTAATGATATGGATAGGAAAGAGTGCACAAAAATTTTGAGAGCAAGCAAGCAAATATAAATGGTACTTGCTTCTCAATTGGCCAGCTGTGGCAGAATCAGAAAAGGAATATTTGTGAAATATTTTTGAATATGTCAAGGAAGGGTTTGACATATTTGTGGAATATCTGACCCAAACAATTTATGAGAATTATTTGGGAATTTTGGGAATGATGGAAATATGGGTTGCTTCACAACTCAGGGCAAACAGGGTTATTCCTTTAATAGAAAAATGAATTTTCCCAAGAAAAAGAATAATGAGATTGGTCCAAGATGAAAATGGCAAGGTCTTGGGATGGTTTTGAGGTTGGCAAGCCACTTGGGAAGAGGAATCAAGGATCATCTCTCTAGGTTGCAAAACTACTAAGCCACAGAAAAGCGAATCCGGACCAAAATCAAAAGAAAAAGAAATGGGCAAAATCCAGGGTGTTACACATAGCGATGCTAAAGTCTGTTGGAATTATGTTAGCAGTTGCTGCATTTTCAATTATGAAATCTGACATATGGATGTCAAAACAAAGTTTCCTTGACGGTTTCCATGAGGAAAGGTTGTATGTGATACAAACAGAAGGTTTTGTCGATCCTAAGGATGCTAAAAGGTATGCAAGCTCTAGTGATCCTTCTTTGGACTGGAGCAAGCATCTCGGAGTTGGAACATACGCTTTGATGAGGTGATCAAAGCTTTTGGGTTTATACAAAGTTTGCAAGAAACTTGTATTTACAAGAAAGTGAGTGGGAGCACTACAACATTTGGGATAAGTATATGTGGATGACATAATCGGAAATGATGTAGAATTTCTAGAAAGTGATACGTCTTCAACATATCTATAATTTTTTATTGTTCCATGCTATTATATTATCTATTTTGGATGTTTTATATGCATTAATATGCTATTTTATATTATTTTTGGGACTAACCTATTAACCTAGAGCCCAGTGTCAATTTCTGTTTTTTTCCTTGTTTTGAGCCTCACAGAAAAGGAATACCAAACGGAATAAAACTTCACGATGATTTTTCTTGGACTAGAAGACACCCAGGGGACTTGGAGTCCAAGTCAGAAGAGCCACGAGGCGGCGACAAGGGTGGAGGGCGCGCCCTAGGGGGGGGGGCGCCCCCTACCTTGTGGGCCCCTCGGGACTCTCCTGACCTAGCTCTTCCTCCTATATATTCACATATATTCCAAAACCACCAGAGGCATCCACGAAAACACTTTTCCACCGCCGCAATCTTCTGTTCCCGTGAGATCCCATCTTGGGGCCTTTTCCGGCATCCCACCGGAGGGGGAATCGATCACGGAGGGCTTCTACATCAACTCCATTGCCCTTCCGATGATGCATGAGTAGTTTACCTCAGACCTACGGGTCCATAGCTAGTAGCTAGATGGCTTCTTCTCTCTCTTTGATTCTCAATACAACGTTCTCCTTGATGTTCTTGGAGATCTATCCGATGTAATCTTCTTTTGCGGTGTGTTTGTCAAGATTCGATGAATTGTGGATTTATGATCAGCTTATCTATAAATATTATTTGAATCTTCTCTGAATTCTTTTATGCATGATTTAATATCTTTGTATTTCTCTTCGAATTATCGGTTTGGTTTGGCCAACTAGATTGGTTTTTCTTGCAATGGGAGAGATGCTTAGCTTTGGGTTCAATCTTGCGTGATTTCACCCAGTGACAAAGTATTGACAAAGTAGGGGTAGCGAGACACGTATTGCATTGTTGCCATCGAGGATAAAAAGATGGGGTTTTCATCATATTGCTTGAGTTAATTCCTCTACATCATGTCATCTTACTTAAGGCGTTACTCCGTTCTTTATGAACTTAATACTCTAGATGCATGCTGGATAGCAGCCGATGTGTGGAGTAATAGTAGTAGATGCAGGCAGGAGTCGGCCTACTTGACACGGACATGATGCCTATATGCATAATGCCTTGGATATCGTCATAACTTTGCGCTTTTCTATCAATTGCTCGACAGTAATTTGTTTACCCACCGTATTATTTGACTTCATGAGAGAATCCTCTAGTGAAACCTATGGCCCCCGGGCCTATTTTCCATCATATTACTTTCCAATCTACTATTTTGCAATCTTTTATTTTTAGATCTATATACCAAAAAACCCAAAAATATTTTATCTTTTGTTTATCTATCTCTATGAGATCTCACTTTTGCAATTGACCGTGAAGGGATTGACAACCCCTTTATCACGTTGGGTGCAAGTGTTTGATTGTTTGTGCAGGTGTTGGTGATTTGTGCATTCTTCTCCTACTGGATTGATACCTTGGTTCTTAACTGAGGAAAATACTTACCTCTACTATGCTGCATCACCCTTTCCTCTTCAAGGGAAAAACCAACGGAAGCTCAAGAAGTAGCAGGAAGAATTTCTGGCGCCGTTGCCGGGGAGATCTACGCCAAGTCAAGACATACCAAGTACCCATCATAAACTCTCATCTCTTGCATTACATTATTCGCCATTTGCCTCTCGTTTTCCTCTCCCCCACTTCTAAAATGATTTTCGAAAAGATTTGCCTTTTTATTCGCCCTTCTTCCGTTCGTCTTTTTCGTTTTCTTTTTGTTTGCTCGTGTGTTAGATTGCTTGCTTTGTCACGATGGCTCAAGAGAATACCAAATTGTGTGACTTTTCCAATACTAATAATAATGATTTTATTAGTACTCCGATTGCTCCCGCCACTAGTGTGGAATCTTATGAAATTAATGCTGCTTTGCTGAATCTTGTTACGAAAGATCAATTTTCCGGCCTTCCTAGTGAAGATGCCGCATCCCATCTAAATAATTTCGTTGAGTTGTGTGATATGCAAAAGAAGAAAGATGTGGATAATGATATTGTTAAATTAAAGCTATTTCCGTTCTCACTACGAGATCGTGCTAAAACTTGGTTTTCATCTTTGCCTAAAAATAGTATTGATTCATGGAACAAGTGTAAAGATGCTTTTATTTCCAAGTATTTTCCTCCCGCTAAGATCATCTCCCTTAGGAAAGATATTATGAATTTTAAGCAACTTGATCATGAACATGTTGCACAATCTTGGGAGAGGATGAAATTGATAATACGAAATTGCCCTACTCATGGTTTAAATTTGTGGATGATCATACAAATTTTTTATGCCGGATTGAATTTTGCTTCTAGAAATCTTTTAGATTCGGCCGCGGGAGGTACTTTTATGCAAATTAATTTAGGAGAAGCTACTAAACTCCTAGATAATATTATGGTTAATTATTCACAATGGCATACCGAAAGATCTTCCACTAGTAAAAAAGTGCATGCGATTGAAGAGATTAATGTTTTGAGTGGAAAGATGGATGGACTTATGAAATTGATTGCTAGTAGGAGTGCTGCTATTGATCCTAATGATATGCCTTTGTCTACTTTGATTGAGAACAATAATGAATCTATGGATGTGAATTTTGTTGGTAGGAACAATTTTGGTAATAATGCGTATAAAGGTAATTTTAATCCTAGGTTGTTTCCTACTAATTCCTCTAATAATTATGGTAATTCCTACAACAATTATTATGGAAATTATAATAAGTTGTCCTCTAATTTTGAGAATAGTATTAAAGAATTTATGAGTTCGCAAAAGAATTTCGATGCTTTGATTGAAGAAAAATTGCTTAAGGTTGATGATTTGTCTAGGAACGTGGATAGAATTTCTCTTGAGATTGATTCTTTGAAAATTAGATCTATTCCACCCAAGCATGATATTAATGAGTCTTTAAAAGCTATGAGAATTTCTATTGATGAATGTAAGGAAGGAACCGCTAAGATTCATGCTAAGCGAGATTGGTTTGTGAAAGTGTGTTCTTCTAGTTCTTGTGAAAATAATGATGAAGATCTTAAAGTGATTGATGTGACTCCTATTGAATCTTTGTTTTCTAAAATAAATCTTGATAAAGATGGGACTGGAGATGAGTCAACTTTAGTTAGAAGGCATCCCAATGATTCAGAGTTTATAGATCTTGATGCAAAAATTGATAAAAGTGGGATTGGAGAGGTCAAGACTTTAAGTAGCAATGAACCCACTCTTTTGGATTTCAAGGACTTTAATTATGATAATTGTTCTTTAATATATTTTATTTCCTTGTTGCAATCCATGTTGAATTCTCTTCATGTTTATAATCAAAATAAAGCTTTTACTAAACATATTGTTGATGCTTTGATGAAATCTTTTGAAGAAAAGCTTGAATTGGAAGTTTCTATCCCTAGAAAACTTTGTGATGAGTGGGAACCTACCATTAAGACTAAAATAAAAGATTATGAGTGCCATGCTTTGTGTGATTTGGGGGCTAGCGTTTCCACAATTCCAAAAACTTTATGTGATGTGTTAGGTTTCCGCGAATTGGATGATTGTTCTTTAAATTTGCATCTTGCGGATTCCACTATTAAGAAACCTATGGGAAGGATTAATGATGTTATTATTGTTGCAAATAGGAATTATGTACCCATAGATTTCATTGTTCTTGATATAGATTGCAATCCTACATGTCCTATTATTCTTGGTAGACCTTTCCTTAGAACGATTGGTGCAATTATTGATATGAAAGAAGGAAACATTAGATTTCAATTTCCATTAAGGAAGGGCATGGAACACTTTCCTAGAAATAAAATTAAGTTGCCATATGAATCTATTATGAGAGCTACTTATGGATTGCATACCAAAGATGGCAATACCTAGATCTATGTGTTTTTATGCCTAGCTAAGGGCGTTAAACAATAGCGCTTGTTGGGATGCAACCCAATTTTATTTTTGTTTTTACTTTTTTGGTTCTGTTTTTCAATAAATTTTTCATTTAGCCTCTGGTTAGATGTGTTTTGGTGTTTTAATTAGTGCTTGTGCCAAGTAAGACCTTTGGGATGGCTTACGGTGATAGTTGATTTGATCTTGCTGAAAAACAGAAACTTTTGCGTCCAGTCACAGAATTTTAATAATTCACTAGAGCGTTGAAAAACCCTGCATTGTTTACACGAGATTGACATACAAATTTCCTATGCTGTCCTAATTTTTCCGAATTTTTGGAGTTACAGAAGTACTAGAACAATTCGGATCTTCGCAGACTGTTTTGTTTTTGACAGATTCTGTTTTCTTTGTGTTGTTTGCTTATTTTGATGAATCTATGGGTAGTATCGGGGGGTATGAGAAGTTGGAATACATTAGATATTATACCAATATAAATAAAGAATGAGTTCACAACAGTACCAAAAGTGGTGATTTTATTTTCTTGTACTAACGGATCTCACAAGTTTTCTGTTGAGTTTTGTGTTGTGAAGTTTTCAAGTTTTGGGTAAAGGTTTGATGGACTATGGAATAAGGAGTGGCAAGAGCCTAAGCTTGGGGATGCCCAAGGCACCCCAAGGTAATATTCAAGGACAACCAAGAGCCTAAGCTTGGGGATGCCCCGGAAGGCATCCCCTCTTTCATCTTCGTCTATCGGTAAATTTACTTGAGGCTATATTTTTATTCACCACATGATATGTGTTTTGCTTGGAGTGTCTTGTATGATATGAGTCTTTGCTTTTTAGTTTGCCACAATCATACTTGTTGTACACACCTTTTGAGAGGGACACGCATGAATCGTGATTTATTAGAATACTCTATGTGCTTCACTTATATCTTTTGAGCTAGGCAATTTCGCTCTAGTGCTTCACTTATATCTTTTTAGAGCACGGCAGTGGTTTTATTTTATAGAAATTATTGAACTCTCATGATTCACTTATATTATTTTGAGAGTCTTTCTAAACAGCATGGTAATTTTCTTTGGTTATAAATTTAGTCCTAATATATGATAGGCATCCAAGAGGGATATAATAAAAACTTTCATATAAAGTGCATTGAATACTATGTGAAGTTTGATTCCTTATGATTGTTTTGAGATATAAAGATGGTGATATTAGAGTCATGCTAGTGAGTAATTGTGGATTGTAGAAATACTTGTGTCAAAGTTTGTGATTCCCGTAGCATGCACGTATGGTGAACCGTTATGTAACGAAGTCGGAGCGTGATTTATTCATTAATTGTCTTCCTTATGAGTGGCGGCCGGGGACGAGCGATGGTCTTTTCCTACCAATCTATCCCCCTAGGAGCATGCGCGTAGTACTTCGTTTCAATGACTAATAGATTTTTGCAATAAGTATGTGAGTTATTTATGACTAATGTTGAGTCCATGGATTATACGCACTCTCACCCTTCCATCTTTGCTAGCCTCTCTAGTACCGCGCAACTTTTGCCGGTGCCATACACCTACCTTTTACCTTCTCAAAATAGCCACTATACCTACCTATGATGGCATTTCCATAGCCATTCTGAGATATATTGCCATGCAACTTTTCACCATTCCGTTTTATTATGACACGTTCCATCATTGGCATATTGCTTTGCATGATCATGTAGTTGACATAGTATTTGTGGCAAAGCCACCGTTCATAATTTTTATACATGTCACTCTTGAGTCCTTGCACATCCCGGTACACCACCGGAGGCATTCATATAGAGTCATATTTTGTTCAAAGTATCGAGTTGTAATTCTTGAGTTGTAAGTAAATAAAAGTGTGATGATCTTCATTATTAGAGCATTGTCCCATGTGAGGAAAGGATGATGGAAGCTATGATTCCCTCACAAGTTGGGATGAGTCTCAGTACTTTACGAAAAAATAAAAGAGGCCAATGAAGCCCACAAATAAAATAAAAGAGGCCAAAGAAGCCCACCCAAAAAAATGAGAGAAAAGAGAGAAGGGGCAATGTTACTATCCTTTTTCCACACTTGTGCTTCAAAGTAGCACCATGATCTTCATGATAGAGAGTCTCCTATGTTGTCACTTTCATTTACTAGTGGGAATTTTTCGTTATAGAACTTGGCTTTTATATTCCAATGATGGGCTTCCTCAAATTGCCCTAGGTCTTCGTGAGCAAGCAAGTTGGATGCACACCCACTTAGTTTCTTTTTGAGCTTTTATAAACTTATAGCTCTAGTGCATCCGTTGCATGGCAATCCCTACTCACTCACATTGATATCTATTGATGGGCATCTCCATAGCCCATCAATACGCCTAGTTGATGTGAGACTATATCCTTCTTTTTGTCTTCTCGACAACCACCATATTCTATTCCATCTATAGTGCTATGTCCATGGCTCACGCTCTGGTATTGCGAGAAAGTTGAAAAGGTTTGAGAACATCAAAAGTAGGAAACAATTTCTTGGCTTGTCATCGGGGTTGTGCATGATTTGAATACTTTGTGTGATGAAAATGGAGCATAGCCAGACTATATGATTTTGTAGGGATAACTTTCTTTGGCCATGTTATTTTGAGAAGACATGATTGCTTTATTAGTATGCTTGAAGTATTATTGTTTTTATGTCAATATTAAACTTTTGTTTTTAATCTTATGGATCTGAACATTCATACCACAATAAATAAAATTACATGGATAAATATGTTAGGTAGCATTCCACATCAAAAATTCTGTTTTTATCATTTACCTACTCGAGGACGAGCAGGAATTAAGCTTGGGGATGCTTGATACGTCTCCAACGTATCTATAATTTTTGATTGTTCCATGCTATTCTATTATCTGTTTTGGATGTTTTATATGCATTAATATGCTATTTTATATTATTTTTGGGACTAACCTATTAACCTAGAGCCTAGTGCCAGTTTCTGTTTTTTCCTTGTTTTTGAGCCTCGCATAAAAGGAATACCAAACGGAGTCCAAACGGAATAAAACTTCACGATGATTTTTATTGGACCAGAAGACACCCAGGGGACTTGGAGTCCAAGTCAGAAGAGCCACGAGGAGGCAACAAGGGTGGAGGGCGCGCCCTAGGGGGGGGGGCGCCCCCTACCTTGTGGGCCCCTCAGAACTCTCCTAACCTAGCTCTTCCTCCTATATATTCACATATATTCTAGAACCACCAGAGGCATCCACGAAAACAATTTTCCACCGCCGCAACCTTCTGTTCCTGTGAGATCCCATCTTGGGGCCTTTTCCGGCATATCGCCGAAGGGGTAATCGATCACGGAGGGCTTCTACATCAACTCCATTGCGCTTCCGATGATGCGTGAGTAGTTTACCTCAGACCTACGGGTCCATAGCTAGTAGCTAGATGGCTTCTTCTCTCTCTTTGATTCTCAATACAACGTTCTCCTTGATGTTCTTGGAGATCTATCCGATGTAATCTTCTTTTGCGGTGTGTTTGTCGAGATCTGATGAATTGTGGATTTATGATCAGCTTATCTATGAATATTATTTGAATCTTCTCTGAATTCTTTTATGCATGATTTAATATCTTTGTATTTCTCTTCGAATTATCGGTTTGGTTTGGACAACTAGATTGGTTATTCTTGCAATGGGAGAGGTGCTTAGCTTTGGGTTCAATCTTGCGTGATTTCACCCAGTGAAAAAGTATGGGTAGCGAGACACGTATTGCATTGTTACCATCGAGGATAAAAAGATGGGGTTTTCATCATATTGCTTGAGTTAATTCCTCTACATCATGTCATCTTACTTAAGGCGTTACTCCATTCTTTATGAACTTAATACTCTAGATGCATGCTGGATAGCGGTCGATGTGTGGAGTAATAGTAGTAGATGCAGGCAGGAGTCGGTCTACTTGACACGGACGTGATGCCTATATGCACAATCATTGCCTTGGATATCGTCATAACTTTGCGCTTTTCAATCAATTGCTCGACAGTAATTTGTTTACCCACCGTATTATTTGCCTTCATGAGAGAAGCCTCTAGTGAAACCTATGGCCCCTGGGTCTATTTTCCATCATATTACTTTCCGATCTACTATTTTGCAATCTTTTATTTTCAGATCTATGTACCAAAAAACCCAAAAATATTTTATCTTTTGTTTATCTATCTCTATAAGATCTCACTTTTGCAATTGACCGTGAAGGGATTGACAACCCCTTTATCGCGTTGGGTGCAAGTGTTTGATTGTTTGTGCAGGTGTTGGTGATTTGTGTGTTCTTCTCCTACTGGATTGATACCTTGGTTCTTAACTGAGGGAAATCCTTACCTCTACTGTGCTGCATCACCCTTTCCTCTTCAAGGGAAAAACCAACGCAAGCTCAAGAAGTAGCAGAAAGCATAAAGGGTTGTTTGAAAGGAGTTTTTCAAAGGAAGACCTGGGTAAAGCTGCTTACATATTGGGCAACAAGATCTATAGAGATAGATCAAGATGCCTGATAAGACTTTCACAGAGCACATACCTTGACATGATTTTGAAGGAGTTCAAAATGGATCAGTCAAAGAACGAGTTCTTGCCTGAGTTGTAAGGTGTGAAGTTGAGTAAGACTCAAACCTCGACCACGATAGAAGAAAGAAAAAGGATGAAGGTCGTCCCCTATGCCTCAGCCATAGGCTCTATATGGTATGCCATGTTGTGTACCGCACCTGATGTGTGCCTTGCCACGTGTCTGGTAAGGGGGTACAAGAGTGATCCAGGAGTGGATCACTGGACAGCGGTCAAAATTATCCTTAGTGGAATAAGGAAATGTTTCTCAGTTATGGAGGTGATAAAGAGTTCAGCGTAAAGGGTTACGTCGATGCAAGCTTTAACACACATATGGATGACTCTGAGTAGCAAACCAGATACGTGTAGTGGGACAACCATTTGGAATAGCTCCAAGTGGAGCATGGTAGCAGCATCTACAATATGACATAGAGATTTGCGAAGTACACGCGGATCTGAATGTTGTAGACCCGTTGACTAAAACCTCTCTCACAAGCATAACATGATCTAACCCCAGAATGTTGGTGAATGTTGCAGACCCGTTACCGATATAGTATTATATGAGTTATGTATGTTGGTGACTGAATGTTGTTCGGAGTCCCGGATGAGATCACGGACATGACAAGGAGCTCCGGAATGGTCCGGAGGTAAATATTGATATATAGGATGATATGGTTAGGTCAAGGGGTAAGGCCCACGGGGCTTTAGGTTGGTGCAAAAGGAAATTTCGCGAAGGTCAGGTACCAGACGCCAGGGACCCTGGCGTCTGACCCTGGGCGAGACGCTGAGGCCCATGGCGTCTGGGCCAGACGCCGAGGACTATGGCGTGTGGTCCTGGAGTCTGAGAAGGACTCTTGCCTTGCCGGCTAAACCGACTTTGAGGAGGCTCTTTCTCCAAGAAACGACCCGAGGGCTCAACATATAAATAGAGGGGTGATACGTCTCCAACGTATCTATAATTTTTTATTATTCCATGCTATTATATTATCTGTTTTGGATGTTTTATATGCATTAATATGCTATTTTATATTATTTTTTGGGACTAACCTATTGACCTAGAGCCCAGTGCCAGTTTCTCTTTTTTCCTTGTTTTTGAGTTTTACAAAAAAGGAATATCAAACGGAGTCCAAACAAGCTGAAAATTTACGGTGATCAATTATGGACCAGAAGAGACCCACGGAGTACCGGAGCTGTGCTAGGAGGTGACCGAGGAGGCCACAAGCCAGGGGGTGCACCCCTAGGGCGTGTCCCTGACTTGTTTCCAACGCCAAATACTCTCATATATACAGAAACCTCTGAAAAGAACCCTAGATTGGAAATTCCGCCGCCGCAAGCCTCTGTAGCCATGAAAAACGAATCGGGAGCCCGTTCCGGCACCCTGCCAGAGGGGGAGATCATCACCGGAGGCCATCTTCATCATCCCGGAGGTCTCCATGACGAGGAGGGAGTAGTTAACCCTCGGGGCTGAGGGTAGGTACTAGTAGCTATGTATTTGACCTCTCTCTCTCGTGTTCTTGATTTGGCACGATATTGATGTACTGCGAGCTTTGTAATTATAGTTGGATCATATGGTCTTTCTTCCCTCTCTATCTCTTGTTGTGATGAATTGAGTCTTGCTCTTTGAGGTTTCGTTATGTTGGATTGAGTATTGGATTTGAGAACACTTGATGTATGTCTTGCGATGGGATATCTGTGGTGACAATGGGATGTTCTATTGATTCACTTGATGTATGTTTTGGCACTCAACTCGCGGATTCCCGAGGTGACATTTGGGTAATCTATGCATAGGGGTTGATGCATGTTTTCGTCCTACGTTCTCCGATAGAAACTTTGGAGTGATTCTTTGTTGCATGTTGAGGGATTGTTATCTGATCCAATTATGTTATCATTGTTGAGAGAATTTGCACTAGTGAAACTATGAACCCTAGGCCTTGTGTCCAAGCATTGCAATACCGTTTTGCTCACTTTTGTTACTAGTTACCTTGCTGTTTTTATATTTTCAGATTACAAAAACCTATATCTACTATCCATATTACACTTGTATCACCATCTCTTCGCCGAACTAGTGCACCTATACAATTTACCATTGTATTGGGTGTGTTGGGGACACAAGAGACTCTTTGTTATTTGGTTACAGGGTTGTTTGAGAGAGACCATCTTCATCCTACGCCTCCCACGGATTGATAAACCTTAGGTCATCCACTTGAGGGAAATTTGCTACATCCACTTGGTTGCAGGGTTGTTTGAGAGCGACCATCTTCATCCTACAAAACTCTGCGCTTGGAGGCCCAACACGAGTCTACAAGAAGAAGGTTGCATAGTGGACATCAAGCTCTTTTCTGGCGCCGTTTCCGGGGAGGTGAGTGATAACCCACAAGTATAGGGGATCGCAACAGTTTTTGAGGGTAGAGTATTCAACCCAAATTTATTGATTCGACACAAGGGGAGCCAAAGAATATTCTCAAGTATTAGCAGCTGAGTTGTCAATTCAACCACACCTGAAAGACTTAATATCTGCAGCAAAATATTTAGTAGCAAAGTAGTATGGAAGTAACGGAAACGGTGGCAAAAGTAACAGTAGCAATTTTGTAGTTATGGTAACAGTGGCAACGGCAAAGTAACTGAGCAAAGATCAATATGTGAAAAGCTCGTAGGCAATGGATCAGTAATGGATAATAATGTCGGATGGCATTCATCATGCAACTGTTATAACCTAGGGTGACACAGAACTAGCTCCAATTCATCAATATAATGTAGGCATGTATTCTGTATATAGTCATACGTGCTTATGGAAAAGAACTTCCATGACATCTTTTGTCCTACCCTCCTGTGGCAGCGGGGTCCTAATGGAAACTAAGGGATATTAAGGCCTCCTTTTAATAGAGAACCAGACGAAAGCATTAGCACTTAGTGAATACATGAACTCCTCAAACTACGGTAACCAGAAAGAATCCCAATTATTGTCACCTTGGGGTATGCGGATCATAACACGTAATAGTTGTCTACAACTTGCAAGATAGGATCAAGAACACAAATATATTCATGAAAACATAATAGGTTCAGATCTGAAATCATGGCACTTGGGCCCTATTGACAAGCATTAAGCATAGCAAAGTCATAGCAACATCAATCTCAGAACATAGTGGATACTAGGGATCAAACCCTAACAAAACTAACTCGATTACATGATAAATCTCATCCAACCCATCACCGTCCAGCAAGCCTACGATGGAATTACTCACTCCCGGCGGTGAGCCTCATGAAATTGGTGATGGAGGATGGTTGATGATGACAACATCGTCGATTTCCCCTCTCCGGATCCCAAAATAGACTCCAGATCTGCCCTCCCGATGAAGAACAGGAGGCGACGGCGGCTCCGTATCGTGAAACGCGATGAACTCTTCTCTCTGATTTTTTTTCTCCCCAAATAGGGTTATATGGAGTTGGAGTTGAGGTCGGAGGGTCTCCAGGGGGCCCACAAGCTGTAACACCCCCAGTGATTAACTACAGTAATCCCCTTTTTGATTATGCCATGTCATCATGATTATCAGTGCCTAATCATCATATTGCATTTCAGACTCCAAATTCAAACTTCAAATGAATTCAAAGTGGAAAATAAAAGTTGCTCAAATCAGAAATTAAAAATGTTCAATAAATAGCAAATATTGCAGAGACTATTCTAAAATTGTAACCAACAAATAATAAATTGATTAGGTGGCTTTAACATTATCAAAACAGCAAAGTTTAATACATTTTATTTATTATAAAATTTGCGTGAGCTCCAATTGTCTCCAAACCAATTTTTGGCAGTGGTAGATAATGCCTAGCATTTAATGGAAAAAGTGCCATGTTTTACAAAATTCAATTTGAGGCCTAACTAATTACAAAACAGAGATATAAGAATAAATAAAAGAAAAAGAACAGAATCCCCCCCCCCCTCACTGGGCCAGTCGGCCCAGCCACATGCCAGGCCGGCCACCTGGCCTATATGGCCTGCGCCCCCCCCACCGACGCAAACCCTAACCACGCTCCCCCCCTCACTCTCGTCCCTCTCCCCCCCGATCCCGTCGCCGCCGCCGCCCGTGGACCGCGCCGGAGCCGCTCCCGTCGCCAGCACGCCGCGCCGTCTCCGCCGTCGCCTCCTCGCCCTCCCCCTCGCCGGCTCCACCGAGCCTCTACGCCCCTGTCCCCATGACGCCGGTGAGGCCTCGGCCTCGGCCTCCTTCGCTCGCCTCCGCACCGCCTCTGTCACCGCCGCGTCCGGGACGCGCTCACCGCGCCCCGCAGCTCACTGGCCCCGACCGCTCGTCCTCGCCGCGCCCGCTCGCTCGCGTGCTTCCCCAACCGTCGTAGCCGCCCGCTGCCGTGCCCCACCACCGCTGCTGCTGCTCCTTCCTCGGCCGCCGTCCCTCGCCGCGCCCGACGCACGCGCGAGCCGCGCCCTCCCTGCGCCGCTCGCCAGCCACCCTCCCGCAACCACGCCCGCTCGCCGCTCGCTGCTTGCCTCGCCACCGCGCTGCTGCCTACTGCTGGCGCCGCTGCTGGCCGCTCCGCCTCTGCCCGCTGCTGGCGCCGCTGCTACCGTGCCGCGCCCGCCGCTCCGCTTCCCTCCCGTGAGCCCGCGCCGTCCCTGGCCGCCTCGCCGGCACCGCTCGCCCAGCCGCGGCTGGCCTGGGCGTTCGCCCGGCACCCGCACGGCCTGGCCGCGCCCGCTAAAGCCCCCGCCCCGTTAGGCCTCTAGGCCTATGACGCATGGGCCCCACGCCCCAAAAAAATGTAAATAAAAATATATATATTAATAATAAATAAATAATTAGATAGTTGATTAAGTTAATTAATTCTGTTAATTAACTCTATTTTAGTTAACCTAATTAGTTAGTTAGCGCCTAATCTCTTAGTTAGTGTTAGAGACTATGACAGTGGGACCCACTGGTCAATTTGACCAGTCAACCTTGACTGACTTTTGGCTGTTGACTGAATTAGTAATAAATTATAAAATGCATTAAAACTTCAATAAATCATATTAAATAATCCGTAACCCGGATTGAAAAACTTTGTACATGAGAGTTGCTCAGAATTTCGAGACGAATCCGGATACGCGGTCCGTTCATCTGTCACAAGTCCCTAACTACCTGAACATGGAACCGTTCCCCTCCGGTCACCTGTCTGATAAATGTCCGGAACCAGGAAAACATTCCCGGATGGATTCCTCCTTCCTCGGTAACGTGCAACCATACGTTAGGACACACCCGACACTGCATATTGTCATGTTATGCTTTGTGCTGCACTTGTTTGCTCTGTATTTATTGTTTCCTCCCCCTCTTCTCTCTCGTTAGACCCCGACGACGTCCCCGAGACCGACGCAACTCAGGAGCCCGACGCCACCGTTGACGACCTTGCCTTTGCCGCAAAGCAACCAGGCAAGCCCCCCCTTTGATCATCCCGATATCGCCCATTCTATTTTCTCATGCTTGCATTAGAATTGCTGCTGCTACCGTTTTACCTATTCTGATGCATAGCCTGTTTATTGTATCCTGCTGTTGATAATTACCTGCATATCCTAAACTGCTTAGTATAGGCTGGGTAGAGACCTATCAGTGACCCCACTAGTCTCGACCGCCCCGCTGGATTATCCGAAGACCCGATCAACGGGATTGAAGACTAGGCCCCGACACCGCACATCACCCCCCTTAGTTGTAACGACACTACAGCGTTACTATCAAGTGCCGAGGGTGAAACCTCTTGTAGCACTTCTGATGTTAACTCTGTAGAGTAGCTATTCGGTCGTGGTCATCGAGGGTGATTCCTCCTTCACCGCTTCCGATAACGACGCCGTCGTACAACACCTCAAGTGTGAACCCAGCGAGGGTGATTCCTCCGAGTTCACCTTGACGGATACATCAAGTAGGAATCCAACGAGGGTGATACCTCGGATTCCCCTGATGTTATGGACACACGGATAATTGGACTTTACATTGTTACTTGGAAGGCGGGTTGACCCTGAGGGGTACCCGCGTGTGATGTGAAGACGGGTTGCCTGTGTGGTGCCCGAGTGGTGAATACGAGGCGTGGCCGGGCATTCATGGCCCTTGCCGCAAGTACTCGAGACGGGGCGACGGGGTCACATCTTTCGTGAGTCTCTGCTCGTTACCGCAAGCCCCTAGTCCACTAACGATTTGGATATTTGATCCGAGCAGGCCTCTGGCCTGATAGCACTAACCATCACGTGGGCATAGTATGGGCGTTCTGCATCGTAGCGTCAGCCGAAAGCTCTGTCAGATGTCCAGTTCAGCCTTGCGGCCGGGACGGACCGGCGCCCCCCTGGTGCCTGGTTTCCCCCTGCACGCAACGACTCGGAGTGCACAGGGCGATGGCCCAAGACCTCTGAGCGCTTAGGATGTAGACCGACGGGGACCTCTCTGCTGAGCTCTAGCTAGGGTTGCGGTGTGTCGTTTGGCCGGGGCCGGGCATGACCCGGAAAAGTGTGTCCGGCCGGAGTTAAGCGAGCATGGTGGGTAAGTTGGTGCACCCCTGCAGGGAAGAAAACTTCTATCGATAGCCTGTCCTACGGTAACGGACACTCGGAGTTGTATCCCGATTGATACAGCTAGAAGTTGAGATGAGACTTGGATATGAGGCTCTGGGATTGCTTCTCGCAGGGAGTCGAGAAGGGATCTCAGGACGAGGTTGATGACTGTATGGCTCTGGCATTGCTTTCTCGCAGGGAGTCGAGAAAGGATCTCTGGGTGAGGTTGATATCATTACTGCTACCTTATATTGTACTGTTCTACTCTCTTCTATTGCTGCAAGACCTCTGAAGATGCTAGTCTTCGATAGGACTAGGCCTTCTCTCTATTCTGGCTTTTCTGCAGCCCAGTCCACATATACAGCCTCTCTTTGAAAATGTTGCATATGTAGTGTAGATCCTTGCTTGCTGAGTACTTCTGAGTACTCACGGTTGCTTTGTTTTCCTTTTCTCCCCATATCAGTTTGTCGCGACCAGAGGACGAAGCACCCTGAGACAGATGCCCCGTCGATCGACTACTACTACTACCCTGAGGATGGTTACTACTACTAGCTGACTGACGACCAGCAGTAGGTTCGGAGGGTCCCAGGCAGGAGGCCTGCGCCTTTCGATCGTAGTGTTTTATTTTGCCCTGCCTTTCTAAAGGCCTTTCTGTTTCTGTTTCATATCTGTACTCAGATATCTGATGCTTCCGCTGACGCTTGTATGCGAGCTGATGTATTTGAGCCCTCGAGGCCCCTGGCTTGTAATATAAAGCTTCTATGACTTTATTTATGTTTTAGAGTTGTGTTGTGTGATATCTTCCCGTGAGTCCTTAGGCTTGATTGTGTGCATTTGCGTGTATGATTAGTGCACGATTGAGCCGGGGGCGTCACACAAGCCACCTAGGCGCGCCCCAGGGGGGGCGCGCCCCCAGGCTTGTGGCCAATGGGTGGACCCCCTCTGGTTGATTCTTTCGCCAGTATTTTTTATTAATTCCAAAAATATTCTCTGTAAATTTTTAGGTCAATCCGAGAACTTTTATTTCTGCACAAAAATAACACCAAGGCAATTCTGCTGAAAACAGCGTCAGTCCGGGTTAGTTCCATTCAAATCATGTAAATTAGAGTCCAAAACAAGGGCAAAAGTGTTTGGAAAAGTAGATACGATGGAGACGTATCAACTCCCCCAAGCTTAACCCATTGCTTGTCCTCAAGCAATTCAGTTGACAAACTAAAAGTGACAAAGAAAAACTTTTACAAACTCTGTTTGATCTTGTTGTTGTAAATATGTCCAACTGATGTTCAGGTTTTCAGCAAAGATTATGAATTAACCATATTCACAATAACATTTAGGTCTCACATTTACTCATATCAATGGCATAATCAACTAGCGAGCAATAATAGTAAATCACGGATGACAACACTTTTTTCAAAACAATCATGATATGATATGACAAAATGCTATCTCGCTAGCCCTTTCTGAGACCGGAAAACATAAATGTAGAGCACCTCTGAAGACCAAGGACTGACAAGACGTTATAATTCATGGTAAAGAGATCCAGTCACAGTCATACTCAATATCAATTAATAACAATGCATATGAATGACAGTGGTGCTCTCTAACTAGTGCTTTTTATAAGAGGATGATGACTCAACAATAAAAGTAAATAGATAGGCCCTTCGCAGAGGGAAGCAGGGATTTGCAGAGGTGCCAGAGCTCGGAGCTTTTAAAAACAGAGATGAATATAATTTTGAGCGGTATGCTTTCATTGTCAACATAACAACCAAGAGATCTTGGTATCTTCCATGCTAGATACATTATAGGCAGTTCCCAAACAGAATGGTAAAGTTTTTACTCTCCCTCCACCAACAATCACACTCCATGGCTGATCCGAAACAACGGGTACCGTCCATACAAACAACAGTCCTGGGGGAGTTTTGTTTGATAATTATATTTTGATTTGATTTAGAGCATGGAACTGGGCATCCCGATTACCAGCCACTTTCTCGTGAATGACAAGTGAATCAACACTCATTGTGAGAATAACCCACCTAGCATGGAAGATACTGACAGCCCCCAGTCGCTACATGAGCGATTTGGGCATACAAAACAGATTATTATTTGAAGGTTTAGAGTTTGGCACATGCAAATTTCCTTGGAACGGCAGGTAAATACCGCATATAGGTAGATATGGTGGACTCATATGGAACAACTTTGGGTTTAAGGAAGTGGATGCACAAGCAGTAATCCCACTTAGTACAAGTGAAGGCTAGCAAAAGATTGAGGAGCGACCAACTAGAGAGCGACAACGGTCATAAACAATGCATTGAGATTAACCAACATTGATGCAAGCATGAGTAGGATATAAATCACCATGAACCTAAATATCGTGGAGGCTATGTTGATTTTGTTTCAACTACATGCGCGAACATGTGCCAAGTCAAGCCACTTGAATCATTCAAAGGAGGATACCATCCTATCATACTACATCATAACCATTTTAAAATGCATGTTGGCACACAAGATAATCAAGAACGATGAGCTAATCATATTTACAAAAACAAAATAGGTCGAGTTCGTACCAGCTTTTCTCCATCTCAATCTCTTCATCATATATCGTCATTATTGCTTTCACTTGCACGACATAATGGTGTGAATAATAATAATAGTGCACATGCATTGGACTAAGCTGGAATCTGCAAACATTTATTCAAAGGAGAAGACAAAGTAATATGGGCTCTTTGTTAGATCAGCAATAATGCATATGAGAGCCACTCAACATTTTCAACGTGGCCTTCTCCTTACGACCCAAAGAACAAGAAAACAAATTTCAAAGAAACACACTGAAATATATTTTTAGTTTTGTTTTTCTGAAGAAAGTAAAACAAGAACAAGAAAAACTATTTACACGGGAAAGCTCCCAACAAGCAAAAGAAGAATGGGAAATCTTTTTGGGTTTTCTTTTAATACTACAACTAATTAAACTAGAACTAATTTTTTTGGATTTTCTCAAAGTTTTTCAAACACAGAAGAACAAAGCGAGAAAAATAAACTAACATGGATAATACAATGAAAAAGTATGAACACCGACAACTTGAATGAATGTGTGAACATGAATGTAATTTCGGTGAGAAATACATACTCCCCCAAGCTTAGGCTTTCGGCCTAAGTTGGTCTAGGGCCACGGCTAGCTCGGATAGTATCCAAAATCATAGTTGGGGTTGTACTGGGATGCGACAGCTACTGCCTGAAGGGCTGCAGCATGGAGGCGAGTGGCCTCCACCTCTCTCTCATACTCGTTCGCCTCCTCCCTGGTTATAAAGTATCTCCGCTTTACCTGAAAGTTAAACAAGGCAGGAGCAGGAAGGGTAATATTGACAACACGCTGCCTGTCAAAGATCAGCCGGTACAAGAGGGACGGTTCATTCCTCTCAAGAAACTGGTAGCGTACCATAGCATTATAATCAAGAAAAGCTTTTGGTAACTCAATGTCATTCTCCCTTATGGATACCCCAAGATAATTAGCTAAACGGGTGGCATAAATCCCACCAAAGAAATCCCCATCTTTAGCATTATTATGTAACCTCCTTGCAATAATAGCCCCCAAGTTATATCGTTTATCACCCATTACCAGACACTTGAGAACACTAAGATCTGATGCACAAAGGTGGCTATGATCATGTTTACCATTAATGCATCTACCTATGAAGAGAGCAAAATAATGTATGGCAGGAAAGTGAATGCTTCCTATGGTGGCTTGTGTAATATTTCTAGTTTCTCCCATAGTGATGCTAGCAAGGAAGTCATTATATTCAGTTTTGCGAGGTTCACTATGAATGCCCCATTGTGGGATTTTGTATGCATCATTAAAATCTTCTAGGTCCATGTTATATGAATTATCATAAATATCAAACAAAACATAATGCGTGTTATGCTTGGATGTAAATTCAAACCTCCACACAAAGGAATCAGTAAGGTGATAGTATTGCCTGCACTTATCTGAAACGAAGTCCTCAAGGCTAGCGTTTTGTATGTACGCATCAAATTCCTCCTTGAAACCAGCATGTACCATGAATTGATCCAACAGCCATTCACAAGGCCACACTTGAGCTTCCCTCGGTGGTTCGAAAACGGGCTCACGTATCGCGAGCCTCGGGGCTTTCTTGCTCGAGGAACCACCTTGGTATATTCTCCTAAACATCTTTCTTCCTCTGAAAATTTGTGAAATTTTTAGTGACTCAAAATAAAAGTGCACAAAACTCAACAAAATTGATAGCAACTACTCCCACAAGTGCCTAGAGGCTATATCATGCATCAAAACTACTTGGAACCATACAAATTTGACATGCAAGCTCAAGAACAAGGTCACCACAGAAGCAAAAATTTGCAATATATAAAGCACTAGAACAAAAAATAATTGGACCATTGGAGGAGTCACATACCCAAGAACAATCCCCCAAAACAGTTTTGCAAATGGAGCTTTGCACAAGGAGATCGAAAATGGTAGCAAAATGAGCTAGAACACGGGTTTCAGCAATGGTGGGATTTTTTCTGGAGGAAGACGAAGTGGATGGGTGCTGGAATAAGTGAGGGGGACCCATGTGGGACCCACAAGCCACCTAGGCGCGCCCAGGGGGGTGGGCGCGCCCTGTGGGCCTGTGGCCCACTGGTGCTGCCCCCTGGTCTGTTCTCAGTGCCAGAAATTCTAAAATATTCTAAAAAAATCATACTAAATTTTTAGGGCATTTGGAGAACTTTTATTTTTGGGTCATTATTTTTTTTATATCGCTCAGATAATTCAGAAAATAGAAAAATAATGATATTTTTGCTTTATTTATTCTAAGTAACAGAGAGTAAAAAGTGGGTACAGAAAGTTGTGTTTACTAAATTCATCCATCTCATGCCCGTCAAAAGGAATCCATTAATAAGGTTGATCAAGTCTTATTAACAAACTTCTTCCGAATGACTTGAAACCGGAGAATTTTCGAATAACGCTAGGTTACCTCAACGGGGTTATGCATGTCCCCAATAATAAGAATATCATATTTCTTCTTGACAGTAGGAAGAGGGAATTTAAAACCTCCAATAGCAATTGTTGCAACTTCTCCAATAGAGTTGATACTATTCACTTGAGGTTGTTTCTTCGGAAAGTGTACCATATGCTCATTACCATTGACATGAAAATTGACATTGCCCTTGTTGCAATCAATAACAGCCCCTGTAGTATTCAAAAAGGGTCTACCAAGGATGATCGATATACTGTCGTCCTCAGGCATATCAAGAATAACAAAGTCCGTTAAGATAGTAACGTTTGCAACCACAATAGGCACATCCTCAAAAACACCGATGGGTATAGTAGATTTATCGGCCATTTGCAAAGAAATTTCAGTAGGTGACAACTTATTCAAATCAAGTCTACGATACAAAGAGAAAGGCATAACACTAACACCGGCTCCAAGATCACATAAAGCAGTTTTAACATAATTTCTTTTAATGGAGCATGGTATAGTTGGTATTCCACGGTCTCCTAGTTTCTTCGGTATTCCACCCTTAAATGTGTAATTAGCAAGCATGGTGGAAATTTCAGCTTCCGATGTCTTTCTTTTATTTGTAACAATATCTTTCATATACTTGGCATAAGGAGACATTTTCAGAATATCAGTCAAATGCATACGCAAAAAGACAGGTCTAAGCATTTCAACAAAGCGCTCAAAATCCTCATCATCCTTTTTCTTGGATGGTTTAGGAGGAAAGGGCATGGGTTTCTGAACCCATGGTTCTCTTTCTTTACCATGCTTCCTAGCAACAAAGTCTCTCTTATCATATCTTTTATTCTTAGGTTGTGGGTTATCAAGATCAACAGCAGGTTCTATCTCCACCTCATTATAATTACTAGGTTGAGCATCAACATGAACATCATCATTATCATTATTACTAGGTTCATGGTCATCACCAGATTGTGTTTCAGCATCAGAAATAGAAATATCATTTGGATTCTCAGGTGTGCCTATAACAGGTTCACTAGAAGCATGTAAAGTCCTATCATCATTCCTTTTCTTTTTATTACTAGGAGGACTAGGTGCATCAATATTAATTCTCTGAGAATCTTGCTCAATCCTCTTAGGATGGCCCTCAGGATACAAAGGTTCCTGAGTCATTTTACCACCTTTAGTCATAACTCTAATAGCATCATC
Organism: Thinopyrum elongatum; assembly: GCA_011799875.1. Classification (NCBI taxonomy): domain Eukaryota; kingdom Viridiplantae; phylum Streptophyta; class Magnoliopsida; order Poales; family Poaceae; genus Thinopyrum; species Thinopyrum elongatum. The sequence goes on from CM022299.1 coordinate 73,906,905, forward strand.
ATTGTTCTTACTATTCATCTCATTCAACAACTCATTCTGTGCTTTGAGAACTTGTTCGACTTGAGTTTTCACCATGGAAGCATGTTTCAATTGTTAATAGTTCTACACATATAATCACCTAAGCAGTCAAGCATGTAAGTATTACATTTCAATTGTCTACTAACATAAGCATTGAAATTTTCTTGTTTAACAATAAAGTTATCAAATTCATCCAAGCATTGACTAGCAGACTTATTATGAGGAATATCACCTTCATCAAATCTATAGAGAAAATTTACCTCTACTACCTGTGTCGGGTTATCAAGACCATATATTTCTTCAATAGGTGGTAAATTCTTAACATCTTCAGCTTTAATACCTTTTTCTTTCATAGATTTCTTTGCCTCTTGCATATCTTCAGGACTGAGAAATAGAATACCTCTTTTCTTCGGAGTTGGCTTAGGCAGTGGTTCGGGAAGAGTCCAATCATTATCATTGCTCAATATATTATTCAGTAGTAATTCATCTTGTTCAACAGTTCGTTCCTTAAAAACACAACCAGCACAACTATCTAGGTGATCCCTAGAAGCATCGGTTAGTCCATTATAAAAGATATCAAGTATTTCGTTTTTCTTGAGAGGATGATCAGGCAAAGCATTAAGTAATTCGAGAAGCCTCCCCCAAGCTTGTGGGAGACTCTCTTCTTCAATTTGCACAAAGTTAAATATTTCCTGTAAGGCAACTTGTTCTTTATGAGCAGGAAAATATTTTTCAGAGAAGTAATATATCATATCCTGGGGACTACGCACACAACCAGGAGCAAGAGAATTAAACCATATCTTAGCATCACCCTTTAATGGGAAAGGAAACAACTTAAGAATATAGTAATAGCGAATTTTTTCCTCATGAGCAAATAGGGTGGCTATATCATTCAATTTAGTAAGATGTGCCACGACAGTTTCAGATTCATAACCATGGAAAGGATCAAATTCAACCAAAGTAATTAACCCATGATCGACAGAGAATTCATAATCCTTATCAATAACAAAGATAGGTGAAGTAGCAAACTTAGGGTCATATTGCACTCTAGCATTCAAAGATTTTTCTTTCAGCTTAGCTAACAGTTTCTTAAGATCATCTCTATCATTGCAAGCAAAAAAGTCTCTAGCAGTTTCTTCATCCATAATATAACCCTCAGTTACCTTAGGCAATTCATATCTAGGGGGAGAATCATAATCTTCAGTTTCAGTAATTTCATTCTCTCTAACCCTAGCAAGTTGTTCATCAAGAAATTCACCTAGTGGCACAGTATTATCAAGGAAAGTAGTAGTATCATCATAAGCATCATGCATAGTAGAAGTAGCATCATCAATTACTTGCGATACATCAGAATTACTAGCAGGTGTAGGTGTCGCAAGCTTACTCAAAACAGAAGGTGAACCAAGTGCAGAGCTAGATGGCAGTTCCTTACCTCCCCTCGTAGTAGAGGGATAGATCTTGGTTTTTGTATCTTTCAAATTCTTCATAGCGATCAACAGATATAAATCCCAAGTGACTCAGAGAATAGAGCTATGCTCCCCGGCAATAGCGCCAGAAAAAGGTCTTGATAACCCACAAGTATAGGGGATCGCAATAGTTTTCGAGGGTAGAGTATTCAACCCAAATTTATTGATTCGACACAAGGGGAGCCAAAGAATATTCTCAAGTATTAGCAGCTGAGTTGTCAATTGAACCACACCTGAAAGACTTAATATCTGCAACAAAATATTTAGTAGCAAAGTAGTATGGAAGTAACGGTAACGGTGGCAAAAGTAACAGTAGCAATTTTGTAGTGATGGTAACAGTGGCAACGGCAAAGTAACTGAGCAAAGATCAATATGTGAAAAGCTCGTAGGCAATGGATCAGTGATGGATAATTATGTCGGATGGCATTCATCATGCAACAGTTATAACCTAGGGTGACACAGAACTAGCTCCAATTCATCAATATAATGTAGGCATGTATTCTGTATATAGTCATACGTGCTTATGGAAAAGAACTTGCATGACATCTTTTGTCCTACCCTCCTGTGGCAGCGGGGTCCTAATGGAAACTAAGGGATATTAAGGCCTCCTTTTAATAGAGAACCGGACCAAAGCATTAGCACGTAGTGAATACATGAACTCCTCAAACTACGGTAATCACCGGAAAGAATCCCAATTATTGTCACCTTGGGGTATGCGGATCATAACACATAATAGGTGTCTACAACTTGCAAGATAGGATCAAGAATACAAATATATTCATGAAAACATAATAGGTTCAGATCTGAAATCATGGCACTCAGGCCCTAGTGACAAGCATTAAGCATAGCAAAGTCATAGCAACATCAATCTCAGAACATAGTGGATACTAGGGATCAAACCCTAACAAAACTAACTCGATTACATGATAAATCTCATCCAACCCATCACCGTCCAGCAAGCCTACAATGGAATTACTCACTCTCGGCGGTGAGCATCATGAAATTGGTGATGGAGGATGGTTGATGATGACGACGGCGTCGATTTCCCCTCTCCGGAGCCCAAAGACTCCAGATCTGCCCTACCGATGAAGAACAGGAGGCGGCGGCGGCTCCGTATTGTGAAACATGATGAACTCTTATCTCTGATTTTTTTCTCCCCGAATAGGGTTATATGGAGCTGGAGTTGAGGTCCGAGGGTCTCCAGGGGGCCCACAAGCCACCTAGGCGCGACCCAGGGGGGCGCCGCCCAGGCTTGTGGCCAATGGGTGGACCCTCTCTGGTTGATTCTTTCGCCAGTATTTTTTATTAATTCCAAAAATATTCTCCGTAAATTTTTAGGTCAATCCAAGAACTTTTATTTCTGTACAAAAATAACACAAAGGCAATTATGCTGAAAAAAGCGTCAGTCCGGGTTAGTTCCATTCAAATCATGCAAATTAGAGTCCAAAACAAGGGCAAAAGAGTTTGAAAAAGTAGATACGATGGAGACGTATCAGGGAGTGCTTGAAGGTATATCTTTAGATCTTGCAATTGAATATTTTAGTTTCTTGTTTTATCACTAGTTTAGTCTATAAAAGAAAACTACAAAAAAATGGAATTGAGGTTGCCACATATAATTCATCTTTATAATGTCTTTCTTTAAAACGATGGATCGGAAAATTGTGCCAAAGTGTTAGAAGAAGAATTCAATGAAATGTTTGGCACTAAATCTTTGAATGATGAGCATGATTGCAATGTTGTTGGTGTGAATTCTTTGAATATCCATGATGCTAATGATATGCAAAGCCGTAAGCTTGGGGATGCTATGTGATACGTCCATTTTGCATCATGTTTTCCTACTGTTATTTATGATGTTTTTATGCATAATAATGCTTTTAGGAGTAATTCTAATGCCTTTTCTCTCATAATATGCAAGGTTCACACAAAGAGGGAGAATTCCGACAGCTGGAAATTTGGACCTGAAAAAGCTACGTCAGGCTACCTATTCTACACAACTCCAAATGAGCTGAAATTTTACGAGAAATTTTGATGGAGTAAATAAGTATTATTGGAGCAAATGACTACCAGAGGGGGCCCACTAGGTGGGCACAACCCACCTGGGCGCGCCAGGGAGCCCAGGCGTGCCCTGGTGGGTTGTGCCCTCCTCGTCCCACCTCCGGTGCCCCTCTTCTGGTATATAAGTCATTTTGACCTAGAAAAAATAAGGGGAGGACTTTCGGGATGAAGCGCCGCCGTCTCGAAGCGGAACTTGGGCAGGAGCACTTTTGCCCTTTGGCGGAGCGATTCCGCCGGGGGAACTTTCCTCCCGGAGGGGGAAATCATCGTCATCATCATCACCAACAACTCTCCCAGCTTGGGGAGGGCAATATCCATCAACATCTTCAACAGCACCATCTCCTCTCAAACCCTAGTTCATCTCTTGTGTTCAATCTTTGTACCGGAACTATAGATTGGTACTTGTGGGTGACTAGTAGTGTTGATTACATCTTGTAGTTGATTACTACATGGTTTATTTGGTGGAAGATTATACGTTCAGATCCATTATGCTATTTAATACCCCTCTGATCTTGAGCATGATTATCATTTGTGAGTAGTGATGACCCACAAGTATAGGAGATCTATCGTGGTCCTTTCGATAATTAAGAGTGTCGAACCCAACGAGGAGCAGAAGGAAATGACAAGCGGTTTTCAGCAAGGTATTCTCTGCAAGCACTGAAATTATCGGTAACAGATAGTTGTGTGATAAGATAATTTGTAACGGGTGAGGGAGTCCTGGATTAGGGGGTCCTCGGGTGTCCGGTCTATTCGATATGGGCCGGACTGATGGACCGTGAAGATAAAGCAGAAGACCATCCCCCATGTCCGGGTAGGACTCCTATATGCGTGGACGGCAAGTTTGGTGTCCGGATGTATTATTTCCTTCTTCTGTAAACCGGCTCTGTACAACCCTAGGCCCCTCCGGTGTATATATAAACTGGAGGGTTTAGTCCATAGAGGCAATCAGAATAATCATAGGCTAGACAGCTAGGGTTTAGCCATTACGATCTCGAGGTAGATCAACTCTTGTAACCCCTATACTCATTGAATACAATCAAGCAGGACGTAGGGTTTTACCTCCATTAAGAGGGCCCGAACCTGGGTAAATATCTTGTCCCCATTGTCCATTGTTACCATCGATCCTTAGACACACAGCTTGGGACCCCCTACCCGAGATCTGCCGGTTTTGACACTCACATTGGTGCTTTCATTGAAAGTTCCATTGTGTTGTCGACAGAAGAATCGATGGCTCACCTCGTTGTCGATAACGATGCTGTTTCCGGGGAGACTTTTCTCCCTGGTCAACTCTTTGTGTTTTGCAGCTTCACGCTACGTGCCAACTCGACCGGCCACCTTGAGCAGGTCGACAGCTACGCCCCTGGTCACCAGATCAGGTTTGGAAGCTTGAATTACACCGCGGATATCCGTGGAGACTTGGTCTTCGAAGGGTTCTCGGCCTTGGCCGCCACTCTTCACCCACATGAAGGAAGCCCGTTGGATCCGTTGTCAGATTCCGCTCAAGGATCGACTATCATGCCCGCCCTGGCCCTAGATCCGGAGCGGGACACTTCGTCCGAATACCGGGGGGTGGACCCCGCCGGACTTTCTCCTATTGCGGAGCTTCTAGTCGGAGACCGAGATGCAACCATGTCGTCGGCGGACCCGGAGTCAAACGGGACTCTCCCCGTCATCGGGAAGTCGGCTTCACCTCTGGACATCAACTCCGAACTCTCGAGGTCTGCGTCTATCGAGCTCGATCAAGTGGTTATTACCGAACATAGCTCCGCAGATCCTCAGATGCCTGTCCAGCTTTCACTCTTAAACGAAACACTGGACCTAATGCAATCTCTCGCCATCACGGAAGTATCACCTCCCAACTACGCCCAGCTTGAACTGGGGCTGAGAGCAGGGAATTTTGCGTCCCACCCACCACCCACTTAATAGCCACTGTCGAGGATTTAACCGACATGCTAGACTATGCCTCCAAAGACATCGATGGTATGGACAACGATGTCGGAGTTGAACCAGGCCAAAACCCGCCCATCACTGGGCGTTGGACGGCCACCTCTACTTATGATGTATACATGGTGGACACGCCTGAAAAGAAGGACGACGATGGCACTCAAAATCCAGATGAGAAGGAGCCCGTCGACGAACCACCAAAGCGCCGGCGTCAGCGGCGCCGCCGACGATCGCGTCGGGCAAGGGAAAGCAATATCGGCACCAGAGATAATGACACCCCGGACAACGCCGAAGACTCCGACCACCCCGCTGAGCCTGCGTTCAAGCAGGACGAGAGGGAAGAGGGTCAAGTCAACTCCGATGAACTTGCCGATCACGGGGATTCGGAAGATAGTAACTACTTACCTGTCTCCGAAGAGAATATTAGCCTCGGTAACGAAGATTTCATCGTCCCAGAGGAACCCCTCGAACAGGAACGCTTCAAGCGATGGCTGATCGACACTGCACGGAGCCTGAAAAGGAAGCAGCAGCAAATTCAAGCCGAAAAGGATACGCTCAACGATAGATGGACTAAGGTCCTGGCCGCCGAAGAGGAATACGGCTATGAGCGCCAAACAAAGAGCTATCCTAAGTGCAGGCTCCTGCCACAATTCGACGAGGAGGCCTTTGAGCCAATACCGTCAAAATACAATTATGCTGATCAGCCGGACCGACCACCACGTGGACGGGATAAAATGGCCAATTATGCCGAACACCAGCCCGCGCCCCCTCGTAATAGAGGCAAGGAAGCAGCGGCTCCGCGCTACACGTACGACCTACGTCAGGACCTGACCAATAGAGCCGGCCAGACCAGATCCATCTATGGATCAAGAGGACGTGCCCCCACACGAGATGACGGCCATCAAGCCTGGCATGACAAACCTAACCAAGTCTGGGGTCAGCACCGGACACAGATGTCATCCGAACTCCATCACGATGTCGCCTGGTACAGAGGTGCCGCACACCCCATGTGCTTTACCAATGAGGTAATGCAGCACCAATTTCTGGAAGGATTTAAACCCGTGAACATCGAGCAATATGATGGAACGACGGACCCCGCCGTATGGATTGAAGATTTTCTTCTCCGCATTCACATGGCTCACGGAGATGATCCTCACGCCATTAAATACCTCCCTCTAAAGCTGAAAGGACCAGCACGACACTGGTTGAATAGCCTCCCAGAGAACTCCATTCGAAGTTGGGAAGATTTAGAGGATGCTTTTCGGGACAACTTTCAGGGCACTTATGTCCAGCCACCGGATGCTGATGACTTGAGTCACATAGTCCAGCAACCTGGAGAGTCAGCTCGCAAACTTTGGAATCGGTTCTTAATTAAAAAGAACCAAATCGTGGACTGTCCGGATGCCGAAGCCCTAGCGGCATTTAAGCACAGCGTCCGTGACGAATGGCTTGCCCGACACCTCGGTCAGGAAAAGCCGAAGACTATGGCAGCTCTTACCGCACTCATGACCCGCTTCTGCGTGGGCGAAGAAAGCTGGCTGGCTTGTAGAAGCAACAGTACCAGCGACCCCGGCACCTCTGAGGCCAGGGATGGCAATGGAAGGCCACAATGCAACAAAAACAAGCGCCGGAACAACAACGAAGAAACAGAGGATACGTCGGTAAACACCGGATTCAGTGGCTCTAAACCCGGTCAGCGGAAGAAGCCATTCAAAGGTACTTGGGACACTCCATCCAACTTGGACAAGATACTGGACCGACCCTGCCAGATTCATGGCACCCCTGACAAGCCTGCCAACCACACCAACAGAAACTGCTGGGTTTTTAAACAGGCTAGTAAATTAAACACCGAACATAAGGGGAAAGAACCTCCAAGCGAGGATGAGGATGAGCCTCGCCCACCGCGCACCGGGGGACAGAAACAGTTTCCCCCCGAGGTAAAAATGGTGAACATGATCTACGTCACCCACATCCCCAAGAGGGAGTGCAAACGCGCGTTAAGGGACGTCTACGCCATAGAGCCTGTCGCCCCAAAATTCAACCCATGGTCGGCTTGTCCGATCACCTTTGATCGTAGGGACCACCCAACCAGTATCCGTCACGGAGGTTCGGTGGCCCTGGTACTCGATCCTACCATTGACGGATATCATCTTACTAGAGTCCTTTTGGACGGCGGCAGCAGCCTTAACTTGCTCTACCAGGATACTGTCCGTAAGATGGGTATCGACCCGTCAAGAATCAAACCTAGCAACACTACCTTTAAAGGAGTGATACCTGGCGTGGAGGCCCGCTGCACGGGCTCCTTAACACTAGAAGTCGTATTTGGCTCTCCAGATAACTTCCAAAGCGAAGACTTGATCTTCGACATCGTCCCTTTTCGCAGTGGTTATCATGCACTGCTCGGACGAACGGCCTTTGCCTGCTTTAATGCGGTCCCGCACTATGCTTATCTGAAGCTCAAGATGCCTGGACCTCGTGGCGGCATCACAGTAAATGGGAATATGGAGCGCTCCCTCCGTACTGAGGAGCATACTGCGGCTCTAGCAGCCGAAGTACAGGGCGGCCTCATCAAGCCGGATAACCCACCGGTCATCAAGACCCACGACTCTGCTAAGCGAGTTAGATCCGCACTACAATGCGATAGCCCGATGGAGCCAGAGCTTAAATAGCAGTTTAGCCTCCGCCGACCGCCCCATAAGGTCGTGGCATACGTATCATGAGTACATAACTATGCACTTAAAATACCTTGGGCAGCGCCGGAGGCACACTGCGGAAAAGGTCCATGGTACGGTTTGACCCTATTCGGACCTCAACCTTTTTTTTTCTCACTATAGGTTCGTTAAAAAACCTACCTCATCTACGGAGGCTCTTTTCCAGGTCCCTCTTTCTTACAAACGACCATCACCTCCTCCTCTTAAAGGATTTCGCTCCAAAGAGAAACGGCGCAGACGTGCGGCAGGGCACCATTGGGATCTTCAAACCACTACTTTAAGGCCCTGTGTAAACCTTTTCCTTGTGTAAAACTTTTGGCATGTAAAATAGCCTCGATACTTATGGCATTATCTGTAATAATACGGCTCGACGTACTTATCAGGGTATAAAGGAAGCATTTGATCACCACTTTTGTTTGGCACTTACTTATTTTTGTCATTTGTATGCCCTCCCTACTTCAGACTGCCACACGTGCTTTAGTCCGGCCTTAACACCGGGGGATGTATTCGGTCCTGCACGCTTCAAAGTCCGAACACCTATAGGGTACTCTTCGGTGTCCCGGATATTGCATTATATGCATCGGCTCTGAACCATGTCTTTGGTCTATAGTTGGGTTGCCCGGCTCCTGTGCTTACCACCTTACGTTCCGCTCGTTCGGCTAAGGTAGTAAAGGGAGAACTACTACGATTGTATTTCCGGTTCGTCCGGTCAAGTACCTCAGTAGAGAAAGCCGAAAACTGACTGTCATGATAAGTGTGAGCTGGTCGGCGATTCGGCGACTTAGTATTATACTATAAATCGTTAGCGATTTACTCCGTGTTATACGAGGGGCTGGTCTTTGTCCAGCCGCGTGGAAAAGGCACCGTAGTCCGGATAGCTGCACATGCACCAGGGGCTAGTACTTAGCCCCACAGTCAAACTCCTATGGCTAGGTGAAAGTAATAAAGCCGCATAGTCAGATTGTCTGGTTCACCACGCTGACACCTCCTTTACGGACCAAGACGTTGGATAAAGTGTGGTCACGCGTTACGCCGAACACCCCTGTAGCATCTACATGGGGGCTGAAGCCGACGACTGGCAACTTTCAGAAATAAAACAATAAACGGCCGCACAGGAGGAAAATCGCTTGAAAGAAAAGGCGCAAACATAGATATATAAAATAGCATGGGTTCGTCACATTGTTTGTACAACCCGAACACACTCAATCAAATATTACGTCCTTAGAGCATTGACCCTCGATCACTCGGGTTCCTTCTACGACATCATCGAAGTACCTCTCTGGCTTCCGTTGATCTTTTCCTTCGGGCGGGCCTGCGGTTGCCACTTCGGTGGCCTTCATCTTTGCCCATTGCATCTTGACGCGGGCGAAGGCCATCCGGGCACCCTCTATGCAGGCCGAGCGCTTCAATGCATCAATCCGAGGCCGCGCGTCGATAAGCCGCTTCACCAAACCGAAGTAGCTACTAGGGATTGGCTCGGCCGGCCAAAGCTGGACTATCAAGTCCTTCATGGCCAAACCTGCCACCCTATGCAGCTCAGACAGCTGCTTCAGTTGGTCACCCAGGAGAGGCGTCGAGTGTTCCGGCGCGACAAATTGCGACCAGAACAGTTTCTCAGTCGAGTTCCCCTCCTGGGCTCAGAAGTACTGTGCGGCATCAGCGGCACTCTTCGGAAGATCCGCAAACGCGCCTGGAGAACTCCACACTCGGGTCAGCAAAGCATACCTCTGACCTCCAAAGACACTCTGCAAAAGAAAGACCTTACCAGCCGCTATCTGCCTCGCCTGATGGATCTCTTCACGAGCACTCCGGGACTCGATCCGCGCCTCTTTAGCATCATGGAGAGCCTTGGCGAGCTCGGTCGACTGGTCCGAAGTCTTCTGCTCTAAAGCTTCGCATTTGCTAATGGCATCCTTCAGCTCCTGCTCTACTTCGGCCACTTGAGCTTCGTGTTGGCGGTGGGCATCTTGCTCGGTCTACAGTACGGCAGCCGCCTTGTCAGCGACTGCCTTATTCGCCTCTGCCTCCTTTTTGGCCTGGGCAAGGGCACTTTTGAGGGTCTCGACCTCGGCTGCGCCAGCTGTGATTATAATCAAAGCATTCCATGAGTTAATCTCTAAATATACATATCACTTCTGATATCAAAATAAACTTTTAACATTATACGCATACCTTGCGTCTCATCGAACCGCTTATTAATGCGGTCGATTTCCTCATTAGCCACCTAAAGCTTCCGATTGAGTTCGGAAACTTCTGCAGCCTGGGCGGTCGCCGCCAACAGGGAAGCCTGTTACAATAACAGCACACAAGGTTAACTCTCCCGAATACTATATGGATCCTCTGTCCGGTTTCTTTTAACTGAACAGAGCCTCAGGGGCTACTGTCTGTACACAGGTATATTCCTCTATATGAAAGGTTTTTAGAACATTATGTCGCATACCTCAAAGCCCGTCAGTAGGCTGGTGAAGGCTTCATTCAGTCCGCTCTTAGCAGACTGAACCTTCTCCACCACCGCACCCATCAGGGTGCGGTGCTCCGCCATGATGGAAGCACGCTGCAGTGTTTCCTCCAGAGTGTTGGGCGCCTCCGGATTAGTGGAGGTCGCCGAGGGAGCTGATGCTCCTCCTCCCTCCTTTGAAGAGGGCTGCTTATCCAATCCAGGAGCCGTGTTGGTCTCCGGAATGGTATCCGGTTGGGGCCCGGATGGTTGGGGCTCCCCACCGTCGGTTGTCATAGGGGTCGCCTCCCCTAGGTTTTCGGCGACCGAGGTATTAACCTCGGGCGCTTTCTCGGCGGTTTTGTTCGCCCCCCCCCCCTGCCAAGAGAGGTCCTTTGGGATGACACCTCGGTGTCCTCCATGATGATAGGCGAGGTGGCACGCGTCGGCGTGTCACTCTCTGCCATTTCGGGTGGCACAGAGTTCCCCTCCGATGATGGGGTTTGCTGGAGCTCGCGGGGAGGGCTGAAAGGCAAATAACAAAATAACTTATATAATGGAAGCAGGTAGACCGAAGATAAACAGTAAGTTTCTGAATACTTACGATTCGGCCAGGGGCTTCACCCTGGGTGGCTTCTTGGGGACTAGTTCGGTCTCTGAGTCCGAACTGTCCGGAAGGGCCAGCTTCCCTCTCTTGGGTGCCTCCTCCTCCGGGTCTTCGGAGGCCGCCCTCTTCTTCTTCCTCCCCTTACGCAGGGAGTCGCTCTCTACCTCCTCCTCCTCTTCTTCCTCATCTCCTTCATGGGAAGAGAGGGCTTCGGTCTCTCCGGACACTGTTTTCGAAGGACCTTTATGGCGGGGGCCGCCCTTGGCCTCCTTGCCTTTCTTCTTCTTGATCTTCCTCTCCGACGCCTGATAGGGCGCCAGGACCAGCATCTCCGTTAGTTGGGGTATGGCTGGATCCTCAGGCAGCGGTGCCGGACAGTTGATCCGCTCCGCCTTTGCCGTCCAGACCTGTAAAGAAAGCAGGCGATATAATTTCTATCATATCTGAAATATTGATCGGATAGGTCTCCGGAAAGATTATGCTTACCGCCGTGGCTGGGTTCTTGATGTCGAGCCCGATGTCTTCATTCTTCTTCGGCCACTTTTTCTGAGCCTTGAAAAGCTGCTTCCATATATCTTCGTGCGTGGTGCCGAAGATGCGCTTCAGGGTCCGTGGCTTCTCCGGATCGAACTCCCACATGGGGGAGGCCCGGAGCTGGCAAGGAAGGATGCGGCGGAACAGCATCGCTTGAATCACGTTTGTGAGACCGGTGTTCTCACCCAACATGTCGGAGATGCGTTTTTGGAGCACCTTCACCTCTGGTTTGGACCCCCAATCAAGACCCTTGGCGGTCCATAAGGTGAGTCTCGTGGGTGGTCCGGATCTGAAGTCAGGCGTGGCCGCCCAGTTGGCGTCGCGGGGTTCGGTGATGTAGAACCACTCCTGCTGCCACACCTTGACCGTCTCTACGAATGCCCCTTTGGGCCAAACGGCGTTGGGGAGCTTGCTCACCATGCCCCCGCTGGAGTCCGCATGTTGTCCGTCGACCACCTTCGGCTTCAGATTGAATACCTTGAGCCATAGGCCGAAGTGTGGTGGGATGCGGAGAAGAGCCTCACACACGACGATAAACGCCGATATGTGAAGGAAGGAATTTGGGGCTAGATCATGGAAATCTAGCCCGTAGTAGAACATAAGACCCCGGACAAAGGGGTGGAGGGGAAACCCTAGCCCCCGGAGGAAATGGGGGATGAAGACGACCCTCTCACCGGGCTCCGGAGTAGGAAAGACCTGATCTTTGTCAGGGATCCTATGCGCGATATCCGCAGACAAATAGCCCGCGCTCCGGAGCTCCTTGACGTCCTTTTCAGTGACGGTGGAGGCCTCCCACTTGCCCTTGGAGCCGGACCCGGCCATTGCTGGGGTGGGTGGCAGCGGTGGAGGAGATTGGAGCTATGGGCGCTGGAGCTTGGAGATTGAGAGACAGAAGCTAGAGGAAGGTGTGGGGAAAAAGGAGGGATCTTTATCCTCTTATAGATGGTAAAAATACCAAACGTCCCCTTCTCAAGCCATAAACCTCGCCTGTTCCCAACGAAATCGTGCGTAAGGTGCGGTTGGATTACCCAAACCATATTGATGAGAATCCCGTAATGGGCGGCCATGATCTCTGTTTTGACAAGACGTGCCAATGAAGGCTAGACCTCGAAACGCGAAATGGGAGGCATGAAAACGGTTCGAAATGTTAAAGAGTCAAGTGTGACGCTTCGCTGAAAAAGTTGTCAGTGAAAGACACTGTTCCTATTTTTACATCTTGCCTTCGTGGCTAAGGGTTGTATTGATTATGCAGAGCCAGATACAGTTTCTTTATGCATGGAGCTAACTTAAAAATTTTGGGGGAAGGAACTCGCCTTGCAATGCCGAAGATAATCCGCATGCCAAACTCATCGTCATCGAAGACTGGTTCAGGGGCTACTAAGGGAGTCCTGGATTAGGGGGTCCTCGGGTGTCCGGTCTATTCGATATGGGCCGGACTGATGGGCCGTGAAGATAAAGCAGAAGACCATCCCCCGTGTCCGGGTAGGACTCCTATATGCGTGGACGGCAAGTTTGGTGTCCGGATGTATTATTTCCTTCTTCTGTAAACCGACTCTGTACAACCCTAGGCCCCTCTGGTGTATATATAAACCGAAGGGTTTAGTCCGTAGAGGCAATCAGAATAATCATAGGCTAGACAGCTAGGGTTTAGCCATTACGATCTCGAGGTAGATCAACTCTTGTAACCCCTATACTCATTGAATACAATCAAGCAGGACGTAGGGTTTTACCTCCATTAAGAGGGCCCGAACCTGGGTAAACATCGTGTCCCCATTGTCCATTGTTACCATCGATCCTCAGACACACAGCTTGGGACCCCCTATCCGAGATCTGCCGGTTTTGACACCGACAACGGGTAATAAGTAACAAAAGTAAACAAGATGCAGCAAGGTGGCCCAATCCATTTTGTATCAAAGGACAAGCCTGGACGAACTCTTATATAACGCAAAGCGCTCCCGAGGACACATGGGAATTGTTGTCAAGTTAGTTTTCATCATGCTCATATGATTCGCGTTTGTTACTTTGATAATTTAATATGTGGGTGGACCGGTGCTTGGGTGCTGCCCTTCCTTGGACAAGCCTCCCACTTATGATTAACCCCTCTTGCAAGCATCCGCAACTACGAAAGAAGAATTAAGATAAATCGAACCATAGCATGAAACATATGAATCCAAATCAGCCCCTTACGAAGCAACACATAAACTAGGGTTTAAGCTTCTGTCACTCTAGCAACCCATCATCTACTTATTACTTCCCAATGCCTTCCCCTAGGCCCAAATCATGGTGAAGTGTCATGTAGTCGACGTTCACATAACACCACTAGAGGAGAGACAACATACATCTCATCAAAATATTGAACGAATACCAAATTCACATGATTACTTATAACAAGACTTCTCCCATGTCCTCAGGAACAAACGTAACTACTCACAAAGCATATTCATAATCAAAATCAGAGGAGTATTAATTATCATTAAGGATCTGAACAAATGATCTTCCACCGAATAAACCAACTAGCATCAACTACAAGGAGTAATCAACACTACTAGCAACCCACGGGTACCAATCTGAGGTTTTGAGACAAAGACCGGGTACAAGAGATGAACTAGGGTTTGAGAGGAGATGGTACTGGTGAAGATGTTGATGGAGATTGACCCCCTCTCGATGAGAGGATCGATGGTGATGACGATGGCGATGATTTCCCCCTCCCGGAGGGATGTTTCTCCGACAGAACAGCTCCGCCGGAGCCCTAGATTGGTTCTGCCCAGGTTCCACCTCGAGACGGCGGCGCTTCATCCTGAAAGCTTCCTTCTTAATTTTTCTAGGTCAAAACACACCATATAGCAGAAGATGGGCGTCGGGGGCCTGCCAGGTGGTCCACAAGGACAGGGGCACGCCCAGGGGGGGTAGGGCGCGCCTCCACCCTTCTGGATGGCAGGTGGCCCCCCTCTGGTACTTTCTTCGCCCAATATTTTTTATTAAATCCAAAATGACTCTCCGTGAAGTTTTAGGACTTTTGGAGTTGTGCAGAATAGGTCTCTAATATTTGGTCCTTTTCCAGCCCAGAATTCCAGCTGTCGGCATTCTCCCTCTTCTTGTAAACCTTGTAAAATAAGAGAGAAAAGGCATAAGTATTGTGCCATAATGTGTAATAACCGCCCATAATGCAATAAATATTGATATAAAATCATGATGCAAAATGGACGTATCAAGTAGTTACTTTTGTTCTTGAGGTCACGGGAGAAATCTTGTTACAAGTAATCATGTGAACTTGATATGTGTTCGATATTTTGATGATATGTATGTTGTGATTCCCTTAGTGGTGTCATGTGAACATCGACTACATGACACTTCACCTTATTAGGGCCTAAGGGAATGCATTGTGGAGTAGTTATTAGATGATGGGTTGCGAGAGTGACAGAAGCTTAAACCCTAGTTTATGCGCTATTCCGTAAGGGACTGATTTGGATCCAAAAGTTTAATGCTATGGTTAGATTTATTCTTAATACTTTTCTCGTAGTTGCGGATGCTTGCGAGGGGGTTAATAATAAGTAGGAGGTTTGTTCAAGAAAGAATAGCACCTAAGCACCGGTCCACCCACATATCAAATTATCAAAGTAGCGAACACAAATCAAACCAACATGATGAAAGTGACTAGATGAAATTCCCGTGTACCCTCAAGAACGCTTTGCTTATCATAAGAGATCATTTTGGCATTTCCTTTGCCTCGAAAGGATTGGGCTACCATGCTGCACTTTTGTTACCATTACCGTTACTTGCTCGTTACAAATTATCTTGTTACCAAACTACTCGTTACTTATAATTTCAGTGCTTGCAGACAATACCTTGCTGAAAACCGCTTTTCATTTCCTTCTGCTCCTCATTGCGTTCGACACTCTTACTTATCGAAAGGACTACAATTGATCCCCTATACTTGTGGGTCATCAAGGCTCTTTTCTGGCGCCATTTCCGGGGAGTGAAGCACTCTTGGTAAGTGGAAATCGATAAGGAAAATTTATTACTACGTGCTGAAATTTATTGTCACTTGTTACTATGGAGAACAATCCTTTGAGGGGTTTGTTTGAGGTATCTTCACCTCGACCAGAATCACAATTAGTTACCCCTCAACCTACTGCACCTATTGAAAATATTGGTTATGAAATTCCTTCGGGTATGACAGAACAACTGCTAGCTAATCCTTATGCAGGAGATGGAACTGAACATCCTGATATGCACTTGATATATGTGGATGAAATTTGTGGATTATTTAAGCTTGCAGGTTTGCCCGGAGATGAAGCTAAGAAGAAGGTTTTCCCTTTATCTTTGAAGGGAAAAGCATTGGCATGGTATAGGCTATGCGATGATATTGGATCTTGGAATTGGAATCGATTGAAATTGGAATTTCACCAAAAAATTTATCCTATGCATCTAGTTCATCGTGATCGGAATTACATATATAATTTTTGACCTCGTGAAGGAGAAAGTATCGCTCTAGCTTGGGGGAGGCTTAAGTCAATGTTATATTCAAGCCCCAATCATGAGCTCTCAAGAGAAATTATTATTCAGAATTTTTATGCTCGGCTTTCTCATGATGATCGATCCATGCTTGATACTTCTTGTACTGGTTCCTTTATGAAGAAGACTGTTGACTTCCGGTGGGATCTTTTAGAAAGAATTAAACGCAACTCTGAAGATTGGGAACTCAACAAAGGTAAAGAGTCAGGTATTAAGCTCAAGTATGATTGTGTTAAATCTTTTATGAATACCGATGCTTTTCAAAAGTTTAGCACTAAATATGGACTTGACTCTGAGATAGTAGCCTCCTTTTGTGAATCATTTGCTACTCATGTTGACCTCCCTAAGGAGAAGTGGTTTAAATATCACCCAACTATCAAAGAATAAATTAAATAACCAGTAGTAGCTAAAGATGAAACTATTATTTACAATGTTGATCCAGTTGTGCCTACTGCTTATATTGAAAAACCACCTTTCCCTGTTAGGATAAAGGAACATGCTAAAGTCTCAAATATGGTGAACAAAAGTTATATTAGAACTTCCAAAGCTGCTGAACAAATCAAAGTAGAACCTAGTGTTGCTATGGTTACAGATCTCTTGGTTGAAAATATAGATGGGCATGTTATTTACTTCTGTGATGAAGCTGCTAGAATTGCCAAACCCGATGAAAAAGATAAACATAGACCCATTGTTGGCATGCCTGTTGTCTCAGTTAAAATCAGAGATCATTGTTATCATGGTTTATGCGACATAGGTGCTAGCGTGAGTGCCATTCCTTTCACCTTATATCAAGAAATTATGAATGATATAGCACCCGCTGAAATAGAAGACATAGATGTTACTATTAAACTTGCTAATAGGGACACCATCACACCACTTGGGATTGTTTGAGATGTTGAAGTCTTGTGTGGGAAAATAAAATACCCTACTGATTTTCTTTTTCTTGGTTCCCCGCAAGATGACTTTTTTCCCATTATCTTTGGTAGACCTTTCTTGAACACCGTCAATGCTAAAATAGATTGTGAGAAACAAACTATCGGTGTTAGTTTTGGTAATGAGTCTCATGAGTTTAATTTTTCTAAGTTTAGTAGGAAACATCATAATAAAGAGTTGTCTAGTAAGGATGAAATAATTGGTCTTGCTTCTATTGCTGTGCCTCCTACCGATCCACTAGAACAATATTTGCTAGACCACGAAAATGATATGCATCTGCATGAAAGAAATGAAATAGATAAGATTTTCTTTGAACAACGTCCTCTGCTTAAACACAATTTGCCTATTGAAACTCTAGGGGGTCCTCCTCCACCTAAAGGTGATCCTGTGTTTGAATTAAAGCAATTGCCAGATACTTTGAAATATGCTTATCTTGATGAGAAAAAGATTTATCCTCTTATTATTAGTGCTAACCTTTCAGAACATGAAGAAGAAAGATTATTGAAGGTTCTGAAGAAGCATCGAGCTGCCATTGGATATACTCTTGATGATTTAAAGGGCATTAGTCCCACTCTCTGTCAGCATAAAATTAATATGGAGCCTGATGCTAAACCTGTTGTTGATCACCAACGACATTTAAATACTAAAATGAAAGAAGTGGTAAGAACAGAAATACTGAAGCTTCTGGAAGCAGGTATAATCTATCCCATAGCTGATAGTAGATGGGTAAGTCCCGTTCATTGTGTCCCTAAAAAAGGAGGTATTACCGTTGTTCCTAATGATAAGAATGAACTTATTCCACAAAGAATTGTCACTGGCTACAGAATGGTAATTGATTTTAGAAAACTAAATAAAGCTACTAGAAAAGATCATTACCCTCTGCCTTTTATTGATCAAATGTTAGAAAGACTATCAAAGCACACACATTTTTGCTTTCTTGATGGATATTCTGGTTTTTCTCAAATACCTGTCTCACAACCTGATCAAGAGAAAACCACCTTTACTTGCCCTTTTGGAACTTATGCTTATAGACGTATGCCTTTTGGTTTATGCAATGCACCTGCTACCTTTCAAAGATGTATGACTGCTATATTCTCTGACTTTTGTGAAAAGATTGTTGAGGTTTTCATGGATGATTTTTCCGTTTATGGAACTTCTTTTGATGATTGCTTAAGCAACCTTGATCGAGTTTTGCAGAGATGCGAGCAAACTAATCTCGTCTTGAATTGGGAGAAGTGCCACTTTATGGTTAATGAAGGTATTGTCTTGGGACATAAAATTTCTGAACGAGGTATTGAGGTGGATAAAGCTAAAGTTGATGCAATTGAGAAAATGCCATGCCCTAAAGATATCAAAGGTATTCGTAGTTTCCTCGGTCATGCTGGTTTCTATAGGAGGTTTATTAAAGACTTCTCTAAAATTTCTAGGCCTCTTACAAATCTTTTACAAAAGGATGTTCCATTTGTTTTTGATGATGATTGTGTAGAAGCCTTTGAAACACTTAAGAAAGCCTTGATTTCAGCACCTATTGTTCAACCACCTGATTGGAACTTGCCTTTTGAAAATGTGTGTGATACTAGTGATTATGCTGTTGGTGCTGTTCTAGGACAAAGAGTTGATAAGAAATTAAATGTTATTCATTATGCTAGTAAAACTCTGGACAGTGCTCAACGAAATTATGCTACTACTGAAAAAGATTTTTTAGCAGTTGTGTTTGCTTGTGATAAATTTAGATCTTACATTGTTGATTCTAAAGTGACCGTTCACACCGATCATGCTGCTATAAAATATCTTATGGAAAAGAAGGATGCTAAACCTAGACTCATTAGGTGGGTTCTTTTGCTACAAGAATTTGATTTACATATCAGTGATAGAAAGGGAGTTGAGAACCCCGTGGCTGATAACTTGTCTAGGTTAGAAAATATTCTTGATGACCCACAACCTATTAATGATAGTTTTCCTGATGAACAATTAGCTGCAATAAATGTTTCTCATAACACTCCTTGGTATGCTGACTATGCCAATTATATTGTTGCTAAATATATACCACCTAGCTTCACATACCAACAAAAGAAAAAAATATTCTATGATTTAAGACATTACTTTTGGGATGACCCACATCTTTATAAAGAAGGAATAGATGGTATTATTAGACGTTGTGTACCTGAGCATGAACAGGGACAAATCCTACGAAAATGTCACTCCGAAGCTTATGGAGGACATCATGCGGGAGATAGAACTGCTCACAAGGTATTGCAATCTGGTTTTTATTGGCCTACTCTCTTCAAGGATGCCCGTAAGTTTGTTTTATCTTGTGATGAATGTCAAAGAATTGGTAATATTGGTAGGCGTCAGGAAATGCCTATGAATTATTCTCTTGCTGTTGAACCATTTGATGTTTGGGGATTTGATTACATGGGACCTTTTCCTTCCTCTAATGGGTATACACCTATTTTGGTTGCAGTTGATTATGTTACTAAGTGGGTAGAAGCTATTCCAACTAGTAGTGCTGATCACAACACCTCTATTAAAATGCTTAAGGAAGTCATTTTCGCAAGGTTTGGAGTCCCTAGATATTTAATGACTGATGGTGGTTCACATTTTATTCACGGTGCTTTCCGTAAAATGCTTGCTAAATATGATGTTAACCATAGAATTGCATCACCTTATCATCCTCGGTCTAGTGGTCAAGTTGAACTTAACAATAGAGAAATAAAATTAATATTACAAAAAACTGTCAATAGGTCCCAAAAGAATTGGTCTAAGAAGTTAGATGATGCACTTTGGGCTTATAGAACAGCATATAAAAAACCTATGGGTATGTCTCCCTATAAAATGGTTTATGGAAAAGCTTGTCATTTGCCTCTTGAGTTAGAACATAAAGCATATTGGGCAATTAAAGAACTCAACTATGATTTCAAACTTGCCGGTGAAAAGAGGTTATTTGATATTAGCTCACTAGATGAATGGAGAACCCAAGCCTATGAAAATGCCAAGTTATTTAAAGAAAAAGTTAAAAGATGGCATGACAAAAGAATCCAAAAGCGTGAGTTCAAAGTTGGAGAATATGTTCTTTTGTACAACTCTCGTTTCAGATTCTTTGCAGGAAAACTCCTCTCCAAATGGGAAGGACCCTATGTTATCGAGGAGGTTTATCGATCCGGGGCCGTCAAGATAAATAATGCCGAAGGTACTAACCCGAAGGTTGTTAATGGGCAACGAATAAAACATTATATCTCAGGTACGCCCATTAACGTTGAAAGCAATATTATCCAAACCATGACACCGGAAGAACACATAAAGGAAACTTTTCGGAACACTCCAGAATCGTGAAAAAAAGGAGGTACGTGATACGGTAAGTAAACGGACTCCGAAAAATCCGCAAAAATATTTTTTGTTAGTTTTGGAATATAACAAAAATTAGGAAAATAAGAAACAACCAGGAAAGCACCCCTGGTGGGCACAAGACACCAGGGCGCGCCTGGCTTGCCAGGCGCGCCCAGGTGGGTTGTGCCCACCTCGGGTACCTTCCGGACTCCGTTTTTCTTCCGTTTGCTTGTTTCCCAAGATAAAAAAATCTTTATATACCCCCCGAACCTATTGACCACTGTATCGCGGAGAAATCTTCTATTTTCTTTTCCTTGCTGTTTTCTGACAGATCCAATCCACCATGGCCGCTTCAAGCTCCTCCAAGGACATGTTCTTCGAGAACGTCATCAACCCATATTTGCGGGAGGTGATGCAGCACCCTCAGGCTATCCAGATGCATGAGGGGGTGCTACACATCCGCGATGTGCAAGGCCCCAAGGGGACGGGATCCGTGGAGGCTAGGCTTGAAGCTATGGAGCAGGAAGTATTCCGGTGCAAGGGGATGGTAGAACATGGATTCAATGCCAATCACCTCATGATCGTGGACTACACCCGTGATCTCAAGGTGGATGGCAAGTCCATGAAGGACATCATCTTCACCTTCAACGAGCAAATCAACTTCCTCTAAAGCCAGATCTATGATCTCCAAAACCAAGTCTTTGAATATGAGGCGAGGTTTAAAGGTATGAGTTTGGCTGCCAGTTGCAGGACCCGTGAGACTCACTCCTCCTCTTATGATGGTGAGCCCTTGCCATGGAAACCCGAGGATAAGATTGCCACTACTTCATCACCACCACCTCCTTCTTCATCACCAAAGAAAAATTGAGTATCGGGTATGGGCACTCCCCTTGGCTTGTGCCAAGCTTGTGGGAGGTGCCCCGGTATCGTATCACCTCCACTATCTTTTGCCTTTACTTATCTTAGTTTGATCCATAGTTATCTTTTGCTTTAGATGAATAAAAGTTTAGTTCGATCCTTTCTTTTCGAGTGTTTGCTTAGTGATCTATCTCTGTAATCATGTGCAAGATATATATAATAAAGTTTAGTTTGAGTTTTGTTTTCTTTACTTTCATGTTCAATAAAAAGAAAGGAAATAAATGAAAAAGATCATATGCTAATTTTATGGTAAGTAATGACATCACATAAGAAAGAGTATAAGTAGAAGATTTTATTGGAGATTGACAAACATAGCATTGGTCAATGATGCAATTCATGTAAGAATTAATAAGGGAAGAGGAGATTCACATGCAAATACACTATCCTGGACATCTTTTGTGATTGTGAGCCCCCATCAAAATATTATATGCCAAAATTGTTGACGTTGGACAAGGAAGACAACGTAATGATTTATGTTTGTTCATATTCACATAGAAGTTATATTGTCATAGATCCTTTAACATGTGGTGCTTGCCCCCATCTTTGCTAGCAAAAAATTCCGCACTAAGTAGAGATACTACTTGTGCATCCAAAAACCTTTAAACCCAAATCTTATTTTGAGAGTCCACCATGCCTACCTATGGATTGAGTAAGATCCTTCAAGTAAGTTGTCATCGGTGTAAATAGGGCAATAAAAATTGCTTCTAAAAGTGTTGGATCATTTAGTGTAAGAGAAAATTGAGCGTTGTACGAACTTGTGATGGCAAAGAATAAAAGCGACAGACAGCATAATAAAGGTTGCTATCACAAGGGGCAATATAACGTGATGTTCTTTTGCACTAAGAGATTGAGCATACAAATAAATAAGCGCATGGCAACCTCTGCTTCCCTCTGCGAAGGGCCTATCTTTTACTTCTTTGTATTTACTTTTATGCAAGAGTCAAAGTTCTTCTCTCTATTCCTTTTTATTTTCTCTTTTGGCAAGCATCATGTGGTGAGGAAAGATCTAGGCACATATATCCAGTTGGATATGAGTAGCATGAGTTATTATTGTTGACATCACCCTCGAGGTGAGTATGTTGGGAGGCGAATCTATAAGCCCCTATCTTTCTATGTGTCCGGTTGAAACATTTTGCTCATGTGTATGCGGTGAGTGTTAGCAATCATAGAAGACTATATGCTGGTTGAGTATGTGGACTTGCCAAAAAGGCTCCGATACGTGACCCTTCCTGAAAAGATGATGAATTGTAGTTGCAAAGTTGACTGAGAACATAGTTTGTTGGTTTTCAATAGAGTTTATACTTTATACTTCGATGTTGTGATGAATTGTTACTTGTTCATGAGAAGTTATATGATAAAAGTTCTATGATAAAGTTCTATGTTAAAGTTTGTTGCTGTTATAATAATATACATGATGCTTCTATGTCTGTATTTTGTTTTTATCGACACCTCTCTCTCTAAGCATGTGGACATGTTTTTCGATTTCGGTTTTCGCTTGAGGACAAGCGAGGTCTAAGCTTGGGGGAGTTGATACGTCCATTTTGCATCATGTTTTCCTACTGTTATTTATGATGTTTTTATGCATAATAATGCTTTTTGGAGTAATTCTAATGCCTTTTCTCTCATAATTGCAAGGTCCACACAAAGAGGGAGAATTCCAGCAGCTGGAAATCTGGACCTGAAAAAGTTACGTCAGGCTACCTATTCTGCACAACTCCAAATGAGCTCAAATTTCACGAGAAATTTTTATGGAATAAATAAGTATTATTGGAGCAAATAACTACCAGAGGGGGCCCACTAGGTGGGCACAACCCACCTGGGCGCGCCAGGGAGCCCAGGCGCGCCCTGGTGGGTTGTGCCCTCCTCGGCCCACCTCCGGTGCCCCTCTTCTGGTATATAAGTCATTTTGACCTAGAAAAAATAAGGGGAGGACTTTTGGGATGAAGCGCCGCCATCTCGAGGTGGAACTTGGGCAGGAGCACTTTTGCCCTCCGGCGGAGCGATTCCGCCAGGGGAACTTCCCTCCCGGAGGGGGAAATCATCGTCATCATCATCATCATCACCAACAACTCTCCCATCTTGGGGAGGGCAATCTTCATCAACATCTTCAACAGCACCATCTCCTCTCAAACCCTAGTTCATCTCTTGTGTTCAATCTTTGTACCGAAACTATAGATTGGTACTTGTGGGTGACTAGTAGTGTTGATTACATCTTGTAGTTGATTACTATATGGTTTATTTGGTGGAAGATTATATGTTCAGATCCATTATGCTATTTAATACCCCTCTGATCTTGAGCATGATTATCATTAGTGAGTAGTTACTTTTGTTCTTGAGGTCACGGGAGAAATCTTGTTGCAAGTAATCATGTGAACTTGATATGTGTTCGATATTTTGATGATATGTATGTTGTGATTCCCTTAGTGGTGTCATGTGAACATCGACTACATGACACTTCACCTTATTAGGGACTAAGGGAATGCATTGTGGAGAAGTTATTAGATGATGGGTTGCGAGAGTGACAGAAGCTTAAACCCTAGTTTATGCGCTATTCCGTAAGGGACTGATTTGGATCCAAAAGTTTAATGCTATGGTTAGATTTATTCTTAATACTTTTCTCGTAGTTGCGGATGCTTGCGAGGGGGTTAATAATAAGTAGTAGGTTTGTTCAAGTAAGAACAGCACCTAAGCACCGCTCCACCACATATCAAATTATCAAAGTAGCGAACACAAATCAAACCAACATGATGAAAGTGACTAGATAAAATTCCCGTGTACCCTCAAGAACGCTTTGCTTATCATAAGAGATCATTTTGGTCTGTCCTTTGCCTCGAAAGGATTGGGCTACCTTGCTGGACTTTTGTTACCATTACCGTTACTTGCTCGTTACAAATTATCTTGTTACCAAACTACTCGTTACTTATAATTTTAGTGCTTGCAGACATTACCTTGCTGAAAACCGCTTGTCATTTCCTTCTGCTCCTTGTTGGGTTCGACACTCTTACTTATCGAAAGGACTACGATTGATCCCCTATACTTGTGGGTCATCACTAGTTTTGATGAAGATGATATTTTTAGTCCCCTAAGTTTTGATGAGAATATTTATTATGATGATAGCATGCCTCCTATTTATGATGATTATATTCATGAAAGTGGGTTTGGAAGAGTGTCAACTCTTGGTAGTATTGATCCCATTATTTGGGAGGGTGTTTAATCTTTTCACAATATTGATAAAAGTGGATTTGGAGAGGTCATGACTTTAGTTAGTGATGAATCCACTATTTTGGAAGAGGTTTCAATTGATTATTATGAGAATAAAGTTGCTATCTATGATGATTATTGTGAGGACACTTATTATATAAAGAATAATGATAACCATGGAACTTGTCATCATGATTTTAATTTACAATTGTATTATGCCTCACATGATAGTTATGTTGTTGAGTTTGCTCCCACTACTATTCATGAGAATAAATTTGCTTATGTGGAGAGTAATAAAATTTCTATGCTTGTGGATCATGAAAAGAATGCTATATGTGATAGTTATATTGTTGAATTAATTCATGATGCTACTGAAAATTACTATGAGGGGGGAACATATGCTTGTAGGTATTGCAATACTATCAAGTTTCCTCTCTATGTGTTGAAAATTTTGAAGTTATGCTTGTTTTGCCTTCCTATGCTAGTTGATTCTTGTTCCCATAAATTGTTTGCTCACAAAATCCCTATGCATAGGAAGTGGGTTAGACTTAAATGTGCTAGTCATATGCTTCATGATGCTCTCTTTGTGTTCCAATTCTTTACTTTTATGCGAGCATCATTGAAATCATCATGCCCAGCTAAAAAGGCATTAAAGAAAAGCGCTTGTTGGGAGACAACCCAATATTTATACCTACTGTTTTTGTGTGTTAACATGATTGAGCTACTTTATTAATCATGTTTTATAGCTTTTGTTTCAATAAAGTGCCAAGTAAAGCCTTTGGGATAGTGTGGATGATAGTTGACTTGATTCTGTGCAAAAACAGAAACTTTTGCGTCCAGTACAGAAATTCCTATATTTTAAAGGAACGTGGAAAATTTATTAATTTTTTACAGTTGATTGGTGTACAAATTTTCTATGTTTTTATATTTTTTCAGAATTTTCAGAGTTACATAAGTATGACCTTAATTCAGATATTTACATACTGTTCTGTTTTTGACAGATTCTGTTTGCAATGCATAGTTTGCTTGTTTTATGGTTTCTACGGCTTATATTGCTTAATATAAATTGTGGAAATGATAATTTACAGTAGGCATTGTGTGAGAACAATTATGAATCTTGTCTTTGACAGTACCCAAGTGAATGATTTGTTTTATTATACTAACGGATCTCACGAAGGTTTTGTTAAGTTTTGTGTTGTGAAGTTTTCAAGTTTTGGGTAAAGTTTCGATGGACTACGGAATAAGGAGTGGAAATAGCCTAAGATTGGGGATTCCCAAGGCACCCCAAGGTAATATTCAAGGACAACCAAGTTCCTAAGCTTGGGGATGCCCCGGATGGCATCCCCTCTTTTGTCTTCAATCCATCGGTAAATTTACTTGAGGCTATATTTTTATTCACCACATGATATGTGTTTTGCTTGGAGCGTCATTTTATTTTGTTTATATTTTCTTTCTGTTATTTAGAATAACGTTTTGTATCTTTTATTTCAATAAAAGTGTCGAGGATAGCCTTCACCATGCTCAATTTGCAAGTATATGAGTTGCTGTTTCAAAACAGAAAGTTTGTCGCTATTACAAAAATTCCCTAGAAAATTAAGAATGTGATAAAAGATTGAAATTTTGACACAATATGAAATGATAAATTATCTACAGTTTGGTAAATTTTCAGAATTTTTTGAGTTAAATAAGTATGAGTCTTCTTGCATTCTTTACAGACTGTTCTATTTAGACAGATTGCTGTTATGTTTGCATATGTTTGCTTGTTTAATGATTCTATTTGAGGATAGGACTATTAAATATGCAGAGGCATTTAGTATGCAATGTTAAATAATAATTTTAGTGATTTTCTACAGTAGAGAATGATAAGGCTTTGCATTGATTTATACTAACTTATCTCACGAGTTCTTGTTGAGTTTTGTGTGGATGAAGTTTTTAAGATTTACGGAAACCGTGATATGAGAGGAATTAAGGAGACACAAGAGCTCAAGCTTGGGGATGCCCAAGGCATCCCTAATTAATATTTCAAGAAGTCTCAAGCATCTAAGCTTCAGGATGCCCCGGTTGGCATCCCACCTTTCTTCTTCAACAATGATCGGTCAGTTTTGGTTGAGCCTAAGTTTTTGCTTCTTCACATGATATGTGCTATCCTTAGAATGTCATTTTATTTTATTTTGCTTGCTGTTTGAATAAAATATTAAGATCTAATTTTTTTAAATGAGAGAGAGTCCTCACATAGCTACATAATTATTTGACTACTCATTGATCTTCACTTATATCTTTTTGGAGTAGTTTGTCAGTTGCTCAAGTGCTTCACTTATATCTTTTAGAGCACGGTGGTGGCTTTATTTTATAGAAATTATTGAACTCTCATGCTTAACTTATATTATTTTGAGAGTCTCTAAACAGCATGGTAATTTGCTTAGGTTATGAATTTAGTCCTAATATGATGGGCATCCAAGAGGGATATAATAAAATCTTTCGTACAAGAGCATTGAATATATGAGAAGTTTGATTCCTTGCATTTTTTTTGAGATATAAAGATGGTGATATTAGAGTCATGCTAGTGAGTAATTGAGGATTGGTAGAAATACTTGTGTTAAAGTTTGTGATTCCCGAAGCATGCATGTATGGTGAACCGTTATGTGATGAAGTCGGAGCTTGATATATTTTTTGATTATATTCCTTTTGAGTGGTGGTCAGGGACGAGCGATGGTATTTTCCTACCAATCTATACCCCTAGGAGCATGCGTGTAGTACTTTGTTTCGATAGCTAATAGATTTTTGCAATAAGTATGTGAGTTCTTTATGACTAATGTTGAGTCCATGGATTATACACACTCTCACCCTTCCACCATTGCTAGCCTCTCTAGTACCGCGCAACTTTCGCCGGTGCATTAAACCCACCATATACCTTCCTCAAAACAGCCACCATACCTACCTATTATGGCATTTCCATAGCCATTCCGAGGTATATTGCCATGCAACTTCCTCCGTTCCGTTTATTATGACACGCACCATCATTGTCATATTGCTTTGCATGATCATGTAGTTGGCATAGTATTTGTGGCAAAGCCACCGTTCATATTTTTTATACATGTCACTCTTAATCATTGCACATCCCGGTACACCACTGGAGGCATTCATATAGAGTCATATTTTGTTCTAGTATCGAGTTGTAAGTAAATAAAAGTGTGACGATCATCATTATTAGAGCATTGTCCCATGTGAGGAAAGGATGATGGAGACTATGATTCCCCCACAAGTCGGGATGAGACTCCGGACAAAAAATTAAAAAAAAAAGAGAGAAAAAAAGAGGCCAAAGAGCCCAAAATAAAAAAATGAGAGAAAAGAGAGAAGGGACAATGTTACTATCCTTTTTCCACACTTGTGCTTCAAAGTAGCACCATGATCTTCATGATAGAGAGTCTCCTATTTTGTCACTTTCATATACTAGTGGGAATTTTTCATTATAGAACTTGGCTTGTATATTCCAATGATGGGCTTCCTCAAATTGGCCTAGGTCTTCGTGAGCAAGCAAGTTGGATGCAAACCCACTTAGTTTCTGTTTGAGCTTTCATATACTTATAGCTCTAGTGCATCCGTTGCATGGCAATCCCTACTCACTCACATTGATATCTATTGATGGGCATCTCCATAGCCCGTTAATACGCCTAGTTGATGTGAGACTTTCTC
Organism: Thinopyrum elongatum; assembly: GCA_011799875.1. Classification (NCBI taxonomy): domain Eukaryota; kingdom Viridiplantae; phylum Streptophyta; class Magnoliopsida; order Poales; family Poaceae; genus Thinopyrum; species Thinopyrum elongatum. The sequence continues at coordinate 73,935,264 of CM022299.1, forward strand.
CTTCTTTTTGTATTCTCCACAACCACCATATTCTATTCCACCTATAGTTCTATATCCATGGCTCACGCTCATATATTGCATGAAAGTTGAAAAAGTTTGAGAACACCAAAAGTATGAAACAATTGCTTGGCTTGTCATCGGGGTTGTGCATGATAAAATACTTTGTGTGATGAAGATGGAGTATAGCCAGACTATATGATTTTGTAGGGATAACTATCTTTGACCATGTTATTTTGAGAAGACATGATTGCTTTATTAGTATGCTTGAAGTATTATTGTTTTTATGTCAATATTAAACTTTTGTTTTGAATCTTATGGATCTGAATATTCATGCCACAATAAAGAAGATTGCATTGATAAATATGTTAGATAGCATTCCACATCAAAAATTCTATTTTGATCATTTACCTACTCGAGGACGAGTAGGAATTAAGCTTGGGGATGCTTAATACGTCTCCAATGTATCTATAATTTTTTTATTGTTCCATGCTATTATATTATCTGTTTTGGATGTTTTATATGCATTAATATGCTATTTTATATTATTTTTGGGGCTAACCTATTAACCTAGAGCCAGTGCCAGTTTTTTCCTTGTTTTTGAGTTTTACAGAAAAGGAATATCAAACGGAGTCCAAACAAGCTGAAAATTTACGGTGATCAATTATGGACCAGAAGAGACCCACGGAGTACCGGAGCTGTGCGAGGAGGTGACCGAGGAAGCCACAAGCCAGGGGGCACGCCCAACCCCCCCCCCAGGGCGCGCCCCTAGGGATTGTGGGCCCCTCGGGTGTCCCCCTGACTTGTTTCCAATGCCAACTACTCTCATATATATATAGAAACCTCCGAAAAGTACCCTAGATAGGAAGTTCTGCCGCCGCAAGCCTCTGTAGCCATGAAAAACCAATCGGGAGCCCGTTCCGGCACCCTGCCGGAGGGGGAAATCATCACCGGAGGCCATCTTCATCATCCCGGCGGTCTCCATGACAAGGAGGGAGTAGTTAACCCTCGGGGCTGAGGGTATGTACTAGTAGCTATGTGTTTGACCTCTCTCTCTCGTGTTGTTGATTTGGCACGATCTTGATGTACCGTGAGCTTTGTTATTATAGTGGGATCATATGGTGTTTCTTCCCTCTCTATCTCTTGTTGTGATGAATTGAGTCTTGCTCTTTGAGGTTTTGTTATGTTGGATTGAGTATTGGATTTGAGAACACTTGATGTATGTCTTGCGATGGGATATCTGTGGTGACAATGGGATGTTCTATTGATTCACTTGATGTATGTTTTGGCACTCAACTCGCGGATTCCCGAGGTGACATTGGGGTAATCTATGCATAGGGGTTGATGCATGTTTTCGTCCTACGTCCTCCGATAGAAACTTTGGAGTGATTCTTTGTTGCACGTTGAGGGATTGTTATCTGATACAATTATGTTATCATTGTTGAGAGAATTTGCACTAGTGAAAGTATGAACCCTAGGCCTTGTATCCAAGCATTGCAATACCGTTTTGCTCACTTTTGTTACTAGTTACCTTGCTGTTTTTATATTTTCAGATTACAAAAACCTATATCTACTATCCATATTACACTTGTATCACCATCTCTTCGCCGAACTAGTGCACCTATACAATTTACCATTGTATTGGGTGTGTTGGGGACACAAGAGACTCTTTGTTATTTGGTTGCAGGGTTGTTTGAGAGAGACCATCTTCATCCTACGCCTCCCACGGATTGATAAACCTTAGGTCATGCTCTTGAGGGAAATTTGCTACTGTCCTACAAAACTCTGCGCTTGGAGGCCCAACACGAGTCTACAAGAAGAAGGTTGCATAGTAGACATCAAGGGGCAGGACTAGCACCCGGAACACCTCAAGATTCACCAAGTCGTGTGCCAGCAACCCCGCCCCCTCTAGTTTATCCTTCGTCATAGTTTCCGTTGTACTTGGCGAAGCCCTGCGGAGATTGTTCTTCACCACCACCGTCACCACGCCGTCGTGCTGCCGAAACTCATCTACTACTTCGCCTCTCTTATTGGATTGAGAAGGCGAGGATGTCATCGAACTGAACGCGGAGGTGCCGTATGTTCAGTACTTGATCGGGATGGATCGTGAAGGTGTACGACTACATCAACCGCGTTGATAAACGCTTCCACTTAGCGATCTTCAAGGGTATGAAGATGCTCTCCCCCTCTCGTAGCTATGCATCTCCATGGATAGATCTTGCGTGTGCATAGACATTTTTTGTTTTCCATGCAACGTTCCCCAACAGGGACCACCTTGTTACTCACAGCAATGAACGTGTTCTGGGTTGGTGGTGTGTCTCCCACGGTAACGATTGCTCCTGAACAGGAAATGCGTTGAGGGAGGCAACCACCATCTTTGTGGGAGCCGTTCTTACTGTGATCGAAGACAAGCTGGTAGACGCGTATCTTCATATGCGTGTTGCCAAAAACTTATGGGATGCGCTCGAAGCTAAGTTCGGCGCAACTGATGCTGGGAGCGAACTGTATGTTATGGAGCAGTTCCATGATTACAAAATGGTTGATAACCGTTCTGTATTGGACCAGGCCCATGAGAACAGTGCATAGGAGCTGGAGCTCCTGAAGTGTGAGTTACCAGACAAGTTTTTCGCGGGTTGCATTATTGCAAAACTCCCTCCTGGATGGAGGAACTTTGCTACTTCTCTAAAGCACTTGAGATGTGAATTCTCTGTTGAGGATGTCATCGGTCATCTAAGTGTTGAGCAGAACTCGAGAGCAAATGACTCACACGTGAAAGGGGCAGAGGGTTCTTCTAGCCCCAATGTGGTGTAGAAGAGTTTTCACAAGTTCAAGGGAAAGAACTCTGTCCACCAGAATACTACCTTCAAGAAGAAGGGTAAGAAGAAAGATAAAAAGAGAGATGGCTGCTTTACTTGTGGTTCAGAGGAACACTGGGCAAACAAGTGCCCAAACAAGTACAAGAAGCCAGGACAGGACTCCAAGTCTGTCAATGTCACTCTGAGCAACAATGATGGGGCATCTGGGTATGGTAATCTGTTTACCATACTTTCAATTTGTCAGTCCACCGATTGGTGGGTTGACACTGGGGTCAATATTCATATGTGTGCTATGTGTCTTTGTTTTCTTCTTACCAGGTCACATGAGATTGTTCCGTTAATTAACCTGGCAACTCTCTTCGACCATTTTAATGAATTGGGCCCGGACCGCGTTTCAAAAAAAGAATCCAGAGCTTCTTTATTCAGCATCGCCGTCGCCGCCGCCGAAGCCAAGACGTCGAACGATTCAATACCCTAAGCTTCTTTGGCCCTAAAACCTAAAGCTAAAATGATCCACACACGCGGGATCCGGCGACCCCCCTCACCACCGATGACCAAAAGGTCGCTGGCGGAGGAGAGCCGCCGGAAGACGGCGCGGGAAAGAGCGGCTCTCCTGGTGGCGGCGGCTAGGTTTCGCTACAGGAGGAAAACGATCGCAGAACCAATGCCCCGAAAAATCTAGTACTTTATATGTGTCAGCTTCAGTCTGTCTGTAGGCTATCACTTTACGGTTTCAAATACTCCAGAAATTCATATATGTTGTCTTAATTGCCTTTGGAGGCCGAGCTCCATGGAGGCCTCCAAATGCAAAATTTAAAATTCATGAATACTCATAATTTTACATTTCAAAAATTCTGAAAAAAAACACAGAGATAGATGAAGGCATAATGCACAATTGTGTAAATTTTCAGACGAAATACGTTGAAATGAGGGCTGTGCAAAAAAAAATCTCGGGCTTTTTAACACATAATACTATTCATCCTCTCAGACCATGAATTTGTCTTTTTTGTACAGGTCGCATTTGAACATATTTACACACATACCCCTCACATCCTTGATTACTTGTACAATTTTTTTAGATTTTTTTGAAACCAAAAAATTTGAATTTTGAATTTTTCAAAAATTCGGCCTCATACAAAACACCATACTCGTCTTACTCATGCTGCAAAAAAGTACTGCTCCTACTTGTGAAGGCATGAACGCTGAAATTTCTACCAGTATAGGCTTTTTTTTGCGAGAAATATAGGCTGTTGTTTACCTGGCATCAAAATACATGCATACATAGAGAAAGCCTATTATTTTCCAAAAGGTAGAACAACATTTTAAAAGCTCAAAAAAGCTTATTTCCTATATTGTATTGGCTAAAAAAAAATGCTATTATGGCTTGTTGGACTCATAAGTCGACCCTGTTATATATAGGCATGACAGGTAACCGAAATAGGACTAGATTGTTAAAAACCACAACAATTGCAGTTCGGTTATGAAAAAACCACCACCCAACTAACAGTTTGCAAAAGTCCATCGGTGCTCACTAATTTTTTGCTGAAAGCGCTAGACCGGTTGAGCTCGTTTGACACAAAATCGGACAGGGTCCGATTGTAAGTGAAGGCGTGGCATGGGAAAATTCACAGTTTGACTCAACTGTTAAGCTGGTGTAGGGCCCACCTGTTGTCCTTTCTCTCTCATACCTGTCGTCCTCTCTCTCCCATATCAAACACATTAACCATCGCGCAAGGCGCGACTGCTGGGCTATGCCACATCGATATATTCATTATCGCAGGTTTTTTTTTACAGCACTCGTTTCGCTCTCTGACTGGCCCACATAGCTCTAATTCGCACCCACGACGTTAACACCAGGAAAACCTAGCGACCCATCACACGAGCAGGAAAAAATCCCTCCGCCGCCACACCCGCTCTTCTCCCATCGCCCTCGCCCTCCGCCCGTCGCTCATCCGACCCCTTCCTCACCTCCTATACTCCTCTTCCCATTCCCACTTCTTCCCCGTGCCGCCGGCCTCTTCCTCGGGCGCTTGACTCAGCGAAGGCGTCCGGACGAAATCTGGACTGGTGGGTGTGCCTTCTCTGCCCCTTCTCCCCATTGATCTGCTTTCCCTCTGATTCCTCTATCCTCTTTTTTCTCTTTGTGATTTGACTAATCCGGCTGCTCAAGCGCTCCAGTTTTTATTTTCAGGTCGTAATCTTGCTGCAAGTTCTTGCTTGTGTCCCTTTCTGTCTATCGAAGCTGCCTACCGGGGTCAAAAAGAGGCAGAGGAGACCTTGGGGAAATCGAGCATGTGATGCCCCCATCCCATTCCCCTTTCTTTCTCAGTGTGTTTCTCCATGGACAACATCTCCACGGACAGTTCAACCATTCAACCCTAGGTGAATTTCTCATTTATGTCAGAAGCACGCTCTTACTTGATTTGATTTTCTTCAGGATGATACAATTTATGGATTTTTTCCCTATGCATCCATTGCCCTTGATTAAGTACAGAAGATGCTAAATCGTGACAGCAGTTAGCCAAATTAATGAGTCAATTTGATCACATGCTTTGGAAGTGCACATGAATCATGTTGTATTCTGGTTGTTCAATACCTGAAACACTTAGTGATTAGCACTGATAATTCTTTTATTGTAATTTGTAGCTTGATGGATGAGAATCGAGGAATGGATCTGTACTATGCTATCTGGACTTATGATTTTATTCATGGAAATGGTGCAAAATAGCGAGCACCGGTCATTATTTTGTCGTAGTGAACCTCCAGGTATGGCTCATTGCTTGGGATATGATTTTCTGACTATGTAGAAGAAATATAGAAGAGAATTAGGCTGGACTAGATATACATATTATACTCCCTGCATTGCCTTTCATTAAACAATTAATCATACAACATTGTGATGGGGTCATGGCTACATTGAGGTCCCTGAATCATGATGTACAGGGCAGAACTAATTTGAAGCGACTAATTTTTGCGAAGGGATTTTAGTGACGATGTGTAGTGCTGTCGCAATGTTTGATTTGATGTTCAACAATCTACTGCTTATTTCTTCACTGTGGTGCTTCAGTTTCTTGGTAGTTGACAGTATCGTTTTTTTGTTGCAGCGTATGGCTGTTGTGGCCCATGGTGAACTCATTAGTCTAGGCAGTCCATGCCTCCGGTGAGGAGATCTAGGAGATGGCAGCGTGAACTACACAAGGTAGGCGACCTTGACTAGCGCTGCGTTCTTGCGTGTTCATTTGGAACATATGATGCTATGTTTTCCTTCATGTCTCGCACTAATTAGCCACCACCAAAAAAGATCATACGATGATGACGTGATCTTCGAGTATTCTTAACTAACCCGAACCACACCTTTTGTTTATGCCATCGTACATGATGTTGATCTTCCAATAGTCTTAACTAAGCCTAAGCAGGGTGCAGTAGACTCAAGGCATGGCAATTAGTTGATTGATCTACATATTTTTCCATTGGAAAACACCCAACGAGGATGCTGGTGCAGCACTGTCAAGGATTGTTCCAGCCACAGAATGTCGGATCTTGGTTCATCCAACTTCATGAAACCGATATGGTTCACCGATGATGGGATCCTCGATAGTGATCAGCAACTGAATCCTGGTAATCATCGACACTCTCTCCCACATACCACTCCCTTCTATCTGGCGCATCATTTTACATTGCTCCTCATCCTGTTTGTTTGGATAAACTGAGGATTTCATGTCTTCTTTTACCTGTTTGATATGTCCTTTCACTAATTTTGATTAATGTGGTATTAGATTTCTACAACTGGAACAAAGTGTATGTGCGCTACTGCGACATGGCTTTGTTTTCTGGGGATGAGGAAGGTCAAGTGCAGGTGATTATTTTGAATCCAGGTACATTGTCCTTATTTTTGTTGCTTGAAATAATGTTCTGTTGGTGATGATGTAGAATGGAAGTTCACATTACTTCATAGGGTTGTGCATCTAGAAGGGCTTATTGATGAGCTCATGGAAAAGGGACATGCCAATGCTACTGTGACGACCCCGGCTTAATCATGCACTAATCATACACGCAAATGCGCATGATCAAGCCTAAGGACTCACTTGAAGATATCACAACACAACTCTAAAACATAAATAAAGTCATACAAGCTTTATATTACAAGCCAGGGCCTCGAGGGCTCGAATACATAGCTCGATGGCATACAAGCGTCAGCGGAAGCATTAGATATCTGGGTACAGATATATTACAGAGAGAGAAATAGGCCTTCACAGAGGCGGGGTAAAATAAAATACTACGATCGAAAGGCGTAGGCCTCCTGCCCTGGACCCTCCGATCCTACTCCTGGTCGTCGAACGGCTCCTCGTAGTAGTAGTACTCGCCAGGCGGGTAGTAGTACTGGTCGTCGGCTGGGGCGTCTGGCTCAGGGGCTCCGTCGTCTGGTGGCATCAAATGAAAAAAATGGGGGGAAAAAGAAAATAAAGCAAACGTGAGTACTCATCCGAAGTACTCAGCAAGCAAGGATCTACACTACATATGCATCATTGTCAAAGGAATGGCTGTATATGTGGACTGGGCTGCAGAAATGCCAGAATAGAGAGGGAAGCCTAGTCCTATCGAAGACTAGCATTATCAACAGTCTTCGACAGTCTTGCAGCATCAGGAGAGAGCAGATGAACATAATGTAAAGTAGTAGTAGTAGTAGTATCATCAACCTCGACCTGAGATCCTTTCTCGACTCCCTGCGAGAAAGCAATCCCAGAGCCGTACTATCCAGTTCTCATTACATGTTCTAGTTGTACCGATCGGGATACAACTCCGAGTGTCCGTTACCGTAGGACAGGCTATCGATAGAAGTTTCTTCCCTGCAGGGGTGCACCAACTTACCCACCACGCTCACTTAACTCTGGCCGGACACACTTTTCTGGGTCATGCCCGGCCTCGGCTAGGCAACACGCCGCAACCCGACCAAATACTTAACAGAGAGGTCAGCACGCCGGACTAACCTATGCCCCCAGGGGTCTTGGGCCATCGCCCCGGACGCTCCTGCATGTTGCGTACACCGCCGGTGAGCAGACCTAGCAACCCCTTAATACAAGCGCGGTTGCGTTCCCAGTCCAACCCAGCGTGTGCCGCTCAGTTGCTGACATCTATTAAGCTTCGGCTGAAGTATACGACGCAGAACGCCCATACTATGCCCACGTAATGGTTAGTGCTATCGGGCCAGAGGCCCCTCGGATCAAATATCCAAACCGTAGTGGATTAGAAGCGCGCGGAAACGAGCAGAGACTCACGATCGATGTGACCCCGTCGCCCCGTCTCGAGGACTTGCGGCAAGGGCTAAGAATGCCCGGCCACGCCTCGTAGTTATCTCGCGGGCACCATCCAGGTCAACCCGACTCCACCTCTCTTCGCAATAAGCTCGCGCGGGTACCCCTCAGGGCCGACCCGTCTTTAGTATCATGGTTTAGTGCAAGTCCACTCATCAATAGTAACTGTGTGTCTGACACCAGGGGAGCCCTGAGGAATCACCCTCGATGGAACCCCACCTGATGTTATCATCAAGGTGAACGAAGGAGGAATCACCCTCGAGGTCCACCTTGAGGAGTTGCGCGACGACGTCGTTATCGGGGGTGGTGTAGGAGGAATCACCCTCGCTTACCACGACCGAGTAACTAACCTACAAGGTTAACATCAGAAGTGCTGACGAGGTATCACCCTCGGCACTCGACGGTAACCCAGCAGTGTCGGCAACTAAGGGGGAAGTGATGTGCGGTGCCGGGGTTTAGTCTTCAATCCCGATGATCGGGTCTTCTGATATCCAGCAGGACAGTCGGGATCAAGTGGAGGTCTCTGTCGTGTCTCTACCCAGCCTATACTAAGCAGTCTAGGATAACCAGAAAGGTAACAAGGCAGGGTACAATAATCAGGCTATGCAGCAGCTATAGGAAAACAGTAGCAGTAGCAGTTCTAATGCAAGCATAAGAGAGAGAAGAGGGGGAAGAAACAGGTAAACATAATGCAAACAAATGCAATACGGTGCGTGTGATGCTATGATGCAGTGCAGGGTTGCCTAATTATGTATCTAAGTCATTTTAGCTATTTTTAGAATTAATCTGGGATTTATTATCCGACGTGTGTGCACTATCCATCTGCCGGATTCGGGTCCGGAGTTACGAGTTCTTCTACGTTGGGGGTTCCGATGGAGAAACAGACGGCACGATCAGACTCGGCTCGTCGTTCTGAGCAAGTTTCATGTTTTAACTTTTTCGATCCGAGCTACGGTTTAAAAGTTATTAATTTTTAAAGATTATATGAATTTCTGGAATTATTTAATTTACAGAAAAATGAATTATGACGTCAGCATGATGTCATGCTGACATCAGCAAGTAGTGGGACCCACATGTCAGCCTTAGTTAGACTAACAGTGTTTTATTTAAACTAACAGAGTGATTAGTGGGGTGGGCCCCTGATGTCAGTGCCTAATCTAACCAGCAGATTAATTTAAAAGCTTAATTAACTTAATTAACGCAGGGGGCCCACACGTCAGAGAGAGAGGAACAGTGATGTGCGTTGACCCCGGTCAACGAAGTCAACCAAAGGCCTGGGGCCCACTGGCAGCGACCGTGGGCGGGCCCCACCACGGCCACGTCGGCAGGGTCGCCGGAACACGCCGGCGAGCTCCGCGTGGCGGCCGTGTCGCCGGCGAGGCTCGGGTTTCCTCTAGGGGGCACCAAATCGCGCGCCGTCTGCTGCATTCGAACGGCCGTTCGATGCCGCGGCCGTTGGAAGTGTTGGATGGGGTCGGGGAGGTCCTACGCGACGGCGGCGAGCACGAACGTGGCGGCCGGAATCGGGCTTCTCCGGAAACACGGCTACGCGGCTCGCTCGAGCGAACTAGCTTCGTGAGCGAGCTTTACGGGGTACCTGGATCTCGCCGTAGCTATGCATTGGAGCAGAACGGCACGGAATCGAGGAGTTCAACGGCAATGGCGGCAGCGAGCTACGGGTCCGAGCGGCGCCGTCGATCTAGCACGCGCGTGAGCAAACAAAGGGGCCAGGGAGGAGGGAAGATGCTCACTGAGGGGCGCACGAAGGCCGGTGGTCAGTTTAGTAGCCGCAGCGGTCGGCGGAGGGTCGCCGGAGCTCCGCGGTGGCCGGAGAAGACGAAGAGGGAGCGCGGCAGCTACAGCGGGTCCGGCCTCGAGCTGAGGTTGCCAGTCGAAGGAGACGAGGCCATCTGAGCGTGCAGACACATCCAGTGGTCGCAAGGTCGCCGGTGGCCGAGGAATTGACGGAGGGGCTTCGGCGGTTCCGCTCGGTGGTGTTGAAATCGAGCGAGAGGAGGGAGATGAGCAGGCGGAGCGAGGGGGAAGTGAAAGGGGATGGCCAGGGGGGATGGATGGCCCCGTCCTTATCTCCTCTCGCTGCCTGCCCTCGTCGCGGTGTCGCGCGGCGACCGGCGCGGCGCGGTCGTCCACAGGGAAGACGACACCGAGGCGAGGAGGTAAGTTGGGCTGGGCCGGCTCGGTCCAGTTGCCAGGTAAGGCCTCGCCCTTCTCCTTTTTCTTCTGTTTTCTTTTTATTTATATAACAGAGAGAGAGAAAGAATTAATTGGGCATCCAAACAGTGTTGGAAAAATATGGGACTAGACCCAATAAATCCAACACAATTTTAGGTAGTGCCACAATTATTTTGGAGGCCAAGGGAATAGATTAGGTATTATTAGGAATTGAAAAGACAAATTTAAATGCTGATGGACTGCTGTTGTAAATGTCCAGGGGCATTCTGGGAATTTATCTAAGGTTGGTTTCAATTTTATAATTACCTTAGGATTATTTCCAGTATTATGGACATTTTAGTTTTGCCATTTGAAGAAATATTTAATTGACTCCCATTTGAAATTTGAATTTGAGGTTGAAATATTTTCTAATACAATTTTATTAGAATGATCATGATGACATGGCAGGGTAAGTAGCTTAACCAGAGTGGGGTAACCTGGGGATGTTACAAGTCTCCTCCACTACAAGAAATCTCGTCCCGAGATTTAAGTAGGGAAGTAAAGAGTAACTTCGGGAGATCTGACCCTCGTAGGGTCGATTATCTGACAAACCATTCGGGGAATGTGGCAAAAGGATCTCTCGAGTTGAAACTCAAGGAAACATCGAGAGCAAAGTATGAAGGTATAATGGGAGGTTTCAAGTGAATGGACATCCGTTCGATACCCGAACAAAGTGTGAACAGGGGTTCTGGGTATCGAGGGTAGATCACCTCTCGAGGGGTGGCTCGGAATAACACACAAAGTCAAGGGTAAGGGATGCTTCGGAATCAAGGATGTTACAGGAGAGTCAGGTTCCGATCCTGTGGAACTGTGGAGGGGGTGTCGATCAAAGTAGGGAGATTGTGATATCTTACCGGTCTCGACAACCAGGTATGTCAGGGGATAGTCTGTCAGTTATGTCGGTAACATCGTCGGTACCAAGGGCGAGGGACGATGAGAACCATTTTCCTGCTCGTTGAACGAGGCGGACCAATAGGCAAAGTTCTCGTCCATCGGTGGTTACCAGAATGTCATCAACGATAGTAACAGGATCTCACGGTCAGAGCTGTTGACCGAGATGTTTTATAAGCAGGGAATTATTTCTGCTTACATCATATAGAACACAGGAAAGGTTAAACAAAACAATGGAAAGGAAAATAAAATGGTCGGATTCAACAGACCAATGAAAAGGATAGATGTGCCTATACACAAGAATTAGGGGTATATCCATTCCAGGGAAAAGTAGAACACGATATACCTGAACAGTTCAGCTGGTACAAATCCATTTAGATAAAGGGGGAGGGAGAATCAAGAAGTTACCCGCACAATGGTGTCCGGATAATAGATTAAGAAGCATTTGGCAATGTGCCTCCAATGTTCTTGTTGATATTCGGAGGTCCACAGTCATGCTTCGTGGCAGCAATGATATGGTGTCAAGTAATAGATTGGGTTCGAAGATCTCAAGAGGTACCGAGAAACAACTACAAGGGTATCTCGGGACGTAAGGAATAACCAAACACAACCAGGTTTGTGTTGGTCGAAAGTCAAGGATGCCATCGTTGATTTCACAAATCATCGGGGGGCAGGGATGGTTTTTCTAGCCATGAATTCAATTGAGTAACTTCGAACAAGTCAAATACGGGTGATGATCACAACACATTTGTCGGGAGGCTCTATGAAGATGCCATCAAACAGTGACGACATCATCTGAAAGGAATGATGAGGTGAAAGGTTTATTGGAACCACGGATACGACACAAGCTCGAAATCAAGCTTGTTGTTCAGGGTGAAATGATAAAGTGAGGACGATCGACGTAAGCTTAACTCATCGTCGAAAATTGTGCTCCGGGAAGAAGGACCAGGTAGCACAGTTAAAAGTTGGCACGATAGGGATATAGCCGATCAGGCTAGGAGGGATGTGATGAAGTATCCAACTTCCCAGTAACGAGTACTAGGAGTAATACTGAAAGGTAAATCAGAGTAGAGGTTGGACGGGTGAATTGATCTGCAGAGGACAAGTATTTAACTTATCCGGAAAATGGAATCAAGGAGGAAATATGGTCGGAACCACGATTGCAAAGGATCAATTCATAGATACAAAATGAGCTTGTACCAAGGAAATAATTATTATTTTTTACGAGCAGTTTCCATTATAAGTTCTACATCGGGTCCATGGGCATGAATACAAAGGTTCAAGGTCGACTCCCACTTCTTCAATGCATAACCTTTCATTCACTTCTCGTTTTCGAAGAAATTGTAGTGCTGAAGATTTATCTGGTGAAGCACCAGAAGAGTATGACTCGCATAACCTTAGAGTTCACACGAATTAGGGAAAGTATAGGTTCAACCCATCGGGACATTTTACGAATCCATACAACCAGATGCCAAAGCAAGGGATGCGGACTGAAAGCAGAGTATCGGAATCAAAGCGGGTGATACAATGTATCGAAGGTATTGGGTAACGGGGGATAACTATCAAGGTTATGGAATATGGAGGACACTATCAGATAATGTTCCACCAAAAGATCTGGCGGACCGCAAACGACAAGATTATGAGTATCGGCAATCAATCAGATAAAGAAGGGATGCAAAGGCATCGGATTATAGAAACACCAAAATAATTCGGCGCTTAAGCACAAAGGGGTTACGATTCTCAAGACGAAGGATCAGAAGCAGAAGCTTTAATCAAAGGATGAGTAAGTTGGATAGAACTAGATGGGCAACCATTTGCAACTTGACTGGCCGAGTTCCAGCTCATCTCCGAAATGATGTCTGAGCCAGAAGGATGAATTAGTAGGGAAGAACTGATGATTGCAAGTATTTGCACACATGTTGAATCAATGGGATCGAAATGATAATGACAAGGGATTTCAACAATAATTTCTTGACATATGGAGCTAACCATAACGTAAGCAAGCAAGAATTTCAGGAGCAGTAGGCTGCGTAGGATTCTCGGAAGATCAAATGATATTTCAAAGTGTTTTAGGAATCACAGGAACAACTGGGGATGATCGGATCCCCGGTATTGTGAGTAATCGACCGCAGTGTGAAAGAAACTGCACCGCAGTAGGTTCAAAGGATTCTCGGTTTAACGAGGAGTATTACGGGGTACCTCGTACATACATGAGTGACTGGCCATGACGATGTAACGGCAAGGATGTGTAGACATCCACGGGGATTATTGGTGTTAGTAAACTGCAAAAGCAGTGGGTAAAGGGTCTCGGAAAACTTCGGGAAGTATCTTCGGAGCCTTTTGATGATGTCACGTCATCTTCTGGAATGAGGGGGCTCTCCGGGAGAAAACGGTTACGAGATCCTAATGTCGGAGTTAGTAAAATCTTTAACCCGAATAAGAGAGAGATCAGAGTTCCCAGAGTAAAGATCGAGGAGTAAAAAGATCCTAATACCACCCAGTTGGTGACGTGGGCCCGTAAGCCACACAGCCAAGTTAATAAAACAATTTTCGGTTTCTAGACTCAACTTCGGCCAAGGAATTGGACAGGGGGATTCCTAGAGGAAGTCGGCTCTGATACCAACCTGTGACGACCCCGGCTTAATCGTGCACTAATCATACACGCAAATGCGCACGATCAAGCCTAAGGACTCACTTGAAGATATCACAACACAACTCTAAAACATAAATAAAGTCATACAAGCTTTATATTACAAGCCAGGGCCTCGAGGGCTCGAATACATAGCTCGATGGCATACAAGCGTCAGCGGAAGCATTAGATATCTGGGTACAGATATATTGCAGAGAGAGAAATAGGCCTTCACAGAGGCGGGGTAAAATAAAATACTACGATCAAAAGGCGTAGGCCTCCTGCCCTGGACCCTCCGATCCTACTCCTGGTCGTCGAACGGCTCCTCGTAGTAGTAGTACTCGCCAGGCGGGTAGTAGTACTGGTCGTCGGCTGGGGCGTCTGGCTCAGGGGCTCCGTCGTCTGGTGGCATCAAATGAAAAAAATGGGGGGAAAAAGAAAATAAAGCAAACATGAGTACTCATCCGAAGTACTCAGCAAGCAAGGATCTACACTACATATGCATCATTGTCAAAGGAATGGCTGTATATGTGGACTGGGCTGCAGAAATGCCAGAATAGAGAGGGAAGCCTAGTCCTATCGAAGACTAGCATTATCAACAGTCTTCGACAGTCTTGCAGCATCAGGAGAGAGCAGATGAACATAATGTAAAGTAGTAGTAGTAGTATCATCAACCTCGACCTGAGATCCTTTCTCGACTCCCTGCGAGAAAGCAATCCCAGAGCCGTACTATCCAGTTCTCATTACATGTTCTAGTTGTACCGATCGGGATACAACTCCGAGTGTCCGTTACCGTAGGACAGGCTATCGATAGAAGTTTCTTCCCTGCAGGGGTGCACCAACTTACCCACCACGCTCACTTAACTCTGGCCGGACACACTTTTCTGGGTCATGCCCGGCCTCGGCTAAGCAACACGCCACAACCCGACCAAATACTTAACAGAGAGGTCAGCACGCCGGACTAACCTATGCCCCCAGGGGTCTTGGGCCATCGCCCCGGACGCTCCTGCACGTTGCGTACACCGCCAGTGAGCAGACCTAGCAACCACTTAATACAAGCGCGGTTGCGTTCCCAGTCCAACCCAGCGTGTGCCGCTCAGTTGCTGACATCTATTAAGCTTCGGCTGAAGTATACGACGCAGAACGCCCATACTATGCCCACGTAATGGTTAGTGCTATCGGGCCAGAGGCCCCTCAGATCAAATATCCAAACCGTAGTGGATTAGAAGCGCGCGGAAACGAGCAGAGACTCATGATCGATGTGACCCCGTCGCCCCGTCTCGAGGACTTGCGGCAAGGGCTAAGAATGCCCGGCCACGCCTCGTAGTTATCTCGCGGGCACCATCCAGGTCAACCCGACTCCACCTCTCTTCGCAATAAGCTCGCGCAGGTACCCCTCAGGGCCGATCTGTCTTTAGTATCATGGTTTAGTGCAAGTCCACTCATCAATAGTAACTGTGTGTCTGACACCAGGGGAGCCCTGAGGAATCACCCTCGATGGAACCCCACCTGATGTTATCATCAAGGTGAACGAAGGAGGAATCACCCTCGAGGTCCACCTTGAGGAGTTGCGCGACGACGTCGTTATCGGGGGTGGTGTAGGAGGAATCACCCTCGCTTACCACGACCGAGTAACTAACCTACAAGGTTAACATCAGAAGTGCTGACGAGGTATCACCCTCGGCACTCGACGGTAACCCAGCAGTGTCGGCAACTAAGGGGGAAGTGATGTGCGGTGCCGGGGTTTAGTCTTCAATCCCGATGATCGGGTCTTCTGATATCCAGCAGGGCAGTCGGGATCAAGTGGAGGTCTCTGTCGTGTCTCTACCCAGCCTATACTAAGCAGTCTAGGATAACCAGAAAGGTAACAAGGCAGGGTACAATAATCAGGCTATGCAGCAGATATAGGAAAATAGTAGCAGTAGCAGTTCTAATGCAAGCATAAGAGAGAAGAGAATAGGCGATATAGCCATGCTCAAAATGGGGGTGCTTGCCTGTTTGCTCGGGGGCAAGGACAAAGTCTTCAGTGGTATCGTCGGGGACGTAGTCGTACTCCTGTGCGGCGTCTGCCTCGGGAGCTACGTCAACGTCGGGGTCTACCGAGAGAGAAGAGGGGGAAGAAACAGGTGAACATAATGCAAACAAATGCAATACGGTGCGTGTGATGCTATGATGCAGTGCAGGGTTGCCTAATTATGTTTCTAAGTCATTTTAGCTATTTTTAGAATTAATCTGGGATTTATTATCCGACGTGTGTGCACTATCCATCTGCCGGATTTGGGTCCGGAGTTACGAGTTCTTCTACGTAGGGGGTTTCGATGGAGAAACAGACGGCACAATCAGACTCGGCTCGTCGTTCTGAGCAAGTTTCATGTTTTAACTTTTTCGATCCGAGCTACGGTTTAAAAGTTATTAATTTTTAAAGATTATATGAATTTCTGGAATTATTTAATTTACAGAAAAATGAATTATGACGTCAGCATGATGTCATGCTGACATCAGCAAGTCAACAGATGGCTGACCAGGTCAAACCTGACATGTGGGTCCAGTGGGACCCACATGTCAGCCTTAGTTAGACTAACAGTGTTTTATTTAAACTAACAGAGTGATTAGTGGGGTGGGCCCCTGATGTCAGTGCCTAATCTAACCAGCAGATTAATTTAAAAGCTTAATTAACTTAATTAACGCAGGGGGCCCACACGTCAGAGAGAGAGAGGAACAGTGACGGGCGTTGACCCCGGTCAACGAAGTCAACCGAAGGCCTGGGGCCCACTGGCAGCGACCGTGGGCGGGCCCCACCACAGCCACGTCAGCAGGGTCGCCGGAACGCGCCGGCGAGCTCCGCGCGGCGGCCGTGTCGCCGGCGAGGCTCGGGTTTCCTCTAGGGGGCACCAAATCGCGCGCCGTCTGCTGCATTCGAATGGCCGTTCGATGCCGCGGCCGTTGTAAGTGTTGGATGGGGTCGGGGAGGTCCTACGCGACGGCGGCGAGCACGAACGCGGCGGCCGGAATCGGGCTTCTTCGGAAACACGGCTACGCGGCTCGCTCGGGCGAACTAGCTTCGCGAGCGAGCTTTACGGGGTCCCTGGATCTCGCCGTAGCTATGCATTGGAGCAGAACGGCACGGAATCGAGGAGTTCAACGGCAATGGCGGCAGCGAGCTACGGGTCCGAGCAGCGCCGTCGATCTAGGACGCGCGTGAGCAAACAAAGGGGTCAGGGAGGAGGGAAGATGCTCACTGAGGGGCGCACGAAGGCCGGTGGTCAGTTTAGTAGCCGCAGCGGTCGGCGGAGGGTCGCCGGAGCTCCGCGGTGGCCGGAGAAGACGAAGAGGGAGCGCGGCAGCTACAGCGGGTCCGGCCTCGAGCTGAGGTTGCCAGTCGAAGGAGACGAGGCCATCTGAGCGTGCAGACACATCCAGTGGTCGCAAGGTCGCCGGTGGCCGAGGAATCGACGGAGGGGCTTCGGCGGTTCCGCTCGGTGGTGTTGAAATCGAGCGAGAGGAGGGAGATGAGCAGGCGGAGCGAGGGGGAAGTGAAAGGGGATGGCCAGGGGGGATGGATGGCCCCGTCCTTATCTCCTCTCGCTGCCTGCCCTCGTCGCGGTGTCGCGCGGCGACCGGCGCGGCGCGGTCGTCCACAGGGAAGACGACACCGAGGCGAGGAGGTAAGTTGGGCTGGGCCGGCTCGGTCCAGTTGCCAGGTAAGGCCTCGCCCTTCTCCTTTTTCTTCTGTTTTCTTTTTATTTATATAACAGAGAGAGAGAAAGAATTAATTGGGCATCCAAACAGTGTTGGAAAAATATGGGACTAGACCCAATAAATCCAACACAATTTTAGGTAGTGCCACAATTATTTTGGAGGCCAAGGGAATAGATTAGGTATTATTAGGAATTGAAAAGACAAATTTAAATGCTGATGGACTGCTGTTGTAAATGTCCAGGGGCATTCTGGGAATTTATCTAAGGTTGGTTTCAATTTTATAATTACCTTAGGATTATTTCCAGTATTATGGACATTTTAGTTTTGCCATTTGAAGAAATATTTAATTGACTCCCATTTGAAATTTGAATTTGAGGTTGAAATATTTTCTAATACAATTTTATTAGAATGATCATGATGACATGGCAGGGTAAGTAGCTTAACCAGAGTGGGGTAACCTGGGGATGTTACAAGTCTCCTCCACTACAAGAAATCTCGTCCCGAGATTTAAGTAGGGAAGTAAAGAGTAACTTCGGGAGATCTGACCCTCGTAGGGTCGATTATCTGACAAACCATTCGGGGAATGTGGCAAAAGGATCTCTCGAGTTGAAACTCAAGGAAACATCGAGAGCAAAGTATGAAGGTATAATGGGAGGTTTCAAGTGAATGGACATCCGTTCGATACCCGAACAAAGTGTGAACAGGGGTTCTGGGTATCGAGGGTAGATCACCTCTCGAGGGGTGGCTCGGAATAACACACAAAGTCAAGGGTAAGGGATGCTTCGGAATCAAGGATGTTACAGGAGAGTCAGGTTCCGATCCTGTGGAACCGTGGAGGGGGTGTCGATCAAAGTAGGGAGATTGTGATATCTTACCGGTCTCGACAACCAGGTATGTCAGGGGACAGTCTGTCAGTTATGTCGGTAACATCGTCGGTACCAAGGGCGAGGGACGATGAGAACCATTTTCCTGCTCGTTGAACGAGGCGGACCAATAGGCAAAGTTCTCGTCCATCGGTGGTTACCAGAATGTCATCAACGATAGTAACAGGATCTCACGGTCAGAGCTGTTGACCGAGATGTTTTATAAGCAGGGAATTATTTCTGCTTACATCATATAGAACACAGGAAAGGTTAAACAAAACAATGGAAAGGAAAATAAAATGGTCGGATTCAACAGACCAATGAAAAGGATAGATGTGCCTATACACAAGAATTAGGGGTATATCCATTCCAGGGAAAAGTAGAACACGATATACCTGAACAGTTCAGCTGGTACAAATCCATTTAGATAAAGGGGGAGGGAGAATCAAGATGTTACCCGCACAATGGTGTCCGGATAATAGATTAAGAAGCATTTGGCAATGTGCCTCCAATGTTCTTGTTGATATTCAGAGGTCCACAGTCATGCTTCGTGGCAGCAATGATATGGTGTCAAGTAATAGATTGGGTTCGAAGATCTCAAGAGGTACCGAGAATTTGCATGAAATACATGCTCCCTCCTTTTTAATTTATGAACAAAATAAATAGATTCGATTATGTTTCACCTATGGGATTGATTGCTCCAAAAAGGGTTGTTCATTTTTAGGCTAAGACGGGTTGTATTGCTCAATGTGCATAGTTTATATGACATCGTCATCAGAATATTGACAGTTTTTTTAAGCCGACGAGGGTTGTATTAGTGAGTGTGTTGGTGTATTAGATGATCACACCTTGGTGTTATTTCCTACTCTGTCTATGAATGGAAAGCAATTGAATTCAAGTTAGTACAAACACTTGTCTGTTAATATTATACTTTTTGTTAATACAGGAAGCATTGTGTTGAACTGAATGCCGTCATCTAGGCCACCTGTTAATTTGGAGGTTAGGATATTCGCTTCCGGCCAAACTCACGCTTACCTGGCAGGGCGCGGGGCGACATTGCCTCCCTGCCCAGCGCCCATGCCATGTTTCCTCCTTGTTCGTCGTGGCCGCGGCGAAGTAGACCCCCGGTGGCAATGACGATGTAAGCCAACCAGGCAATATGATTTATCCTCTGTATACACGAGCTCAATCCTTAATTAAGCATTGCCATCCTGAGTTGTTTGCTCTGAAATTGTTTGATCTGATCTGATGTCGCTTCCACTGACGAATTGACGAGATGTGAAGTGTTGTACTGCATATAAGTACATGTACATTTTGTTGTGCCTAGCAGTTAAATTAGAAGACATCTGTGTGATTTATGGTCCTTGCAACTTGTTATTAGTTATGTATTCCCCCTTTGCTATGGCAGTAACTAGAAGGGTTGGGCGCACTTTGCTGCGACGTTGAATTTGTTGGGATTCTTAAATTTATTTACTCAATCTATTTCAAAATATATGGTGTATTACTTTTTTGGAAAGTCAAACCTCTTTAAATTTTATCAAATTTGTAGAGAAATATATCAAAATTCATAATATCAAATCGGTGCTATTAGATTAATCATGAAATGAATTTTCATATTTTTTGTTTAATATTGTGGGTGTCGATATTTTTGGATCTGAACTTGGTCAAAGTTAAAGAAATTTGACTTTCCAAAAAAATAATAACCCTTATATTTTGAAACTGATGGAATATTTAGTTGGGATAATTAGATTTATGCCCCTAGTTGAGTCCCACTCGACTGTTTTACCCCTAATTTCCAAAAGTCACCGGTTGTGTCCAAGTCACTTCGCTCCTCTTATGCTTTTGCCCTTTGACCGTTTGACCGTCAGTTTGAAAACTTCATACCTAATTCATACTAAATCAGAAAAATGAAAATAAGATACCAAAATGTTCAGAAAAACATCACCTATATGTCAGTGTCATTTGCATTCATGAAAAAAGTGTTGGAAAGTGCCCATCCGAGTTTTAGCTCTTATGATACCACCATGAATAGTAAAATTAAAAAAATTCAAAAAAATTCAAAAAAAATGTGGTGGCAAAGAATGACAAATGTTTTAAGTGCTTGCCAAGTTTCATGAGGGAACGACATTCATGGAAGTCGTGTCAACAAAATAATCTATTTTGGAGTGCTGATTGTTTTTTTGCCACGACATCCACGAATGTCATTCCCTGATGAAACTTGGCAAGCACTTAAAACATTTGTCATTCTTTGCCACCACATTTTTTTTGAATTTTTTTCAATTTTACTATTCATGGTGGTATCATAAGAGCTAAAACTTGGATGTGCACTTTCCAACACTTTTTTCATGAATGCAAATGACACTGGCATATAGGTGATGTTTTTCCGAACATTTTGGTATCTTATTTGCATTTTTCTGATTTAGTATGAATTAGTTATGAAGTTTTCAAACTGACGGTCAAAGGGCAAAAGCATAAGAGGAGCGAAGTGACTTGGACATAATGCGGTTATTTGGTGGGCCTTTTGCGGCGTGATTCTATGTTATCCGCTAATCAACCCATATTTATGTGGGGATATTTTTCCATCGATGGTTGCATGTACTATATTTGTGCTATAGTATCATATGGTGGCGCTTTTTTCTGGGTGATGGGAGTCTCCGAGGGGTTGGTATGTTTTTATAGGCTGGTTGCTCCTGATTGATTTGAAAAACCATTGGCCCGATCAAAATCGTAAACCAAATCCAAAATTGAATACCTCAATCGAATGAAAGAGCTTCAAAATTAGATAACATAGAGAATAAAATAATTAAATGGGAGAGCTCCTTGAGAAATTGTTGACCCGGTCAAAATCGGGTAACCCAATTCTAAATTGAATCCTCAATTAATTGTGAAGATTTAAAAATTAGGAAGCATAGTGTATTGTATAAAAAAATGAGAGAGTTCTAAGAAATTGTTGACCCGGTCAAAATTGGGTGACCAAATTCCAATTGGAGACCTCAATTGATTGTGAGGCCTCCAATCCTAGGGAGCTTAGTGATATAGTATTTATATGCATATTCCCTAATTCCTGCCCTTCATTGTTTTGACAAAATTTCTGAATTAATCTGCAGTGTAGTTGTTGGTAATAATACTGTTAATGGTGGCATACTTAGCACCTGATGGGCATATGCTCTTGCATAGAAGTTATGATAATGTAGAAATTCAACATTCCTCTTGTGTGAGGATCTCCTAAAGTGAACATGACGCCTTCTTTCAATTACGGTAGTAATACATTGATGTCGTCTCCTGATGACTCCTATGGCATTATAGCTTTGTTTTCTTATTTATCTTCTTGATTGGGGGTACATCTTGTAGCTTAGTCAACAACACTACCTATACATTTCTCCTTACATCTGAGATGCAGTTAGATCAACATTTAGGAAAATTTGGGCATACTTTGACCCTCTGATACCTCTATATTGTTATATGGCAGTAGTGTAGTATGTATATTCAGTTTAGTCGAGTTGGTCGAGGGCCACATGTTCTTAGCAGTTAATAACACTTAATTGACACAGTTGTATGTTTTATGCTTTTACAGGAAGCGTTGTGTGGAATTGAATGCCATTATCTAGCCTAGCTGTTAATTTGTATGGAATTGTTATTATTATACAAGTGGACCGTCTATTTTTTATGCCAAGGAAAGGGCGATAGAAACATCAACACATCTACTAGAATTAGTGGTCATAATCAGCCTAAAGAATCATGGTTAGCTAGCAGAATTAACATCTGACTAGGAGGTAGGCTGAAGTTGGATTGTCTCTTCATGGAAACTAATTAGCTATACCATGTCCAAGATTTGGAGATTAAATAAGGAGCTAGGCCGATGTTTCACATGGATCTCTGTTAGCTTTGTGCTGTACTTTCCGAAACTACCTTCTTTTACTTTCGAACAACTCACTATATATGTGATCAATCATCAATGTTACAAACATGTTGCCTATGTTAATATGGAGGTATTACTGCCATTCCCATGTTTGCTGGTCCCATCTCAGTTTCTAAGCAGCTGTGTTATAGCATGTGTAGTGCTCGGTAGGCTGCAGTTTGACTGCATACATGCAAACACGAACGGCAGCATAATTGGCAACTCACTGTTACTTGTTCATATCAGCACAAACACGCTAAGTCTCCTGTATTATATTCATCTAATGGATTTCAGTTCCTGTAACTTACTTTCTCTCTCACATGTACTCCCAATAGAATATGACATATCTGAACACGTCCATACCAAACTAGATAGACTGGTGTTAGGGCATGTCTCTCTCTAAGTGGTTTTGGTGATTGATGACAATGCATTTGCAGACTAATCGTGTGCATTGAGTATTTTAGATATTCATTCATTGGCACAAGACGATTCCTTCCCCTTGGAGCTCAAGGTGAAGACGGTGTAGTCTCTTTCGTTTCGGTTTTGGTGGACTTGAGTCGTAGGAGACGCCGTACTATCAAGAGGGGGTCCGTATCGGAAAGGCTAGGATGGAATCAACACGTACACATCTTTCTCGCACCCCCAGCTCCTTCTCTCTTCCTTGGAGTATACCGTTATCGCGGAAGTGGCACATGGGAGGAGCCAGCGATAGTACCGCCGAACCAGAGCGGCAGTACCGCTGATAGCCTCAAGCGGTAGTACCACTATTCCACAGTGGTAGTACCGCTCGTGGCCATCAGTGGCAGTACGGATCCAATTCCGCGCTGGTACCGCCTCGATTCGAGACCGTCGCTTCTCGTGTCGGGTTGGGCGGCAGTAGGAGTGGCAGTAGGCGTGGTAGTACCGCTTACAAGCAGTAGTACCGTCCTACCACCGCTACTAGTGCCGCTCGAGGGCTCTCTATCCTTCTCCTTCTTCTCCCTACTCTTTGTGCGCAGCCCCAACAGTACTACCGCTGGGCCAAGCGGCAGTACCGCTGCCTAGTGCAGTAGTACCGCTCTCATGGGCGGTAGTACCGCTCTCTGTGGGCTGAGTTGTGGGATAACGGTTGGATTTGATTCCCCACTATAAAAGGAGGTCTTCTTTCCCAAGAAGACCTACCTCTTTTCCCCCAAGCTCCATTGTTGCTCCAAAGCTCATTTTCGCCCGATCTCTCTCCCTAGCCAATCAAACTTGTTGATTTTCTAGGGATTGGTTGAGAAGGCCCGGATCTACACTTCCACCAAGAGAAATTTGATTCCCCCCACTAATCCCTTGCGGATCTTGTTACTCTTGGGTGTTTGAGCACCCTAGACGGTTGAGGTCACCTCGGAGCCACATTCCATTGTGGTGAAGCTCCGTGGTATCATTGCGAGCCTCCAATCAAGTTGTGGAGATTGCCCCAACCTTGTTTGTAAAGGTTCGATCGCCGCCTTCAAGGGCACCACTAGTGGAATCACGGCATCTCGCATTGTGTGAGGGCGTGAGGATAATACGATGGCCCTAGTGGCTTCTTGGGGAGCATTGTGCCTCCACATTGCTCCAACGGAGACGTACTTCCCCCAAAGGGAAGGAACTTCGGTAACACATCCTCGTCTCCACCGGCTCCACTTGTGGTTATCTCTTCCCTTTACTTTGTGCAAGCTATTGTTGTGTTGAATCCTTTGCTTTCACTTGTTGTTGTTGTTGGTTGCATCATATAGGTTGCTCACCTAGTTGCACATCTAGACAACCTATTTGTTGCTAAACCTAATTTGTTAAGAAAAGCTAAAAATTGGTAGTTGCCTATTCACCCCCCCCCCCTCTAGTCAACCATATCGATCCTTTCAATTGGTATCAGAGCCTCGTCTCTTTATTAAGGGTTTCTACACCTGAAGAGTATGGTTGACACCGAGGAGGAAGTGCCTGAGGCCATGGAGTTGACTTCGATCACTTGAGATGACTTAAATGAAGCTATGGCTTCACTTAAGACGTCTATGACGGCCGAAGTCAAGTCTATGCTTAAAGAATTACTTGAGGGGATGAAATCCACTCCCGATCCCTTGCTTGTCATTAATCCCACGGCATCGGAGTCGAAGGCCAATTCCACCAAGGAAACGTCTAAAGGTACTCATGTTCCTTCCCCTCATGACAAGAATGGGATGGGAACCTTTGCCTCGGTTCCCCCTCCCCCGGTCTATGGAGGACCGGTCCCTACACCTCGCATTAATAATTATGGTCCTCCTCCCAAGCTTGTTAAGCGTGATTTTGCTAATTGTGTCTTTCGCATTAAGTCTCACTTGAATCATTGCTCAACTAATCTTTGGAGAATCATTGAGCAAGGCTTCTACCCGCATGATCCAAATAACTTCACCCCAAGAGAAGAAGTGGACAATCAATACAATCACTCCGCATTGTTCATCCTTCAAGATGCGGTCCTTCCCGAAGATCTATCGCACTTACGACCTTTCACTCGTGCAAAGGATTGTTGGGAGCACATTGTCTCTATGTACAAGGGGAGCTCAAGCATCCAACGGTCCAACTTTGAAGTGGTCCTTGATGAGGCCGATGAATTTGTGATGCTTGAAGATGAGGATCCGCGTGATCTCTACCGGAGGGTGACAACTCTTGCGGATGCTCTCCAAGACCATGGAAGCAAGGATACGGATGACACTTGGATCAAGCGCAAGTTCCTCAAGGCCATCATGCCATTCAACAAGGCCATGTCTTCCGTGATTCGTCAAAGGCTAGACTTTCACACCTTAACCTCAAGTGAAGTGTTGGATGAGTTTATTGCCATGAACATCATGAACAAGACCGCCGACAATGCTCTTGCTCGTGTCTGGTCAAAGAAAAGCACTCCCACCCTTGCTTTGAAGGCCAAGGCCATTCCGGAAGAAGAAGAGGAGTGTGGCCCCGAGGACACCAAATATGCTTACCATGAGCACATGGCTCTTGCGTTAAGGCAATTTTGGAGCACCAAGAGGAACTCAAGGCCCAACTTCACCAAGAACAACTCAAGTGGGTCAAAGAACAAGCAACGAGTAAGAACTTGCTACAATTGTGGCAATGTGAGTCACTTTATGGTGGATTGCCCTTACGAGAAGAGGGAAGACAATGGTGGCAAACTCATTTGCAAAGACAAAGCCAAGTCTTTCACAAGCAAGAACAACTTCACCAAGAAGTCTCCTCCGAAGGGCTTGGTGGCACATGAAGATTACCCCTCCGATGATGATGAGGAAGATACAAGTGGAGAAGGAATGGCAACGGCAACCATTGCCATTGCTACATCTTCCCCCTCCAAGGTGTCTCTCTTCGGTGCCCCCAACGAAAACATCATTGCCAAGTGCCTCATAGCCAAAGGTATCAACAAGGTAACTCCTAACATCAAAACCACCATCATTACTACTCCTTCATTGTTAGATTGTGTTGATGATAGTGAGGTGGAGAAAGTTGATGAGAATGAGTTCACCAAGTTTGTGAGCAAGCTCAAGGGTGAGTCCAAGAAGCACTTTGTTGCTCTCTTGGAACAACTTGGTGAGGCCAATGATATCATTGAGTCGCATGAGGATACTATCTCCAAGTTGGAGGGGCCTAGTCGTGACTATGCCAATGAGATTGCGGATCTTTCCATTGCTATCAAGGAAGAGCGAGATCTTCGTTTGACTCTTGACAACTTGGTGAGGCCAATGATATCATTGAGTCGCATGAGGATACTATCTCCAAGTTGGAGGGGCCTAGTCGTGACTATGCCAATGAGATTGCGGATCTTTCCATTGCTATCAAGGAAGAGCGAGATCTTCGTTTGACTCTTGAGGAGTCACACAATGTTGATCATGCTAAATTGCAAAAGGATCTTGATCATGCTATTGTTCTTACTCGTGTGCTTAAATCCGAGAAATTTGCACTTGGGGTTGGCCATGAAAGACTCAAGGAAGAGTTTGATACACTTGACAAGGCTCACAAGGTCTTGAAGGGTGTTCATGCTTCTCTCAAAGAGTCTCATGATCAACTCCAAGTGAAGCTAACCAAGGAGATTTCCACTTGCCCTCCGTTCATTCTAATTGTTAATGCCCTTGCTACTAACCCTTGTTGTGAGCATGTGCATCTTCTGGAGGAAAATGCCAAGTTGAAAGAGCAACTTGAGAAGGGCCTTGTGACTTGCATACAAGGTGAAAATAACCTCAATGACCTTTTAACGAGCCAAAAGAAAGTTGTAGGAAAGGAGGGACTTGGGTTTGCACCCAAGTCAAAGAAGAAGAAGAAGAACAAGACCAAGCAACCTCTCCCACTAAAGGAAACTTTTGTCAAGGCGGGTGAGGGTACTCATGAGAAGATGAAGAAAAAGGAAGTGGGTGGTAATGCCAAGAATGGCAAAACCGCCCCTAACAACAAAACCGGCGACTTTAACCCTTCTTATGTTTTATGCCGTGCTAGTGATGGACATGTTTATGCCAAATTCGTTGGTTCTTACTATGAGTACATTGAATGGTCTATTTGGGTTCCTAAGATCCTTGTTACTAACCTCAAATGACCCATTCAAGAATGGGTACCTAAATCCAAGCATTGATCTCTTGTAGGAGTTTGCTTCCGGTGGAGTGTCATGGTTGCTTGATAGTGGTGCAACAAATCATATGACCGGGAGCAAGGACTTGGTGGTGGATGTGCATCCAATTCCATCTATGCTCACCCATGTCCAATTTTGTGATGCCTCAACTTCTAAGGTATTGGGACTTGGCAAGGTGGTCATCTCCCAAGATTTATCTATTGAGAAGGCCATGCTTGTTGAGTCCCTTGCATACAATTTACTTTCCGTTCGTCAACTTGCACTTATGGGCTTTGCAGCATTCTTTGATCTTGATACCGTGGCCCTTTTGTGGAGCAAGACTCTTAAAGTAGCCTTTGTTGGGTATGTCAAGAACGGTCTCTATGTGGTAAACTTTTCGGAGCGACCCACTAAGACCGCGACTTGCCTAATGGCTAAAGTTGATGTGGGTTGGCTTTGGCATCGCCGACTAGCCCGTGTCAATATGAGATCTTTTCAAAGTCTCCTCAAAGGGGACCATGTCCGTGGACTAACAAATGTGAGTTTTGCCAAAGACTGTGCTTGCAGTGCTTGTATCGAAGGAAAGCTTCATGAAATGGCTCATCGTCCCTCGACTATCATCTACTCGAAGAGTCCCTTGGAGCTCCTTAACATGGATCTCTTTGGACCTCCATCCTTTGATAGTCTTGGTGCAAGAAAGTATTACTTGGTGATTGTGGATGACTTCTCAAGATATACATGGGTATACTTCTTCAAGAGAAAGAGTGAGACTCAACAAACCGTCATCAACTTTGCAAATGAAGCTCAACGTCAACATGAAGCAAATATATTGATGATTAGAAGTGACAACGGCATCGAGTTCAAGAACTACACCTTGGATGAGTTTCTTAGTGATGAGGGGATCAAGCACCAATATGCTGCACCCTATACCCCTCAACAAAATGGTGTGGCGGAGAGGAAGAACCGGACATTGATGGACGCGGCAAGGACCATGATGGCGGAATTCAAATCTCCGTACAACTTTTGGGCCGCAGCCATCAACACCGCATGTCATGCATCCAATAGGCTCTACCTCCGCAAAGGCTTGAACAAGACTCCATATGAGATACTTACCGGTAACAAGCCCAATCTCAAGTACTTCTGGGTGTTCGGTTGTAAGTGTTTCATTCTCAAGAAAGGTGTTCGTTTGTCTAAATTCGAACCTAGAGCTCAAGAGGGCATATTTGTTGGTTATGCTACAAACTCTCATGCTTACCGTGTCCTCAACAAGTCTACTGGACTCATTGAGAGACGTGTAACATGGAGTTTGATGAAAATAACGGCTCCCAAGTGGAGCAAAGTGGTCTTTGTGATGTAGGTGATGAAATTCCTCCCCAAGCCATAAGAAGAATGGGGATTGGTCAAATACTCCCTATTGAGGAACCCCTTGTGGCCGAAGGAGAAGGACAATGCTCTACTCAAGTGGAGCCATCACCTACGCTAGACCCACACGCTTCCGAAGAACAAAGTGAAGGCCCTCAACTCAATGAACAAGATCAAGGGCAAGATCAACCCCATGGAGATGGTGATGCACCAAATGATGCCCAAGATCAAGTTCATGCCTCCAAGCTCGCTCAAGATCAAGATGGTGCTCAAGGTCAAGAGCAAGCTCAAGACGGTGCTCAAGATCAAGAGCAAGCTCAAGATCAAGAGCAAACTCAAGACGGTGCTCAAGATGTGCAAGATGATCCTCAAATGCCCATCGAGGAACTTTTGGAGCACCGTGCCTCTAAGGTGGCTTCCAAGCTCGAGCGTCAACAACATGTCATGGAGAATGTGCTTGGAAGCTTGAGAAAAGGGGTAACTACTCATAAACAATTGTCAAACTTTTTTGAGCATCACGCGGTTGTTTCGTGTGTTGAACCCCAAAAGGTACATGAGGCGCTCGATGATGAGGATTGGCTTGAAGCTATGCATGATGAACTCAACAACTTCGAGCGCAATCAAATTTGGGAATTAGTGCCAAGGCCAACGGAGGAACACAATGTCATTGGGACCAAATGGATCTTCAAGAACAAGCAAGATGCGAACGGTGTGGTTGTTCAAAACAAGGCGAGATTGGTGGCACAAGGCTACTCCCAAGTCGAGGGCATCGACTATGGTGAAACCTTTTCCCCCGTTGCACGTCTTGAATCTATTCGCATGTTGCTTGCATATGCATCTCATCATGATTTTAAATTGCAACAAATGGATGTGAAAAGTGCATTTCTTAATGGTCCTTTGAATGAGTTGGTGTATGTCAAACAACCTCCGGGATTCGAGGATCCCAAGCTCCCCACTCATGTATACAAACTCAAAAAGGCACTCTATGGCCTTAAGCAAGCCCCACGTGCGTGGTATGAGCACCTTACCAAGTTGTTGCAAGATCGTGGGTTTGAAATTGGGAAAATCGATCCCAGTCTTTTTACTAAGAGGGTCAAAGGGGATTTGTTCATATGCCAACTATATGTTGATGATATTATTTTTGGTTCTCCTAACAAATCTTTCAATGATGAGTTTGCCGCACTAATGACCGAGAAGTTTGAGATGTCTATGATGGGAGAGTTGAAGTTCTTTATTGGGTTCGAAGTCAAGCAAAGAAGAGAAGGAACATTCATCAACCAAGCCAAGTATACCCAAGACATGCTCAAGAGATTCAAGCTAGATGATGTCAAGCCGGTCAAGTTTCCAATGCCCACCAAATGCGAGCTTGACAGTGATCCCAATGGTAAAGCGGTGGATCAAAAGGTATATCACTCCATGATTGGATCCTTGCTTTACCTTTGTGCATCTAGACCGGATATCATGTTGAGTGCAGGAATTTGTGCACGGTTTCAAGCCACACCTAAGGAAAGTCACTATGTGGCGGTCAAGCGAATCTTTCGATATTTGGCTCATACCCCAAACTTTGGCTTATGGCACCCCAAAGGAGCAAGCTTTGATCTCATGGGTTACTCGGATTCGGATTGGGTGGGAGATTGTGTGGAGAGGAAGTCATCTTCCGGAGGGTGCCAATTCCTTGGTCGCTCTTTGGTGAGTTGGTCTTCGAAGAAACAAAATTGTGTGACTCTCTCGTCCACCGAGGCCGAGTATGTAGCCATCGCAAGTTGTTGTGCACAATTGCTATGGATGAGGCAAACTTTAAAGGATTACGGTGTCACTTGTGACAAAGTGCCTCTTCTATGTGACAATGAAAGTGCTATCAAGATTTCTCACAATCCGGTGCAACATAGCAAGATGAAGCATATTGAAATTCGTCATCATTTCATTAGGAACCACATCAAGCGGGGAGCTATTGATATCATCTACATCAACACTCAAGAGCAACTAGCGGATATCTTCACCAAGCCTCTAGATGAAGCAAGATTTCGCGAGTTAAGGCATGAGCTAAATATCATTGATTTGAGCAATGTGGCTTGAATCTAGGCACACCCCACCGCACTCATCATTATATCTTGTTCTAGATGTAGGCATGGACATAGAGGGAGTGTTGTTCTCTCAATGAACTCTCTCTCCCCCATTATGCATAAATCAATCACGTCTTTCACATTAGCCATTTTTTATGGTACTTGTGCTTCAAAGATGAGTTTAGGTCATGGGCCCAAGGTTAAAATCTTCGTGGTGCCATACCACTTGACTCAAACATAGGTGGCCTCGGCCACCGCCCTCTCTTTGAGAGATGTGTGGTTTTTTCTTTTTCTCCAGTTGATTTGGTTTGTGGTTTTATTGTGTTTTGCTTCTAGTCTCTCTGTGGGTGCATCTCTGGTTTTTGGTTGTGCTTTGCTTGTGGAGTTGCTCCCTCAGCTCGTCTCGGTGTTTCTCTTTGTTGGAGCTTTGCCTTTTTCTTTCCTGTCTCGTCGAGTTTTTGCTGGGCGGTACTACCGCTATGGACGGGCGGTACTACCGTTGAGTAGCATCAAGCGGTACTACCGCCCGCCCGAGCGGTACTACTGCTGCGGGGCGGGACTGGGGGTTATGAATCGGGCAGGGGGAGTTTTACTCGTAAGGTACCCATTCGACTCGCCCCGTCCATTCCTCTCTCGCTCCAGCGACGAACTCGCCGTGGGAGGCCGCCGCCGGGCCGCCTTATCCGAGCCGTCCTTCGCATTTCCAACCAGTGGAATCGATCCCCGCCCTTTCCTCTTGCCATGGATGCTGGTATTGCCCCCGTTCTTCTCCTCGTTGCTTCTAGTTTTCAGATCTAGGGTTTTGGGGCAATAGTCTTAACATTTTTCGATTTTTGGCCAAATCAAGGCTTGAGTAGGATGTTGAAGGCTGCTAGACTAGTTGGATTGATGTTTGGTAGGAGTACTTTTGATTTTGGCGCCCCCGGTAGTACCGGATCTTGTAGCGGATGTGGCCTGGCCGTTGTTCTCCGCCTCGGGCGGTACTACCGCTCCCATGGAGCGGTACTACCGCTTCGGGCGGTACCACCGCTTGCTAGGAACAGTACTACCACTCGGGGTGCCGTCCTCCATTTTTCTCATACCAAATGTTGATTCGCATTGCTCTTCTGCTGGCTTATGCTCATTTTGTTGGCTTTCTTTGCCGGTGTTTGTGTGGTTCCAGGTGATGGCACTTCGGAGCCCCCCGTTCGTCGTATCAACCCCGGGCGTCCAGGAGGATCAAAGCACTATCGCACCTCTGAGGCAGCTGCTTCATCTTCAAGTGTTCCTCCAACTCA
This sequence comes from Thinopyrum elongatum, assembly GCA_011799875.1. Lineage (NCBI taxonomy): Eukaryota > Viridiplantae > Streptophyta > Magnoliopsida > Poales > Poaceae > Thinopyrum > Thinopyrum elongatum. The sequence goes on from CM022299.1 coordinate 73,966,867, forward strand.
AGCCTCCTTCCAAGCAAGTTGCCAACAAGCCCAAGCAGAAGGCCAAGTCTGTGACAGAGATGACCTCTAAGGAGTTCTGTGTGGCTCGTCGTCGCAACCCGTATGCTCAAGATCAAGATCCAGCTCTTGTCAACCGCCCCTTCTGGAACCGGTTTCAGTGGTCTGTCTACTTTGATGTGCTCAAAGCAAAGAAGAATCTCTATGTAGATGTCCGTTCCATCGACATTTCTTTTTTGGAGAAGGATCGTGCCTATTTTGGCGAGGCACTAGAGATGTGTGCTCAGCTAAACATTCTCAAGCCCATGGAGTTCAACAAGGACTTTGATGCAGATATGGTGGCTCAGTTTTATGCCACAGTTCACCTTGGGACTGATGAGGAAAGGACTTTGACTTGGATGACCAATGGTAGACTTCTCTCAGTCAAATGGAAGGCGTTCATGGAACTGTTAGGTGTTGAAGATCAGGGCCTTGACAACCCGGTTGGCTTTCGTCCTCACAAAAATGCTACCTCTACTCACAAGTCGGCTCTCTGGCCCTACAACACTGTGAAGATTCACCCCGTGACGGAGAAGAAGACCTATGAGTTGTTTCCCTTTCTGGACATCCTTCATTGCATCTTCAGGAACACTCTTTTCCCTCGCATTGGGAACTTGGATATGGTTCATTCGTTCCTCGTGGATATGTTACTGTTTTGCCAGCATGAGAAGGAGAACAACACATGAGATTCCTTGGATATTTCTCATGTCATGTGGTCAGAGCTCCTCTCTGCCATCACTGAGCGCAAGTGCCCCATCTATGCCCCCTACCTGATGTTGCTCATTGAGAAGGCATGGGCGCACACTTATCCCGGTGTCTCGCTGGAAACCGGTGACTTGGTCTCTCACGAGATTAAGCGTCTGAGACAGAAGGAGAACTGGGGCACTCCTATTCCGGAGACTGAGATTCCTTCTGGAGCTGATGAGGCTGAGGCTGAGGATGATGAGGACTATGAGCCCTCTGGTGTGGAGCCCTCATGGGCAAAGAAGCTCAAGCAAAAGATGAAGAAGCTATTCAGCATGGAGTCTCACGGGCAATATATGGCACATGTGTCTGAGAAGCAGTCACGCAGCCGTCACAAGGTTCTTATGCGCCAACTGGGTGCAAAGGTTGCTAGTGGGTCAGAGGGCAAGATCACTGATGAGGAGGAGTGGATTTCTCAGCACTGTCCGTGGACGGATTCAGAGTCTGAGCAGCCCACTGCCGATGACGGAGGAGCGGGCGACCACGCGGGAATGTGATGATGGAGATCTTCGGCTTTGCTATCACCTGTGACCGTAGCAACACTCTTTGCCCTTTTGGTGTCTCGATGCCAAAGGGGGAGAGAGTTTAGGGATTTGTCGAGTTGCGAGTGTGTCTTATTTGCCTTGTCTTTCTCTCTCGCAAACTCTTTTATCGGTCGATTGCTTTGGTTTGGTTTGTGCTTGTGAGACCTGGTTACCCTGTCATATGGTGTGAGACATATGCTATCCTATCTTTTTATTATCTAATGCGTGTCTAGTTCTTTGGTAGTATGTGAGTTGCATGCTTAACTTATGGTTCCATTTTGCTCACTTACTACACCCTTGCGTCCTAGCTTATATCTCTCTTATTTTAGATGCAAGTGTTGCCAGGCTATAAAATATAGGGGGAGTGTTGATCCTAATGTGTGTACTTTTCATTCCAAAGGCACTCCTATTAAGTGCACACATCTAGGGGGAGCCCGTCTATATTTTGTAGTCTCTGGGGTTTGCTTATTCTATTGTCATATCTTTATGCAAATCCCGTGTTGTCATCAATCCACCAAAAAGGGGGAGATTGTTAGGGCATGTCTCTCTCTAAGTGGTTTTGGTGATTGATGACAATGCATTTGCGGACTAATCATGTGCATTGAGCATTTCAGATATTCATTCATTGGCACGAGACGATTCCTTCCCCTCGGAGCTCAAGGTGAAGACGGTGTAGTCTCTTTCATTTCGGTTTTGGTGGATTTGAGTCGTAGGAGACGCCGTACTATCAAGAGGGGGTCCGTATCGGAAAGGCTAGGGTGGAATCAAGACGTACACATCTTTCTCGCACCCCCAGCTCCTTCTCTCTTCCTTGGAGTATACCGTTATCGTGGAAGTGGCACATGGGAGGAGCCAGCGGTAGTACCGCCGAACCGGAGCGGCAGTACCACTGATAGCCTCAAGCGGTAGTGCTGCTCATGGCCATCAGCGGCAGTACGACTCCAGTTCCGCGCTGGTACCGCCTCGATTCGAGATCGTCGCTTCTCGTGTCGGGTTGGGCGGCAGTAGGAGCGGCAGCAGGCGGGGTAGTACCGCTTACAAGCGGTAGTACCGTCCTACCACCGCTACTAGTGCCGCTCGAGGGCTCTCTCTCTCCTGCTCCTTCTCTCTACTCTCTGTGCGCAGCCCCAGCGGTACTACTGCTGGGCCAAGCGGCAGTACCACTGCCTAGTGCGGTAGTACTGCTCCCATGGGCGGTAGTACCACTCTCTGTGGGCTGAGTTGTGGGATAACGGTTGGATTTGATTCCCCACTATAAAAGGAGGTCTTCTTTCCCAAGAAGACCTACCTCTTTTCCCCCAAGCTCCATTGTTGCTCCAAAGCTCATTTTCGCCTGATCTCTCTCCCTAGCCAATCAAACTTGTTGATTTTCTAGGGATTGGTTGAGAAGGCCCGGATCTACACTTCCACCAAGAGAAATTTGATTCCCCCCACTAATCCCTTGCGGATCTTGTTACTCTTGGGTGTTTGAGCACTCTAGACGGTTGAGGTCACCTCGGAGCCACATTCCATTGTGGTGAAGCTCCGTGGTATCGTTGCGAGCCTCCAATCAAGTTGTGGAGATTGCCCCAACCTTGTTTGTAAAAGTTTGGTCGCCGCCTTCAAGGGAACCACTAGTGGAATCACGGCATCTCGCATTGTGTGAGGGCGTGAGGAGAATACGGTGGCCCTAGTGGCTTCTTGGGGAGCATTGTGCCTCCACACTGCTCCAACGGAGACGTACTTCCTCCAAAGGGAAGGAACTTCGGTAACACATCCTCGTCTCCACCGGCTCCACTTGTGGTTATTTCTTCCCTTTACTTTGTGCAAGCTATTGTTGTGTTGAATCCTTTGCTTGCACTTGTTATTGTTGTTGGTTGCATCATATAGGTTGCTCACCTAGTTGCACATCTAGACAACCTATTTGTTGCTAAACCTAATTTGTTAAGAAAAGCTAAAAATTGGTAGTTGCCTATTCACCCCCCCCCCTCTAGTCAACCATATCGATCCTTTCAACTGGACGGCAGCCTACTAAGTGACGCACAGGAATGCCTCAGGCGGCGCGCCATGGGCGTGCCCCAACCGCTAGTAGCATATACTACGGCTGCACCATCGCGGCCGTCTTCTCCACTTGAGTTGCATCTCCAATTCGGCATATCTATGCTTAGAGCAAGTCTAGCAAAGTCGCCATATGTGTATATGGAGCGCTCCCCATATGAATATGGGGGCCTCGGCGGTTGTATGCAGACACAGATTCGCCAAAATGACAACCTTCATGCGTTTTTTACATGTGGGTCTCACTTGTCATTGACTACAATGGTTCTTCCCTAAAAATTCAAAATTCAGAAAACATTTGTTTCAGACTTTAGTTCGATTTCATTTCTAATACTTTTGGATAAAAAAATGGGTCGCAATGCGACTTACATTGATAGATCATATTTAGTTAGGCTATAAACTAATAATTAGCTAATAGTTTCGGTCATGTCCATCGCCATGGGCACGTCCACCACCTCCGCTGATGTAGAGTGCGGTGATGCGGGCCTCTATGGCCTAAAAATGCACCTTGTTGAGGTCGTCCCAAGCCTGCCATTCGTCCATTTGCGCATACATCTGCGCAATCATCTCCAGGGCAGTTCATCTATAGTCCTATAAGGGGTCCAGAGTACCCGCCGACTTCTTCACCTCCACCTCATCCTCAAAACTGAAGACGAGGGGGAGCTCCTACCGCTGTGCCAATGGAGCCGATGAGGTGGATTGGAGGCGAGTAAGAGGGGACTGTGCAATAATGGCTCTGGAGAGGGCAACAGATAAGAAACAGTGGAGGGCACCGGCCTTTTATAGTACCGTCGTGTTTAGTTTCATGAGGAATAGGTGCCTGTTGTATTCTAGGTAAAGAAGTCAAAAAAAATCTAAGTATAGAAAAAGCTGTTTGGATGGATCATATTTTCTTCGTCACGGATACCAGGGGCATCCATTCCTCACGAAACTAAAATGCGAGGTAGAATGGGCACCCACGTTTGATATCCCAAAATCCATATTTTTATTTTGAAATCTCCTAGTACTCCCTCCTTAAAAAAAGGAAACGATTACAATCAACCGGCCGATCACGCGCTGAGTTCGATCGCATGCACAGGCGTCAGATAAGATTGATCAGACAACGCACGACCTCTAAACAACCGATCAGGACGTTTACAACTTGACGCGTGCCTCTGCCATCTTGACAATTTTTCTGCAACATCATCCGTGTTGCAGAAGTTCTTCCGCAACAACTTCCATATTGCAAAAAAGTTAAGGTGAAAATTTTTCTGCAACATCATCTGTGTTGCAGAAGTCTTTCCGCAACAACACTCATGTTTCAAAAAAGTCAAGACAAAGAAAAAAAAAACTCTGCAACAGAACCTCTGTTGCAAATGTTTTTGCAATAAAAGGTCTGTTGCAAAGAGTTCCGCCACACAGCCTCTGTTGCATTGGTAAGGAAAAAGGACGGGCCGCTAAATAGCCCCAGATCAAGCGGCTGCGAAGGCGGCGGATCTTTTAGATCCGTTGGCCGACGCGTAGAGTCACCCTTAAAAAAATGTAAAAGTGTTTAGATCACTCTATCTTTTCAAATATTATATGCATATAGGGGTGTGTGGCAACCCAGAGCTCCCATGCATTCACCTTTGCTAAAGTGGTATTTTGGGTCAAAATCCTTATTATGCCGATTGAAGTTACGGTACTTTTTTTAGTTGATTGAAGTCACAGTTATTAGCCGATTGGAGCCATCCGACAAGTTGCTGTAATAATGACTGGAATCATTCCTGTGAGTAATAATATACCGATCGAGAGATATATCCAGAGGGGCCCTAACAACAAGGCACTCATCAGATGGACAAGGTACAAATTCTACTGCTATCTTCTCTACTCTAAAATGGGGAAAAGAAAAACGAAAACCACGAAGGTGTATGACACGATCCCAAAACTGATGAGTATCTCAGCTAGTTTGAAGGACGGCGCTGTCGCCGGCCGCGTCTCTAGTACACCGGCAGCTCAAGCAGCAGGCCGATGTGGCTGGACTCGGCGCTAGAGCTGCTGGCGCCGAAGCGTGCCGGCGGCGACCTCGCCACCACGCGCGGGGTGACCGGCTGGAACCCGAGAGTCAGGTCCAGCCCGATTTCGTCGTCATGTGCCTCCTCGTCCTGGGCCGCCACCGGCGGCACAGGGCTATGCTCTGCTTGGCTCACGTGCGAGCCCGCGTCAACCTCGGTGCCCTCGGACGACTCTTCTCCCCTCGTCTGCTCGACTCCCATGCCGCCGTCGTCTTCAACGTGGCTGCCGTGGTCGTGGCTGCCGGCGGACTCCTCGTGGCTCGGCGCGCGGTCGAGCCCATCGTCGCGCTTGGCGCCGGAGAAGCTCTTGGACTTGGACTTGGCCGTGGAGGAGGACGCGCGCTTGAACATGGTGCGCCCGGCGCGCGAGACGCCGAGGAGCGGGCCGGCCGCGGCGGCCTCCGGTGACGCGGCAGGGCGGCCGGGCTTGGCAACGTGGCGGATGTCGCACGCCGTGAGGGGCGCGTCGGACGTGACCCGGACGATGGGGCGGCCCTTGAGCACGGCCTCGACGGCGGCCTGGCAGGCCTCCCACTGGCCGGACCAGAGCAGGCCGACGGAGCCGTAGACGGGGTTGACCATCCGGCCGCACGCCTCGTAGAGCAGCGAGCGGAAGAGCGCCGGGCGGAGGCCGGCGGCGGCGGCGAGGAGGTTGAGCAGCCCGGCGCGGCCGTAGAACTTGGCGAGGAAGACGGTGGCGTTGGCCTGCGCGTCGGCGCTCCGGATCCACTCCAGGCAGGGCCGGATGGTGCACCCCTCGCCGCACCCCTTGCGCAGCACCCGGCACCCGTTGCAGCTCATCCGCATCCTCTTCTTCTTCTTCCCTTCCGATCAAAGCCCGGCGCCGAAGTTGCTGGAGATCGATCGATGATCTTCTTGCTTCTTTGGAATTTTTTTGCTGGTGTGTGATGGTGGTGAGTTGGCTGTGGTGATGGGTTTTATAGGTGGGGTGGGCGCCAACGGTTTTGGGAAGGCGGGTTGGGCGCCGCTGCCAAAACAACGGGAGATGCCACTAAACAATGGGAGAGATGTCCACTGCACGGCTACCCCGGTATCACGGAGCCGCGTCGCACACGAATGTTCCAAAAGGGAAATGGATTTTTCAACGGCTTGCAATGAAACTAGAGGCGGCCCTTTCCGTGGACTTTGCGACGTAGTTTGGTTGCAGTGATGGGCATGATGGCATGACATCCCCGTTGGAGAAACAAGTTGCACGTCCCATGGTTTTACCAATGGATGGCATCGTCATCTTTTGCTATACCTCATGTTATTCCAAGGAGTTCACGCACCCTACTAGCCACTCCGTCCAAGTCCAACTCGTATACCGCATGTTATTCAACATTCAAACTTTTCAGCTCCAAAAATTTCTGTAAAAAATGTGTGCAAAATTTCAGGATAAAATACCTTGAATTGCGGAGTTGCAAAAAATAAATAGATTTTGAGGATGAACATTACATATGGTAAAGAGCCGCAAATTTGCTCTTTTTTTTGTAGCTCTCATGTTAACTATTTCGACCTAAAAATTTACACATGTACACTGTCTCTAGGTATATGTGTATTTTCTTTCATAATTTTTTGATACTGAAAAGTTTGAATTTTTTTAGTTTCCAAATTAAGGCCTTCATGGAGCTCAGTCCATATATGGTATTATCATATAATAAGCACATATATAGCGGGCGATGTTGAGAATAGCGGATGATATAGCGGTCTGATAACTGATATTGCATCCACATCATTAGAAACACACTATTTTTGAACCAACGTGTGGTTGGATGGTTAGGAGAACAGTGGTATCTCCAGCGTACCAGAGTTCAAGTCCTAGACTTGACATCGATGCTCGCATTTTCCTGGTGTTATTTCAGGCTTCCGGCGACGTACGTTCAATGGGAGGAGATGTTCCCGTCCACTGCGATGTTCGTAAAATCTCAAGATGCTATGCCGGCTCAGTCTCTCGAAAGTGCTCATAGGGATAAATGTATGCTTATATATGTGAGCGACTTCAATTATACTATGTTTAAAAAGGCACTTAAACTATTTTCTAGCACAACCTGAGACGCTACCGCTATTGCGGCTGCTATTTAAAAGTTTTCTTCAAAGCGCACCTGGTTTTGGCATGCCCATACTTTTTATTCTGTCAAGTGGGCTTGCCCCTTCCCAGTAATTGATCAACGCCAATATAATTGCTTACAACTCACGGAGCACCAAGATGAGACAGAAAGAGAAAATCGAGTTATGGCACTAATAGGAAATCTGCTGCAATGCATTCGCTGTCAAACACATCCTACGGGGCGTAAACCTACTATCCCCGTACATGTCCACTAAAAAACCGGCAAAATCAAACCAACATTAGCAACAAGCCAACAAAACAGAAGAGCAGCTCCAGAAACACAGAGCTACAGACCGGAAACAACATCGGTTTTACGCATCAAATATACGCAGGCCAGCAATCGCCGCACCACCGTCCTTCAACTGCTCGACGCCTCGACCAAAGAAGAAGCCATCAAAATCAGTTGCTGGACACCTTCACGCAACCTGTTCTTGCCCCCCTCCCCTTCAGTAAAACTGCCCAGATCAGTAAGAAAGCACAAGCAGTGAAGATCACTTCCACATGAATTCTGACCACATGAGATTCAGAAGTCACTTTGTTGCGGGTAGTCCAAATACCCCAACAAATAGCATCAACACCCAGTATGCTACCAAATACATCACATTACTGAGAGATACAGTATGCTGCCAAAACAAGGAATAGCCGACAACTTGCACGCCGGCCAGGGGCGCAACCGGACATCTATTCCAGTATTATCATCTGGGACTAGACAGCTGCACAGCTGAAAGTAGAGTACCAGTCAGCTTGAAAGCATTCGGATGGAGCCGGTCTACAACATGCGAGGACGTCGGTGGCTGCGGCACATCACAGACGCCTTCAAGCATCTGGACAACTTTTGACATGGAAGGTCTCCAGGAGAAATCCTGCTGAATGCACCACAGAGCAACCCTGATAGCTATCTCCACCCGGTCATCTTCATCGTTGTACGCCAACTTGGCGTCCACGATATTGCGAAGATCGCCTTCCTCCAGCTTCTTGAAAGCAAAGGGTGGGAAATGAGCCTTCTCTGAGGCTTCCAAGGGATTGAAGCTCCTCCTTCCACTGATTATCTCGAGCAGAACTATTCCATAGCTGTACACGTCGCTCTTATCTGAGATGGCGTAGTTGGTGATCCACTCAGGCGCAACATAGCCCCGTGTCCCTCTGAGCCTGGTGAAAACATGGCTTTGCTCCCTGCTCATCAACTTGGCAAGGCCAAAGTCAGCTACCTTTGCATGGAAGTTGTCATCAAGTAGAACATTCTCAGGCTTGATGTCGCAATGTATAATCTTGGACTCACATTCCTCATGGAGGTACGCTAGTCCCTTTGCTGTTCCAAGTGCAATGTGAAACCTTGCATCCCAGCCTAGAAGGGGAGCATCCACTGTAGTACTGAAAATACACCTGTTTAGAGACCCCTTGGCCATGTACTCGTACGCAAGAAGCCTTTCTGACCCCTCGACGCAAAAGCCTCGCAGTTTAACTAGATGGACGTGTCGGAGCGGAATTCTTTCTCCCCTTGGCCTAGGCCCTCCAGCTTCTTTACAGCAATGCTACTCCCATCTGGGAGTGTTCCGAGATACACGGATCCAAATCCTCCACGACCAAGCTTGTCAGCAAAGTTGTTTGTAGCACCTCGGAGCTCCGTGTATGTAAACCGCACTGGTGCTCCAGATATCGTCTGTAGAAACCCATCGTCTTGTTCATGTGAGGGTGAAGGTTGCTTCCAGCGATGACAATAAATGCCGAAGCCAACATAAGCAAGGGCCCCTATGAAAGCCAACGGTACGACCACAATGACAACAGTGATGACGGTGTGCCTCCCACCGCCACTCCCAACTTTTACCGAGCTATGGTTAGTGCTAGATACCTTGATGAAAGATACAGAAGCAGGTTCCGTTCTATCTTTCTTGTGCAAACTACCGATCTGGTTGAAAAGGAAGCAATTGCCTGAAGTTTGCTCAAAGAACATGGCAATGCACGAGCAATTGCTCATGCATGCGTCCTTGCATCCTGTGATGTTTGTTCTAGCCAAGGGCGGATTGAACCTAGTGCCAATATACCCAACTCCACTATCCACTTGAGCTAGCTGAAAGTCCTCTTTTGAGTTACATGGTGATATGATACCGGGGTTGCAGGTTGGAAAGGTGGTAAGTGCTAACAGGCACTGGCATCCTGTTCCACTAATGCAAACGGAGTAGGGGCTGCATTGGGCTGGCATGTCACATGAGTCCTCGGGGATTGGGACTGGGAGAGTAGTTGTGTCGTACGTGCCATCGGTAGTCTGTAGGAGGATGCGGAAAGAAAGGGATCCAGCGTCGCTGAGCACAAGAGTCAACGTGTCGGATGGCAATGGGTACCCATTACCCACGTACCCTGCGGGTAAAAACCCTATTAGGGTAAGGGCATGGGACAAAAATATATTCATGGGTATATAAATAGGAAAATGTTAAACCCATCGGGTAGAGCAGGTACGGGCATGAGATCATATAACCCATACCCATGTACCCATATAAAACTCATATGAACTCAAAATTATCTCTACACTTTGTCCTGAATTTGTGAACTCAAAATATATGACAATATGCTGATGTTTTGATGTGTTGATTTTTACGAGAAAGTGATGTTGTTTATTAAATATATTGTTGTTTATGATGTGCTGTTGTTTAAAAATGTGTGTTGTTGTTATAATCTATTGTTGTTTATAGATCATAATTATATGTTGTTTTTTATGACTATCAGTTGTTCAAAGTGATGCTTTACAAACATGGGTAATTTTACCCACGGGTACCCATCTACCCTGTCGGGTAACGGGTATGGGAAAAAATTATACCCATTGACGGGTATAGGTAAGGGTGATGGGTAAGCTCAGAGGGGACGGGTAAGGGTATGGGGTGGCTCCACCCATACCCAAACCCTGCGGGTGCCATCCCTACGTGTCATTGGCATCACCCTGCTGTGCAATGACAAGCTGTGATAGAAGAGACCCTGATCTATCATAGAAGCACCACGAAGTTGAACTGAGGTTTGAAGGGTAGATGTCGCCATCCATGTTCACGATCAACCTTGTATCCTGCAGCGCAGACCAGTAAGGTTGGGGGTTCTCGAAGCCCGCGTACAACCTCATGTCCCCTGATGTGATCCCAAGTGTATAACTAATGTTGTGTGTGCTAGACTGGCTCGCAAGTGTCATCCCATCAGTGAAGCTCTGGCCAGACAAAAGCGTGTTCGTTGGATAGCTGAAACTCTGCCATACAAGAGAAGAGCCGTCTTTGCCGAGCAGTATAAGATTGCCAGAGTCCAGCAGCCGAATAGAGGCGCCCTTGCCGGAGAGATTGGCAGTCCAGACAGTGGAGCCTTGAGACCGCAGGTAGGCATTACCATCCTTGTCGAACACAAAGGCATCCGTATAAGAAACAGGAGCGTTAGCATTGGCAGTCCAGACAACAGAAGTGGAGCTTAGCTCCACCACCGAGAGAAGATAGGAGGGGGGGCTCTCTGACACGCCACTGGTCACAAAGCCGAAGCCATATACAGAGCCATTGGACAGCAGAAAAATTCCGTAATTATCGGCGTATTCTTCTTCAGAGCCACTGAACCCTGGCAGAAGAACTTGTTTCTGAACACTGCCGCTGCATATTATCCAGAGGTTGGCTATCACAAGCATCCGCAGCAAAACGAAGCCTGTTGAACAACTTATTCATATTAGATGCAGGCATGCAGTAACACAAACATCTAGCACTCCACCAAGGTTATTTCCAGATTGATGCATGTTTGAACTGCATAACTTAGCACTGGAAAGTTCATAGTAATACCTCTCATTCGGGCATGTTGTTGTCTAGCAGCCGCAACATCCCCTGAGGCGATGAGAAGGGAGGCCACCATGACGCACATCTGGAACATGGTTTTGGACGCGATGTTCATGAGAGAATATTGCTGTTCATACATGTAGTGACGGGAGGAGCAGGCTAGGATTGAGATATCGTATGTATGGTGTGGTGTGGCAATCCTACCACAATGTTACCGGTCATGCATCTGGCTCCTGGAGTCGGTCAATGGGAGTTGGCAGCTCTTTTCGTAAATTTGTGCCAAGTCGTAATCGAGCTAGCCTGCTCTCAAAGAATGATCCCCATTAATCCATTATCACTCAGGTTATGTGGAGTAGATGGCATGTGGACCCACTGTGAAAGAGAAAAGCATAAAAACGGAGAGATGAGGTGGGGCAAAAAAGTCACATTTTGCTGAGATGTGTCCTTATCGAAAATTCAGTTTGACACCTTAGCACGCATGCTGCTGGTATCTGCACCAACCAGTTCCACGGAATGGACATTGTGTTCCATTCTGTATTATCAGTTTCCTTGTGCATTTTCATATGACCGTGGCCCACGGTTGGCACATGCCCATTAATTGTTGGGGATGTCCTTATGCCATGCCATGGATGACAATCAGAGTGCTTCGATACAATGGACGTACATTTTTATTTTTATTTTTATAAATGAGAGTTTGTTAATTATGAGTGCCCAGTCACTACTAGAATTCAGATTTCCTAGAGTGCAATCATTTTCTATATGAATGGCTTTGCAGCACAACTTTAAATGTCAAATCAGTCGAGATCGATACAAGGTGTTGATAAAATCCTAATTACAAAAACATATCCTCAGCGCTGCTGCAGATCAAAAATTTCACCCGGAGCCTGAAGGGGTCAAGGGGTGGAGCCAAACCGAGGGGCCATTGCTTTAGCTCGGCTCATGACTATCTTACAACGAACATTCACTAGCCCATGAGCCCTAGCTAGCCGTGAGGAAGATGATTTGTCGTGACCGGGTCGAAGCCTCTACTAAATCTGGATCAAAGAGAGGAAGACGTTGCTGGAGGACCTCATGCAAACCAAGGTGTATAGCCAAACACCGTCAGTGCATGGACAGCTGGTGAAAGTTTTTTCATTTCCTTTTTGAGCTAGGATGAAAGTTCATCTTGTCCCCACGATAGAAGTAAACCGGCGTTGGTGATCCAAATAAAAAGGTAACATGAAAAGGAAGCGAGTTAATGAAGACTTTTATTCCTATAGGTTTTGGTCATACTGACCACTTTGAGTATAGACAAGTCATACCTGAAGCCATCAGCCCCCACGTGTCCTTGCAGAGCATGCCATGGCCTGCCCTCCCCTCCTGCGTGCAAGTTCCCGCAAGGCGCTCCCCTACTCGACTCGACCCCCCTCGCCTAGCACCAAGCGCCGCCGGAGCACGATCAGCTTAATTTTCTTGACACATCAATCGCTCAAGTGATTAAGAGCTAGCATCAGACTCGTGGACATCTAGCACAGAGTGGCAGCATAAGTGAAAATCAAGCACTAGTTTGGCTGGTGACAAACCTGTGTCTTCTGCATCGGAGATCTATTAGTTGCTGCAGTGGAAAACGAACACGGTAAAAACTGTGTCCCGCTGAGGTGTGATGTTGGGTCATATACCAGAACCTACACACATGTACAATAGACAAAAGATCCAAGGACTGCAAACTAAATGACAGCAGACTTTGTATTTCTTTAACAAAGAAAAGTATCTTATAAGAGATGTCACATGAGAACAGCATGTCCATTATTACAGATAGCCTGATTCTGAAAACGAAAGCCCTCAGTTTTCATTAACCAGTCCAGCAAACAAAATTAGCTGTTATCTTTAATGTTCCATACAGACGCTATTTGTCATATGCCTTATAGAATCCTACTGCCAACCTTAAACACAGTCATGCAGCCCCATATCACCTACAGTTGTGCACACATTTAAGTAGAGAACTAGAAAATGACAGAATTTTGGAAGCTGAATGCATGCACCCACAAATACAGACTTATAACATGCCAAAAGCAAAGAGGGCAAGCTGTAATTAGGTCAAGCAGAATGTAGGATGTTAACTGCTGACTGAAATGAGGCTTTCCGATTATCACAATATGAAAAGAATGAGACCAAGAAAACTTAAAAGCACTGAACATCAGCAAGATTTGAATCAATAAATGAATTCAGTCAGTTTGATAGATGATACTGTACAATGCTATAGACATGTGAATGACATTATAATGGTTCAGTGCATTAAAAATGTTATCATACATTATCTCATCATCAGCACTGGAAAAAGATTACCATTTACTGGTTCCTGCTCAATGCATTAGTGCTTCGCAGAAGAACAAACCCTTACAGTAACAGGCAAGCAGAAATCCAGTGATCCATTTTGCATTGAAAAGGTCCTAGGAACAGCATACTCTCATAGAGTAGTTGGCAATAATCTGGTCTGGACTCCAAGGGATGCACCATTTGATTTTGATCTGCATCATAGGTTGGCCTCATCCACTCGCACACAAGCAGAAAATAACATGTATCCAACTAGAATCTCAGATTGTTCGCCTTACAAGGCGAGAAAAGAAATATGGATTCTCTTGTAATTCCTCCCCTCACTTGTAGGGCAGGTTTCATTTCTCGGGAGTTAGGGAGGCCTTAATTTCTCCTTACATGTCCTTCTATTTTCAGCAGCCTCGTGGTGGTTCACTGTTGGCTAGCCTACTATTTTTACCATTGCCTTTGCAAAGGTACAACAAGTGCAATATGTAGACAAATCTTGTATTAAATAATAGCAACCTTCTCCTTCTTTACCTTCGCCTATCCTTAGCCCCCTTTAGCTTTTCTCCCATCAAGCACAAACCATCTAACTGCGAGATCAGGTATTATGGGAGCTACGTCTTTACTTTGATGACTCTTCTCACCAACATCATAAACGTATCCGCAGAGGGGATTAGCTTCTCGCTCCGTGCAATCATCCTGTCATATAACCGAAGTGCGCTCTTAGTGTTACCCTTCTCACAGTAACTGCTGATCAGCATATCTCTTATGTCACTAGTCGGAGCCAGCAATTTCCTCTCCATCACAGACACAAACTTCTCAGCTTCCTTTGGATTCCCACACTGGCACAGGCCACTGATCAGGGAGGTAAAAACTTCGACGCCATGGTTAAGTCCCCTGTGCTCCATCTCATGATAAATCTTGACAACACCCTCCGCATCACCAACCTTGCCGTACCCATCAATGAGCTTACAGTATGTATCCTGACCAGGAATAATTCCTTTGTCGATCATTGCCGTCACCAACTCGTTTGCCTTGCCGACCTGTCCAGCACCACACATCGCCTCTAAGATCTCATTGCATGTGCCAATGTCCGGCACAAGGCCTTCATGGAGCATCTTGTCGAAGTACTCTGAGCCCTCATCTGTCCTCTCATGTCTAAAACACCCGGTGATGAGGTGACTGTATGTAGCATCATATGGTTTCAACCCCATGGACAGCATTTCTTGCAGCAACTGCATGGCCTCACTGACATTACCTTCACGGCAATGTACTCCAATGAGGCAAGTATACACAAATGGGTTCAGGCGACAGCCTCGTCGGACCATGTCGTCCCACTGCTCACGTGCCGACTCCAGATCACCAGTACGACAGTAAGCATGCACCATCAGCGAGTAAGCAACGTCGTCGAACACCATGTTCCTCTGCAGCATCCTCCTGAGCAGCAAGATCCCTTCCTCAGTCCTCCCCTCCTCGAAGATCCACAGCGCTAGCGCGACGTGCGCCACGATGCCCGGCGCGCACTTCTTGCCGTGGATCCTCTCCACGAGGGCCGCCATCCTGGCAAGTGCGCCCTCCCGGCTCAGCACGCCGACGACAAGCTCGACGGTGGCCTGGCTGGCGTACACCCGCTTGAGCGTCATTAGCTCGAACACCTCCCAGGCGACCCGGAACCGGCCGGTGCACTGCGCCGCGTGCAGCACGGCGTTGAAGGCGGAGAGGGAGGGGAGCACGCGGCGGAGCGCCAGGTACCGGCAGGCCTCGAGGGCCTCCTCCGGGAGGCGGAGCCGCGCGTAGGCGTGCACCAGGAGGTGGAGGCCGCGGGACGTCGCGGCGGTGCCGCTGTCCTCGTAGGCCGCGAAGAAGGCGTCCAGGAAATGCGAAGCGGGCGAGGAGGAGTACCTGGTGATGGCGGCCTGGAGGAGGACGGAGGCGTGGCTGATGAGGGCCGCGCGGGCGAGGAGGTGGACGAGGAGGCAGTAGGAGCGGAGCGAGTGGGGGGACGGCGACGAGGCGGCGGACCAGTGGAAGAAGCTGTGCGCGTTCTTGGCGATGGTCTCGGCGGAGGAGGAGGGGGAGGGGCTGGGGTTCCTGGCGAGGGAGAGGAGCACGGCGTCGACGTGGCCCTCGGGCGCCGTGGTGGCGGGGAACGCCGCGGAGAGCGCCTCCCAGGTCACTCTCGGGCTGCTCGCGAGGTAGTGGGAGACGTGCTGGGGCGTCGTTGCGGCGGCCGCGGGCACGGCGGAGGCGGCACCGCGGCAGGGGAACGGGACGACGCCACGCCGCGCGAGCATGCGGCCGCCGGACTTGGCTGCGTTCATGTGGCCATCGAATGAAACGCCGCCGAGGTAGACGGACCTCGTCGGTGATTTAGTGGGCTCGAAGGTTCCCGTCAACCGTACGATCAAGTAAATGGACGACTAAGATGACAAACGGCAAACAACATTCCCCACGGTATGCTATAAACTGAAATCCACAGTACTGTCAAATAAGCTCGCAGTATCAAGTAGTTTCAGGTAATTTTACATTCAGAGTCCAATTCAACAGTATTGGTATTGCTGTGAACTACTCCCTCCGTCTGATAATATAAGAGCATTTTTTATTCAAGATACAGAACATGAGTGCACGCCGAGCACAGTTTATTGCCATACCAGTATATGGGCTTACATGTTATCGCATAGACGTTACAGTACTATCGTTCTCGCGGATGGAGATCGCAGACGGCAGTATCATCATCATGAGTAGCAAGCTGCAGGTACGCCTACATGTTCTCCTTCACAACCGTGACTGGGCAGGCCGCGTGGTTCACAACGTAGGTGCTCACGCTCCCCATCAGAGCCCTGCCGTGAAAAGCAATATTGTCACATACAGTACAGGTTCAAGCTCATCAATCAAGCTAGATATACGTGGTTTAACCGTTGACCATAAGCTCGGCAAACTGTGGGTAAAGTTCAGCCATGGACCGGACATGCCCTAAATGTCGTACACGATCACGGGAAAGAGGTGGGTTTTAAGTTTTAAGATCATAGTACTTATAACTGAATCTGTGTGTATGCATACCTCTTGAGCGTGCTCAGACCTCTGCTTCCGATGATCAGGCAGCTGAGGGGAACCAGGTCAACTGCCTCGCACAGCTTCTTGGTCGGGTCGCCGTAGAATATCTTCCCAAAGACCTCAACCTGCAGATCACGTAGTTTCGACGACAAGATAGTTGGCAGACAGGATCAGTATCTAGCATAGGAATTTGATCAGTGTTAACTACAACAAAATTTTGCAAATGATGGAAAACTGGTACCCCGCTCTGATGTGCCACCTGGGCCAGGATCTCCAGTGTCTCCTTGTCCGGTGACAGGCCGTACTTCTTGGTGACATGGGGGTCTGAGAACTCTACCAGAGGGATGAGCGCTGAAATCCACAAGAACTGTCAATTCGGAAGCATGGTAATTTGATGCTAGCACAACGGAGAGCACCGACATACAGAATTGGTTCATCAGTTCCAAGAAGTCCACAGCGGAGATACAGTGAACGAGAGAGGCTCTCGGGTATGGACTTACGTGAACCACTCTGTTCCCAGAGATGCATCGCTCCTTGCTCATTCTGGTACGAATTGTTGACATGGATCAGCACGAGTTGATCACCGCTCCTGGCAAGGTTGGTTGACGCCCATCGCAGAGCCGCTTTGCTGCATGATGAGAAGTCCACAGCAACTCCAATATTCCTCCCACCCATGTCCCTGCAAAGCTTAGATAAACACAAACAGGTTTTCGATTTCCAGACCAGTGTGTCTAATGGCAATGAGGTTTCAGCTGCGGTCAGGTCCTTAAATAGATAACGACAAGAACTAGTATTATTATTCGAAGAGAAAAGTATGTTTTTGGTCCCTCAAGTTTTCAGAAAGTATAGATTTGGTCCCTCAAGTTTTTTTAGTATACATTTGGTCCTTCAAGTCTCAAAACCAGCTAAGTTTAGTCCAAAACCAGATTTTGACCTGGTTTGACCGCTGGACTTTGACCGGGTTTGACTGATGAACAGTAAATTCGAATTTTTTTTCAAAAACAGTTCAAAAAAATCTGAATTTTTTTGTCATGCAATATGCTTACATGTGCAAGGTGCGCCCCAAATTTTTTTGTCTTTCGACACTCGAGGCGCCCGTGGGGAAAAAAAATTATACTTTCGATGAACAGTAACTTCGAAAAAAATAGCAAAAAAAATCAAAAAAATCTGAAATTTTTTGGGGTTCAATATACTGGGGTGCGCAAGGTCCGTGCAAATTTTTGGCATCTTTGGACATCCGAGGGGCTCGTGGCAAAAAAAACAAATTTTCGGTCACAAAAAAATAGCCAAAATTTGTTTTTTTGCCACGAGCTCCTCGAACGTTGAAAGATGCTAAAATTTTGTACGGGCCTTGCGCACCACAGTATATTGAACCCCAAAAAAATTCAGATTTTTTTGAATTTACTGTTCATCGGGAGTGTATTTTTTTTTTTTTTGCCACGGGCGCCTCGAGTGTCGAAAGACCACGAAATTTGGGGCGCACCTTGCGCATGTAAGCATATTGCATGAAAAAAAAATTCAGATTTTTTTGAACTGTTTTTGATTTTTTTCGGAATTTACTGTTCATCGGTCAAACCCGGTCAAAATCTGGTTTTGGACTAAACTTAGCTGGTTTTGAGACTTGAAGGACCAAATGTATAATAAAAAAACTTGAGGGACCAAGTCTATACTTTCTGCGAACTTGAGGGACCAAAAACATACTTTTCTCTTATTCGAAATACTAAACGAAAGAGGGGAAAACATAGGCTGGACGGATGATCTTTCTCCTCTTGTTACTTTGCCTGATTCCTTATCACCACTTTACCTCCCCCGGGAAACAGACATGTTCCACTTGCTTACCTCTGCTAGAGAAGCCTATTGGTACAAGAGGCATGAAAAATCAAGATTCATGATGCAAAGCAAAAGGGGGCAAAAAGGAATTTTTACTCCAGTTTCTTTCATGCCACTGGCACTGGAATGCCAGATTCTACTTCATCGGTTAACTAAAGCAGCACCGTCGGCACGCCACAGGTAATCGACAAGAGGAGAGAAAATTCTGATGTTTACCTAATCTCACCAAAGCAGCAAGCAAAGAAAAGCCATGTTGATCAGGAATAAGATACTACTAGATGCTTCCAATACAGATGAAAGGACAGATAAAGTGTTTCGATATGGGGAATCCGATAAGATGCAGCATAGTAGTTTGGCCTTTGATAAAATAAAATACATCATTCAGCTATTCTTTGCAAGAAAATTATCAATGACAATATCAGCACTTCTGTTCAAGACAGATAATAATGTACTCATATCCCGACCTGGCATGCAGAATGAAGAAAATAAGAGACAACAGGCCTTGTTCCATCATACTCCCTCCGTCCCAAAATAAGTGTCTTAACCTTAGTACAATTTTATACTAAAGTTAGTACAAAGTTGAGACACTTATTTTCGAATGGAGGGAGTAGGTAACAAACAAGTGCCATGTTATTTCTAAAGAATATACCACAGAGAAATGCAATTCAAATTGATGAAAGTTCACACTGCAAGAAGATACTCCCTCCGTAAACAAATATAAGAGTGTTTAGATCACTAAAGTAGTAATCTAAACGCTCTTATATTTCTTTACAGAGGGAGTACAATTTAATCGATGCATCCATCAAACAAATTCCATGGATGACAAGGAGAGCTAGATCTTCCGGACAAACTTGTGATGTTGAAGCATTTTAGCATTACATGCAAAAGCAGAGCTCCGAAACATTGAGAATCAGTATTCCCTAATACAGATGTCAAAAACTACATGTAATTACTGTTATTAACCAGCTCTTCAGAATGAGAAGTTACAAGTACAACTGCTCCACTCTCTTGTCATACGATACATGATAGATCCACCAGTTGCCCAGAATTCCAATCACATGCAGTACTGTTCTGTCCTTTAATTCGACCGTCCCAATAGAAAAGAACTTGTAGTCTTCGGTATCAACTTTTCTTGTCTGGATGACCTGAAGGCAAATGAAGAAGGGTTATAACTATAAAATTAGTACGTAAAAGGAGCGCTGAGGAGCTAAATATTGTCATGCATATGGATTGACCTAGCTGACACTATCCATTACTCCACAAAAAATCATAAGCTTGATTTTCAGAATTCATGTTTCCTTTAAAAACATGCAACTGAGACAT
Source organism: Thinopyrum elongatum (assembly GCA_011799875.1). Lineage (NCBI taxonomy): Eukaryota > Viridiplantae > Streptophyta > Magnoliopsida > Poales > Poaceae > Thinopyrum > Thinopyrum elongatum. The sequence goes on from CM022299.1 coordinate 73,986,638, forward strand.
AAATAAAAAAAACTGGAGTCACTGAAACATACTACTCCCTCCGATCCAAAAAAAGTGTCATAGTTTTAGTTCAGTTTTAGTCAAATTTAAACGAAAACCACAACACTTATTTTGGATCGGAGGGAGTACCTCTGTCCATAAATATAAGACGTTTTTGCAGTTCAATTGAACTGCAAAAACGTCTTATATTTATGGACAGAGGTAGTACAACTTAATTGAATTGACATTATACTTAAATTTCAATAACAGCAAATTTGAATTTGAGTTTCTCTTTTATTTGCGGCGAAAAAAAGCATGGCAGAGAGCTGCAAGCATAAGCATAGCATCTCAAAAGCTGCAGTCTACTAGTTCTGTCCAGGTGATGCCGTAACTCCACCGAAGCAGCACAGGAACGATTTACCAAATCATAAACTAGTACTCGAGATACAGGAAAAGGAACACAAGTGCCGAAACATCCAACTAAAAGATAAGAGGTCTGCAGTTCTCCATCAGGAACCAAGGGAGAATCGTGAAGCTTTGCATACTTTCTGCCTAAATTATATTCTCTACTCCACAAGTACAAGTCATTTTCTACTTCATGGTCTTTTGAATAGTTTCGACTTTCGACTATGGTTAAGGTCATTTTTTACCTTCAGGAACTAAAGAAAACTCACGAGGCTTTGCAGTTCTTCATTTTTTTGCAGAAATTTTGATTTTGAATTTTTTTGGAGTAACATACTAGCTACGAAAACTAAACTTTAATAGACATGGTCCATGCCTTTCCATGGCTCGTCGCCAATAACAGAATTCTCACATGTGATAACATTCAAAAACACCCAAATGTTAAAGACAAGGCAATAAGGCATGCTTGTTTTGTGCTGAGAATCAATCAGTGCATAACTTGTTTTTTGTCTGTGGAAAATGATCTCTGGTATATTCGGCGTCCAGCTAGGTTCTGACTTATGTTTGCCGTTGGTGGTTGAGTAAATAATAAGAATGCAATTTGAATTTGTTATGCTAGGCTACTCTCTGGTCAATAACCCAATATGGTCTTTATAGAATCAACTTTGTTTTCAGGGCAAAAACTGGCACGGTACATGCTCTGGAAACTGAAGGCACACATTGGAAGATGGAAGATGCTATTCAAAGATGCTCACTCAAGACTGCTTGACCGCAACCTGCTGCTCCTCAAGAGGATGAGGGGAGAACTGATGAGGATTGCCCATAAGTGAAGATGATCAAGTGTGGATTTGCCCCCTTCGAGTAAGGTGTAGCAGAGATGCGCATGTTGAGATGGATGTGTGGCCACACAAGAAAGGATCGGATCAGGAATGATGATATACGTGAGAGAGTTGGGGCAGCACCAATTGAAGAGAAGCATGTCCAACATCATTTGAGATGGTTTCGGCATATACAGCGCAGGCCTCCAGTGCAGAGCGGTCGCGGACGGTTAAAGCGAGATCTGAAGGACTGGAGTACCGCCAAAGAACTAGCCATGGACAGGGGTGTGTGGAAATATCCACATGCCAGAACCATGAGTTGGTTTCGAGATCTTATGGGTTTCAGCTCTAGCCTACCCCAACTTGTTTGGGACTAAAGGCTTAGTTGTTGTCGTTGTTGTTGACAAATTCTGCAGTCGCTCTCCATTGCCAACAGCAACATGCTAAAGCCTGTGATCATCTGGTTCAAGAGAACGTACTGAAGAAGCTTTGAACATGCTCCAATATATTTCTGCCGGTCACCTTAGCTCATCTTAGATTTGGCCTTACTGCCTCAGCTTCTTTTGTTTCGCTGTTTCTATCCACTGCCTAAAACTGTACCTGGGTTAGTTCATTACAGAGAGTACAAGGATGCATACTGTAGAGACACAAAATATGTGAATCTCGAAGCCCGGACTCATGCTGGATCCAACGGTGGTAGCTACCCTCCAGGGATAAAAATTTGGTCTCATGTTTAGAGATTGAAGGAGTACAATGCACACAAATCACACCACTTCAAAGATTTACACTACCGATAGATGAGTGGCCCAAAACTTGAAACCTACAAGTATGACCCTCCGGTCAATGTTCCAAACCACCTTTACCTAAGGTAGACGTATCATTGATGCCGGGTTCTGGTTTGGTATAAGAGCAATGTGGTATTGAGATGAAGGATCAAAACAGTATCATCTTTCAAACTGTTTTCAAAAAGGGGTATGATCTTCTTAATGTGTTCAAGTTTAGGGGGGTATTTTGGGGGTTCTTCAATTGTGCAAAGGCTATAAATAAAATGTGAGTAAAAGTTCATGACCATATGGAAAGCACTTCAATATGTAATGTGATGTAGAACTATTAAACTACTCCAAGATGTGTTACAAAATGCAGGTATATGTAATCTAGCTCTCTTAGGGGGAAACACATGAAGCTCACCTCCTCCTTCCACAATGCAGGATTTTGCTGCACCTTCCCTTGATGAATCTGAAACAGTAAAAGTTATATCAGGTACAGAAGAAGGGAAAACGTAGAACATCCTCTCGTAAGTTTGTTATTTTGGGTAGCATAAATAAATCTCAAACGATGCTACAATCATTCCACATTAAGAACCATCAAACTGTAAACGTGAATATGTTTAATTACAAGATGCCATAGTCATTTAACTAACCTCCTGAAGAAACAAGTATATGGAATAGGGGTCCGGCCTTGTAGAGTAGAGAAGAAGCAATGTGTTGATGGCAAGAACCATTGGTTTCCGCCAACCATACACAATCAAAAGAATCAAACCGATAGGCAGCTGAAATTTTCTGACCAAATTCCAGAATTTCCTAAGAACTTGTTTCGAATATGGTGAGAGCACAGTGATGTCTTTTGATGGGCTCTTTGGCGGTCGCTCTGTGATGCAAGAAATTACACACAGGAAAAATGTGCATTAGGATAATAATGGTGACTAGCATTTGGATTATCTGTAGCTAGGTCTGAGTATGTACCAACTTAAATGAAGTTTTTCCAAGGGGGGAAACTGAATGAAATTGGACTATAGGACATGTATCAACTTCACTAAACTCTGTTCAATACATACACAATTACTAGATCATACCTAACCATGCTCAGGAAAAAGAACAATCATATCCAGGAAATGCACTAAATGTTTTTCTCCATGTGAGCAAGCACTAGAAATAAAAATACATACACATTCTAATGTGCCTTGTGTCTGTGGCAAGAAATTACCTTGTGCCTCAGCAACCTTTGTGGGATAGAGCATCACGGCAATTGCGGTGCCGCCGGTCCCAAATCCCCTCAGCAGACCTGGAATAATGGTTAAAGTCAGTGAACACAATCCTGGTCAACTGACATTCTAGACCAAAACATGGCTATCTGAGATATGTTTGTGAGACAAATATACAAGGAGAGCTTGAAGGACGGTCACGGCGCACTGACAAACACTGAACCGTAGCGCGCGATCCTAACCCCTTAGGCTACCTGGCAACTTCGGACGAACTCCGGGGGACACCCTGGCCGCCAGCAGAGCTCGGAACATGGGGGCGCGAGCCTGAAACGCGGGGGCCGAGCTCGAACACCGCGGCCAGATGCCCTGTAACGCGCGCCTAGCAGGAACTGGTGGGGAGTCACTCGAGGGCGTCAGCGCGTGGATCAAACAAACGAGGCGGCCGGAGAAGCAAGGAACTCACGGGTGGGGCTGGCAGCGGGAGGGCCGCAGGAGGCGGAGAAGGTGCGGGCGGGGGCGAAGTGGGGAGAGGGGCCGCCCCGCCGGAGATGCGCCGCCATCGCGGCGCCGCTCGACAGTCGCCTCCACGCCATTGTCAGCCTCCTCCCTTGGTATCGGCCAGGATCGAGCGGGCCTGGCACTGGTAGCTTGGCTTCGGAGAGGAGAGGAGGAGGGGAGGAAGAGGAGGAGAACTCCGGAGACGGCGGGGCGAGAACGGGGAGCTTCCGCGTCCCGCCGAGTTTTGGGCCGTGTGGGCTATTAAGGGTTTTGGGCCTACAAAGCGAACTATTCATCCCCGAGCTCAAGAGGGCGCCCCTATGTCTCGTTTTAAGTTTACCTAAAAAAATGTCTCGCTTTAAGCGAGACCTAGAAAAACCGAAAAGGAGTACTCCTTGCAAAGATCACTCCCATCTTCCTAGTTTGTGACAAGTGGCGTGCTGCATGTGCGCCATTTATCGCAATCTTGGAGTTTTCTTTTTTTTCGTAGATCCGTTTATTCAAAATGTTTTATTTCTTAAACCGTGTTTCCAAATCTCGAACCGTTTTCATCGTTGCATTCCTCGCGTCGAGATCTTCAAAACTAGATCCAATATTGATATGTTTTGACGAACTTTTTTCATGAAAAAATCAGGCGAAAAAACCAGACAAAAAAACTGAACCGGGAGCACGGTTTTTTTCCTTTTCGAAAGAGGCACGACCTTGCCTCTCGCGGAACCAAAACCGTGCCTCTCGCGGAAGGAAAAAGAAAAAGAAAACATATTTTTTTTTTTGCGTTTCCGAGAGGCACGGTCGCGAAAGCACAACCGTGCCTCTCGCGGAAAAAAAAACAGAAAACACATTTTTACCATTTTTAGAGAGGCGCGGCCGTGCCTCTCGTGGAAGAAGAAAAAAATACGTTTTTTCCATTTCCGAGAGGCATGGCTGTGTCTCTCGAGAAAACAAAACCGTGCCTCTCGTGAAAGCAAAACCCTTTCGCGGAAGGAAAAATCCAAGATACATGGTTGTGCCTCTCGCAAAAGCAAAACCGTGTCTTTCGCGGAAACATAAAAAACGCATTTTTTCGCGTATTTTTTTTTTGTTTTTTGATTTTTTTTTTCAAAAGTTAAGGAAGACCGGTGAAAAAACAAAAAACAAAAAAAAAGTAAAAAAAACTTTTAAAAAGTGGAAAACTCGTGCGAAAAAATAAAAAATAAAATAAAATCCGGAGGGAGAGCCCAGAGCACGACATGTGGCGGCGGCTGAAGCGCAAAAAGCTGAAAACGCGTGCGGAAAAAGAAAACAAAATATGGAGGGAGCGCCCAGAGTGCGACACATGACGGTGGCTGAAAGCGCGCCAAGTGATCGTTGCGAGGCTCCCGAAGGAGCGCTCGTAACCTAGTTGCTCCCTAGGAAAACCCTCCCGTCAGGGCAACTCTAGATGGGCGGGCCCAGGTGCGATGGAGGGCACATCCTCATTTTTTTTCTGTTTCCCTTTCACATTTTTTGTTTCGATTTATTATTATTTTTCCTTTTGTTTACACTTCTGAAAATTATAAACATGTATATTAAAATATATACTTTACACAATGTTTTGAAAAATGTTAATCATGCGTTTGAAAATATTAAATGCGTAGAAAAAAATGTTGACCATGTATATGAAAAATGTTGAAGAAGTATTTCAAAAATGTTGAATAAGTATTACAAAATATTGAACGAGTATTTGAAAAATGTTGAACAAGTATTTGAAAATGTTGAAGTATTAAAAATGTTGAACAAGTATTAGAAAAATGTTGAACAAGTGTTCGGATAGTGTTGAACGTGTATACAAAAAATGTTGATAACTTATTAAGAAAATGATGAATTTTTTTAATCATGTATATGAAAATATTAATCAAGCAATTCGAAAAAATGTTGAACAAGTATTTAAAAAATGTTAATCAAGCATTTGAGAAATGTTAAATGTGTATAGAAAAATGTGGACCACGCATTAGAAAAATGTTGACTTTTTTTTATCATGTATATAAAAATGTTAATCAAGCTTTAAAAAAAATATTGAACAAGTTTTTGAAAAATATATATCAATCATTTGGAAAATGTTAAATGTGTATAGAAAAATTGTTGACCATGTATTCAATAAATTTTAATATTTTTATTTAAAAACTGTTAATCAATCATTTTAAAAAATGTTTAAAATGTATATAAAAATGTTGACCATGTATTAAAAAATAGCTAATCTTGTATTTTAAAAAAGTTAATCACACGCTTGAAAATGTTAAAATGTGTGTAGAAAAAATGTTTATCATGTATTATAGAAATGTTTAATTTGTATTGAAAACTGATAGATGCGTATTAAAGAAACGTTGTTGACATATACAAAAATATAGAATAATAACCAAAAGAACAAGAAAACCGAAAAAAGAAACAACATAAACAAAAGGAAAAGGAAAATAAAAAATGAAGAAACAAAATGCAAAAAAGAATGAAAAAACGGAGAAGAAAAGAAACAAAAGAAAAAGAAAAAAAAGAAAAAGAAACAATGAAAACCGGCTCGAATCCTTAAGTTGGGCGCGCCGCTATTACTTACCGCGGACGGGACCCAGCGGAGTGGCTAGCAGCGCCTGGTTTCTCCTCGGAGACCAGGATCGATTCTCACTTCCCCCATTTCGTTTACTATTTTCCTTGTTCTGTGCGCGCAAATGGGCCGACCCAATACAATGCGAGGGAGGAGAAACCTTCAGCGGGAGCTGGCTACTGTCTCGCTTAATGAGAGACATAGCGCTCGTGAGCTCAAGAGCAGAATGACCATTTTGTTTTCATCCACGCTAGTGAATTCTCCAAAAAGGAAGTTGATTTTTCCAGGAAGCCGTGTTAAAGTTGTATGTGTGGCATGCTTGAGTGTTTCGCAATATATATATGTTATATGAAAATAAACCAGTAGTTATTAGAAAAATATGTCGGTTACTTTGAATATTGCTACTGTGGTCTTGAAACAGTTTCATAGTTGGAATTATCTTCTATTCGTTAACGACGAAACATCCTTCTTTGCAAACGGACCAGTACAAAATAATGCTAATTGCACTTGATTTATGTTGTTTAGGTCAAATGTTTGAGGGTTGTTCTCAACATCCAAAATTATTCTCTAGTGTTCTTGATGTCTCCAGTTCTATCTAGTAGTGTTTTTCCTAAATTAGGCAGATAGTTCTCTGTATTCTCATGAAAATGATATATTTTCTTACTTAATATTTTTTTCTAAGATGCTAATCAATCAGCAATTCAGCATAGCACGGTGCGCCGCCGCACACTACTCGCTATTGTCCTCATCTAGCTCTCCTGACATATCCACACCCTAAAAATCAGTGACTGCCCGGGAATAGTTTGGTGGCCAATATATACACTCGATGGCAGGAACGGGACGCCGGGGGAAATGTTTTTGGCGCGAAAAGGAGTGGGCCCGCCGAGTCAGCGACTCGCCGCCTTCGTCGTCCTTATCGCCTCGGTTCCCGCGGGAATCAATGCCAAGCCTGCCGCGCTGCCGCGCCGGTCAGCCTTTCATTGATGCCTCACGGGCGGTGCAGTGAAGGCGCGGCGACGCGCGTCCCGCCCACTCCCGTCACGCGGCACACGGCGGCAGCTCTCCCACCGCCCATCCGCAGCTATAAAAGCCGTCCTCCCTCGCCGGTGAACGCACAAAGCTCACCACCGACGCCCTTCTCTCTACATCTCGCCGCCGACGCCTCTCCCTCCCACTCTCTCCCCCGCCGAAGGCAATGGCCGAGCGCTTCCCAGGCGACGGCGCAGCGGCGAACGGCCTCGGCCGCCGCCATCTGCACGAGGATGAGGCACGCCTCCTCTACGAGGCCGACTACCCGACGCCTCTCCCTCCCACTCTCTCCCCCGCCGAAGGCAATGGCCGAGCGCTTCCCAGGCGACGGCGCAGCGGCGAACGGCCTCGGCCGCCGCCATCTGCACGAGGATGAGGCACGCCTCCTCTACGAGGCCGACTACCCGGCGCCCCCGGACATGCGGGTGTCGGGCACCTGGAGGCTCGGCGCCGGCGGGGTCCCCGTGCCACCCGCGCCCACCGGAGCGGCCCGGCGCGCCGAAATCGCACGCATCCGGTCTTCGCTGCCGGATCCGCAGCGGAACCAGCCGAGGTTCGCCCCCGACAACAATCCGCTGTGGACGGCGTACTTCGAGCGGCGGCACGAGGAGCAGGTCGCCGCAACCAACGGTGTCGAGCCCCGTGGCCGCCACAACTCCGAGGGACGGCGCCTATGGTGGGGCATCCCAGGCCGCACCCTCGAAGCCGTCCTCGAGCACATCGAGGCCGGCAACACGCCGCGCCTGGAGTACCCTGCGCCCCCTCCTTCTCTCGCCGCCTCGGAAGATCCTGGACGCCGCGGCAAATGGAGACGGCAACGTCGTCGTCGTCGGGCTCCGGCTCTCTGTCCTCCGGCTCGCCGGCGCTTCGCCCCGTCAAGCCGGAGCCGCAGGAGACGCCACTTGGGCGCCGCACCCGCGGCAGCGCCCTCGTCATCAACGAGGGCGGCCGCCCCTCTCCTCGTTCCTACCGCCTCGTCCGGCCGAAGACCGAGCCGGGTTTGCTCCTCGTGAAGAAGGAGCACCAGGACATGTCCGCCGCCGACGAGACCACCGTCAAGTGGGCGAAGGAGGACTACGCCCGCGAGCAGATGGAGCGCCAGCGCCGGGCCTTCGAGGAAATCGCCGCTCGGCGCCGCGGACGCGAGGAGGGCGACGTGGTTGTCCTCGACAGTGACGACGAGGATGTGCCCGGGCCGTCCAACCCCCCGCGCATCGGTGACGCCGGTCAGGGGTGCAGCAGGGACGGCGGCGGCACCCAGCACGACGGCGGCGACTACACCCGGTTCTACAGGCTCCTCGCATGTAGAAGGCGGGCGGCGGCGGTAGCTAGGCGTAGTCGTTTTTAGTTTGTGTTTTTAAGTTTTTTTGTAAAATATCAATGAAATCGTCTAGTTTGGACGTGTTTTGACCGATTTCATATTTCAAAAAACGGCGTCTGGGGACGACCTGGGGCGGTGGCTGGGAACCCGACCGGCCCCACACCGAGATTATCGCCAGTTCGCCCCCAGGCGGCGATATTTCAAGCACCTGGGAGGCCGAACAGCTGGAGATGCTCTTACATGCATGCGTGCAAGACTAGCGATCGCCGCCTCCTAAAAAAAAAAAAAGCCTCCTATTAACTTACATGCATGCGTGCTGGCCGAAGCTTTTGTTTTACCCAACCTCCATGAACGCAGAGAGTACAAGAATATCTAGATCCAGCCTGCAGTCTGAGAGACTACTACGGTTGTAAATAAAAGAATGAAAAGAAAGATGATCTCTTGCACGAGTACACGTTCAATGCAATAAAAAATCATCGACATGTTTATTTCTAATAAATCCTGCTGCGATGTGAATAACTCGTTCATAGATGCATAGATGCCCTCATGGATGAATCATATGATATGAGGGCAGGAAAAATGAAAGATTTCCCATCTCGGATATGCAAAGTATGAAAAGCTTTTGTCACCGATCTGAGCTATAGCATCCCATCCAGGCGCAAGGGCCAGCCAGCTGTACTGTAGCGAAAGATAGATAGTACTAGTAGATATATCTGTACTAAAGCTAGATGCAAGTAATGTCTTTAAAAAAAAATGTCGGCCGTTCATGTGATGGATGAGACCCACCACACATAATAGAGATATATCTGCTAGTAACACTTCACAGCTTGATGGAGGCCAGGATTTTTTTTACCTGTTGCTCCTTTTGTCATTTGTTTCCCCAACCAGTTACGTACTATTTTTACTAGTATTTATTTGACGATGTGCCTTTTGGTGTGTGCGCTTTCCTTGTGAATTTATGTGATCGTTTTCTGAATACAGTACAAGAATTACAATCTCCCTCCGGGAGTAGTACTCCAATTTACCTTTTGTAATAAAGAGTTTAGGGATGAGGTTGATTAAAGCATCTATAAGCACCGGCTATTTAGATACTGAAATGCATGTCACCGAGATTTTTTTTTCTCCGAATCGGCCGGCGGCATTGACTATATCTATCATCTACGATAGAGCACTGAAGGTGATGCATGGTTAAGCCCTAACTTCTCCACATGCATATTGATTGTTTATACAGAAAGACATGCATGCATATTGTCTCAGCATACACCAAGCACCAATTAACATCGAGAAATGTCCACAAGAAGCAAAGGAAAGCATGAAGCAACAAGCAGACTCATGCACGAGTCGAGCAGAGAAGTACACACGTAGACGAACACAACAAACCACTGAACATGCACAAGACACAAGGCACACACACGCCCTAAACTGACGTGACAGACTCAAGGCTCAAGGGGAAGATGCATGAGGCGACAGCCAGCGGCGGCGCCAGGAATTAGGCAAGCCCCACGCCGACACAGGCAGCCTTCGTTCACTGTAGTTTACTATAGCATTATATGTACAATAATCGCTACAGTCAACGAAGCAAACAATCATCACGCCCCAGACAGCCGCCCGGGCTGCCTGGGGCTTGTCTCCGCCGCCGACAGCAACAGCATCTCCTCCAGGATTAACTCATTATTGCCGCATGATCAATGACTAGAACTGCTGGAAGAGGAGCACCCAGGCCAGAAGAGTGGCTGTTATCACGAGCGACGCATGCGCCGGCGCCGGGGCACCCGCATGGGCCGGCGCCTGGGCCGGGGCACCCACATGCGCCGGCGCCGGGGCACCCGCTGCCACCGGCTCGAACGTCAGCTGGCCGCCGTCGCCATGGATGTCGTAGGTCATCGTCCTGCCTGTCTGCAGCAGGCTGCCCAGGACGGCCGGGCCGCTCAGCGACGACAGTATGGTGAGGCACGTGAGATAATCGCCGTAGACGGAGAAGTAGTTCTTCACATTGAGCTCCATCGCCGCGCCGGCGCCGTCGAACACCAGCGCTAGCCTGGGAACCTTAACGTTGCGTAAGTCCTTCTTGCGGAAGCACAGGATGTCGTCGCCTGTGATGTCCACCGGAGCTACGCCCTGTGACCGAATCCTGCTCACTAGCTCCTGCCTCAGAACCATGTACGCGGCCTCTTGGAGGAAGGTGAAGGAATCTGTGGTGCTGAGGTACGCCCCGCCGGAGCCGTCTTCCTGGACGGCGAAGGTCCCCGCCTTGATGTCCGCAAGGAGCTCGCCGTCGACCAGAATGCCGGTGAGATTGACGTAGTACAGGTAACTTTCTTGGTTGGGCGTGGCCGCGAGCAGCGGCGTGCTGTTGTTACCCTTAGCCGGCGCGGCGTCCGCGTCGCCCAAGCTGAGGAAGCTCTTGTCGTCACCGTTGTTGTCGTCGATGAAGTAGGAGAACTTGGAGATGTGGAGCTGCGACACGAGGGAGAGGGGGCCCCTGCTGAATCCGGCGGAGCCAGAGACGCCGCCGAGGTCCCGCATCGTGACCTTGTCGCTGCAGCCGAACACCATGCCGGGGACGGACTTGGTCCCGAAGTTGAAGGTTTCGGTGGCGAGGTAGCCGGACATGGCGCCGCTGTAGAAGTCCCGTCTGTACTTGCAGTGGTCGTCGGGGCCGGTGCAGTTGTTGTCGGGGGGCAGGCTCTGACATGCCTTGTCGTCGCAGCCGATCGGGGCGAAGGGCCTGCCGGGCCTGAAGGTGGGCTCCTGCGACTGCGTGAGCGCAGGTTCGCGGCACTGCGCCCAGACGAGCTGCTCGGTGATGTCCATGACGAAGGAGAGGGTCTGAGGCGGCGTCCCGACGGAGAGGTCGAAGGTCAGGGCGCCGAAGCTGTCGACGGCCGCGGAGCTTCTGGCATTTGTGGCGATCCACTTGACGATCTTGGGACGATTCAGCTGGACGGCTGCCTCCGACGAGTCCAGCGGCGGCGCCACAAGGAGGAGAAGGAGGAGAAGCGCAGACATTGCGACGGCCATTGTGTTTGTGTCTCTGTCCCTAGATGTAGTACACGTACTGCTAAGCAAAGGCAGCCCTGTTTCAGGCTCAGCAACCGGCCCTTGCGACAACTATAAATACATACATCCTGGTGAATGGTGATGTGCTAGCTCGATCCCCTTCTCTAATTATTTCCGCTTGTGTTTTTTGCGGGTGTGATTAGATCGTAGTCATCATTATTATGTGTATCTTTTGTGAAGCAAGTACAAAAAACAGGATGCAGAATTGCACCACGCCAATTTTCACATAAAGTAGACCATATTTGATGGAGAATTCCCAAGTTTTATGGATTTTCTAGGTTTCTAGCTACTTTCGCACATTTAAATGAGTTTATGTTTGATTTTTCAAAACATCAAATTTGAACTGTAAATGTGTGATAGCTCTGTCCTAAAAAATAGCAAAAAACTTTTTTGGTACACAATCAGTCACTATATGGAAGAAACACTTGGAGTTGATAAAGATTCAACCCCTCACTATGAAGCCATGCCGGTCATTTTGACCTTGTTTGGCAGCTACTACGGGATCGCCTCCCCTCGGTGACAGGGGTACTTAAACGACACTGACCTGATGATGGCCTATGACCCCTCTGTCGCACCGGAGATGAGGACCTATATCATTTTCTCCTGTACGGCGGCGACACTACTAGAAAAAAGGCTATAGCTAATATGGACATTAATGACGCACCACGTATGTGGCGCACCAGATATAGGTACGCCATTAGTGGCCATATCACTAATGGCGCACCACATCCACGGTAAGCCACTACTAACAAAAATTTTTATTTTTATTTTTTCAAAACTAGTAATGGCGCACCAGGGGAAAGTGCGCCATTACTAGTTTTAACTAGTAATGGCGCACCACACCCTCTGTGCGTCACTACTAACAATTTTTTTTATTTTTTTTTTCAAAACTAGTAATGGCGCACCTGGGGATAGTGCGCCATTACTAGTTTTAACTAGTAATGACGCACCACACCCACGGTGCGCCACTACTAACAATTTTTTTTTCAAAACTATTAATGGCGCACCATACACCAGGTGCGCCATTAGTAACCCTGGTTACCAATGGCGCATTCTTAGGAGGTGCGCCATTGGTAACCTGAGAGCAGCTAGATATTTTGGACAGCCACCTACCACACTCACTTTCCCCACTTCATTCTCTCCACCTCTATCAAGCTTGGTCTCGGCTGCCTCCTCCTCCTCACCTCATTTGCACCATAGATTCACCCAAATTAAGTGGTTAAATTTCCTTTTTTTGATAGGTAAGTAAGGGAAAAGCTTTCTTTATGTTCTAGATCTACTTTTTTCTCCCTCCAACAACGTGCACACTTTTTATGGTCTAGATCTACGTATGTTTGTGGTGTTGCATATGTTTGTGTTTGGAGGTACCGGTATTTGAAATGCGATAGTTGCCAATATTTTGCCGGAATGTTGATTCATTTCCGTTTCGGCGAGATTTTGGCACTATGCATTCTTTTTGGTCCTATTTTTAGGCAAAGTCATGCCAAATTTTTTTTTGGTTCTAAAATATCGTTTTGCTCTACCCCGCAGGCGACCATGGTCCACACGATGACCGAAGGCATCGTGAATAGGTTTTTGAGCTCCGCGAAGGCCGAGATGCTTCAAAAGAACGAGACGGAGATAAGATGTCCGTGTCGAAGATGCAAGCTGAGGAGCCTTATGGACCCGGATTCCAGACAGGTGCGGGACCACCTGCTCCTGCGTGGTTTCATGGATGGCTATCGGTGGCAAGGTGATGAAGATGATTATGAAGTCGTCCATGGGGGCCGGGCAAGAAATAAGGAAGGGCAGCAAGACAATAGCGGCGAGGGCGGGCGAGAAGACGAAGAATCTCCAGGACATGATCACGAAGTAGATGCAGGACACAGTCATCATGTAGAAGATGCCGGACATGATGATGAGGAAGATCAAGACGAAGGGCATGATCATGAAGATGAAGATGCCGGAGCAGACGACGATGGACCATCGATGGGCTGGGTGCAGGACCCTCATATTCAAGAGCTGCTTCTCAAGCAGACGGGTAACGCAAGAGCTGCCGCCCGAGAGAAAGCCAAGCTGGATCAACTGGAGATAGACGCGGTTACTCCATTGTATAAATGATGCAGGCCCGAGGATACCCGCCTGAAAGTAACGCTCATGGCTCTGGAGATGAAGGTAAAACACAAAATGACCGACGCATGCTTCGACGAGAACATGTCATTCTGACACGAACGTCTTCCCAAGTGGAACAAGTGCCCGACCAGTTTCGAGGAGGCGAAGAAAATCGTGTGTCCTCTGGATTTACCGCACGTGAAATACCATGTGTGCATGAACGATTGCATCATTTATCGGGACGAGCACGCGGAGTCTACCATATGTCCGGTGTGCGGCGTCACTCGATACAAGAAGAGGAAGAAAGCTCCTCGAAAAGTGGTGTGGTACTTTCCGATCACTCCTCGTCTGCAGCGGTATTTCGCGGACCCTAAGCTAGCAAAGCTCCTGCGTTGGCACGCGGATAGGGAGGAGAAGAAGCGAGAAGATGACGGAAATAATTCGGAGATAAATAAAAAAGACAAGATGCTGAGTCACCCTAAGGATGCGAGCCAGTGGCAAGCGTTGAACTTCGAACACCCAGAATTTGGGGACGATCCAAGGAACATTGTGCTGGGCGCGAGCACCGATGGAGTCAATCCGTTTGGCAGCCAGAGAAGCACACATAGCACCTGGCCTGTGTTTGTGTGGATGTACAACCTTCCCCCCTGGTTGTGCATGAAGAGGAAGTACATTCACATGAGTATGCTAATTGAAGGGCCGAAACAACCAGGGAACGACATCAATCTGTATCTGGGGCTGCTGAAAGAGGAGCTAGACACGCTGTGGAAAACGCCAGCCAATACGTGGGATGCCGCAGCGAAAGAATATTTCCCTATGAGAGCCGCTCTGCTCATGACGGTGCACGACTATCTCGGTTACGGATATGTCGCGGGGCAGGTGGTCCACGGATTTTGTGCATGCGTCAGGTGCATGGATGACACAACGTATCGCCAGCTAGATAGAGATCCCGGGTCTTCGAAAACCGTGTTCATGGGACATCGAAGGTGGCTTCGCGACGATGACGCATGGAGAAAACGCAAGGATCTGTTCGATGGTGAAACCGAACCCCGAAGACGCCCGCGTACGAGGAGCGGTGAGGAAATAGACGAGCTGTTGAAAAATTGGAAAGAGTGCCCACCGCCGGGAAAGAAGCGAAAGGCGCCAGAGCCGCTGCTGAAGATATGGAAAACAAGGTCTGTTTTCTGGGACTTGCCGTACTGGAAGATCCTCCGTGTGCCTCACAGCCTTGATGTCATGCATATCACGAAGAACGTGTGCGAGAGTCTGCTTGGTACCCTGCTCAACATGCCAGAGAGGACCAAAGATGGGCCGAAAGCAAGGGCAGACTTGCAATCAATGGGCATCAGGGAGGAGCTTCACGCAAAACG
Source organism: Thinopyrum elongatum (assembly GCA_011799875.1). NCBI lineage: Eukaryota > Viridiplantae > Streptophyta > Magnoliopsida > Poales > Poaceae > Thinopyrum > Thinopyrum elongatum. The sequence continues at coordinate 74,001,741 of CM022299.1, forward strand.
CCCTAATGATGATGATGATGATGAGGCGAAGGACACGGAAAGTCGTCGCAAAGGCAAAAAGGCCAAGAAGATCGAATATGACTGCCCTCCCGCGTGCTTCACTCTAAGTCAGGAGGAGATCGAGCAGTTTTTCACCTGCCTCGTAGGAGTAAAACTTCCTTACGGTTACGCGGGGAAGATAAGCAGATACCTAGACTTAGCGAAGCAGAAGTTCAGCGGGATGAAGTCTCACGACTGTCACGTGCTGATGACGCAGATACTTCCAGTTGCAATCTGTGGGATCATGGACGCGCACGTCCATGAAACGCTATTTAGCCTATGCAACTTTTTCGACGTCATCTCTCGGAAGTCGGTTGGCGTGAGGCAACTCAGAAGGCTACAGGAAGAGATCGTGGTGATACTATGCGAGCTTGAGATGTACTTCCCGCCCGCATTCTTCGACGTTATGGTGCATCTGCTGGTCCATATCGTGGAGGATATCATCCAACTCGGGCTGACGTTCCTGCACAGCATGATGCCGTTCGAAAGGATGAATGGTGTCATCAAAGGATACGTTCGCAACAGGGCACGTCCAGATGGAAGCATAGCCAAGGGCTTTCTGACCGAAGAGTGCATCTCCTACTGCACGAATTATCTAGGCATCGAGAACCCCGTTGGTCTGCCCGTCAACAGGCACCTCGGCAGGCTCGCTGGATGGGGTCACCGCGAGGGTCGCCGCGAAATGCATGTCGACTTCAAGGGTCGACTCGCCGACTTTGAAAGAGCAAACCGAGTCGCGCTACAACACATAGACGTGGTCGATCCTTGGGTGGTAGAGCACAAAACCTTTATTGAGAAGACGTACAATGACCGAGGCCAACAGAGGACGGACGGAGATATAATCAAAGAGCACAACTCATGTTTCACGCGTTGGTTCAAGGACAAGCTTCTGTCGTACCCTTTACATGAGGATTCTTCCGCGGAAGAAAAACTCATATTCGCCTTGTCACAGGGCGCCGAGCACAACCTGATGACCTATGAGGCGTACGATATCAACGGCTACACATTCTACACCGAGGAAAAGGACATGAAGAGCGATTATCAGAACTCCGGGGTAACAATGGAATCCTACACCAGTAATGACAAGGACAGATACTACGGAAGTATCGAGGAGATCTGGGAGCTGAGCTACGCTGGAGAGAAGGTCCCGATGTTCCGTGTCAGATGGGCCAAGAGCGTCCTAAAAGAACACCGGTATTTCACCACCATGGTTATACCCGAAGCCAAATCCAAGACCGCGGGCGCAAACGTCACCGCGAAAAATGAGCCATGGGTACTAGCTTCCCAAGTGGACCAATGCTTCTTCATTACCGACCCGTCAAAGCCCAGTCGTGTTGTCGTGAGGAGAGGCAAAAGGAACATCATCGGAATGGATGGAGTCGCCAATGAGCAAGACTTCGACAAGTACGGCGACCCGAAGATGGAAGATGACGATGACGATGAAGTACCATACACCACAAGAAGAAGCAGGACCACCCTACCTAAAGGACGTCCGTTCAAGAGAAGAACTCCATTTGCGAAAAAGAAGGGCAAAAAGATTGTGAAAAGATAGCTAAGATCGAATCACGACGTGCCGGCCGCGTGTGTGTGTCAGTGGCAAGCTCAATTATTACATGCAACTAAGTTGAAGTATGGAAATGGCATTTCTTCTGTTCTAGTCCTCTATCCAGTAACCTCTTTTGTTCAAAACAGTGGGGATTAATGTTGTCAGTACTTACCTTCCTTTTGTAACTTCTCCATCACCAAGTTGAAGTATCGACCACACCTTCTTCTTGGATTTGTAATTTTTGTTCTTCTCCCTCTTGTTTTGTTGCAAATCATCATTTACAGACACCTTGGGCTTCTTTGTGTTTTCTTCTGGTATTTTAATTGTTTTAAATGTTTTACCAATTCACAAATGTTTTGCAACGCAAGTATTTGAAAATTAGTAATAACTACTTATATCGTAACATTTTAAAATTTATGGTCATTTTCTAAAAAATTATTACATGCAACTAAAAATCCAAAAAAAAAGTTAGTAATGGCGCACCAGGAGAAGGTGCGCCATTGCTATCACGGTGTTTATGGCGCATCTCTAAAAGGTGTGTCATTGCTAACCCTCCCCCCACTAAAAGATCCCAAATCCTCCCCAATCTCACACCTCTCTACCCGGCTGCCCCCGACCTGCGCCCCGGACCTGCGCCGCCGCCCCTACCTGCGCCGCCGCCCTGCCTCCTCGGGCCCCCCTCCCCACTTGCCCCCTTGCGCTTCCCCTCGCCCTCTCCGCCTTCTCCTCTCCCCCAGATCCGCGTCGGCAACCCGCGCGCGACGCGCCCGTCGCCGGCCACCTCGCACCGCCGTGGCAACCGTCGACCTCGTGCCACACCGACGTGCCCAAGCACTCCACCTCCCTCGACTACGTCTCCGCGGACAAGCCGCAGGACGCCGGACGCCCCCGCGACGCCTTCCCCGCCACCGGCTTCCTCCTCGGCCCGGCGGACTCTGTCGACAGCTCTCCCCCGAGCCCGCTTTGCTCACCTGCAGGTCACGGTGAGCTCCTCAAGGTTTGCCCTCCACTTCCCATCCCTTCCCTTCCTCATCTCGTTTCCTTCCCTTCCCTGCTCTCTTCTTTGACCCCCATCTCATCTATCTTCTGCTCTCTTCTGATGTTCCAATGCTGGCAGCTTCTGATTCCAATGCTGGCAGCTTCTGATGTGAAATGACCCCTTTCTCCTGAAATGTTGATTAATTTCTGTTTCGGTTGAGAATGGGGCACTCCTAGGTCAAGAAAATTAGCAAAGGTCATGCCCAATTTTCTTGACCTAGAAGGTGCCCGATTCTCAACCGAAACGGAAATACAGCGGCATTTGAATGATGCAAAAATACAGCGGCATTTGACCTAGAAGGTGCCCGCTCCTTGTAGTTGCAAATTCGAAGGATGGATGGGTTATAAGGATTCTTCTAGGGAGGCTCTAATGCTGCATTTGCATAGTTGGAACTATGCATAAATAATGCATGTGAAAGTGATTCTATTGGACCGCCACAGTAGAAAATTTGCTGGAAATAGAAAGTTGGATGCATCTGTTACTGCTGTTTTTGTGCTTCTGTTTTACTCCAAAATCCAAATAAATGTTTGCATTAGATGCTAGACAAAATGATATGCTTTTAAGTCACATAGAACCGTATCCTTGCTCCACACAAGTGACTCATGGCAGAGTTATAGTTCCTCCTGTATTAACTATAATTTTTCTACAGCAACTTTCAAGTTTCAGTTTCTTTCCTGGAGCAATAGTTCAGAACTTTCACACTACTGCAGCTCTGCTACCTCAGTTTCAAGCTAACCTAAAAGAATCAACTACTCTTATGCTTAAAAAAATGAGAACTTGTGTAGTAAATTACAGGATATCTATATGCATGGTGCATTGCTATACTGCAAATTCATAAGCAACAAAAATATGCCTGCAGCAAGAGCAATAGTGCACTTAGTAGGATAGAAAATATATAACCTGCAATAGTGCACTTAGTAGGATAGCAATAGTGCACTTGGAACAATCTTTTGGGTAAAGGGGTGTTTATAGCCTGTAATGTGAAAATATATAGGATAGAAGAATAGATACTACCCTGATCTCATCCAATAACTCTAGTAGCCTTTTTTCCTATTTAGAGCGAACATGGCCGACAACGATGAGGCCAGCGGTTCGGGCAAGCAATTCTGGGAGCTGTCCCAGGAGATGGAGGAAGAACCTCACCGCTATGAGGACGCCGCGGAAGACACCGATCCCGACTACACAACCCCTAGTGGCGTCGGGGATGACACCACTGATGGTGCCGCCGGGGATGCCACCACTGATGATGGCAGCGCACGCACAGATGGCAGCCAACCGAAGGGGCAACGGAAGGACCGGCGCCCGAACGTGCTCGGCACCGTCAAGGAGGAATTTACTGAAGTGTCCTCCAGTGGGCATCCAACGGCGCCCAAAGAATTAGTCAGTGGGTACGCGGGACAACTCGAGTGCATTCTCCGGAGCACCGTCTCGATCAACACCGAGAACCTAAGGCATCGTGACCGAGGGAATTTGCGCAACCTCCTCTTCACGAAGCTGCACGAACGATACAAGTTCCCCGGTGACTTCGCAAACACACGCCTCTCAGGGAATAAAGTGAACAGTACCGCCCTCACGAAGATGAGCACGGCCCTGGCTACTTGGAGAGCCGCGGTGAAGAGAAGGATTCTAAGTGGTGATAGTTATGAGAAGATCAAGGAGACAAATCCTTCGATCAGCGAAGCTGACTACCAGGAGTTCAAGATCAAGTGCGAGAGCAACGCATCCGCGGAATGAAGTCAGTGGGGGAAAGATATGCGGGACTTGAACTTAGGACACCACACACTCGGTCCCGGCGGTTACAGAGTGGCGGAACCTATATGGGACAAGGAGGACGCGGAGCGTGCCGAGCAAGGCCTACCGCCCCTCTTCGATAAATACCATGACAAGCAGACCAGGAACTATGTCAGGGCCCGGTACAAGGTGGACCCGGTAACAAAGGAGCTTACCACGGATCCGAAGACCAAGGCGCTTGAGCTTGTTCTGGTAAGGAATACACCCCCGCATAATTAGCTCCATATGGTTGCATTCTAATTAATGAAGCCAAAATTCTAAATGGTTCACGTTCCTTCCACAGGAAACTGAAAGCAGTAGTGCGGGGTCTCAGAGCTCCCCGTCTGTCCCTTGGGACAGCACTTTAAATAGGGCGTTGAACGTAATGAAACACAAGGATAAGTTCAGTAAGCTGTCGTCAGCTGGTCATGTGGCCGGCAAAGGCTTGTCCACGAAATGGTCGGAATACTATAAGGCTGGGCGAAAGGAGAGAAAGACTAGCTCGGAAAGCTAGGAGCGCGAGGTTCAAGAACTCAAGGCACAAGTGGCGCGGATTCCGGAGATAGTCCAAGAGCAAGTGCGAGACCAACTGGGAGCGACGATCACCGCCATTATGCCTACCTTGCTTGAGGGGCTGCAGGCATGGATTGCGGGAGGCCAACAGGGGCCGCCCCCGATTCCCAGCTTCACGGGCAGCAACTCGCACAACGCGCCGGTGCCATTGGTGTCTCCGGCGGAGGCGGCATTGGTGTCTCCGGCGTCGGCACCGGCATTGGAGCTTAATGCACCCGGGTGTGGGAAGAATACGCCGGCCGGCACCTCGGCAGCAAGCGGCCCCTCCGTCACTTGCACGCCCGCCATTGGCTGTGCCTCGACATTAGCCGAGCTCGACGCCATCACGGTAACTAAGCCTCGGCCGATGACTTCATCTCCTTGCCTTTGACTGGGCATCCCTGACGCCCTACATGTTTTCGCAGGGCGCCGCCGACGTTCCATGCACTCTCCTGCGCTTCGTGGACGGCGAGTTGATCGATGTCACCAAGGCCAGAATCGTTCAACCGGGCAACCGCGTGTTCCACGGTAATCCGATGCCACCTACCGTGTATAGGGTTCAACTGGTTCGGGTGCTGCGGGGCTGCGACGACTTGTTACCTCCGTTTTGACCCCCTGGGGCCGACGAAGATGATGTGATGGCCCTCAGCGCCTGCTTAAGCTGGCCCCTGCTTTGGCCGAAGAGCCAGATTCGTTTGGGGGCGGGGGACACCACCCCACAGACAACACCGCCAGTCGTGCCGGCGCCAAGCCATGGCAAGACCGCCGCAACGCTACCGCCGTCAGCTGATCCGGACATGCATATGGCACAGGATCCGGACGACGACGACGACGGTACATTTTCCAATGTTGATAAGTACTTCAACGAACATGGGTACGATGACGAATTCTTGGGGCCTCCTTCTCAAGAACCCAACCCTGCAAAAGACGATCGCAATCTAGCTGGTACCACGGAGAAACCCAATTGCAACAGGCATCGTCTAGCGTTCAGTTCTCAGGAGACGCCTCCAGCTGCCGCCTTCACCGAGCCTCAAATAGCCGAGGTGCGAAATATTATCAGCCCCAACACACTCAAGAAGGTGGTCTTTGAGCAGAACTCGATCCCATTACAGTAGAAGAAGCAGAAGGGACGAAAAAGAAAAAATAACAAGGGTGCGAGCCAGCCGGCACCGAGTACGATCCGTGCTCAGGACGGGCCACCTTCACCTAAGGATATCTCGAGGAGGGTGCATGTGGCGGGTAGGCCGATGCTACCGACTAATCTGCTCAATGCTGCAACCGGTGCTATGCGGAGTCTGCATGACAGTGTTCTTTCTATGGAGAAGCGGCGTCTCTCCGAGAATGATGTGGCATACCCGGTTTTCGTGGCCAAGGTGCCAGAGGGCAAGGGCTTTGTCGATAGCACCATCGGGCGTATGATCGTCCTGCGGTTTGATGACATCTTCGCTATGTTTAACCTTCATCCGCTGCACTACACCTTCATTCGGCTATTTTCGCTCAGTATGGAGATGCGGATCATTAGAGACAAGACCCCGGACATCGTGATAGTCGACCCCTTCTACATGCGTGCCAAGATCTTGGGCAGCGCTGGGGACCGGCAAGTCGCGAGTTCATACCTCGAAGGCGTCATTCTGGCGAGCCCAGATAAGGATAACTTCCTCGTGCCTTACTTTTCCGAGTAAGTCATCCCCTCACCGCCCCGTAACATATGATTTCTTAGATTTCGATCGTTCTTTTTTTTTTCTAACAGTCCGTGTTTTGTGCAGTGACACACATTGCACTCATCCTCTTAAGCCCGAAATATTCCATGGCCACGTATTTCGACTCGGACCGTCAGTCGAAGAAAGACTACACAAATATCAAGAAAGTTCTTGATGATGCTCTCCCCGGCTACGCCAAATCTGGAGGCACCTTCAGGAGGCCAATTTGTAGGTACGACAAGCACGTGTTCACCCACGTAACGACGTTCCCCTGCGTCAAGCAGCCGCCTGACAGTCAGAAGGATGCCTACTACGCCCTCCATCACATGCGGGCGATCGTACGGGACCATAATCACCTTATGCTACAAACTAATCTCAAAGATTGGGCCGCACGCTTGTCGGCAATCCAGGACGCGGACATCAGACAAGAATTCTTTCGCATCCAGTCGGAGTTTGCGGAAATCATCTATCAAGATGTCCTTCGTACCTCGGGGCAGTTCTACCTCAAATATCAACCGTCCAACAGTGAAATAGAAACAACGCTATAAATGCAGGCTGACAACGATCGCACATTCATGACCATCACGGAAGACGGCGGCTTCATCCACGCTCCGGTCCCTGAGTCGAGTTAAAAGCATTGATGCTATGTAGTTATGAAATATCGATTAGCTCATGTTGTAATTAAACTTTAATGAACTTGTATGTCTCTTTAGTTTGGACAGACGTTCAACTTATATGTAATCGATGCTATTTATTAGTAGGACCATGAATCGTGCTATTAATGTGTTGCTTTTCTCTTCCGATCCTTTTGTTGCATACTTATATATTGCTTATATATTATCTGTGAATTGCTACTAACGTTTTGTTTGTCTAGTGCATAGAGATGCCGTCGTATGTCGTGTACAAGGGTAAGGTTCCCGGAGTCTACGACGACTGGGAGGAGTGTCGGAGACAGGTTCACCGTTTCAGCGGTAACAGTTACAAAGGGTACACCACTAGGGCGGAGGCGGAAGCTAGATACGCGCGCTATCTAGCGGGAGAGAGGAGGGAGCGGAGGATGAACCGGATGAAGACCAGTTTCATCGCGATGATGCTCATCGTGACCGCAGCTCTCTTCTATGTGATGGTAGTTTAGATGATCGATATCGACTTTGTAATGTGACGACAAACTCGGCTAATATGATGAACTTTGCTAATGTCTCGAGACCTAAACTTGGCTAATGTTTGAACTTTGTTCGCTATTTCGAATTTGGAGACTAATATGATGAATTCTATTGTGTGATGTTTATATTCTGTGCTGTAACGTATTTTGTAACATGTGCAAATACCAGAAAAGCAAAAAATAATAATTCATAATATTCATAGTAGTGGCGCACCAAGGCTAAATACCAGTGGCGCATTATGGGGCATAGTAATGGCGCACTTGGGGGCATACGTGAAGGTAAATATGGCCCCTAGGAGGCATAGTAATGACGCACTATTGGACATAGTAATGGCGCACTACGTGGTGCACCACTATTATCTGGGATACTAATGGCGCACCAGAGGTGCGTCATTATTATTTGTTACTACTGGCGTGTTAATAGTGGCGCACCTATAGTGCGCCATTAATAGCAAAAACTGGTGCGCCACTAACAGCCTTTTTTTTAGTAGTGCGACGCCGGCGAGGGTGTTGTGGACATACGTCCACGAGGCGTTGGGGCCCGACTAGGAGGCCCTAATTCTCGCCGAATTCCTCCAACATAGAGCTCTACAGCAGTCGCGACACCGCCGGCCTTTTTTGCTTTTTTTGCGGTAATGTCGTGGACTCTTTGGACGACTCGTAATAAGATGGTGATTGAGAAAGTCTTTCCAAGGAAGGCTTCGGACTCCCTCTTCAAATTCCTTGCTTTTCTGCATCACTGGCATCCGCTCTCGAGGCAGCGTGATCGCGATCGGCTCGGCCTCATGATGGATGCACTCCTGGCTTCGACGCGCTGCTTATCGTCATCATAGTGCCAACTGGCGCCCGCCACTAGGTGTTTTTTTTTCTTATTTCTCTTATGTTTTCTTGGGCTTGAATGTGTTGTGGCCCCAGCCGTCGTTTGTCTAGTGATGTTCGGATATGAGTTGTATAGATCGTTGCTTTATTTATAAAGCGGGGCGAAAGCCTATTTCGACATTTTGACCTTGTTTTAGAAATAATGAAAGAAAAGGAATGAAAATGCAAAAAATGAAATCCTTTCACATGAAGTCCTTTTATATGTATAATTTGCGAGGAAAATTTCCAAACTTGCAATATGACAATCTTGAAAAAAAAAATTCACAAAACAGGCTATCAATTACTCAAATGACTACGATGATGATCATATTCATTGCACAATTTACGATAATGTGTTGAAATTGGGCACATAGGTGCATCTTGCTATAACAAACAATGTTGCCAAATAGAGTTTTCAACTATTTGATAAAAAAATATTTTCTATTTTCAAAGCGTCAAAAATGGTTATTTTTTGTAAAACAAAAACAGGATGCAAAATAGCACCACTTCAATTTTCACATAAAGCATACCATATTTGATGTGCAATTTTTTTTGGTTCGTTTGCAATATTTCTAATATTTTTTGGTATTTGTGGAGTGTTGCACTTTGTAAAAGGCAAGCTTTTTTCTGATTGGCTAAGAGAAAGCACACTCTCAGTTAATCACACGAAATCACACGGATCGATGACATGGCAGCCTTCCATGTGGCTCTACCTCACCGGCGCCTTTCCCCTTTCCCTCTCTTATCTCCTCCCTCTCAATCCACAGCCACAAACACCTCCTCTCTCTTTCTTCTCGCTCTTCTATAAAAGTATGCCGAGGGTTGCTTGCCCATCTGGTCTTTTTTTTTTTCTATTTCTTTTCTATCCTCTCACAGCATGCACGTTTCACTGTCCTTCACAGGCCGCTTGAGAAGAGCAGAAGACTGGCGACTTGGGCGGCGCCCTGTGCAGCGTGCTCTTCGGCCAGCCGCTCGCGACGCTGGCCGAGTTAACCGCGAGCATGGCGCGGACCTCTACGGCATCTCAGAGGTCGACGGCTTCAACTCGCCATGCGGCTTGCCGGCGTGATGCGTTGCGTTGTCCGTGCATGTGTTGTGTTGGCATGCTGATGCATGCATGCTTGTGTATTGTCTACTGTGTATTGATGTATGCGTGTGGCTCGGCCGGCGTGATGCGCGTACACGCTTTGGATGGGAAGGTGGAAGTGGTTCTGAACAAAGGTGGAGAACGTGCGTAGGGTGGGCAACACGTCGGATTTGTGGCGTAGAGGAAATGTCCAAGTAAAATGGCTATAATCATCAAGCAACACGAGGTAGTATTGCTAACCAGAAATGCTAGCGATCGGCGATGTCCATACATCACGGTGAACAAGCTGAAACGGAAAGTACGATACATGTTCTGACAAACTAAAAGGTAGACGAACACTTTTGCCAAACTGACACGATTGACAGAAACTAGAAGATGCACTGGTGTGGGCGAGCGCGGATGCCCGGAGCGTGCGTTCCAGAGCGTCGTTGCCGAGGTGTCCAAGGCGTTGATGCCACAGATCGCGGGAGGCCGCGGTGAGAGCATGGTGTGTGCGTGTGGAAGACGACTGGGACAGCGGGTAGAGCTCGTCGGCAGTAGAGTTGCATCGAAGGATCACCCTCCTCGTTCTTCGATCCTTGACAGAAAAGACAAAGTAATCAAACTACACATTAACAGGGTTATCGTGTGCAAGCCTTTTGATTGAAATGAGATTTTTGATGAGGTGTGGTGAGACGAGGATGTTTTGTAGGGAGAGGGGTGCGGCATGGGTGGGTATGTGGTGGTGACCAGTGTGCGTGGCTGCGAGCGAGGAACCGTCGCTAACTACAATGTTAGTGGAACGACATGGGCGGGAGGAAGAGAGCATACCGGACAAGGACGCCATGTGTGTGGTAGCCCCAGTGTCGATGTACAAGTCGGATCCCGGTGGTGCTGGCTGTTGTTGCTGCAGAGTCATGCTGTCGAGGGCGTGCACAAGCGCACTCTAGTCCCATGCCGGTGTGTTGGGGCCGGGGCCGCCAGCGGGAGGCGCGCCGTAGAGAGGATGAGGCGGCGTTGCTCCGGTTTGCCAGACAGTGGGCGGCCCGTAGGGGTGCTGAGGAGACGCCCCAGCGTGGTGAGCAGCCACCCGAGCGAAGGCGGAAGGTGCATCGGGGCGGAGCCGAGGATGCCGGTGCCGGGAGCATGCGGCCGCCATGGCATGGGCCACGCGTGCACCATGCCCGTTCACGGGCCGGCACAGGAGCAGCTGGACGGGGCGCAGCACCCCCTCCGGAGTGTGATGAGCTCCCATCGCTGTTGTGCGGAATTTTTGTCCAAAGAGACCACCTGCCCAACGGAATTGCCAAAAAAGACCCCCTCCAGATGAAATTGACAAAAAAGACCCCCTCGGCCGTGGCGGCAGGCGCGCCGGGCGACACGTGGCACCTGCAGCCACGGTGCGAGGCGGCAGCCCCTGCCGCCACCGGGTCAGGCGGCAGGCCACTACCGAAACAGGGCTCTACCCCGACGGCTAAATCTATGCCGACGGCCCCCGTCGGCCTACTATGAGCTATGCCGACAGCCAAGTTCAGGCCGTCGGCGTACCCAAGCCGTCGGGCTATCCCCAGGTCATGGATCCGAGGCGCCTGCCACGTCATCGATCCGAGGCGCGCCTCTCAGCTACCCCGGCCGCAGCTATGCCGTCGGCATAGTTATGTTTTTTTTTCTTTTGAGTTTTTGTATGTATTTTTAAAGTTTTTTTATGTATTATTATTTGATTAACTTAAATGTAGCATATGTAAATATAAACATACATACATTATTTATCGATTTGGTGAAATTTTTTCCATAGATTATGAATATATATGTAGTTTGTATTTTTTTTTGAATATGTTAATAATGTGACCTCATGTTCTTCTGAATATAGGTCCTTATACTTTATTAAAATAAAAAACAACTATGCTGACAGAAGTGTTGTGGCGGTTGCAAACGCCCGGCACGCGTCTCCGGAGTGTGACCCCCCTCACGTCTTGGGTGTGCCACCCTCACGGACGGTGCCGCTTCCGGCACCTGGAGGGGGGAAACGGCCGCGTCGGGTCTACACGGAGGGGATCTTGCTGTGGGTTGGCCCGGACGTTGCTCCCAAGTGTTTCTATGGGCTGACCTACCACAACCGGGTGGAGAGGTCCACTGGTCAAAGCCCGTCCGGGGAAAGTCAAAGGGTTAGATCTTGTGGTCAAACGCTCCAGGGTTAGGCGGGACGGGGGCCCGGTGGGGGGGGGGGGGGGGGGGGGGGGTAGCAATGCCACCGAGCGTCGCACCGGCCCTCATACATCCTTAAGTGTGGTGGCATGTCGGAAGAGGCAGCACGCGTCTCCGGGTGTGGCCACCCTCACGGACGACGCCGCCCGCCGCACCTGAGGGGGGAAACGGCCGCGTCGGGTCTACACGGAGGGGATCTTGCTGTGGGTTTGGCCCGGACGTTGCTCCCAAGTGTTCCTATGGGCTGACCTACCACAACCGGGTGGAGAGGTCCACTGGTCAAAGCCCGTCCGGGGAAAGTCAAAGGGTTGGATCTCGTGGTCAAACGCTTCAGGGCTAGGCGAGACGGGGGCCCTGGGGGTAGCAATGCCACTGGAGCGTCGCACCGGGCCCTCATAAATGCCTTAAGGTGTGGTGGCATTTCTGAAGAGGCAGTACGCGTCTCCAGGGTGTGGCCACCCTCACGGACGGCGCCGCCGCCGGCACCTGGAGGGGGGAAACGGCCGCGTCGGGTCTACACGGAGGGGATCTTCCTGTGGGTTTGGCCCGGACGTTGCTCCCAAGTGTTCCTATGGGCTGACCTACCACAACCGGGTGGAGAGGTCCACTGGTCAAAACCCGTCCGGGGAAAGTCAAAGGGTTAGATCTCGTGGTCAAATGCTCCAGGGTTAGGCGGGACGGGGGCCCTCGGGGGGTAGCAATGCCACCGGAGCGTCACACCGGGCCCTCATACATGCCGTAAGGTGTGGTGGCATGTCTGAAGAGGCAGCACGTGTCTCCGGGGTGTGGCCACCCTCACGGACGGCGCCATCGCCGGCACCTGAAGGGGGAAACGACCGCGTCGGGTCTACACGGAGGGGATCTTGCTATGGGTTTGGCCCGGACGTTACTCCCAAGTGTTCCTATGGGCTGACCTACCACAACCGGGTGGAGAGGTCCACTGGTCAAAGCCCGTCCAGGGAAAGTCAAAGAGTTAGATCTCGTGGTCAAACGCTCCAGGGTTAGGCGGGACGGGGGCCCTGAGGGGTAGCAATGCCACCGGAGCGTCGCACCGGGCCCTCATAAATGCCTTAAGGTGTGGTGGCATGTCTGAAGAGGCAGCACGCGTCTCCGGGGTGTGGCCACCCTCACGGACGGCGCCGCCGCCGGCACCTGGAGGGGGGAAACGGTCGCGTCGGGTCTATGCCGTATGGTGATTTTCTCTGCCGACGGTGTATCTATGCCGACGGCCATACGGAAGCCGTCGGCATAGATGCCTATGCCGACGGCTTTTCTATGCCGACGGTCTGACAAGATGACGCTGACGATACCTACGCCGACGGGTGTATGCCGACGGCAAAAGGCCTACAAACGAGAATCCGCACCCGCGACGGAACGGGGCTGGCGCTGTGGGCCCTGCCACCTGGGGCAGGCAGCAGCACTGTAGCTTCTGGGCCCTGCTGCCTGAGGGGCAGGCGGCAGCCGTGTGCAGGCGGCAGACGTATCTCGGGGCAAAGGGGTCGAACGGGTCGCTGACCCAGGGCGTCTACGCAACAACCACACGTCTATTCAATTAATCACACAAATTGTTTAAAAAAAATTAATCACACAAATGATGACCAGATGAACTGAACACACGTACATGTATCATGCTACGTCTTGATTATGACGAGATGAACCCACTCAGTTATCGTGTGTTCCTCACATGCGTAGCACAAGGGCTCCACGCTGGACCGTCACGTGCCGTTTGCCGCCACGAGCGATTATTCTGGAGCTGGCCGTGACGCACATCATCAGTCAGTACATATACCAAAGCGGCGTGCACACGGCTGCCGCCTGCCCCTCAGGCGGCAGGGCCCAGCAGCTACAGTACTGCCACCTGCCCCTGAGGCGGCAGGGCCCACAGCGACAGCCCCGTTCCGTCACGGGTGCGGATTCCCGTTCTGGCCAGCCTGCCGCCTGACCCGGTGGCGGCAGGGGCTGCCACCTCGCACCGTGGCGGCAGGAGTGCCACGTGTCGCTCGGCGCGCTTGCCGCCACGGTCAAGGGGGTCTTTTTTTTGTCAATTTCATATGAAGGGGGTCTTTTTTGGCAATTTCGTTGGGCAGGTGGTCTCTTTCGACAAAAAATCTGTTGTGCGAGGTCTGGCCTCCACCAGAGTCCCTACCCTTGCCCTTGTTGCGGCCACCGCCGCTAGAGTTGCGGTTGCCACCGCCACCACCGCCATTGTTGTTGGTGTTGGCGGCCGCGCAGGCGACGTGCAAAGCCGTCTCGATGGAGCGCTCGTATTGTCAGCTTTCCTCGGGCAAGAGAAAGGGGCAATAATGGAGGAACGAGGGGAACGGAGTCTGCATGCTAAGGATGGGCACGGCGTAGCGATAAGGTGGGTGAAGACCATGGAGCATGTTTAGTACCCGATCGCGATCGCTGACCAGTGCACCGAGGTCGGCCAGGTGATCGGCACACTCCTTGAGCTGGGCGAAGAAGGCGATGATCGACGAAGCGCCTGGCTCGATCCGGCGAAACTCGGTGGAGAGAAGCACCTGCTGGTGCTCGCAATTCTCAAGGAACAGTGAGTAGATGGAGGCCAGACGTCGGCCGCGGTGGTGTCGCGCTGATCGATGAGGCTGAAGATCTCCGCACTGACGCGGTTGTAAAGCTAGGAGACGATATGCGCATCACCTTGGAGCCAGGCAGGATCAACATGGCGAGGTGGGCCGGTGACGGCGTACTTCTGGAACATCACCTCGAACAAAGTGCGCCATTGAGATAAGTTTGGTGGGTTGAGGGAGAGGACGAGGGACATGTTGGTTGATGAAAACACTGGCGAGTGGGGAGAGGTTGGGAGCCGCTGAGGACGAGGCGGTGGGATCCGGGAGGAAGAGAGGACAGACGGGAGCGAAGGCGGAGGGCGTGAGCAGCGACTGGGTCTGCTGGGGGCGCACTGGCGTCGCCGGAGCCGCCAAGGCTGGGACGTGGAGGAGGTGGGGGTGGAGAAGGATGAGGTGCAGCCATGGCGAGGTGGGGGGAGGAGGAGTGGAGCGGGAGGGAAGGTTACAGACACTGGCGGAGGACCTCGGTGGGCGAGGGGTGGCAGCCGCCATACCTTGATGCGGTGCAAAAAAATTGTATACCTGCACATAACGTGCTATCGGCTGGCTAGGTACGCTTGTTGCCTCGTTTGACTTGTCGTATCAATGGGAAAGTCATCGTTTGCTGGAATGGGCCATGCAGACGCAGGCCCATGAGGTCTTGAACCACCGATCAACTACTGAACCGATCGCCCCAGACCGCACGAAGCCAACCAGCGACCCGAGACGCACTCCGGCACACGCAACAACCCTAGTGAAACCTTTTTTCCTCTCTGTTTCCTAGCGCGGCGGCGGATGGCTAGGCCAGGACGAGGTGGACGACGAGATGGCCAACGGCGGCCGGGGCTGGGCGTCGAGCCGTCGAGCAAGCGTGAAGGGATGCAGATGTAGCCTAGCAGGCGGCGGTAGTGAGCGAGGGCGCGAGCAGCGCGACGGTAGCCAGCTGCCCAGCACCGCCTCCTTCACGGGTCATGGCCGTCAGGCAAGAGTACGGCGTGTCGCCACACCTTAAAAAAATTTCGTCCTCCGCCTCTGGTTACAGACGAGGGAGGTAACAGGCGTGTGATACCATGTGATTTGGAAGGATATCGCACCTTAGGTGCTGCCGTAGTATTGCACTGGTTTATATAGGTTACATGTACACGGGGGCGCGAAAGCGCGGGCAACGTGCATGGCGATCGTGGGATCGTGACGTGCGACCAGAGGGAGAGAGAGTAGGTTGACTACAAACAACTAACACAAACCATGCAAGCATTTGTTCTCAATCTTTATATGCTGCTACGTACGTACGTACTCAGCTTGCAAAAGCCTCCCCTCTCAAGCACGGCCGGCCGGGTCTCACCACGCAGTGGCGTAGGCAGGAGATCTCCACGCCCCGGGCCAGCCTCCTTGGCACAGCATGCACTGTAGCTATAGTATACGACTATATCTACAGTGCCCCAAAGGATTTCATCTCCACGCCCAGGGTCACCGCCTGGGCAGCCGCTAATTTTTTTTAAATAATATTTTTTTTTATTAATTTTCAAAAATATTACGCTGGTTGAATTTTTTTCAAAAATAATACATCATCGGCCCGCTGCAGGCTGACTGGGTCTAGTCGGCCCACAGCAGGCCGATAGGCCTCCAGTCGGCCTGCAGCTGGCCGACTGGTTAGTCGGCCGCTGGGTAAGCAGCCTGTCGGCCCACTGTGGGCTGATTAGGTCCTATCGGCCCACTGTGGGCTGATTGGGTCCTGTCAGCCTACTGTGGGCTGATTGGGTCCTGTCAGCCTACTGTGGGCCGATTGGAGCCACGCGGTGCATCCCCTCTCCCCCCATCTACCTTCGCGCGTTTTCCCCTTATTTCCCGCCATACCCCCCCCTATCTACCCTCGCGCGTTTCCCCCTTATTTCCCGCCATATTTTCTGGGGCCGCCATCTCCCGCCATATGTTCCCGCTTTGCTTGTTCTCGCCATATGTTCCCGTTCTCTACTTCCCGCCATATTTTCCCGCTTCGGTAGTTCCCGCCATATGTTCCTGCCATAATTTTCCCACTTTCTTAGTTCCCGCCAGTGTCTCCCTCCCGCCTATAAAACACCCTCGGCAGTAACGTGGGTAAGCAGTCTAGCATAGTCTCGTATTGTCGCCATATTTTCCCACTTTGCTCGTTCTCGCCATATATTCCCGCTCTCTAGTTCTCGCCAAGATGTCCGGATATCCTTTTGATCGTAGTTTTCACCCTAGTATGTCCAAATGTCTTCTGGATTTAGCCGCCAATTTGAGGGTAGACAACATATTAGTTCCGTGGGACAAACTCATCAGTACTGACACCCTACTGAATGAGCTGGCTCACGCATTAAGTAGGTGCGGGTGGCCTTCCAGGACCTTTGAGGAGATACGGAAAGAACTTCTGAGGTTGCATGGAAGATACCTAAAGTGTGGAAGGTACGTCAAGTTTGGAGCAGAACATACTTTTTTATGGAGTGCCGACAGCGAGGATGAATACGATATCTTCATGCCGCCGCTTCCGGGTTCTGCATTGTCAAAGGGCAAAAGTTCTTCATCATCGAAGGGCAAGAGTTCTGCATCGTCGAAGGGCAAGAGTTCTTCATCGTCGAAAGGCAAGATTTCTTCATCGTCGAAGGGCAAGAGTTCTGCATCGATGGAGGATGACGATGATGACTTCATGTAATTTTTATGATGTATGTTGTAAGTTAAGTCGTATGTACCGTTTAATTTAGATGTAGTTCTATCTAGTTGTTTGTAGTGTCTTATTGTAGGAGCATTATGTTCTATCTAAATATGATGTTGTAGTTCGGATAACAGAGCACTAAATAGAGTAGGCATATGTCTCATACATAAGTACATAGTCATTTGTCTCATACATAGAATAGACATAAGTCTCATACAGAAGTAGATGGTCATGTCTCTACTGATAGATAGAAGCGTCACTGACGACGTCTGCCCTGGCGCGGAGGCTGATCTTGAGGCGGCGTCCATCCCAACCTGTTGGGTGCCCTAACCTGGCGAGGAGGAATCTCAGACTCACCCTGGTCATACTGTGTATCCTGTGTGGGGCCAGATGGAGGAGTCGAGAACATGTTCATCCACTCGGTGTGCTGTGACATCTGAGCCTGTATGTTGTCCTCAGGATGTTGATCACTCCCCCACGTATCATGTGATGCCGACATAGACGCATGATATCCGTAGGCTCCTGCACAATGAACGTTAAGTCATGAAGAATGAGGTCGCCTCAACTAATATTGAAAACAATAAATATGAAGAGACATACCTGCTGGCTGTGACGGCTGCTCTGGCTGAAACACGAAGCTCGACGAGGGACCCTGCTGCTGTGGAGAAAACACGAAGCTTGACATGGGACCATAGTGCTGTGGGTGCTGCCACGTCGAACTGCCAGGTTGGTCAGGAGGGGGTGGCCTGTGGGTGCTGCCACGTCGAACTGCCAGGTTGGTCAGGAGGGGGTGGCCTGGACGTCGGCTGATGTGCTAGACGTGGACGTGGCTGCTGTCGGTGCGTGGAGTGACGTGGCGGCTGCTGCTGCTGCTGCTGGTGCTGAACAATGTCGCTTCTCCGGGTGCACGTGATAGCCTCGTAGACAGCCCGTATCTTGTTCTGCATGCGTTCCAAGAAGGGCTGTAGCACAGGCCGGTGTTGAAGAAGAGGTCCAGACGACAGTGATCGTCCAAAGGTGGTCACGTCGTCGTATAGTTCGTGTGTCAAGCGAGCCTGAAAATTTTCATGACGATTATTAAGTATGCACGTCAAAGTATGTCACAACTTTACTTAAAGAAAATATATCTTACCGCGTACTGCCTAGAGCCCGAAGTACCATAGCTCGGGTACATATCCGACAGAGTAGGGTCAGGTATCTCCTCTGGGTGAGAGCGCTCAATGACGCGTAACCGTGTTCCGGTCATGGAATGCCGCAAATAGAGATTGAATTCATTGAGATCAAAATTGTGATTCTCATGCCATAGATGTGTGTTTGCTGTCTCCCATTCTGTAACATACGGCTCTAGTCTAACTAGCCAGTCAGCAGTTGTCCTATGCATGCCCTTTCTCGTCATCCTAAAATTATGGTGTGTGTTCAACAATTACGCAATGCTTCGAATGGAGTACTGTCAAAGATAATGCAACATTGAAAAACTGGTTAATACCTGTGGACGTGTGCTGGCACCGGGTTCTCTGTAGGGGGAGGCAGCTCCAACTGCAGAAGACCAAATTGCCTCATAACCCTCTGTTGTGCCATCTCCTCGACGAAGATATCAAAGATGATCTTCGATTTCGTCATCCAGTAATCTCGGTCCCTTGTGCATAGCACAGACATACCACCGGGGTATCTTGCATGTATGGCTGCTTCCGTGTAGGGCTGCCAGATGACCCAGTGTACGTATCGAACTGCTCGTTCAATGCCGTGTATGCCTTCCTGGTCTGATCACTAGCAAAGCGTCTCTGCAGAAAACAAAAGTTAGTAGCCGCTAGCATTGAACTATCTCTTGTGCACAAAAAAGTTGCATTAAACTATAACACGATACATACCTCGCGACATGTCCAACACAGACCGAAAGTAGGCATGTCGATGCCGTCAGCATCGAACATGGCGTCTATAGGCTGATGAACACGTATATCTGGTCGCCCTATAGAGAACCTCTCCCACGACCATAGTTGTAGGAATAGAGGGCATCCAAGAAGGGCTGGCTTTGTCGATGAAAGCTGGCAGCCGTTGCACATACCTCGGTATGTAGCCGCTAAGACCGCCGAGCCCCAACTCCTCTGTCTGATCTGATCCGCCGTCTCTGCGCTAGCTATCTCGAGTGCCATAGGGATGTAGAGCGCGCTAATAGTGGTGACATGGTTCTCTGTGAACATCACCTTGCCGAAAAGCCACATTAAGTAGGCCTCCAGGCTCCGAGTGATCTGTTCCGCACTCAACGGCGCCGGGAACTTCTGGATCTGCATTAAGCAAAGACAAATATTTAGTAAGCTGCAGGTATTTTCTGTAAAACCATTTGCATGATAACTTGAAGATAATAGGTAGGGGAACTAACCTGGAAATTAAGCAACCAATCATACTTAGGTCCGTGATGCTCCCATACCGGATCCGGAGCATCCGAAAAAACACCATGAAAACGTTGTGTAAGACCGAGCTCCCAACCAGCCGGTGCGTCCAATGGTCCTATGGCATGACCTGCCAACGGTAGTCCCAGCAAAAGTGACACATCCTCTAGAGTAGGAGCCATCTCTCCCCACCGGAAGTGAAACATGTGGGTCTCTGGCCTCCAACGGTCCACTAAGCAGCTCAACAAGGAGGAGTCGATGGCGAGGCGTTTGCAGCCCGGGATAGACTCAACCAGACGCGCGAAAGGTAAAAGGCCGGCCCATTTCAACCTTCATGACAGAACATTTTAGTTAGTGTCTCCCATTAATATTCATGTTAGTGTGCAAATTAATAAAGCACGTACCGCTGAACCCATCCTGGGTGTATCATCCAATTCTCCAAGAGGAGTGCGAGTGACCAGAGGCTTGAGCTGTCGCTCATACCATATCGCACCACGATGACCCTTATCAATTTCCCCATTCAGCAACCACATTCCCGCCATTCCTGCACATACCAATTTCAAACATAGTTGCCACCCTTAATACAAATGTAGAACATAGTGCCACACTTAATACAAATTCAGAACATAGTGTCACACTTAATACAAATTCCAAACATAGTGCCACACTTAATACAAATTCAGAACATAGTGTCATACTTAATACAAATTCAGAACATAGTGCCACACTTAATACAAATTCAGAACATAGTGCCACACTTAATACAAATTCAGAACATGGTGCCACACTAATACAAATTTATAACATAGTACTGCTAGCTTATCTTCTTCCTCTCCCTTTTACTCCTCTACCTCCTCTACCTCCTCTTCGTCCCTGATTGCCTCGTCCATGACCAGTACCACTGGCAGTGATGAAAGTGGGACAATTAGTGTCCCTATGGCCAAATTCATTGCATAGAATGCATTGCCTAGTCGGACCTCCTGCTTCAGATTCATCCATATCATTCCGGATGCGTTGACACTGCCGTCTGCCTCTACTTGTACGCATATGCTCTGGGTTTGGAATGTAACGCCTATCAGCGGGGTTGACGTTGTTGAAGTTACCCATTGATCGAAAACCCATCAGCTCACCTGTCCAGGTATTGAGGACAGACTCTTTCAGAAAAAATGGAGACACAAACGATATTGCGTCCATTCCAAGTTGCCCGCAAGCAGCAAGTACATGTGAGCAAGGTAGGTGAAACAATTTCGGTTTGTTGCATGTGCACTCACACGTTGGCCAGGCTTCATTTCTAATTTTCACCTCATGCGTCCTCAACTCATTTGCACATCCGAATTTGTTGTTGACTAAGCGAACCTCAAACCTTCTCTCTTGATTACCGATGGCGACTACAGTGTGTGACCTAGCTTTTTGCATCTTGTTGTCCATGTACTTCGTCACTCTTTCACAGTAACGTGTATTCGGGTTGTTCAAGATATGCTTCTCTGCTTTTTGACGTCTATCTCTGAAATACTTCACGGTGCCATAGAAAATACCCTCAACGATGGCTGTAAGTGGCAATGCCCGGTTTCCTCTGAGGACAAAGTTGTATGTTTCCGCGAGGTTGGTTGTCATGACACTGTACCTTGCTCCATGTGTGTCATGTAGCAAAGACCACCTCTCCAGAGGCTCATGCTCTATCCACTGCTGGAAGGTTTTAATCGACCTTCCCAGCCTTCTCCTAGTACCAGGTGGGTCAAAGCCTGGCAGGTCACATAACCCAACAGGCTCCTCCTCCACGGCCGCTGATCCTGTTGCCAACTGTGCAGCTACTGCTTCAACATGTGCCCTCACCGCTGCATCTCTTGCAGCTTTTCTGTCCCTAACGTGTCTCTGCGTGCACACATTAAGTCTGTCACGTATCAAATTGTACTTCCATAACTAGTTCTGCTTGCAGAGTTTTTTGAACAGATTCATCAGGCTCTTATTTCTGAACTGCGAGAAGAAATTAGCCCCCAGATGGCGCATGAACCAACGGCTCTGCAAGTCCTGCCATGGAGTTTGTTCCTCAGGGCCTGGGTTTGTTAGTGTCCTTATCGCACTGAGTATACCTGCATGCCTGTCATGAAGGATGCACACATTGGGCTTCTCCTTCACAACTGATATTTTCAACTGCATGAAGAACCATGTCCAACTTTCAATGTTCTCACTCTCCACAAAAGCAAATGCGAGTGGGACAACTTGATTTTGGCCGTCTTGACCTATGGCTGTTAGGATCTGACCCTTGTACTTGCCAGTGAGAAAAGTACCATCTACACATATCACCGGTCGGCAATGCCTGAAAGCTTCGATGCATACACCGAAAGAGAAGAAGAGACGATGCAGCACCCTCACAGTTGGGAACTCTGGCATGAAGAGGTCTTGGATATCGATATAGGTGCCTGGATTCCGCTGCTGCAGTGTGTGGAGGAGCTGGACAACAGAGTCATATGCATCAAAATAAGAACCAAATCTCCTCTCAAGCGCCGCATGCTTAGCCCTCCAAGCCTTGCCATAAGAAATTCTATACTTCAACCTGGCGAAGACTTTTGTCTGGATTGCCTTCACTTCCATAGCTTTGCCCTCCACTATCTCATCGTAAAACAACCGAGCAATAAGCGTCGATGAAAGGTTGGCATGATCTTGAGGGATGCAGGGAATAAGACAAGTGTGATTCACTAAGTCGTGATCACCCAACTTGTGCCATACTTAGGGAGATAGCCGTGCACCCTGGCAGGACAATCTGTGTTCTTGCATACCATTGTCAGGTATTTCTGACTTGACACCTGAGCTGTGAAAACCCTTTGCGTGGACATTGCCCAATTTATTATTGCATCCTTAAGAGCTTGCTTGTTGGGATACATAGCACCCGTCGCAATATTGTTCTGGTGATATTGCCAGGCAGAATCATGTCCATCGTTCACCATCATTGCAGATGAGAAATCATGATTCCATGATGCAGGATTCGGGACCTCCTCTGCATTTTCTTCTTCATTCGACTCGTCAGAATCATCGGCATGACCCCTATCAACATCGGTGTCTTCTTCTTCCATCTGGTCCTGCATGTGCCCATCTACCTCGTCAGCGTCCACCTCGCCACTGTAATCACCATCGGCATTTCCTCCTTCTACCTGACTACTCTGCCCTGGTTCGTAACCATCATCTCCAGCATTTGACATAGATAACTGCCTCCCTCCACTGCTCTGCCCAGGATCGTAGCCACCCTCGCCTTCATGTGCACTGACCTCCTTCATGACGGGAAGCACTAAGGCAATAGGATTGCATCCCCTGCGTTCGCAACCTTGTAACCACCGCACCCACTCGGAGTCTCGCTCTATTGGCCTCAAATAAAAGTAAATTATTGAACTTGACCGTGCCCACAATGCATGAACACCGACGGTGTGTGTTTCTGTATCAAGCCCTAAACTTCCTGTAATCCATTCTTTCAACTGACTGACAGACCATGTTTGAGGTACGCTCATTTCCACCTCTATGTGAGTAAATTCACTCAGATCAGCTCCCATGCCAGTTGTTTAGACAGTACCAGGACCGTAGTAAAATTTGAACGTCACTACATCAGACATCTCGCCTCACCTAATTTTTTTTCAACAATGACAGACAAGTATTAAGCAACAACTTTAAATATCCGCACTACTAAAATATTTGACATGTATATATATTACGGAATATTAACAGAGCAACTAAAAAAATTCACACACCTACAAATATATTACAAATATTTGCCGGAGCAACTCCAACTACTGACACACCTAAATATTTGACATCCACATATAGTACGGAATATTACCGGAGCAACTTCAAATATTCACACAACTAAATAGTTGACATCTAAATATATTTACGGATACTACCGGAGCAAATAACTTTAATCGCACACCTAATTTATTTCACATCGAAACATATTACCGAATACTACCGGAGCAACTACGAAAAATAAAATGTGTGTTGAAATATACCCTTGAAGCGTGCGAGCAAACGACGAACGGCGGCCTTCAATCACCGGAGCCGGAAACTCCACCAAACTGCCGGAGCTTCACCTCCACCACCTCCACCACACTGCCCCAGCTTCAGCACCACCACCTCCACCTCCACCTCCACCTCCACCGCCGCCACAACCTCCTCCAATGTGCTAAAAAAAAGCTTCAAAAAAATGCTCACCACGACCACCACGAGCTACCCCATCAGTAGATCGAGGCCTCCCTTGGCTCCCCTAACTACGTAGAACCCATTGACAGTGCTCAATCTGTAAAAAAAAACGCCTCATTTTGGTGTATTAATTTGAGGCATTTCTTGTGAGAAAGAGGAGAAAGAATGGAGCTGTAGCTAGCCGTGAGGAGTGGAAGAAACGAAGGAGAAAGGAGAAGGAGAGAGAGGAGGAAGGAGCCAGCTGCTGGGGCCCCCGCGCCCTGTCGGCCGGCAGCTGGCCGATCGGCCTGCAGCAGGCCGACAGGGGCCCGGGCGCGCCGACAGCCCCGCGCGTGCCTGGCCTGGCCTGCTGTCGGCCTGTGGTGGGCCGACTAAGCCCAGTCAGCCTGCTGTGGGCCGACTAGACCCAGTCGGCCTGCAGTGGGCCGACGGTGTATTATTTTTGAAATATTTTCATCCAGCGTAATATTTTTAAAAATTAATAAAAAAAATGTATTATTTAAAAAAATTAGCCCTGGCTACACCCCTGTCTTTTTTTTTGAACATCAGTACAGACACAAGCACTCATATACACGCGCATACACTCATCCATATGAACGCACACACGCATACCCTACCCCTATGGGCACCTCCGAAAGACTGAGCCGGCATATCATCTTGAGATTTACGAAGTCACCGTAGGCACCTCGTCGTCGACGGGACTACGCCCTGTCACCACGTACCTCCGCGGGCCTCATGCATCCGGCCCCCCTTCCTCACTTTTCTGCCTGCAGCACACGGCTGCTAGAGTGGAGAGGACATTCATTTTACCATTTCGAAAAACACGCATGTCATGTCACGGTCAACGGTTGCCACTCGACATTACTACGTACTAACACTAATGGAATACTGGAGCACAGTTTCACAGCATGCATGATTCCGCAATGCCCAGAATATCCAACACCATTATTATTGGTGGCACATGTATCTTATCTTTCCTCATCGAAAAGAAAATGTATCTAATATTTACTTTTATTGGAGGCATGATAACTTTTTTCTTTGCAGAGAAGGCACGATAACTTCTGCGTCCACTTCAATCTGACCAACAGTAAATTTTCATCTGTAGATCTATCTCAGATCCATTCAAACTTCCACATGCAAGCATGCGGTCCTTGGCCCATGGTGGTCAAACAAATCTTTTATGACAAGCCTATGGGCTAGGTTTTCAATAGCATTATGGTGACACATACATCTTATCTTATCCTATATACCTAAGAGAGATCACGTGACACATGTGGTAAGCAACCCAAACAATTCAAAAAAGAAAAAGAAAACCTAAGAGAGTTATTTTCACTACCTCTACTTATCTAAACATGTATTCCCTCCATAATAAACTACTATAAGACATATAAGATCACTACTTTAGTGATCTAAAATGTCTTATATTAGTTTACTGAAAGAGTAGCATGTCCACATCAGTATCTAGCCATGCCGGCAATTCTCCACACATGTCACCGCACCTCTGCGTTATTTTTTCTTCTCCACCTCTATATCGTATCGCTTGCTAATGTATTTATTCCACCGAAGAGATTTTCGATCATGTTGCTTCCTTTCTTCTTCAAGCCACCAGCCACTATGTCCTTCCGTTTCATCCTCCCACTGTCCCCCACGTTAACTAAAAGATTAATTGACCAGGCAGTTGAGCTGACGACCAAAGTGACCGCGCTCTTGCATTTTAGAGCTATGTCCCCATACGGCTTCCTCCACTTTACAGAAGCCTGCAGCAAGTCAGGCCGGAGAATTTCTACCTCTGCAGGCATCAATGCCTAGCTTTTATCTACCTATGCATCTTGGTAGCTTCTGCTCGCGGATGTCTGGAGAGACCTTCACTGGCAACTCTGTGGGTGCTACAACCTCTATTTACAAAAAAAAAGAGGTTAGCAGTATTTTAATTCCAAAAAATGCAAACAAAAACCGAAGAACATGAAACTTGGCATGGTTTCATCATATGATCCCTAGATGGTGTGATAAAATTTGAGAAGGTTTCGTAAAAGTTATGATGTACACTGCTTATAAACCAAACCGTCTCCAAGGAAGAATCACCGTTTTGAGAAGGTCCAGATCGGGTTTGAAAGTCTTTTTCTACACTTAACATTTATCATCACATGTTATCCACGTAAAAATTTGCATTTAATGGATATAAACAGATTTTTAACTACATGTGCATTTAAGTTTGCAAAATTGTATTGAAAAACCATATTTGTGTTGTTTACTGTATGTTTAGGTGTCATACAAGAAAATGAAAGGATTGGAAACATGAGCATGCCAGTGCTCGACCCCGACCATGGAGTTTATTTGTATTTTAATTCCAAAAAAATGCAAACAAAATATGAAAAACATGCAACTTGGCATGGTATCATAATATGACCCCTAGAGGATGTGTCAAAATTTATAGGAGTTTATACAATATGTATGACGTACACTGCTTAGAAAGTGAACCATCTCCAACGAAGATATATGGTTTTGAGAAGGAAGGGGTTGGATTTTAAGGCAAAGTGTCGATCACTTCATCGTTTTACCTTGAAAAAATTTCTACAGTCAACATAGACCATCACGCGTTCCATATCAAAGTTTGGCATTTTTGGGGTTCATTTGCTATATTAAGCAATTAAGTGCATTTCTAGGCATTTAACGGATATAATAAAAACTTGAACTGAAGTGCATTAAAGAGTTGGAAAACTTGGGTTGAAAATTTCTATTTGCATTCTTGAATATATGTTTAGGCCTTATCAAAGGTAAATAAGAAATCCGAACATCAGGGTGCTAGGGGTCAGATTTCCTGCTAAGCACGTGCATTTATTGTAACGTAGTCATTTTTCTCTCTCAAAAAAATGCTAAGCATGTCCATCAACAAAGCAAAGTACACATTGCACATTTGCATGCACGGACAACCATCTAGGAAAAAATTAATGCATGCATATATACTTATATATAGTGATATATTGTTTGTATAAAACAAGTATGTGTTTAGAGTCATAAGTTTGTAAAATACAATTATTTAATTTTAAATTTCATGTCAATTTTTGTTATTATGGTATATACCAAAACCATACCAAATGGTTTATACCTGAACCTAATTGTATTTGAATTTCATACTGTAATTACCAAAATATCAGTACCATACAAACTAAAAACCCGTATAAACCAAACCATATAAGCCAAATGCACAGAGTTACAGAGTAGTGAAGTAAATAGAATTTTCAGTCAAAGTTTTCTGGAGAGGTGGAGGGCATCTGATTTTACATTTCACTTGAAATCCAAAGTACTCCGTGGCAAAAGCAAACCAACGGGAATTGATTTCATTTCACCTAAAATCCGGAGTATATCAAGACATCTCTCTACAAGGGAACTGCAGAATTCCATGGCAAAAACAAACCAAAGCCTTGGGACGCACACGCACGTGTGACCGACCTGTATATATGATCCAACTCTGCTAGAACACAGAAATGGTTGTGCGTTCTAATCCCTTTGCCTACTGGCTAGTATTCACTCTGAAGCGTTTGTGAATCTGGTGTGTTCCTCACATTTTTCGACAAAGGGTGGATTTTATTGGCTCAAATGGAGCATCAAGATGATACATCACACTGAACACACACCCGGTCTCTGCATGACTAAGATGCACACAACCAACCCAACACACACACACACGGAAACACACCGGCAACTAGCGAAGTCATAAGACCAAAAGCTATGTGCAGGTGTGGAAAAAAGAAAAAGAAACAAGAAATAAGCCCCAAAGCGATCAGATGAACGATCGACAAACTACAACTAAGACCATATCTGCACCAATCATTGACACCACATGGATGACAAGGATCTTTAACAACAATGCCTTCAGGAAGGAAGCAACACTCAAGCGACGCCGTCACCGGATCCAACCACAAAGGTCAGTATCAAAGTTTTCACCCTGAAGAATCAGTCCGAACATATCCAAACAATGCCTCCAACAAGGTAACGACGTAAAAAACATCGCCATTGCCAAGAATAACCACTCAGGTCTGTCCTAGGCTTTCGCCCTAGAGCTCGAGACCGGGTGCACATAGCACCACCATCCAAATCTCACATGTGTTGTCTCCACCGCTTTTCCGCTATCCGAGCAGCTACAATTGGATCGCCGCTACTCCACAAACAACCCTCTGCGTCAAGTCATTGTCCATAATTTGTAACCCACCACTGAAGTCATCCACCGGATCAGGAGATAAAACCTTCCGAAGTCTTTTTGATGATGTCGTGGATCCGTATGAAGTCGCTGCAGAACAATCTACATACGCCACCATCCGGCCAATCGGATCTAAATCACCTCCACCATCCAGCACATCACCGCAGCCCCAACAATCCAGAGACCGCGTAGCCGGAGCAATGCCAAGACCACCGTTGCCTCAACGACCGCCATGCCGGAGCCACCACCACAGATCGAGGGAGGTGGGCGCTGCCAGAGACGAGGGCCGCCATGCATGAGGCATATTTGCAACTGGCCGCAGCAAGGTTGGATCTTGGATGATGTCAAGTGCAGCT
Source organism: Thinopyrum elongatum (assembly GCA_011799875.1). Classification (NCBI taxonomy): domain Eukaryota; kingdom Viridiplantae; phylum Streptophyta; class Magnoliopsida; order Poales; family Poaceae; genus Thinopyrum; species Thinopyrum elongatum. The sequence continues at coordinate 74,030,045 of CM022299.1, forward strand.
CATGGGGAAACAGCCCGCCGCCACCATGGCCACTGCCAGTCCGCGACTCCATCCGACACCAGCCGCCGCAGACCACGACGCCATCTTGGGGAGGAGGTCAGGGGTGCGCGCAGCAAGCTAGGGGACCGATCTGCCCCGTCGCCACCATCCGCCGTCGTAGGACCTTGCCGCCGCCGCAGGTCTGCCCCAGCGCCGCCCACACGACCACCTCGGCAGCACCACCACCAGCACCCGGGGCTGCCGCCCCAGCTCCCAAGCTCCGCCGCCTAGACGCTTCATCCGGGGCCGCCGCGCTGTGCCGGCTGGAGCGCTCCCCGCGCGAGGGATCTCAGCGCGAGAAGACATCCCTGCCACCACCGTCGGCCAAGCAGGCTTTGCCTGCTGGCGTCCTCCGGCGGCGGCGGGGGAGTAGATGGAGAGGACGGGGGCGGCGGCTTGGGTTTCCGCCCGGTGTGTTCCTCACATGTAAGACAGTAAGACCGACATGGTTAGTATTGGGAGAGAGATCCATCCTACACGTTTCGAATTCATGGATCTATCTATGCATCTGGTTGCTCGCATCATTTTTTTTCACTTTGCATACTTGTCCCAAGTGAGCCTGGTGAGCTAATGTAGGCAAAAAAAAAAACATTTGCATGTTGTTTGGTTGCGTGCATCCCCTCTCTCTACATCGTAGCAATAACTCTACGCACTGTGTTTGGTTACTCACATTGGCTGTGCTCATACAAGTGCATGTTGTTTGGTTGCATACCGGAAGAGAGGTGTAGTAATCTTGTACCCTACGGGGTGAGCTTACCCGCTACTACACCGTACACATGATCACACCGATCACACCAACAATACAACACTACAATCACGACGAACTAGATGAAGATGATGAAGTTCTTCAACCCAAAGTGTCGATCCACCTTGCCAAGTTGAACATGGCATGCTTGCTTGAGGACGGCCTTGGAGTAAGCATCCTCTGATGCCTGCCTAGTCTTAAACCCCCTGTGGCAGCTGTTCTTATAACCTGACACTTGTGCATTGCATGCTTCCCATGAACTTTAAACCCCTGCAACCTTCCCGTGGAACACTGCATACCACTTGTCCTAACATTGCAGAAGAGCAACAGATCAAGCAGCAAGCAATGGAGCACGCTATACATGAAACATAAGTAAGCATGCATGATCATACAACATAACAAGTTCATCCTACCACTACTATGGTGTCATCCTACCACCACATCCAAAAGAGGGGGTTGTCCTACTACCGCAAGTTCGCCATCGGCATGAGGTGTTACTATACCACCTCATCAAAATATATAGGCCAGCATCAAGAGTTTATCAAGCCCTAGCTACCACAAAATGTACATTGTCATCGTCATCGACATCGCCATCGTCATCGCCATTGCCGTCGAGGATCATGCACGTCGTCACCACCACCAGAAGCAACACTAGTAGTAGTGCTTGCGCAGCCAGGTCCTTAGCCAGAGCACCCTGTGGGTGTCTCCCATGGCAACAAACCCAACACCCTGGGCTTTGTTGTTCAGCAGGTGGCTGAGAGCCTCTGGGCTGAATCCACCTTGGTCCATGACGACATTGTAGAGATCAGGGTGGACGTCCATTGGCTTTCTCTCCCTAAAGGAGTTGGCAACCTCCTTGATGGCCTGAGTCATGTTGGTGAAGATAGTCAGCTCGTCCTCCATCAAGGATCGCATCTTCCTCTTCCTATCAAACACAGAACATGATCACCATCCTTGTCAGGACCATCAAGGTTGATGGTCTCTGACTCCTAAATGTTTGGATACTCGGTCATAGGCAAGCCGAGCGGCTGATCGGAGCCCAGGGAGTGCTTGCCGGTTGCCAGCCCGAAGAAGAAGATCTACTACATCTGGTGGTAGTTCTAGATGGGTGTGTTGAGGAACTCTGCGTGCTTGGGTTGAGACTAAGAAAGAAACACACCAGAGTTGTTGGGGATATGACCCCGCGGTATAACCCGCCCTAGAAGGGCCGGGTTAGGATGTTGGCGACTCAACAATAAGGCCTTACACATGCCCAAGAGACCAAGACGCAGAGCCAAGGAGGCGACTTACGTGGTGAGCCGGACAGAGGCCCAAGGCCAGAAGATGGTGCGTGACCCGGAAGTGTGAGCCGCCCGATGGCGACTTGCCTAGCAAGGCAAGGCGACTTAGAACCAGGGTCGGTCATGAAGTATGACCCGACCCAGACTCTTGTAAGCCCAGGGCCTCGACCTGTATATATAAAGGCGAGTCTCTGCGGCGGGAAAACCTAAGTTACAATCAATCGATAGCTAGGTCAAGCGAATCCGCTCCCTTGTAATCGATACTCAAGCAATACAACTCAAAGCAGGACATAGGCTTTTACCTCGATCATGAGGGGCCGAACCTGGGTAAACTCGTGTCTTTCGTCCCACTCAACCCCTACAAGCTAGTCATTGTTGCGATGGCTCCACGCTTAAGTCCTTTCACTAGGACATATGCCATGTTAAACCCATGACAGTTGGCACCCACCGTGGGGCCAGCGCACGGTGGTTTCGAGTTCTTGAAGGGCTCTTTCCTAGGGATCGAGGGATACGCCGTTGGCAAGATGACCAAGAGTCGCCGCGGCAAGCTCTTCATCGACGACGCTGGCTGGGGCCCCAAGGCCGACTCAATCGAGTACGGGTACTGGGTCCCCTTCGGCGGAATTCATGTCTTCATCGGAAAGATCGGTGGATTTGAGCCTGAGCCAGACACCTCAACCGACATCATCGAGTCGGCTCGGCGCACGCAACCCGCCCAGATTCAACCCGCCCGGAAGCGTGTTTTCGTCGGTTTCGCGCATGGCATGGATCTTGCGGAGGATTCTGTATCTGGAGGAGAGACTCTCATCTACTCAGGTGATGAGTCCTCGACCGGAGAGACGGAGTCGATTTACCAGCTTCAAGACGGCGGGCTTGGGGGCTATTCCGATGGCAACAGTATTCTGGACCCCTATGAACCATCGTGCAGGGCTGCTATCTTCATGGCTGGCACAGGGCCGGCTCTCAACTCATCAACAACTGCAGCTATGACGTCTGACTCGACCGCTGCTACGGCAGCTGGTGCTGGCGGCTCAGCTAGGCCGCCGGCTCAGATTTTATCAGATCTCTTGGGCACTTTGACAACTTTGCTAGCGACGGAGTTTACTGATGCGAATCAGGCAGAGCGCAATGCAGAGATTGTAAAGATTCGGGCGGAGATCACCAAGGCCCAAGAGGATATCACGGCTGACAACATCCAGACAGCCGCGCTGAAGGCTCAGATTGACGCAGAGGCGGAGCGTGTGAAGGCCGAAGCCTGGCGCTTGAATCTGAATCAGGATGCATCTAATGCAGTATTCCAGAGAAGGTACCAGAGTCGCCTGCCATCGAAGAATGACCCATGGCGTTTGTTTAACACTCCTGGAGCAGCTCCTAGTACTCCTGATGCACGGGTGAATCCTCAGTTAAACCCGGACTTGCTAGAAAGTCGGGCGGCTCAATCTCATCAGCCTGCGACGATACGGAGGGAAGAACCGGGACCTAAAACGCCCCCCAATCAGACATCGCCGCAGCGTTTTCTGATGCCACCACCAGGGCACTTTTCTAACCCAGTGGATAACATGTTAGCAGCAGCAACCCGGCTGGCGGCTATTCCAATCACTGGTGAGTCACCAATTGCGGTGGAGACCCGGAACGCAGTTGAGCTCCTTCAAACGGCCTTTGCACAGCAGCAGGCTTACTCATATAGTCGTGATCGTATTCACTCGACCCCTCGCCCAAGTCGAAGTTACAGCCGGCGTATCGAGTCGCCCGCTGTCTCTAGCAGTGAGCAGCGCTGTCACCCGCTCCGTGATAATAACCTGCCCCTTAATCCGAGGACTGATGCTCGGGCAATTGTGTGATGCTAGAGCCCGCCGTGAGGCGGCAGCGGCGGCTCAACAGGGGGCTTATCAGCAGCCTCCGATGACCCCTTCGACCTCGGTGGGAGCTGGGACAATTTCCAGGGCGGTTGGAGTGCCGTGTTTAGTGCTGGCTTTGCGTAACGAGCGTCTGCCCAAAGATTTTAAGGGTCCTTGCAAGGTGCCCAATTATACAGCTGATCTCCCTCCTGAGGCTTGGATTGAGAGTTATGAGTTAGCCATGGAGATGTTGGATGTCAATGATGTTGTCTGTGCCAAGTACTTCACCATGATGTTGGAAGGGCCGGCTCGTACGTGGTTAAAGGGCTTACCTCCTAATTCTATCAGTTCTTGGGCAGAGTTAAATGCACGTTTCATCAAGAATTTCCAAGGGACATGTAAGCAGCCCCTGACGATCATTGATCTGGATCACTGTGTGCAGCGTGAGGATGAGTCGGCCCACCATTGGGTCCGGCGGGTCTCTACCATTATTCACTCATCTGATAACATCACGGCGGCGCAGGCGGTTCTGATCTTAGAGAAGAACTGTCATTTTGTGCCTCTCAAGCAGAAGCTGGGGCGGCTCAAGTGTACTTGTCAGGACATGGGTGAGCTCATGGCGGCTCTCACTAAGTATGCAGATTCTGATAGTACAAAGGACCCTGGTTCTGATGATGAGGATAAATCCAACAAGGGCAAGAAGAATGGCAATGGTAAGGGTCAGCATCAGAATGTGGCAGGGAATAATAGCAATAACCAGGGTAATGGTGGTAAGCGGAGGCACCCCGATGGCGGGTCAGATTTAGTGGCTAATACCAACACCGGGTATAAAAACCAGCGCCGCAATGGTAATGGTAAACCACCTTTTGGCAGAGCAAAGCCTTTCAATCTTGAGGCAATGCTTAATGAACCTTGCCCAAGGCACAACCTTCCCAACAAGCCGTCCACTTATGCTTGGAAGGATTGTTACATCATGCGAGAGTTCAGGAATCACAGCCTTCATTAGCACCACGGTAATGGCAATGGGCCGCCCGGCGGGTCAGGATCTGGTTCTCAGGGATCCGGCTTTGGTGGTGGCGGTTCAAACTCTGGTTATCAGGGTCAAGGTAACCATGGTTGTCATAATCAGTAGCCTGGTCAGGGCAACCAACAGCAAAGTAATTAGTCAGGGTATTAGAGTAACCCAAAGCAGCTTAACGGGGGCCAATACCACGTTTTCACTACAAGTCTTTGCAAACGAGACCAGAAGGTTCATAAGCGGGCGGTTCATGCAGTAGAGCCGGCTGTTCCGCAGTATTTGAGATGGTCTGAGCACATGATATCGTGGAGCAGGGCGGATCACCCGCCACGGGTTGATAACCTGGGTCATTTAGCCCTTGTGGTGGCCCCTCAGGTGGGTGGCTATAAATTCACTAAAGTGCTCATGGATGGTGGTAGCAGCATCAACATTCTGTACTATGATACTTTTTGCCGGATGAATTTGACTGATAAGGATCTTAAGCCACCATCCACAGTATTTCATGGCGTGGTGCCTGGTAAGTCGGCTTATCCTGTTGGAAAGATATCACTAGAAGTGGCTTTTGGTGATGAGTACAATTATCGAACAGAGAAGTTGTGGTTTGAGGTGGTCAAAATCAAGAGTCCATATCATGCTCTGTTTGGACAGCCAGCTTATGCCCGATTTATGGCTCGCCCTTGTTATATTTATCTGTAGCTTAAGATGCCAGGGCCAAATGGGACAATTACGGTACATGGTGATCGGAAAGTCGCCCTGGAGTGCGAGGAAGGTGATGCTGCTTATGCAGAAGCAAGTTGTGCTGATGCAGAGCTCAAGTTTTACAAAGACAACGTTGACACGGCTGATATGACACCGTTGAAGAAACCCGGCACAGAGTCTAACCCGCCCCTCAAGTTTAAGTCGGTTGATGATACCAAGCCAGTGGATTTTGTGCCTGGCGACTCATCACAACATTCACTCTGGGGGCTAATATGGATCCCAAATAGGAAAGCGCGCTCATCGAGTTCATCCATGAGAATCGAGACATCTTTGCATGGAAACCTTCTGATATGCCAGGTGTACCGGGAGAATTCATTGAGCACAACTTTAATGTGGATCCTAAAGTTAAGCCGGTCAAACAGTTCCTTCGTTGTTTCAATGAGGAGCGACGTAAAGCTATTGGAGAAGAGGTAGCTCGGCTCTTGGCGGCCGGGTTTATCGTGGAAGTTTTTCACCCTGAGTGGTTGGCTATGTCAGCGTTCTGGGATCGGCGGTACCCAGATCTGCCTGCCTGCGGCCCAGCTCGCAGGCCCATCGACGGCCTGGTACGACCCGACTACAAGACTCATAAGGACGAGACCCTCGCAAGGGCCCCGGCCTCGCGAGGTGAACGACACCAAGGCCTCCAGAGGAGTGGCCTCCCCAGGCTGCCTCCCGGGAGGCGGAGACTTCTATGCAAGCACCCGGCCTCACGAGGCTCATGATGACGTGAGCCGTGACGATCAAGGCCAGGCGGGCGCCAGCGGGCGCAGAGAGGACAATTTTCTATTCGGTGCTAAGGGAGCGAAGGCAAGCGCAGGTTCCCGAGGGAGGCCCCAAAGCTTTCCGTTCCAGTGTAATGAGACCAAGACCACGAGCTGGGCAGGACGGATGTCATCACCGAGCCCACCGCTACATCATGGCCAGAAGCTTTGCAGGCGAAGACTACCTTTCGTCAGAATAAGATGCACTACTTGTCCCCCTTCGAAATTGGCCGTTGCGGGATCCCTTCCCGCCAGATATGAGGGAAGAGGACCAAGGCCACTATAAGTATAGGCTAGTCTCCACCGTAGAGGGGGATCGGACCCATTCCACCCTCACCACTCGAGCCCTCGCGAGGTCGCTCGCCCACTGACTAGTTCACCCATCACCTCCTCGTGAGGTCAATCCACCAAAAGCAGGAGTAGGGTCTTACACCGCGAGGTGGCTCGAACCTGGGTAAACTACCATGTTCATCTACTTCCCCGTTAGCACGAACCTGACGAGGGTAGGCCGTGGAGCGGTGGGCTTGCGATTAGAGCTGGTCGGAGTCTTCGCACATGCCCTAGAGTTTGAACCTTCTTGGGTCTGCGGAGCCCTGAATCCGACATTTGGCGCGCCAGGTAGGGGCGTGTCGACGCTCTGCCTCTTCATCGACCATGTCCCGTTCTCGCTCCGCCCCACCCATGGCCAAAGCTCGCCGAGCTCGCATTGAGTGTTGGGCCGCTCGCGCCGCCCAGGCGGCGCCCCTCGGCCGCAGTATTCCTCACCGCCCAGTGTGCCTCGCGGCGAGCGCAGCCGCAGGCGCTACTGCTCGTCGACGGCAGAACCTACCGCTGCTGCCCTTCAAGCGGCGCGGTGGTCGCACCGCCACACCCCTTTCAGCCCCATCGCGGCGTCCTCTCACGCTCATTATGGGCCTACGAATGCACAAGCCGCGCTCCTTGTGGCGCGGGAGTTGCTGCACTACCGTCCCACCGATGGTGACTATGATGCTTGGCTCGACCGGATCGCCGAGCTGCTCGACACTGCTTGCGGGGGCCTGGAGCCTTCCCCCTTCCTGCCAGAATCACGGCCCCCACCCTGGGTCCGCGCTTGCGCATGCTGCGTCTGCTCGTCCTTCAGGAGAGGATCTGGAGGGCCCAGCAGCGGCGGGGTCGTGAGCTGGATTTCCCCTCCAGCTCCAGAGGCGTTTCCCCAGGCACCGATCAGGGCGGGTTGCCGCCACGTGTCACCTCCTGGCCGGCATGGCCTGGCGGCGGCAATAGCGGTCCACAAGGCGGAAGAGCCAGGGGCTAACTTTGAGACAATGGCCGCCGCTACCCCCGTCCCGCCACCAATGTTCACCACATGGCGGAGGCGGAGATCGAGCGTGCCATCCCCGGCGGCCCGGCCGTCAAGACCGTCAAGGTCTCGTGAGGCCGGGGCCCCTCATGAGCTGATGTGGCGCCTCCGGCCGCATCATTGGCAACCACAACCCCAGCTCACAACCAATCTCTCCAGAATATATTGCGCTAACCTTGGAATGCAGGTAGATCGTGCTTCCGTGGCAACCTCATGGAGCAACGGCCCGGCTGAGCGTGCCGGCGCGAAGCCTCAGGGGCCCCAGGCCCAGAGGGCCTCGGGAGGGGCCCGGGCGCTCGCGGTGGGGTTGGCTTGGCGAGCTGCGGTCCGAACCGTGGCCCACCCACACCACACGTCTGGGGCGTTCGCAAGGACCCCGTTCCTCCCTGCCTGCCGGGCCGCGGCGCTCTGCTTGCCTAGGACCAGGAGCGGCTCCCCATGAACCTGGGCACCCTGACGAGGTGCGCCGAGGGGCCGACCAGGCGCTCGGCAGGAGAGCCCGGCGCCGGCCCCCCTCCGCGCCGCTAGGAGTCGCGGTGCTACCATGGCGGCGGCGTCTGCCTCCAGGCCCTCGGGGGCTAGTGACCTCGTCTGGAAGCGGGTCCTCCCCAAGAAGAGCGCCTGTGGGCTCCCGCCCATGTGGGAGGGCCCATTCGGGGCTGTCTGCGCCCCAGGCTTGTCGCCTCGTGCCTGGGGGCGAGGGACGGGGTCCACGCCCCAGGGGCATGGAGCACCCTCCGCCTTCCCAGGCTCTACCCGTGACACTCTCACGTAATAATGAGTGGGGCTGTACACACCCCGGAGTCTCCCGGAGCGCTGCTCCTCGGCCCCGCGGGGGCTCCCACCCACGCCCAAGTGGAAGCCCCATGCTCCGCGCTGGCGGATGACACGGTCTTACAACGACTATGCCCACGCCAAGTGGAGGCCCCATGCTCCGCGCTAGTGGGAAGACTAGCTTAGGTGCCGGACACAGCTGTTCTTTGCTCTCTTTTGTAACCGAATTTGCCGCCTTTTGGAATGAAATTTTAAATTCTCACGTCTTTATTCGAAAAGGGGTGGGAATTTTTCTCCTTGCAGCGTTTCCCGTCTTAAGTCTCGTTTTTAAGAGGTTTGGCATCTGCCAGCTCTCTCTCTCTCGCGCGCCCCGCGAGCGGGGGCTGGACACGGTGTGCACACCTGAGCTAGCCCCAGCGGCATTGAGGGCCCCCCGGAGGGCCCAGGGCACAACAGCCGCGGGCCTGCCCGCGCGCACACCTCGCCAAGGCTTTGGCGTCCAAATCCTCGTGCGACGCTCTCGAGCGAGCCAGTGGACGTGCGTGGCCCGAGGTCTCTGTCGAGCACCCGCCTCCCAACCTTGGCCGGGCACCACGACCCAGTATAACGGTAATGATCCACCCCTCCTCAGTAGCTGCGGGCCCATGATAAGCGAAGGGAAGTCGGCATACGGGAGTGCAACATTACTTGATACATCATAAAGGAGTTTCTTCCAAAGTACTTTCACATCCCCGTGGGGTCATATCCAAAATCTTGACAAGTAAACAGGAAAAAGACAACCTCAGGGGATGTGCCGTCCCCATCGCTGATGTCGTCGTCGCTGCTGTTGCCACCACCGCCGTCAGACCAGCGCCCTTCGACCACATGCTGGCCTTCACCTCTGGCAGGGGTAAATTCCGTGATCAGGTCGTCCACGTGATCCTCTACCCAGTCCCCCAGGGCACCTTGAATCACCTCGGGCACGGGGGCTGTCACGGCCTCGAAGTCGAAGTCGGGGTCGAAGCGAAGAAGATGGCTGAAGACGCGTGAAGACGCTCGCGCGAGGAGGTCACGGCTCTTCTCTTCGACGAGCTAGCGGACCTTCTCTGCGCCTCCTTCAAGGCGCTCCACAATCCTGGTGAAGAAGCCGAGGTAGCCGGCGTCATTAGCAACGAGCGGGCTAGAGATGATCTCACTGCAGATGCTGCTCAGGGCCCGGCGGGCCCTCCCCTTAAGGGTCTGGAACATCTGGGAGCGCGTGTGCTGCATCCCCCGGGCGCGGTTTGCCTCGTCTGAAGCCTTCTCCACGAGGGAAGTGACATCCTCCACCTTCTTGTAGAGGAAAGATAGCTCGGCCTCGGCCGCAGCTTGGGCATCCATCGCAGCTTTCTCGCGTCGCTCTGCCGTGGCTAACTTCTTCTTGAGGACGTCAGCCTCACCTTTCAGCTCGTCGCGCCGCTTGCAGAAACAGGACTCCTGAAGCTTCAACTTCTCACGGTAGTCCTTGGCGAGGACCCTGCAGACCCCTGCTACCCTCTCGTTGACCTCTCCCTGTATCGCCGCCTCCCAGGAGGCGAGGGAGTCCTCGGTGGCAGCCACTTGGCGTTCCATCACCTCCAGCCGCTCGCGCTCCAGGCTTTGCTCCAGTGCCTCCAGCGCCAGCGTGTCTTCGAGCGTGCGGAGTCCTGCTTTGCCCGAGGACAGCCCGCCCGACAAGGTGGCGAGAGCAGCCTTACGCGCTTGGACTTGCTGCTCGAGAGCAGCATTGGAAGCTCGAAGCTCCTTCCCGCGCTTCTCTGCAGCCTCGCGCCAACAGTCCGTGGCCCGAGCCTCCTCAAGGGCACGATCGCGGGCCTCCCTCACCGCGGCAAGAGATTCCTCGGCTTCCGCATGAGCACGCTCACATTGCAGACGACCGTAGTTGATGGCGACCTTGAGCCGGCGCCATTTGCATGCCAGGCGCAAGCGCTCCGCCTCAAGGTATGTGTCGACATCGTTGAGCTCTACCCCGAGGCGGCTTAGAGCGCTCATCGCGCCTTGAAGGAGGTCGTGCCGGACGACGCTATGGCCATATGCGAGCTCCAGCGCCCGACCGGGGTTTCCCCCGCCCCCTGGTCGGCAGGGAAGGCACGCGGAGGCCCGCCCGTCTCCGAAAAGGATCCGAGGGCTAAGGTTCCATTGTCCGGCCCCCCAGCTCAGGGCTGGGCCCCATGGGAACTCGCGCCCCCTCTTGAAGAAGACACCGACGCTTGAGGAGTCCTATCGACACGAAGAACCAGCGTGGGAGGACTCGGCACAGCCTCTGCAACTTGGGAGACACACCTGAAGAAAGACGCCAAAAACTCGGGCCCAAGGCCCCCCAAGGGTGGCCTTGGCCCTAGTACGGGTGTCTCCGTGCGCGCAGGCACGCGGCTCGCGAGGCACGAGGTTGCTACAGGGCCGGCGCCCTCGGGAAGCGGTGGCGTAGGCGCGCTCGTTCCTTCACCGGGAGGGAACCTGAGGAGCAAGGGTTCAGAGAGGCACACCACACGGAAATCAAGGGAAGCTAGGCGCTTACTCATCGGTAGCGATCCACTTCCTCTTCTTCAAGGCCCTCGAGGCAGGGCAGTTGTGCCTCCCTGGGCTCTTTCCTCCTCCGGAGCGCGCGGGGACCGGGAGACAACATGCTGCAGTCCGGCGTGCAGCCCCCTGCGGCTGGGGCGGCGGCCGTGCCTCCGGGCGAGATGTCTCCTCCTCTGATTGGTGGATGCTACTTCTTGAGCTTGCATTGGTTTTTCCTTTAAAGAGGAAAGGGTGATGCAGCAAAGTAGAGATAAGTATTTCCCTCAGTTTGAGAACCAAGGTATCAATACAGTAGGAGACAACGCACAAATCACCGAATACTTGCACAAACAATCAAACAACTTGCACCCAACGCGATAAAGGGGTTGTCAATCCCTTCACGGTTACTTGCAAAAGTGAGATCTGATAGATATAGATGAAACATAAAGTAAATATTTTTGGTTTATAGATCGGAAAGTAAAAGATTGCAAAATAGTAGATCGGAAACTTATATGATGGAAAATAGTAGATTGGAAACTTATATGATGGAAAATAGACCCGGGGGCCATAGGTTTCACTAGAGGCTTCTCTCAAGATAGCAAATAATACGGTGGGTGAACAAATTACTGCCGAGCAATTGATAGAAAAGCGCAAAGTTATGACGATATCTAAGGCAATGATCATGAATATAGGCATCACGTCCGTGTCAAGTAGACCGAAATGATTCTGCATCTACTACTATTACTCCACACATCGACCGACTCCTGCCTGCATCTAGAGTATTAAGTTCATAAAGAACAAAGTAACGAATTAAGTAAGATGACATGATGTAGAGGAATAAACTCAAGCAATATGATGTAAACCCCATCTTTTTATCCTTGATGGCAACAATACAATACGTGCCTTGCTGCACCTACTGTCACTGGGAAAGGACACGGCAAGATTGAACCCAAAGCTAAGCACTTCTCCCATTGCAAGAAAAACCAATCTAGTTGGCCAAACCAAACTGATAGTTCGAAGAGAATTACAAAGATATCAAATCATGCATAAAAGAATTTAGAGAAGATTCAAATAATATTCATAGATAATCTGATCATAAATCCACAATTCATTGGATCTCAGCAAACACACAGCAAAAAAGTATTACATCGAATAGATCTCCAAGAACATCGAGGAGAACATGGTATTGAGAATCAAAGAGAGAGAAGAAGCCATCTAGCTACTAGCTATGGACCCGTAGGTCTGAGATAAACTACTCACGCTTCATCAAAAGGGCAATAGGGTTGATGTAGAAGCCCTCCGTGATCGAATCCCCCTCCGGCAGGGTGCCGGAAAAGGTCCCTAGATGGGATCTCACGGGTACAGAAGGTTGCGGTGGTGGAAAAGTGTTTTCGTGGATGCCTCTGGTGGTTTGGGAATATATGTGAATATATAGGCGAAAGAATTAGGTCAGGAGGGTCACGGGGGGCCCACAAGGCAGGGGGCGCGCCCTCCACCCTTGTGGCCGCCTCGTGGCTCCTCCGACTTCATCTCCAAGTCTCCTGGATGTCTTCTGGTCCAAGAAAAATCATCGCGAAAATTTTATTCCGTTTGGACTCCGTTTGGTATTCCTTCTCCACGAAGCTAAAAAACAAGGAAAAAACAGAAACTGGCACAGGGCTCTAGGTTAATAGGTTTGTCCCGAAAATAATATAAAATAGCATATTAATGCATATAAAACATCCAAAATAGATAATATAATAGCATGGAACAATCAAAAATTATAGATACGTTGGAGACGTATCAAGCATCCCCAAGCTTAATTCCTGCTCGTCCTCGAGTAGGTAAATGATAAAAACAGAATTTTTGATGTGGAATGCTACCTAACATACTTATCCATGTATTTTTTTCTTTATTGTGGCATGAATGTTCAGATCCATAAGATTCAAAACAAAAGTTTAGTATTGACATAAAAACAATAATACTTCAAGCATACTAACGAGGCAATTATGTCTTCTCAAAATAACATGGCCAAAGAAAGCTTATCCCTACAATATCATATAGTCTGGCTATGCTCCATCTTCATCACACAAAATATTCAAATCATGCACAACCCCGATGACAAGCCAAGCAATTGTTTCATACTTTTAATGTTCTCAAACTTTTTCAACTTTCACGCAATACATGAGTGTGAGCCATGGACATAGCACTATAGGTGGAATAGAATATGGTGGTTGTGGAGAAGACAAAAATAAGGAGATAGTCTCACATCAACTCGGCATATCAACGGGCTATGGAGATGCCCATCAATAGATATCAATGTGAGTGAGTAGGGATTGCCATGCAACGGATGCACTAGAGCTATAAGTTTATGAAAGCTCAAAAGAAAACTAAGTGGGTGTGCATCCAACTCGCTTGCTCACGAAGACCTAGGGCAATTTGAGGAAGCCCATCATTGGAATATACAAGCCAAGTTCTATAATGAAAAATTCCCACTAGTATATGAAAGTGACAACATAGGAGACTCTCTATCATGAAGATCATGGTGCTACTTTGAAGCACAAGTGTGGTAAAAGGATAGTAACATTGTCCCTTCTCTCTTTTCTCTCATTTTTTTTATTTGGGCCTTCTCATTTTTTTTATTTTTTTATTTTTCGTTTGGAGTCTCATCCCGACTTGTGGGAGAATCATAGTCTCCATCATCCTTTCCTCACATGGGACAATGCTCTAATAATGAAGATCATCACACTTTTATTTACTTACAACTAAAAAATTACAACTCGATACTTAGAACAAAATATGACTATATGAATGCCTCCGGCAGTGTACCGGGATGTGCAATGAATCAAGAGTGACATGTATGAAAGAATTATGAATGGTGGCTTTGCCACAAATACGATGTCAACTACATGATCATGCAAAGCAATATGACAATGATGAAGCGTGTCATAATAAACGGAACGGTGGAAAGTTGCATGGCAATATATCTCGGAATGGCTATGGAAATGCCATAATAGGTAGGTATGGTGGCTGTTTTGAGGAAGGTATATGGTGGGTGTATGGTGCCGGCAAAATTTGCGCGGCACTAGAGAGGCTAGCAATGGTGGAAGGGTGAGAGTGCGTATAATCCATGGACTCAACATTAGTTATAAAGAACTCACATACTTATTGCAAAAATCTATTAGTTATCGAAACGAAGTACTACGCGCATGCTCCTAGGGGGATAGATTGGTAGGAAAAGACCATCGCTCGTCCCCGACCGCCACTCATAAGAAAGACAATCAATAAATAAATCATGCTCCGACTTCATCACATAACGGTTCACCATACATGCATGCTACGGGAATCACAAACTTTAACACAAGTATTCCTCAAATTCACAATTATTCACTAGCATGACTCTAATATTACCATCCCTATATCTCAAAACAATCATAAGGAATCAAACTTCTCATAGTATTCAATGCACTTTATATGAAAGTTTTTATTATATCCCTCTTGGATGTCTATCATATTAGGACTAAATTTATAACCAAAGAAAATTATCATGCTGTTTAAAGACTCTCAAAATAATATAAGTGAAGCATGAGAGTTCAACAATTTCTATAAAATAAAACCACCGCCGTGCTCTAAAAAGATATAAGTGAAGCACTAGAGCGAAATTGCCTAGCTCAAAAGATATAAGTGAAGCACATAGAGTATTCTAATAAATCATGATTCATGCGTGTCCCTCTCAAAAGGTGTGTACAGCAAGGATGATTGTGGAAAACTAAAAAGCAAAGACTCAAATCATACAAGCCGCTCCAAGCAAAACACATATCATGTGGTGAATAAAAATATAGCCGCAAGTAAAGTTACCGATAGACAAAGACGAAAGAGGGGATGCCTTCCGGGGCATCCCCAAGCTTAGGATCTTGGTTGTCCTTGAATATTACCTTGGGGTGCCTTGGGCATCCCCAAGCTTAGGCTCTTGCCACTCCTTATTCCATAGTCCATCAAATCCTTACCCAAAACTTGAAAACTTCACAACACAAAACTCAACAGAAAATCTCATAAGCTCCGTTAGTATAAGAAAATAAATCACCACTTTTGGTACTATTGTTAACTCATTATTTATTTATATTGATGTAATATCTACTGTATTCCAACTTTTCCATGGTTCATACCCCCCGATACTACCCATAGATTCATCAAAATAAGCAAACAACACAAAGAAAACAGAATCTGTCAAAAACAGAACCGTCTGTGAAGATCCTAATTTTTATAATACTTATGTAACTCAAAAAATTCTGCAAAATTAGTACAAGAGTTATAATTTGTATAGTAATCTTTTATAAAAAATTCAGGGTTTTTCAACTCTCCAGTGAATTATTAAAATTCTGTGACTGGACGCAAAAGTTTCTGTTTTTTAGCAAGATCAAATCAACTATCACCGTAGGCCATCCCAAAGGTCTTACTTGGCACAAACACTAATTAAAACACAAAACCATATATAACCAGAGGCTAGATGAATTATTCAAAGAAAAACAGGAACAAAAAAGCAAAAACAAAAATAAAATTGGGTTGTCTCCCAACAAGCGCCCTTAGCTAGGCATAAAAACACGAATAGATCTAGGTATTGTCATCTTTGGTATGCAATCCATAAGTAGCTCTCATAATAGATTCATATGGAAATTTATTTTTATTTATAGGAAAGTGTTCCATGCCCTTACTTAACGGAAATTGAAATCTAATGTTTCCTTATTTTATAATTGCACCAATCGTTCTAAGGAAAGGTCTACCAAGAATAATAGGACATGTAGGATTGCAATCTATATCAAGAACAATGAAATCTACGGGCACATAATTCCTATTTGAAACAATAAGAACATCATTAATCCTTCCCATAGGTTTCTTAATAGTGGAATCCGCAAGATGCAAATTTAAGGAACAATTATCAAATTCACGGAAACCTAACACACCACATAAAGTTTTTGGAATCATGGAAACACTAGCACCCAAATCACACAAAGCTTGGCACTCATAATCTTTAATCTTAATCTTAATAGTAGGTTCCCACTCATCATAAAGTTTTCTAGGGATAGAAACTTCCAATTCAAGCTTTTCTTCAAAAGATTGCATCATAGCATCAACGATATGTTTAGTAAAAGCTTTGTTTTGATTATAAGCATGAGGAGAATTCAACACGGATTGCAACAAGGAAATACAATCTATTAAAGAACAATTATCATAATTAAATTCCTTGAAATCCAAAAGAGTGGGTTCATTGCTACTTAAAGTTTTGACCTCTCCAATCCCGCTTTTATCAATTTTTGCATCAAGATCTAAAAACTCCGAATCATTGGGACGCCTTTTAACTAAAGTTGACTCGTCTCCATTCCCATCTTTATCAAGATTTATATTGGAAAACAAAGATTCAATAGGTTTCACGTCAATCACTTTAAGATCTTCATCATTATTTTCATAGAAACTAGAAGAACATGTTCTTACAAACCAATCTTTTTTAGCACGCATCTTAGCGGTTCTTTCTTTGCACTCATCAATAGAGGTTCTCATAGCTTTTAGAGTTTCATTAATATCATGCTTGGGTGGAATAGATCTAAGTTTCAAAGAATCAACATCAAGAGAAATTCTATCCATGTTCCTAGCCAAATCATCAATCTTAAGCAATTTTTCTTCAATCAAAGCATTGAAACTCTTTTGCAAAATCATAAATTCTTTAACACTATTCTCAAAATCAGAGGACATCTTATTATAATTTCCATAAGAATTGTTGTAGGAATTACCATAATTATTATTAGAGGAATTACTAGGGAATGGCCTAGGATTAAAATTACCTCTATACGCATTATTACCAAAATTGTTCCTACCAACAAAATTCACATCCATAGATTCGTTATTATTCTCAATCAAAGTAGACAAAGGCATATCATTAGGATCAAAAGAAGCACTCTTGCTAGCAAACAATTTCATAAGTTCATCCATCTTTCCACTCAAAACATTAATCTCTTCACTTGCATGCACTTTTTTACTAGTGGAAGATCTTTCGGTGTGCCATTGAGAATAATTATCCATAATATTGTCTAAGAGTTTAGTAGCTTCTACTAAAGTAATTTCCATAAAAGTGCCTCCTGCGGCCGAATCTAAAAGATTTCTAGAAGCAAAATTCAATCCGGCATAAATTTTTTGTATAATCACCCACAAATTCAAACCATGAGTAGGGCAATTTCGTATCATCAATTTCATCCTCTCCCAAGATTGTGCAACATGCTCATGATCAAGTTGCTTAAAATTCATAATATCGTTCCTAAGGGAGATGATCTTAGCGGGAGGAAAATACTTGGAAATAAAAGCATCTTTACACTTATTCCATGAATCAATACTATTTTTAGGCAAAGATGAAAACCAAGTTTTGACACGATCTCGAAGTGAAAACGGAAATAGCTTCAATTTAACAATATCATTATCCACATCTTTTTTCTTTTGCATATCACACAAATCAATGAAATTGTTTAGATGGGATGCGTCATCTTCACTAGGAAGGCCGAAAAATTGATCTTTCATAACAAGATTCAGCAAAGCGGCATTAGATTCATAAGATTCAGCACTAGTGGCGGGGTCAATCGGAGTACTAATAAAATCATTGTCATTAGTGTTGGAAAAATCAGATAATTTGGTATTCTCTTGAGCCATCGTGACAAAGCAAGCAATCCAACACACGAGCACACAAAAAGTAAAGGAAAAAGACGAATGGAAGAAGGGCGAATAAAAAGGCAAATCTTTTCGAAAATCGTTTTAGAAGTGGGGGAGAGGAAAACGAGAGGTAAATGGCAAATAATGTAATGCAAGAGATGAGAGTTTATGATGGGTACTTGGTATGTCTTGACTTGGCGTAGATCTCCCCGGCAACGGCGCCAGAAATTCTTCCTGCTACTTCTTGAGCTTGCGTTGGTTTTTCCCTTGAAGAGGAAAGGGTGATGCAGCAAAGTAGAGATAAGTATTTCCCTAAGTTTGAGAACCAAGGTATCAATCCAGTAGGAGACAACGCACAAATCACCGAATACCTGCACAAACAATCAAACAACTTGCACCCAACGCGATAAAGGGGTTGTCAATCCCTTCACGGTTACTTGCAAAAGTGAGATCTGATAGATATAGATGAAACATAAAGTAAATATTTTTGGTATTTTTGGTTTATAGATCGGAAAGTAAAAGATTGCAAAATAGTAGATCAGAAACTTATATGATGGAAAATAGTAGATCGGAAACTTATATGATGGAAAATAGACCCGGGGGCCATAGGTTTCACTAGAGGCTTCTCTCAAGATAGCAAATAATACGGTGGGTGAACAAATTACTGCCGAGCAATTGATAGAAAAGCGCAAAGTTATGACGATATCTAAGGCAATGATCATGAATATAGGCATCACGTCCGTGTCAAGTAGACCGAAACAATTCTGCATCTACTACTATTACTCCACACATCGACCGACTCCTGCCTGCATCTAGAGTATTAAGTTCATAAAGAACAGAGTAACGCATTAAGTAAGATGACATGATGTAGAGGAATAAACTCAAGCAATATGATGTAAACCACATCTTTTTATCCTCGATGGCAACAATACAATACGTGCCTTGCTGCCCCTACTGTCACTGGGAAAGGACACCGCAAGATTGAACCCAAAGCTAAGCACTTCTCCCATTGCAAAAAAAACCAATCTAGTTGGCCAAACCAAACCGATAGTTCGAAGAGAATTACAAAGATATCAAATCATGCATAAAAGAATTCAGAGATCATAAATCCACAATTCATCGGATCTTGGCAAACACACCGCGAAAAAGTATTACATCGAATAGATCTCCAAGAACATCGAGGAGAACATGGTATTGAGAATCAAAGAGAGAGAAGAAGCCATCTAGCTACTAGCTATGGACCCGTAGGTCTGAGATAAACTACTCACGTTTCATCGGAAGGGCAGTAGGGTTGATGTAGAAGCCCTCCGTGATCGAATCCCCCTCCGGCAGGGTGCCGGAAAAGGTCCCTAGACGGGATCTCACGGGTACAGAAGGTTGCGGCGGTGGAAAAGTGTTTTCGTGGATGCCTCTGGTGGTTTGGGAATATATGTGAATATATAGGCGAAAGAATTAGGTCAGAAGGGTCATAAGGGGCCCACAAGGCAGGGGGCGCGCCCTACCCCCCTGGGCATGCCCTCCACCCTTGTGGCCGCCTCGTGGCTCCTCTGACTTCATCTCCAAGTCTCCTGGGTGTCTTCTGGTCCAAGAAAAATCTTTGCGAAAATTTTATTCCGTTTGGACTCCGTTTGGTATTCCTTCTCCACGAAGCTAAAAAACAAGGAAAAACAGAAACTGGCACTGGGCTCTAGGTTAATAGGTTAGTCCCAAAAATAATATAAAATAGCATACTAATGCATATAAAACATCCAAAACAGATAATAAAATAGCATGGAACAATCAAAAATTATAGATACGTTGGAGACGTATCAGTGGATTAAAGGCATACGCTTGAAGGGCGCACGGCTCAGGGCGCTCCTCCGCAGCTGCTCGGGGGGCGCAGACCTCAGGCCCCCCAGTTCTTGGGACCACCAGGTGGGGGTTGTCGCGAGGCCCCACGTGGCCGTCAGGGAGCGGCCCCCACTCATCGAAGTATGGCATCTTCTTGGTGAAGGCTTCCCCGTTCGGATAGTTGTACAAGGGGAGCCCTCCCGAAGGAAGCGCGGCCGGTTCCCCGCCGGTCAGGAGGCGGAGCACCCCACGCAGTGCGCTAGAAGGAAGAGAAGGCACCTGAAGCCTCATGGTGTCATCCGGGCCGGTGAAGGCCCACATGGGGCGGGAATGGCGCTGGAGGGGAGCAATTCGCCGCCGGACGAACTCCCTCACCACCATCGCCATCGTCACCCCGCCTTCTTTAGGACGGCCAACCTGGCCATAACCCACGCGAGCCGCGGGTCGACAAGCTTCACGTGCTCCCAACCGGAGCTCGATTCCGCGGGGGCCGCCAGAGTTCGGAGCAGGGGGCTGTACACGGTGGCGTCGACGTACACCCACTGCCTCCGGAAGCCCTCCGCGTTCGGGTGAAGCTCGGCATCGAGGGCCATGCCCACCGTCACTTCCACCGTTCAGAGCGACACGCACCCCGAGCGCTACCCGTTGGCGACCATTTGGAGGGAGAAGAAGTGGCGAAGCAGAGCCATAGACGGAGAGATGCCCACGAAGGCCTCGCACAAGAACGTGAAGGCGGCAAGAAGGACGATGGACCCAGGGTCGACATGCAATGCATGGACCTGGTAGTGCTTAAGCACAGCATTGAAGAAGTCTGAAAACGGTGGCAGCAAGCCGGAGAAAAGGGCGTGAAGATGAAGGGGGATGTTGGTGACCTCCAGGTCAGCTGAAGACCGCGAGGCGGGCCAGATCTTTGTCGCCTTCCACTCTTTGGTGTTGGCGGCGATCGCCTATCGAACCTTATCCATCCCTTCGAGATTGAGCACGAAGGACCGGCCTAGCGCGGGCTCTAGCCCCGGCTGGGGCTCTAGCATCATCGAGGTCCTGCCCCTCTTCTTCTTGGGAGCCATGGCGAAGAGGCAGATTAAAGTGGGCGCGAGCTTGCGAAGGAAGGAGGAACAGAAGGCAGGCGCGCGGTGGGACGATGTTGGTTCCGCTGCATGCGCCAGGCTTTTTGTCAGCAAGGGCAGTTGCCGGGGCGACGTGGGGAAGTGGAGGCGTCCACGTCTTGTCGTGCGCCACGCGTCAAGCCTGGCCCACAGTTGATCGGGGCCTGCGGCGCTTCGGCCTTCCTTAGTTGGCTTCGCCCCAAAGCCAACCCGAGCGCGCCTTGGGCCCGAGGGCTACTGTCGGCATTCTGGGATCGAGGGTACCCAGATCTGCCTACCTGCAGCCCATCTCGTGGGCCCATCGACGGCCTGGTATGACCCGGCTACAAGACTCCAGAGGACGAGACCCTCGCGAGGGCCCCGGCCTAGCGAGGTGAACGACACCAAGGCCTCCAGAGGAGTGGCCTCCCCAGGCTGCCTCCCGGGAGGCAGAGACTTCTATGCAGGCACCCAGCCTCACGAGGCTCATGATGACGTGATCCGTGACGACCAAGGCCAGGCGGGCGCCAGCGGGCGCAGAGAGGACAGTTTCCTATTCGGTGCTAAGGGAGCGAAGGCAGGCGCAGGTTCCCGAGGGAGGCCCCAAAGCTTTCCGTTCCGGTGTAACAAGACCAAGACCATGAGCTCGGCAGGATGGATGTCATCACCGATCCCACTGTTGTGTCATGGCCAGAAGCTTTGCAGGCGAAGACTACCTTTCGTCAGGATAAGATGTACTACTTGTCCCCCTTCGAAATTGGCCTTTGTGGGATCCCTTCCCGCCAGATATGAGGGAAGAGGACTAAGGCCACTATAAGTATAGGCTAGTCTCCACCATAGAGGGGGATCAGACCCATTCCACTCTCACCACGCGAGCCCTCGCGAGGTCACTCGCCCACTGTACTAGTTCATCCATCACCTCCTCGTGAGGCCAATCCACCAAAAGCAAGAGTAGAGTCTTACACTGCGAGGTGGCCCGAACCTGGGTAAACTGCCGTGTTCATCTACTTCCCCGTCCGCACAAACCCGACGAGGCTAGGCCGTGGAGCGATGGGCTTGCGATTAGAGCTGGTCGGAGTCTTCGCACATGCCCCAGAGTTCGAACCTTCTTAGGTCTGCGGAGCCCTGAATCTGACAGACTAACCCTGTGCTTGTACTTAAGAAAAATGGCACATGGCGTATGTGTATTGATTACATAGGTCTCAACAAGGCTTGTCCAACTGATCCATTTGCTCTTCCCCGTATCGACCAGATCATTGATGCAACGGTGGGTTGTGAGAGTTTATGCTTCTTGGATGCCTATTCTGGTTATCATTAGATCAAGATGGCAGTTAAAGACCAAGAGAAGACATCCTTTATCACACCTTTTGGGGCTTTCTGCTATGTTTCTATGCCTTTTGGGCTTAAAAGTGCTCAGGCGACTTATCAGTGCTGTGTCCAGAACTATTTCCATGGTCAGATTGGGCGCAATGTTCATGCTTATGTGGATGATATTGTGGTCAAGTCAAGGAAGAAGGAGACATTACTTGATGATTTGAAAGAAACTTTTGACAACCTCCGGGTCTACAAGATGATGCTTAACCCGGCCAAGTGTGTGTTTAGTGTGCCTGTAGGTAAACTACTGGGGTTTCTGGTCTCAGAGCGAGGCATTGAGGCTAACCTGGAGAAGATAAAGGCCATTACTTCACTTTCTAAGCCGGCATGTGTCAGTGATGTTCAGCGCTTGGCGGATCGCATTGCAGCTCTAAGGCGGTTCATAAGTCGCCTGGGAGAGAAGGCAATTCCTTTATATCTGATGATGAAGAAGACATATCACTTTGTCTGGAGTGATGCTGCCAATGAGACGTTTGAGGTACTTAAGTTAGCTGAGCCGCCCATCTTGGCTGCTCCCATAGAAAAAGAGCCATTGCTCCTGTACGTGGTGGCTAATAACAAGGCAGTCAGCATAGCAGTTGTTATGGAGCGTAAGGAGGCGGGTAAAGAATAGCCAGTCCAGCGGCCGGCTTATTATGTCAGTGAGGTATTGACTCAGTCTAACCAACGATATCCACATTGGCAGAAACTGGTGTTTGGGGTGTTCATGGCGAGTCGCAAGTTGAAACATTATTTCCTTGGACATCCTATTACTGTGGTCAGCTCTACTCCTTTAGGAGATATTATTCAAAACAGAGAAGCCACGGGCCGGGTTGCTAAGTGGGCAATCGAACTTGGACCTCATAATCTGTAGTATGTGCTAACAACAGCCATCAAGTCTCATGCTTTGGTGGATTTCATAAATGATTGGACAGAGTTACAGACACCTAAGGAGAAGCCTGACAACACATATTGGACAATCCACTTTGATGGATCCAGGCAATTGGAGGGCTCGAGGGCTGGAGTTATTTTGACTTCCCCATGAGGTGACAAATTCTGTTATGTTTTAAGGCTAATGTTCCCTTGTACTAACAATGCAGCTGAGTATGAAGCTTTGCTTCATGGGCTTCATATGGCTAAGGAGATGAATTTAAGCTGGGTCAGATGTCTGGGCGACTCAGACCTAGTGGCCCAATAGGTTTCAGGCAAGTGGGACTCTAAAGACCCGCTTATGGCGGCCTATTGTCAGGCGGTTGATAATATTGCTGGGCACTTTAAGGGTTATCAGGTGGATCACATTGATCGACGGAAGAACGAGGCGGTGGATACACTATCCCGGCTTGGGTCTCAACGTAAGCCGGTGCCCCCAATATATTCCTCGATGTGTTACACAATCCTTCGGTCAAATTACCATCTGAGGAAGATCTTGCTATCCCTGACCCGGAGGCACAGTTGGTGGTGGCTCTTCATGCTATTCCTGACTGGACGCTGCCTTATCTGGCTTATATGACTCGTGGCAAGTTACCCGAGGATGAAACTTTGGTGCGGCAGATCACAAGGCGATCTAAGTCTATGTCTATTGTCAATGGTGAGTTACATCGATGCAGTGTGACAGGCGTGTTCCAATGTTGTGTCTCTCCTAAGGAGGGTCGTGAAATTTTACAAGAGATCCATGCAGGTGATTGTGGTCATCATGCCGGGTCAAAATCTTTGGTGGCTAAAGATTTTTGTCATGGGTTTTACTGGTTGACGGCTCATGCCGACACAGAGGATATCGTTAGCAAGTGTGATGGGTGTCAGAAATTCGCATGGCAAGCTCATGTGCCGGCCCAGGAATTATGGATGATTCCAATCACTTGGCCGTTTGCGCTTTGGGGGCTTGATATGGTTGGACCATTCAAGAGGTCTAAGGATAAGAAGACCCATCTTCTGGTGGCGGTTGACAAGTTTACCAAGTGGGTTGAGGCAGAGCCAGTTAGCAATTGTGATGCAGCGATTGCAGTTCAGTTTGTTAAAAAGTTGATCTTCTGCTTTGGTTATCCTCATAGTATCATCACTGATAATGGCACCAATTTGTCTAAGGGTGCTATGAAGCAGCTCTGTCAAAGAGAGCATATCCGCCTTGATGTTTCCTCGGTGGCTCATCCACAGTCTAATGGTCAGGCAGAATGGGCTAATCAAGAAATTCTGAAAGGGATCAAGCCCCGGCTTATGGTTCCCCTGGAATGAACGCCGGGTTATTGGGTTGAAGAGCGTCCTTCAGTCCTTTGGAGTATCAGAACCACCCCCAATAGATCAACAGGCTACACGCCTTTCTTCATGGTTTACGGTGCAGAGGCGGTTCTCCCAAGTGACATCCATCATGATTCGCCCAGGGTGGAGGCTTATGTTGAAGCTGATAACAAGACGGCGCGTCAGAATGCACTTGATGCTTTGGATGAAGAACATGATCTCGCAGCAGCCCGATCAGTGATTTATCAACAAGACCTGCGTCGCTATCATAGCCGCAGAGTTAAAACTCGGACGTTCCAAGAGGGCGACTTAGTACTCCAACTGATTCAAGATCAGACAGGCATGCATAAGCTATCACCGCCTTGGGAAGGACCTTTTGTGGTCAGCAAGAATCTCAACAATGGGTCATATTATCTCATTGATATCCATGAGCGCAACAAGTCACGCACTTCTGAGGAAGAGGCCAACAGGCCGTGGAACATTGCTCATCTTCGGCCTTACTACACTTGAGTCATTGGCTCTCATCATTGTACATACCTCTGTCAATGTATATATCTTTTTATGATCAATGTAATAAAGCCGGCATCCCCAAATTCGGGGCCTCTGTCATTTCATCTCATATTTTCTGTGCATGAGTCTTTATTATTTGATCATAAGGTCATTTGGGGGCTTCCAACTCAATGAGTTTAGCTTTCATACCCTCTTGACCGGCTTCCATGCCATATATGGGTTAAACCTGCCTGTTTGCAACTTGCTACTCCACCAGGTGACCCACCGTACTCTTGACAGTCAATCTTTTAAATAAGACCCTGAACTTGTCAAGGTTAAAATGGCGGCTTATGTCACGTGAGAGCTGGCTTACAGACAGCTAGGATAAACTCACATGTCTGTTGTTGTTTCTCCGCTATGTGGCCCGTTCATACTCTTAACAGTCAATCTTTTCAATAAGACCTTGAACTAGTTAAGGTTAAAATGACGGATTTATGTCACGTGAGAGCCGGCTTACGGGATGAAAGGCTTTCATGCCAAGCTTCTTTGAAGCAAAAACTTGAGTTTTTCAAAAAATAAAACAAGAGCTGGTCTCTTTTGGTCGTGCCTTCAAAGCCGACTTACAAATATGTGAGATATACATGTATATATTCTCTGTTTCTTGCTTCTACAGAAAATTGGTATTTTTCATCATATGAAGGCTATAAACCTTCGGATCACAGAGGGTCTGGGTTAGCATTGCTCGAAAATTGAGCTTATAACAGTCATGACCCACCAAGGGGATTGTTCAAATATTTTAAGACCATGAGTCATTGGGTTATTAACCCATCCTGGATTTTGATTATAAGTCACCAGCACAGGAGTTGATGGATCCTTCACAAGTTATATATCAAGACCTCAGGAAATTTCAGAAATATTGCAACACCAGATATGCATATATATGATAAGATTGCAGAGGTTAAGCAGCTGGAGCATACGTTGATAAGAACATGCACGAAGGCATGTCAGGGCAGATAACTTTTTTAAACTACACTATTACAAGGCTACAGCTGAGCCCAAAAGTTTTTTCGACTACATGTTTCTGGAGTTACATCACTCCTTTGAGCCGGCATCAGCACCGTCCGGATTCTGACCAGCCGGGTTAATGTCATCATGGCGCATTGAGGTGGAGGCCTCCGGGTCATCCCGTGCCGGCTCTTCATCGTCTGCCATCTAGAGATTATCCGACATCTAGTCGATGCCAGTTAATGCCTCAAAGGTTGCTTCATCATTAAGGATAAGAGAAGGGTGAATGTCAGGGGCAAAAATATGCTTATGCCTTTGAGGAGTTAAGTCCACAATTTCATGTGATGGCGGCTTAATACGAGCATTATTGTTGTCATAAGCCGGCTGGTACTTGGATAGATCCACCTGTTGCGCAAGTTGACATGTTAGAGGCCTTATCTCTTTGACACATCTTGCAAAGTCTGCTTCATTGAAGATGGTTCCATCATCGTTAAATTCTGGACACCCGCCAGCCATCTCTGTTGGGTCCAGTTCTGATTGCCAAGCTTTCACCCGTCTTAGCACAGTAATGGCTCCTACACGGGCGGCTGATAGTTTTATCTCCTCAATCTATGATGGCACTGTTGATAGATGCTCTAGAACAGTCTCGATGAGAGACGGAGGTTTCTTGCTGCTTCCTATGGCTACAAGTGTTCGCAGGCTTCTAGCATATAGCTTCTCTGTTAAAGAGTAAACAGCCTTAAGCTTCAGCAACATATTTTGGCTGAGGTTGGCACTCATGGCACCTGTCATACAGTTAAAAAACAGGTCAGTTGAGTTAGCAATCAAGTATTTTGAGTCGCCAGGCGAGTTAAGACACTTTCATTGGTTTATGACTTGCTTTAGTTGAGTACATGTTGAAACTTACCAAAGATGGCGACTGTCATTTGAGATATGTGCTGTCTTAAGCCGGCAAGCTCTTCAGTGACCGGCTTAAGTTGCTTTTCAGCGTCTTCCGCACACTTCAGTAAGGCAGCCTTTTCAGATTCAAGAGTAGCTCTCTCAGCGCCAAAGTTGGATTTCAATTTTTCCAAGTCCTCCAAAGCAGACTTCAATTTTAACTCAGCCTTGATGCTTTCAGCCTGTTGAAACTCCACATTTCTCTGTAAGTCGCCAAGTTGCGACTCTTTCAAGTTTAAAGCTTCCTGCAAGAAGGATTTGAGAACATGGTTATAGAACAATATGGAGCAATTTTTTTATGATAATATTACTCAAGTCCCAGGCACATTGCAAGCAATATACTTGGCACTTGGGGGCTAATGTAGGTCATTTCAATCTATATTATGACCCGGCTCAACAACAAGCCGACCCTTGGGGGCTACATTCTTTTATAACGAGTGATTGCAAGACCCGAATTATCTCTTCAAGATAACCCAGCCCTTGGGGGCTACGCGTGGTTCTTTACAAAGTTATGTGAGAGACCTGGCTCATCTTATCAAGATAAGCCGGCCCTTGGGGGCTACGCACGGTTCTTTACAAAGTTAAGTTCAAAGACCCGGCTCATCTTATCAAGACAAGCCGGCCCTTGGGGGCTACATGAGTATATATGTGTTAAGACGGAAAGGGGTTAAATTCATACCTCATATTTCTGCTTCATCAAGTTAACTAAGCCGGCTTTCAGATCATGGCTTGTATGGAGGCGGTTCAGATAACCTTCGTGCAACTCGCCCGCGCTAAACTCTGCATAGTTTTGCAGATCTAGTTTTGTATTGCCTTTCTCCAATGAAGGCGATTCTTCTTTGGCAATATGCTTAGCTAGCACAGTGGAGGCTCCTGGCGCTGTATAAGCCGTCCCAGTGATAGTAATATCATAAGTGCTCTTCTCAGGAGGAATTTCTTCAACTGGTTTGGTAAGAGTGGGACTTGGCGAGTCATGGCTATCTGCCGGGTTAGCGTCAATGTCCATGGCCTCAGGAGGTGCTGCATCAGTCTGCGGAGGCGGACCGTTTTGCTGATCAACATGGTCTTCGGGATTTTGGATTGAGACCTCAGGGGCGTTCAACACCTCTTTTCCAGCTCAGAGACTTCGGGGGCCTTCGAAGAGCCGCCCACCTTCTCCTTCTTACCAGTTTTTGCTTTGGCCCTATGACAAGGGTATAAGAGCTTATGAGTATATGATAACCAGTTTTTTGTTAATAAATGTAAATATTTACCTTGGGGCGACAATGAAGGCAGGCAACTGTGTTCCAGTTGAGTTGCCAGAGGACGGAGGCATTTCCTGATAGTTGGAGTCAGAAGGGTTAAGAGGTTGCCGCACGAGACCAGCTCGTGGAAGAGATAGAGTCGGGCTATGAAGCACCTCATTGCGACGTTTCCGAGGAGCTGGTGTGTTGGATAAACCGGTCACAAGATCTTCAGCGCGGCCGCTCCGGGTTTGACGCCTGGACTCATGCTGCTGTTTCTTCAAAAGAAAGTTGGGTTCCAAATGAGCAAGAGGGTGAGAAAATCTTACTTTTCGGATGACCCGCCATGTTTTTTTTCTTGGCAAGGGTTCTGAGTCGGAGGAGACTGTAATTACCTCTGCTTTGTTGGCACGGCTCGTCTCCACTTCATCCTGAGAGGAATCAGCATCAATAAGTTGCATGAAAAGAAGACCAATGGAGTCAGGTTCTACCTCCGACTCGTCTGGCTCGAGTAGCTCTTCTGCTATCTGTTTCTTACGGCAGTCTGTGCCACGAGACTTCGTTGCTTTAGTCTTCTTGTCTGGCGGGGCTGTTATTATCTTCTTCTTCCAGAAGGGAGAATCAGCCAATATACATACATGCATTGGCAGTAATTTAAAGGGATATGAAGCACAAAAGATAGATAAGCAAGATGAAGTTTTATTCAAAGTACTTACTGCAGGAGCCGGGTTAAGAACGCAGAAGGTATTCAGCCCCGTTTTGTTGGAGGCTTCTTGAGGCTCCCCAAGCAGTGAATTGACCATTTCATTGATCTCCTTATCAGTCAGACGTTTTTGATTGTAGCACTGAGGGTCCTTTACATCACAAGTATATTGGCACATCAAGCCGCTGCGCCGGCTCAGCGGCAAAATCCTCCATGAGACCCAGCAGTGGGTCAGATCAACTCCGGTTAAGCCATTGGCTATTAAAGCTCTTATCTTTGAAAAGGTGTGCGCATACTGAGCGCGTTCTACGACGGTTAATCGACCAGGAAGCTCGCTGCTGGTGCTGAGCCGGTAGGGGCGGTAACCCGGTAAGGGATTTTCGTTAGTCGGAGCAGTGTTTCTGCAATAGAACCAAGTGCAGTTCCAGTTCTTGGGATGGCTGGGCATTGCAGCTGAGGGAAAGGGTATATCTCTCTGCCTCTGGATGGAAACACCTCCGAGCTCTAGACTGGGCCCGTCTGTCATCTCAGTTTGGCGGTTGATATAAAAGAAATCTTTGAAGTGTTCAACAGTGGGCTCCTCTTGCAGATACACTTCACAGAATACTTGAAAGTGGCATAGATTGGATACAGAGTTGGGACTGATATCTTGAGGATGAATATTGTAAAAGTGCAGAGCATCCCGGATTTTTTTTGACCCGGGTGGTGAAAAGCCACGAAGGAGATGATCTGTAAAAATTACAACTTCACCCTCTCCGGGTTGAGGAATAATTTCAGGACCAGGAACCCGCTAGTGGACAATTTCTTTAGCTGACAAAACCCCCATGTCCACATACTCATTGAGCGTGAGCTCTGAGACTTCGGAGGCTACCCAGTCGCAAGAAGTGGGAGTTTTAGTCATGGTTGGCCGGGTTAAAAAGTTGCGGACTAGGAATAAAGGTACGGCGGGTTAAAATTGCAATGGTAAGCTGCCTAAATGATTACATGATATCTCAAAAATAATGAGCCAGATATGATTAAAAGTCTACATGTCATGGTGAACCATGGAGAAATTATAAGCCACCCTAACTATGGGGGTGAGGTGATTATCAGGTTGTTAAGGTATGGAGGGTTAAGTTATGAAAGTATAAACATGCAGCATACTGGCAGGTCATATAAACAGAGACGTACTGAAGATATTGCTAAGTGTGGGCAAACAAGTTTCGCAAGTTGCAGCTATATTCACGGATCTACAGACAGTTCAAAAAGAAAAATAATTGCAAAACCTAATGGTGGCAGTGGAAAAGCTAGTGGGCTGCTTATCGATTCTGAAGAAGGAGAGATCTATTCAAAGATTCAAGATGGATGCTAAAACTAGTTACCGCAGTATTTCTATGGCATTTTGGATTGGATACAGATTTTGTTCAAAGATATGAAGAGCTACGATGAACGCCGACGAACTCCTAAGAACACGAGTGACCTAATGCAGATCTGAGAAGGGAGGAAAAAGGTACCTGACGGCAATGGAGATGAGCGGATGTGTGCCGATGAGCTCTGGTAACAACAGGTTGATGCAGCGGCCTCGACGGGAGTGGCTGATGTGGTTCGACTGCTGCGGTGGAGCTTCGGTCGCAGGAGGCGTCGTGAGGAAGAAGAAGAAGAGGAGGCGACGGGGGTGAAAAGTGAAAAGAGCAGGCCCCCCGTGCTAATTTATAAGGGAAAAAGGGTGGAACGGTAACAGGCATGTGCAAAAATCGAGGAGGCGTAATAACTTCTACAACAAAAAGGGTGCCTCGATTCTCGGAATGGTCAGTTAATACGAAAGATCCGTTGTGACGTCATGAGGATTTCTTTGAATTTATGAAGATGACATCATCCTTTCATATGGCGGGTTACGAAGATCTGTTCCCAGGTTAAACATTGAGAAGAATCAAAGAAGACTCGCCAACCAGAGGCGTTGAAGATTGACATGAACAAGTTCAAATCAATCTGGGGCCTAATGTTGGGGATATGACCCCACGGTATAACCCACCCTAGAAGGGCCGAGTTAGGATGTTGGCGACTCAACAATAAGGCCTTACACAGGCCCAAGAGACCAAGACACAGAGCCAAGGAGGCGACTTACGTGGTGAGCCAGACAGAGGCCCAAGGCCAGAAGACGGTGCGTGACCCGGAAGTGTGAGCCGCCCGATGGCGACTTGCCTAGCAAGGCAAGGCGACTTAGAACTAGGGTCGGTCACGAAGTATGACCCGACCCAGACTCTTGTAAGCCCAGGGCCTCGACCTGTATATATAAAGGCGAGTCTCTACGGCGGGAAAACCTAAGTTACAATATATCGATAGCTAGGTCAAGCGAATCCGCTCCCTTGTAATCGATACTCAAGCAATACAACTCAAAGCAGGACGTAGGCTTTTACCTCGATTGTGAGGGGCCGAACCTGGGTAAACTCGTGTCTTTTGTCCCACTTAACCCCTTCAAGCTAATCATCGTTGCGATGGCTCCACGCTTAAGTCCTTTCACTAGGACATCTACCGTGTTAACCCCACGACAAGAGTGGTTAGTTAGAATGGCATGGTACATAGGCTTAAACAGGTGGTTCATGAGGTAACTAGGGTGTGGCCTTGGTAGTGCTCTACCTCCAAAAGGATCGAGAAAGTGTCCTGATCCCATGAAGCCCCGCTCAGATATCTAAGCTTGGACACTGTGATCCACCTCGATCTCCACTTCCTGAGGTGGTGGTAGACCTGGTTGGAGGTGACCTCCTGCCCACAAAACTCAAACACCTGCTTTGCAACAACGTTCAAGTGCACCTCCTTGAAGCCCTTGTGAGTCCTCACCCCACTAGCTATGATCACACACAACTTGTTAGGCACGAACATTGACAGAAATGTCTGCCACTTGATGGAGTTCCCCCTGACGTCCTTCTTATCCTTTGCGGCCGCCTTTTTAGTAGCAGCATGAGCTGCAACATTGGGCTGAGCCAACACAAATGTTGAAGCCACAAATGGTGGAACCATAGCAGACACCTCGAAAACATCTGAATCAGGAGGCATCTAGTCGATGGGAGGTTGGGAGTCCTTGGCGTAGGACGTTGGGAACTGGCTCTGAGACAGGACAAGAGCCTGACTAAACTCTTGTGTGCTCATGTCGTACAAGCATAAGCATCAGCAAGAGCACATCACACTACATATGGACAGTAGGAACTACCACTAAACATGGACACTATGAACGAACACTACATATTGACAGATCAAACAAGCACTAACACATGCACATATAGTTCAACACAATAGCTCAAATCATAGCAAGGAGTTCAACAAACTAGCACATATACTTGCATACTAGCATACTACACATCAAGCATACTTCCAATTCATACATCACCACTAGCTATCAATCCTTGCCGACATGGAAACAACTCCTAGCATGATTCAAATCCATCACCACTAGCTAACAGAACATCACACTCACACAGATCGGTAATGTACAATGCTACAACATGGTCACAGATCTGACCCTACCACGTGCTCATAGATCTAGCTAGAACTAGTATAGAGAAGGGGGTAAATGAACTCACAAATGCCATCGAAGCAACCACGAAGGAGGCGCCGAACACATCGGAGAAGAGAGGAGTCGAATCGCTGCCGCCGTCAATCGGTGGCCGGAGCAGTAGCGCCGCTTACTGATGTCTACTACGCAACCTTCTTCTTGTAGACTCGTGTTGGGCCTCTAAGCGCAGAGTTTTGTAGGACAGTAGCAAATATCCCTCAAGTGGATGACCTAAGGTTTATCAATCCGTGGGAGGCGTAGGATGAAGATGGTCTCTCTCAAACAACCCTGCAACCAAATAACAAAGAGTCTCTTGTGTCCCCAACACACCCAATACAATGGTAAATTGTATAGGTGCACTAGTTCGGCGAAGAGATGGTGATACAAGTGTAATATGGATGGTAGATATAGGTTTTTGTAATCTGAAAATATAAAAACAACATGGTAACTAGTAACTAAAGTGAGCAAAAACGGTATTGCAATGCTTGGAAACAAGGCCTAGGGTTCATACTTTCACTACTGCAAGTTCTCTCAACAATGATAACATAATTAGATCATATGGCAATCCCTCAACGTGCGACAAAAGTCACTCCAAAGTTCCTATCACGAAGAACATAAGATGAAATTGCTTGTAGGGTACGAAACCACCTCAAAGTTATTCTTTCCGATCCATCCATTGAGCTATTCCTATAAGTGTCACAAACAGCCCTAGAGTTCGTAGTAAAATAACACCATATGACACACATCAATCAACCCTAATGTCACCTAGATACTCCAATGTCACCACAAGTATCCGTGGGTCAATTATACGATATGCATCAAACAACTTCAGATTCATAATATTCAATCCAACACAAAGAACCTCAAAGAGTGCCCCAAGATTCCTACCGGAGAAACAAGGACGAAAACGTGCATCAACCCCTATGCATAGATTACCCGAATGTCACCTCGGGAATTCGCGAGTTGAGTGCCAAAACATACATCAAGTGAATCAATAGAACACCCCATTGTCACCACGAGTATCCCACGCAAGACATACATCAAG
Organism: Thinopyrum elongatum; assembly: GCA_011799875.1. NCBI lineage: Eukaryota > Viridiplantae > Streptophyta > Magnoliopsida > Poales > Poaceae > Thinopyrum > Thinopyrum elongatum. The sequence continues at coordinate 74,063,205 of CM022299.1, forward strand.
TGTTCTCAAATCCATAATAGTATTCAATCCGATAATAGTGAAACCTCAAAGGTAAAACTCAATTCATCACAAGAAGGTAGAGGGGGAGAAACACCATATGATCCAACTATAATAGCAAAGCTCGCGGTACATCAAGATCATGCCAAATCAAGAACACGAGAGAGAGAGAGAGAGATCAAACACATAGCTACTGGTACATACCCTCAGCCCCGAGGGTGAACTACTCCCTCCTCGTCATGGAGACCGTCGGGATGATGAGGATGGCCACCGGTGATGATTTCCCCCTCCGGCAGGGTGCCAGAACGGGCTCCCGATTGGTTTTTCGTGGATACAGAGGCTTGCGGCGGCGAAACTCCCGATCTAGGTTTCTTTCTGGGGGTTTCTGGATTTATAGGAATTTTTGGCGTTGATACATCTCCAACGTATCTATAATTTTTGATTGTTCCATGCTATTATATTTTCTGTTTTGGTTGTTTTATATGCATTAATATGCGATTTTATATGATTTTTGGGACTAACCTATTAACCTAGAGCCCAGTGCCAGTTTCTGTTTTTTCCTTGTTTTAGAGTTTTGCAGAAAAGGAATAATAAACGGAGTCCAAACGGAATAAAACTTTCGCGATGATTTTTCTTGGACCAGAAGACACCCAGGAGACTTGGAGTGTAAGTCAGAAGAGCCACGAGGCGGCCACAAGGGTGGAGGGCGCGCCCAGGGGGGTAGGGCATGCCCCCCGACCTTGTGGGCCCCTCGTAGCCCCTCTGACCTAGATCTTTCGCCTATATATACTCTTATACCCTAAAAACATCCAGGGGAGCAACAAAACCACTTTTCCGCCGCCGCAACCTTCTGTACCCGTGAGATCCCATCTTGGGGCCTTTTCCGGCGTCCTGCCGGAGGGGGAATTGATCACGGAGGGCTTCTACATCAATACCATTGCCTCTCCGATGAAGCGTGAGTAGTTTACTTCAGACCTACGGGTCCATAGCTAGTAGCTAGATGGCTTCTTCTCTCTCTTTGATTCTCAATACAAAGTTCTCCTCGATGATCTTGCAGATCTATTCGATGTAATACTCTTTTGCAGTGTGTTTGCCGTAATCCGATGAATTGTGGATTTATGATCAGCTTATCTATGAATATTATTTGAATTTTCTCTGAATTCTTATATGCATGATTTGATATCTTTGCAAGTCTCTTCGAACTATCGATTTGGTTTGGCCAACTAGATTGGTTTTTCTTGCAATGAGAGAAGTGCTTAGCTTTGGGTTCAATCTTGTGGTGTCCTTTCCCAGTGACAGTAGGGGCAGTGAGGCACGTATTGTATTGTTGCCATCGAGGATAAAAAGATGGGGTTTTCATCATATTGCTTGAGTTTATCCCGCTACATCATGTCATCTTACTTAATACGCTACTCTGTTCTTATGAACTTAATACTCTAGATGCAGGCAGGAGTCGGTCGATGTGTGGAGTAATAGTAGTAGATGCAGAATCATTTTGGTCTACTTGACGCGGACATGATGCCTATATTCATGATCATTGCCTTAGATATCGTCATAACTTTGCGCTTTTCTATCAATTGCTCGGCAGTAATTTGTTTACCCACCGTAATAATTTCTATCTTGAGAGAAGCCTCTAGTGATACCTATGGCCCCCGGGTCTATTTTCCATCATATAAGTTTCTGATCTACAATTTCTGTTTCCTATTTCTTTTACTTTGCAATCTTTACTTTCCGTTCCATAAACCAAAAATACCAAAAATATTACTTTACCGTTTATCATCTCTATCAGATCTCACGTTGCAAATAACCGTTAAGGGATTGACAACCCCTTTATCGCGTTGGGTGCAAGGTTGGTGTTTGTTTGTGCAGGTATTCGGTGACTTGAGCGTTGTCTCCTACTGGATTGATACCTTGGTTCTCAAAAACTGAGGGAAATACTTACTCTACTTTGCTGCATCACCCTTTCCTCTTCAAGGGAAAAACCAACGCAAGCTCAAGAAGTAGCAAGAAGGATTTCTGGCGCCGTTGCCGGGGAGATCTACGCCAAGCCAAGACATACCAAGTACCCATCATAAACTCTCATCCCTCGCATTACATTATTTGCCATTCGCCTCTTGTTTTCCTCTCCCCCACTTCTAAAACGATTTTCGAAAAGATTTGCCTTTTTATTCACCCTTCTACCTCCCTTCTTCGCCCCTCTTTTGTTCGCCTTTTCCATTTGTTCGTTTGTCATCACCATGTCTGAAACCGGGGAGGTTATTATTGAAAAAGATAGTAGTAATGATGGGAAAACCTTGATTCTTTTACTAATCCTCATGAAGAATCTACTATCTTGCATGCTAAGAAATTCCGCATAGGTAGCGGAAATATTATTGGAAAGGGGGTTATTCAAGATTTCTTTACTTGTGCCGGTGCACTCCCCACTATGGGTGGATCTATCCTCCATAAAACTAATAGCCTTGCGGATGCTATATCTTTGCTTGTTGTTGAACTTGAACGACAATTTGTTCACATGCATCCGTCCATACAAAGGATTTTTCTAGAGTTTTCTAATATTGAGCATTCTTCTGTTAAGCGTGCCGCCACTATATTCCTAGCTCATGAGTTTAGATTTATTATGAAAGAAGCTAGTGAAATTTTCTCTCGTTATAAAGTAGATGGTGGTCGCCCTCCCATAGAGGGAATTCTCTTTAATCAAGAGGATATAATGCATTTACGGTCTTTGGATCATGTTGCTTATAACGAAAATTTAAGAATGAAGGTTCCTACCGATGTTTTAGTGAATAAGATTTCTGAGCTTAATGATGATTTTCTATTCAAAATAACGGGTTGGGTTTCTCTCTTGGACACAAGCTCATGACTTTTTGCCAAAAGAATGCTTATAATGATGAGTTGGTCATACAATATGAAGGGCCGAAGGAGGAACCAATTCCTCTCGAGATCGATCTTGGGGATTCTTATCCCATTAAATTTAGCCCTTTTGACTATTTTTGCTTGCCTCAAAGAAAAATTGCTGCTGAAAGAAGAGAGTATGAGATGAGTTTTCGAGACTTGCCTTATCATTATTACGATAATACTTAGATCTATTCGTGTTTTATGCCTAGCTAAGGGCGTTAAACAATAGCGCTTGTTGGAAGGCAACCCGATTTTTATTTCTGTTTTGCTTTTTAGGTTCTATTTTGCAATAAATATTTCATCTAGCCTCTGGTTAGATGTGGTTTTGTGTTTTAATTACTTTTTGTGCCAAGACCTTTGGGATGGCTTACGGTGATAGTTGATTTGATCCTGCTGAAAAAAATAAACTTTTGCGGCCAGTCCCAGAATTGTTTAAATTCACAGGAGCGTGGAATAACTCTGAATTTTTTACACAAGATTTATATACGAATTGCCTATATTTTTCATAATTTTTGGGGTTATAGAAGTATTGGAACAATTCATATCTTCGTAGACTGTTTTGTTTTTGACAGATTCTATTTTTTATGTGTTGTTTGCTTATTTTGATGAATCTATGGGTAGTATCGGGGGGTATGAACCATGGAAAAGTTGGAATACAGTAGATATTACACCAATATAAATAAATAATGAGTTCACAACTGTGACGCCCCCGGCTCAATCGTGCACTAATCATACACGCAAATGCACACGATCAAGCCTAAGGACTCACGGGAAGATATCACAACACAACTCTAAAACATAAATAAAGTCATACAACCTTTATATTACAAGCCAGGGGCCTCGAGGGCTCGAATACATAAGCTTGCGTATAAGCGTCAACGGAAGCATCAGATATCTGAGTACAGATATAAAAGAAAACACAGCTAGGCCCTTAAAAGGCGGGGCAAAAGAAAACACTACGATCGAAAGGCGCAGGCCTCCTGCCTGGGACCCTCCGATCCTACTCCTGGTCGTTGGCCAACTCGTAGAAGTATCCACCCTCGGGGTAGAAGTAGTAGCGATCGTCGACGGGGGCAGCTGTCTCAGGGGCTCCGTCATCTGGTTGCATCAAAAGGATATGGGGGAAAAAAGATAGCAAAGCAACCGTGAGTACTCATCCGAAGTACTCAGCAAGCAAGGATCTACACTACATATGCAACATTATCAAAGAGAGGCTGTATATGTGGACTGGGCTGCAGAAATGCTAGAATAGAGGAAAGGCCTAGTCCTATCGAAGACTAGCATCTTCAGAGGTCTTGCAGCATTAGAAGAGTGTAGATTAGTACAGTATAAAGTAGTAGTATCAATAAGTATCAACCTCGGCCAGAGATCCTTCCTCGACTCCCTGAGAGAAAGCAATCCCAGAGCCATACAGTCATCAACCTCGTCCAGAGATCCCTTCTCGACTCCCTGCGAGAAGCAATCCCAGAGCCATAGTATCCAATTCTAATTGTATCGATCAGGATACAACTCCGAGCGTCCGTTACCGAGGATCTGGCTATGCATAGATTAGTTCTTCCCTGCAGGGGTGCACCAACTTACCCACCACGCTCGCTTAACTCCGGCCGGACACACTTTTTGGGTCATGCCCGCCCTCGGCCAAACGACACACCGCAGCCCTACCTAGAGCTCAGCAGAGAGGTCCCCGCCGGTCTACATCCTAAGCGCTCAGGGGTCTTGGGCCGTCGCCCTGTGCACTCCGGGTCGTTGCGAGCAGGGTGGATACCAGCGCCAACATTATGATCCGACCCGGCCACAATGCTGAACTGGACGTCTGACAGAGCTGTCGGCTGATACCACGATGCAGAGTACCCATATTTATTCCCGCGTGATGGTTAGTGCTATCGGGCCAGAGGCCCACTCGAATCAAATATCCAAATCGTAGTGTGTTGGTAGTGCGGTAACGAGCAGAGACTCACGATCGATGTGACCCCGTCGCCCCGTCTAGAGGACTTGCGGCAAGGGCCAAGAATGCCCGGCCACGCCTCGTATTCATCACTCGGGCATCGTCCAGGTCAACCCGACTTCACATCACTCATGGGTACCCCTCAGGGTCGACCCGCCTTTCCAAGTAACAGTAGTACAGTCCAAGTATCTGTGTGTCTATAACATCAGGGGAATCTGAGGTATCACCCTCGTTGGATTCCTACTCGATGTAACTGTCAAGGTGAACTCGGAGGAATCACCCTCGATGGGTTCACACTTGAGGTGTTGCACGACAACGTCGTTATCAGAAGTGGTGAAGGAGGAATCACCCTCGAGGACCACAACCAATGAACTAACCTACAAGGTTAACATCAGAAGTGCTGATGAGGTATCACCCTCGACACTTGATAGTAACCCAGTAGTGTCGTACAACTAAGGGGGTGATGTGCGGTGCCGGGGCCTGTCTTCGATCCCGTTGATCGGGTCTTCTGATAATCCAGCGGGGCAGTTGCTTCAAAGTGGGGTCTTTGATGGGTCACTAACCAGCCTATACTAAGCAGTTTGGATATCAGGCAGGTATAAATAGTAGTTACAAAAACAGGCTATGCAACAGAATAGGAGCAATCAATTACAGTAACAAAATCTAATGCAAGCATGATAAAATAGAATGGGCGATATCGGGATGATCAAAGGGGGGGGGGCTTGCCTGGTTGCTCGGCGGCAAAGGCAGGGTCGTCAGGGTTCGTCGATCTCTGGAGCCGCATCGATCGCGGGGTCTATCAAAATAGAAGAGGGGGGAGAAACAGTAAATACAAAGCACACAGATGCATGACATGACAATAAGCGGTGCTAGGGGTGTTCTAACGCAGTGCTACATGATACCGGCGAAGGGGGAAAACATCCGAGAATGCTTTCCCAAAGACTGGCCTTTTCGGACAGACGAACCGGAGGGGGACGGTTGCAGGTTCGCTCTGCTAGGGACGCGTGACAGACGAACGGACTACGCATTCGGGTTCGTCTCATCTTTCTGAGCAACTTTCATGTACAAAGTATTTTCATCCAAGCTACGGATATTTTTCTATGATTTTTCAAAGATTTAACAATACCCGGAAAATCCCTGAAATTTTAAGTCTTGAGAATTCGTCAGTTTTTTAAATATCACTTAGCTGTTTTCAAAAGGCTACAACTAGTGTTCTATTCATCCTATGAATTAGTGCCTTATACCAATATTGATCACTTTCCTGTGATCTACAAGATGGTATCAATTGCATCTCTGATAGATCCCTGCAACTTGTTTATTTCCTGCTCTAAAGTAGCTACCACAATAACTCTGTTTTCAGTCTTTTCTGTTAACAGAACATAGACTTTTGTCACTTTCACTGCATTTAATCCTTACACCTTTTGAATTTGGTCCAATGGAATGTTTTGAACCTTGTCAAGTGTACTACCTGCCCATATAAATTTTACTCATATTAACTTTCTTTTAGTTGTTATTTAGGGGTTGTCCATAGGGCTAGTCAACGTAGTTTAGTAAAAGCTAACCAGTGCTACAGTACACTCAGCAGCACTGTAGCAGCGGCAGCAGAGCAGCAAACACAGAGCGGCGGAGGCGCTCCGGCCGATTCCGGCAACCATTTGAGGTGCGGTTTGGCTCTGCTTGTTCCTGGGGACAAGCCGCATCGACCCCTGGTGAGTGTGGGTGCTGGGGTGGCCGGCAGCGGCGTTGGCGACGGGCGGCAGCATGGGCGGTGCTAGGCGGCGGGCGACAGTAGGGGCGGCAGTAGGCGATGGCCGACGAGTAGCGGCACGCGGAGGTGAGGTCAGGGCGGGCACGCGGTGGCAGCAGTATGCAGCAGCAACAGATGGCAGTTAAGCAATAGCAGCTCACGCACGCACGTATGTACGCGTACATGCGAGCTCGGATGTGCTCGGGGACGGCAAACGGCGACCGAATCGAGGCAGAGGAAGAAAGGATCTGAAGGAGTTGCTCACCGCGAGTCCATTGGCACGCTCGGGGAGGGTCGGGGTAGACCGGAGAGGCGGTGGTGATGGCGAGACGGCGACGGTCGGACGAAGAAGACGAAGACTGTGTTGGCTATGCAGCTCCCCACCTCGTTCCAATGCCCTGAACGGACACGGTAGAGCGCGGTGAACCTCCAGGATGTGCTCCCGTACGCCGGAGAGGCTGGTGGACGCGTCAACGACGGCGAGGCAGCGGTGACCGCGTGAGCTTGCAAGCTCAAAATCGAGCTAGAGGAGAGGGGGCGATGGGGATTGAGGGGGGAATGAACAAGGGCGGGCTAGGGTTTCTGGGGGACGCCTTAGTAGGCCGAGGGAGGGTGCGGATGGCCGGCACGTGGCCCTGGCGCCATGGATGGCCGGCACGCACGGCTCTGCCTCTCCCGTGCGAGAGGTAGGGGAAAAGGCCGGCCAGCTGGGCTGGGCCTGGTACAGTGTTAGTACTGGGCTTAAGTGAATAGGGGGATTTCTCCTTTTCTTTTCTTTTTCTTTTTCTTTTTCTGTTTTCCAATTTAGCTATTGTTTTTCTAAATAGTTTAGTGATCAAATGAATTTCGTTAACTATGAAACTTTGCACAAAAATGATATGCAATATTCCAGGGTTGCACAAAAAGTAATGAGGGCATTCACAATTTATTTGATTGTCGGTTTGAATTTAAATGTGTTGCACAGGTGCTGCTGGGTCTGTTTTTAATACTTTAGGGGCATTTTAACAACTCAAATAATGTTAGTTTCTACATGTAAATTATATAGTGATTATTTTCAACCCGACGAACATTTTTTGTTTTACCGTCTAAAGAAATATTATTTTGACTTGAAATTTAAATTTGAATTTGACTTTGATTTTTATTAAGTAGCAATGTGCATAGTAATCATGATGACATGGCGATCATTAGGGGGGATTACTGTAGCATGATTCTCGGGGTGTTACAAATCTCCTCCACTACAAGAAATCTTGTCCCGAGATTTAAGAGGGGGAGTAAGGGGGAAGGGATTTGGTTACGAAATTCTAACGAGTCTTCTTGGTCTTGGTTACTCTTCCTGAAGTAGTTGATCCCTTTTGGTGATGTCTTTATTTCTCTGCTTCAGGTCATCATGATGAAGCCGGAATCCTTTCTTCGGGAACTTCATCGTACTTACGAATAGAAAAGGGGCAGCTCGACAACGATAGAAGGCTATAAGGGGTAATCATCTGGGGTTATCCCATGAATGAACGCATGGGTATTTCTCGAGTTGATCAAATGAAACACATCGAGAGCCAAGCAAGAAGGTACAGTAAGTAGTTTCAAGCGGATAGACAATCGTTCGATGTCAGAAACAAAGTGTGAAAGGGGTCTAGAGCAACGAGAATAAGTATTGCGTCTGATACCAGAATTGATGATCTCTAGGAAGGTGGCCCGTGAATTACACACGGAGTCAAGCGCGAGGAATAACTTTGGAGACATTGGGTACAGGAGAGTCAGGTTTCAATCCTGTGGAACTGTGGGTTATGGGCCCACCATGTGGCTTATAAGTAGGAAGGGCGCTGACATCTTGCACGATCATGATAGCAAGACATGTCAGACGATAGCCTGTCAGCTATGTCGGCAACCACGTCGGTACCAAGGGCGGGGACAAAGAGAACCATTTTCCTGCTCGTTGAACGAGGTAGACCAATAGGCAAAGTTCTTGTCCACCGGCGGTTACCGTAATGTCATCAATAGCAGTAACAGAGTTTTACTGACAAGGTTGTACATCGGGGTGTTTTGTAAGCAGGGAATTATTTCTGCTTATGTCATATAGATCACAAGAAAGGTTAAACAAACAAATGGAAAGGAAAATGTGTTTACACACGAGAATTAGGAGTGTATCTTTTCCAAAGGAAAAGTAGAGCATGATATACATGTCAGAACAACAAGTACATCACCATTTAGATAAAGGGGCAAGGGAATTCATGATGTTATCCATACAACGGTGTTTGGATATTAGATCAAGAGACATGTAGCGTTGCGCTTCCAATGTTCTTATTGATGTTCGGAGTACCATAGTTATGCTTCGAGGTAGCAATAACATAGTGTTTCAAGTAAGGGTTGGATCTGAAGGTCACAAGAGGCACGAAGGAACATTTTCAAGTATATCACAGAACGTAAAGTATAACCCAACACGACCAAGTCTGTGTTGGCAGGAAGTCGAGGATATTGTCGATGATAACGCAATTCATCGAAGGACAAGGATGGTATTTCTCACCATGAATTTCAATTGACATCTCAACAGAAGTCGAAATGTTGATGCTGATCACGACGCATTTGTTGAGAGGTTACAAGAAGATGAAATCGATCAGCAAAATGATCAAAGCAGATGGAATAAAGTTCAAGGTCAATGGAACCATGGATATTACGCTCGAACTCAGGCTGTGCAAGCAAAACGATAGGATGATGAAAGTTTGAGACTGACTTAGCTCATGGCCAAAAATGTGCACCGGAAAGGAGGACCTGTAGCACGGTTAGGATTAGCATGATAAATATGTAGCCGATCAGGCTAGGGATGGCATGATGGAGTAGTAAACTTCCCAGCAACAAGTACTAGGGGTATTGAATCACCGAGCAGAATTGATTCATTGTTCGGTGGTCTCGGTTGACGACAACCCAGAACCCGTGGAGTGACTATGTCAGGGAAAGGTATCACTCCATCGGAAAATTCATAGAACGTAATACAATAGGATGATATCCTCGAGATAGTAGGGGGTTAATACTCGAGGTAGTTCAGTATAGAGGTTGGACATGCATATTGATTTGCTAAAGACAAGTATTTTAACTTGTCCGAGAAAGGAATCAAGGGATATTAATATGGCCGGAGCCTTGATTACAAAAGATCAATACACAGATGCAAGATGAATTAGTACCAAGGGAATAATTATTTTTACGAGCAGCCTCCATGATAAGTTCTACATCGGGTCCATGGGCATGAACACAAAGGTTCAAGGTCGACTCCCACTTCTCCAATGCATAACCTTTCATTCACTTCTCGTCTTTGAAGAAGTTGTAGGGTTGAAAATTTATCTGGCGAAACACCAGATGAGTATGACTCATAGAAGTTCCTGAGTTCTCGCAGATGGCAGAAGCATAGATACAACCCATCGGGACAATTTTACGAATCCATACAACCATCACCCAAGGCAAGGGATGCGAGTTCAAAAGCAAAGTATCGAAGCCAAAGCAAATGATACAATTTACCAAAGGTATTAAGTACCAAGGGAAGAGCTCACAAGATGTTTGAATAAGAAGGATACTAGCGGATATTAATCCAACAATGGATCTGGCGGTTCACGAGGGATCCGATGTGAGTATCGGTACCCTACCAGAAGAAGAAAGAATACCAGGAGATCAGACTATCAAAACAACTGACTAATTCAAAGCTCAAATGCAAAGGAATTATGATTTCCAAATTGGGGGATCCGAAGCAGAGGCTCTGATCCAAGAGAAGTAAGTTGAATACACATAGATCGACAATCGATCAAGGTTTGATTTGTTGAACACCAGCTCATGTCCGGGTGACGTCTGAGCCAAGGGAAGAATTTTAATTACGACTAATGATTGCGAGCATTCACAAACATATTGAATCAAATGCTCGGAATTACGATGACAAAGGATGCTAATGAGTATTGCTAGACATATGGAAGTAACCATAGTGCAACCAGATAAGGAGGAACAAGAGGAATAGGCTACTGAGTATTTTCGTACAAGAGCAACTGGGGATGAAGGTATGAACGACAAATGTAGGTAGTTACCCATAAGGATTTATCGATGGTAGGGATCGCAACGGCGAAGGGCACAAGGGTCTAGGGAAAACATCGGAGAGTATCTTCAGAATCTTCTGGTGCACCAAGCAATCATCTGGAGTGAGGGGCTCTCCGGGAGAAGGTATTTACGAGAACCTAGAGTTAGAGTTAGCAAAATTATTTAACCCGAATAGAAGAGAGATCAGATTCCCAGAGTAAAGACGAGGAATAAAAGATCCCAATCCCATCCAATTGGCGACGTGGGCCCGTAAGCCACACAGCCAAATTAGTAAAATGGTTTTCAAGTACTAGACTCAACTTCGGCCAAGGAGATGGAAAAGGGGTTGTTGGAAATATGCCCTAGAGGCAATAATAAAGTGGTTATTATTATATTTACTTGTTCATGATAATTGTCTATTGTTCATGCTATAATTGTGTTATTCGGAAATCATAATACATGTGTGAATACATAGACCACAACATGTCCCTAGTAAGCCTCTAGTTGACTAGCTCGTTGATCAATAGATGGTTACGGTTTCCTGACCATGGACATTGGATGTCGTTGATAATGGGATCACATCATTAGGAGAATGATGTGATGGACAAGACCCAATCCTAAGCATAGCACAAGATCGTGTAGTTCGTCTGCTAAAGCTTTTCTAATGTCAAGTATCATTTCCTTAGACCATGAGATTGTGCAACTCCCGGATACCGTAGGAATGCTTTGGGTGTGCCAAACGTCACAACGTAACTGGGTGGCCATAAAGGCACACTATGGGTATCTCCGAAAGTGTCTGTTGGGTTGGCACGAATCGAGACTGGGATTTGTCACTCCGTGTGACGGAGAGGTATCTCTGGGCCCACTCGGTAGGACATCATCATAATGAGCTCAATGTGACCAAGGATTTGATCACGGGATGATGTGTTACGAACGAGTAAAGAGACTTGCTGGTAACGAGATTGAACAAGGTATAGGGATACCGACGATCGAATCTCGGGCAAGTATCATACCGGTAGACAAAGGGAATTGTGTACGGGATTGATTGAATCCCCGACATCGTGGTTCATCCGATGAGATCATCGTGGAACATGTGGGAGCCAACATGGGTATCCAGATCCCGCTATTGGTTATTGACCGGAGAGATGTCTCGGTCATGTCTACATGCCTCCCGAACCCGTAGGGTCTACACACTTAAGGTTCGATGATGCTAGGGTTATAGGGAAAGTTTGTACGTGGTTACCGAATGTTGTTCGGAGTCCCGGATGAGATCCCGGACGTCACGAGGAGTTCCGAAATGGTCCGGAGGTAAAGAATAATATATAGGAAGTGAGGTTTTGGTCACCGGAAGTGTTTCGGGTATCACCGGTAATGTACCGGGACCACCGGAAGGGTTCTGGGGGTCCACCGGGTGGGGCCACCAGCCCCGGAGGCTTGCATGGGCCAAGAGTTGGAAGGGACCAGTCCCTGAGTGGGCTGGTACGCCTCCCACCAAGGCCCAAGGCGCAGTAAAGGGGAGAAAGGGGAAACCCTAGGCGCAGATGGGCCTAAGGCCCACCCTAGGGCGCCCCCCCCCCTCTCTCCCCCTCTTGGCCGCCCCCCTCCATCCCATCTAGGGCTGCCGCCCCCCCTAGGGTGGGAACCCTAGAGGGGGCGCACCCCCCTCCTCTCCTCCTATATATAGTGGGGGTTTTGGGGCTGCCAGGAACACGAATCTCTCTCCCTCTTGGCGCAGCCCTACCTCTCCACCTCCTCGTCTTTCGTAGTGCTTGGCGAAGCCCTGCTGGAGAATCACGCTGCTCCAACACCACCACGCCGTCGTGCTGCTGCTGGAGTTGTCTTCCCCAACCTCTCCCTCCTACTTGCTGGATCAAGGCGCAGGAGACGTCACTGGGCTGCACGTGTGTTGAACGCGGAGGCGCCATTGTTCGGTGCTTAGATCGGAATCGACCGCGATCTGAATCGCTGCGTGTACGACTCCTCCAACCGCGTTCTTGCAATGCTTCTGCATCGCGAGCTTCAAGGGTATGAAGATGCACTCCTCTCTCTCTCGTTGCTAGTCTCTCCATAGATTGATCTTGGTGATGCGTAGGAATTTTTTTGATTTACTACTATGTTCCCCTACAGTGGCATCATGAGCTAGGTCTATGCGTAGTTTCTATGCACGAGTAGAACACAAGTTGTTGTGGGTGTCGATTTTGTCAATTTACTTGCCGTTACTAGTCTTACCTTGATTCGGCGGCATCGTGGGATGAAGCGGCCCGGACCGACCTTACACGTACGCTTACGTGAGACAGGTTCCACCGACTGACATGCACTAGTTGCATAAGGTGGCTAGCGGTTGTCTGTCTCTCCCACTTTAGTCGGATCGGATTCGATGAAAAGGGTCCTTATGAAGGGTAAATAGAAATTGGCATATCACGTTGTGGTTTTGGCGTAGGTAAGAAACGTTCTTGCTAGAAACCTATAGAAGCCACGTAAAAAATTTGCAACAACAATTAGAGGACGTCTAACTTGTTCTTGCAGCATATGCCATGTGATGTGATATGGCCAAAAGGATGTGATGAATGATATATGTGATGTATGAGATTGATCATGTTCTTGTAATAGGAATCACGACTTGCATGTCGATGAGTATGACAACTGGAAGGAGCCATAGGAGTTGTCTTAATTTATTGTATGACCTGCGTGTCAATGAAAATGCCATGTAATTACTTTACTTTATTGCTAACTGTTAGCCATAGTAGTAGAAGTAATAGTTGGCGAGACAACTTCATGAAGACACGATGATGGAGATCATGATGATGGAGATCATGGTGTCATGCCGGTGACGATGATCATCATGGCGCCCCGAAGATGGAGATCAAAAGGAGCAAAATGATATTGGCCATATCATGTCACTATTTGATTGCATGTGATGTTTATCATGTTTTTTACATCTTATTTGCTTAGAACGACGGTAGCATAAATAAGATGATCCCTCGCTAAAATTCCAAGAAAGTGTTTCCCCTAACTGTGCACCGTTGCGAAGGTTCGTTGTTTCGAAGCACCACGTGATGATCGGGTGTGATAGATTCTAACGTTCGAATACAACGGGTGTAAGCCAGATTTACACATGCAAAACACTTAGGTTGACTTGACGAGCCTAGCATATACAGACATGGCCTCGGAACACGAAAGACCGAAAGGTCGAACATGAGTCGTATAGAAGATACGATCAACATGGAGATGTTCACCGTTGATGACTAGTCCGTCTCACGTGATGATCGGACACGGCCTAGTCGATTCGGATCATGTATCACTTAGATGACTAGAGGGATGTCTATCTGAGTGGGAGTTCATTGAATAATTTGATTAGATGAACTCAATTATCATGAACTTAGTCTAAAATCTTTACAATATGTGTTGTAGATCAAATGGCCCACGCTAATGTTGCCCTCAACTTCAACGCGTTCCTAGAGAAAACCAAGCTGAAAGACGATGGTAGCAACTACACGGACTGGGTCCGTAACCTGAGGATTATCCTCATAGCTGCCAAGAAAGCATATGTCCTTGAAGCACCGCTAGGTGACGCACCTGTTTTCCCAGCAACTCAAGACGTTATGAACGCCTGGCAGTCGCGTAGTGATGATTACTCCCTGGTTCAGTGCGGCATGCTTTACAGCTTAGAACCGGGGCTCCAAAAGCGTTTTGAGCAACACGGAGCATATGAGATGTTCCAAGAGCTGAAAATGGTTTTCCAAGATCATGCCCGAGTCGAGAGATATGAAGTCTCCGACAAGTTCTACAGTTGTAAGATGGAGGAGAATAGTTCTGTCAGCGAGCATATACTCAAAATGTCTGGGTTGCACAACCGCCTGTCTCAACTGGGAGTTAATCTCCCGGATGACGCGGTCATTGACAGAATCCTTCAGTCGCTTCCACCTAGCTACAAGAGCTTTGTGATGAACTTCAATATGCAGGGGATGAAAAAAACCATTCCTGAGGTATATTCAATGCTGAAATCAGCGGAGGTGGAGATCAAAAAGGAACATCAAGTGTTGATGGTGAATAAAACCACTAAGTTCAAGAAAGGCAAGGGTAAAAAGAACTTCAAGAAGGACGGCAAGGGAGTTGCCGCGCCCGGTAAGCAAGCTGCCGGGAAGAAGCCAAAGAATGGACCCAAGCCTGAGACTTAATGCTTTTATTGCAAGGGAAACAGTCACTGGAAGCGGAACTGCCCCAAGTACTTAGCGGATAAGAAGGCCGGCAATACCAAAGGTATATGTGATATACATGTTATTGATGTGTACCTTACCAGCACTCGTAGTAGCTCCTGGGTATTTGATACCGGTGCGGTTGCTCATATTTGTAACTCAAAACAGGAGCTGCGGAATAAGCGGAGACTGGCGAAGGGCGAGGTGACGATGCGCGTCGGGAATGGTTCCAAGGTCGATGTGATCGCCGTTGGCACGCTACCTCTACATCTGCCTACGGGATTAGTTTTAAACCTCAATAATTGTTATTTAGTACCAGCTTTGAGCATGAACATTGTATCAGGATCTTGTTTGATGCGAGATGGCTACTCATTTAAATCCGAGAATAATGGTTGTTCTATTTATATGAGAGATATGTTTTATGGTCATGCCCCGCTGGTCAATGGTTTATTTTTATTGAATCTCAAACGTGATGTTACACATATTCATAGTGTGAACGCCAAAAGATGTAAGGTTGATAATGATAGTCCCACATACTTGTGGCACTGCCGCCTTGGTCACATTGGTGTCAAACGCATGAAGAAACTCCATGCAGATGGACTTTTGGAGTCTCTTGATTATGAATCATTTGACACGTGCGAACCATGCCTCATGGGCAAAATGACCAAGACTCCGTTCTCCGGAACAATGGAGCGAGCAACCAACTTATTGGAAATCATACAAACTGATGTGTGCGGTCCAATGAGCGTTGAGGCTCGCGGTGGTTATCGTTATGTTCTCACCCTCACTGATGACTTAAGTAGATATGGGTATGTCTACTTAATGAAACACAAGTCTGAGACCTTTGAAAAGTTCAAGGAATTTCAGAGTGAGGTTGAGAATCAACGTGACAGGAAAATAAAGTTCTTACGATCAGATCGTGGAGGGGAATATTTGAGTCACGAGTTTGGCACGCACTTAAGGAAATGTGGAATTGTTTCACAACTCACACCGCTTGGAACACCTCAGCGTAATGGTGTGTCCGAACGTCGTAATCGCACTCTATTGGATATGGTGCGATCTATGATGTCTCTTACCGATCTACCGCTATCATTTTGGGGTTATGCTTTAGAGACTGCCGCATTCACTTTAAATAGGGCTCCGTCGAAATCCGTTGAGACGACACCGTATGAATTATGGTTTGGGAAGAAACCTAAGCTGTCGTTTCTGAAAGTTTGGGGATGCGATGCTTATGTCAAGAAACTTCAACCTGAAAAGCTCGAACCCAAATCGGAAAAATGCGTCTTCATAGGATACCCTAAGGAAACTATTGGGTATACCTTCTACCTTAGATCCGAAGGCAAGATCTGTGTTGCCAAGAATGGATCCTTTCTGGAGAAAGAGTTTCTCTCGAAAGAAGTAAGTGGGAGGAAAGTAGAACTTGATGAGGTACCCCCTCTTGAACCGGAGAGTAGCGCAGCTCAGGAAGATGTTTCTGTGGTGCCTGCACCGACTAGAGAGGAAGTTAATGATGATGATCATGAAACTTCTGATCAAGTTGCTACTGAACTTCGTAGGTCCACGAGGACACGTTCCACACCAGAGTGGTACGGCAACCCTGTCCTGGAAATCATGTTGTTAGACAACGGTGAACCTTCGAACTATGAAGAAGCGATGGCGGGCCCGGATTCCAACAAATGGCTTGAAGCCATGAAATCCGAGATAGGATCCATGTATGAAAACGAAGTATGGACTTTGACAGACTTGCCCGATGATCGGCAAGCCATAGAGAACAAATGGATCTTTAAGAAGAAGACAGACGCGGATGGTAATGTGACCATCTATAAGGCTCGACTTGTCGCTATGGGTTATCGACAAGTTCAAGGGGTTGACTACGATGAGACGTTCTCACCCGTAGCGAAGCTGAAGTCCGTCCGAATCATGTTAGCAATTGCCGCATTCTATGATTATGAGATATGGCAAATGGACGTCAAAACGGCATTCCTTAATGGTTTCCTTAAGGAAGAATTGTATATGATGCAGCCGGAAGGTTTTGTCGATCCTAATATTGCTGACAAGGTATGCAAGCTCCAGCGCTCAATCTATGGGCTGGTGCAAGCATCTCGGAGTTGGAACATTCGCTTTGATGAGATGATCAAAGCATTTGGGTTTACACAGACTTATGGAGAAGCCTGTGTTTACAAGAAAGTGAGTGGGAGCTCTGTAGCATTTCTCATATTATATGTGGATGACATACTATTAATGGGAAATGATATAGAATTCTTGGAAAGCATAAAGGCCTACTTGAATAAGTGTTTTTCAATGAAGGACCTTGGAGAAGCTGCTTACATATTAGGCATCAAGATCTATAGAGATAGATTGAGACGCCTCATTGGTCTTTCGCAAAGCACATACCTTGACAAGATATTGAAGAAGTTCAATATGGATCAGTCCAAGAAGGGGTTCTTACCTGTATTGCAAGGTGTGAGATTGAGCACGGCTCAATGCCCGACCTCGGCAGAAGATAGAGAAAAGATGAGTGTCATCCCCTATGCCTCAGCCATAGGGTCTATTATGTATGCCATGCTGTGTACCAGACCTGATGTGAACCTCGCCGTAAGTTTGATAGGGAGGTACCAAAGTAATCCTGGCATGGAACACAGGACAGCGGTCAAGAACATCCTGAAGTACTTGAAAAGGACTAAGGATATGTTTCTCGTTTATGGAGGTGTCGAAGAGCTCGTCGTAAAGGGTTACGTCGATGCTAGCTTCGACACAGATCTGGATGACTCCAAGTCACAAACCGGATACGTGTATATTTTGAATGGTGGTGCAGTCAGTTGGTGCAGTTGCAAGCAAAGCGTCGTGGCGGGATCTACATGTGAAGCGGAGTACATAGCAGCCTCGGAGGCAGCACAGGAAGCAGTCTGGATGAAGGAGTTCATCACCGACCTAGGAGTTATTCCCAATGCGTCGGGCCCAATGACTCTCTTCTGTGACAACACTGGAGCTATTGCCCTTGCCAAGGAGCCCAGGTTTCACAAGAAGACCAGGCATATCAAGCGTCGCTTCAACTCCATTCGTGAACATGTTCAAGATGGAGACATAGATATTTGTAAAGTGCATACAGATCTGAATGTCGCAGATCCGTTGACTAAACCTCTTCCACGAGCAAAACATGATCAACACCAGAACTCTATGGGTGTTCGATTCATCACAATGTAACTAGATTATTGACTCTAGTGCAAGTGGGAGACTGTTGGAAATATGCCCTAGAGGCAATAATAAAGTGGTTATTATTATATTTCCTTGTTCATGATAATTGTCTATTGTTCATGCTATAATTGTGTTATTCGGAAATCGTAATACATGTGTGAATACATAGACCACAACATGTCCCTAGTAAGCCTCTAGTTGACTAGCTCGTTGATCAATAGATGGTTAAGGTTTCCTGACCATGGACATTGGATGTCGTTGATAACGGGATCACATCATTAGGAGAATGATGTGATGGACAAGACCCAATCCTAAGCATAGCACAAGATCGTGTAGTTCGTCTGCTAAAGCTTTTCTAATGTCAAGTATCATTTCCTTAGACCATGAGATTGTGCAACTCCCGGATACCGTAGGAATGCTTTGGGTGTGCCATATGTCACAACGTAACTGGGTGGCTATAAAGGCACACTACGGGTATCTCCGAAAGTGTCTGTTGGGTTGGCACGAATCGAGACTGGGATTTGTCACTCCGTGTGACGGAGAGGTATCTCTGGGCCCACTCGGTAGGTCATCATCATAATGAGCTCAATGTGACCAAGGAGTTGATCACGGGATGATGTGTTACGAACGAGTAAAGAGACTTGCCGGTAACGAGATTGAACAAGGTATAGGGATACCGACGATCGAATCTCGGGCAAGTATCATACCGGTAGACAAAGGGAATTGTGTACGGGATTGATTGAATCCCCGACATCCAGGTTCATCTGATGAGATCATCGTGGAACATGTGGGAGCCAACATGGGTATCCAGATCCCGCTGTTGGTTATTGACCGGAGAGATGTCTCGGTCATGTCTACATGCCTCCCGAACCCGTAGGGTCTACACACTTAAGGTTCGATGACGCTAGGGTTATAGGGAAAGTTTGTACGTGGTTACCGAATGTTGTTCGGAGTCCCGGATGAGATCCCGGACGTCACCAGGAGTTCCGGAATGGTCTGGAGGTAAAGAATAATATATAGGAAGTGAGGTTTTGGTCACCGGAAGTGTTTCGGGCATCACTGGTAATGTACTGGGACCACCGGAAGGGTTCCGGGGGTCACCAGATGGGGCCACCAGCCCCGGAGGCTTGCATGGGCCAAGAGTGGGAAGGGACCAGCCCCTGAGTGGGCTGGTGCGCCTCCCACCAAGGCCCAAGGCGCAGCAAAGGGGAGAAAGGGGAAACCCTAGGCGCAGATGGGCCTAAGGCCCACCCTAGGGCGCGCCCCCCCTCTCTCCCCCTCTTGGCCGCCCCCTCCATCCCATCTAGGGCTGCCGCCCCCCTAGGGTGGGAACCCTAGAGGGGGCGCACCCCCCTCCTCTCCTCCTATATATAGTGGGGGTTTTGGGGCTGCCAGGAACACGAATCTCTCTCCCTCTTGGCGCAGCCCTACCTCTCCACCTCCTCGTCTTTCGTAGTGCTTGGCGAAGCCCTGCTGGAGAATCACGCTGCTCCAACACCACCACGCCGTCGTGCTGCTGCTGGAGTTGTCTTCCCCAACCTCTCCCTCCTCCTTGCTGGATCAAGGCGCGGGAGACGTCATCGGGTTGCACGTGTGTTGAACACGGAGGCGCCGTTGTTCGACGCTTAGATCGGAATCGATCGCGATCTGAATCGCTGCGTGTACGACTCCTCCAACCGCGTTCTTGCAATGCTTCCGCATCGCGATCTTCAAGGGTATGAAGATGCACTCCTCTCTCTCTCGTTGCTAATCTCTCCATAGATTGATCTTGGTGATGCGTAGGAAATTTTTTGATTTACTACTACATTCCCCTACAGGGGTTCCTACAGGCAGTCGGCTCTGATACCTACTTGTGACGCCCCCGGCTCAATCGTGTACTAATCATACATGCAAATGCACACGATCAAGCCTAAGGACTCACGGGAAGATATCACAACACAACTCTAAAACATAAATAAAGTCATACAAGCTTTATATTACAAGCCAGGGGCCTCGAGGGCTCGAATACATAAGCTTGCGTACAAGCGTCAACGGAAGCATCAGATATCTGAGTACAGATATAAAAGAAAACACAGCTAGGCCCTTAAAAGGTGGGGCAAAAGAAAACACTACGATTGAAAGGCACAGGCCTCCTGCCTGGGATCCTCCGATCCTACTCCTGGTCGTCGGCCAACTCGTAGAAGTATCCACCCTTGGTGTAGAAGTAGTAGCGATCATCGGCGGGGGTAGCTGTCTCAGGGGCTCTGTCATCTGGTTGCATCAAAAGGATATGGGGGAAAAAGATAGCAAAGAAACCGTGAGTACTCATCCGAAGTACTCAGCAAGCAAGGATCTACACTACATATGCAACATTATCAAAGAGAGGCTGTATATGTGGACTGGGCTGCAGAAATGCCAGAATAGAGGAAAGGCCTAGTCCTATCGAAGACTAGCATCTTCAGAGGTCTTGCAGCATTAGAAGAGTGTAGATTAGAACAGTATAAAGTAGTAGTATCAATAAGTATCAACCTCGGCCAGAGATCCTTCCTCGACTCCCTGCGAGAAAGCAATCCCAGAGCCATACAGTCATCAACCTCGTCCAGAGATCCCTTCTCGACTCCCTGCGAGAAGCAATCCCAGAGCCATAGTATCCAATTCTAGTTGTATCGATCAGGATACAACTCCGAGCGTCCGTTACCGAGGATCTGGCTATGCATAGATTAGTTCTTCCCTGCAGGGGTGCACCAACTTACCCACCACGCTCGCTTAACTCCGGCCGGACACACTTTCTGGGTCATGCCCGGCCTCGGTCAAATGACACACTGCAGCCCTACCTAGAACTCAACAGAGAGGTCCCCGCCGGTCTACATCCTAAGCGCTCAGGGGTCTTGGTTCGTCGCCCTGTGCACTCCTGGTCGTTGTGAGCAGGGTGGATACCAGCGCCAACAGCACGATCCGACCCGGCCACAATGCTGAAATGGACGTCTGACAGAGCTATCGGCTGATACCACGATGCAGAGTACCCATATTTATTCCCATGTGATTGTTAGTGCAATCGGGCCAGAGGCCCACACAAATCAAAAATCCAAATCGTAGTGTGTTGGTAGTGCGGTAGCGAGCAGCGACTCACGATCGATGTGACCCCATCGCCCCGTCTCGAGGACTTGCGGCAAGGGCCAAGAATGCCCGGCCACGCCTCGTATTCATCACTCGGGCACCGTCCAGGTCAACCCGACTTCACATCACTTGCAGGTACCCCTCAGGGTCGACCCGCCTTTCCAAGTAATAGTAGTACAGTCCAAGTATCCGTGTGTACATAACATCAGGGGAATCCAAGGTATCACCCTCGTTGGATTCCTACTCGATGTAACTGTCAAGGTGAACTCGGAGGAATCACCCTCGATGGGTTCACACTTGAGGTGTTGCACGACATCGTCGTTATCGGAAGTGGTGAAGGAGGAATCACCCTCGAGGACCACAACCGATGAACTAACCTACAAGGTTAACATCAGAAGTGCTGATGAGGTATCACCCTCGGCACTTGATAGTAACCCAGTAGTGTCGTACAACTAAGGGGGTGATGTGCGGTGCCGAGGCCTGTCTTCGATCCTGTTGATCGGGTCTTCTGATAATCCAGCGGGGCAGTTGCTTCAAAGTGGGGTCTCTGATGGGTCACTAACCAGCCTATACTAAGCAGTTTGGATATCAGGCAGGTATAAACAGTAGTTACAAAAACAGGCTATGCAACAGAATAGGAGCAATCAATTACAGTAACAAAATCTAATGCAAGCATGAGAAAATAGAATGGGCGATATCGGTATGATCAAGGGGGGGGGGGACTTACCTGGTTGCTCAGCGGCAAAGGCAGGGTCATCAGGGTTCGTCGATCTCCGGAGCCGCGTCGGTCGCGGGGTCTATCAGAATAGAAGAGGGGGAAGAAACAGTAAATACAAAGCACACAGATGCATGACATAACAATAAGCGGTGCTAGGGGTGTTCTAACGCAGTGCTACACGATACCGGCGAAGGGGGAAAACATCCGAGAATGCTTTCCCGAAGTCTGGCCTTTTCGGACAAACGAACCAGAGGGGGACGGTTGCAGGTTCGCTATGCTAGGGATGCGTGACAGACGAACGGACTGCGTATTCGGGTTCGTCTTGTCTTTCTGAGCAACTTTCATGTACAAAGTATTTTCATCCGAGCTACAGATATTTTTCTATGATTTTTCAAAGATTTAACAATACCGGGAAAATCCCTGAAATTTTAAGTCTTGAGAATTCGTCAGTTTTTTAAACATCACTTAGCTGTTTTCAAAAGACTACAACTAGTGTTCTATTCATCCTATGAATTAGTGCCTTATACCAATATTGATCACTTTCCTGTGATCTACAAGATGGTATCAATTGCATCTCTGATAGATCCCTGCAACTTGTTTATTTCCTGCTCTAAAGTAGCTACCACAATAACTCTGTTTTCAGTCTTTTCTGTTAACAGAACATAGACTTTTGTCATTTTCACTGCATTTAATCCTTACACCTTTTGAATTTGGTCCATTGGAATGTTTTGAACCTTGTCAAGTGTACTACCTGCCCATATAAATTTTACTCATATTAACTTTCTTTTAGTTGTTATTTAGGGGCTGTCCATAGGGCTAGTCAACGTAGTTTAGTAAAAGCTAACCAGTGCTACAGTACACTCAGCAGCACTGTAGCAGCAGCAGAGCAGCGAACATAGAGCGGCGGAGGCGCTCCGGCCAATTCCGGCAACCATTTGAGGTGCGGTTTGGCTCTGCTTGTTCCTGGGGACAAGCCGCATCGACTCCTGGTGAGTGTGGGTGCTGGGGTGGCCGGCAGCAGCGTTGGCGACGGGCGGCAGCAGGGGCGGCGCTAGGCGGCTGGCGACAGTAGGGGCGGTAGTAGGCGATGGCCGACGAGCAGTGGCACGCAGAGGCGAGGTCAGGGCGGGCGCGCGGTGGCAGCAGTACGCAGTAACAACAGATGGCAGTTAAGCAGCAGCAGCTCACGCACGCACGTATGTACGCATACACATGAGCTCGGATGTGCTCGAGGACAGCAAACGGTGATCGAATCGAGGCGGAGGAAGAAAGGATCCGAAGGAGTTGCTCATCGCGAGTCCATTGGCATGCTCGGGGAGGGTCGGGGTGGACCGGAGAGGCGGTGGTGATGGCGAGACGGCGACGGTCGGATGAAGAAGACGAAGACTGCGTTGGCTACGCAGCTCCCCGCCTCGTTCCAATGCCCTGAACGGACGCAGTAGAGCGCTGAACCTCCAGGATGTGCTCACGTACGCCGGAGAGGCCGGTGGATGCGTCAACGACGGCGAGGCAGCGGTGACCGCGTGAGCTTGCAAGCTCAAAATCGAGCCAGAGGAGAGGGGGGCGATGGGGATTGAGGGGGGAATGAACGAGGGCGGGCAAGGGTTTCTGGGGAACGCCTTAGTAGGCCGAGGGAGGGTGCGGATGGCCGGCACGTGGCCCTGGCGCCATGGATGGCCGGCACGCACGACTCTGCCTCTCCCCTGCGAGAGGTAGGGTAAAAGGCCGGCCAGCTGGGCTGGGCCTGGTACAGTGTTAGTACTGGGCTTAAGTGAACAGGGGAGATTTCCCCTTTTCTTTTCTTTTTCTTTATCTTTTTCTGTTTTCCAATTTAGCTATTGTTTTTCTAAATAGTTTAGTGATCAAATGAATTTCGTTAATTATGAAACTTTGCACAAAAATGATATGCAATATTCCAGGGTTGCACAAAAAGTAATGAGGGCATTCGCAATTTATTTGATTGTCGGTTTGAATTTAAATGTGTTGAACAGGTGCTGCTGGGTCTATTTTAAATACTTTAGGGGCATTTTAACAACTCAAATAATGTTAGTTTCTACATGTAAATTATATAGTGATTATTTTCAACCCAACGAACATTTTTTGTTTTTCCGTTTAAAGAAATATTATTTTGACTTGAAATTTAAATTTGAATTTGACTTTGATTTTTATTAAGTAGCAATGTGCATAGTAATCATGATGACATGGCGATCATTAGGGGGGATTACTGTAGCATGATTCTCGGGGTGTTACAACAACAGTACCAAAAGTAGTGATTTATTTTCTTATACTAACGGAGCTTATGAGAATTTCTGTTGAGTTTTGTGTTGTGAAGTTTTCAAGTTTTGGGTAAAGATTTGATGGACTATGGAATAAGGAGTGGCAAGAGCCTAAGCTTGGGGATGCCCAAGGCACCCCAAGGTAATATTCAAGGATGTCAAAAAGCCAAAGCTTGGGGAAGCCCCGGGAAGGCATCCCCTCTTTCGTCTTCGTCTATCGGTTACTTTACTTGAGGCTATATTTTTATTCACCACATGATATGTGTTTTGCTTGGAGCGTCTTGTATGATTTGAGTCTTTTTTTTAGTTTGCCACAATCATACTTGCTGTACACACCTTTTGAGAGAGACACGCATGAATCGTGATTTATTAGAATGCTCTATGTGCTTCACTTATATCTTTTGAGCTAGGCAAATTTGCTCTAGTGCTTCACTTATATCTTTTTAGAGCACGGCTGTGGTTTTATTTTATAGAAATTGATGAACTCTCGCACTTCACTTATATTATTTTGAGAGTCTTTCAAAACAGCATGGCAATTTGCTTTGGTTATAAATTTAGTCATAATATGATAGGCATCCAAGAGGGATATAATAAAAACTTTCATATAAAGTGCATTGAATACTATGAGAAGTTTGATTCCTTATGATTGTTTTGAGATATGAAGATGATGATATTAGAGTCATGCTAGTAAGTAGTTGTGAATTTGAGAAATACTTGTGTTAAGGTTTGTGAGTCTCGTAGCATGCATGTATGGTGAACCGTTATGTAACGAAGTTGGAGCATGAGATATTTTTTGATTGTCTTCCTTATGAGTGGCGGTCGGGGACGAGCGATGGTCTTTTCCTACCAATCTATCCCCCTAGGAGCATGCACGCAGTACTTTGTTTTGATCACTAATAGATTTTTGCAATAAGTATATGAGTTCTTTATGACTAATGTTGAGTCCATGGATTATACGCACTCTCACCTCTCCGCCATTGCTAGCCTCTCTTGTGCCGCGCAACTTTCGCCGGTGCCATAAACCCACCATATACCTTCCTCAAAACAGCCACCATACCTACCTATTATGGCATTTCCATAGCCATTCCGAGATATATTGCCATGCAACTTTTCACCGTTCCGTTTATTATGACACGCTTCATCATTGTCATACTGCTATGCATGATCATGTAGTTGACATCGTATTTGTGACAAAGCCACCGTTCATCATTTTTTATACATGTCGCTTTTGATTCATTTCACATCCCGGTACACCGCCGGAGGCATTCATATAGAGTCATATTTTGTTCTAAGTATCGAGTTGTAATTTTTGAGTTGTAAAGTAAATAAAAGTGTGATGATCTTCATTATTAGAGCATTGTCCCATGTGAGGAAAAAAAAGAAAAGGCCAAATAAAAAAAGAGAAGGCC
This sequence comes from Thinopyrum elongatum, assembly GCA_011799875.1. NCBI lineage: Eukaryota > Viridiplantae > Streptophyta > Magnoliopsida > Poales > Poaceae > Thinopyrum > Thinopyrum elongatum. The sequence continues at coordinate 74,088,726 of CM022299.1, forward strand.
CAAAAAAAATGAGAGAAAAAGAGAGAAGGGACAATGTTACTATCCTTTTTGCCACACTTGTGCTTCAAAGTAGCACCATGATCTTCATGATAGAGAGTCTCCTATGATATCACTTTCATATACTAGTGGGAATTTTTCATTATAGAACTTGGCTTGTATATTCCAACAATGGGCTTCCTCAAAACGCCCTAGGTCTTCATGAGCAAGCAAGTTGGATGCACACCCACTTAGTTTTCTTTTTTTGAGCTTTCATAAACTTATAGCTCTAGTGCATCCGTTGCATGGCAATCCCTACTCACTCACATTGATATCTATTAATGGGCATCTCCATAGCCAGTTGATACGCCTAGTTGATGTGAGACTATCTCCTCCTTTTTGTCTTCTCCACAACCACCGTCTATTCCACCTATAGTGCTATATCCATGGCTCACGCTCATGTATTGCGTGAAAGTTGAAAAGGTTTGAGAACGTCAAAAGTATGAAACAATTGCTTGGCTTGTCATCGGGGTTGTGCCTGATTTAAATATTTTGTGTGATGAAGATGGAGCATAGCCAGACCATATGATTTTGTAGGGATAAGCTTTCTTTGGCCATGTTATTTTGAGAAGACATAATTATTTTGTTAGTATGCTCGAAGTATTATTGTTTTTATATCAATATTAAACTTTTGTTTTGAATCTTACGGATCTGAACATTCATCCCACAATAAAGAGAATTACACGGATAAATATGTTAGGTAGCATTTCACATCAAAAATTCTGTTTTTATCATTTACCTACTCGAGGACGAGCAGGAATTAAGCTTGGGGATGCTTGATACGTCTCCAACGTATCCATAATTTTTGATTGTTCCATGCTATTATATTTTCTGTTTTGGATGTATTATATGCATTAATATGCTATTTTATATGATTTTTGGGACTAACCTGTTAACCTAGAGCCCAGTGCCAGTTTCTGTTTTTTAATTGTTTTAGAGTTTTGCAGAAAAGGAATACCAAATGGAATAAAACTTCCGCGATGATTTTTCTTGGACCAGAAGACACCCAGGAGACTTGGAGTGCAAGTCAGAAGAGCCGCGAGACGGCCACAAGGGTGGAGGGCGCGCCCTACCTAGATCTTTCGCCTATATATACTCTTATACCCTAAAAACATCCAGGGGAGCAACAAAACCACTTTTCCGCTGCCGCAACCTTCTATACCCGTGAGATCCCATCTTGGGGCCTTTTCCGGCGTCCTGCCGGAGGGGGAATCGATCACGGAGGGCTTCTACATCAACACCATTGCCTCTCCGATGAAGCGTGAGTAGTTTACTTCAGACCTACGGGTCCATAGCTAGTAGCTAGATGCCTTCTTCTCTCTCTTTGATTCTCAATACAAAATTCTCCTCGATGTTCTTGGAGATCTATTCGATGTAATACTCTTTTGCGGTGTGTTTGCCGAGATCCGATGAATTGTGGATTTATGATCAGCTTATCAATGAATATTATTTGAATCTTCTCTGAATTCTTATATGCATGATTTGATACCTTTGCAAGTCTCTTCGAACTATCGATTTGGTTTGGCCAACTAGATTGGTTTTTCTTGCAATGGGAGAAGTGCTTAGCTTTGGGTTCAATCTTGCGGTGTCCTTTCCCAGTGACAATAGGGGCAGCAAGGCACGTATTGTATTGTTGCCATCGAGGATAAAAAGATGGGGTTTTCATCATATTGCTTGAGTTTATCCCGCTACATCATGTCATCTTACTTAATGAGTTACTCTGTTCTTATGAACTTAATACGCTAGATGCAGGCAGGAGTCGGTCGATGTGTGGTGTAATAGTAGTAGATGCAGAATCGTTTCGGTCTACTTGACACGGACGTGATGCCTATATTCATGATCATTGCCTTAGATATCGTCATAACTTTGCGCTTTTCTATCAATTGCTCGGCAGTAATTTGTTTACCCACCGTAATAATTTCTATCTTGAGAGAAGCCTCTAGTGAAACCTATGGCCCCCGGGTCTATTTTCCATCATAGAAGTTTCCGATCTACAATTTCTGTTTCCTATTTATTTTACTTTGCAATCTTTACTTTCCGTTCTATAAATGAAAAATACCAAAAATATTACTTTACCATTTATCATCTCTATCAGATCTCACGTTGCAAATAACCATTAAGGGATTGACAACCCCTTTATCGCATTGGGTGCAAGGTTGGTGTTTGTTTGTGCAGGTATTCGGTGACTTGAGTGTTGTCTCCTACTGGATTGATACCTTGGTTCTCAAAAACTGAGGGAAATACTTACTCTACTTTGCTGCATCACCCTTTCCTCTTCAAGGGAAAAACCAACGCAAGCTCAAGAAGTAGCAGGCGTCGGTTTCTCGTCAGGGGGTCCACGAGTCAGCAACAAGGCAGGGGGCATGCCCTTTACCCTTGTCGTTGACTCGGGACTCTTCTAGCCTAACTCTTGTGCGTCGGGGGCTTCTTCTGGTCCATAAAAAATCACCGTAGATTTTCAGCTCGTTTGGACTCCGTTTGATATTCCTTTTCTGCAAAACTCAAAAACAAGGAAAAAACAGAAACTGGCACTGGGCTCTAGGTTAATAGGTTAGTCCCAAAAATAATATAAAATAGCATATAAATGCATATAAAACATCCAAAATAGATAATATAATAGCATGGAACAATAAAAAATTATAGATACGTTGGAGACGTATCAAGCATCCCCAAGCTTAATTCCTGCTCGTCCTCGAGTAGGTAAATGATAAAAACAGAATTTTTGATGTGGAATGCTACCTAACATATTTATCCATGTAATTTTCTTTATTGTCGCATGAATGTTCAGATCCATAAGATTCAAAACAAAAGTTTAATATTGACATAAAAACGATAATACTTCAAGCATACTAATAAAGCAATCATGTCTTATCAAAATAACATGGCCAAAGAAAGTTATCCCTACAAAATCATATAGTCTGGCTATGCTCCATCTTCATCACACAAAATATTCAAATCATGCACAACCCCGATGACAAGCCAAGCAATTGTTTCATACTTTTGATGTTCTCAAACCTTTTCAACTTTCACGCAATACATGAGCATGAGCCATGGACATAGCACTATAGGTGGAATAGAATATGGTGGTTGTGGAGAAGACAAAAAGAAGGAGATAGTCTCACATCAACTAGGCGTATCAACGGGCTATGGAGATGCCCATCAATAGATATCAATGTGAGTGAGTAGGGATTGCCATGCAATGGATGCACTAGAGCTATAAGTTTATGAAAGCTCAGAAAAGAAATTAAGTGGGTGTGCATCCAACTTGCTTGCTCATGAAGACCTAGGGCATTTGAGGAAGCCCATTGTTGGAATATACAAGCCAAGTTCTATAATGAAAAATTCCCACTAGTATATGAAAGTGACAAATAGGAGACTCTCTATCATGAAGATCATGGTGCTACTTTGAAGCACAAGTGTGGAAAAAGGATAGTAACATTGCCCCTTCTCTCTTTTCTCTCATTTTTTTATTTTTTTATTTTTTCTCCTATTTTTTTCTTTTCTCTTTTTTTTCTTCTCTTTTTTTTTGATTGGCTTTTTTTTGCCTTTTTATTTTTCCTCACATGGGGCAATGCTCTAATAATGAAGATCATCAGACTTTTATTTACTTACAACTCAAAAATTACAACTCGATACTAGAACAAAATATGACTCTATATGACTCAAGAGTGACATGTAATCCATGGACTCAACATTAGTCATAAAGAACTCACATACTTATTTCAAAAGTCTATTAGCTATCAAAACAAAGTACTACGCGCATGCTCCTAGGGGGATAGATTGGTAGGAAAAGACCATCGCTCATCCCCGACCGGCACTCATAAGGAAGACAATCAATAAATAAATCATGCTCCAACTTCGTTACATAACGAATCACCATACGTGCATGCTACGGGAATCACAAACCTCAACACAAGTATTTCTACAATCCACAATCACTCACTAGCATTACTCTAATATTACCATCCTCATATCTCAAAACAATCATAAGGAATCAAACTTCTCATAGTACTCAATGCACTTTATATGAAAGTTTTTATTATATCCCTCTTGGATGCTTATCATATTAGGACTAAATTCATAACCTAAGCAAATTACCATGCTGTTTAAATACTCTCAAAATAATATAAGTGAAGCATGAGAGTTCATCAATTTCTACAAAATAAAACCACCGCCGTGCTCTAAAAAGATATAAGTGAAGCACTAGAGCAACTGACAAACTACTCCAAAAAGATATAAGTGAAGATCAATGAGTGGTCAAATAATTATGTTGCTATGTGAAGACTCTCTCTCATAAAAGAATTTCAGATCTTAAGTACTTTATTCAAACAGCAAGCAAAACAAAATAAAATGACATTCTAAAAATAGCACACATCGTGTGAAGAAGCAAAAACTTAGGCTCAACCGATACTAACCGATAATTGTTGATGAAGAAAGGTGGGATGCCAACCGGTGCATCCCAAAGCTTAGATGCTTGAGACTTCTTGAAATATTAACTAGGGATGCCTTGGGCATCCCCAAGCTTGAGCTTTTTTGTCTCCTTAATTCCTTTTATGTCACGGTTTTCCTAAATCTTAAAAACTTCATCCACACAAAACTCAACAAGAACTCGTGAGATGAGTTAGTATAAATCAAATGCAGAACCTTATCATTATCTACTGTAGCAAATCACTAAAATTATTATTTAACATTGCATACTAAATGCCTCTGCATATTTAATACTCCTATCCTCAAATAGAATCATTAAACAAGCAAACTTATGCAAACAATGCAAACATAACAGCAATCTGTCTAAACAGGACAGTCTGTAAAGAGTGCAATTGTACTCATACTTACCTAACTCCAAAAATTCTGGAAATTTACCACACTGTATAAATTTTTTTTTTACTCATTGTGAAAAAAATTCAAGATTTTCTCTTGTTCTGAATTTCCAGAAGAATTCAGACAACGATAGAAAACTTTCTGTTTTCAAAACAGCAACATATAGACTTGCAAAATAAGCATGGTAAAGGCTAAACTTGACACTTTTATTGAAATAAAAGATGCAAAACATTACTATAAATAACATAAAGAAAATACTAATAAAAGAAAATGACGCTCCAAGCAAAACACATATCATGTGACGAATAAAAATATAGCTCCAAGTGAGGTTACCGATAATGTTGAAGACGAAAGAGGGGATGCCTTCCGGGGCATCCCCAAGCTTAGTTGCTTGGATCTTCCTTGAATATTACCTTGGGGTGCCTTGGGAATCCCCAAGCTTAGTGTCTTGCCACTCCTTATTCTCCTCATATCGATATCTCACCCAAAACTTGAAAACTTCAATCACACAAAACTTAACGGAACTTCGTGAGATGGGTTAGTATGATAAAACAAATCATTCACTTTGGTACTATCAAGACAAGATTCAAAATTTTTATCACCTGATACCTACTGTACCCTATCATTTCTACAATTTATATTGAGCAATATAAGCCATAGAAACTAGGAAACAAGCAAACTATGCATCGAAAACAGAATCTGTCAAAAACAGAACAGTCTGTAAAGATCTGAATTAAGATCATACTTCTGTTAATCCAACAATTCTGAAAAATTAGGAAAACGTAGACAATTTGTATATCAATCCTCTGTAAAAATAATTAGAGTTTTTAAGCGTTCCAGTAAAATATAGGAATTTCTGTACTGTACACAAAAGTTTCTGTTTTTGCACAGAATCAAATCAACTATCAACCACACTATCCCAAAGACTTTACTTGGCACTTTATTGAAACAAAACCTATAAAACATGATTACTACAGTAGCCTAATCATGTGAAAACACAAAAACAGAAGGTATAAATATTGGGTTGTCTCCCAACAAGCGCTTTTCTTTAATGCCTTTTTAGCTAGGCACGATGATTTCAATGATGCTCAAATAAAAGATAAGAATTGAAACATAACGGGAGCATCATGGAGCATATGAATAGAACATTTACGTCTAACCCACTTCCTATGCCTAGCGATTTTGTGGGCAAACAACTTATGGGAACAATAATCAACTAGCATAGGAAGGTAAAACAAGCAAAACTTCAAGATTTTAAGCACATAGAGAGGAAACTTGATATTATTGCAATTCCTACAAGCATATACTCCTCCCTCATAATAATTTTCAGCAGAATCATGAATGAATTAAACAATATAACTTTCACATAAAGCATTCTTTTCATGATTCATAAGCATAGAAATTTTATTACTCTCCCCATAAGCAAATTTATTCTCATGAATAGTAGTGGGAGCAAACTCAACAAAATAACTATCATGTGAGGCATAATCCAATTGAAAATTAAAATAATGATGACAAGTTTCGTGGTTATCATTATTCTTTATAGCATACATGTCATCACAATAATCATCATAGATAGCAACTTTGTTCTCATAATCAATTGGAACCTCTTCCAAAATAGTGGATTCATCACTAAATAAAGTCATGACCTCTCCAAATCCACTTTTATCATTATAATAAGATTCAACACCCTCCAAAATAGTGGGATAATTATTATCTAAAGTTGACACTCGTCCAAACCCACTTTCATAAATATTGCAATCATCATTAGTACTATGGATATTCAAAGAATTCATACTAACAACATTGCAATCATGCCCATCATTCAAAGATTTTATGCTAAACATTTTATGAACTTCTTCTTCTAACACTTGAGCACAATTTTCCTTTCCATCATTTTCACGAAAGACATTAAAAATATGAAGCATATGAGGCAACCTCAATTCCATTTTTTTTTGTAGTTTTCTTTTATAAACTAAACTAGTGATAAAACAAGAAACAAAAAGATTCGATTGCAAGATCTAAAGATATACCTTCAAGCACTAACCTCCCCGGCAACGGCGCCAGAAAAGAGCTTGATATCTACTATGCAACTTTCTTCTTGTAGAGTCGTGTTGGGCCTCCAAGCGCAGAGTTTTGTAGGACAGTAGCAAATTTCCCTCAAGTGGATGACCTAAGGTTTATCAATCCGTGGGAGGCGTAGGATGAAGATGGTCTCTCTCAAACAACCCTGCAACCAAATAACAAAGAGTCTCTTGTGTCCCCAACACACTCAATACAATGGTAAATTGTATAGGTGCACTAGTTCAGTGAAGAGATGGTGATACAAGTGTAATATGGATGGTAGATATAGGTTTTTGTAATCTGAAAATATAAAAACAGCAAGGTAACTAGTAACTAAAGGTAGCAAAAATGGTATTGCAATGCTTGGAAACAAGGCCTAGGGTTCATACTTTCACTAGTGCAAGTTCTCTCAACAATGATAACATAATTATATCATATGGCAATCCCTCAACGTGCGACAAAAGTCACTCCAAAGTTCCTATCGCGGAGAACATACGATGAAATTGCTTGTAGGGTACGAAACCACCTCAAAGTTATTCTTTTTGATCAATCCATTGAGCTATTCCTATAAGTGTCACAAACAGCCCTAGAGTTCATAGTAAAATAACACCATATGACACACATCAATCAACCCTAATGTCACCACAAGTATCCGTGGGTTAATTATACGATATGCATCAAACAACTTCAGATTCATAATATTCAATCCAACACAAAGAACCTCAAAGAGTGCCCCAAGATTCCTACCGGAGAAACAAGGAAAAAAACGTGCATCAACCCCTATGCATAGATTACCCCAATGTCACCTCGGGAATCCGCGAGTTGAGTGCCAAAACATACATCAAGTGAATCAATAGAACACCCCATTGTCACCACGGGTATCCCACGAAAGACATACATCAAGTGTTCTCAAATCCATAATAGTATTCAATCCGATAATAGTGAAACCTCAAAGGTAAAACTCAATTCATCACAAGAAGGTAGAGGGGGAGAAACACCATATGATCCAACTATAATAGCAAAGCTCGCGGTACATTAAGATCATGCCAAATCAAGAACACGAGAGAGAGAGAGATCAAACACATAGCTACTGGTACATACCCTCAGCCCCGAGGGTGAACTACTCCCTCCTCATCATGGAGACCACCGGGATGATGAAGATGGCCACCGGTGATGATTTCCCCCTCCGGCAGGGTGCCGGAACGGGCACCCGATTGGTTTTTCGTGGATATAGAGGCTTGCGGTGGCGGAACTCCCGATCTAGGTTTCTTTCTGGGGGTTTCTGGATTTATAGGAATTTTTGGCGTCGGTTTCACGTCAGGGGGGGGTCCACGAGTCAGCGACAAGGCAGGGGGGCGCGCCCTCCACCCTTGTCGTTGACTCGGGACACTTCTGGCCCAACTCTTGTGCTTCGGGGACTTCTTCTGGTCCATAAAAAATCACCGTAATTTTCAGGTCGTTTGGACTCCGTTTGATATTCCTTTTCTGCAAAACTCAAAAACAAGGAAAAAACAGAAACTGGCACTGGGCTCTAGATTAATAGGTTAGTCCCAAAAATAATATAAAATAGCATATAAATGCATGTAAAACATCCAAAACAGATAATATAATAGCATGGAACAATCAAAAATTATAGATACGTTGGAGACGTATCACTTACCTCATCATAAACGTCGATCCGCGCCGGAGGCAAAGCTCAAGAGGGGGAAATGGCGGCAGGAGTTTTGGCATTGCGGTGACGCTGGCTATATACGGCGGCCGAATTGGCGGGTGGTGACACCAATTCGTTCCGCCACTCATTCGAAGACGTGCACGAGCTCCCGCCATTTCCGTGGGCGCAGGTGGTCAGCGCCGCGTTCCCCTCCCCTGCATCGCTTGAGCCTGGCTCGCTGAAAACGGTTGATTTAGCCGTTCCTAGTGGGCCTGGCTGAGGAGTGATTTAAGGTCGTCGGACCAAAATTCACATGCAGGCCGGGCAACCAAACAACCTGTTTTCTTCCTGCGCGGGTGTGGTTGGGCTTCATGCGAGCAACCAAATGCGTCCTATAAGATCCTGAATTAACATCATGAACATTTTTTTTAAATAAAGGGTTTCCCCCCGCCCCAACTTTTTATTAACCCAAGGCAGAAACCAATGCATCCACATAGTTACAAGGTCTCGGCACAAGCCAAAAGCAGCTGCAGTAGAATATAAGGATTACCGTTTTTCCACTCTACGGATACATACATGAGGGGAACGCTTGAATTGCAGACACATGTAAGAGCACAAAATAAGCAGAGTAACCCCCCATGCACTTTGAAGCTATACCCAGGAAATTCTGAGCAACTCCCCTCGTCGATGATCAAGCAGCCTTAAACACCGGAGAAGAAGAGCACCCTGCATGTCCGAACACAATATCTTCCATTGCCTTATCAGGGAGCCCACCAAGTCCAGGATACATCACATGCCTCACCATTTTCGCCCCTGAAAGACAAAATAATTTTGTAGCAACCATAAGCCCCACAAGATGACAGAGGTAACCAAATTAACAACTTCATTTTTTCTTTCTAAGATCCCTAATGGTTTTAAGGATTCAAAAGAATCAGGTATGGAGACGCAAAAAGAGGGTAAAAGAAAAGAGACGGTGGATCTAACAGGGCACACAGTTGGATGGATCTATTGACCTCTCAAACTAAACTAGATCGATCTATGCATTGGCGCCAAGGATCTGAGCCTAGAATTTCAACGCGTGCATACCTGGTCAATGTCTTCTTCCTGGACACACGATCCATCGGCAGCCGATGTAATCACAGTCATTGCACTACCCCCTGAGTGTTCCTCGTCACTGCCGAAGGCATAGGTCTTCATGTGCTCCTTCTCTATGTCCCCTTGCCATTAGTGGCTAGCCATCCAACCACCGGATGATTCTCAGTCAACCGACCAATTGATCAGTCAGCCTTTCCTACAGATATATTTATCTGTATGCATCTATTTTGGTTTGACACTTCTTCATGGCAAAAAAAGATAGCTACGATCTGAGCTAAACTTGGATATGGAAGTGTATATACTTTTTATATATGAGTCTGACTATGTCACATCTAGATGTGAGATAATATCTCACATCTAAGATGACGTCACAACTATTTGTGGACCACCCAAGACTTCTTTCCTCGCTTCTTGTCTTTTGTTGTTGTCCAACACAGCATGTTGATGTCTTATCCAGCATGGACAACATCCCGCCCGACATAAAGCATTGTTGTTGCTATTGGGCCTTGTAGTTGTTGCTGGGTCCAGCAGGTTTTACTCTAGTTGTTTTTTAGTTGCTCTTGTTTGATTCAGTCTGTCTTTGCTTGCTGTCTGGACTCTTGATCTCTATGGTGCAACCAAAAAAGGAGAAAAAGAGAAATGAAAAGAATAGCAATGAGAAAACAAAAAAGTGGGTGCAAAAAAAAAACAAAAACACAAAAAAGAAATGTTTATAATTTTGTGACTGAAAACCCGAAAAATAAGTGCAGGTGAAGGTACCTTCTTTGTCTGCTTTTGGATGGTCCTTTTTCTTTCTTTTCTGTCATTAGTCCAATTGAACTGCATCAATTGAAAAAAAAGGTGAGTTGTAAGAAAAAAATTGCTCTTAATTTTTACTATGGGAATAAAAACACAGTGAAAATTATTGCCATTGTTCTCATTCCCTCAAACAACAAGTTATCGGTAAGATCGACATTCACATGTTTTCCTTCACACTCAAATGTCTTGAAGAAAATTGTTCATGCCTTCATCATTAGTATTATATCTGACTCACTGTAGTTGGTATCCATGTTATAAGCTGAAGGTCCCTATGTTTGTGTGTGTATTTTGTTGCACCAACATCGCCAAAAAAACAACACAGAAAATGGAGTATTTAAAAGAAAGAAGCTCTTGCAGACTAATAACAACAAAAATCATTACCAAAACGGATATGTTAGAAAAAAGGAAGATTAACAATAAATATGCCACTGAAAAGAACATCCTACATTTCAACTGAACATGCGCCACTATATAGTCTGGATGCTGTTGGTCTCAAAATAAACAAAATGTAGCGCTAGAGTGAAACCGGTTGTCCCATTTAACAGAAAGAATAGATAGTTGTAAACAATCATTGTCTGGAACGAGGCATCACATAAAAAAATTGTATTATAGGAGTTGACCAAACAAAAAAAAAGCAAGTTAAAATCTGAGCAGGTGATACAAAAATAATAAACAAAAACTAGACTATCATCAAATTCAAAACTCTCAAACAAAGACTTCGCCGGCTCTCTACTACTATGTTAGTCATATAAACCTATGTATCGCTACCCGTTGCCATGGCGACTAGGGTTTTCACTACTCCGACATCCCTGCCGTCGTTGAGTTCCCCCTACCTGTCTGGCACATGACCCGAGGCGGTCTCATCGCGCCACCCCGTGGGCTGAACAAGGGATGGCTGGTCCATCCGCCCGACCTTGGGGTTCTGGCGGCGGCGGAGTCGACGGAGGTGTCAGATTGCATCGGAGGTCTTCGTCTGCATGGTGTATTGACGCCATGATTGCTGCTCCAACTAATGAGTGTTTTGAAATTGTGAAAGACATGGACGCTGATCCTGATAAGGCTAATGTGGCTGATGGTGCTGAACCTATTCTTATCAGGAAGAGGACGGGGTGCAGGTCTGTGAACGACTACATCTGATCTTTCCCATACTCTAGCTGACAAAGCATCACAACCTCCTTTGACAAGCTTCGGTTTGGTACCTCCTAGTCCTCCTCCAAAGCAGGAACCGAAGAGGCCTAAAGTGGTTCAGTCTAGTAACTCTGCCAAAAAATTGTCATCATCGGCGGGTTCCTTCGAGGAACGCCGCCGAGACAAATGAATCTAATAAGTTGGAACTGTCGGGTGGGGGGAATTCCCGGATAATTCGTGATCTAGTGACTATGGTACAGTCGCATTCCCCCAAATTGGTGTTCTTGTGTGAAACTAGGCAGCAAGCTGAGAAGATGAGTGATGTCTAGTACGCAACTTTATTCTTGTAGACTCGTGTTGGGCCTCCAAGCGCAGAGTTTTGTAGGACAGTTGCAATTTTCCCTCAAGTGGATGACCTAAGGTTTATCAATCCATGGGAGGCGTAGGATGAAGATGGTCTCTCTCAAACAACCCTGCAACCAAATAACAAAAAGTCGCTTGTGTCCCCAACACACCAAATACAATGGTAAATTGTATAGGCGCACTAGTTTGGCGAAGTGATGGTGATACAAGTGTAATATGGATAGTAGATATTGATTTATGTAATAAGAACAATAAAAAACAGCAAGGTAGCAATTGATAAAACGGAGCACAAACGGTATTGCAATGCTTGAAAATGAGGCATAGGGTCCGTACTTTCGCTAGTGCAATCTCTCAGCAATGCTAATTTAATTGGATCATATAACCATCCCTCAACGTGCGATGAAGAATCACTCCAAAGTTCTTATCTAGTGGAGAACATATGAAGAAATTGTTTGTAGCTATTCTTTCCGATCGATCTATCCAAGAGTTCGTACTAAAATAACACCAAGTTATTCTTTTTGATCGATCTATCAAGAGTTCGTACTAAAATAACACCAAGTTATTCTTTCCGATCGATCTATCAAGAGTTCATACTAAAATAACACCAAAGCAAATTCAGATTCATAATACTCAATCCAACACAAAGAACCTCAAAGAGTGCCCCAAGATTTCTACCGGAGAAACAAAGACGAGAACGTGCATCAACCCCTATGCATAGATTACCCCAATGTCACCTCGGGAATCCGCGAGTTGAGTGCCAAAACACATATCAAGTGAATCAATATAATACCCCAGTGTCACCATGGGTATTCATATGCAAGACATATATCAAGTGCTCTCAACTCCATAAAAGTATTCAATCCGATAAAACGAAATCTCAAAGGGAAAACTCAATTCATCACAACAAGATAGAGAGGGAGAAACACCATATGATCCAACTATATTAACAAAGCCCCCGATACATCAAGATCGTGCCATCAAGAACACGAGAGAGAGAGAGATTAAACATATAGCTACTGGTACAAACCCTCAGCCCCGAGGATGGACTACTCCCTCCTCATCATGGAGACCATAGGGATGATGAAGATGGCCTCCGGTGATGATTTCCCCCTCCGGCAGGGTGCCGGAACGGGCTCCTGATTGGTTTTCATGGCTACAGAGGCTTGCGGCGGTGGAACTTTTGATCTAGCACTGTCTCTGGAGGTTTTAGAATATTTGGGAATTTATAGTGCGAAGAGGCGGTGCGGGAGGCCACCGAGGTGGGCACAACCCACCAGGGCGCGCCTGGGCCCCCAGGCACGCCCAGGTGGGTTGTGCCCCCCTCGTGGCACCCCTCTGGTACTTCTTTGGCCCATGTTGTTGCTTCTAGTCCATAAAAATTCTCCAAAAAGTTTCGCTGCGTTTGGACTCCGTTTGGTACTGATATTCTGCGAAGTAAAAAACAAGCAAATAACAACAACTGGCACTGGGCACTATGTCAATAGGTTAGTCCCAAAAAGTGATATAAAGTTGCTATAAAATGATTGTAAAACATCCAAGAATGATAATATATCAGCATGGAACAATCAAAAATTATAGATACGTTGGAGACGTATCAGCATCCCCAAGCTTAATTCCTACTCGTCCTCGAGTAGGTAAATGATAAAAACAGAATTTTTGATGTGGAATGTTGCCTAACATGTTCATCACATATTCTTTTCTTTTGTAGCATGGACATATGGACTTTTATATGGTTCAAAGCAATAGTCTAGTTTTGACATAAGGATTTCAATACTCAAGCATATCAACAAGCAACCATTTCTTTCAAAATATCAACACTAAAGAAAGCTATCCCTAGCCCATCATGCTCAATCATTGATCCATTCATGAAACACACTCACATATTAGCTACATCCAATGCTCAAGTACGATCATAGTGCTCCTTAGTTGGTGCTTTATAAGAGAAGATGGAGACTCAAATAAAAATAAAAATTGCATAAAGTAAATAGATAGGCCCTTCGCAGAGGGAAGTAGGGATTTGTAGAGGTGCCAGAGCTCAAAGCTAAAAATGAGAGATAAAATATTTTGGGTGGCATGCTTTTCCCGTTAACGAAAACGATCGGGAAGTTCCCAATACTTTCCATGCTAGATAATCATAGGCGGTTCCCAAACAAAAAATAAAGTTTTTCATTCTTTCACAATCCATGGCTAGCCGTATCCACGGGTGCCCTCCATACCAACACTTTCCAAGGAATTTATTATTTGACAACATAAAGTAAATTTCTTTTTCATTTCAGGACTGGGCATCCCTATTACCGCCGTACTCTCGTGCAATGACAAGTGAATAAACACTCATCTTGAGAATAACACATCTAGCATGGATAATATTGGCCACCCCCTGCCACTTCATGAGCGGTACGAGCACACAAAAAGGAAATTATTTTGAAATTTAGAGGTGGCACATACAAATTTGCTTGGAACAGCACGGGAATACTGCATATAGGTAGGTATGGTGGACTCATGTGGCAAAACTGGGTTTAAGGATTTGGATGCACAAGTAGTATTTCTACTGAGTACAAGTGAAGGCTAGCAAAAGATTGAGAAGCAACCAACCAAGAAACAAAAAATCTCATAAGTGAGCATTAAGCATAACTAACACCGAATAATGTACCACAAGTAGGATGAAATTTCATTGCATAACTATTGACTTCCGTGCTTACATAGGGAATCACAAACCTTAACATCAATATTCTTACAAAAGCAAAATTACTCATCAACATGACTCACACATCACTATCATCATATCTCAAAACTATTACAAAGAATCAAGTTTATTTTGTCCAATGATCTTCATGAAAGTTTTTATTATATCCCTCTTGAATATCTATCACTTTAGGACTAGTTTCATATATTGCAATTGCTTTTGACAAGATCAAATAAATTTAAGTGAAGAACATGAGCATAAAGATTTTCATCTCTCAAAATCATATAAGTGAAGCATGAGAGAATTTTTTTTAAATTACGAACTCTCAAGTAAATCTAAGTGAAGCACAAGAGTAAATGACAAACTACTCCAAAAAGATATAAGTGAAGATCAAGCGAGTAGTTGAGTAAAGGGGTAGCTAATTGAGGACTCTCTCTTATTTAAAAAAAATTCAGATCTAAGTATTTTATTAAAACAGCAAGCAAAACAAAATAAAATGAAATTCTAAGAATATCACACATCATGTGAAGAAGCAAAAACTTAGGCTCAACCGATACTAACTGATAATTGTTGATGACGAAAGGTGGGATGCCTACCGGGGCATCCACAAACTTAGATGCTTGAGACTTCTTGAAATATTATCTTGGGATGCCTTGGGCATCCCCAAGCTTGAGCATTTGTGTCTCCTTAATTTCTTTTATATCCTGGTTTCCCTAAATCTTAAAAACTTCATCCACACAAAACTCAACAAGAACTCGTGAGATACGTTAGTATAAATCAATGCAACACCTTATCATTCTCTACTATAGAAAATCACTAAAATTATAATTTAACATTGCATACTAAATGCCTCTGCATATTTAATAATCCTATCCTCAAATAGAATCATTAAACAAGCAAACATATGCAAACAATGCAAACATAACAGCAATCTATCTAAACAGAATAGTCTGTAAAGGATGAAGTAAGATCCATATATTTATTGAACTTAAAAAAATCTGAAAAATTACCACACTGTAGAAAATTTATCATATCTTATTTTGCAAAAAGTTTCATCATTTTATCACATTCTTACTTTTCTTGAGAATTCATGCAACAGTGATAAACTTTCTGTTTTGAAACAGCAACTCATAGACTTGCAAACTAAGCATAGTGAAGGATACTCATGAAACTTTTATTGAAATAAAAGATAGAAAAAATTATTCTAAATAAAAGCAATCAAATCCTAGTAAAATAAAATGATGCTCCAAGCAAAACTCATATCATGTGACGAATAAAAATATAGTTCCAAGTAAGGTTAGCGACAATGTTGAAGACGAAAGAGAGGATGCCTTCCGGGGCATCCCCAATCTTAGTTGCTTGGATATTCCATGAATATTACCTTGGGTGCCTTGGGAATCCCCAATCTTAGGGTCTTGTCACTCCTTATTCTCCTCATATCGATATCTCACCCAAAACTTGAAAACTTCAATCACACAAAACTTAACGGAACTTCGTGAGGTGCGTTAGTATGATAAAACAAATCATTCACTTGGGTACTGTCAATACAAGATTCATAAAAGTTCTCACACAATTCCTGCTGTCCCTTATCATTTCCACAATTTATATTGAGCAATATAAGCCATAGAAACTAGGAAACAAGCAAACTTTGCATTGAAAACAGAATCTGTCAAAAACAGAACAGTCTATAGTAATCCGAACTTTGACCATACTTATGCAACTCTAAAAATTATGAAAAATTAGGAAAACGTAGAGAATTTGTATATCAATCATATGTAAAAAATTCAGATCAAAATCACGTTCCAGTGAATTTTAGAAATTCCTGGACTGGGCGCAAAAGTTTCTGTTTTTGCACAGAATCAAGTCAACTATCATCCACACTATCCCAAAGGCTTTACTTGGCACTTTATTGAAACAAAAGCTATGAAACATGATTACTACAGTAGCATAATCATGTGAACACACAAAAATAGTAGGTATAAGTGTTGGGTTGTCTCCCAACAAGCGCTTTTCTTTTATGCCTTTTAAACTAGGCATGATGATTTCAATGATGCTCACATAGAAGAAAAGAATTAAAACATAAAGGGAGCATCATGAATCACAAGTTCCTCTCTCATAATAATTTTCAGTAGCATCATGAATGGATTCATCAATATAAGTATCACACAAAGCATTCCTTTCATGATCCACATGCATAATATTTTTATTACTCTCCACATAAGCAATTTTATTCTCATTCATAATAGTGGGAGTATCATATGAAACTCGAATACTATAAATTGTTTCTACATTAAAAGAGTGATGTTCAGTAAAAGGATATTCAAAATTATGACAATAATTATCACTTCTTTTTATAACATAAGTATCATCACAATAATCATCATAAGTAGCAACTTTGTTCTCATCATAGTCAATTGAAACCTCTTCCGGAATAGTTGAATCATTACTAAATAAAGTCATGACCTCTCCAAATCCACTTTTATCATTATAATAGGATTCAACACCCTCCAAAATAGTGGGATAAATATTATCTAAAGTTGACACTCTTCCAAACCCACTTTCATAAATATTGCAATCATCATAAATAGGAGGCATGCAATCATCATAACAAATTTGATCATTCAAGGTAGGGGGACTAAAAAGATCATATTCATTAAGCATAGCATCCCCAAACTTGGGACAAACATTAATTGTAGCAAATAAATTCTCAAACATGTCATTCTCATCAAACATAGCATCCCCAAGCTTGTGGCTTGGCATATCATAAGCATAATCACTCTCATCATTAATAGTATGAATAGCACCAATAGTATAACAATTATTATCATCATAATTTTCCAAGTTGGTGCCAAAAAGATTTTCAAGATTATAAGAAGTATCATTATCATCCCAATCATAATCATCACAACATGCAATAGGCATAACAAAATTATCATCAATAGTTCTTTCGGACATTGTGCCATAAGACAAAGAACCAATATCGTCATCAAGTACATCATCTTCCACAATTATTTTTGATTCATTTTCATGAGGCGCAACAATAATAGGCGAAACATCATTTGGGAGGGATACCTTTTTACCTCTACTCTTTCTTATTTTCTTCTTCTTCTTCTTCACCACCTCATGTGTGGGTTTAATTAATTTTTTCGAGCATCTTATTGATGAGATTGGTTGTATAGGGAGCTCCTCCTCGTCACCTATTTCATCATGAGAGACAATAGGAGGGAAAGTAGAAATCTTTACCCTTTCATTAGTATTCCTTTTATATTCCATTGGTTTTCCCGTCTTTCTATAGTTGGCAATATAAGCATTTTCATTGCAATTTACCATGCAAAACATATGGATTTCTTTCAAATTAGTTTCAGCATGGTCTGTGAATATGAATGCTTCAAACCAACTATTTTTATGTGACAATTCTTCACACCCCAAAAATAAACAAAGTTCATTATAAAGTTCAAGGGTGATTAAGTTATTGCAATATTTGGACACGATTCGATCATGAAAAAGCATGCATTGGAAATTAAGGTGGCCAACTTTATTGCAAAGTTCACAAGTAATAGGATAAAGAGAGCATAATTTTGTAGCAAATTTATCTATCACCTCGAGCAAAAAATTCGTTCTATCATGTTTATGCTTCTTACAAAATCTATCATCCCTATAAGGCATGTCTTCACAAAGTCTTTCCACTCCACAAAAATTGACATGCTTATAAGAAATATTTTTGTCATGACTAGTGCAATCATCAGTAGCATTTTGGATGTTTATAAAATTCATACTAACAACATTGCAATTATGCTCATCATTCATGCCAAACATTTTATTGCATTCTTCTTCTATCAATTGAGCACAATTTTCCTTTCCATCATTTTCAAGAAAGACATTATAAAGATGAACAATATGAGACCACCTCAAATCCATTTTTTTTGTAGTTTTCTTTTTATAAACCAAACTAGTGATAAAACAAGAAACTAAAAGATCCGATTGCAAGATCTAAAGATATACCTTCAAGCACTCACCTCCCCGGCAACGGTGCCAGAAAAGAGCTTGATGTCTACTGCGCAGCTTTATTCTTGTAGACTTGTGTTGGGCCTCCAAGCGCAGAGTTTTGTAGGACAGTAGCAATTTTCCCTCAAGTGGATGACCTAAGGTTTATCAATCTGTGGGAGGCATAGGATAAAGATGGTCTCTCTCAAACAACCCTGCAACCAAATAACAAAAAGTATCTTGTGTCCCCAACACACCAAATACAATGGTAAATTGTATAGGTGCACTAGTTCGGCGAAGAGGTGGTGATACAAGTGTAATATGGATAGTAGATATTGATTTTTGTAATAAGAGCAATAAAAAACAGCAAGGTAGCAATTGATAAAACGGAGCACAAACGGTATTGCAATGCTTGAAAATGAGGCCTAGGGTATGTACTTTCGCTAGTGCAATCTCTCGGCAATGCTAATCTAATTGGATCATATAACCATCCCTCAACGTGCGATGAAGAATCACTCCAAAGTTCTTATCTAGCGGAGAACATAAGAAGAAATTGTTTGTAGCTATTCTTTCCGATCGATCTATCCAAGAGTTCATACTAAAATAACACCAAGTTATTCTTTCCGATCGATCTATCAAGAGTTCGTACTAAAATAACACCAAGTTATTCTTTCCGATCGATCTATCAAGAGTTCGTACTAAAATCTATACCTACTAATAAAAGGGCTATTGCTTGTTGCCACCGTAATTTCATCCGTTTGTCCGACCGTCGAGTTTGGTTTCCTACGTCGTCCTCACGTTTCCTATGCGGTCTCCAGCTTTGTAAGTCAGATAGGCCAATATTTAATTTTTTGTTATGGGCCGCTAAAAAGAGTAGCTTCATGTCCTAAAATTTTGGATTACTTTTGTAAATAATAGTCCCACGCTGCTTCTTTGGATCAATTCCCAGCAACTTATATACAATTCTCGAGTTGCATCAAACAAGCAAGGAAAAAAGAAGGGCGAGACATGCCTCATATAAGCTCTTCCAATCCAAGAGGAGAGAGGCACATGAAATCCAAAAAAATCAGCATGGTTGAGCGAGAGACAACCGGTCTGAAGGTAGGAGAGAGCATTAAAATACTAGAGGAGGAGAGACAGATGATCTAAGAAACAGAAAAGATGTATGAGAGTGAGTGGCAGTCGGTGGTGGAGAGCGGCGGTGGCCTCGAGGGGCCGTAGCCATTGCCGTCATGGGATTTCCCGGTGTACACACCCGGGCCACCTCCGATGGAGCCGAGGGAGCGCCACCACTGGTGGTGGATAGGGATACCGATGGGGAAGCACCGGATCCGATGGCATGTGGTGAGGTGCGGGGGGTGCGCGGAGGAGGGGGAGGAGGATCCCGGTGGTGGCGGAGCTTTGGGGTGGGGGCGGCGATGGCCGCAGCCATAGGCGGCCAGCGGCGGCATGTCCCAGGGAGAGGCCGGTATGTGGATAAGACCTGGCGAGAGAGCCTGGCGATCAACGAGTCCATACAATGCTGGAGGAGTCCAGTGAGCCGGGGCTGGTTTCTTCTCGACCATGTTGACCGATCGGTCTTTTTCTTCTTTTTTTTGGAGGGAAGTCTTTTCCTGTTTTTTAGACAAAGGGAAGTCTTTTCCTTGTTTTAACATAGTGGATCCTTCACGTCCCGATAAAAATCTTCGAGTCTATCAGCGTGCGCACATATGTTTATTCTCCGAACTATTTTTTGTTTTAAGATTCAGTTTGACTCATCAAAGATTATTGTTTATGTCAATCACGAACTCATACTGATAAAACTGAAAAGAAAAGAAAGATCATAAAATACATGAATAAGGATTAGGCAATGTTGGACTAACATATACACAGGTTAAGGCACACATAATGAAAACATATATGCTTGCATGCCCTGTAAAGTAAATACAAAATAAATTGTCTACAGGCGCGCCTCGGCGTCACACAAAGTATACCATGTTTTTAATGTCTGATATTGATCGGTAACTCAAAATAAGCACTATGTGTATGATATTTTAATTATCAGTATGGTAATTTAGAGATATGGTTGTTCACCCGATTAGTTGACTAGGATTCATGTCGCAAGTTTCGAACTAGCGCCTCAAAGAATCCTATTGTTAATTGATCCATCATTTTTGTCATCATTAAACTTATCCTCTATCTATCCAACCTCATTAATGATAGTTAATGTTTGCTTCGCAGTGAAGCACCTCAACTTTTTCTCTCGTTGTAACGCACGGGCATGTTTGCTAGTAACACCAAAGCAAATTCAGATTCATAATACTCAATCCAACACAAAGAACCTCAAAGAGTGCCCCAAGATTTCTACCAGAGAAACAAATACGAGAACGCGCATCAACCCCTATGCATAGATTACCCCAATGTCACCTCGGGAATCTGCGAGTTGAGTGCCAAAACAGATATCAAGTGAATCAATATAATACCCCATTGTCACCATGGGTATTCATATGCAAGACATATATCAAGTGCTCTCAAATCCATAAAAGTATTCAATTCGATAAAACAAAATCTCAAAGGGAAAACTCAATTCATCACAACAAGATAGAGAGGGAGAAACACCATATGATCCAACTATATTAACAAAGCCCCTGATACATCAAGATCATGCCATCAAGAACACGAGAGAGAGAGAGAGAGATTAAACACATAGCTACTGGTACAAACCCTCAGCCCCGAGGGTGGACTACTTCCTCCTCATCATGGAGACCATAGGGATAATGAAGATGGCCTCCGGTGATGATTTCCCCCTCCGGCAGGGTGCCGGAACAGGCTCCCGATTGGTTTTTCATGGCTACAGAGGCTTGCGGTGGCGGAACTTTCGATCTAGCGTTATATCTGGGGGTTTTGGAATATTTGGGAATTTATAGGGCAAAGAGGCCTCTTTGCCCTATAAATTCCCAAATATTCCAAAACCCCCAGATATAATGCTAGATTGAAAGTTCCGCCACCTCTGGTACTTCTTTGGCCCGTGTTGTTGCTTCTGGTCCATAAAAATTCTCCAAAAAGTTTCGCTGTGTTTGGACTCCGTTTGGTACTGATATTCCGCGAAGTAAAAAACAAGCAAAAAAACAGCAACTGGCACTGGGCACTATGTCAATAGGTTAGTCCCAAAAAGTGATATAAAGTTGCAATAAATTGATTGTAAAACATCCAAAAATGATAATATATCAGCATGGAACAATAAAAAATTATAGATACGTTGGAGACGTATGAATGAGAAGGAATAGAGGTCGACTTGTGAGGGAGTCCTGGATTAGGGGGTCCTTGGGCTGCCAGCCTATCTCTCATGGGCCGGACAGTCGGGCCGCACTACAGCTGCTGGAAGGCCGGACTATTGGGTGGCATCGTATCCGGACAAGAGATATTTGGTGCCTTGGTGTGTACTCCAAGTCACGATAGAATATTCGACATGCTTATTCCTTTGTTGTAACCAACCATATGTAACCCTAGTACCCCTGGCGTCTATATAAACCATGGGGTTTAGTCTGTAGAGGCAAGAACAACAACCATCATCCTACTCGCTTAGCGTTTAGTTCATCTGCTCTCTTGGTAGATCGACTCTGTAATCATCCTATACACTTCAATATAATCAAGCAGGACGTAGGGTTTTACCTCTTAGAGAGGACCCGAACTTGGGTAAACACCGTGTTCTTCGTCCCTTGTTCCCCATTGGTCCAAGATCCACAGTGTTAGGGCATTTCTCGTCTTTGTGTTTTGGTGATGATGACAACTCTCTTTGTGGTCTAATCGTGTGCCAAGTTCTTCGGGTACTCTATGTTTGGGTACAAGACGATTAGGCATTCCCTCTGGACGAAAAAGATCGAAGACGGCGTTTTCTACGTGTTTATTTCTTTGGTCGTAGGGAACTCATACTATTAAGAGGGAATCCACATTGGAAGGTTTTTGGGTGAATCAATGCACGTACACATCTCTCGTGACCCACCGTTCCCTTCCGTTCGAATAGAGAGAGGTCTCCTTTTCCCTTCTAACTAGTGGTTTTTCCTCTCTAGCGGTTGTACCGCCCTTCTGGGCGGTTGTACCGCCTGTTCAATTATACCGGCACAACCACCGCCCCAGGGGTGATACCCTGGGGTTGCCTCTCCCTTGTATGCCCAGCGGTTGTGCCGCAGGCCCCCGGCGGTGGCACCACCTCAGCTCTGGGAAAGCCTAGGGGGAGCTTCACGGGCGGATGTCCTGGCCAGGTACCACCCAACCACCAGAATTGGTTCTGTTGTGGGGCGGTCCTTGGGTGGTTGTGGCCTGGTTATCCCGGTTATGCTCTGCTAAACCGGTACTACCGGTGGCCGGAGCGGTTCTATATAAAGGGGGTTTCTTCCACCTACCTCCTTACCTCTTGCCTCTCTCTCTCCTCCATTAATGACCTTCAAGCTTTCTTGCCCGATCTCTCTCCTTAGCCGCTCAAACTTGTTAATTTGCTAGGGATTGAAGGAGGAGACCTAGATCTACACTTCCACCAAAGGAAATTTGATTCCCCCATACTTTCTTGTGTGGATTTTGTTACTCTTGGGTGTTTGAGCACTCTAGATGGTTGAGGTCACCTCAGAGCCACATTCCATTGTGGTGAAGCTCCGTGGTATCGTTGGGAGCCTCCAATTCGGTTGTGGAGAGAGCCCCAACCTTGTTTGTAAAGGTCCGGTTGCTGTCTTCAAGGGCACCACTAGTGGAATCACGGTATCTCGCATTGTGTGAGGGCGTGAGGAGAATACGGTGGCCCTAGTGGCTTCTTGGGGAGCATTGTGCCTCCACACCGCTCCAACGGAGACGTACTTCCTCTCAAAGGGAAGGAACTTCGGTAACACATCCTTGTCTCCACCGGCTCCACATGTGGTTATTTCTCACCTTTACTTTGTGCAAGCTTCACCTGTGTATTATCTCTAGCTTGCTTGTGTTGCTTGCATCATATAGGTTGCTCACCTAGTTGCATATCTAGATAACCTATTTGTTGCTAACCCTATTTGTTAAGAAAAGCTAAAAATTGGTAGTTGCCTATTCACCCCCCTCGAGTCAACCATATCGATCCTTTCAATTGGTATCAGAGCCTCGTCTCTTTATTAAGGGTTTCTGTTGGGGATATAACTATTGGGTATAACCCGCCCAGGAGGGGCCGGGTCATACCACTGGCGGTTCATAATGAGAAGGCCCAAGAAGATGTTGAAGATGGCGGTTCATGAAGCAAGCTTACTGAAGGCCCAAGACCCGGAGGCGACTTGAGGCCCACGGGCATAAACCGCCATATGTTTAACTTGTATGTTAAGGAAAGTTTAGTTTGGTCACCGAGCCGGACACGTTGTGTATGAGCCGGCCGGGACTCTGTAAGCCGCCGGGCATCAACCTATGTATATAAAGGGGTGACCCGGCGGCAGGTTAAGGCAAGAAACAATAAGTCGTGAACTAGGTCAAGCGTATTCGCTCCCTGGTAATCGAAACCCAAGCAATACAACCTAAAGCAGGAGTAGGCCTTTACCTCGTTGAGAGGGGACGAACCTGGGTAAAAACTCTCCGTGTCCTTTGTCCCGTTTAACCCCTTCAAGCTAACTACGTGGCGATGGCTCCACACCTAAGTCCTCATGCTAGGGCATCTGCCGTGACAATTCCACGACAGTTGGCGCCCACCGTGGGGCCAGCGCACGGTGGTTTTGAGTTCTTGAAGGGCAGCTTCGCAGGGCTCAAGGGATACACTGTGGGCCGGATGACTAAGAGTCATCGCGGCAAGCTCTACATCGACGACACGAGCTGGGGCCCTGAGGCCGGCTCAATCGAGTACGGGTACCGGGTCCCCTTCTACGGAATTCATGTCTTCATCGGCAAGATTGGTGAGTCGGAAGCTGAGCCGGACACCTGCGCCGACATTGTCGAGACGGCTCAGCACGCGCGACCCGCCAAGGTTCAAGCCGCCCCGAAGCATGTCTTTGTTGGCTTTACTCAAGGAGTAGATCTGGAAGGAGGACCTGAGTCCGGTGGTGAAACGGTCGTCTATTCAGGCGATGAGTCCTCAACCAGTGAGACCAACTCCATGTATCAAGTTCAGGATGGTGGGCTTGGGGGCTGTTCCGATGGCGACAGTATTCCGGACCCCTATGAGCCGCCAAACCGGGTTACAATCTTCATGGCCGGTACACAGCCAGGGCAGAACTCTTCAACTGCGGTGGCAATGATATCCGGTTCAGCGACGGCAATGGCAGCTGGGGCAGGAGGCCCTGTGCGCCCACCGGCTCAAATTTTATCTGAACTGTTGGAGGCTCTAGCAACGTTGTTAACGACGGAGGTGACCCCGGCGAACCAAACGCAACATAATGTGGACGTTGCAAAGTTACGTGATGAGATAGCTCAAGCAAAGGAGGATCTAAACACTGAGAACACCCGGATGGCGACAGAGCGAGCCGCCTTGGAGTAGGAGGCAGAACGGCTTCAAGCAGAAAAATTTCGCTTGAGCTTGGACCAGGACGCATCAAACGCTGTCTTTAACAGAAGGCATGTGAGTCGTTTACCCCCGGTTTACGATGCGAGAAACCTTTTCAACACGCCTAGGGCAGGAACCAGTAACCCGCATGTGGTGGATCGGGCCATTGAGGCGCCGGCGGCTAGAGCACCGGTTCAGCCACGTGCTGCAAACCCCCCACATTTGAATTTGACCCCTCCTCAGCATGTTCCGACGCCCCAGGGTCATTATTCTAATCCTCTGGATAACATGATAGCTGCGGCTACTCGATTGGCGGCTCTCCCAGTTCAGGATGAGTCGCCAGCGGCAATGGAAATACGGTGAGCCGGAGAACTTCTTCAGACGGCTGTGGCTCAACAGGCGGCTTATTCATATAGTCGTGAATGGATTCACTCGACCCCATGTCCAAGCCAGAGTTATAGCAGACACATCGATGAACCAGCTGTATCGAGCAGTGAGCGGCACCGTAATCAGCCTCATAGGCCTGACCCGCCGCGTGCTGGTAATGATGCTCAAGCTTTAGTGGACCAGGGCAGGGCGCGGCGTGAGGCTGAGCTAGCGGCTCAGTTGGCGGCTCAACAGCAACCTCCGGTTTATCCGTCAACGTCTGTGGAGACAGGGGTGACTTCTAGAACCTTAGGCGTGCCATGTTTAGTGCCGACTCTACGCAACGGGCGCTTGCCTAAGGATTTCAAGGGCCCCCGTAAGGTGCCTAACTACATGGCGGATCAACCCCCGGAGGCTTGGATTGAAAGCTATGGAGATGTTGGATGTTAGTGATGCTGCATGTCCTAAGTATTTCACCATGATGTTGGATGGGCCGGCTCGTACTTGGTTAAAAGGGCTGCCCGCTAACTCCATCAGATCATGGGCAGAGTTGAAAGCGTGTTTTATCCAAAATTTTAAAGACACGTGCAAGCAGCCTATGTCGATTCTGGATTTGGACTCTTGCATCCAACGTGAAGGTGAGTCAACAACCAATTGGGTGCGCCGGATCTCAGCTGTTATACACTCATCGGACAGTATCAATGCCGGTTCAGCAGTCCTGATGTTGGAGAAGAATTGCCGTTTTCTTCCCCTTAAGCAGAAATTGGGGTGGCTTAAGCGCAATTGTAATGATATGGGGGAGCTCATGGCGGCTCTCGTCAAATATGCCGACTCTGATAGCACTAAAGACCCTGAGTCTAATGAGGAGAAAGCTGGTAAAGGGAAAAAGAGTGGCAATACAAAGGGACAGCATAACACGGCGGGTCAAGGTGGCAATGGTAAGCGCAAGGCTGACGGCGGTTTAGACTTTGTGGCTAACACCAATGCGCAGAGTAATAACCAGCATCGTAAGGGGAAAATGTCAGCGCCCCTGTTTGGAGGGCCGAAGTTCAACCTTGAGGCCATGATGAATCAGCCTTGCCCAAAGCACGGAACCCAGGAAAAGTCGGCCAGTCATCTGTGGAAGGATTGCTTCATCATGAGGGAGTATAGAAACTCTAATTTTTTCCAGAATAATCATGGCCCACATGGCGGTTCAGGATCCGGCTCTCATGGACCTGGATTTGGAGGTGGCGGTTCAAGTTCTGGTTTTCAGGGCCAAGGCAATCAAGGCGGTTTTAATCAACAATCTGGCCAAGGGAATCAGCAGCAGCAGTCTGTTTATCAAAGCAATCCAAAGCAATTGAATAGTGGTCAATATCATGTGTTCACCACAAGTCTGTGCAAACGAGATCAGAAAATCCATAAGCGGGCGGTGAACCCAGTTGAGCCGGCAGTACCTCGTTATTTGAGGTGGTCTGAGCAGCCTATCGTATGGAGCCGCGATGATCACCCGCCCCGGGTTAACAATCCAGGTCAATTGGCATTGGTGGTGGCTCCTCAGGTAGGAGGATATAAGCTTACAAAAGTGCTCATGGATGGGGGCAGTAGTATCAATATCCTTTACTATGATACTTTTCGTCGTATGAATTTGACTGACAAAGGTCTTAAGACATCTTCTACTGTTTTCCATGGAGTGGTGCCTAGTAAGTTGGCGTATCCAGTGGGTAAGATAACCCTGGGGGTAGCCTTTGGAGATGACCATGATTTCATAGTTGAGAAATTGACCTTTGAGGTGGTCAAGATCAAAAGCCCATATCACGCTTTGTTCGGGCGGCCGGCTTACGCCAAGTTCATGGCATGGCCTTGTTATGTTTATTTGCAGCTTAAAATGCCGGGTCATAAGGGCACCATCACGGTGCACGGTGATAGGAAGATTGCTCTGGATTGTGAAGAGGGTGATGCTGCGTATGCTGAGTCGGCCTGTGCCACCGAGGAGTTGAAGTTTTATAAAGATAATGTTGACCCGGCGGATATGACACCTTTGAAGAAGCCAACTACAGAGAATGACCCCCTGTTGAAGTTTAAGTCAGCAAATGACACTAAGTTGGTTGATTTTGTTCCTGGCGACTCGTCCAAGCAGTTCAGCATCAGTGCTAATATGGATCCGAAATAGGAAAGCGCGCTCATCGAGTTCATCCGTGAGAACCAGGACATCTTTGCATGGAAACCTTCTGACATGCCAGGTGTACCGAGGGAACTCGCTGAGCACACTCTTAATGTTGATACAAAGTTTAAGCCGGTCAAGCAGTTTCTTCGTCGTTTCAATGAAGAGAGGCGCAAGGTAATTGGTGAAGAAGTGGCCCGGCTCTTGGCTGCTGGATTCATCATTGAGGTTTTTCATCCTGAGTGGTTAGCTAACCCGGTGCTGGTGCTTAAGAAAAACGGCACTTGGCGTATGTGTGTGGATTATACAGACCTTAATAAGGCCTGTCCGGCTGACCCTTTTGCTCTCCCTCGTATTGATCAGATTATTGATGCTACGGCGGGTTGTGAGTGTTTGAGCTTTTTGGATGCTTACTTTGGTTATCATCAGATCAAGATGGCAGTTAAGGACCAGGAGAAGACAGCTTTCATCACTCCCTTTGGAGCCTTCTGCTATGTGTCTATGCCCTTTGGGCTCAAGAGTGCCCAGGCGACTTACCAACGGTGTGTTCAAAATTGCCTCCATGACCAGATTGGACGCAATGTTCACGCCTATGTGGATGATATTGTTGTGAAATCCAGGAAGAAAGAGACTTTGATAGATGATTTGAAAGAGACCTTTGACAATCTCTGGGTCTATAAAATGATGCTTAACCCGGCCAAGTGCGTCTTCGGCGTGCCCGCAGGCAAACTATTGGGTTTCCTGGTTTCTGAGAGAGGCATTGAAGCTAACGCGGAGAAAATCAAGGCTATCACTTCTTTGGCTAAGCCGGCATGTGTCAATGACGTCTAGCGATTGGCGGGTCGTATTGCAGCTTTGAGCTGGTTTATAAGCCGCCTGGGAGAGAAGGCTATCCCTTTGTATCAAATGATGAAGAAGACAGATAACTTTGTCTGGAGTAATGCTGCCAATGAGGCATTTGAGGCGCTTAAGAGACAGCTAGCTAAACCGCCGGTTCTTGCAGCTCCTATTGAGAAGGAGCCCTTGCTTTTATATGTGGCTGCAAACAATAGAGCTGTCAGTGTGGCAATTGTGGTTGAACGGAAAGAGTCATGCAAGGAGTATCCGGTTCAAAGGCCAGTTTATTATGTCAGTGAGGTGCTCATTGAATCTAAGCAGAGATACCCACATTGGCAGAAATTGGTTTACGGCGTGTTCATGGCTAGCTGCAAGTTGAAGCAGTATTTCCTCGGTCATCCCATCACTGTGGTTAGTTCTGCTCCCTTGGGGGATATTATTCAAAATAGAGAAGCCACAGGTCGGGTAGCTAAGTGGGCCATTGAGCTTGGACCCCATGGCTTGAAGTATATACCTCGGACGGCTATAAAGTCTCAAGCACTTGTGGATTTCATCAATGACTGGACGGAATTGCAGATGCCTGAGGATAAGCCAGATAGCACATATTGGACTATTCATTTTGATGGATCTAGGCAATTGGAAGGCTCGGGGGCTGGAGTTATATTGACTTCCCCGCGAGGTGATAAATTTTGTTATGTTTTAAGGTTGATGTTCCCTTGTACTAACAATGCAGCTGAGTATGAAGCCTTACTCCATGGTCTTCGGATGGCTAAAGAGATGAATCTAAGCCGGGTGAGGTGTTTTGGTGACTCGGACTTGGTGGCTCAGCAGGTGTCAGGAACTTGGGATATAAAGGATCCACTCATGGAGGCTTATCGCCAAGAGGTTGATACTATTGCTGGTCACTTCAAAGGTTATCAAGTGGAGCATGTTGATCGCAGGAAAAATGAAGCTGCTGATGCTTTAAGCCGGATGGGGTCTCAGCGTAAGCCGGTACCCCCTAATGTTTTCCTCGATGTTTTGCATAACCCATCAGTTAAATTGCCTACGGAGGAAGATCTTGCAATTCCTGACTCGGAGGCACAGTTGGTGGCAGCTCTCCATGTTATTCCTGATTGGACTGTTCCATATTTGGCTTACATGACCTGGGGCGAGTTACCTGAGGATGAAACCTTGGCCAGGCAAATAACCCGGAGGTCTAAGCCAATGACTATTGTCAATGGTGAGCTACACAGATGCAGTGTTACAAGGGTGTTTCAACAATGCATTTCTCCTGAGGAGGGCTGTGAAATTTTAAGGGAGATTCATGAAGGAGATTGCAGCCATCATGCCGGCACTAAATCTCTAGTTGCTAAAGCTTTTCGTCATGGGTTTTATTGGCTGACGGCTCACGCTGATGCGGAAGATCTGGTCAGTAAATGTGATGGATGTCAGAAATTTTCAAGACGAGCTCATGTGCCGGCTCAAGAATTGAGGATGATTCCAATTACTTGGCCGTTTGCAGTCTGGGGGCTGGATATGGTTGGGCCTTTTAAAAGCTCCAAGGAAAAAAAGACTCATCTCCTGGTAGCTGTTGACAAGTTTACAAAGTGGGTTGAAGCTGAGCCAGTCAGCAAATGTGATGCAGCAACGACAGTTCAATTCATCAAAAAGGTGATCTTTCGTTTTGGATACCCTCATAGTATCATTACTGATAATGGTACTAATCTATCTAAGGGTGCAATGAAAGAATTCTGTCAACAAGAGCATATCCGGCTTGATGTGTCGTCGGTGGCTCACCCCCAGTCTAATGGTCAAGCTGAAAGAGCCAATCAAGAAATCTTGAGAGGTATCAGACCCAAGCTTATGGTCCCTTTGCAGAGGACGCCGGGTTGTTGGGTGGAAGAATTGCCCTCAGTGCTCTGGAGTATCAATACCACCCCCAACAGATCTACGGGTTACATGCCTTTCTTCATGGTTTACAGAGCGGAGGCGGTTCTCCTTAGTGACATACGTCACGACTCGCCCCGCGTGGCGGCTTATGTTGAAGCTGATAATGAGAAAGCACGTCAGGATGCTATTGACCTTTTGGATGAGGAGCGTGACCTTGCGACGACTCATTCAGCGATTTACCAACAAGATCTGCATCATTATCACAGCCGCCGGGTTAAAACCAGGACTTTTCAAGAAGGAGATTTGGTGCTCCGGCTCATCCAGGATCAAACTGATATGCACAAGCTATCCCCACCTTGGGAAGGGCCCTTTGTGGTCAGTAAAAATCTGAACAATGGGTCATACTACCTTATCAATGTTCGAGACCACAAGGACTCACGCACGTCGGAGGAAGAGACCCACCGGCCGTGGAATATTGCTCATCTTCGGCCTTATTACACCTGAGCCACCGGCTCTTGTGATGTACATACTTTTACTAATATATATATTATGATTAGTATAATAAAGCCGGCATCCCTGATGATTCAGGGCCTCTATCGTTTCATTTTTGAGAATCTGAGTCTTTATTGTCACTTCATAAGGTCACTGGAGGGCTTCCTGCTCATTGAGCATAAGCTATGATTACCCTTTTGATCCGGCTTGTACGCCTTGATTACAAAATACTTGAGGGGCTTCCTGCTCATTGAGCATAGCTATGACTACCCTATCGGTCCGGCTTGTACGCCTGGATCAAAATATTACTTGGGGGCTCCTTGTTAAATGAACAGAGCTTTGTTGACCCTTGTAATTGGCTTGGACGCCAGGTGTATTCACCAAAAATCCGGGTTATCCTGCCTTTGTATGCTTGCCACTCCGACCAGGTAATCCTGGAATGACTCGCCGTACTCTTGACAGTCAATCTTATAAAGACCCTGAACTTGTCAAAGTTAAAATGGTGATTGGTCATGTGAGGCCCGGCTTATAGGTTTGAATTAAGGAGTAACTCAGTGGCTGTGTAACCCTTGAATAGCACTTGATGTTGAGGCTTTGCAGCCTTTGAATGCCTTGGTTTTCTGGTTTATATTGACTTTGAATTTTTTTGGTGATTTCTGTTTATACCATATTGATATATGGTTGAAAGTTGATTCGGGCCATGTTGCCTTGATCTTATGATTCATATTTGAAAATATCCGGTGCTTTGATAACCCGGCCTGGCTTTGGACGTTAAGTCACTAGTGTGTGATGATTATATGCTTGGAGTTCTATACTCTTAAGTTTTTGGGATGTTACCCTTTGCTGTCTATGGCGTTGTAAGCCGGCAGTATGAATAGAATTACACAGAGCGCTGCGCTCTGAGGCTTTGGGCTGTTACCCTTACTACATGCGGCGTTGTAAGCCGGTAGTATGAATAAATATCACAGGTATGATATTTGCTTTGTTATGATTATATGAAGTTTTGATAAACCGGCCCTGGTTACGGACGATGCAGTCACCAGTGGTTTTCATATGGGGCGTTATGACCCGCCTTGGGGTAAATCGGTAAGGCACTTGTTCTCTATTTGTATGCAGGGTTTAAGACAACATGATCAGCAAAGATGACAATGATTATGAGCATAAACAGTGGATCGTCAGATAAGATCAAACGGCTCATAAGTGTTAAGCAAATCAACATGCACGATGGCATGGCAGATCATTGTTTTCAAACTAGGCTATTACAAGGCACTGGACGGCCCAAAAGAGTAAGTGCTTTGAGGCATAAGGTAGTCCAACTGGTAGATAATAAGCCGGCCCTTGGATTAATGATCTTGGCCTTGGCGAGTAGAGGATTCCGGGTCATCTTTCACCGGTTCATCTTCTTCTTCGTCACCCGTTGACTGGAAGTCAGAGGTGGCCCAATTGATCCCAGTCAAAGCTTTGAACACAGCTTCATCATCAATTAGTGTTGACGGGTCAATATCAGGAGCAAAGGTGTGCTTACGGATTGGCGCAATAAGCTCCTGGGAGTCGTGAACCGGCGCCTTCACCTTCTTGTTATCAGCATTATAAGCCGCCTGGTAATGAGATAGGTCCGTGTCTTCAGCCAGTTTGCTTGCTAGAGGGTGCATTTCTCTTGTTATCGCCACAAAGTCCTTAGCACTGAAGGGAGACCCGTCCTCCTTTACACTTGGGCAGCCATTGGCCAAGTCTTCTGGGTCCAGATCTGCTTGCCACGCCTTGGCCCGGGTTAGCGCAGTGATGGCACCGGCTCTAGCAGCTGATAGCTTCAGATCCTCCACTCTTTGGGGCAATACAAACAGCTTTTCCAGCGTGTCTTTGATAAGAGTTGGTGGTTGTTTTTTATGAGAAGCTGCAGAGATAGCTCATTGCATGCCAGTATACAATTGCTCGACAAGAGTATAAGCGGCTTTCAGCTTCATGCGCATGTCTGCACCAAGATGGGCGATTCTGGAGCCTGCATTAGCAAACAAATTGATAAGCCGGATGAATGATTATTCAACTACATGTATGGTAACAGATTGGAATAATGTTACTTACCAAAGACAGCGGCGGTCATGGTGTTAATTTGATGTTTTAAACCAGAAAGCTCTTCAGCCATCGGCTTAAGGGCCACCTCTGCTTCGTCCGCTCTTTTCAACAAAGCTACTTTGTCAGACTCCCAGCTTATCCTGTCAGCCTTGAAGTCCTTTTTCAACTTCTCCATTTCTTCCAAGGCGGTTGTCAGTTCTGATTTGGCCTTGGAAGTTTCAGATTGTTGAGACTTGATATTTTCTTGAAGGTCGGCGACTTGGGATTCTTTTGCATTGAGTTCAGCCTGCAGTATGCAAATGACAGGTGCTATTACAATCATTTTGTTTAAAGTCCCAAGCACAATACAAGTATTTCACTTGGCACTTGGGGGCTAATGCACATTGCTCTTTTTAAAGACAATTTCATGATGACTCGGCTACACTATTGTGGCTATAGCCGATTCATGGGGGCTATATACTTGGATTTTATTGACAATTATGGTAATGAGACCCAGCTAATCTTAATAGTTTAAGCCAGCCCTTGGGGGCTACAGGTGCAAAATTGAATCATTACTATTTGAAGTCCCGTCTTATCTTGACAGTTTAAGCCGGCCCTTGGGGGCTACATGTGCAAAGTTGAAACATTATTATTTGAAGTCCCGGCTTATCTTGAAAGTTTAAGCCGGCCCTTGGGGGCTACTTGATTTGATCTACAAGGCTATCTAAAGTCTACAGTACATTCAATTCTATCATGTCCAGTAAACTTGACGGCTGATAAAGTACGTTTATATGAAGAAGGCTAGAGTTTACCTCAAAACGTTCCTTCATGAGATTTACTAAGCCAGCCTCGAAGGCACGACTTGTGTGCAGATGGTTCAAGTACCCAGAGTGGATCTCTTGAGCACTATAGTGAGCATAGCTCTCTAAATTCACTGACCACTTGCCTTTGTCAGCAACAGATATTTCTTCCTTGGCACTGTGCTTTGACAAGATAGTGGGATTGCCTGGACCTGTATAACCAAGCCCAGTAATGATAACATCATTAGCCTTTTCTTCAGTAGGCTTGATGGGACTTGGCGGCTTGGTGGTGGCTGGGTCAACATCCATATGATCTATGGTGATGTTGTGTTCTTCCAGTTGAGGTTCATCAACGGTGGCCTCAGTGGCATGGAGGGAAGTTTTTGCTGACTGTTTCTCTGGTTTAGAAGGATTTTTGGTTGTTTTTGTCACCTTCAACTTCTTGCCGGGCTTTGCCATAGCTCTATAAATGCAGCATAAGACGAGGTTAACACATCAATTGAGTATATGATTGAAAGCAGAGATTTAACATTACCCAGGCACAATCTTGAAGACTGGGACGTGAGTTCCCATTGAGTCGCCAGAGGAGGAATGAGATGTTCCCTGGTAATTTGAGTCGGAAGGCTTAAGAGGTTGTCGAAAAAGACCAGCCTTGGGATAAGCTAAGTCGGAAATTGGTGAGACCTCTGGACGACGTTTGCGAGGGGCTGGTGTGTTCGGTAAGCCAGAGGAAAGGATCCCGCCTCCGCTGTTCCGGGTTGTGCGGCGAGCTTCATGTTGCTGCTTCTTCAAAATAAAGTTGGGATCCAAATGAGCTAAAGGATGAGAAAACCTAACTTTCCGGCTTGCTTGTCGAGATTTCTATTCTGGCAGAGGTTCTGAGCCGGAGGAAAAAACAATTACCTCTTCATCACCCGCACGGCTGGCTTCCGCGTCATCCTGATAATAATCATTGTCAATGAGATGTACAAAAAATGATCCAAGAGAATCAAGTTCTACCTCCGACTCATCATCATCATCACCATCCAAGTTAAGTAACTCAGAGGGGTCGGTCTTCTTCTTGGCAGGCTTTTTGTTAGCCTTGGTCTTTGTCCGGGTCTTCTTGGCCGGTTTTTCCTACAGCTTTTTCTTCCAGAAAGGAGAATCGGCCAGTGGAAGTCAGATGAGTATAAGAGGACAGTTTTTATGAAAACATGATTCAACTAAAAAATTATGTGCAAAACTTACAGCTGGCGGCTTGTTGAGAGTGCAGAAAGGATTGAGTCCGGTTTTGCTGCAAGCTGCCAAGCTTTCGTTCAATAAAGCCTTGGTCGATTCATTGATATCTTCATCAGACAATTGGATCTCGCAGTGGCATTGCAGATCTTTTAAGTCGCCGGTGTACTCGCACATTAAGCCGGGGCGGTAGCTTAACGGCAGAATTCTCCAGGCGACCCAGCACCGAACAAGGTCGATGCCGGTTAAGCCGTTAGCCATGAAAGCTCTAATCTTTGAAAAAATGGGCGCATATTTGGCCCGTTCCTTTGTGCTGATCTGTTTTGGGAGTGGATGTGTGTTGCTAAGACGGTGTTCACGGTAACCCGGCAGGGGATTTTCACCCTCTGGAGATGTATCTTGGCAATAAAACCATGTCTGGTTCCAGTCTTTAGGATGACTGGGCAGCTTGGCATATGGGAAGGTGGCTTCTTTCCGCTTCTGAATTGAAACTCCGCCTAGCTCCAAGCTGGGTCCGTCTGTGAATTCAGTCTGTCGGTTCAAGTAATAGAATTCCCTGAACAGTTTGACAGTGGGCTCTTGTTGAAGATAAGCTTCGCAAAAAACTTGGAAGTTGCAGATGTTGGAGACAGAATTGGGCCCAATATCTTGAGGATGGAGCTGAAAAAAGTGTAGCACGTCTCGGAAGAATTTTGAACCGGGCGGGGTAAACCCCCGGATCATATGATCAGTAAAAATGATTATTTCACCTTCCTTGGGCTCAGGAGGATTTTCAGTGCCTGGGACCCTCCAGTGGATGTCATCTTTTTTGGCTAAGACACCAGTCTGAACAAAATTGTTCAAGTCTTCCTCGGTAACCCGGGATGCGACCCAGTTGCATGAAGTGAAGGTCTTAGTCATTGTTGATGATGGTCTGAAAAGAAAATATTGCCGGTTTAAGATTATGTTGTTAAGCCGGTCATTGGTTCGAAGGTAAAAACTATAAACATGCAGTGTGTTAAGCCGGAGGATAGTGTTGAGATGCAGAGCAATCTATTGGCGGCTTAAGAGGGGACTAATGGTACCTGGTGGGTTATGGTTTATCAGTTAAGCCGCCTACACAGCTATCAGTTTTCAGATCTATGAGTGAAGGATTGCTAAGTGTTGGACAAACAGTTTTCACAGATCGGTGTTATAATTTTGGATCTACAGCAGTTCAGATAATGAAGAAAAATTCTAAACCTAAAGTGGCGGCAGCAGGACAGTTCACGTGCTCAGATGAGATCTCCTATGGAGGGGAGGCGTTCAGATATTAAAAACGAGTGCTAAACTGCTACCACACAAGATTGGTACTATACTTAGATAAAAAACTACATGATCTAGGGAGGAACAGAGATGAACGGAGATGAACTCTGATGAACTCGAGCAAACCCTAATGGAGATCTGCGGTGAGGAAAAGAGGAGAGCTTACCGGGGCTGTTGGACAGCAGAGGCGCGCGGCGGTGCTCTGGTGCGTTCAGGTCGATGCAGCGGCCGGAGTTGAGGCAGTTCGCGAGGTCGACGGCGGTGGAGCTCGGGCGCGTGTGGCGTTGCAAGGAAGAGGATGAAGACGAGGAGGCAAGGGGGGAAAATGAAAAGGACCCATGTCCCTATTTATAAGGCAGTGGATAGATGGCATGCGCGGGAATCAAGGAGGCTAAAAAATGATTATGTGACAGCACAGATGCCTCGATTTTCGGAGGTTCATTAAAAGTGAAGGTATATTGAGATTTGGGCCTCGTGCGATATTAATGCGAGATGACGTCATGGCGGGTTAGCACAATTCTGTGAGCTGACGTCATAGCGGGTTATAAGATTTCATAAGGACTGACGATGAAGGATTTTTTCTAAGTCATGTATTGAAGATTGATATGAACAAGTTCACATCAACCTGGGGCCTAATGTTGGGGATATAACTATTGGGTATAACCCGCCCAGGAGGGGCCGGGTCATACCACTGGCGGTTCATAATGAGAGGGCCCAAGAAGATGTTGAAGATGGCGGTTCATGAAGCAAGCTTACTGAAGGCCCAAGACTCGGAGGCGACTTGAGGCCCACGGGCATAAACCGCCATATGTTTAACTTGTATGTTAAGGAAAGTTTAGTTTGGTCACTGAGCCGGCGACAGGTTAAGGCAAGAAACAATAAGTCGTGAACTAGGTCAAGCGTATTCACTCCCTGGTAATCGAAACCCAAGCAATACAACCTAAAGCAGGAGTAGGCCTTTACCTCGTTGAGAGGGGCCGAACCTGGGTAAAAACTCTCCGTGTCCTTTGTCCCGTTTAACCCCTTCAAGCTAACTACGTGGCGATGGCTCCACACCTAAGTCCTCATGCTAGGGCATCTGCCGTGACAATTCCACGACCCACCCGAAGAGTATGGTTGACACCGAGGAGGAAGTGCCCGAGGCCGTGTAGTTGACTTCGATCACACGAGATGACTTAAATGAAGCTAAGGCTTCACTTAAGATGTATATGACGATCAAAGTCAAGTCCATGCTTAAAGAATTGCTTGAGGGATTGAAAGTCACTCCCGATCCTTTGCTTGTGGTTAATCCCACCACATCGGAGTCGGAGGCCAATTCCGGCAAGGAAGCGGCTAAAGGTACTCAAACTTCTTCCCCTCACAACAAGAATGGGATGGGAACCTTTGACTCGGTCCCCCCTCCCCCGGTCTATGGAGGACAGGTCCCTACACCACATCTTAATAACCTTGGTCCTCCTCCTAAGCTTGTTAAGGGTGATTTTGCTAATTGGGTTTTTCGCATCAAGTCTCATTTGAATCATAGCTCAACAAATCTTTGGAGAATCATCGAGCAAGGCTTCTACCCGCATGATCCAAACAATTTCACCCCAAGAGAAGAGGTGGACAATCAATACAATCACTCCGCCTTGTTCATCCTTCAAGCTGCGGTTCCTCTCAAAGATCTATCTCACTTGCGCCCCTTCACTCATGCTAAGGATTGTTGGGAGCACATCATATCGTTGTACAAGGGGAGCTCAAGCATCCAACGGTCCAACTTTGAAGTTGTCCTTGATGAGGTCGATGAATTTGTGATGCTAGAAGATGAGGATCCTCGTGATCTCTACCGGAGGGTGACAACTCTTGCGGTGGCTCTCCAAGATCATGGGAGCAAGGATACGGATGACAATTGGATCAAGCGCAAGTTTCTTAAGGCCATTATGCCCTTCAACAAGGCCATGTCCTCCGTGATTCATCCAAGACCGGACTTCCACACCTTGTCCTCAAGTGAAGTGTTGGATGAGTTTATTGCCATGAACATCATGAACAAGACTGCCGACAATGCTCTTGCCCGTGTCCGGTCAAAGAAAAGCTCACCCACCCTCGCTTTGAAGGCCAAGGCCATTCCGGAAGAAGAAGAAGAAGAGGAAGAAGAGGAGTGTTGTCCCGAAGACACCAAATATGCTTATCACGAGCACATGGCTCTTGCGTGAAGGCAATTTTGGGGCAACAAAAGGAACTCAAGGCCCAACTTCACCAAGAACAACTCAAGTGGTTCAAAGAACAAGCAACGTGTGAGGACTTGCTACAATTGTGGTAATGTGAGTCACTTTGTGGTGGATTGTCTCTATGAGAAGAGAGAGGACAATGGTGGCAAGCTCATCCGCAAAGACAAAGCCAAGTCCTTCCCAAGCAAGAACAACTTCACCAAGAAGACACCTCCAAAGGGCTTGGTGGCACATGAAGAGTACGCCTCCGATGATGATGATGAAGACACAAGTGGAGAAGGAATGGCAACGGCGACCATTGACATTGCCACATCTTCCCCCTCCAAGGTGTCTCTCTTCGGCGCCCCCAATGAAAACACCATTGCCAAGTGTCTCATTGCCAAAGGTATCAACAAGGTAACCTCAAACATCAAAACCACCATCACTACTACTCCTTCATTGTTAGATCATGTTGATGATAGTGAGGTGGTAAATGTTGATGAGAATGAGTTTACCAAGTTCGTGAGTAAGCTCAAGGGTGAATCCAAGAAGCACTTTGTTGCTCTCTTGGAACAACTTGGTGAGGCGAATGATATCATTGAATCTCATGAGGATACTATCTCCAAGTTGGAGGGGCATAGTCATGACTATGCCGATGAGATTGCGGATCTTTCCATTGCTCTTGAGGAAGAGCAAGGTCTTTGTTTGACTCTTGAGGAGTCACACAACGTTGATCCAGCTAAATTGCAAAAAGATCTTGATCATGCTATTGTTCTTACTTGTGTGCTTAAATCCGAGAAAGTTACACTTGGGGTTGGCCATGATAGACTCAAGGAAGATTTTGATACACTTGACAAGGCTCACAAGGTCTTGAAGGGTGTTCATGCTTCTCTCAAAGAGTCTCATGATCAACTCCAAGTGAAGCTAACCAAGGAGATTTCCACGTGTCCTCCTTTCGTTCTAATTGATAATGCCCATGCTACTAACCCTTGTTGTGAGCATATGCATCTTGTGGAGGAAAATGCCAAGTTGAAGGAGCAACTTGAGAAGGGCCTTGTGACATGCATAGAAGGAAAAAAGAACCTCAATGACCTTTTGAGTAACCAAAAGGAAGTTGTGGGAAAGGAAGGACTTGGGTTTGTACCCAAGTCAAAGAAGAAGAAGAAGAACAACAAGCAACCTCTCCTGCTCAAGGAAACTTTTGCCAAGGAGGGTGAGGGTACTCATGAGAATAAGAAGAACAAGTAAGTGGGTGGTAATGCCAAGAAGGGCAAAACCGCCCTTACCAACAAAGCTGGCGACTTTAACCCCTCTTATGTTTTATGTCATGCTAGTGATGGGCATGTTTATGCTAAATTCGTTGGTTCTTATTATGAGTACATTGAATGGTCCATTTGGGTTCCTAAGGCCCTTGTTACTAACCTCAAAGGACCCATTCAAGAATGGGTACCTAAATCCAAGCATTGATCTCTTGTAGGAGTTTGCTTCCGGTGGGGTGTCATCGTTGCTTGATAGTGGAGCAACAAATCATATGACCGGGAGCAAGGACTTGGTGGTGGATGTGCATTCAATTCCATCAATGCCCACCCATGTCCAATTCGGTGATGCTTCAACATCTAAGGTATTGGGACTTGACAAGGTGGTCATCTCTCAAGATTTATCTATTGAGAAGGTCATGCTTGTTGAGTCCCTTGCATACAATTTACTTTCCGTTCGTCAACTTGCACTTATGGGCTTTGCAACATTCTTTGATCTTGATACCGTGGCCCTTTTGTGGAGCAAGACTCTTAAAGTAGCTTTTGTTGGGCATGTCGAGAACGGTCTCTATGTGGTGAACTTTTCGGAGCGACCCACTAAGACCGCGAATTGCCTAATGGCTAAAGTTGATGTGGGTTGGCTTTGGCATAGCCGACTAGCCCATGTCAATATGAGATCTTTGCAAAGTCTCCTCAAAGGGGATCATGTTCGTGGACTAACAAATGTGAGTTTTGCCAAAGACCGTGCTTGTAGTGC
Organism: Thinopyrum elongatum; assembly: GCA_011799875.1. NCBI lineage: Eukaryota > Viridiplantae > Streptophyta > Magnoliopsida > Poales > Poaceae > Thinopyrum > Thinopyrum elongatum. The sequence goes on from CM022299.1 coordinate 74,129,069, forward strand.
TTGTATCGAAGGAAAGCTTCATGAAACGGCTCACCGACCCACGACTGTCATCTACTCGAGGAGGCCCTTGGAGCTCCTTCACATGGATCTCTTTGGTCCTCCATCTTTTGATAGTCTTGGGGGAAGAAAGTATTGCTTGGTGATTGTGGATGACTACTCAAGATACACTTGGGTATATTTCTTCAAGAGGAAGAGTGAGACCCAACAAACCATCATTGACTTTGCTAATGAAGCTCAACATCAACATGAAGCAAAGATTTTGATGATTAGAAGTGACAACGGCACCGAGTTCAAGAACTACACCTTGGATGAGTTTCTTAGTGATGAGGGGATCAAGCACCAATATTCCGCACCCTATACCCCTCAACAAAATGGTGTAGTGGAGAGAAAGAATCGAACGTTGATGGATGCGGAAAGGACCATGATGGCGGAATTCAAATCTACGTACAACTTTTGGGCCGAAGCCATCAACACCACATGTCATGCATCCAATCGGCTCTATCTCCACAAAGGCTTGAACAAGACTCCATATGAGATACTTACTGGTAACAAGCCCAATCTCAAGTACTTCCAGGTGTTCGGATGTAAGTGTTTCATTCTCAAGAAAGGTGTTCGCTTGTCTAAATTTGAACCTAGAGCTCAAGAGGGCATATTTGTTGGTTGTGCTACAAACTCTCATGCTTACAGTGTCCTCAACAAGTCCACCGGACTCATTGAGGAGACGTGTAACGTGGAGTTTGATGAGAATAATGGCTCCCAAGTGGAGCAAAGTGGTATTTGTGATGTAGGTGATGAAATTCCTCCTCAAGCCATAAGAAGAATGGGGATTGGTCAAATACTCCCCATTGAGGAACCCCTTGTGGCCGAAGGAGAAGGACAATGCTCTACTCAAGTGGAGCCATCACCGACGCTGGACCCACATGCTTTCGAAGAACAAAGTGAAGGCCCTCAACCAAATGAATAAGGTCAAGGGCAAGATCAACCTCATGGAGATGGTGATGCACCAAATAATGCCCAAGATCAAGTTCATGACTCCGAGAAAGTTCAAGATCAAGCACAAGCTCATGATCAAGAGCCAGCTCAAGACGGTGCTCAAGATAATCAAGATGAAGATCCTCAAATGCCTATTGAGGAACTCTTGGAGCGTCGTGCCACCAAGGTGGCTTCCAAGCTCAAGCGTCAACAACATGTCATGGAGAATGTGCTTGGAAGCTTGAGAAAAGGGGTACCTACTCGTAGACAATTGTCAAACTTTTGTGAGAATCACGTGTTTCTTTCATGTGTTAAACCCCAAAAGGTACATGAGGCGCTCGATGATGAGGATTTGCTTGAAGCCATGCATGATGAACTCAACAACTTCGAGCACAACCAAGTTTGGGAATTAGTGCCAAGGCTAACAGAGGAACACAATGTCATTGGGACCAAATGGATCTTCAAGAACAAGCAAGATGCGAACGGTGTGATTGTTCGAAACAAGGCAAGATTGGTGGCACAAGGCTACTCCCAAGTCGAGGGTATCGACTACGGTGAAACCTTTGCCCCCATTACACGTCTTGAATCTATTCGCATGTTGCTTGCATATGCATCTCATCATGATTTTAAGTTGCAACAAATGGATGTGAAAAGTGCATTTCTTAATGGTCCTTTGAGTGAGTTGGTATATGTCAAACAACCTCCGGGATTTGAGGATCCCAAGCTCCCCAATCACGTATACAAACTCAAAAAGGCACTCTATGGCCTTAAACAAGCCCCACGGGCGTGGTATGAGCACCTTACCGAGTTGTTGCAAGATCGTGGGTTTGAAATTGGGAAAATTGATCCCACTCTTTTTACTAAGAGGGTCAAAGGGGATTTGTTCACATGCCAACTATATGTAGATGATATTATATTTGGTTCTCCTAACAAATCTTTCAATGATGAGTTTGCCGCACTAATGACCAATAAGTTTGAGATGTCTATGATGGGAGAGTTGAAGTTCTTTCTTAGGTTCAAAGTCAAGCAAAGAAGAGAAGGAACTTTCATCAACCAAGCCAAGTATACCCAAGACATGCTCAAGAGATTCAAGCTAGATGATGTCAAGCCCGTCAAGTTCCCCATGCCCACCAAATGCAAGCTTGAAAGTGATCCCAATGGTAAAGCGGTGGATCAAAAGGTATATCGCTCCATGATTGGATCCTTGCTTTACCTTTGTGCATCTAGACCGGATATCATGTTGAGTGTGGGAATTTGTGCACGATTTCAAGCCGCACCTAAGGAAAGCCATTATATGGCGGTCAAGGGAATCTTTCGATATTTGGCTCATACCCCAAACTTTGGCTTATGGTACCCCAAAGGAGCAAGCTTTGATCTCATGGGTTATTCGGACTCAGATTGGGCGGGAGATTGTGTGGAGAGGAAGTCAACTTCCGGAGGGTGCCAATTCCTTGGTCGCTCTTTAGTGAGTTGGTCTTCTAAGAAGCAAAATTGTGTGTCTCTCTCTTCCACCGAGGCCGAGTATGTAGCCACCGCAAGTTGTTGTGCACAATTGCTATGGATGAAGCAAACTTTAAAGGATTGCGGTGTCACTTGTGACAAAGTGCCTCTTCTATGTGACAATGAAAGTGCTATCAAGATATCTCACAATCTAGTGCAACATAGCAAGACGAAGCACATTGAGATTCGTCATCATTTCATTCGGGATCACATCAAGCGTGGAGATATTGAGATCATCTACATCAACACTCAAGAGCAACTAGCGGATATTTTCACCAAGCCTCTATATGAAGCAAGATTTCGTGAGTTAAGGCATGAGCTAAATATCATTGATTCGAGCAATGTGGCTTGAATCTAGGCACACCCCACCGCATTCATCATTTTATCTTGCTCTAGATGTAGGCATGGACATAGGGGGAGTGTTGTCCTCTCAATGAACTCTTCCTCCCCCATTATGCATAATTTGATCAAATCTTTCACATTAGCCATTTTTTATGGTACTTGTGCTTCAAAGATGAGTTTTGGTCATGGGCCCAAGGTTAAAATCTTCGCGGTGCCATACCAATTGACTCAAACATAGGTGGCTCTGGCCACCGGCCCTTTTTCTTGAAAGGGTTGTTTTCCTTGGATCTTGTTCACTCTTGCTAGTTTTTTTGGTCCTAGGTGTATGTGACCTCCAAGTTGTGGTCTTTCCTTGCTTGCTTCTTGCACTCTTGGAGGTTACCTCACCCTATTCCAGTGTCTTGATTCCATCCCAAGCCTTCTCTTCCCTTAAACCATCTCTTCCAACTGCACACAAGTTGGCCATGGTGTGGGTGATGTTGACTGGGCACTTGGTTCAACCGCTCGGACACTTGGTTGTATCGTCCAAGGGGTTCCACCAGGGGTAGTCTCTGCGGTTCTACCGCTGGCTCCCTAGTTTGGACTCCTGGCCATTACTACCGCTCGGTTCCAGGCGGTACTACCGCCGCCTCCCTGGCGTCAGAAGTACCGCCCGCAACCACTGGTTTGTCCCAGGGAGCAGTACAACCGCTCTTCGGAGCGGTACAACCACTTCGTGGTCTGCGGGTATATAAAGGGGTCGGGCCGAAGGGGTATATTCTTCCTCCCTTCGTGCCCGTTCCCCTCGCTTGCCCTAGCCGCCAGTCGCCGTCTCCCTCGCCCCGGAGTGATCTCCGGCGCTCCGGATCCATGGGCCCTCCTTGGATCTGCTCCGTGGAGGCCCCCTCCCTCCCGATCTCTTCCCATGGATGCCGGTAATGCCTCGTTCCTCTTTTCTAGGGTTTCAATCTTTGAATCCATCCTCTAAGGCATTGCTTGATATCCCGCGTTTGTTTGTCCAAACTATTGGGTGGAACAGATCTATATATACATCCTGCTATTGTTTGTGCATCATTAGAACTTAGAATATTGCTATTTGATTCACATCACGTAGGTACTTGCTCTCCCACGGGTGGAACTGCTCGCTTCCAGCGGTTCTACCGCCCTTCTTCGGCGGAACAACCGCTTGGGCGGTTCCACCGGTCGGAGAACCGGTACAACCGGGATTCCTGAACCATGTTGCACTGTTTTACCTTCTCTGATTCACAAGCAATGTATTCCTTCATTCTTGTGTGCAATCCTCTCATCTCTGCTGGGTCTCTTGTGTGCTTTCCGTGTGTGTGTGTGCAGGTGGCTCTGGTTCTTGCTCTGCTCCTCGTACCAAGACCAATAAGCAAGCCCATAGAAGCAAGCGCCCGGCCGAGTCTGATGCGGAGGAGGAGGTTGTGGCTCCCACCAAGCCAACCCGCTGTGAAAAGTCTGCCGCTGCCAAGCAACGTGTGGCCATGCCTTTGCACAAGTGGAAAGCCAAGGAGTGGGAAGTCTTCCAGAAGAGGAATCCGTATACGGTTCCCATTGAGCCTCGATGGACCACTGTTCAGTTCCAGAATGAGATGCAAGTGAGGATTATCCATGAGTTGTTCGAGCATCACAAGAATCATTATACCAAGCAGTGGACCATCGACCTTAACCATTGGAGGAACAACATGGAGTACTTTGGAGAGGCTTTGGCTCTCTGTGAGGAGTTTGATTTGGTCAAGCTCATGTCTATCAACTGTGACTTCGATGTTCAGCTTATTCATCAGTTCAATGCAACCGTTCATTTTGGTGAAGATGATGCTCGCACTCTCTCTTTCATGTGCCGTGATGAGTTCTTTCAAGTGCCCTGGAGAGCCTTCTGCAATGCTCTTGGCTATGAGGATAACGGTCTCGATGGGAATGGCGGCATTCTTCCTCACGACCGTGCCCATTCTATGCCTAAGGAGAAGCTTGCGCCTCTATATATTCATGGCTGTGGCATCATTGGTTAGTCCAAGGATCTTGAGAAGGTATATGATATCATGCATCGTGTGTTTCGTAATGTGCTTCTACCCAAGGTTGGGAATCAGGATGAGATTTATGGGTACCTAGTTGACTTGCTGGTTGCTATGAAGACTCATGTGGGCTCTGGTGCTACGTTTGATGTGTCCAAATGGCTTTGGGAAGAGATGTACAGCATGGTCATCTATCAAAACGTTCCTATCTATGCGCCCTTTGTCATGTGCTTTCTGAACTTAGTTTGGGCCGTTCGACGTCCTGGAGAGCTCCTCACTTCGCCGAATAACCTCACCGTGCATGAGGTCAAGCAGCTTAAGAAGAAGAAGAAGCATGCCAAGCCCCACTTTCCTGCTGATGATCTCGAGGATGTTTATGCCACTTCAGATGATAAGGATTCGAGATGGAGGCGGGTGCCAAGCCCTCTTGGGTGACCAAGCTCACCGCTAAGGTGAAGAAGACGCTTTGCCTCCAGTCTCACATTCAGAAGAAGTTGTATAAGGCACATGTTAATGAGAAGCATGCTCGGCGCCGGTAGATTGCCATGATGAAGCACCTCAACATGCCAGTGCAGAGTGGATCCGAGAAGAGCATCACTCCAGACGACAAGTGTTGGGGAACGTTGCATGAAAACAAAAAAATTCCTATGCCCACGCAAGATCTATCAAGGAGATGCATAGCAACGCGAGGGGAGAGTGTGTCTACGTACCCTCGTAGATCGTAAGCGGAAGCGTTTCACAACGCGGTTGATGTAGTCAAACTTCTTCGTGCTTCAACCGATCAAGTACCAAACGCACGGCACCTCCACGTTCTGCACACGTTCAGCTCGGTGACGTCCCTCGCCTTCTTGATCCAGCAAGATGTCGAGGTAGTAGATGAGTTCCGTCAGCACGACGGCGTGGCGACAGTGATGGTGAAGTGATCTTCGCAGGGCTTCGCCTAAGCACTACGAAAATATGACTGGGGGTGTAAACGGTGGAGGAGGGCGCCGCACACGGCTATGCAATTGTCTGGTGTGTGCTAGGCGCCCCCCTCCCACATATATATAGGTGGGAGGGTGAGGGAAGGCATCCTGGCGCACCACATAGGTGGCCGGCCGGCCCTAGGGCTCCTGCCCTAGCCGCGCCCCCCCTGCCATGTATTCCCAAGGGGGAAGGAAAGAGGGGGGAGAGGGAAGGAAGTGGGAATCCTAATCCACACTTTCCTTTCCCTTGAAATCACTAGTTAAGGAGTACTCCTTGCAAAGATCACTCCCACCTTCCCAGGTTGCGACAAGTGGCGCGCTGCATGTGCGCCACTTGTCGCAACCTGGGAGTTTTCCCTTTTTCGTAGATTCGTTTATTCAAAATGTTTTATCTCTTAAACCGTGTGTCCAAATCTCAAACCGTTTCCACCGTTGGATTCCTCGTGTCGAGATCTTCAAAACTAGATCCCATGTTGATAGGTTTTGACAAACTTTTTTTTCACGAAAAAAACCGGACTAAAAAACCGAACCGAGAGCACAGGTTTTTTCCCTTTCCGAAAGAGGCACGCCCGTGCCTCTCGCGAAATCACAAGCGTGCCTCTCGCGAAAGCAAAACCGTGCATCTCGCGGAAGGAAAAAAAAGAAGAGAAAACGCATTTTTTTCGTTTCCGAGGAGGCACGGCCGTGCCTCTCGCGAAAGCACAACCGTGCCTCTCGTGGAAGCAAAAACGTGCCTCTTGCGAAAGAAAAAAAAATAGAAAATGCATTTTTTTGTTTCCAAGAGGCACGGCCGTGCCTCTCGTGAAAGCACAACCGTGCCTCTCGCGGAAGCAAAAACGTGCCTCTCGCGAAAGGAAAAAAACAGAAAATGCATTTTTTTCGTTTCTGAGAGGCACGGCCGTGACTCTCACGAAAGCACAACCGTGCCTCTCTCGGAAGCAAAACCGTGTCTCTCGCGGAAGAAAAAAAAACGCATTTTTTTTCGTTTCCGAGAGGCACGGCCGTGACTCTCGCGAAAGCAAAATTGTGCCTCCCGTGGAAGCAAAACCGTGACTCTCATGAAAGGAAAAAAAACCGCATTTTTCTGCCCAAAAATTTTTTTTTTGTCCAAAAGTTTAGGAAGACCAGTGGAAAACCGAAACGTCGAAAAAACCCGTTTAAAAAGCCAAAAATGCGTGCAGAAAAATTAAAAAAAATCTGGAGGGAGCGTCCAGAGCGCGACACGTGGCAGGGCGGCTGGGAGCGCTCCAAGTGGCGCTGATCGTTGCGAGGCTCCCGAAGGAGCGCTCGTTAACTAGTTGCTCTCCCTTTCCCTTCGCCCTTTCCTTCTCCTCCTTAGGCTGGCCTGCTATGGGGGCGCACCAGCCCCTTGTGACTGGTGTGTTTCCTCTTTTGGCCCATAAGGACCATAATTTTTGCCGGGGGTGCCCGGAACCCCTTCCGGTGACCCGATAAGTACCCGGTACACCCCGAAACACTTCCGGTGTCCGAATACCATCGTCCTATATATCAATCTTTACCTCTCGACCATTTCGAGACTCCTCGTCATGTCCGTGATCTCATCCGGGACTCCGAACAACATTCGGTCACCAAATCACATAACTCATATAATACTATATCATCATCGAACGTTAAGCGTGCGGACCCTACGGGTTCGAGAACTATGTAGACATGACCGAGACACCTCTCTGGTCAATAACCAATAGCGGAATCTAGATGCCCATATTGGCTCCTACATATTCTACGAAGATCTTTATCGGTCGAACCGTTATGATAACATACGTAATTCCCTTTGTCCATCGGTATTTTACTTGCCCGAGATTCGATCTTCGGTATCTTCATACCTAGTTCAATCTCGTTACCGGCAAGTCTCTTTACTCATTCCATAATACATCACCTCGTGACTAACTCCTTAGTCATTTGCTTGCAAGCTTATGATGTGTATTACCGAGAGGGCCCAGAGATACCTCTCCGATACTCGGAGTGACAAATCCTAATCTTGATCTATGCCAACTCAACAAACACCTTCGGAGATAGCTATAGAGCATCTTTATAATCACCCAGTTACGTTGTGATGTTTGATAGCACACAAGGCATTCCTCCGGTATCCGGGAGTTGCATAATCTCATAGTCGAAGGAATATGTATTTGACATGAAGAAAGCAATAGCAATAAAACTGAACGATCATTATGCTAAGCTAACGGATGGGTCTTGTCCATCACATCATTCTCCTAATGATGTGATCCCGTTATCAAATGACAACTCATGTCCATGGTTAGGAAACCTTAACCATCTTTGATCAACGAGCTAGTCAAGTAGAGGCTCACTAGGGACACGGTGTTTGTTTATGTATTCACACATGTATTTAGGTTTCTGATCAATACAATTCTAGCATGAATAATAAACCTTTATCATGAATAAGGAAATATAAAATAACAACTTTATTATTGCCTCTAAGGCATATTTCCTTCAACAAGTGGATTTCTGAGCATAGCACCTGGACTGATGATGAAGCACCTGGCCATCCTGGTACCTCCACTTCTGCTGCTGCTGATGATATCATGGAGGATGATGATGAGGAGTCTGAAGATGTTGATCCAGATGAGACCGAGGAGTCAGAGGAGGACTACTGAGCTCTGGGGCGCTAGCATCGCTCTTTTCCTTTTTGGTGTCTTGATGCCAAAGGGTGGGAGAGTTCTATTAGGTCTCGGGATTTGCATGGGTTGTGTTTCATTTGCTTCGGATTGAGAGTTGAACTTGAGCTTTTATTTGCTTTTCCTTAGTGTGTGAAACTTGTGGTGTGAGACTTGCATGGTGTGAGACATGCATTCCCTATCTATCTATCCTATCGTATTGTCCTTAGTTCTTTGCGCTCTACTTGTATGCTTATTGTCTATCTTTCTCAGTTATTAGGATTGGTTGGTCTATAAAATCTAGGGGGAGCGTTGATCCTAATGTGTGACTTTGCATTCCAAAAGCAAATCAAAATAGTGCACACATCTAGGGGGAGCCCATCTATATTTTCTAGACTTCCAGTGCAAATCTTGTTGTTGTCATCATCCACCAAAAAGGGGGAGATTGTTAGGGCATTTCCCGTCTTTGTGTTTTGGTGATGATGACAACTCTCTTTGTGGTCGAATCGTGCGCCAAGTTCTTTAGGTACTCTATGTTTGGGTACAAGATGTTTAAGCATTCCCTCCAGACGGAAAAGATCAAAGACGGCGTTTTCTACGTGTTTATTTCTTTGGTCGTAGGGAACCCGTACTATTAAGAGGGAATCCACATCGGAAGGTTTTGGGGTGAACCAATACAAGTACATCTCTCTTCACCCACCGTTCCCTTCCGTTCGAATAGAGAGAGGTCTCCTTTTCCCTTCTAACCAGTGGTTTTTTCTCTCTAGCGGTTGTACCGCCCTTCTGGGCGGCTGTACCACCTGTCCAGTTATACCGGCACAACCACCGCCCCAGGGGTGATACCCTGAGGTTGCCTCTCCCTTGTATGCCCAGCGGTTGTGCCGCTGCCCCCGGGCAGTGGCACCGCCTCAGCTCTGGGAAACCCTAGCGGGAGCTTCACGGGCGGTTGTACCGGCCAGCTACCACCCAACCACCGGAATTGGTTCTGTGGTGGGGCGGTCCTTGGGCGGTTGTGGCCCGGTTATCCCGGTTATGCTCTGCTAAACCGGTACTACCGGTGGCCGGAGCGGTTCTACCGCTCCGGACTTAGTCACCTCCGTAACTCGGGCTGGGCAGTAGTTCTGGTGCTCTACCGCTCAACCACCGCCGTAGGGGTGATTCCCTTCTGTTGTGAGCGGTTGTTGGGCGGTAGGCGAGCGATTGGTCCAGTTGCTTCGTGTAACCGGTACTACCACTCCTACCACCTGTTGTACCGCTTGTTAGGGTTCTGCAGCTTACCCGTGAATCCCGGTTGTACCGGCGTAATGAGCGGTTGTACCGCTGCAATGTAAAAACTGTTGTAACGGTTGGAAAATGGGGGCCCCTATATAAATGGGGTTTCTTCCACCTACCTCCTTACCTCTTGCCTCTCTCTCTCTCCTCCATTAATTCCCTTCAAGCTTTCTTGCCTGATCTCTCTCCTTAGCCACTCAAACTTGTTGATTTGCTAGTGATTGAAGGAGGAGACCTAGATCGACACTTCCACCAAAGGAAATTTGGTTCCCCCATACTTTCTTGTGTGGATTTTGTTACTCTTGGGTGTTTGAGCACTCTAGACGGTTGAGGTCACCTCAGAGCCACATTCCATTGTGGTGAAGCTCCATGGTATCGTTGGGAGCCCCCAATTTGGTTGTGGAGAGAGCCCCAACCTTGTTTGTAAAGGTCCGGTTGCCGCCTTCAAGGGCACCACTAGTGGAATCACAGCATCTCACATTGTGTGAGGGCGTGAGGAGAATACGGTGGCCCTAGTGGCTTCTTGGGGAGCATTGTGCCTCCACATCGCTCCAACGGAGACGTACTTCCTCTCAAAGGGAAGGAACTTCGGTAACACATCCTTGTCTCCACCGGCTCCACTTGTGGTTATTTCTCACCTTTACTTTGTGCAAGCTTCACTTGTGTATTATCTCTAGCTTGCTTGTGTTGCTTGCATCATATAGGTTGCTCACCTAGTTGCATATCTAGATAACCTATTTGTTGCTAACCCTATTTGTTAAGAAAAGCTAAAAATTGGTAGTTGCCTATTCACCCCCCCTCTAGTCAACCATATCGATCCTTTCACACAGCTCGGGACCCCCTATCCGAGATCCACCGGTTTTCACACCGACAAGTTGGCCTCCGGGGCTTTGAGGGTGTTGATAGTAGGGGCATGAGTGGTGGTTTGGCCCTTTATTGGCATGAATCTTGCCTAGTTGAAATCATTGGTACTGATGATAGATACATTGATGCCTTGGTGAGAATTACAAGTGACAGCCCACAATGGAGAATAATGTGTGTTTACGGTGAACCGCGAGTGGAGAATAGGCACATCATCTGGTCGAAATTGGAGGGTCTTGCTACATTATCTGATGTGCCATGGCTAGTTATTGGCGATTTCAATGAAGCAATGTGGGATTTCGAGCATCTATCGGTTACTCCCAGGCCAGAGGTGCAAATGATCGCCTTTAGGGACACCTTGGAAACATGGGGTCTTGTTGACTTGGGCTTTTCAGGAGTTCCTTTCACTTACGATAACAAAAGGGGAGGCCAAGCAAATGTGAAAGTGTGCCTTGATAGGGCTGGCATCGAATTCCTGGTGTAATGTCTTTGCTTGTTCGGAGGTGAGGCACCTTGTCTCACCATGTTCAGATCATCAACCTTTACTGCTCATAGGGGAGGCGGAAACTGGACATTTTGGCACAAAATGTAGGCAATATGAAATATTATGGGAGAGAGACTCGGCCCTCCCAGAAATTATCGAAGAAACATGGGTATCTTTCGGTGTGGTGGACAACCTTGGCAAGCTTCGATATGGACTTGATTCTATGATGAAAACCCTTCGGTCATGGGGAAAGAAGAAGTTTGGCAACATCACGAGAGAGTTAAATAAATCTCGTACGCAATTGGAGGAGCTCATGAACATGAATGCTGATCGGGAAGAGATCCGAAAGGTGACTGATAGGATGAATGAACTCCTTTACAAGGAGGAGATGATGTGGCTTCAGAGATCAAGAATTACTTGGCTCAAGGAGGGGGACAGAAATACCAAGTACTTTCAGAGTAAAGCTGTTTCGCGAGCCCGAAAAATAAGATCCGTGAGATCACCGATAATGATGGTATAGTTCACTCGGACATTCCTGCCATGAGAGGTTTGATAAATGATTACTTTCAAGCCATATTTACTGCTGACCCTAACCTTGATGCTTCAACTTTGTTGGAATTGTTTGAGTCTAAAGTCACACAGGATGACAATGACCGCCTTTGCGTTGCCTTTTCTGACCAAGAAATTTCAGATGCTATGTTTCAGATTGGGCCACTCAAGGCACCGGGACCGGATGGTTTTTCGGCCAGATTTTTTCAGCGCAACTGGGGCATTTTGAAAGAAAGTATAGTGGCTGCAGTCAAGGATTTCTTTCTCACTGGTATCATGCTTGAAGGAGTAAATGATACCTCTATTGTGCTCATCCCCAAAATTGCTAATCCCACCAGACTTACTCACTATAGACCAATAAGCTTATGCAATGTCATATATAAGGGCATATCAAAATGCTTAGTGAATAGGCTTAGGCCTCTGCTTGATGATCTTATCTCTCCGGAGCAGAGTGCCTTTGTCATTGGGAGGATGATCACTGACAATGCCTTGGTGGCCTTCGAGTGCATTCACCATATTAAGCAAGAAAAGGACCCAACAAAAAGTTTCTGCGCATATAAACTTGATCTATCAAAAGCTTATGATCGGGTTGATTGGGTGTTCTTGAAGCAAGTGATGTAAAAGATAGGTTTCTCTCAACGATGGGTGGACTAGATAATGACTTGTGTCACATTGGTGAAGTATTCTGTCAAATTTAATGGTACCCTCTTGGATTCGTTTGCACCGTCGCGTGGTCTTCGGCAAGGTGACCCATTATCACCTTCCCTGTTTCTTTTTGTCGCTGATGGATTATCTACTATATTAAATCAGGGTGTAAGATCAAATGATATTACACCAGTCAAAATTTGTAGAAGAGCTCCAGGTATCTCACATCTTCTATTTGCGGATGACACGATGTTATTCTTTGAGGCCACTCAATCCCAAGCTATGCAAATTAAACAGGCCCTTGATGCCTATGAATTTGCCACTAGTCTATGTCTGAACTATGATAAGTGCTCTATTCTCTTTGGTAGTGCTTGCCCTATAATTTTTTTAGGAGCAAGTGCGTGCTGTTCTACATGTGACCACCTCGTGTTTCGAGGAGAAATACCTAGGACTTCCAACCCCTGAAGGTAGAATGTCGAAAGGGAAATTCCAAAACCTTCAAACTAGCTTGACAAAAAGATTGATTCAATGGGGCGATGGCCATCTTGCGCAACCAGGAAGAGAAGTCCTCATTAAGTCAGTTGCACAGGCGCTCCCTACATATATAATGGGTGTTTTGAAACTTCCATTTTCAGTGTGTGATGACTTGACAAGGATGGTTAGGAACTTTTATTGGGGCTCGGAGAAGGGTAAACGTAAAGTTCACTGGAAAGCTTGGGAACGCTTGCAGCAACCCAAGCGAAAGGGTGGGATAGGCTTCAGGGATTTTCCCTTATTTAACCAAGCTCTTCTTGCCCGTCAGGCTTGGACACTCATTGTGAAGCCGGATAGTCTTTGTGCTCGACTCCTAAAGCTCGATATTACCCTGATGGCAAGTTAGAAGACACTGTGTTTTCAGGCAACGCCTCTTCCTCTTGGACAGCTATATGTCATGGGCTATACCTCCTGAGAAAAGGATTGTTATGGAGGGTTGGTAATGGCCAAAGTATTCGCGTGTGGAGGGACAGTTGGATTCCAAGACCACCCTCATATAAACCCGTTTCTTTGCAAGGTAGATGCAGAATCCGCTTCGTTTCAAAATTGCTTAACCAAAACGGTTCTTGGAATGTTCAGATTCTGCGGTCCTATTTTTTGCCATGCGACGTTGTGGAAATTCTTAAGATAAGAGCTTCGCCCAGACTAGATGATGACACTTTGGCATGGGGACCGGGTGTACATGGCTGTTTTTCAGTTAAGAGCGCATATGAATTTGCGCTGAACCTATCTACTGCGGACACAGACGGGGCGTCAAGCTTATTACCTAACGGCAGCAGGAAATTATGGAGCATTATTTGGTCATGTAGCATACCCCTTACAGTGAGAAATTTTGCATGGCATTGTGCATCCAATTCCCTACATATATGGGAAAACAAGTATAAAAGGGGTCTGGAATTATCAGCTAATTGTCCGGTGTGTGATAAGGGGACAGAGGATAACTTTCATCCATTCTTTATCTGCCCGAGAGCTGTTGAACTATGGGGTACAATGTCTGATGTACGGCGCCTACCAGAGTTAAAATCTATCAACCACACATGCAAGGAGTGGCTGCTCCATACACTTGATTCCTTACCTGAAGATGAGCATCCTATGCTACTAATGACGATGTGGAGAAGTTTTTTTTTTAGAAAAAGGAGGATTACCCCCGGCCTCTGCATCTGGGCGATGCATGCAGCCATTTTATTAATTATTCACAAAGACCTTACAAAATAGTACATCAGTTTATCGAAAGCCACCATCTTAGCAACCGCTATTCCCAACCACTTGATGAAGAGGTACCGATAGTCCGAGCCTAATACCAAACAGACATCGCACCAAAGCCTAACATCTAAAGCCGAAGGCCCCAACCGAGCCACATACTGAGTTTGGGGTACAAACCGATCCGACACACTCTCATGTGTCGTCACCGCCGTCTTCCACCAATCCATCTTCAGAGGAGAAACTAACACACCGAGCTTGTCAGGCCTCTCTGCCATCGACGCCACCATGACGCCAGACAACGTCCTCCTCCTGCGCGAGTCCATCTCCGCGCATCGGACACCGAGTCTCCTCTGCGCCACGCCGCCGAGATCCGCCGCCATCAATGAGTAAGATGAAGCACCGCTCCACCAAAGAAGTCGTGCACTGGTCCCTTGAGCCCATGTACACCTCCAAGAATAACGCCCCCAAGGGGGAAACGACACCAGAGCGCCGCCGTCATCCGATCTACTGATCTAGGGTTTCCCCTGGAGGTAGCGGATAGAGGTCTGGAGCTTCTCCACGGCAATGCCTTCAAGAAGGTAATGACACAAAAAAAGTGCCGCCATCGCCGGTCTTGGCAGCAAGCCGATAACGAGGTTTTCACCCAGATCCGCTCGACGAACCTCCGCTCGCGCATCGTGCGCACGGACCACCGCCGATCTCCGTCGCCGCAGAGCGAGCAAGCCACTCTGGCCAGATCAAATCTGACCGGAGGGCCAACCACGTCCGCAGCAGACTAGCCCACCAAAGCTCTCCACGCCGCCAGAGGTGCCGTAGCGCCGCGGCCAGATGCAGCAGCTCCACCATCATCCGCCGCCGCTCGCCGCCGGGAGCGAGCCACCACCTCGGAGGCTCGGATCTGGGGGCGCACTTCCGCTCGCCCGGATGCCCCGCGCCACCCTTGCGCGCGAGAAGGAGAGGCTCCTTCGCCACCGCCGTCAGCCGCCCAGGCTTAGCCCGGTGGCTTCCTCCAGCGGCGGCGGAGGGGAGGGATGGGATGGGGATAGCCAGCGGCTAAGGTTGGGGCCCCTTGGCCGCCCGCGCGGGGAGCGGCGGAGGAGAGGGATGGGATCTGAAGATGGGACGCATGTAAGGAATGAGATTGTGCATAACAAGGATCCACCCCCGGCTGATGTGTCCATGAGTTTTTTGTGCAGCTATTTGGATTCATTACTATGCATCCGAACTGAACCTTTTGCTGATCCGTGCAAAGGCAAATCTGTGGCACTTCCTGTTCGGCCCCAAGCTAAGCCGAAAGCTGCTGCTGCGCCCTTGAGATGGACCATGCCAATGCAAGGATGGACTAAACTTAACTGCGACGGCTCTTTTTCTACGGATGATAGAGCAGGATCGGGCATGGTCTTGCGGGATGGAAATGGCACTATTATTTTTTCTTCGTGCAGGCGACTATTCTCATACCGAGATGCCTGGGAAGCGGAACTTGGTGCGTGCATGGAAGGACTTTCCTTAGCCTTGTCACGTACTGACTTGCCGGTTGCAATTGAGATGGATTCTTCGATAGCGGTCAAGATGATTCAAGCTCGTGACATTGATAGATCGCTCTACTCGTCTTTGGTGAAGGAGATCAAGTACCTCATGGGTCTTCGTAGGACTAGTATTACTCACATTAGTCGTTTTCAGAATAGAGTTATTGACTCTGGTGAACTTTGCTCGTGTAGAGGATAGAACCATGACCTGGTTGGGTTCTGGTCCACCTGAAGCCATTGAGTTAAATGACATTGATTGTAACTTTTGTGTGACGTGAGTAATACAAGTTTTACCCGCAAAAAAAATATAAACGTGTAAGTTCTGAACGGCTAGGTCCACTTGTCCAGTGGGATTTACTCTACAGACTCCTATGACTCAAATGCATTTTTTTAGACAACCTCACAAAGCTTTATTCACCCGTCACAAGGTTTACAGGGACGAAATCCAAATTTCCTGGGTGGCCTAACCAGACATGGCGATCGAAACCCAGGGATAATGCATGCTTTGCAAGTTTGTGAGCCTCGACATTCGAGGTCCTATACTCGTGATTAATCAAACAAGAAGAAAAAACTCTAGAACGGTCTATGATTTCATGTACCACGGCCCCGTATTATGCAGACGTACCCTTCTTGATCGCTTCGACGGCCACCTTGCAGTCCGACGCAACTGAAATTCTATGGAGGTAGAGATCATCAGCGAGGGCCAAAGCCTCGCGTATTGCCAAGGTCTCCAAAACTTCTGGGTCATCAATGTTTTTGAACAGAATAGCCGATGCCCCTTGAAACATCCCGTTGCCATCCCGACAAATCACCGCTGCTGTCCCAAACCCACCATGTCTCGCCACTGCCGCATCAACGTTCACCTTCATGTGATATTCTGGAGGAGGGATCCACTCCGCCGATCTAGGAGCCGGTGGACTCTTCTCTTTCTCCGGCTTTTCTAGGAACTGCAGCTCCGTCAGGTAACTCGAGATGAAGCAATGTGTTGCGAATGGGGTCTGGAAAATTCCTTCATGTATAACTTTTCGCCGTGCAGACCAGATTGCCCAGAGAGTGACAATCATAGTTATGAGCTCATCATTGGGCAGGGATTCAAACATGGAGAATAACCACTCCTTTGCATTATCATTCCGATTCATGGCCATATGTTGCACCATCTCTTCTTTAGACAATGCCCAGGTGCTTCTGGATAGAGCGCAGTCCAGTAAAGAATGACGCCAGCTGTCCTGCGCCCCACAAACTCCACAGACATCTGTAGTTGACATGTTTCTATGCTGCAATAGGTCTCCTGTGGGTAGTGAGTGCTGTGCAAGCCTCCAGGTGAAAACTTTCAACTTTGATGGCAGCTTCAACTTCCATAAGGACGACCAACTTTTCATCTGTCCCTGAAGATTAGATGTATGTTCGCCCTCCTCTAACCAGGCTTCTCTTCCATTCTTAATACGATAGATCATGTTGTATGATGTTCGAACAGAAAAACGGCTTCTAGGGTCCTCAGACCACGCCCAGAAGTCATGTACTTGCCTGGTACAGAGGGGAATTCTCAGGATAGCCTCGGCATCCACTGGAACAAACACTTGTCTGATCAACTCCTCTCTCCAGGATGCCGATGAAGGATCAATTAAGTCGGCTACTACTTGTGGAGGGTCCTGAACCAATGACGAAATCGGTCGCATCATGCCTGCCCTCGGGATCCAGTTGTGTTGCCAGATGCGGGTCGACTTCCCATCTCCAATTCTCATGATTGCACCATGTTTCAGTATGTCTCTACCATCAACAATTGCCCTCCAAATCTGAGAAGGGTTTGATCCCAGTTCTGCCTCGAAGATAGAACTATTTGGATAATAAGCCGCCTTTAAGATACGTGAACTCAAGGAATTAGGTTCATTCAGACACCTCCAAGCCTGTCTTGAGAGAAGAGCCAGATTAAAAACTTCCAGGTCTTTAAAACCCAGGCCACCCATGTTTTTTGGTTTTGTCATCACGTCCCAAGAAACCCAAGCAAGCTTCCTCTTCCCTCTTTTGGATCCCCACCAAAATTGTCTTATAAGTGAAGTCACACTTTCGCATAGTCCCCTAGGGAGTCTGAAACACGACATAGAAAAGACCGGTATAGCCTGTGCAACTGATTTTATCAACACCTCCTTCCCTGCTGCTGAGAGTAGTTTCTGCATCCAACCCTTCACTTTCTCCCACACTCTATCCCTCAAATAACGGAATGTGCCATTTTTTGAATGACCCACCTCCGTGGGCATTCCCAAATATTTTTCGCTCAATGATTCATTCTGTACTTGAAGGATGTTTTTTACCTGATGCCTTAAAGCCTCTGGGCATCCTTTACTGAAGAAGATTGATGACTTATCATTGTTGATTCTTTGGCCAGATGCATCACAATAAGTACGAAGTAGGTATGAAACCGCATTTGCTCCCTCCACACTAGACTTAAAAAGCAACAGGCTGTCATCCGCAAACAGAAGATGGTTCACCACAGGAGATGTGGGTGCCACCCTCACGCCGCCAAGTACCGATGACTGAGAACTGGATTTTAAAAGGCACGAAAGGCCCTCTGCTGCCAATAAGAATAAGTAAGGGGAAATGGGATCTCCCTGCCGAATACCTCTGGATGGTTTAAATTGTTCCAGCTTTTCACCATTGAAAAGAACTGAGAAGGACACTGATTTGACCATTCCCATAACAATTTCAGTCCAAGCTGGAGAGAAACCTAACTTGAGCATAATCGCCTGTAGGTATGCCCACTCAACCCTGTCGTAAGCTTTCATCATGTCAAGCTTCAGGGCACAAAGACTATTGTTCTTAGACTTGTTCCTTTTCATAAAATGCAAGCACTCATATGCACAAATAATATTGTCTGTGATTAGTCTACCAGGCACAAAAGCTGACTGTTCTTCAGATATAATATCGGCCAAGATTATCTTCAGTCTGTTAGCAACTACCTTCGAGGCAATTTTGTATAATACATTGCAAAGGCTTATTGGCCTGAACTGAGATAAGAGGGTCGGACTAGTTACCTTTGGTATCAATACTAACACCGTGTCATTAACACCGTCAGGGCTCTCCTCTCCTCTGATAATACGCATCACCACCGATGTCACCTCTTCTCCACATAAATCCCAGTGCCTTTGGTAAAAGTGAGCAGGAAAACCGTCGGGTCCCGGAGCTTTTGTTGGAAACATTTGAAACAACGCTGTTTTGACCTTGTCACTAGTGTAAGGTGCACATAAAATGTCGTTCATCTCCTGCGTAACCTTCCGGGGTACATGCTGTAGCACTTCCTCCATACCGCTCACCCCCTCAGATGCATATAACGATTTGTAAAACTCCTGAACCAACGACCTCAACTCAGTCGGGTCTTCTATTACAACGCCCAGGGAATTTGATAGTGCACGTATCATGTTCTTCTTGCGCCTCATGCTGGCACGCATATGGAAGAATTTAGTGTTTCTACCTCCTGCTGACAGCCACTGAAGACGAGATCTCTGACGCCACATGAGTTCTTCTCTATGAAGGAGCTCCACCAGCCTTTCATTAAGCTTCAACTCTGCATGCGTCGGTCCAGTACGGGCTGGGTCACCCCGTAACTATTCTAGCTTGGCTTTAATTTGTTTCATCTCCTTCCGCACACTACCAAACGTATCTCTACCCCATGTTGACAGATCCTTACTTATACTGAGTAGTTTATCATGGAAGTCTCCTACTCCGTATCCAGGGGCCAAAGTGCTCCAGCTGTTAGTGATCTTCTCTCTCCATGCTTCGTGTGACTCCCACATAGTCTCATATCTAAAAACCTTTCCCTTCATTGTGTCCTGCTGTGTGCCCTCAAATTTCAACAGAATCGGCCCATGGTCTGAAGTTGCTCCATCTAAATGATATAGTGTAGCTTGTGGATATCTAGCTGTCCAACTAGCCGACGCCAAAGCCCTATCAAGCCGTACCCTGCAGTATCTCCCCCCTGTAATCCTCTTCTCAAAAGTCCAAGGTCGCCCCTGGTACCCCAGGTCCATGAGCATGCACATGTCAACTGCTTCTCGAAAGGCTTGTATCTGCGCATTACTCCTGTCCGCTACTCCCTGATGCTCCTCCGGGCGTAGCACTTCATTGAAATCTCCAAAGCAAAGCCACGGTAAGTCACTCATGGTGCTGATTCCCTTTAGAACATCCCAAGTTTGGTGCCTCAGGTGTGTTTGGGCCTCCCCATATACGCAGGTTATGCGCCAAGGGTCCTGTCCTACTTCTGTGACTTTTGCATCAATGTGGTACACGGAGTCTCCCAAAATTTCAACTTTGCAATTATTATTCCAAAACATACCAAGGCCGCCACTTCTACCTTGACTACTTATAGCATAAGCGTTATCAAAACCTAAAGTTCCTGCTAGTGCTTCTACACGTGCGCCACTTACTTGTGTTTCAACGATACATAGCACGGTAGGGGTAAACTTCATCGCGAACTCGCGAATTTCTCGAACTGTCGCAGGTTTACCCGCTCCACGACAGTTCCAGCAAAAGGCACTCATTGGACCCGGCGGTGCCCCTCTAGGGAGCCCGCCAAGTTTTTTACAGAGATGTTGAATCCTTCCTGACCATCTGTCCCCAGCCTTGTTCTCTTGGGATCTCTATTTGGAGGTGGACTGAGCACTGAACTGTTCCCCACAGGCACAATGGCCAACTGATCGCCTCCCAATACAGACCCATGCATGGTAGTTGAAGTGTTGCTTCCCTGTCCTGTACCACTTGCCCTTTTACGAGAAAATTCCTCCATGTCAGTATCTGGTGCTGACTTCAACGGATCCTCCTTATATGTTTGTTCCTCATGTCCATCCCCGTCATAACGGGTATTGTCCATGTTCTGTCCTCTTCCACCTGCACGCCCTCCTCTGCGGCCACCGCGACGGCCCCGGCCACCTCTAGGCCCTCGGCCAGTTTTCATGAACCATCCGGCCCTCAAATCTTTGAACATTAAGGCAGAAGGTGGGTGAACTCCAGAACCGTGTTCCTTGAAAGGATGTCCCAACATCCCACAAACTGCGCACCAATCTGGCAACTTCTCATATTTTACCCGATATATCTGACGCTTCCCTCCCCTGACCATGGACACAGCATTCTTCAAAGGCTTCGTCACATCGATTCTAACCCAAACACGGTGGAAGTTTCCCGCAAAATCTTGAGAGGGAGGTTCAGCAAAGAGAACTTCTCCTACCTTACCAGCAAGCGGTTCAATCAGGTGAGCAAACAGGTCGGGGACATCATGGATCTGAACCCAGATATCTATTGTGTCCAGCTTAATGGTGGTCGGCTTCGTCACCCCATCGTATGGTTTGATGATAACAGCATCTCCCCTGAAGTGCCATGGACCGTCTTGCATCACCCTCTCCCAGTCCCCAAGACATGAAAATTGGATGGTGTACAAGTTATCTTCCAGTGGCCTGAATTTTACCTCTTGGGCAAGGTCCCATGCAGATCTCATGTTGCGGAAAAACCACGTCTGGCTATAGGTTTTGACTGTGTTCACCTTAGCAATCGCAACCCAGCGGACTGCATCTTCTGGAATATCTGCCTCATCGAACACTACATCATCCAGATCCTCTTCCTTGAGCCCAAGCTCTTGCATCATCTTCTCCACATCGCTGACCCCCGAAGCACTAGGGTTTTCTTCAGAAGCCATGTAGATCACTCACCCGATGAAGATCGGATCGGGTTGTAGCAGGGAACCCTAAATCCGCCCCGTCCCCCTAGGCCAGCACCAAACCCCCAACGGCGAACGTGGAAGGAGCAGTGCGGGCGGGCAGGGAAGGTTGATTGGCGGCAGGGACAGCCAAAACTCCAGGAGGCGGCGGATCGCCTCGGAGGAACAAAACCCTAACGTGAGGGAACCATTAGGCATGACTGAAATGCATGACTAACACTGTTACGACACCATCAAAAGTGAACAATAACCAGGCCCAACTCTAACCAAGCCCACATGCCCAATGCACCTGCTCCAAAAGAGGCGACGCGAACAAGACGAGGGTTTTTCCCCTACAGAAAAAACAAGACGAGGGTTTTGGTTGGTCAATCCGTCACTTCAAAGACCGGTCGGAGACGGCGCTCTTCTCCTCCGGCCGAGCCGACCCACGACCGCCGCCGATTCGTGCCGTTCTTCTCTCCCGTTCGTGCTGACGGCGGCGCCCTTTCCTGTATTCCGTCTGAAGAAACAGCTCCAACCTCGGTTCGTTAGCCCCTCAACTTCAGGTGCTTATATGGATCATGCCTTCCTTTCTTTCGATTTGGATGGTTGGTTGACACATGGAACTCCTAGTTTTTGCGGATAATTTTTATGTCCAATCCCGTGATTTTCTTGCTGAAGGCAAAAATATAAAATAGTGTCGCCCAGTAAAATCCAAGATGTTGGTTCAGCAGGTGGATGTTATCTTCTACGAGTAGTTATTACTATGTCCATAGATTTCCTCCTTGCTTTGATTTTCCCAGCAGTTCTAGATATGTCTCAGCATAACTGTGTGACTTATGGGTTCTTTGTTGTCTGCTCAGAGATTTAGAGATAAATAGGGTGGTACCTTAGTTAAGGTTCTTTCCAAAGATGAACACATGAATCTTTAATGAGACCGGCTTTTCAACACCCGGGTGTCTAGACACCCGGTTATCTACCGTCCAGTCAATACCCATTTGCTTGGGATATGTGTGGGGTTCTGCACAATTGTTTGGATTAGCAGACAGTAGATGAATAGTAAATTGATGTGACAATATAACTTTCCAACTTTGGGACTTTTGGCTACATGCACATGTCACTTTCTCCTGCTTGAAGTGAGAGAGGCTGCAGGAGAGAGAGGTGTTGTCAAAGAGAAATAATTCTTTTTTTTAGAGAGAGAGAGTGATGGTGCAAAGTAGTGTCAGCGTTCTCAGTTTTATCAGTGCCATCTCAAATAGCATTGGCGCATGAGAGTAAACACTGCGGTATTATTTGAAGTGATTTCATAGCCTGTGTGAGCTCTACTGAATAGTGCAGAACAAGCCATGCATGAAGGACAAAGCTCATTCACGTGTCACTTTTTTTTGCGGGAAGCTCATTCACGTGTCACACAACATCGTAGAACAGTGGCCGTCATGTCATGCTTTTGGAGACTGCGTCGCTGTTAGAAAAAGTCAAATGAACTGATAAAGGTGGCAGGTGCTGCAAATGGTATGATGTTAGTCAGGCCTCAGCACGAATCTTAGAGGGATTGGACGGGGCTGATAAGAGGGTGCCGGGAGTCCCGGGAGCCACCACACCTTTTCGATCTTTAATATATACTTGAAAGAACGATTTTTCGTATATCGATGATACTTGATTATACATGTTTCAGAATTTCGATTATTGTGCTTTAATTGATGACTTAATGTCCAAAGGAGTATGTTAGAAATAACATATAGTTTCAGTTCTATTGATGCAACTTGCTCAGGGGCACCTAGGTCCTCATGGAGGAGGTTTTCATGTGTTCAGTCCGAACAGTATTATCTTGTAGACTTATATTTCTGATTGGTTGTTTCTGGATCCCTTCTTTCTTTATTATTTCAGCAGTTTCAGATACTTGGGACGATAATTACTTCGATGTTGTTCCTTATTGTAACACATGAATTTTCACCAGTATAATAGTTATCTTTATCGCTATCGCTAAAGTGATTTTATAGCCCTGCTATGCTTAACTCTGATTCTCATTAATTTCTGTCCAGTGCTCTGCATACCTATTGAACCTCAGGATTACCATACTTGCACACTACATTGCTCGATGGAGGATCTCCCAGAGTAACTGTTTGCAGAGTTTCTCAAAAGGATCACCAGGACAAGTGATCTGAATTCTCTTTCCCTTGTGTCGAAGCGGCTCTACAAGATTGAGGGAGATCAGAGGGGTACCATCCATGTTGGTTGTGGCCTTTTACCTGCTACAGAAGCCTTGGCATCGCTGTGCACCCGATTCCCTAATTTGTGTAAAGTGGAAATCGACTACTCTGGTTGGACGGCGGGCCATGGCAATCAGTTGGACAACCAAGGCATCTCTGTGTTATCATCTCACTGCCCATCGTTGACTAGTCTCGGTTTAAGCTTTTGCTCATACATCAATGATTCTGGTCTTGGTTATCTAGCCTGCTGCAAGAAACTAGCGTCCCTCAGGTTGACCTCCGCACCAAACATAACTTCAAGAGGGCTTCTCACCGTGGCTGTTTGTTGCAAGAGTCTTTCTGCTCTCCACCTTATTGACTGCCATAAAGTAGGTAGCAAAGATTGGTTGAAGTACCTTGGCTCTGTAGGATCATTGGAAGAGCTTGTAGTAAAGAAGTGCGAAGGCATCAGCCAGGATGACCTCCTGAATTTCGGCCCAGGATGGATAAATCTACAGAAGTTTGTTTTTGAAATCAAGAAAAGATTCTTTCGTAATGACGGAGCTGGGCCTAATGAGGGCTATGATCCCTCATACGACCCTCATAGCCTGAATATGTATGATTTCAGTTGTGAGAATATGAAGGACTTGAGGTTGGCAGGTATCGAAATTGCGACAGGAAAAGGACTTCGTTTTCTCTTTGGAAGTTGCAAAGCACTGGAGAAGCTTTGCTTGGAGTATGTTCGGGGTCTAAATGACAACGACATGATTGCATTATCCCAGAGCTGCAACAATCTTAAAAGCATTTCACTTTGGCTGGATCCTCAGAATTATTACGATACTTTCAGGACGGCATTTACTGATAACAGCCTTAAGGCTCTATCTCTCAGTTGCCCTATGCTTGAGAGTGTTGATCTCACATTTTCGGGTTGTTCTGCGATGTACCCGTCAGAAATAGGCTTCACACGGAAGGGCCTAGTGGCTCTCATTAAGTCTTGCCCGATTCGTGTGCTCGTGCTAAGGGGTGCCAACTTCTTTAATGACAAGGGGATGAAGGCCCTCTCATCTGCTCCATTACTGGAGACACTCGAGCTTGTGGATTGCAAGGCCATAACTAATGCTAGGCTGCGGTTCATTGTGCGTGCCCCATGCTTGATTAATCTCACGCTCCGGCTCTGTGACCGTGTGACTAATGCTGGAGTATCGAAGCTGGCGCATTCACAGAAGTTAGAGTCTCTGATCATTGAACGTTCTTCCCGGATTTCTGAGCAGGCTGTGCGTGGGGCTGCCAGATCAGTTCAATACTCCGAGTCTGCACCACTCAACGAGCTAGAAAAATTGTTCACAAGTTCGTGCAGTTGATGAAGTGGCCTCCAAAATTTGTCAGTTCAAAACCCTCTTCTGAAGTGATCAAGGTGTTGCTGCTCTGCATCAGTTGGATGTCCCGGTCATCAACTCCGTTATGTTTCTCCATCTTCTCCTTATCTTTCTGAACTTGTTTTTAGTTCGACCTTTTGCTGCCGTTATTTGCCTTAGTACGAGAGAATCTGCAGGGGATTTCGGACTTCGTACCAGTGCACTTTTCTTGCTCGTGTAGTTTATTTTCCTCGGCTTGATGTTTCCGAAATTCAGTTACCTACGTGGTTGGGCTGTAAGGTTTTTGCTGCCCAAATTAGCAAACTTTGTGAAACTGATATTGCAGAAGTAGTTATGTGGTAAGCTTAAAAAAAGTGATTCTGGAGGCTTATGTACTTCTATATATTTTTCTCGTGATATTTGTTATGCTTACACATGAATTCTCGAACTTTGTTGGCCTGCACATAAATCAACATTACATTGAGTTGTCAAAGTTTTGTTGGCCTGTACTTAGTAACAAAACCTGCTCTTCGCCTTTTTTGTTTCAGTTGGGACACAATATCTCTTTTTTTTTTCAAAACGGCACTTGCAGCGTACTGCCACTTGATTCAGAAAACCCCGAAATAAAGAGGTCGTTTGATTGAACACTAGGAAAAACAAAGAACGATCTCCAAAAGATCTAAGTACTTCTAAAATAAACCAACCCTAGCACCGCCGCCTCCAGCTCCTCGCCTCGGCCTACCCTTACTCGCCGCCGCTGGCCTAAGGCCGCGTGGCGTAAGCGGCGGCGGGGCATCTCATCCCGCACGCAGGTGGCGGGCGTCGCGGGGCGCTCCCTCCTGTCAGGCGGCGAGCCTCTCCTGCTCCGGCTCCCTCCCCCCAGCGTCATGGTGGCCCGCCGGAGTGGTCTCCTCTCCCCTCTCCCCCCTCCAGCGATGGCCTATGGGGCTCGGGGGCATCGAGTTGCTCTGGCGGCGGATCTGGGTGTCTCTGCCCAGATCCGGTTGGAGGTGGTGGTTGGTCGGCGGGGACGGCCGGCAACCCTGCTAAGGTGGTGGGGTTGCCGCTGGTGGCTGTGCTGCTCCGGTGGGGTGGTAGGGCCAGGGCGTGGAGGCGCAGGATCTGTGCTGCGGGTGGCGCGTGGCAGCGGTGGTGGTGGAGCGTGCCGGCCGGATCTGACGCAATTTTCCGGCTGTGGGCGGCGGCGGCGAGGTGGTTCGGCTCTCTTGGTGGAGGCTTCCATTCGTCGAGCCGGCATCACGGCAGCTCGGCGGGCCGGCTGCGGCGACGGATGGCTTTCCGGCGTCGGCTCGTTTGTAGGCGACCTGTTTCGACCTTCGGCCCCTCTCCTCGTCATTTGGTCGCTACCTTCGTCGAAGGGTTGGCCCTCCCCCGGCTACGGTCCATCGCCCGTCTCACGCTCGGCAGCAGGACCGAGCTCGTCTCGCGGCCGGTAGCAGGACCGAGCCCCACTAGTAGAAAACAGACCTTACGTTTGCCCCTTTAGTCCCGGTCTGGTTTTGGCCTGGGACTAATGCGACCATTAGTCCCGGTTCCAACGGCTAGGACCGGTCGGGGCCACGGGCATCATTAGTCCCAGTTCATTTGTGACCTCTAGTCCCAGTTTGTATCACAAACCGGGACTAGAGGTAGACCTTTAGTCCCGGTTTGTATAACCAACCGGGACTAAGGTCCCTATATAAACCCTTCATCCAGCCTGAGCCCATTCTCTCTGTCTTTCCCCTTTCTCTCCTCTATTCTTCCCCTTGCTCGAGCTCACCTCCATTTTTGCCAAAGATTTGTCAATATTTGAAGGCACCTCATCTATCCAAGTGTTCACAAAGGTTAGCAACTTTGTCCTTTCATCTCTCATTGCTAGATTAGCTTGTGCAATGCTCTATAAGTATAGTGATTTGTGGGTTTTAGTTTGGGAGTAATTATGTGGGAGTTTATTTGATTTATATGCAATTTGATCTCAAATTAACTTCTTAGTTTGCAGATGTGTAGGTGTGGTTTACTTAGTGCCTTCCCGTCCCCGTCCTAACCACCGGCGATCGCCCGCACCGTGCCGTCGCCGGCACCACCTTGGTGAGCCTCTTGTTCTTATAATTTTTATAAAAAAAATATGTTTGTATGATTTAGATAGTTACTTGTATAATTTTCTTACCTGTATGGTTGTTTGTTATACATAGTGTCATGGTTTTGATATTCGTCCCCGTCGGCCCTCGTCCGGTTTATGATTCGGATGTGATATATATATTCTTTTTTATAACTATTTGTTGCATTTCACGTTTATGACAATTATGCCCATCAAGTTGACATAGATATTTTTATCTAGGAGGTATGTGAACCGGAAATTGCAACCGACCCTCTTGTCGAGAAGTTAAATTTAGTTGAAAAAGAAAACGAGTATTTGAAAGAAAAATTGAAAAGAATTGAAGAAGAGAAGATGAAACTGGAGTTGTATGTTGCCGATGTCGTCGATGATCACAAGATCAAGATGGATGCAATGCGCTTGAAGATTAAAAAGATTAGAAAATATGCCATTAATAAAGAGGCTTGGTATCACTATGCTGTTGGATCAATTGTTACCTTAGTTGCGATCTTGATCGCATTTGTTGTTGTATTTAAATGCTTTACCTAGAGAGTTTGTATGTTGTTTTATGAGAATAAGTGTGTATGAACTTTATGTATGAACTTGTATTAATTTGGTCTTTTCGGTGTTGTGTAATGAAGATGAGCCGGCAATGGATGTACGATGACCGACGCTCTCCCCAGTTCATTGATGGCGTGTGTACTTTTCTGTTTGCGGCTGAGGCAAACAAGCGGCCGGATGGTTTTATGTGTTGTCCATGTGCTGTCTGTAAGATACTCTAACTCAAGAACCATTCACGTCCACCTGTTTACGTCCGGTTTCATGTCCGGCTATAACTGTTGGACCAAGCACGGAGAAAGAGGGGTTCTAATGGAAGAGAATGAAGAAGAAGAGGATGATGACAGCTATCCTGGTCATGGGTTCCCTGAATACGATGGTACTACAATGGGGGAAGAAGTTGAAGAAGAGGCGGCATCAGATGAGCCCGTTGATGATCTTGGTCGGGCCATTGCTGATGCAAAGAGAAATTGCGCAAGTGAAAAGGAGAAGTTGAATTTGCAGTGCATGTTAGAGGATCACAAGAAATTGTTGTACCCAAATTGTGAAGATGACAAGAAAAAGTTGTGACGCCCCGACTCAGTCGTGCACTAATCATACACGCAAATGCACACGATCAAGCCTAAGGACTCACGGGAAGATATCACAACACAACTCTAAAACATAAATAAAGTCATACAAGCTTTATATTACAAGCCAGGGGCCTCGAGGGCTCGAATACATAAGCTCGCATACAAGCGTCAGCGGAAGCATCAGATATCTGAGTACAGATATTAAAGAGAAACAAAAAGGCCCTTAGAAAGGCGGGGCAAAATAAAACACTACGATCGAAAGGCGCAGGCCTCCTGCCTGGGACCCTCCGAACCTACTCCTGGTCGTCGGCCAGCTCGTAGTAGTATCCATCCTCGGGGTAGTAATAGCGATTGTCGGCGGGGGCGGCTATCTCAAGGGCTCCGTCATCTGGTTGCATCAAAAGGGGTATATGGGGAAAAAGAAAGCAAAGCAACCGTGAGTACTCATCCGAAGTACTCAGGAAGCAAGGATCTACACTACATATGCAACATTATCAAAGAGTGGCTGTATGTGTGGACTGGGCTGCAGAAATGCCAGAATAGAGAGGAAAGCCTAGTCCTATCGAAGACTAGCATCTTCAGTGGTCTTGCAGCAATAGAAGAGAGTAGATCAGCACAGTATAATGTAGTAGTATTATAAGTCTCAACCTCACCCAGAGATCCTTTCTCGACTCCCTGCGAGAAAGCAATCCCAGAGCCATAGTATCCAATTCTAATTGTATCAATCGGGATACAACTCCGAGTGTCCGTTACCGAGGATCCGGCTATGCATAGATTAGTTCTTCCCTGCAGGGGTGCACCAACTTACCCACCACGCTCGCTTAACTTCGGCCGGACACACTTTTCCGGGTCATGCCCGGCCTCGGCCAAACGACACACCGTAACCCTACCTAGAGCTCAGCAGAGAGGTCCCCGCCGGTCTACAACCTAAGCACTCAGGGGTCTTGGCCATTGCCCTGTGCACTCCGGGTCGTTGCGCACACGGTGAAGCCAGGCACCAACACTACCGGAAGGCGCCGGTCCGTCCGTGCCGCCATGCTGAACTGGACGCCTGACAGAGCTTTCGGCTGATGCATACGATGCAGAACGCCCATGCTCTGCCCATGTGGTGGTTAGTGCTATCGGGCCAGAGGCCCACTCAGATCACATATCCAAATCGTTAGTACCTTGGGGGTGCGGTAACGAGCAGAGACTCATGATCGATGTGACCCCGTCGCCCCGTCTCGAGGACTTGCGACAAGGGCCAAGAATGCCCGGCCACGCCTCGTATTCATCACTCGGGCACCATACAGGCAACCCGTCTTCACATCACACGCGGGTACCCCTCAGGGTCGACCCGCCTTTCCAAGTAACAATAGTACAGTCCAAATATCCGTGTGTCCATACCATCAGGGGGAAATCCGAGGTATCACCCTCGTTGGATTCCTACTCGATGTAATCGTCAAGGTGAACTCGGAGGAATCACCCTCGCTGGGTTCACACTTGAGGTGTCATATGACGGCGTCGTTATCGGAAGCGGTGAAGGAGGAATCACCCTCGATGACCACGACCGAATAGCTACTCTACAGAGTTAACATCAGAAGTGCTACACGAGGTATCACCCTCGGCACTCGATAGTAACGTTGCAGTGTCGTTACAACTAAGGGGGGTGATGTGCAGTGCCGGGGTCTAGTCTTCAATCCCGTTGATCGGGTCTTCGGATAATCCAGCGGGGCAGTCGGGATAAGTGGGGTCACTGATAGGTCTCTACCCAGACTATACTAGACAGTTTAGGATATGCAGGTAATTATCAACAGCAGGTTACAATAAACAGGCTATGCATCAGAATAGGTAAAGCAGTAGTAGCAGCAATTCTAATGCAAGCATGAGAAATTAGAATGGGCGATATCGGGATGATCAAAGGGGGGGGGCTTGCCTGGTTGCTCGGCGGCAAGGGCAAGGTCGTCAATGGTATCGTCGGTCTCCGGAGCTGCGTCGGTACCGGGAACTGCGTCAGTGTCAGGGTCTACCGAGAGAGAAGAGGGGGAAGAAACAGTAAATACAAAGCAATCAAGAGCATGACATGTCAATAAGCAGAGCTAGCGGTGTTCTATCGTGGTGCTACACGATTTAGGTGAAGAGGGAAAACATCCGGGAATGTTTTCCCGGTTCCGGACATTTGTCAGACAGATGACCGGAGGGGAACGGTTCCTTGTTCGAATAGTTAGGGACGTGTGACGGATCAACGGACCGCGTATTCGGATCCGTCTCGAAATTCTGAGCATTTTTCATATATAAATTATTTTCATCGGAGGTACGGATTAAAAGATATGATTTTCTAAAGTTTTATTAATTTCTGGAATTTCTGGATTTAATTAAATCAACATTATCCAGAACAGTAAAGGATGACGTCATCATGATGCATAGCTGATGTCAGCAGTCAACAGGGGGCCGGCCAGGTCAAACCTGACATGTGGGGCCCACATGTCAGTGACTCAGTTAATTAAACAGAGTTAGTTTAATCTATTTAAACTAATTAGCAGGTGGGGCCCAGCAGTCAGTGGGTAATTAGTGTTTTAATTAATTAATTAATTTAATTAACTGATTATTTATTTAATAAAACATTTTACCGAGCGGGACCCACATGTCATAGACACAGGGCCCGCCCAGTCAGCGTTGACCCTGGTCAACTGGGGCCAGGGGGCCCACGGGCAGTGACACTGGGGCTTGGGGCCCACGTGCCACGTCGGCGACATCGCCGGAACAGCGCCGGCGAGCGCCGGACGCGGCCGCGAGCTCCGGCGAGCTCGGGATCGAGCTATGGTGCACCGTTTGACGCAGGGTTGGGCTTGCTGGAACGAGCGGAGCACAGCGCGTCCGATGGTGGGGGTCACAGCGGCTGGGGTGGTCGGGATAGAGCAGCACGACGACGGTGGGCAGCGGCGGCTTCGGGTGCGGCTCGGGAACAGCGAATCAACGCGCGGGCGAGCGAACAAATAGAGCGGCGAGGCCCTACGCGATGCGGGGAGTCCAACTGATGCTAGCCTGTGACCATATGGTCATCGGAGCATTGCCAGCGACGAGCCTTGTGGAGGCGAGCTCGGCTCGAGGGGGGAACGACGGTGCAGCGCGTCCTAGGGCTAAGCGAGGGGTGAGAGGGAGGAGCTGGGGCTTACAGCGCGGCACACGAAGGCCCTCGGTGGTCGGTAGCGCAGAGACGAGGCATATTCGATGGTGATCGCCGGAGATGCCGTATACTGGGACGGCTCGATCCGCGAGTTCCGGTGCACCCCAGCTCTTGCCGTCCGTCGAGGAGGAAGAGGCGGTCGGCGGCGCACCACCCAGACACATCCGTCGGGCTCGGGAACGCCGATGGCCGCGGTGATGACGACGACGTGTTGGCGGTGGCGCTCGGGTGAGATGGGGAGGCGAGGGAGAGCGAGAGGGAGTGAGCGAGGGAGAGCCAGGGGGCCAGCGGGGATGCACTTAACCCTCCCCGGCGAGGCGAGGCCGCTGTCGACCGCTCGGAGAGGGGCCAGGGGGGGCCGGGCGCGCGCGCGCTAGCTGTTCGACAGCGCGCCTGCGGCGTCAGGGGGTAGGGGAAGGGGGGCTAGTTGGGCTGGGCCGCCACTGTGCACTTGCGGTCCGGGCACAGTGGGCTTCTTCTCCCTTTTCTATTTTCCTTTTTCTTTTCTGTTTTGTTTGCCTTTTGTCTTTTGTTTTTATTTCAAAAGACTTTTGTAAAATATGAGACTGGTCCAACTATTAACAGTGCAAAATTAGTCACTGCTAGAAATTGGTTTGGTGTCCATATCTTTTTATTTGGATTTTATTTAATTGAAAAGGTATTCAATAATCCTGCTTTGCTACTGTTAGAGTCACTTAATTAATTTATTAATTGTTGGTTATAATTTTAGAATGGTCTCTGGATTATTTACAATATTATGAACAATTTAGTTCTCAAATTTGAACAACTTTTATTTTCACTTTCAGTTTAATTTCCATTTGAATTTGAATCTTTGAAATGAGATATGATACTAATGATGATTAAGCAAAGTTGATCATGATGACATGGCATAATCAAAAGGGTGATCACTGTAGCTTAATACATGGGGTGTTACAAAAGCTGGGTACCACACTGGAATTGCTGCAATGGAAGGCGGAGAATGGTGTATCTGACAAGGGATTTGAAAAGTTTCTGTTAATGTTAAAGAAGATGCTTCCAAAGGACAACGAATTGCCCGACAGTATGTACGAAGCAAAGAAGGTTATCTGCCCTCTAGGATTAGAGGTGCAGAAGATACATGCATGCCCTAATGACTGCATCCTCTACCGCGGTGAGGAGTACGAGAATTTGAATGCATGCCCGGTATGCGGTGCGTTGCGCTATAAGATCAGCCCGATGACCCTGGTGATGTTGAGGGCGAGCGCCCCAGGAAGAGGATTCCTGCCAAGGTGATGTGGTATGCTCCTATAATACCATGGTTGAAAGGTTTGTTCCAAAATCAGAGAGGAGCAGAGGGAGAAGAAGCAGGGGAGAGAGAGGAGAACGGGAGGAGGGGGACGAGCTGAGGAACGGTGACCCGTTGGAGGGGCTCGCCGGCGGCCAAATTCACTGTTTTGACCCTTATGCGAAAGTTTAGCACGATTTGACCTTACTTGTAATTTTTTTTCGAATCTGACCCTTTTCCTACCGCCGTAGACGTTGGCGGTAGAATATAACGGGCTACCGCCATGGTCAATGGCGGTAGGCTCTTGGTCAACATGATGATGTGGCAAGTGGCTACCGCCACAATGTTTGGCGGTAGCACCTGGGCTGACCCTAATGCTACAAATAGCCCGTGTTGCTCTATGGTACTGAAGCAACTGGGTGGTGGAGTGGCTAGCAGAAGCAAGGTATCAGCAGTTGGCCTTGGTTCGAATCCTGCTAGAGGCAACTCTTTTGGTGTTTTTTTCTTGCCCAATAACAATGAAAAAATAGTCTAATTAATGTTAGATATGTATTATTGTCAAAATCATTTTTTTTACTTATTTGTAACTATTCAATCTTGACCAATGATTGATTGAGCATAGTTTTGACCATGTAAATATCATTTATAAGACAAGTGTTTTTTTAGGGAATGACAGGAAAAGATATCTTGCTCCAATTTCTAGATCATTTGGACATCTGAGTTGCTCTCTGAAAAAAAAATCGGGTCAAAACAGTACATGAAGAGTAAAAAAAATAGAGACCCCAAATTTGTCTTTTTTGCCAAGAGCTGCTCAGATGTCCAAATGATCTGAAATTTGAAGCGGACCTCACGCATCAAATTATCTACCATGCAAAAATGGATTTTTTTTTTGCATTTTTCTAGTATTTTTTTTCATTTTTTCTTCAGCGTGGGTGCAGATGAGTCTGGGCTCAAAAATTGATATTCAATTCTCTCTTTCGCAAATACAATCACACGATGCATGTTTCCTTATGTACAAGATATGGTGGCATCTTCATTCAACATCTTCACGGTCCATCGGTTAATTGTGCTACAATCGGATGAGAGTTTGTCATACGCTAAGTAAATTCAGTTTACTTTTGCTATTGAGCCAGTCTAAGATAATTACATTAATCAATATGTTACTAATGAAGTGAATATTACAGTGTCATTTCAAGTGTGGATACATATGACATGGCACATGTTTGTGTCGTGAACAAAAAATATATAGAATTTGATTCAAATCTTCACATAAATTGGAAAGTACATACATGAATATTAATTAGAATACACGCATGTTGAAAGTTGTAAGTGCACACATATATTACTGCTATGTGAATATAGTTCACGCATATGAGAGTGCTACTCCAAACATTTCTTTAACAGAAGTGCTCCTGACGTATTCTTAGTATGGTAAAGAAAGAAAGAAAAAAAAAGAGAATATTTTTCTGTCGTTCTCTAAAAAAACACTTGTCTTATAAATGATATTTACATGGTCAAAACTATGCTCAATCAATCATTGGTCAAGATTGAATAGTTACAAATAAGTAAAAAAATGATTTTGACAATAATCCATATCTAACATTAATTAGACTATTTTTTCATTGTTATTGGGCAAAAAAAAAACACAAAAAGGTTGCCTCAAGCAGGATTCAAACCAAGGCCAACTGCTGATGTCTTGCTTCAGTACAATAGAGCAATGTGGGCTATTTATAGCATTCGGGTCAGCCGAGGTGCTACCGCCAAACACTATGGCGGTAGCCACTTGCCACATCATCACGTTGACCAAGGGCCTACCGCCGTTGACCATGGCGGTAGCCCGTTATATTCTACCGCCAACGTCTACGGCGGTAGGAAAAGGGTCAGATTCGAAAAAAAATTACAAGTAGGGTCAAATCGTGCTAAACTTTCGCATAAGGGTCAAAACAGTGAATTTGGCCCTCGTTGGCTGGCGCGGCGGGAGGAGGAGCGGCTGCTCGGATGCGAGACAGAGGCGTCCGGGAGAGGAGCTCTTCCATGGGCTCGGGCGAAGCAGGCAGGAGGCCACGTCCTCGCCAGGATGGAGCGCAGCGGCAGCAGCTCCCCTCATCGGGTCCGGGCGAGGTAGGGCATGGAGACGATAGGCAGGAAGGTTGGGCGGCATGGTAGGGGTCCGGCAGGCGGTACCAGATGTCGACGGCGAGCCGAAGGTCGGCGGACCTCGACGATGCGAGGAGTTCGGGCCCCTGCGAACATGCATGAGGAGAGGGTGAGGGGTTGGAGAGAGGAACATCAGGTGCCGCTCTCCTTTTGTCATCGCGCCGAGGAACGGCGACTCCCTGACCAGGACGCCCGGGAGGATGAGACACAGAAGGACATTCTGAACCCACTCTGCTCCTCGACACTCTTCCAGCCGCCGCCGCCCCAGCTCTGGACCCTGATGGTGTCCAAACTGGCGAAAACGGTGAACACGTCGAAGTAGCAGTAGTCATTGGTAGGATTGCCATTGTCGACACCGTCATGGCGGCGGCTGGGGCGCGGCGCGCAGCTCATGAACCCCTGACCGTTGCCGTCTCGCTTGGGCGTCTCATGCACGGAGGGGAAGCATGGGGGTGGCGCTTGGCGACGGAGAGTGAGGAAAGGAGCAAGGAGATCTTCGACACACTACCGGTGACGGCGGGAGACATTGGATCGCAGTGGCAAGCAAAGCTTCTTGGTGCTCCTCTTGGTAGTTGTCGGCGACGGCCAGTCCACCGCCCTCTTGGCCTGATCCATCCCGGTTCCGATCTGCTTCTGCTACTAGTTGTTCCCCTCCCCTGCTCGGCATCTATCGACCATTGATGAGCTCTAGAGACTCCAATGAGGCACGGGACAAAGAACGAATTTTTGTTGCTTCTCCTAGAGGCTCTGCTCGCCACGGCGGCGGGAGGCTTGCTCGTCGACCCGAAGAGGTCGGCGTTCCGCACGGGCGAGCCCGCGACGATGGACGGTGGCCTCGACCCTGAGTCCGACGGCGGCGCGGCGAACTAGTTGCATGTGTCCTCGACATCGTTCATCACAGTCCATGGCACCGAGTGTGTTATGGATAGCTGTTAAGTTCTAATCATATCCTGTGCAGGCAACCAAACATAATGTAGCTGCATGTGCCGAGCCAATACTGGCAACCAAACAACGTGCCTAAACCAATCCTCTAATGCAGGCAGCCTCGATGCGGGCAACTAAACGAGGTGCAGATGTTGGTTTTTCCCTTGTTTTACCTCAACCAGGCCCAGCTCAGCAACGCACAAATAACCAAACACGCCCCTAGTAGCACACAAAGATGAAGCTTCAAGTAATAAAGGCAAAACATACTATACTAGTAAGGCATTGCACGCATGAGATTTGGCAACCAAATTATGAATAAATATCACATTATAGCATGTAAGCTTTGAGTCATATATGCATGATGTAGATGTTCGTTTAATTCCTATAGTTCATCTTATTCAAAATCAATTAGTTTTTATAAAAAAGCTAATCTATTTTAAGATTCATGGAATTATGTGTTGTAAAGCATAAAGTAAAAACAAATAATGACAATTCATCTAGAAAAAAATTTAGGCAATTATGATACGGAAGATTTTAGAACAAAGGAGAAGTGCTTGTGTTTTGAGGTTTGTGCATTATGCTTAAGTTCAACCATGGAGTCTTCTAAATTGTACATGTGGCAAAATCTGGTGGAATGTAGATGATATCCAACAGCCAGTAGTGCTCGGATTTGCCATCTCTGCACCGTCGAATTGGCTTCATCCAACGACCATTTTTCAAAGTTATTCGCACACTATATAGGGGTATAGATACTCTCAGCCCAGCTCACCAAAAAAAAGTGACGTTTCAAACATTGACACAGTTTAAGACGTAACGTTTCAAACATTGACACAGTTTAAGACGTAACGTACTAACGTTGATCGGTACTCCCTCCGTTAAGTAATATAAGAGCTTTTAGATCACTCTAAACGCTCTTATATTACTTTACGGAGGGAGTAGTTTTTAGTGCTACTATATGTATAATGTTCAACACAATTATAACACCATGTAAACACTTTTTAAGACACATCTACCCACGTAATTTTCAAGTTTCCAGTCTATAAATACTTAAAGGGATCTGTCAAAGCTTTCAATGTCATTTTTCTTGTGATAGAAGGTATAGGTCTAAAAAATCAATTTCTTGTGAGCTGGAGTTAGGAGTTGACAGTATACCAAGGCCAACATTATCTAGGAGTAAGAGAGTTTAGTTTGTGTGCTTTACCCAATAGGACCTGGTAAAGCCTTGGTAGATTAATGGAGGAGAGCTTCACCATAAGGCTTCAACTGTTCAGTACAACAAGTATCTGCAACTCCAATGAAAAAATCCCAGAAGTTGTATTGGTTTTCCTTCTGTTTGTTTATCGCATGTCCTTTGGTTTTACCTCGTCTTTCACATGAATCAACCGTCTTTACTGTGGCTTCATAAGAGTGAATCAGTTTCATGAGCCAAGGGTCGGGGCCAGCAAATCAAATAACACATTAACAAATAAAAGAGTAAATAGAGATAGAGATATTTTGACCATCACATCAAAAGCTTTCTCTTGTTATATTTACAAATCGAAATAGATTAGTCACAAAAGGAGTAAGAGCTCCGTGAATCCATGGTAACCGCTGCTGAAATTCGAAGTTCCACAGTATCCTCTGGTGCCTGCAGGACCAAAAAACGCATAATAAATCTTAGCAACAAAAGATGCAGACAATCACGATGAATTATGCACACTAAAGTAGCAGTAAATCACTGCAGATTCAAATAGTAGTTTGAACCCACGTCAGAGTTACTCTGGCGTCAACTCACACTTGGGCAGTTGAACCCACATCAGAGTGATTGCCACACCAAGAACTGTTCTTTACATAGCCATATTGGGAGCAGTGCCCGGGTTTCCAGGGTCGTGGAATTGAGCCCTTTGGTTTCTTTCCGCCCTAGAAAGCAATTAGGCCAAAAGTAGCCATATAGTAAGTCCTAACCACCCCTCTTCCCTCCTCTCTGTGATCTCATTGGTCTTTTGTCATATGCGGTACATATATACCTTGCTTGTGCACAATGAGCAGCCCCAGCCTCCTCCCAAAATATTTAGATTGTTAATCACTCCCAAGGAAGACTAACTTTACTTTTCGGTACACTTTGATCATATGATCTCAGCGTCTTTTGTCATATCCAAGAGACTTGCTTGTCCAAGGTACTAATTCACACCGCATGAAATGCAGGATCAGGATGACTAATCAATCCTATTAGACCCCGAATGCGCTCTTTCACTTGCGTTGTAGTATAGTGGCACGTCCAAGAGTTCCGCTCTAGCATTTTTATGAACCTTGGCTACTGTTCTACATCGATCCAATGAATGCAATTTCTTGAAGAACTGAGGTAGTTGTCAGCAGTGGCGGAGCCAGAAAAATCTGACAAGGAGGGCCGAGTATTGTTAAACCTTGTTAGGGCGGGCCAATCCATAAAAAAAAACACCATTTTAGCAGGAAAAAATCACTATTACTATTCATACTAGGCCTAAATCAGTGATGTTAGGGGGGGCCAGGGCCCTGGCTGGCACCCCCCTGTCTCCGCCACTGGTTGTCAGTCAAATGACATTAAATAAGATAATGAAGCTGAAATCCATAGTATAACGCTACTTCCAAAGAAATATGTTTAAGATATGATGGTATCCTAGAGCCTCGTAAGTAGAAAATAATTGCATCTACTACAAACTACACCTAAGAAAAAAGCATGATCAAAGATCCACAGGTTTAAAAGCATTTTATCACATTGCAAATAGAGAAGTAAATAGTGTCAAAAAGAGCAATTCCAGGTCGTTGCACATTTTATCAGGTCTCAGGTGGAAAAGCACAAAATATGTAGATTACATTAAAACGACAGGTAAAGCCATCCTTAAGGATTTTAATCCAGACAATTTCAGCTACACAATAGGTTTCCTTCATGCAGTACAGGACAAATTAAACATAAGTCGGAAACAGAACCTTTACTGCATTAGTAATACAAATGTCCTTGGAACAGTCAGGACTGCCGCGATGACCATGAATCTGTTGCACCTATCCTGCATAGAAGAAGTTACACCTCAATCAACCATGCCAAAGTTTGAGAAGTTACTACTTACACTTTCAAGATATAACCAAAAACAATAGTCAGTGAATTTCCATGTCTCAGGTAGCAAATTATGTTCAACATATGCTCTACAGTATGAGTTATTAAGTTCCAATTTTGAAGCTGCGTGAGAGAAGCTGTGCAAACTAATGAATATATAAATTTGGTGCATTCTCACTATATTAGATGCAAAATTTACCTCCAGAAGTAAAAACAATGTGCGCTGGAATCACCATGTACAGGGGTTCAGAGATCAGAACGTCTCAGCGGGTTTGACTCCATCCCAAACCAGCACCATGTTTGTTGAAAGTAGGCTGTATAGGTTCTACAATACCCTGTCTGCTTTTACCAAGGGCCTCTCCCTAAACAAGTTTGACAATCAAACAAAATCAATAGGAAAGTCGAATATTTGGTGTAAGAAATAGATTACTTATCAATATTTTGCTATGTGTTTGCTAAAAAAACTGATCAATGAAAAACATGCTTCACCAAATATTATACTTAATTTTAATAATCGCTTATCACCGTTGGTTCAGAAACGTATTTTAGCACACAAAAGAGAAATAACTGTAGGAAATATGTTACTTCGTAGATATGTCTGCCCTGATGTCCTCAGGCACTGAGATACGAGGGAAGTGGTGTTTACGAAAAACTATATATACAGAATATTTTTTGTTCTTATAGGGTTGGATTTTTCTCTCGTTATTCTTGATAGTATATTTTTTTTCCATCCTAGAATGCAAAGGCATATACCAAGTCCAACAGTACAGATAAGATAGGCACATACTTCTTTCCAGCCCATGTTCTCCATGATTCTCTTGGCAGACTTCAAACCACTGGAACATAAGTTCATATCAACTGGTTCAGCTCCCAAGGAGTCCATGTTCTCGATTGCCTCTTCATATTCATCAGAACTCATGCCGTTACTTTGCTTCTGCCCAGGTCCTATCCCTAAGCCGCGGTGTAGCTTTCTTCTCTCAGCAGCCCTGTCCCTATAAGTATTTATCTTGTGCTCCTACAAATATTGCAAAAATCTCAGAATATTGTTGTCAAGAACATCAGTGCTGATGCTTTAAGTTTGTCATTTACAACATAAATTAGAAATGTGGCTGTATAAGGAAACAATTCAACAGAGGTGGTACTCCAAACTTCTATAGATGATGAAATTAAGAAAGATTAGAACATGGAGCAATATAGCATTGTCTATGTATTTTGATATGACAATATGATACAGTACTTTATTTAACTTTTCAACCATGCATATACATTGTTTAAAACACCCAGAATCAGGCTACATAGTGTACATAAGCCATAAAACTACTGTCAATAAAATTCTAATTCGATGGAAAGCGTTGTTGGCATAAAATAATTAATAAATCTCTGTCTATATAAATATCAAACCTCTTGAGTTTAACGTTTGGCATTTAAATTGTTACCTAGGAGTAGTACTCACTAGACAAAGGAAGCATTGATGCTTCCTCTAGCCTTTAAGATTTCTTCTATGTTTTTTAACAATTGCTTCCAATCACATGATCTCCAATGCGGCATGAGATGACAAACAAATAGGTTGCAAAATTCAAAATTCATTAATAAGCTGAAAATAGCACAAAGTTAAACACTGTCAAAACCAACTTAATGTCCCTGAAAAGGGTGCAATGCAATAATTGGCACATAGATCTCCAAATGGGTTTGACTCTCAATAAATTGTTGGGAAACAAACAGGTTAGACAATATTTCAGTAAATGGCAACGAGAGGAATCAATTAAACATTAACTTACCTTGCCACTAGCAGCTGAAACACCTTCCCCGGTAGAAGATTCATGAGCAACATCAGACAGGCAACATGCAGTAGACTGCTTATCTGAATTGTTATTAGGCTTGGCATATAGGTCAGGAAAAGCCCAATCTTTTGTTGGGTTCGAAGAGTCATACGCTGATAAAGAGGCAAGGTATTTTCTGCTTGGGTTCCTCAGCCTGTACAACTTCCCTGATATAATATAATGATACATGAGTACTAGTAAGTATTACATGGAGTTTTAGGCCCAATAATTGTTAACCAAAGAACAGCAGAAATTTGTCTTGGCAGTATTCTGTCTTTTTGTTAGCTTTAATAATGGTATCTGATAGAGAAAATTCCATTATATTATATTCAAGTTTCAGCAAAAGAAACTTATATTAGTTAGGAAAACCATCTATGCCTTGGTATCAAAAGAGTGGTGCACATTCCTATCTTTTTACCCTATCCAAGTATCCAGTCTTACCTGATGAAACACGTACAAGATCAAGATGAACTTCACGCACAGGAGCGGTTCTTAGAAGGCCACCCCGAGCAGGCAGAGAAGGATGAAGCCTACTAGAACCCCTAGTTAAACGTCCCACGAGCCTAGTCATGGGCTGACCTTTGCTAACAGGTTCTGTGACCATATGCCAGTCCCAAAGATCGATGCTCGGAAACAATGGCAGCTCATCATTTACTCTCTCTACTTGACCATACTGAGAAAGCCATTTCTTTTCTTCTGGGGAAACAATATGCAAAGCAAAATATCAGTAAGACACACACATCACACAGAGACAACACACCAGATAATCCTTAATATGTGTCAGTGTTCAGCATTTCAGTAAATAATATGAAGATAGTAATATGATGGGCCCTCACCTTCCCCTAAAGATTCATGCACAGCTGTGAAGTTCTCAGTTTGCATTTTATTTTCTATTTGCTGTAATGTAGCATCATTCAGAGAGTCTGACGCGTTATCTGAAGCCATGTTGCCTTCCTCTGGCGACCATAATAGGTTCATTAGAATGGCCAGTGCAGACTTTCAGCATCTCGCAATACAAGAAGGTAGGGGAAAACAGCAACAATTCAAGTTACTAACCACTGATTTGTGATTCTCCTAGTACATTTTCAGTATTGACCTCTATATTAGAGTATCCTGATAAATACATGTTAATTAGTGTTTCCTCCAGCCTGAAAAAGAATAACAGAATCAAGTGCAAAAGAATCAGGGGTCTGAAAAAAGATGTTTATCAGATAAGAGAGAGGCAATTATTTATGCAAGAACCATTCTGATGGCGGTTGATGTGGAATATCCGGTTCCGGTCCTGCTATTCAACGTGAAAAAAATATCGCATTATCTTTCCAATTCCAACTGTTACAAAGACTTCTATTTCTCGTTATTAGTTTCCCAAAAAGATAGTCTGGGCCCTTCTATACAAGAAAAACAAAATCTACAACGCTGTACTACAGGTTCCCTTTCACATATGGCTGTTGTCACTGTTCTGAAGCTAAAGATGACATGTTTATATTTCAACAATTAATTCCAAGATAGATATAGATGCCAAACAAATATGCCCTCAAAAGTTGCAGCATTATCAACTAATGAGACTTACAAGAGGATTCCAGGAAACGTTGGCTAGCTTCATCACATGGATTATGTACATTGGGTTCCTTGCCCTGTTTGAATGGGCATGGGTGTAAGATTACACAAGACAATGACACATTTAGAAATTCTGAGGAATCAGATGAACTTGTAAGTACCGCATCTGAAGTCCATAACACGTAATCTCCATTCTCATAGATGTAGTACAGCCCATCTGTGCTGCTGTAGTACCAGCCAGCGACAGGGTCATGGTAAAACCCAGTACTGGAAATGATTGCATTTTCAAGTAAACATCAGAAGAAAACTTTAAAATATAACATCTGTAATAACCAAAACGAAAAGGAAGAAAATAAAAGGCAATACTTAGAAAGAAAAAAAATGCTGAATGGAGAAGTACAATTGAGTTTTGGACAGAGAAAGCCTTATATTTCTATATCATGAACTGTATTCAAAGAATAAGTTAGGTCGATACAAGAAAATAAAAACGAACTATCAAAAGCAAATTACAGGCTATTTGTGCTCAGTATTCTGCACCTACTGATTCACTGTTGGAGAATGAAGTGAGTGTGACATACAGAATCATTCAAACTCTGTATAACACAATGAACAGATATAAGAATGAAGCATTTGCACAGTCAAAAAGGTCACCCGGGTGATTATCATGATATCTTGAACTTAAAGCACACGTCATATAATTAGCAGACCACTGTCTAGTGTTTACGCAAAATCAACACCACTACACTCACTTAAAACTCGGAGATTTCTTCACTTAAGCACTCACAATGTATGGGATAAACGACTTGTACGATAGAGGTGCCTCGTCATCTTCTTCCCTCACAAGAGCATCTAACCTAACTAACCCTATGTGCTTTCTTAGACTCTTACTGCTAATTAGTTGTGACGATGCGCCATAAAAAACCTTCCATTCGCAGGACAGGAGAGATTCAACCCCTCTATTGCATTGTATTGCATCACAAACAGATAGAAGTATGTTTCGAGTAAAATGCACTACAGCAACAGATATTTTAAGCCAAAAATGTAAATAATCGCAAGTAATCGATGCTAACCCCTGAACCCTGGTGTCCCTAAATTTGCTACTAACTACCAGCCCCATCACCCGTTCTCGAACAAATGATTCTATCACGCATAAACGCTCCCGCCTCGCGCAAAATTCGATAGCAATGGATTCGAGCAGCCCCAACTGCTCGCGACTCCTGGAGGCCCGTAAGGGGGCGGAGTTTTGGAAGAAGAAACCTAGGCCGTAGGGGGTACGAAGGGGAACCTGGCGTGGTAGTAGAGCTGGGAATCGGCATCCCACTCGAACCCCCCGCCGCCGCTTCCCGTCCCGGGGTCGGCGTCGCTCCCGTCCATCGCCGCCGTTCGCGGGAGGAGCACTCGTGGGTGCCCGCCGCTTCCCCAGCGTCCTCGCCTTGCCGGAGTGGTTTAATGGGCCGAATAAAATGGTAATGAGGGATAAATGGAGTAGTAAACACATGGGCTGAAGAGACTCAAAGGCCCACGAGAACTCTACCCCTCCTTGTTGCTTGGCAAACCCTATTCGACCGAAGTGGAACGTGCGGAGGAGCATTTCCTCAACTTCAAGGGTTCAACGCCGGAACATCAAGTGTTGAATCAGCGTCGCGCACGGGGGATGTTGATGTCTACGAGGACTACTTTGCCCCCTGATGCGCTATTCTACCGCTGTTTCGGACGTCGATACCGAATGCAACGACCATTGTTTTTACGCAACATGGAAGGTGTTAGGGCATATGATGATTATTTCAAGCTAAGAACGATGCTATTGGCTGCATTGGGTTCTCTAGCCTCCAGAAGTGCGCGACTGCTATGAGGATGATTGCATTGGCACAATCGCAGACTAGTGGAATGAGTACCTCTCGATGTCTAAGAGCACATGTGTAACACCCCAAAATTTTAAACATGTTTTCATTAAGTAAATTTTTGACAGAAATAAAATTTTGAATTATATTAAGCCCTTTATTAATTTTAGAACCTTTTCTGTTTTTCAGTTTTCAAAAATTCTTCCCTTCATATAGAAACTTTTGGAAAATATTTTGGGTTTTGAGAGTTTTCTTAAATAATTTCATTTAACTTTTAAAATTCAGTAGGTAATATTTTTTTATAATAAAATTTGCCACAAAAGAATTCTTTTAATAGCATTTTCAATATCTGAAATGCTTCTGTTGCACTATAACTATTTCAAATAAATTTTTATTTAATGCCACAAAATTTTGAGAGGTCCTCTGATTCCTATTGATCACTTTTACGCAAAAACCTAACTTGGCCTTTTGAAAATTTTAAGTG
Organism: Thinopyrum elongatum; assembly: GCA_011799875.1. Taxonomy (NCBI): domain Eukaryota; kingdom Viridiplantae; phylum Streptophyta; class Magnoliopsida; order Poales; family Poaceae; genus Thinopyrum; species Thinopyrum elongatum. The sequence continues at coordinate 74,173,299 of CM022299.1, forward strand.
AAACTTTCCCTTTTCAATTCTATCTCATTCTTGAGTTACAACTACAACCCTAATTTTCCTAGCTCTAATAATTCTGAAATTTTTGCACCTTATAGTCCTTCCCACCAAAACCTTAATTCCAGAATCTCAGATCAATTTGCATCCTGGAAGTCCACCAAATGATTCCTCCAAGAATGGGTCCAGAACAGAATTCTAGTAAAACTTGCACTAGCAAGTTTTCACTTTAATCAAAACAACCTTACCATAATCTTTATCATTCAAATAGACCTAATACTGCCAAGTTTCACTTCCAGAAAAAAAAATCTAAATGGCTCTACCATTCTGTCGAACACCTTGAGTACGTGACAGAATTTTTGCCCCCGCACAAAGTTCCATTGCCAACTACCTCCTCTTGCCAAACCACTATGTCTATTAGCTATAATATACCCTAGATCATTACTCTGGAAAGTGACACTAGCATCAGAGGCTCCTAGACTGCCAAGACATTTCGTCGAGCATATTTCGTGTGCGTCCAGAGCATGTCCAGGGCGTGCGTTTTGCATGCGTCGGCACCGAGCTCCTGCCGCCGCCCTGCTACCTCCCCTGCCTGCAATCCACTCCCTTCTGCCTCACGAGAATGCCCCGTGTCGTCCTGACACCTAGACTTGGTCGCTAGCGCCGGCCAACGCCGACCAGCCACCGTCCAGAGCCGCCGTCTCGCACACGCCACCGCCCTCGACACGTGGCCCCTTCCGAGCCAGCCAGCACGCCCAAGCATTACTGCAGCCGGCCACCGCCCTCGCCTACCTCCACCGGCCGCGCACTGACCTCGCTGACCTCGCCACCGTCCACGGCCTGCCATCAATGGCCGCCGCTGTAGCCTGCCCATGGATGGCGCCGCCCAAGCATCCTGAGCCAGCCAGACCTCCACCTGGAGTAACTCGGGGCGGCCACCGTTCACACCGAACACTGCCGACCACGGTCACCAGCCTCAACGGCCTCACGTGACGCAGTAATGGCCACCGCCGCCGTGCTTATCATCGGGAGCCCGCAAACCAACCTCTCCTGCCTATTTAAACCATAGCTGAGCTCATCTCGTTCATCAACCATCACCCATTCGTCTCTCTAGATTCCACAAGAAGCACCCGGCCGGCCCGGAACTCCCCTCATCTTCGTCTCCGACAAAGACAGCCGCCGCCACCTTTCGGTTGATTATGACGCCACCAGAGCTTCCCCCCTTTGTTATCTTCACCAATGGCTTCTCCTTGATCCCGCAAACACAAAACGCCTCTCAATTTCGCCAGAGTTAGCCCGTGGGCAAATGCCCCAAATTGCCTCCGCCGGAGTCTTTCGGGGAACCTCACCGCCGGCGACTCCATCCCTCTCTCTGACCGTGTCGAGCACCGGAATGACCGCCCGGACCTCCTGAGCTCGATGATGAGCTCAGCTCACCGAGGGGCGCCTCCAATCACCAGCGAGGATCGCCGGAGTTCACGCCCTGTTCTGCCGGAGGAGAAGACACGGGCGGTTGGCCCAGTCAAACCTGACAGTGGGCCAGGTGGGACCCACTGCTAATGACATAGTCGTCACCACGCGCTGTTAAGTGAAAGCGCCTTTAGATGAAGTACATGTCTGATACGTCTCAACCGTATCTATAATTTTTGATTGTTCCATGATGTTATACTATCATTCTTGGATATTTTATAATCATTTTATAGCAACTTTATATCATTTTTTGGGACTAACCTATTGACATACTGCCCAGTGCCAGTTGCTGTTTTTTTTTTGCTTGTTTTTTACTTCGCAGAAAATCAATACCAAACGGAGTCCAAACGCAGCGAAACTTTTTGGAGATTTTTTCTGGAGCAGAAGACACAAGTTGGGCCAAGGAAGTACCAGAGGGGGGCTCCGAGGGGAGCACAACCCACCTAGACGCGCCTGGGCTGGTGGGTTGTGCCCACCTCGGCCGCCTCCCGCACCGCTTCTTTGCTCTATAAATACCCCCAAAAATCCAAAAACCCTAGGGGAGTCGACGAAACACAATTCCAGCCGCCGCAAGTTCCAGAAACCACAGATCCAATCTAGATACCATCACGGAGGGGTTCATCATCCTCATTGGTGCATCTCCGATGATGCGTGAGTAGTTCATTGTAGACCTACGGGTTCGTAGTTAGTAGCTAGATGGCTTCCTCTCTCTCTTTTGATTCTCAATACAATGGTCTCTTAGAGATCTATTTGATGTAACTCTTTTTGCGGTGTGTTTGTTGGGATCCGATGAACTTTGAGTTTATGATCAGATCTATTTTATCCATGAAAGTTATTTGAGTTTTGATCTCTTATATGCATGATTACTTATAGCCTCGTATTTCTTCTTCGAATCTTTGGTTCAGTTAGGCCGACTAGATCGAATTTTCTTGTCATGGAAAGACGTGCTTTGTGATGGGTTCGATCTTACGGTGCTCAATCCCAGTGACAGAAGGGGAAATGACACGTATGTATCGTTGCTATTAAGGATAATAAGATGGGGTCTATTCCTACATGAATAGATCTTGTCTACATCATGTCATCGTTCTTATTGCATTACTCCGTTTCTCCATGAACTTAATACACTAGATGCATGCTGGATAGAGGTCGATGTGTGGAGTAATAGTAGTAGATGCAGGTAGGAGTCGGTCTACTAATCTTGGACGTGATGCCTATATAATGATCATTGCCTGGATATCGTCATAATTATTTGAAGTTCTATCAATTGCCCAACAGTAATTTGTTTACCCATCGTATGCTATTTTTCTCGAGAGAAGCCACTAGTGAAATCTACGGCCCCCGGGTCTCTTCTTTTATCATATTTGCGTTCGAGATCTATTTTTATTCGCTTTTATTTTCAGATCTATTAATCCAAAAACCCAAAAATACCTTGCTGCAATTTTTATTTATTTATTTTATCTCGCGTTCCCGCGAGATCTATTTATCCAATCTACTACAATTTTATCTATCTTTTACCCGGGAGGGATTGACAACCCCACTTACACGTCGGGTTGCAAGTATTTGTTCTTTGTGTGCAGGAACCGTTTACATAGTGTTGCGTGGTTCTCCTACTGGTTCGATAACCTTGGTCTCATCACTGAGGGAAATACCTACCGTAGTTGTGCTGCATCATCCCTTCCTCTTTGGGGAAATATCGACGTAGTTCAAGCGACATCAAAAGGAATTTCTGGCGCCGTTGCCGGGGAGACATCATCAACATCTATCAGGTTCCTAATCACAAATCTCATCTCCTTGCAATTTGCATTATTTTTCATTTGCCTCTCGTTTTCATCTCCCCCACTTCACAAAAAAAATTGCCATTTTATTCGCCCTCTTTTTCGTTTGCCTTTTTCTCGTTCAATCTTTTGTTTGCTTGTGTTGCCATGTGCCTTCTGTATGCTTGCATCTTCGCTTGCTAAAAATCTATTGATATGGATCCCCATCCACTTTCTAATCTTTTTTAAAGATCCAATCATGATGAACCAATTGCTAGTGAGTTGAGTGCACTAGATTATCTTTATGAACTTTTGCTTGAGATTCGTGAATCTGAAAATTGTGATGAAGAAATTTATGAAGTGATTCATGATAGTCCCTTGAATGAAAAGCATGATTGCAATGATTTTATAATAAATTCTATTAATGTCAATTGTGCTGATAATATGCAAAACTGCAAGCTTGGGGATGCTAATTTTGCTATGTCCACTATGTATTGCAATGATCATGATTGGGGTGATTCTTCTTATGATCTTGAAAATTTATTTAAGCCTCATGATGAATATGATATTGATAATAATGTTTGCAATAATATTGAAAGTGGGTTTGGGAGAGCGTCAGCTTTAGGTAAAAATAATCCCATATATTTGGAGAGTGTTCAATCTTACGAATTTTTTGATGAAATTGGGTTTGGAGAGGTCATGACATTAGTTGATGTTAATCCCACTATCTTGGAAGATTATAAAACTTGTATGCATGTCGATCATGAAGAGAAAATTTTATATGATAGCTATATTGTTGAATTTGGTTATGATCCTACATGTAATTATTATAAGAGAGGAAAATATGGTTGTACAAATTTTCATGTTACTAATTTACCTCTCGTTATGTTGAGATTGCTATTGTTTCTTTCTTCTTCCTTGCATATGCTATATATTTCTTGTCTTGATAATTTGTTTGCTTATAAAATCCCTATGCATCGGAAGTATGTTAGACTTAAATGTGTTTCTCACATGTATTATGATGCTCTTTTTGTGTTTCAATTCTTGTCTTTCATGCGAGCATCGTCAAAATTATCAATGCCTAGCTACGGGCATAAAACGATAGCGCTTGTTGGGAGGCAACCCAATGAATAAAATTTATTTTTGCCTTTTTCTTTCTGTTATTGAGTGTTTACAAAAGTATGTCTCTGCTATTATTGTGTTTTTTATGTTTTAATTAGTGTTTGTGCCAAGTAAAACCTTTGGGATAGCTTTGGTGATAGTTGATTTGATCTTGTTGAAAAACAGAAACTTTTGCGTCCAGTAAAATAATTGTCTAGATTCACAGAAGTGAAAAAAATTATGAATTTTTTACACAAGATTTATATACAAATTTCCTATGTTGTCCTAATTTTTAAGAATTTTTGGAGTTACAGAAGTATGAGAACAATTCGCATCTTTATAGACTGTTCTGTTTTTGATAGATTCTGTTTTCTTTGCATTGTGTGCTTATTTTGATGAATCTATGGTTTGTATCGGGGGGTATAAGCCATGGTATAGTTAGAATACAGTATATATAATGCAATAACAAAATTTGAATGGGTTTTCTATAGTACTTAAAGTAAAGATTGGTTTTCTTATACTAACGGATCTCACGAAGGTTTTGTTAAGTTTTGTGTGATTGAAGTTTTTAAGTTTTGGGTGAGATCACGATGGATGAAGGAATAAGGAGTAAGAAGAGCCTAAGCTTGGGGATGCCCCATGGCACCCCAAGCCATTATCCAAAGAGAAACAAGCAACTAAGCTTGGGATGCCCCCGAGTGGCATCCCCTGTTTCTTCTAATGACCATTGGTATTTTACTTGGAGCTATATTTTTATTCATCACATATCATGAGTTTTGCTTGGAGCGTCTTGTATTATATGAGTCTTTGCTTGTTTTTCTTTTTATTTTAAGTCAAGTATCCTTGCTGAACACACCTATTTGAGAGAGCCAAAATTATGCTATGATTTGCTAGAATTGCTCTATGTGCTTCACCTAAATCTTTTTGAGCTAAGGAATTGCTCTAGTGCTTCGCTTATATTTTTTTGAGCACGGTGTGCTTTATTATTTTTGAAGAAATGCTCTCATGGTTCACTTAGATTTATTTAAGAGTTAGTAAAATTTTTTAGAAAGTCTCTCATGCTTCACTTATATTATTTTGAGAGAAGAAAATTTTTTATGCTCATGTTCTTCACTTAGATTTTTTTGAGCTATCAAAAGCAACATATGAAATTAGTCCCAAAGTGATAGATATTCAAGAGGGATATAATAAAAACTTTCATGAAGATCATTGGACAAAATAAACTTGATTCTTTGTAATAGTTTTGCGGTATGACGATATGATATGTGAGTCATGTTGATGAGTAATTATGGTTTAGTAAGAATATTGATGTTAAGGTTTGTGATTCCCTATGCAAGCACGAAAGTCAATAGTTATGCAATGAAATTACATCCTACTTGTGGTGCATTATTCGGTGTTAGTTATGCTTAATGCTCGCTTATGAGATTTTTCGTTTCTTGGTTGGATGCTTCTCAATCTTTTGCTAGCCTTCACTTGTACTAAGTGGGATTACTACTTGTGCATCCAAAATCCTTAAACCAGTTTTGCCATATGAGTCCACTATACCTACCTATATGCGGTATTCTTTTGCCGTTCTAAGAAAATTTGTAAGTGCAATCTCTAATCTTCAAAATAAACTTCCTTTTTGTGTGCTCGTACCGCTCATGAAACGGTAGGGGGTGGCTGATATTTTTCCATGCTAGATGTGTTATTCTCAAGATGAGTGTTTATCCACTTGTCATTGCACGAGAGTACGGCAAAGGTATTAGGGATGCCCAGTCCCAAAATGAAAAAAAATGAATTTACTTTATGTTGTCAAATAATAAATTCCTTGGAAAGTGTTGGTATGGACGGCACCTGTGGATTCGGTTAGCCGCGGAATGTGAAAGTATGGTGAAAAAAGGAATAAACTTTATTTTCTGTTTGGGAACCGCTTATGATATATCTAGCATGGAAATTATTGAGAACTACTCAATCGTTTTCGTTGACAGGAAAGGCATGCCACCCAAAAAAAATTATCTCTATTTTTTCGCTTTGAGCTATGGCACCTCTACAAATCCCTACTTCCCTCTGCGAAGGGCCTTTCTTTTTACTTTATGCAATTTTTTTTTTGAGTCTCCATCTTCTCTTATAAAGCACCAGCTAAGGGGCACTATGATCGTACTTGAGCATTGGGTGTAGCTAATATGCGAGTGTGTTTCATGAATGGATCAATGATTGAGCATAATGGGCTAGGGATAACTTGCTTTAGTGTTGATATTTTGAAAGACATGGTTGCTTGTTGATATGCTTGAGTATTGAAGTCTTCATGTCAAAACTAGACTATTGCTTTGAATCGTATAAAAGTCCAAATGTCCACGCTACAAAAGAAAAGAATATGTGATGAACATGATAGGCAACATTCCACATAAAAAATTCTATTTTTATCATTTACCTACTCGAGGACGAGCAGGAATTAAGCTTGGGGATGCTGATACGTCTCCAACATATCTATAATTTTTGATTGTTCCATGCTATTATATTATCATTCTTGGATGTTTTACAATCATTTTATAGCAACTTTATATCATTTTTTGGGACTAACCTATTGACATAGTGCCCAGTGCCTGTTGCTGTTTTTTGCTTGTTTTTTACTTCGTAGAAAATCAATACCAAACGGAATCCAAACACAGCGAAACTTTTTGGAGATTTTTTCTAGACCAGAAGACACAAGTTGGGCCAAGAAAGTACCAAAGGGGGGCTCCGAGGGGAGCACAACCCACCTGGGCGCGCCTGGGGGCCCAGGCGCACCCTGGTGGGTTGTGCCCACCTCGGCCACCTCCCGCACCGCCTCTTTGCTCTATAAATACCCCGAAAATCCAAAAACCCTAGGGGAGTCGACGAAACACAATTCCAGCCGCCGCAAGTTCCAGAAACCACAGATCCAATATAGACACCATCACGGAGGGGTTCATCATCCTCATTGGTGCCTCTCCGATGATGCGTGAGTAGTTCATTGTAGACCTACGGGTCCGTAGTTAGTAGCTAGATGGCTTCCTCTCTCTCTTTTGATTCTCAATACAATGGTCTCTTGGAGATCTATTTGATGTAACTCTTTTTGCGGTGTGTTTGTTGGGATCCGATGAACATTGAGTTTATGATCAGATCTATTTTTTCCATGAAAGTTATTTGAGTTTTAATCTCTTATATGCATGATTACTTATAGCCTCGTATTTCTTCTTCGAATCTTTGGTTTAGTTAGGCCGACTAGATCGATTTTTCTTGCCATGGGAAGAGGTGCTTTGTGATGGGTTCGATCTTACGGTGCTCAATCCCAGTGACAGAAGGGGAAATGACATGTATGTATCGTTGCTATTAAGGATAACAAGATGGGGTCTGTTCCTACATGAATAGATCTTGTCTACATCATGTCATCATTCTTATTGCACTACTCTGTTTCTCCATGAACTTAATACACTGGATGCATGCTGGATAGCGGTCGATGTGTGGAGTAATAGTAGTAGATGAAGGCAGGAGTCGGTCTACTAATCTTGGACGTGATGCCTATATAATGATCATCGCCTGGATATCGTCATAATTATTTGAAGTTCTATCAATTGCCCAACAGTAATTTGTTTACCCACCGTATGCTATTTTTCTCGAGAGATGCCACTAGTGAAATCTACGGCCCCTGGGTCTCTTCTTTATCATATTTGCCTTCGTGATCTATTTTTATTCGCTTTTATTTTCAGATCTATTAATCCAAAAACACAAAAATACCTTGCTGCAATTTTTATTTATTTATTTTATCTCGCGTTCCCGCGAGATCTATTTATCCAATCTACTACAATTTTATCTATCTTTTACCCGGGAGGGATTGACAATCCCTCTTACACTTCGGGTTGCAAGTATTTGTTCTTTGTGTGCAAGTACCATTTACATAGTGTTGCGTGGTTCTCCTACTGGTTCGATAACCTTGGTCTCATCACTGAGGGAAATACCTACCGTAGCTGTGCTGCATCATCCCTTCCTCTTTGGGGAAATACCGACGTAGTTCAAGCGACAACAGTGCTCAATCCCAGTGATAGAAGGGGAAATGACACGTATGTATCGTTGCTATTAAGGATAACAAGATGGGGTCTGTTCCTACATGAATAGATCTTGTCTACATCATGTCATCGTTCTTATTGCATTACTCTGTTTCTCCATGAACTTAATACACTAGATGCATGCTGGATAGCGGTCGATGTGTGGAGTAATAGTTGTAGATGCAGGCAGGAGTCGGTCTACTAATCTTGGACGTGATGCCTATATAATGATCATTGCCTGGATATTGTCATAATTATTTGGAGTTCTATCAATTGCCCAACAGTAATTTGTTTACCCGCCGGATGCTGTTTTTCTGGAAAGAAGTCACTAGTGAAATCTACGGCCCCGGGTCTCTTCTTTATCATATTTGCCTTCGAGATCTATTTTTATTCGCTTTTATTTTCATATCTATTAATCCAAAAACCCAAAAATACCTTGCTGCAATTTTTATTTATTTATTTTATCTCGTGTTCCCGCAAGATCTATTTATCCAATCTACTACAATTTTATCTATCTTTTACCCGGGAGGGATTGACAACCCCTCTTACACGTCGGGTTGCAAGTATTTGTTCTTTGTGTGCAGGTACCGTTTACATAGTGTTGCATGGTTTTCCTACTGGTTTGATAACCTTGGTCTCATCACTAAGGAAAATACCTACCGTAGCTGTGCTGCATCATCCCTTCCTCTTTGGGGAAATACCGACGTAGTTCAAGCGACATCAGTGCTCAATCCCAGTGACACAAGGGGAAATGACACATATGTATCATTGCTATTAAGAATAATAAGATGGGGTCTATTCCTACATGAATAGATCTTGTCTACATCATGTCATCGTTCTTATTGCATTACTCCGTTTCTCCATGAACTTAATACACTAGATGCATGCCGGATAGCGGTCGACGTGTGGAGTAATAGTAGTAGATGCAGGCAGGAGTCGGTCTACTAATCTTGGACGTGATGCCTATATAATAATCATTGCCTGGATATCATCATAATTATTTGAAGTTCTATCAATTGCCCAACAGTAATTTGTTGACCCGCCGTTTTTCTCGAGAGAAGCCACTAGTGAAATCTACGGCCCCCGGGTCTCTTCTTTATCATATTTGCCTTCGTGATCTATTTTTATTCGCTTTTATTTTCAGATCTATTAATCCAAAAACCCAAAAATACCTTGCTGCAATTTTTATTTATTTAATTTATCTCGCATTCCTGCGAGATCTATTTATCCAATCTACTAAAATTTTATCTATCTTTTACCCGGGAGGGATTGACAACCCCTCTTACACGTCGGGTTGCAAGTATTTGTTCTTTGTGTGCAGGTACCGTTTACATAGTGTTGCGTGGTTCTCCTACTGGTTCGATAACCTTGGTCTCATCACTGAGGGAAATACCTACCGTAGCTGTGCTGCATCATCCCTTCCTCTTTGGGGAAATATCGACGTAGTTCAAGCGACATCAAAAGGAATTTCTGGCGCCGTGATACGTCTCCGTCGTATCTATAATTTTTGATTGTTTCATGCCAATATTATACAACTTTCACATACTTTTGGCAACATTTTTTATGATTTATTGGACTAGCCTATTGATCCAGTGCCCAGTGCGAGTTCCTGTTTTTTGCATGTTTTTTGTTTCACAGAATATCCATATCAAACAAAGTCCAAACAAGATAAAAATTTACGGAGAATTATTTTGGAATATATGTGATTTTTGGGACTTGGAATCAACGCAAATGGGGGCCCACACCCACCACAAGACACCTGGGCGCGCCCCAGGGCCCAGGCGCGCCGTGTGGGGTTGTGCTGTCCTCGTACGTCGGTTGGAGCTCTACTTCGGGTGCAAGGAGGCTTATATCCAGAAAAAAAATCATGTTAAAATCTCAGCGCAATCGGAGTTACGGATCTTCGGGAATATAAGAAACGGTTTTCGGCCAGATCTGGGGGATGCGAAACAGAAGAGAACAGAGAGGGAGATCCAATCTCAAAGGGGCCCCACCCCTCCGCCGCCATGGAGGCCATGGACCAGTGGGGGAACTCTCCTCCCATCTAGGGGGGAGGCCAAGGAAGAAGAAGGAGGGGGGCTCTCTCCCCCTCTCTCCCGGTGGCGCCGGAGCGCCGCCGGGGCAATCATCGTGACAGCGATCTACATCAACAATCTTGCTACCGTCAACACCAACTCTCTCCCCCACTATGCAGCGGTGTAACACCCCTTCTCCCCACTGTAATCTCTACTTAAACATGGTGCTCAACTCCATATATTATTTCCCAATGATATTTGGCTATCCTATGATGTTTGAGTAGATCCGTTTTGTCCTGTGGGTTAATCGTGATCTTGGTTGGTATGATTGTATATTTTATTTATGGTGTTGTCCTACAGTGCCCTCCGTGTCACGCAAACGTGAGGGATCCCCGCTGTAGGGTGTTGCAATATGTTCATGGTTTGCTTATTGTCGGTGTTGTGGGGGTGACAGCAGCCTAAATACGGATAAGTGGGTTATGGCGTATGGGAGTAAAGAGGACTTGATACTTAATGCTATGGTTGGGTTTCATGACCTTAATGATCTTTAGTAGTTGTGGATGCTTGCTAGGGGTCCAATCATAAGTGCATATGATCCAAGTAGAGAAAGTATGTTAGCTCATGCCTCTCCCTCATGTAAAATTGCAAGAATGATTACCGGCCTTTTTATCGATTGCCTAGGGACAAATGACTTTCTTGTTGACAAAAGCTATCTACTTTTATTACCTTGCAATTTATCCGTAGTTTTATTCTCGCAAAGTACTCGTAGTTTTATTCTTGCAAAAATAGTTTCATACTTGTTTTAGGTAAAGCAAACGTCAAGTGTGCGTAGAGTTGTATCGGTGGTCGATAGAACTTGAGGGAATATTTGTTCTACCTTTAGCTCCTCGTTGGGTTCAACACTCTTATTTATCAAAGAAGGCTACAAACGATCCCCTATACTTGTGGGTTATCAAGACCTTTTTCTGGCGCCATTGCCGGGGAGCAATAGCCTGAGGTGAATATTCTCGTGTGTGCTTGTTTGCTTTATCACTAAGTAGTTTTTATTTTCTGTTCTAAGTTGTTCTCTATCTTTAGTTTTGGATATGGAACACGAAATACCAAAAAAATTAGTTGTACTTGCTACTCATGGAGATGGGGAACCTCCTAAAACCCTTGATGCTCGTTATGTGAAAAATATTATGCAATACTTTGATAATCCTGAGAAAACCCCATTCAACTTGATAATGGGAGACACGTTGGATCAACGTGAATACTTTAGGGATTATCGCTTGACACAAAAAGGGAAACTGTTATGGGATCAAATTGATATGTTGCATTGGTATGCTTGGAATTTATGCCAGAGATATGATTTTACTTGTTGCTCTAGGATGAATGCTCCACACCTTCCCTTTTCATGCAAATTTAATGAATATGAAACCTTGTCTTATGCTAATGGTATAAATCATTATTATGATGTGGAACGAATAGAAGAATTTGTTGCTTTTAAGGGTGCTTATGAAATTGAATCTTTGTTTGAAAAGTATGAAGATTTTGATGATTCAGTTTATAGACCTGAAAATTTTGCTATACTTAAATATTGTTATCAGAATTATAAATACAATTCCGATATTAATGCATTTATTGAGAAAGTCTCCGCTGTCCAAGCAGAGACTAATATTTTGCAGGAGTCTATGGAAGAAGGAATTGATGAAACTGTGAGCTCATTGGATGAAAAAGATGGGGAGAGCGAAGAACAAAAGGAGGAAGAGCGGATTGATCACCCGTGCCCACCTTCTAATGATAGTAACCCTTCAACTCATACATTGTTTAATGTCCCTTCGTTCTTACCGAAGGATGAATGCTATGATAATTGCTATGATCCCGTTGATTTGTTTGAAATATCCCTTTTTGATGAATTTGATGCTTGCTATGCTTGTGGCCAAGATGCCAATATGAATTATGCTTATGGAGATGAACTTGCTATAGTTCCTCATGTTAAGAATGAAATTATGGCTATTGCACCCACACATGATAGTCCTATTATCTTTTTGAATTCTCCAAACTACACTATATCGGAGAAGTTTGCTCTTATTAAGGATTATATTGATGGGTTGCCTTTTACCGTTGCACATGATGATTTTGATGAATATAATATGCATGTGCTTGCTGCTCCTACTTGCAATTATTATGAGAGAGGAACTACATCTCCGCCTCTCTATGTTTCCAACACGATAAAATTGCAAGAAACTGCTTATGCTATGTATTGGCCTTTACTTGATGTGCATGAATTGTTCTTGTATGACATGCCGATGCATAGGAAGAGAGTTAGACCTCGTCATTACATGATATATGTTGCTTTGTGCTCACTACTAAATGCCAAATCATTGTTAATTAAAATTGGTTTTGATATACCTTGGGATCCGGGTGGATTCATTACTTGAGCACTTTATGCCTAGCTTAATGGCTTTAAAGAAAGCGCTGCCAGGGAGACAACCCGGAAGTTTTAGAGAGTCATTTTATTCTGTTGAGTGCTTTTATAAAGTTTAAAAACAAAAAAATATAGAGGGGAACTTAAAACTTCACAAAAAGAAAAGTGAAAGTGGGAGAGACGAGCATTGTGAAAGTGGGAGCTAGCCTTGAACTTTGTTCATGCCCATGGAAACTTTGTGAATCTTAATTACAGAAACTTTTCAACAAAAATAATTATCCCTTGTACAAATCCATTGTATTATAAAAATAATGTGCCAAGATTTGCCTTTAGGATGATTAGATTGCTTGTTGATATGTGCGGTGCAGAAACAGAAACTTTGGCTATAGTGCGTGATTTTACATTTTTTACTGGAACATCAAAAGTTCTGAAACTTTTTTCACAGTATTGATATACAAAATTTTTATTTTCCCTATTTTTTCAGAATTTTTAGAGTTACAGAAGTATGGTGAATGTTCAGATTACTACAGACTGTCCTGTTTAAGACAGATTCTGTTTTTGATGCATTGTTTTGCTTGTTTTGATGAAACTATCGATTTTTATCGGCGGTATAAGCCATGTAAAAGTTATATTATCGTAGCTACAATGCAAAAAACAAAATATGAATTGGTGTGCAACAGTACTTAAAGTAGTGATTTGCATTATTATACAAACGGATCTCACGAGGTTTCTGTTGAGTTTTGTGTGGATGAAGTGATCAAAGATCAAGGAGGTCTCGATATGAGAAGAAGGAGGAGAGGCAAGAGCTCAAGCTTGGGGATGCCCAAGGGCACCCCAAGTAAATATTCAAGGAGACTCAAGTGTCTAAGCTTGGGGATGCCCCGGAAGGCATCCCATCTTTCTTCAACAAGTATCGGTATGTTTTCGTCTTCGTTTCGTTCATGTGATATGTGTAAATCTTGGAGCGTCTTTTGCATTTAGTTTTCATTTTTGTTTTATGCACCATGCTGGTATGAGATAGTCCATGGTTGATTTATAGAATGCTCATTGCACTTCACTTATATCTTTTGAGTATGGCTTTATAGAATGCTTCATGTGCTTCACTTATATCATTTGAAGTTTGGATTGCCTGTTTCTCTTCACATATAAAACCGTTATTTGTAGAATGCTCTTTTGCTTCACTTATACTTATTAGACCATGGTCTTTTGTAGAAAGAATTAAACTCTCATGCTTCACTTATATCAATTTAGAGAGTCAATAGGAATTGGCCATTTGCATGGTTAGTCATAAAATCCTACATAAAACTTATGGATCACTGAATATGATATGTTTGATTCCTTGCAATAGTTTTCCGATATAGAGATGGTAATATGTGGGAGCTACTAGTAAACGGTTGTGGTTAGTAGGAATATTGGTGTTAAGGTTTGTGATTCCCGAAGCATGCACGTATAGTCTCTCGTTATGCTATGAAGTTGGAGCATTATTTATTATTGATTGTCTTCCTTATGAGTGGCGGTCGGGGACGAGCGATGGTCTTTTCCTACCAATCTATCCCCCTAGGGGCATGCATAGTAGTACTTTGCTTTGAGGGCTAATAAACTTTTGCAATAAGTATATGAGTTCTTTATGACTAATGTGAGTCCATGGATTATACGCACTCTTACCTTTCCGCAATTTGATAGTCTCTACGGTACCGTGCATTGCCCTTTTCTCACCTCGAGATGTGGTGCAAACTTCGCAGGTGCATCCAAACCCCGTGATATGATACGCTCTATCACACATAAGCCTTATTATATCTTCCTCAAAACAGCCACCATACCTACCTATTATGGCCTTTCCATAGCCATTCCGAGATATATTGCCATGCAACTTCCACCGCCTCCGTTTTGATGACTTGAGCATTCATTGTCATATTGCTTTGCATGATCGTAAGATAGCTAGCATGATATTTCCATGGCTTGTCCGTTTTTTGATATTGTTGTTATGCTAGATCATTGCACATCCTGGTACACTGCCAGAGGCATTCATATAGAGTCATATTTTGTTATAGGTATCGAGTTGTAATTTTTATTTCGTTTGAGTTATAAGTAAATAGAAGTGTGATGATCATCATTATTCATTATTAGAGCATGTCCCAGTGAGGAAAGGATGATGGAGACTATGATTCCCCCACAAGTCGGGATGAGACTCCGGACAATGAGAGAAAAAAAAGAAAAAAAGAAGAAAAAAAAAGAGAGAAGGGGCATTGTTACTATCCTTTACCACACTTGTGCTTCAAAGTAGCACCACGTTTTTCATATAGAGAGTCTCCTATTTAGTCACTTTCATATACTAGTGGGAATTTTTCATTATAGAACTTGACTTGTATATTCCGATGATGGGCTTCCTCAAATGCCCGAGGTCTTCATGAGCAAGCAAGTTGGATGCACACCCACTTAGTTTTCATATTGAGCTTTGATACACTTATAGCTCTTAGTGCATCCGTTGCATGGCAATCCCTACTCCTCACATTGATATCAATTGATGGCCATCTCCATAGCCCGTTGGTTAGCCGCGTCGATGTGAGACTTTCATATTTTTTTGTCTTCTCTATATTTATCCCTATCATCATACTCTATTCCACCCGTAGTGCTATATCCATAGCTTGCGCTCATATATTGCGTGGGAGTTGAAAAAATTGAAGCGCGTTAAAAAGTATGAACCAATTGCTCGGCTTGTCATCGGGGTTGTGCATGATAAATACTTTGTGTTAAGAAGACAGAGCATGACAAGACTATATGATTTTGTAGGGATAGCTTTCTTTAGCGTTGATATTTTGAAAGACATGATTGTTTGTTGGGATGCCTGAGTATTGATGTCTTTATGTCAAATTATAGAATATTGCTTTGAATCACTTATGTCTTAATATTCATGCCATGATTTGACATATGATCAAGTTTATGCTAGGTAGCATTCCACATAAAAAATTATCTTTTTTATCATTTACCTACTTGAGGGCGAGCAGGAATTAAGCTTGGGGATGCTGATACGTCTCCGTCGTATCTATAATTTTTGATTGTTTCATGCCAATATTATACAACTTTCACATACTTTTGGCAACATTTTATATGATTTATTGGACTAACCTATTGATCCAGTGCCAGTTCCTGTTTTTTGCATGTTTTTTGTTTCGCAGAATATCCATATCAAACAAAGTCCAAACACGGTAAAAATTTACGGAGAATTATTTTGGAATATATGTGATTTTTGGGACTTGGAATCAACGCAAATGGGGGCCCACACCCACCACAAGACACCTGGGCGTGCCGTGGTGGGTTGTGCTCACCTCGTACATCGGTTGGAGCTCTACTTCGGGCACAAGGAAGCTTATATCCGGAAAAAAATTGTGGTAAAATCTCAGCGCAATCGGAGTTACGGATCTCCGGGAATATAAGAAACGGTTTTCGGTTAGATCTGGGGGACGCGAAACAGAAGAGAACAGAGAGGGAGATCCAATCCCGGAGGGGCCCTGCCCCTTCACCGCCATGGAAGCCATGGACCAGAGGGGGAACTCTCCTCCCATCTAGGGGGGAGGCCAAGGAAGAAGAAGGAGGGGGGCTCTCTCCCCCTCTCTCCCGGTGGCGCCGGAGCGCCGCCGGGGCAATCATCGTGACGGCGATCTACATCAACAATCTTGCTACTGTCAACACCAACTCTCTCCCCCACTATGCAGCGGTGTAACACCCCTTCTCCCCGCTATAATCTCTACTTAAAAATGGTGCTCAACTCCATATATTATTTCCCAATGATATTTGGCTATCCTATGATGTTTGAGTAGATCCGTTTTGTCCTGTGGGTTAATCGTGATCTTGGTTGGTATGATTGTATATTTTATTTATGGTGATGTCCTACGGTGCCCTCCATGTCGCACAAACATGAGGGATCCCCGCTGTAGGGTGTTGCAATATGTTCATGGTTTGCTTATTGTCGGTGTTGCGGGGGTGACAGCAGCCTAAACGCGGATAAGTGGGTTATGGCATATGGGAGTAAAGAGGACTTGATACTTAATGCTATGGTTGGGTTTCACGACCTTAATGATCTTTAGTAGTTGTGGATGCTTGCTAGGGGTCCAATCATAAGTGCATATGATCCAAGTAGAGAAAGTATGTTAGCTCATGCCTCTCCCTCATGTCAAATTGCAAGAATGATTACCGGTATTGTTATCGATTGCCTAGGGACAAATGACTTTCTTGTTGACAAAAGCTATCTACTTTTATTACCTTGCAATTTATCCATAGTTTTATTCTTGCAAAGTACTCATAGTTTTATTCTTACAAAAATAGTTTCATACTTGTTTTAGGTAAAGCAAACGTCAAGTGTGCGTAGAGTTGTATCGGTGGTCGATAGAACTTGAGGGAATATTTGTTCTACCTTTAGCTCCTCGTTGGGTTCGACACTCTTATTTATCGAAGAAGGCTACAAACGATCCCCTATACTTGTGGGTTATTACGCCGTTGTCGGGGAGACATCATCAACATCTATCAGGTTCCTAATCACAAATATCATCTCCTTGCAATTTTTATTATTTGCCATTTGCCTCTCGTTTTCATCTCCCCCACTTCTCAAAAATTTGCCGTTTTATTCGCCCTCTTTTTTGTTCGCCATTTTCTCGTCAGATCTGTTTTTGCGTGCAATCTTGTTTGCGTAGTTGCGATGTCTCAAGAAAATACCAAGTTGTGTGACTTTTCCAATACCAATAATAATGATTTTATTAGCACTCCGATTGCTGCCCCCACCACTAGTGCGGAGTCTTGTGAAATTAATGCCGCTTTGTTGAATCTTGTTATGAAAGATCTACTTTCCGGTACTCCTAATGAGGATGCCGCGTCCCATCTTAACACATTCGTGGAATTATGCGATATGCAAAAGAAAAAAGATGTGGACAATGTTATTGTGAAGTTGAAATTATTCCCGTTTTCTTTGCGAGATCGTGCAAAAATTTGGTTTTCCTCTTTGCCTCGCAATAGTATCGATTCTTGGGATAAGTGCAAGGATGCTTTTATTTATAAGTATTTTCCGCCCGCGAAAATTATTTCCCTTAGGACACAAATCATGAATTTTAAGCAACTTGAGCATGAACACGTTACACAATCTTGGGAAAGAATGAAATTGATGCTAAGAAATTGTCCTACTCATGGTTTAAATCTTTGGATGATCATACAAAAAATTTATGCGGGATTGAATTTTGTTTCTAGAAATCTTTTAGATTCTGCCGCGGGTGGTACTTTTATGGAAATTACTTTGGGTGAAGCTACTAAATTGCTTGATAATTGTGACACCCCCGGTTCAATCGTACACTAGTCATACACGCAAACGTGTACGATCAATCCCAGGGACTCACGGGAAGATATCACAACACAACTCTAAACACAAATAAACGGAGGTCCACAATATTACAGACCAGGGATCCAAAGATCCGAATACATAAGTCAGTCATACAAATAATATCTGGGTACAGACATAGTTAGACAAGTTCTGCCTTAAGAAGGCTAGCACAAACAGCGACACTAGATCGAAAGGCGTTGGCCTCCTGCCTGGGAGCCTCCGATCCTACTCCTGGTCAGCTGGCTCGATCCAGTAGTACGTGCCCTCTGGACCCGCCTGGTAGTAGGCTCCGGTGGTGGCGTCTGGCTCCTGGACTCCATCGTCTGGTGTATCATCAAGGTGGGGTATATGGGGGAAAAGAGAAAATAAAGCAACCGTGAGTACTCATCCGAAGTACTCAGCAAGCAAGGATCTATACTACATATGCAACATTATCAATGGAGAAAAGGCTGTATATGTGGACTGGGCTGCAGAAATGCCAGAATAGAGAGAAAGGCCTAGTCCTATCGAAGACTAGCATCTTCAAACATCTCCTCAAAGCCATCATCTTGAAGCAGTAGAAGAGAGTAGAATAGCATTTTATTTAGCAAACATGTTGAAGTACAGCTCAAAGATCCTTCCTCGACTCCCAGCGAGAAAGTAATCCCGAAGCTTCAATTAAGTAACAAGTATCCAGTTTAAGTAGTAGATCGGGATACACAAACTGAGCGTCCTTTACCGTAGGACCGGCTATCGATAGAAGATTCATCCCTGCAGGGGTGCACTACTGTTACCCAACACGCTCGATCAACTCTGGCCGGACATACTTGCTGGGTAATGCCCGTCCTCGGAAGATCAACACGAAGCAGCGCTCTACCTAGGCTCAGCAGAGAGGTCAGCACGCCGGACTAACCTATGCACCCAGGGGTCTCGGGCCATCGCCCTGGGCACCCTGCGCGTTGCGTGGCTGGCCGGGGTGCAGGCGCGACACTGAACTCGCCAGTGAAGTATCCAGCCCAATCCCGACGATCAGCCCGCACGGTGAATCGTGACGTCTGATAAGCTTTCGGAGAAACGTACATCGCAGAGGGCCCCATAACCATTATCCCGCGTGGTGGTAGTGCGTATAGGGCACGTCGACCCACTCAGATCACACACCCAAATCCAATAGGCTCAATTAGTATCAAGCGGAGACAATCAGAGTCTCTGATGCTCCACCACAATGTCACACTCGAGTGCCCTTCCGGCACACCCGAAATCATAGATCCCCAGCGGGTACCCACCAGGGTGGACCCGCCTGTGACAAAGGTCAAGTAACCGTGTGGTCATAATCATCAGGGTGAACGTATGAGGTATCACCCTCGAGGTTCACACTGAGGGGTTGCACGACAGAGTCGTATCGGACATGGAGAAGGAGGAATCACCCTCGATGACCACGACCGAACAGCTATACTGCAGAGTATTCATCGTGAGTGCGTTACGAGGTATCACCCTCGGCACTCGATAGTTACTACGCAGAGTCGTACAACTAAGGGGGGTGTGAAGTGAGGCGTCTGTCTCTGATCGACGATCACGTTGATCGAGTCGTCGATGAACAAGCAGGGGCGACAAAGTAAGGTGGTGGGGTCACAGATGGTTCTTACCAACCTATACTAAACAGTTTATCATAGGCAGGTAAGGTAGCAATGAACAGGTTACAACAGCAGGCTATGCATCAGAATAGGAGCATACATTAACAGTAGCGAAATCTAATGCAAGCAGGAGAATAGAATGGGCGATATCTGGAATGCTCAAGGGGAGGGCTTGCCTGGTTGCTCTGGCAAGAGAGGGAGGTCGTCAACGGGCTGCTCGTCGGTAGAGTAGTCGTAACCTGGTGCAGCGTCGTCGGTCTCGGCGTCTATCGAGAGAGAAGGAGGGGGAGAGAAACAATAAATTTCACGGCAATAATGCAAACAATATGTATGACATGCCTAAATGATATGCCAGGGGGTTCTACTGCCTAACTAAACGATTTAGATAATTTAGGAATTTATTCGGATTTATTTAATTAGGGTTGGACACTATTCATTTATCAAAATCGGTCTAATTGTTCAACGTTCTTATAGTTGCGGGCATCTGACGGGAATACAGAGGGCGTATCCGGGTTCGTATCGTCGTTCTGAGCAAGTTTCATGTATAAAATATTTTCATCGGAGTTACGGTTTATTTAATATGATTTTCTAAAGTTTTTATTAATTTCTGAAATTTAATTAATTATTTAATTCAACATTATCCGAAACAGTGATTGATGACGTCAGCATGACATCATGCTGACGTCAGCAGCCACCTGACAGGGTGGGTCCCACCTGTCATAGGCTGTTAGGTTAATTAGGTTTAATTAACTAATTAACAATTAACTAAACTAATTAATTAATTAAATTAGTCTGATTAGGGTTAATTAACCTAACTAATTAACTAATTAATTATTTAATTATTTTAATTATTTTAATTATTTATTTTTATTTCTTTCTTTTAAATCGTTTTTAGGGGGGTGGGCCCCATTCGTCAGCGTCACAGGGGGTTTGGGCCCCACTGGGCAGTGGCCCAGGGGCCACAGGCGTGCGGGCGCGGCGCCCCGTCGGGCGAACCCGGGGCACGGGCGAGCGGCCCAGGCGGGCGTGGTGAGCGTGGCAGGGGGCGAGCGGGCGCTGGGCGCAGCCGGGGCCGGAGCGCGGCGGAGCAGAGTAACAGCGGCCGCGGGGTGGCCGGAGCAGCAGCGAGAGGCGGCCCGGCACAGCGGGCACGGCGGGGCGAAGCGGGGCAAGGTCCGCGGGCAGTAGCGAGGCAGGGCACGCGCGCGCTTGTGCGAGGCCCGGCGTGGCCGAGTGCGTGCGCGCGTGGTCCAGGGATGGGTGAGCGTGGCTCGGCCGCGGTGACCGGGCGGAGAAGGGGGCGGGTCGAGAGGGCTCCTCACCCACGCAGCAGGGGAACGGGCGGCGTGGCTCGGAGAAGCGGCTCGAGGAGGGGACGAGGACGACGCAGTCCGGCGGGGAGGCGGCGCCGGCGAGGTGGCGTGCGACCCGGCGAACGGCAGCGAGGGCGATCCGGTGGCGGCGTCGAGCGGCGACGGGGTGGGGAGGGCCGAGGATAGGCGTGGGTCGGGTGGGCGAAGAGGAAGAGGGAAGGCGCGGCGAGATCGGGGTGGCGGCCACGGCGTGGCGCTGGACGATCGGCGCGGGAGCGGCGGGCGCTCGCGGGGCGGCCCGATCCAGTTCTGGATCGGGGGGGGGGGGGGAAGAGTGGGAGGGGGGGGGGGGGGGGGAGAGTGGGGGGGAGGGGGGGGAGTGGGGTGTCGGTGGGGGTAGGGTTTCGGTCGGGGGCCTTATAGGCCAGGGGCGAGAGCGGGTGGAGCCGGTGGGGAGCGACGGGCCGGCCTGTGGTAGCTGGGCCATTCGGCCCAAGGAGAGGGGGGGGGGGTGGGGTGTTTGCTCTCTCCTTCTGTTTCTTTTCTTTTCTTTATTTTCTTTTCTCTGTTTAGTAATAGTCAGGTCACATTTGAGTTTTGTAAAAAAAAAAAAAAATGAGACCTAGTTCATAAATACCAGTGCATTATTCCCTAACACCTAAAATTAGTTTGGACAAAACATAATTCCATATTTATTTCAGATTTAATAAATGGTTATTAAATATTATCTTTATCCACTGTTTGAGGTTGTTCGAGTCACTTATCCAATTCCAATGATGTTGGTTCCAATTTTAGAATAGCCTCTGGAATATTTGTTATTTATCTGACATTTTAGTTTCTATGTTGGACAACTTTTATATTCCACTTTCATTTAAATTTGAATTTGACTTAGGAGTTGAAATGCAATATGATGCTAATGATGATTATGCACTATTAATCTTGCTGACATGTCATTATCAAAAGTGATTACTGTTGCTAATCACCGGGGGTGTTACAATAATATTATGGCAAATTATTCACAATGGCATACCGAAAGAGCTCCCACTAGTAAAAAGGTTAATTCCGTTGAGGAAATAAATTCTTTGAGTGAAAAAGTTGATGCTCTTATGAAGTTGGTTTCTAATAAAAGTGCTCCTATTGATCTTAATAATGTGCCTTTGTCTACTTTGATTGAGCAAAATAGTGCTGCCGTAGATGTGAATTTTGTTTCGCGAAACAATTTTAATAACAATGCTTATAGAGGTAATTTTAATCCTAGACCTTTTCTGGGAAATTCCTCTAATAATTATGGTAATCCTTCTTATAATAATAATAGGAACACCTCTGATCTTGAGAATAATATTAAAGAATTTATCAATGCTCAAAAAGTTTTCAATAATACGATAGAAGAAAAGTTGAATAAGATTGATGATATGTCTAGAAGCATTGATAGAATTTCTCATGATGTAGAAAATCTCAAGATGAAATTTTTTGTACCTAAGGTTGAGGAATCAATTGAAGCTTTATATGTTTCTATGGATGAAAGTAAGAAAAGAACCGCTATGCTTAGAGCTAAAAGAGAATTTTTAGAAAAAATGTTTACTAGTGATTGCTTTCATAAAAATGATGAAGATCTTAAAATGATTGGTGTTTCTTCTATTGATTCCTTGTTTAGTAAAATTAAGATTTATGATAAAGGGACTGAAGAAGAGTCAACTTTAGCTAGAAGGCATCCCGATAATTTGGATGGTGAAAATCTTGATAAGAAAATTGATAAAAGTGGGTTTGGAGAGGTCAAAACTTTAACTAGTGATGTGCCCACTCTTTTGGATTACAAAGACTTTAATTATGATAATTGCTCTTTGATTGATTGTATTTATTTGTTGCAATCCATGATAAACTCACCCCATGCTTATGAACAAAATAAAGCTTTTACTAAACATATCGTTGATGCTATGATGAAAGCTTTGGAAGAAAAGTTGGAATTAGAGATTTCAATTCCTAGAAAATTACATGATGAATGGGAACCCACCATTATGGTCAAGATTAAAAATTATGAGTGTTTTGCTTTGTGTGACTTGGGTGCTAGTGTTTCCACAATTCCGAAATCTTTATGTGATGTGCTTGGTCTTACCGATATTGAAGAATGTTCTTTAAATTTGCGCTTGGCGGATTCTACTATTAAAAAGCCTATGGGAAGAATTAATGATGTTCTTATTCTTGCAAATAGGAATTATATGCCCATAGATTTTATTGTTCTTAATATTGATTGCAATCCGTCTTGTCCAATTATACTTGGTAGACCGTTTTTACGTACTATTGGTGCCGTGATTGACATGAAAGAAGGCAATATTAAATTTCAATTTCCAATAGGAAAGGGAATGGAACACTTCCCTATAACAAGAATTAAGACACCATATGAATCAATCATGAGGGCATCTTATGGATCTAGAACCAAAGATGACAATACTTAGATCTATGCATTATGCCTAGCTAGGGGCATAAAACGATAGCGCTTGTTGGGAGGCAACCCAAGGGATAAAATTTATTTTTTGTCTTTTTCTTTCTGTTCTTGAGTGTTTGCACAATTATGCTACTGTTATGATTGTGTTTTTTATGTCTTAATTAGTATTTGTGCCAAGTAAAGCCTTTGGGATAGCTTTGGTGATAGTTGATTTGATCTTGTTGGAAAACAGAAACTTTTGCATCCAGTAAAATAATTGTCTAAAATCACAGAAGAGACGAAAAATTCTGAAGTTTTTATACAAGATTGATATACAAATTTCCTCTGTTGTCCTAAATTTTCAGGACTTTTAGAGTTACAGAAGTATGAGAACAATTTGCATCTTTACAGACTGTTCTGTTTTTGACAGATTCTATTTTCTTTGCATTGTGTGCTTATTTTGATGAATCTATGGTTTGTATCGGGGGGTATAAGCCATGGTAAAGTTACAATACAGTAGATATAATGCAATAACAAAATTTGAATGGGTTTTCTACAGTACTTAAAGTAAAGATTGGTTTTCTTATACTAACGGATCTCACGAAGGTTTTGTTAAGTTTTGTGTGATTGAAGTTTTCAAGTTTTGGGTGAGATCACGATGGATGAAGGAATAAGGAGTAAGAAGAGCCTAAGCTTGGGGATGCCGCATGGCATTCCAAGCTATTATCTAAAAGAGAAGCAAGCAACTAAGCTTGGGGATGCCCCCGAGTGGCATCCCCTCTTTCTTCTAACGACCATCGGTATTTTACTTGGAACTATATTTTTATTCATCACATATCATGAGTTTTGCTTGGAGCGTCTTGTATTATATGAGTCTTTTCTTGTTTTGCTTTTTAGTTTAAGTCAAGTATCCTTGCTGAACACACCTATTTGAGAGAGCCGAAATTATGTTATGATTTGCTAGAATTGCTCTATGTGCTTCACTTAAATCTTTTTGAGCTGAGGAATTGCTCTAGTGCTTTGCTTATATCTTTTTGAGCATGGTGGGCTTTATTATTTTTGAAGAAATGCTCTCATGCTTCACTTAGATTTATTTGAGAGTTAGTAAAAAAAATTAGAAAGTCTCTCATGCTTCACTTATATTATTTTGAGAGAAGAAAATTTTTTATGCTCATGTTCTTCACTTAGATTTGTTTGAGCTATCAAAAGCAACATATGAAATTAGTCCCAAAGTGATAGATATTCAAGAGGGATATAATAAAAACTTTCATGAAGATCATTGGACAAAATAAACTTGATTCTTTGTAATAGTTTTGCGGTATGACGATATGATATGTGAGTCATGTTGATGAGTAAATATGGTTTAGTAAGAATATTGATGTTAAGGTTTGTGATTCCCTGTGCAAGCACGAAATTCAATAGTTATGCAATGAAATTACATCCTACTTGTGGTGCATTATTCGGTGTTAGTTATGCTTAATGCTCGCTTATGAGATTTTTCGTTTCTTGGTTGGATGCTTCTTAATCTTTTGCTAGCCTTCACTTGTACTAAGTGGGATTACTACTTGTGCATCCAAAATCCTTAAACCAGTTTTGCCATATGAGTCCACTATACCTACCTATATGCGGTATTATTTTGCCGTTCTAAGCAAATTTGTATATGCCATTGATGTTGGCTTGAACTACGTCGGTATTTCCCCAAAGAGGAAGGGATGATGCAGCACAGCAACGGTAGGTATTTCCCTCAGTGATGAGACCAAGGTTATCGAACCAGTAGGAGAACCAAGCAACACTACGTAAACAACACCTGCACACAAAAGAACAAATACTTGCAACCCGACGTGTTAAAGGGGTTGTCAATCCATTTCGGGTAACGGCGCCAGAAATTGGCAAACGGACGTGAGATAAATTGTAGTAGATTGGATAAATAGATCGCGAATAAAATAAAGTGAAGCAAAATATTTTTGGGTTTTTAGAAATATCGATCTGAAAATAAAAGTGGCAAATAAATAAAAAGGCAAATAGCAAAATAGATCTGAAAATATATGATGAGAAAATAGACCCGGGGACCATAGATTTCACTAGTGGCTTCTCTCGAGAAAAATAGCATACGGTGGGTAAACAAATTACTATTGGTCAATTGATAGAACTTCAAATAATTATGACGATATCCAGGCAATGATCATTATATAGGCATCACGTCCAAGATTAGTAGACCGACTCCTACCTGCATCTACTACTATTACTCCACACATCGACCGCCATCCAGCATGCATCTAGTGTATTAAGTTCATGGGGAAATGGAGTAATGCAATAAGAACGATGGCATGATGTAGACAAGATCTATTTATGTAGAAATAGACCCCATCTTGTTATCCTTAATAGCAACGATACATACGTGTCGGTTCCCCTTCTGTCATTGGGATCAAGCACTGTAAGATCGAACCCATCATAAAGCACATCCTCCCATGGCAAGAAAAATCGATCTAGTTGGCCTAACTAAATCAAAACAGAAATACGAGGCTATAAGTAATCATGCATATAAGAGATCAAAAGACTCAAATAACTTTCATGGATAAAAACATAGATCTGATCATAGACTCAAAGTTCATCGGATCCCAACAAACACACCGCAAAAAGAGTTACATCAAATAGATCTCCAAGAGACTATTGTATTGATAATCAAAAGAGAGAGAGGAAGCCATCTAGCTACTGCCTACGGACCCGTAGGTCTACAATGAACTACTCACACATCATCGGAGAGGCACCAATGAGGATGATGAACCCCTCCGGGATGGTGTCTAGATTGGATCTGTGGTTTCTGGGACTTGCGGCGGCTGGAATTGATTTTCGTCGACTCCCCCAGGGTTTCTGGAATATTGGGGTATTTATAGAGCAAAGAGGCGGTGCGGGAGGTGGCCGAGGTGGGCACAACCCACCTGGGCGCGCCTGGGCCCCCAGGCGTGCCCTGGTGGGTTGTGCTCCCCTCGGAGCCCCCCTCAGGTACTTTCTAGGCCCAACTTGTGTCTTCTGGTCCAGAAAAAATCACCAAAAAGTTTCGTTGCGTTTGGACTCCGTTTGGTATTGATTTCCTGTGAAGTAAAAAACAAGCAAAAAAGAGCAACTAGCACTAGGCACTATGTCAATAGGTTAGTCCCAAAAAAATGATATAAAGGTGCTATAAAATGATTGTAAAACATCCAAGAATGATAATATAACAACATGGAACAATCAAAAAGTATAGATACGTTGGAGACGTATCAGCATCCCCAAGCTTAATTCCTGCTCATCCTCGAGTAGGTAAATGATAAAAACAAATTTTTTGATGTGGAATGCTGCCTAACATGTTCATCACATATTCTTTTCTTTGTAGCATGGACATTTGGACTTTTATATGATTCAAAGCAATAGTCTAGTTTTGACATGAAGATTTCAGTACTCAAGCATATCAACAAGCAACCATGTCTTTCAAAATATCAACACTAAAGCAAGTTATCCCTAGCCCATTATGCTCAACCATTGATCCATTCATGAAACACACTCGCATATTAGCTACACCCAATGCTCAAGTACGATCATAGTGCCCCTTAGTTGGTGCTTTATAAGAGAAGATGGAGACTCAAAATAAAAATTGCATAAAGTAAAAGAAAGGCCCTTCGCAGAGGGAAGTAGGGATTTGTAGAGGTGCTAGAGCTCAAAGCGAAAAAAAGTAGAGATAAAACATTTTGGGTGGCATGCTTTTCCTGTCAACGAAAACGATCGAGTAGTTCCCAATACTTTCCATGCTAGATATATCATAGGCGGTTCCCAAACAGAAAATAAAGTTTATTCCTTTTTCCACCATAATTTCACTTTCCATGGCTAGCCGTATCCACGGGTGCCCTCCATACCAGCACTTTCCAAGGAATTTATTATTTGACAAAATAAAGTAAATTCATTTTTCATTTCGGGACTGGGCATCCCTAATACCTTTGTCGTACTCTCATTCAATGACAAGTGAATAAACACTCATCTTGCGAATAACACATATAGCATGGAAATATATCAGCCACCCCCTATCGTTTCATGAGCGGTACGAGCACACAAAAGAGAAATTTATTTTGAAATTAGAGATGGCACATACAAATTTGCTTAGAACGGCACGGAAATACCGCATAGGTAGGTATAGTGGACTCACATGGCAAAACTGGTTTAAGGATTTTGGATGCACAAGTAGTGATCATACTTAGTGCAAATGAAGGCTAGCAAAAGATTGAGAAGCATCCAACCAAGAAACAAAAAATCTCATAAGCGAGCATGAAGCATAACTAACACTGAATAATGCACCACAAGTAGGATGTAATTTCATTTCATAACTATTGACTTTCGTGCTCACATAGGGAATCACAAACCTTAACACCAATATTCTTACTAAAGCATAATTACTGATCAACATGACTCACATATTATATCAACATATCGCAAAACTATTACAAGGAATCAAGTTTATTTTGTCCAGTGATCTTCATGAAAGTTTTTATTATATCCTTCTTGAATATCTATCACTTCGGCACTAATTTCATAAGTTGCTTTTGATAGCTCAAACAAGTCTAAGTGAAGAACATAAGCATAAAATTTTCTTCTCTCAAAATAATTTAAGTGAAGCATGAGAGAATTTCTAATTTTTTTTACTAACTCTCAAATAAATCTAAGTGAAGCATGAGAGCATTTCTTCAAAAATACTAAAGCACACCGTGCTCAAAAAGATATAAGTGAAGCACTACAGCAATTCCATAGCTCATAAAGATTTAAGTGAAGCATAGAGAGCAATTCTAACAAGTCATAGCATAATTTTGGCTCCCTCAAATAGGTGTGTCTAGCAAGGATTCATGACTTAAAAAAAATAAAAAAGCAAAACAAGCAAAGACTTATATCATACAAGACGCTCCAAGCAAAACTCATGATATGTGACGAATAAAAATATAGCTCCAAGTAAAATACCAATGGTCGTTAGAAGAAAGAGGGGATGCCACTCGGGCATCCCCAAGCTTAGTTGCTTGCTTCTATTTGGATAATGGCTTGGGGTGTCATGGGGCATCCCCAAGCTTAGGCTCTTCTTACTCCTTATTCCTTCATCCATCATGATCTCACCCAAAACTTGAAAACTTCAATCACACAAAACTCAACAAAACCTTCGTGAGATCCGTTAGTATAAGAAAACCAATCTTTACTTTAAGTACTGTAGAAAACCCATTAAAATTTTGTTCTTGCATTATATCTACTGTATTCTAACTTTACCATGGTTCATACCCCCCGATAAAAACCATAGATTCATCAAAATAAGCACACAATGCAAAGAAAACAGAATCTGTCAAAAACAGAACAGTCTGTAAAGATGCGAATTGTTCTCATACTTATTAACTCCAAAAAATCTGAAAAATCGGAAAACAGTGGAAATTTGTATATAAATCTTGTGTAAAAAATTCATAATTTTTCGTCGCTTATGTGAATTTTCAAAATTCTTTTACTGGATGCAAAAGTTTCTGTTTTCCAACAAGATCAAATCAACTATCACCAAAGCTATCCTAAAGGCTTTACTTGGCACAAACACTAATTAAAACACAAAAAACACAATCATAACAGTAGCATAATTGTGCAAACAGAAGGAAAAAGACTAAAATAAATTTTATTCATTGGGTTGCCTCCCAACAAGGGCTATCGTTTTACGCCCTTAGCTAGGCATAAGCTTTTATTGATGCTCACATGAAAGATAATAATGAAAACACAAAGAGAGCATCATTAAACATGTGACAAGAATATTTAAGTCTAACATATTTCCGATGCATAGGAATTTTATAGGAAAACAAATTAGCAAGACAAGCAAGATCTAGCATATGCATGGAAGAAAACAATAGCAATCTCAACATGGAGAGAGGTAATTTAGTAACATGAAAATTTCTACAACCATATTTCCCTCTCTCATAATAATTACATGTGGGATCATATTCAAACTCAACAATATAGCTATCACATAACATATTCTCTACATGATCCAGATGCATGCAAAGTTGACACTCTTCCAAAATAGTGGGATTATCATCAAATAAAGTCATGACCTCTCCAAGCCCACTTTTATCAAAAATTTCATAAGATTGAACACTCTCCAAATATGTGGGATTATTATTACCTAAAGTTGACACTCTTCCAAACCCACTTTCAATATTATTGCAAACATTATTATCAATAACATATTCATCATGAGGCTTAAATAAATTTTCAAGATCATAAGAAGAATCACCCCAATCATGATCATTGCAATAAGTAGTGGACACACCAAAATTAGCATCCCCAAGCTTGGGGTTTTGCACATTATTAGCACAATTGACATTAATAGAATTTATAATAACATCATTGCAATCATGATTTTCATTCAAGGAGCTATCATGAACCACTTTATAAATTCCTTCGTTTAACACTTCATCACAATTTTCAGATTCATTAATCTCAAGCAAAACTTTGTAAAGATAATCTAGTGAAATCAATTCACTAGCAATTGGTTCATCATAATTGGATCTTTTTAAAAGATTAGCAAGTGGATGAGGATCCATAACAATAGATTTTTAGCAAGCGAAGATGCAAGCAAATAGAAGGCACATGGCAACACAAGCAAACATGAGATCTGACGAGAAAAAGGCGAACGAGAAAGAGGGCAAATAAAACGGCAAATTTTTGTGAAGTGGGGAGAGGAAAATGAGAGGGAATGGCAAATAATGTAAATTGCAAGGAGATGAGATTTGTGATTAGGAACCTGGTAGATGTTGATGATGTCTCCCCGGCAACGGCGCCAGAAATTCTTTTTGATGTTGGCTTGAACTACATCGGTATTTCCCCAACGAGGAAGGGATGATGCAGCACAGCAACGGTAGGTATTTCCCTCAGTGATGAGACCAAGGTTATCGAACCAGTAGGAGAACCAAGCAACACTACGTAAACAGCCCCTGCACACAAAGAACAAATACTTGCAACCCGACGTGTTAAAGGGGTTGTCAATCCCTTTCGGGTAACGGCGCCAGAAATTGGCAAACGGACGTGAGATAAATTGTAGTAGATTGGATAAATAGATCGCGAATAAAATAAAGTGAAGCAAAATATTTTTGGGTTTTTAGAAATATAGATCTGATAATAAAAGTGGCAAATAAATAAAAAGACAAATAGCAAAATAGATCTGAAAATATATGATGAGAAAATAGACCCGGCGGTCGTAGATTTCACTAGTGGCTTCTCTCGAGAAAAATAGCATACGGTGGGTAAACAAATTACTGTTGAGCAATTGATAGAACTTCAAATAATTATGATGATATCCAGGCAATGATCATTATATAGGCATCACGTCCAAGATTAGTAGACCGACTCCTGCCTGCATCTACTACTATTACTCCACACATCGACCGCTATCCAGCATGCATCTAGTGTATTAAGTTCATGGAGAAACGGAGTAATGCAATAAGAACGATGACATGATGTAGACAAGACCTATTTATGTAGAAATAGACCCCATCTTGTTATCCTTAATAGAAACGATACATACGTGTCGGTTCCCCTTCTGTCACTGGGATCAAGCACCG
The DNA here is from genome assembly GCA_011799875.1 of Thinopyrum elongatum. Lineage (NCBI taxonomy): Eukaryota > Viridiplantae > Streptophyta > Magnoliopsida > Poales > Poaceae > Thinopyrum > Thinopyrum elongatum. Next base: position 74,204,403 of record CM022299.1, read on the forward strand.
TAAGATCGAACCCATCACAAAGCACCTCTTCCCATGGCAAGAAAAATTGATCTAGTTGGCCTAACTAAACCAAAGATTTGAAGAAGAAATACGAGGCTATAAGTAATCATGCATATAAGAGATCAAAAGACTCAAATAACTTTCATGGATAAAAACATAAATCTAATCATAAACTCAAAGTTCATCGGATCCCAACAAACACACCGCAAAAAGAGTTACATCAAATATATCTCCAACAGATCATTGTATTGAGAATCAAAAGAGAGTGAGGAAGCCATCTAGCTACTGCCTACGGACCCGTAGGTCTACAATGAACTACTCACGCATCATCGGAGAGGCACCAATGAGGATGATGAACCCCTCCGTGATGGTGTCTAGATTGGATCTGTGGTTTCTGGAACTTGCGGCGGCTAGAACTGATTTTCGTCGACTCCCCCAGGGTTTCTGGAATATTGGGGTATTTATAGAGCAAAGAGGCAGTGCGGGAGGTGGCCGAGGTGGGCACAACCCACCTGGGCGCGCCTGGTGTCAGGACCGGTTTTCCAGGATATTAATTTCCCAGTAAATGGCCCTTGTGCTCACCAGCCCCAGGATTACTGTTAGCTGATGAGACACAAACTTGATATAGAAATTCCAAGAAAAAATACAAAATATGAAGTACAAGACCATTCTGGCCTATGAGTACAACAAATGGTTTCTAGTGGTTGATGGCGGAAGCGGTTTGCGGTTCATCAGCGTCTATGGGACTCCATTTCCCACAGGAACAGCTGACCTGGATAACTCCTATCCTCGCGAGGCTGCTATCATCATTGCCTAGGTTCCGGGGCTGTCATCGCAGCGCTCCTCTCCAAGCGAGAAATCTGGCCAAGACAATAGTCAGGGACAAGCCAGTGAGTACTTTGAATGTACTCGCAAACATTATGAACACAGGTATAATATAACAGATGATAATCATGCTCTGAAATATTTTCATGATCACTTAGCCAGTCGTGAAATAAAATTCATGCCGCATGCAAGTAGGCCATTCAGAATTAAATATGAAAAAGCAATTAGATAATAAGAATAAAATAAACCGATCGGGTGTCTGAAGCGACGCCTCGAAAGGATAATAATATAAGACATGCCACAGTCGGGCGTCTGAGCGACACCACATAAAGGGCTTATAAAGAAAATTAAATAATCAGCATGCCACAGTTGGGTGTCTCAGCGACACCACATAAAGGGCTTATAAAGAAATAAATAGCAGGCATGCCACAGTCGGGCGTCTCAGCGACACCACATAAAGGGCTTATAAAGAAATAAATAGCAGGCATGCCACAGTCGGGCGTCTCAGCGACACCACATAAAGGGCTTATAAAGAAAGTAAATAACAAACGTGCCACAGTCGGGCGTCTGAGCGACACCTCATAAAGGGCTTATAAAGAATAATCACAGTGAATATCCAGGAGGTAGAACCGTCCCAGGGATACTCATTAATTCAAATAATACAAATGGTTAGTCCATAATAATAATAATCATAATCATCATATGTCACATGTCATGATCAATGTTCTGGTTTAGCAGTTTTTCCTCCGAAGACCGACACTAAGAACGACACTTGACCCATCCCAGACTGTAGTCCTTAACCATGGACACGACTATTCGAATAGATATAAACTCTGCAGAGGGTGTACTCTTTACCCACAAGTAACGGATTCCTTTAGTCCACCGGGACTAATTCCGTTTACGGTCTTTTACTTGAAAACACACCTGACCCGCACACACCAGCTTAACTTACCGGTGTCTGGAATCACCCTCGACACCCGTTAAGCAAAACTCTAAGTGGGGAGGCTACAACCTCGACTAGCATGGGATCACAAAATTTATAACGCGCGCAAACTAGGGGAGCTACCCCTTCGGCTCCAACCGGAAACACCCATGCCCCCGGACCAGGTGGCATGTCTACCGGATGCAGCCGGTATCTTCCACCATGGCCTCTCTGTACGGTGTGTGCTAAGAAAGGGGTTGACAACTTACTGAACCGTACCCCACCTAAGGCAGGGACAAGTGGTAGCACGAAGCAAGTATGGGGGTTACTGGCACAAGACTCGATCTATGGTCGTCTCAGGAGGTTTAGGTATTTCCTGCATGATTAGCATAACAAAAATATTTCACACCAACAGGCAGAATCACCACTCATCATACCTTACCATGCCTTACTGAATATACCCATCTCAGCGAAATATCAGTAACAAGCTCGTATCCACCCAAGACAGAGACTTTCCCGGATTCCTTCCGGTAGGCATGAAAGGCATACAAGGGTGATTACTAGCACAAGCATATCAATTCCCAACAGCAAGGAAACTTCATCATGCACTCATGAGTATGATCATTTCATCACATAAAATAACGAATACTTCGTGTCAAGGTGGTGTTGTATTCGCATCAAACAACACACAACAAATATTATGCCAGGGTTCAGAATGCTTGCCTTTAGTGTGTGGAGAGGCAGGGTGCACTTTTGAAAGTTTTCATCTCTCTCCATTTCCTATTTTTGAAAATATTTGAATCAACACGCCATTCAAAAATAGTACAAAAAAAAGTTGTTCGGAAAATTTTCAAATAAATATGAAAATAAACTAGATGGAATTTGGGAAACAACAGAAAAAGAATCAGGTCCATTGGAGCTGTGGTTTAGAAACTAGAGCCAGTCAAAGTTTAGGTCAAAATCTAATTTAAAAAAAACAGAAAAAGGAAAACGGTTCGCCTGGAATACGTCTTCTGAGATTGGTCGCGTACTTACAGGAAATACGCTTCCACCAGAGGGAAGTGCTTCGGCGGGACCGCGCCACTGGTGGCAACGCTCGTCTCACCGACAGATGGGGACCACCTGTCGGGTTCGTCCTCGACCTCCAGCGCGCGCCTTGACAGGGGCAGAGGCCGCTTTCAACGGTGATTCCTGGCGGCATACGCCACTATTTGGTGCGCTCTGAATATGGAGACGATCAGGAGAGAAGGCCGCATCTACTCGCCGTGGTTAGGGCGCGGGGGAGTCTCAGGGGGAAGCGGACCATCCTCCACGGCGGAGGTGACTCCGGTGAAGAAGGGGCTTCTGTCCCGGGGCTCTTGTAGGCGAAATTGGTGCTGGGGATGGTTTTGCGGAACCTTGGTGGGACTAATGGTGGTCATGGAGTAGGGGAAGAGGCTCGGGAGGGGTCCTTTTATAGCGGGGGCGAGGTCGGTTCCCGGCGGAGTGGATAGGTCCGGCAGCGTGTAGCTAGCGGGCGACGTGGCGGCGACGGGCGCTAGCGGACGAGCTCGTGGATGAGATCGTCCTGCTCACGAGGGCAGCTGGTGAACGGAGAAGGCTTGGGCGGCGCCGTCCATGGCAGGAGTGGACGCGGCCGCAAGCGTGCCGCCAAGAAGCTTACTGCGGCGACGCTGCAGGGAGCCAGGGGGCGGTCGAGTGCGGGCGAGACACGGCTGCACCAGCGGATCAGATCAGGCTCGGGGGAGGGGTCAACCTGGGACGCGGCAGCTCGGGCGCCCGCACGTGCAAAACGCGCGTTCTGGCCGCGTCCTGGGCACGCGCTCAAGGTGCTCGACGATTTGCCAGGTCAAGCTAGAGGGCTTGGGTGAGGCTGGAAATTAACAGGGCTAGGTTAGAGGTGGCAAGGAGATTAGTGGACATGTTGGTTGGTCTAGAGGGGCAAGATTACAATGCAAACCTGGCTCCATGCCAAATCTGTTCATGAACCCAAGGTGTTCGACAGAGTGCCAAGGGCATCAAGGCAATTCTACTAGTGGCCAAATTCTCCAGGTTGGGGTCTCTTTAGATGATAAAGAGGGTGGTAAGGTCAGTTTGAGAAAAATAGAAACTAGTTAGTGCAAGTTTTTGAGAAAACCAAATCTGGACAGAAAAGAAAGGCTATTATTGCATGGACCAAAAATATTCAAATGGTTCCCATAACCTGGACTTAAGGGTTTGGTAGGGTGAACTACAGGCAGGATAAATATCATGGGCAATAGGGCAAGATAAAGAGGGGTTGCAGTACAAATCACCAAACTGAACCAGAATGAAGATGAGGATGGTTTGCTCAAATTTTTCAAAACACATGCCTGGGTTTTTGCATAAAAGTGATCCAGGGACATCACATGTCACCCCCAAATTTTTGTGGAATCTTTAAATGAAGTTATCAAATGGTTGCAGTGCAAATGAGGCTCTTAAAAGAATTAAATGTCATTCTAAAAGAGATAAAGTTTTGGTAAAATAATATTAAAAAAAAGCTCTCACTGGACATATCAAAATGAAATGTTCTCTGAGTTGGTACTTAAGTCCAACAACATTTTTTTTTAAAGTTTCTGTTTGGAGGAAAAACTCCACAATTCAGAAGAAAAGAGTGGTTCTGAAATCAGAAGATAATCCAGAGAATAAAAAAAAATTCCTGGCGAAATTTTTATTAATAAAACATGGTCAAATTTTTGGGGTGTTACAACACTACCCCCCTTAAGAAAAATCTCGTCCTCGAGATTTGCTAAGAATGGTTTCAAAAATATAACTCCGACTATCATGCAATAATAACTCGAAAATTAAATAACCTGCTCACGCGATATGACAAGGCTACAGCGAGTGGGCAGATAATTGGTACAACTACAGTGGGGTACTGGCGCTGCGTGGAAAAATTCTACGGTTGGGGAAACCGAGAAATTTCTACTATTGGCTAGGGTAAATTTAGAATAAATTTCTAAATTTCTAAATTACGCTGGTCGTACCCGAATGCATAGTGCTCTCTCTGGCTGACACGTGGACCCGGGGCCCACTGTCAGTGTCTTCTTCCTCTTCCGTCTCTCTTCTTCCTTCTCTCTCTCATGCGCGTCCGCGCTTTTTCCACCTGCGACACGTAGTGAGTAGGGCACCTAGGCCGTACTGCAGTAGTGCGCGGCGCGCTAGCTGCCGGTGCAGTGTGCACTCACCTCGCGGGCTAGTGCGCTGTTGGCACTGCTCGCGGATTCACCTCCGAACACCGGCGATCGAGCGACGAGCGGCGCTGGTGGACTTCGCCCACCGTACACCGATCTCGAGCTATAAAATGACCGCGGTGCTCCACTCTTCTTCCTCACACCTGGCCTTGCTTCTTCTTCTCCTTCCATTACTGTATGCAGGAGCTTGCGACGAGGCTCTAATGGCGGAGGTGATGCCGGATTGGTACATGATCCTGATGTGCGGAGGGTTGGCAGCTTTGCTGGGGTTCTCCGGGCTCTTGTGCGCGATGATCCTTGATGATCGTCGTGATGCTGCTGCTCGAGTGTTAGCTCTTCGCGGCGGCGGTGATCATGAGGATTAGGTGCTGGTGTCGGGTGCTAACTGCTGTCAATGTGCTGGAGGCAATCTGCACTAGAATAAGTACCCACAAATTTCTCCTTCAGAAACTTGTGGTGTGTTAGTGAGGTGATTAGTTAGGTGCAAAATGTGTACGTGGTTTAGCAATTAGTGCCTGTGGTCGAGTGGTAGTGGTTGTGAGCCTGCTGTCGCGGTGCTGCGTGAATTAAAATTTAGGTCATGGAGAATTAATGGTTGCAATAACTCAAGGGAAAATCCCACCTCGGAATTTTCTGATAGCGAAAACAGTTAATCAAAAATAACAACAGTAAAATACATTAATTGAAACCAAACACTTAACTCATCGCACAAACTTAGGATACAACGCATAAGCTGCAACACATGCTAGGCTAATAAACACAGAAGTGGCGTCTACGACGCAAACATAAAATATGCTGGTTCCTGAGAAAATGTTTCCGGCACTGGGGCACAATCTTCTTCTATCGGGGAAAGCGGATTGACTAGTCGAAGAACGCGTCTCTCCTAGTCTGGCCTCAGTGGTCTGCCAATGGTGTTCTGAGGATTCAAATCAGCGAGGCTCTGGAGATAACCCATTACTCGCTGGGTCAAACGCTCTTGAGCGATGACTTACTGGGCAAGGTTGGCCAGTACTGGGTCCCTCTCAATTCGCCCACCGAGAAAAGATGCTACTTCTTCGGGTGCTGCACGACTTGGGAAGTAATAATACCCCCTTTCGCTGGCATAGGGTACTGCAAAGCGAAGACGAGCAAGCGCTTCGTACGCAGCAGCTTCTATGGCCATTTGGGGAGTCGGCATAGATTTCCCCACGAAGGAGACTTCCGTTGGGTCTTGGTTTGGGTTTGCGGGAGGGATGTGCACTACTGCCCAATATTTCGAGGTGGATGGGGTGATTCTCGATTTGAGCAGCTCGTACTGGGGTGGATGGGCAGAACTCATGGTACTGCAGGTAAAGTCCCACAATATTTTTACAAAACTACCTGGGGTTGCATCTGGAGTTCTCAGATAAATACTAGGGCTCGACATGGCAAAGAAATGGCTGTGAGAGTTGTGCAAAAAGGGAGGGATGCTTGGTAAGGTCACGGGGTGGCCTCTTATATAGCATCAGGGCTGGGTTACCGATAGCGGTGTGGGGGCAACTAGTTTTTCGGTTCTGCTCTATGGGGAGGGGGGGTCAAAGCCACAGATACACATATCTCACAAAAGTGACGTATTACTGTGGGTGTCGTCGGGGTGGTTTTTGGTAGCTACGCCCGGAATTAAAAATGCAACCGCACGCCAACATACTTATGCATGGCTACTATACAAAACAAGGGCGCATAAGCAGACTGCATTTTATTCATGGGGATTACAAGGTCATACTATTACAAGACGTAGAAATACTAAGACTCGGTACTACTCGAGTGGCTTAGTCTACCTTGTTAATATCTAAGCGGGCGTGCCTTGTGGTCGTCGAGGCTTCTCCATGGGCTTCACCATCGGGGTTAGCTGGGTGGGGTTGAGGAGCTGCAGGGTCGGGGTAGCGATGATGACCATCGCGGGGGTTGTTGGTCACAATCCCATTGGAGCATGTTCCCAAAAGGTGACGAAGCTCTTCCGGGGATACAAAAGCATTCCGGTCGATGGCCGGGGCAGACCTCAAGGATTCGATCGGGTGCCCGAACAGCACAACTGGGTTGTCGGCGTCGGGCTCCTCTTCTCCTCTTGCCGGGGCTCGGCGAACAAGTTCTCCATGAGCTATGATCAGATCAAGGGTGATCTGATCGAATAGTGCCTCTAGTGCACTTACATAGCGCACCAGATGCAGCAATGCAGGGTCCGTCTCGTGGTCTCCGTTGGCAACCTGGGGTGGCCTACTATACCCGTCACGGCTGGGGTAGTAGTAGAACGAGCGGCAGTTAACTCTGGGCGACAGGTGCCGGAGTTGAACTATAGCCTCTCGAGCAGCTAGCTGAATGGCTTGTGGCTCAAAGGAAGTTGTCCTTCCGGTGAACCTGTAGGGGCGTTCTGGCGATATACCCCTACCATAGATGTGCACCGTGGCCCAAAATTGGCGGCTCTCACCGCTCATGAGCCCTTGGTACACAACATACTCTGGGGGCTCTTCTAATGCAAAGGCACGACGGGTGAGGTTTGCTAGCACGGTCACAAAACCTCCAAGGTTGGTTGCTGTGGTCTCATTGTGAACAATGGGGCCAGGCATCTTGGCTCGGTTTGGGGTAGAGGCTGTGCTGTGCTGGGTTGGGGCTAGCGTTCCCTTTTTATAGAAAAAGAGGACGGAGTCTTCCTTCGCACGCTTGCGAGTGTGACAATTTAGGTGTCGGTCACTGGCGCGTGATCGGCAGGCTAGGCTGATAGGTTAGGCACCAACTGCCAAAAGGTGTCGGGGTCACTGTGTGGCTATCTTACACGAGAAGCTTGGCGGGGTTTAGGTTAAGGTCTGGTGGGTTGGTTAACCTAGGTTTATCGACCTGGCTAAGATAGGATTAGCCAATGGTCAGCTTGGCTCTGATACCAAGGTTGTTAGGACCGGTTTTCCAGGATATTAATTTCCCAGTAAATGGCCCTTGTGCTCACCAGCCCCAGGATTACTGTTAGCTGATGAGACACAAATTTGATATAGAAATTCCAAGCAAAAATACAAAATATGAAGTACAAGACCATTCTGGCCTATGAGTACAACAAATGGTTTCTAGTGGTTGATGGCGGAAGCGGTTTGCGGTTCATCAGCGTCTATGGGACTCCATTTGCCACAAGAATAGCTGACCTGGATAACTCCTATCCTCGCGAGGCTGCTATCATCATTGCCTAGGTTCTGGGGCTGTCATCGCAGCGCTCCTCTCCAAGCGAGAAATCTGGCCAAGACAATAGTCAGGGACAAGCCAGTGAGTACTTTGAATGTACTCGCAAACATTATGAACACAGGTATAATATAACAGATGATAATCATGCTCTGAAATATTTTCATGATCACTTAGCCAGTCGTGAAATAAAATTCATGCCGCATGCAAGCAGGCCATTCAGAATTAAATATGAAAAAGCAATTAGATAATAAGAATAAAATAAACCGATCGGGTGTCTGAAGCGACGCCTCGGAAGGATAATAATATAAGACATGCCACAGTCGGGCGTCTGAGCGACACCACATAAAGGGCTTATAAAGAAAATTAAATAATCAGCATGCCACAGTTGGGTGTCTCAGCGACACCACATAAAGGGCTTATAAAGAAATAAATAGCAGGCATGCCACAGTCGGGTGTCTCAGCGACACCACATAAAGGGCTTATAAAGAAATAAATAGCAGGCATGCCACAGTCGGGCGTCTCAGCGACACCATATAAAGGGCTTATAAAGAAAGTAAATAACAAACGTGCCACAGTCGGGCGTCTGAGCGACACCTCATAAAGGGCTTATAAAGAATAATCACAGTGAATATCCAGGAGGTAGAACCGTCCTAGGGATACTCATTAATTCAAATAATACAAATGGTTAGTCCATAATAATAATAATCATAATCATCATATGTCACATGTCATGATCAATGTTCTGGTTTAGCAGTTTTTCCTCCGAAGACCGACACTAAGAACGACACTTGACCCATCCCAGACTGTAGTCCTTAACCATGGACACGGCTATTCGAATAGATATAAACTCTGCAGAGGGTGTACTCTTTACCCACAAGTAACGGATTCCTTTAGTCCACCGGGACTAATTCCGTTTACGGTCTTTTACTTGAAAACACACCTGACCCGCACACACCAGCTTAACTTACCGGTGTCTGGAATCACCCTCGACACCCGTTAAGCAAAACTCTAAGTGGGGAGGCTACAACCTCGACTAGCATGGGATCACAAAATTTATAACGCGCGCAAACTAGGGGAGCTACCCCTTCGGCTCCAACCGGAAACACCCATGCCCCCGGACCAGGTGGCATGTCTACCGGATGCAGCCGGTATCTTCCACCATGGCCTCTCTGTACGGTGTGTGCTAAGAAAGGGGTTGACAACTTACTGAACCGTACCCCACCTAAGGCAGGGACAAGTGGTAGCACGAAGCAAGTATGGGGGTTACTGGCACAAGACTCGATCTATGGTCGTCTCAGGAGGTTTAGGTATTTCCTGCATGATTAGCATAACAAAAATATTTCACACCAACAGGCAGAATCACCACTCATCATACCTTACCATGCCTTACTGAATATACCCATCTCAGCGAAATATCAGTAACAAGCTCGTATCCACCCAAGACAGAGACTTTCTCGGATTCCTTCCGGTAGGCATGAAAGGCATACAAGGGTGATTACTAGCACAAGCATATCAATTCCCAACAGCAAGGAAACTTCATTATGCACTCATGAGTATGATCATTTCATCACATAAAATAACGAATACTTCGTGTCAAGGTGGTGTTGTATTCGCATCAAACAACACACAACAAATATTATGCCAGGGTTCAGAATGCTTGCCTTTAGTGTGTGGAGAGGCAGGGTGCACTTTTGAAAGTTTTCATCTCTCTCCATTTCCTATTTTTGAAAATATTTGAATCAACACGCCATTCAAAAACAGTACAAAAAAAAGTTGTTCGGAAAATTTTCAAATAAATATGAAAATAAACTAGATGGAATTTGGGAAACAACAGAAAAAGAATCAGGTCCATTGGAGCTGTGGTTTAGAAACTAGAGCCAGTCAAAGTTTAGGTCAAAATCTAATTTAAAAAAACAGAAAAAGGAAAACGGTTCGCCTGGAATACGTCTTCTGAGATTGGTCACGTACTTACAGGAAATACGCTAACCCAGAGGGAAGTGCTTCGGCGGGACCGCGCCACTGGTGGCAACGCTCGTCTCACCGACAGATGGGGACCACCTGTCGGGTTCGTCCTCAACCTCCAGCGCGCGCCTTGACAGGGGCAGAGGCCGCTTTCAATGGCGATTCCTGGCGGCATACGCCACTATTTGGTGCGCTCTGAATATGGAGACGATCAGGAGAGAAGGCCGCATCTACTCGCCATGGTTAGGGCTTAGGGGAGGCTCAGGGGGAAGCGGACCATCCTCCACGGCGGAGGTGACTCCGGTGAAGAAGGGGCTTCTGTCCCGGGGCTCTTGTAGGCGAAATTGGTGCTGGGGATGGTTTTGCGGAACCTTGGTGGGACTAATGGTGGTCATGGAGTAGGGGAAGAGGCTCAGGAGGGGTCCTTTTATAGCGGGGGCGAGGTCGGTTCCCGGCGGAGTGGATAGGTCCGGCGGCCGGTAGCTAGCGGGCGACGTGGCGGCGACGAGCGCTAGCGGACGAGCTCGTGGATGAGATCGTCCTGCTCATGAGGGCAGCTGGTGAACGGAGAAGTCTTGGGCGGCGCCGTCCATGGCAGGAGCGGACGTGGCCGCAGGCGTGCCGCCAAGAAGCTTACTGTGGCGACGCTGCAGGGAGCCAGGGGGCGGTCGAGTGCGGGCGAGACACGGCTGCACCAGCGGATCAGATCAGGCTCGGGGGAGGGGTCAACCTGGGACGCGGCAGCTCGGGCGCCCGCACCTGCAAAACGCGCGTTCTGGCCGCGTCCTGGGCATGCGCTCAAGGTGCTCGTCGATTTGCCAGGTCAAGCTAGAGGGCTTGGGTGAGGCTGGAAATTAACAGGGCAAGGTTAGAGGTGGCTAGGAGATTAGTGGACATGTTGGTTGGTCCAGAGGGGCAAGATTACAATGCAAACCTGGCTCCATGCCAAATCTGTTCATGAACCCAAGGTGTTCGACAGAGTGCCAAGGGCATCAAGGCAATTCTACTGGTGGCCAAATTCTCCAGGTTGGGGTCTCTTTAGATGATAAAGAGGGTGGTAAGGTCAGTTTGAGAAAAATAGAAACTAGTTGGTGCAAGTTTTTGAGAAAACTAAATCTGGACAGAAAAGAAAGGCTATTATTGCATGGACCAAAAATATTCAAATGGTTCCCATAACCTAGACTTAAGGGTTTGGTAGGGTGAACTACAGGTAGGAGAAATATCATGGGCAATAGGGCAAGATAAAGAGGGGTTGCAGTACAAATCACCAAACTGAACTAGAATGAAGATGAGGATGGTTTGCTCAAATTTTTCAAAACACATGCCTGGGTTTTTGCATAAAAGTGATCCAGGGACATCACATGTCACCCCCAAATTTTTGTGGAATCTTTAAATGAAGTTATCAAATGGTTGCAGTGCAAATGAGGCTCTTAAAAGAATTAAATGTCATTCTAAAAGAGATAAAGTTTTGGTAAAATAATATTAAAAAAAAGCTCTCACTCGACATATCAAAATGAAATGTTCTCTGAGTTGGTACTTAAGTCCAACAACATTTTTTTTTGAAAAGTTTCTGTTTGGAGGAAAAAGTCCATAATTCAGAAGAAAAGAGTGGTTCTGAAATCAGAAGATAATCCAGAGAATAAAAAAATTTAATTTCCTGGCAAAATTTTTATTAATAAAACATGGTCAAATTTTTGGGGTGTAACACCTGGGCCCCCAGGCGCGCCCTGGTGGGTTGTGCTCCCCTCGGAGCCCCCCTCTAGTACTTTCTTGGCCCAACTTGTGTCTTTTGGTCCAGAAAAAATCACCAATTTTTTTTGCTGCGTTTGGACTCCGTTTGGTATAGATTTCCTGCGAAGTAAAAAACAAGCAAAAAACAACAACTGGCACTAGGCACTATGTCAATAGGTTAGTCCCAAAAAATGATATAAAGTTGCTATAAAATGATTGTAAAACATCCAAGAATGATAATATAACAACATGGAACAATAAAAAAATAGAGATACGTTGGAGACGTATCAGCCATCTCTAATCTTGAAAATAAATTTCCTTTTTGTGTGCTCGTACCGCACATGAAACGGTAGGGGGTGGCTGATATTTTTCCATGCTAGATGTGTTATTCTCAAGATGAGTGTTTATTCACTTGTCATTGCATGAGAGTACGGCAAAGGTATTAGGGATGCCCAGTCCCGAAATGAAAAAAATGAATTTACTTTATGTTGTCAAATAATAAATTCCTTGGAAAGTGTAGGTATGGACGGCACCCGTGGATTCGGTTAGCCGTGGAATGTGAAAGTATGGTGGAAAAAGGAATAAACTTTATTTTCTGTTTGGGAACCGCCTATGATATATCTAGCATGGAAAGTATTGGGAACTACTCGATCATTTTCGTTGACAGGAAAGGCATGCCACCCAAAATGTTTTATCTCTATTTTTTTCGCTTTGAGCTCTGGCACATCTACAAATCCCTACTTCCCTCTGCGAAGGGCCTTTCTTTTTACGTTATGCAATTTTTATTTTTGAGCCTCCATCTTCTCTTATAAAGCACCAGCTAAGGGGCACTATGATCGTACTTGAGCATTGGGTGTAGCTAATATGCGAGTGTGTTTCATGAATGGATCAATGATTGAGCATAATGGGCAAGGGATAACTTGCTTTCGTGTTGATATTTTGAAAGACATGGTTGCTTGTTGATATGCTTGAGTATTGAAGTCTTCATGTCAATACTAGACTATTGCTTTGAATCATATAAAAGTCCAAATGTCCATGCTACAAAAGAAATGAATATGTGATGAACATGATAGGCAGCATTCCACATCAAAAATTCTGTTTTTATCATTTACCTACTCGAGGACGAGGAGGAATTAAGCTTGGGGATGCTGATACATCTCCAACGTATCTATAATTTTTTATTCTTCCAAGCTGTTATATTATCATTCTTGGATGTTTTACAATCATTTTATAGCAACTTTATATCATTTTTTGGGACTAACCTATTGGCATAGTGCCCACTGCCAGTTGCTGTTTTTTTTCTTGTTTTTTACTTCGCAGAAAATCGATACCAAACGGAGTCCAAACACAGCGAAACTTTTTGGAGATTTTTTCTGGATTAGAAGACACAAGTTGGGCCAAGGAAGTACCAGAGGGGGGCTCCGAGGGGAGCACAACCCACCAGGGCGCGCCTGGCCCAGGCGCACCCTGGAGGGTTGTGCCAGCTCGGCTGCCTCCCGCACCGCCTCTTTGCTCTACAAATACCCCAAAAATACAAAAAACCCTAGGGGAGTCGACGAAACACAATTCCAGCCGCAGCAAGTTCCAGAAACCACAGATCCAATATAGACACCATCACGGAGGGGTTCATCATCCTCATTGGTGCCTCTCCGATGATGTGTGAGTAATTCATTGTAGACCTACGGGTTCGTAGTTAGTAGCTAAATGGCTTCCTCTCTCTCTTTTGATTCTCAATACAATAGTCTCTTGGAGATCTATTTGATGTAACTCTTTTTGCGGTGTGTTTGTTGGGATCCGATGAACTTTGAGTTTATGATCAGATCTATTTTATCCATGAAAGTTATTTGAGTTTTGATCTCTTATATGCATGATTACTTATAGCCTCGTATTTCTTCTTCGAATCTTTGGTTTAGTTAGGCTGACTAGATCAATTTTTCTTGCCATGGGAAGAGGTGCTTTGTGATGGGTTCGATCTTACGGTGCTCAATCCCAGTGACAGAAGGGGAAATGACACGTATGTATCGTTGCTATTAAGGATAAAAAGTTGGGGTCTGTTCCTACATGAATAGATCTTGTCTACATCATGTCATCGTTCTTATTGCATTACTCCGTTTCTCCATGAACTTAATACACTAGATGCATGCTGGATAATGGTCGATGTGTGGAGTAATAGTAGTAGATGCAGGTAGGAGTCGGTCTACTAATCTTGGACGTGATGCCTATATAATGATCATTGCCTGGATATCATCATAATTATTTGAAGTTCTATCAATTGCCCAACAGTAATTTGTTGACCCGCCGTATGCTGTTTTTCTCGAGAGAAGCCACTAGTGAAATCTACGGCCCCCGGGTCTCTTCTTTATCATATTTGCCTTCGAGATCTATTTTTATTCGCTTTTATTTTCAGATCTATTAATCCAAAAACCCAAAAATACCTTGCTACAATTTTTATTTATTTATTTTATCTCGTGTTCCCACGAGATCTATTTATCCAATCTACTGCAATTTTATCTATCTTTTACCCGGGAGGGATTGACAACCCCTCTTACACATCGGGTTGCAAGTATTTGTTCTTTGTGTGCAGGTACCGTTTACATAGTGTTGCGTGGTTCTCCTACTTGTTCGATAACCTTGGTCTCATCACTAAGGGAAATACCTACCGTAGCTGTGCTGCATCATCCCTTCCTCTTTGTGGAAATACCGACGTAGTTCAAGCGACATCAGTGTCCTCCTCCCGAAAGCGTATTTTCAGCGAAACGTTTTCTTTTCGGTTTTCATTTAAAATCAGAATTTTGACTAAACTTTGACTGCCTCTAGTTTTTAGAATATAACTCCAAATCAATTGATTCTTTTTCTGTTATTCCTCAAATTTCATCTAGTTTATTTTAGTATGTATTCCAAAAATTTCCAAACTACTTTTTTGTACTGTTTTGTTGGTATGTGATATTTGTAATATTTTGAAAATAGGAAAATGGAGGGAAGATTATTTTTACAAACTTTTGGAGTGCACCCAACCCTTCTTCATGCTCGAGGCAAGAATCTTGGACACTTGATATGGTGAATGTTTGGTTGTTTGCTTGCTAGAATATTTGAATCATGATTATGATAATTTTGGATGAAACTTGCATATTGCTATTTATACATGCATGGGTCCTTGGTAATATTTTATCTTCATTTAAACTTGATGTATGAGTGAGCCTGGTTACTTTTGCATGTCACATATGCCTATGTTGGTCTGGACATCTGCAGGAAGAATCAGTCACGAGAAAAGTGACCGTAAGACTGAAATCTTGTTGAGACAAGATGGTCAGTGAGGGCATGTTGGAACATGCCAGTTGGTGACCCTGTTGGGGGCTACCAAGGAAATATATTATGCTAACCGTTGCAGGAAAACTTAAACCTCCTGAGTTGACCGTAGATCGAGTCTTGTCTGGTAACCCCCATACTTGTCTTGTGCTGCCACTTGTCCCTTCCACAAGTAGGGTATGGTTTAGTAAGTGGATAACCCCTTTTCCGTGCACACACCTTATAGAGAGGCCATGGTGAAAGATACCAGAGGCCTCTGGTAGGCATGTCACCTGATCAGGGGGCATGGGTGTCTTCGGTTGAGGCTGAAGAGGGGTAACACCCCTAGTTGCGCGCGGTATAAATATTGTGATCCTATGCTATTCGAGATTGTAGTCTCCCTGTCTTAGATTTTTCTTGAACGATGCTTTGGGTGATTCCTGGCATCAGGAAAGTTAATCTGGTGTGTGCTGGTTAGGTGTGTTTTCAACCCAAAGACCGTAATCGGAATTAGTCAACGTCTCGAGGTTGACTAAAGAAATCCTTTACTTGTGGGTAAAGAGTACAACCTCTGCAGAGTGTAAAACCTATTCGAATAGCCATGTCTGCGGTTAAGGACTACAGTCTAGGATGGGTCAAGTGTCGGTCTTAGTGTCGGTCTTCGGAGGAAATAATTAAATTGAGCGTGATTTATTTTTGCAGTATAATTATTGTCACCACTAATGCTATCATGGATATCTTTGTTACCATGAATATTGTTGCTATAAATATTATTGTTACTTTGGACAAACCCTCTTCTCTTATTTGAAGTTTTCCTAGTGTCACTTGGGATGGCCAGACTACCCGTGCACTCAATTTTATTTTATTTCCTGGGTATCACTTGGGATGGCTAGACTACCTGGATACTCAGTTTTATTTTCAATGACCTCTCGAGGCTTCACTTTTAGACACCCGTTTGGCATTTTTCTTGAAATCCCTTGGGCGGTCCAACAGCCGATGTTCGATTTTATTTACTTGGTTTATTACTAAAATGATTTATTTATTCATCCGCACTGTATTAATAATTATCATGCCATGCCATGCTTTAGTTTCAGTCAGCATATGCATATAACTTTAATCCACCATGAACATATGCATTCGGTATATCTTTTGTTCATGATGTTTGCGATTACATTCAAACGTACTCACAGGCTTGTCCCTGGCTATTGTCTTGGCCAGATCACGACTTGGAGAGGAGCACCATGAAGACCCCACAACCTAGGAATTGGAGGTAGCAGCCACGTGAGATAGAAGTTAGCCAGGTCAGTTGTTCCTGTGGAAATGGAGCCCCATCAACGTTGGAGATCCACGAGCCACTTCCGTCATCCACCACTAGAGATCCTTGTTATTCTCAATGGACCTTTATGGTCTTGTACAAAAATTCTTGTAACCGCTTGGAATTCTGTATCAAGGAAGTGTCCACCAGCAACAGTAATCCTGGGGCTGGTGGTGACACAAGGGTCATTTGCTGGGATTTTATGTCCGGAAAACTGGCCCTGACAACATGCCTCGAACCCATTGTCAGATTTTCTACTGAAGTGGTCAAGGTGTTTGGACCGGAGTACTTGAGACTTGAGAGAACCAAATGTCGAAGACACAACAAGGCTCATGGCAATGGGAGATGCAAGACGGTTTCCATGTATGCTCGGATCTCTATATTACATGCACTGGAGATGAAGAGTTGCCCACATGCTCAACAAAGGCAATATCAGGGTCATCAAAAAAAGCCCACCGTCATTCTTGAAGCAGTTGCATCACAAGATCTTCAAATATGTCACTCTTTCTTTGGCATGCTAGGGTGTCATAATGACATCAACGTGTTGCATGGTCTCCCTTGTTCGCATGGTTGTGTGTGAGTGAAGCTCTTGCGTACAAGTATATCATCAATGAGCATGAGTACAACATGGGATACTATCTTTGTGGTCATATCTATCCTCCATGGGCAATTTTTGTCAAGACCGTCTCCATTCCACACTAGGTAACCAAAATCACACTTTATTACAAGACAAGAATGTGCTAGAAAGGGTGTGGAGAGGACATAGTACTCCAAGCCTGTTTTTGCAGTTGTTCGCGGACCTACTAAACAATGAGATCCATAGACATTATGGGAGGTGATGACAACTTGTGTGATCATGTACAACGTGATTGTGGTAGATGAGGGTGAGGCAGTTCACCAAGTTATGGATTTTGAACACATTGGTGATCTTCTAGAGTAGACTGTGACAAGGTTTGAGCAATTTCTCCCGATGCATCATCAGATACGTAAATCGAGGAAATGGAACACAACTTTAAAATGATCTGGTGGAGAATTTGTGGACGGTTCATACAGACAATTAGAGCATGTGTCCAAATAAATTGAATTTAAATTTAAACTATTTCATTTTAAAACTTTATGTTCGATTGTAATATTTATATTTGGACTATTATTGCATTGGAATTTTATCTTTGAATTACTGATGCATTGTGGTATCTATCTTTGATGGTTTCAATATTCAGAGTAAAAAAAATGGATGAGGCAGATATTTGCGGGATAGTGTTGGATGGCGTCCGCCCAGCCAGATGTCAGTGGACACGGCCGGAGTTGTTCGCGGACATTTGAGGATTTGAGGAATAGCCTTGGAGATGCCACCCTCGGAACCTACGATTGTCCAAAAAAATCATACTACTGTTTTTACTTTATTTTTGTGCATCCTTTCATAGAAAAATGGAGGAATGGAATTCTCAGAAACCTTTGTATGGGTTGTTTGATTTGTGCGATTGAATAGAAAACTTCTAGTACTCACATCTTACGGAAAAGGCTTTTGCTTCGCTTTGTATATAAAGCAACGACTAGCCACAGACCTGGTACAAACGCACGCCACCACAACACACGCACACACCTAAGGTAGGATACATAGGCGCTGAGCGCAGCAACACCACCCCTAGTACTACAAGAGCAACCGGAGTCCTCAACCGTGAACATGCCACCGCAAAGAGATGAAGCCGCATATGATGAACCGTGTACTCCAAGACGACGCCTTCAGGAAGGGTACGGCACCAGAGTGCCGCTACCGCCCGACCCGAGGATCAGAGTTTCCCCTGGAGCAACACGACGGGCAATGAGAACCACGACGACGCCTTCAAAAAGGGAACTAGTTTCGCCGCCGCCAGTCCGTCCGAAGATAGATCAGGTTTTCACCCTAGCCAACACTCATTGCCACACCCCGGCGACCACGCCGCCCACACGGCCATGGCCACCGGGAAGCACCGAGCCACGGGCTCTGGCCATGAGCAATGTGGAAGCACCAGTAGGGCCGCCGCCCCGGCATCCAAGACCTTGACACCCTCTCACCCGAGACCCACCGCAACCCCAACCATAGATACGGGCAGAAAGGACTCACCTTTCGCACCCCTGGGTGCCCCCAGTGCCGAAACCCAATAGGCCGACCAACACTGGCCTCCATCGACCCGTCCTGTGGCACCGTGCGCGAGACGGGCTCGGTCCTGCTGTCGGGTACGAGACGGGCCACTAGTGGAGAATCGGCCATTAGTCCCGGTTCGTAAGGGCCTTTAGTCCCGGTTCACCAACCGGGACTAATAAGTCGAGACTAAAGGCCCCCACCCTTTAGTCTCGGTTGAGCACGACTCGGTACTAAAGGCCCACCACGTGGCATGAGTGCGCGCCGGGGGCTGGGGGTCCTTTAGTCCTGGTTGGTGACACCAACCAGGACAAAAGGTTTAGGGGTTTATGGTTTATTTTTCCTTTTAATTTTATGTTTTCCATTTAATTCTTTTTCATTTCAAACATATTTTACGTAGAATACTGTACACGTTATGCATATATAAATAGAATTTCTCGTAGAACCAATCATATATCATAATATATCATAGAATTTCTCGTCGACCATGCATACACATATATATATACAATTTGCTATATACAATTTCTCCTACAATTTGCAGATCATTACATGCAGGCATTAGGTGAAATGGTATTATTCGTCAGGATCTATGACCTGGTCAAGCAAAAATCCCGCCATTTCCTCTTGAAGTGCTCGTATGCGGTCCGTTGGTAGGAGCTGATCCCGCATCTCTTGCATCTTTATTAAAGAAGGAGATCAATATGAATATATTAGTTGGGTGTGTGTGTGTGTCTATATATATATTAGATCATGATAAAAAGAATTGTGAATTGTGTTTATGTACGAAAACATTTCTTCCATTTTTGCTCCTTTCTGTCATAAAGCGAATGTTCTCGCAAACATAGTATGCACATAAATTATTCCCCGACGCCTGCCTCATGCACTTTACGAGAATAGAATTCAATCAGATAATAATTAATCAAGCATGATAATGGTATTGAAACTAGAATTAAAGAGATGCGCGGACGTAGCTAGTACTACTTAATTATCCTGGGTCGCACCCATTTCAGCTGTGGTTTCCATGAGCCGGTAACCTCTTTGATGAACTTTTGCCAAACCCTGCCCGGCAAAGAAAATAAATAAATGAGTTATTAATTAGTTGATATCAGGAAATGAACTAAAGAGGCCGACATAGTGCGATAATGATTAAAATTACCTATCAAGCATCATCTTCACGTTTAAGTATTCTTTAGGTTCTTTAAGTAGTGAGTCCAGTACTTGAACTTTTCCCTCGTCAACTTCAATGATTAGCAGGATCCAGTGGAAACTACATGCGCACACGTTTGTATAAGCGACATGTGCATAACTCATCAACTACACTTATTAACATATAGTAAGCAAAATATAATTCATAGTACAAGACAGTAACAATCACCCAAAGTTGTAAGGAAGTAGTATTTCTGGTTGGGTATTTAGTTGCTTCAAAAACTTTAGCAAGCTTCTCTCTGTGTCTTTTGCGCTGATTTTCCACACACCTTCATTAACGGTGTTTGGGTCAATGAACCCAATGCCATAGACTCTATCTCTTTTCATTTCATAAATCTTCATTATGCATAATACCACAGAAAAGAATATAGTGAGGATAATTACAGGCAATGAACGAGCACAACTAGAGACTTAAATTACAGAAAGAAATCACTTACAGACAATAGCAACTGACGAGAGATTTGTCGAGTGCGTCTTGATTGAATAACTGAAACATTTCTTGAAACTCAACCCACAAATATTTTTCATGGAAGTAATGCTCTGCCTTGACTTTCACCATGAGGCTCTCTCGCCCGTTGTTTATTTATCTCAGGTACCAGTCATGCAATCTGCGCATTTTCATTGATAGATGTGGGACCTCCTCAGGACTGACCAGAGGTTGGCCGGGGACATATTTCCATGCTACTTCCTCCTCTTGAATCATGGGGAGATCCTCGATGCCTAGGAGTTGTTCAACAGTGACACCGGCCTCTCTAGCCATCTGTCTATGAGCATCGGTTATTATCGGCTTATTGGCGGTACTCACATGTGATTGTACAATGAGAGGGGGGATCGATTGCACTGCCTGTTCTCCCAGCTGGGGAACAGTTTTCCTGCTTTTATTACTACCTGCTTGGCTCGAGCTCTACTCCTTATCTTTTTGTGCACGATATGACTTCTTAATAGAGTGCTCATAGTCTGAGTCCGTTCTCTTCATAGCCGGTTGAGCCATATCCACAAAGTGTTGTATGACTTCCTCAGGTATTTTCTCCTTTGGCGGCGGGGGCGGTTTCAGTGCAAAATGGGCCTTCACTTCGGCATCCACTATGTCCTTGTTTTCCTCATCACTCCTGTCGTAAGCCAACTTTTTTTTGGCAGCAGGTTCGGATTTCTTCGTTCGTGCTCTCTTCCTCTTTGGAGAAGCAGGCTTATGTGCCCGAGATCGATATGGCAGACTCGCGATGGGCTCCGTCTCAGGGTGGGGTAGAGTCGGCTGACACGGCGGACTTGGAGGAGGAGTCCGCTGACGCTGTAGACTTGGAGGAGGAGTCGGTGCCCTTGGCATCGAGTTTGGAAATACGATGCATTCCTTTCTCCATAGAATGACACCATGTCCGGCTTCTCACAGTGTCTGCTCCCCTTCACCTCCAGGAATGTCAAGCTCTAGTGAGTCATATCCCGTCATCACTTCATCCACCCCGACACGAGCATAGCCAGTTGGAATCAGATTGCCATGGAAGGTTTCTTCAGGGGAATTTGGTAAAGCATAGTCGACCACCACCTTCATGGATATGTTCTTTAGTTTCATGTGTAGCTCACAAGGTGTCGTATCTTCGATATCATCCACGGGGTATCTAGCCAGCAGTGCATCAACGGCCGGGACCCCCGTGGAACCCACGCTTCTTTTCGGCATAGATGGGACGGTGCTATCCAATGCTGGATCTGCTTGCTGCTGCCGCTGAGACGCCCTTTCCTGGCTAAGTGTGTCGATCTGCTCCTGCTGTCGAATGAAAGCGTGTTCCAAGTCCGCGTGCTTTGATTCTACCTGTTGAAGGCGGTCTGGTTCCTGCTTCTTCTTCTCCTCCTCCTGCTTCTTCTTTCTCGCATGACTTCTGTAAGTGGCGTTCCAATCCGCAATCCCCTCAACCCACGGAACAATGCCTCTGCCTCGTGTTCGTCCCGGGTGTTCAGGATTCTTCAGGGCGCGCGTAAGCTCATCGTTCTCTCTCTCGGGCTAGAACGCCCCCGTTCGAGCGTCTTCTATTGCAACAAGTATAGCATCGGAGTCTTCTTTAAGACTTGCCTGTGAAGGAAATATGCCCTAGAGGCAATAATAAAGTTGTTATTTTATATTTCCTTATTCATGATAAAGGTTTATTATTCATGCTAGAATTGTATTGATCGGAAACTTAAATACATGTGTGAATACATAAACAAATACTGTGTCCCTAGTAAGCCTCTACTAGACTAGCTCGTTGATCAAAGATGGTTAAGGTTTCCTAACCATGGACATGTGTTGTCATTTGATAACGAGATCACATCATTAGGAGAATGATGTGATAGACAAGACCCATCCGTTAGCTTAGCATATTGATCATTCAGTTTATTGCTATTGCTTTCTTCATGTCAAATACATATTCCTTCAACTATAAGATTATGCAACTCCCGGATACCGGAGGAATGCCTTATGTGCTATCAAACATCACAACGTAACTGGGTGATCATAAAGATGCTCTATAGGTATCTCCGAAGGTGTTTGTTGAGTTGGCATAGATCGAGATTAGGATTTGTCACTCTGAGTATCGGAGAGGTATCTCTGGGCCCTCTCGGTAATACACATCATAAGCTTGCAAGAAAACGACTAAGGAGTTAGTCATGAGGTGATGTATTACGGAATGAGTAAAGAGACTTGCCGGTAACGACATTGAACTAGGTATGAGGATACCAATGATCGAATCTCGGGCAAGTAACATACCGATGGACAAAGGGAATTACGTATGTTGTCATAATGGTTCGAATGATAAAGATCTTCGTAGAATATGTAGGAGCCAATATGGGCATCCAGGTTCCGCTATTGGTTATTGACCGGAGAGGTGTCTCGATCATGTCTACATAGTTCTCGAACCCGTAGGGTCCGCACGCTTAATGTTCGATGACGATATAGTATTATATGAGTTATGTGATTTGGTGACCGAATGTTGTTCAGAGTCCCAGATGAGATCACGGACATGACGAGGAGTCTCGAAATGGTCGAGAGGTAAAGATTGATATATAGGACGATGGTATTCGGACACCGGAAGTGTTTCGGGGGGTACCGGGTACTTATCGGGTCACCGGAAGGGGTTCCGGGCACCCCCGGCAAAAGATATGGGCCTTATGGGCCAAGAGGGGAAACGCACCAGCCACAAGGGGCTGGTGCACCCCCCATATGGGCCGGCCTAGGAGGATAAGGAAAGAGGGGAAGGGGAAGGAAAGAGTGGAATAGGATTCCCCCTTCCTTCCCTCTCCCCCTCTCTTTCCTTCCCCCTTGGGAAAACATGGCAGGGGGGCGCAGGGCAAGGCAGGGCCCCTAGGGGGCCGATGGCCAGCCCTAGGGCGCGCCCTGGCCTCTCCCCTCCCCCTCCCACCTATATATATGTGGGAGGGGGGCGCCTAGCACACACCAGACAATTGCCTAGCCGTGTGCGGCGCCCCCTTCCACCGTTTACACCCCGGTCATATTTTCGCAGTGCTTATGCGAAGCCCTGCGAAGATCACTTCACCATCACCGTCACCACGCCATCGTGCTGACGGAACTCATCTACTACCTCGACGTCTTGCTAGATCAAGAAGGTGAGGGATGTCACTGAGCTGAACGTGTGCAGAACGCGGAGGTGCCGTGCGTTCGGTACTTGATCGGTTGAAGCGCGAAGAAGTTCGACTTCATCAACCGCAATATGAAATGCTTCCGCTTACAGTCTACGAGGGTACGTAAACACACTCTTCCCCTCGTTGCTATGCATCTCCATGGATAGATCATTGCGTGTGCATAGATTTTTTTTTGTTTTCCATGCAACGGTTCCCAACAGTGGCATCATGAGCCTAGTCTATGCGTAGATGATATGCACGAGTAGAACAAAAGAGTTGTGGGCGGTGATAGTCATACTGCTTACCACCAACGTCTTATTTTAATTCAGCGATATTGTGGGATGAAGCGGCCCGGACCAACCTTATATGTCCACGCACATGAGACCGGTTCCACCGATTGACATGCAACTAGTTTTGCATAAAGGTGGCTGGCGGGTGTCTGTTTCTCCTACTTTAGTTGAATCGAATTTAACTGCGGCCGGTCCTTGAAGAAGGTTAAAACAGCAAACTTGACGAAACATCGTTGTGTTTTTTGCCGTAGGGAAAAACGATTCTTGCTGGAAACCCGTAGCAGCCACGTAAATCTTGCAACAACAAAGTAGAGGACTTCTAACTTGTTTTTGCAGGGTATGTTGTGATGTGATATGGTCAAGAAATGATGTGATATACATTATTGTATGAGATGATCATGTTTTGTAAGATATCTGGCAACCGGCAGGAGCCTTATGGTTGTCTCTTTATTGTATGAAATGCATACGCCATGTAATTGCTTTACTTTATCACTATGCGTTAGCGATAGTTGTAGAAGCAATAGTTGGTGAGATGACCACGACGCAACGATGGAGATCAAGGTGTCGAGCCGGTGACGATGGAGATCATGGCGATGCTTTGGAGATGGAGATCAAAAGTACGAGACGATGATGGCCATATCATGTCACATATTTTGATTGCATGTGATGTTTATCTTTTATGCATCTTATTTTGCTTAGTACGGCGGTAGCATTATAAGATGATCCCTTCACTAAATTTCAAGGTAAAAGTGTTCTCCCTAAGTATGCACCATTGCTACAGTTCGTCGTGTTGAGACACCACATGATGATCAGGTGTGATAGACTCTACGTTGACATACAATGGGTGCAAGACAGTTTTGCACATGCGGAATACTTGGGTTAAACTTGACGAGCCTAGCATGTACAGACATGGCCTCAGAACACTGGATATCGAAAGATCGAACGTGAATCATATAGTAGATATGATCAACATAGAGATGTTCACCATTGATGACCACCCCATCTCACGTGATGATCGAACATGGGTTAGTTGATTTGGATCACGTATCACTTAGATGACTTGAGGGATGTCTATTTAAGTGGGAGTTCTTAAGTAATTTGATTAATTGAACTTAATTTATCATGAACTTAGTCCTGATAGTATTTGCAAATTTATGTTGTAGATCAATAGCTCGCGATATAGCTTCACTATTTTTGATATGTTCCTAGAGAAAACTAAGTTGAAAGATGATAGTAGCAATGATGCGGACTGGATCCGTGATCTGAGGATTATCCTCATTGCTGCACAGAAGAATTATGTCCTTGATGCACCGCTAGGTGACAGACCTATTGCAGGAGCAGATGCAGACGTTATGAACGTTTGGCAAAGCTAGATATGATGACTACTTGATAGTTTAGTGCGCCATGCTTTAGGGCTTAGAACCGGGACTTCAAAAATGTTTTGAAATGCCATGGAGCATATGAGATGTTTCAAGAGCTGAAATTGGTATTTCAGACTCATGCCCATGTCGAGAGGTATAAGACCTCTGACAAGTACTTTCCCAACAAGATGGAGGAGAATAGCTCAGCCAGTGAGCATGTGCTCAGAATGTCTAGGTACCACAATCGCTTGAATCAAGTGGGAGTTAATCATCTAGATAAGAGAGTGATTGACAGAGTTCTCTAATCACTATCACCAATCTACTAGAACTTCGTGATGAACTATAATATGCAAGGGATGACGAAAATGATTCCCGAGCTCTTCGCGATGCTGAAATCGGTGAAGGTAGAAATCAAGAAAGAGCATCAAGTGTTGATGGTTAACAAGACCACTAGTTTCAAGAAAAAGGGCAAGGGAAAGAAAGGGAACTTCAAGAAGAATGGCAAGCAAGTTGCCGCTCCCGGGAAGAAGCCCAAAGCTGGACCCAAGCCTGAAACTGAGTACTTCTACTGCAAAGGGACTGGTCACTGGAAGCGGAACTGCCCCAAATACTTGGTGGATAAGAAGGATGGCAAAGTGAACAAAGGTATATTTGATATACATGTCATTGATGTGTACTTTACTGGTCTTCATAGTAGCCCCTGGGTATTTGATACCAGTTCAGTTGCTAAGATTAGTAACTCGAAACAGGAGTTGCAAATTGAACAGAGACTAGTTAATGGTGAGGTGACGATGTGTGTTGGAAGTGATTCCAAGGTTGATAAGATCACCATCGCACACTCCCTCTACCTTTGGGATTAGTGTTGGACCTAAATAAATGTTATTTGGTGTTTGCGTTGAGCATGAATATGATTGGATCATGTTTATTGCGATACGGTTATTCATTTATGTCAGAGAATAATTGGTGTTCTGTTTACATGAATAAAACCTTCTATGGTCATACACCCAATGTAAATGGTTTACTGAATCTCGATTGTAGTGATACACATATTCATAATATTGATGCCAAAAGATGCAAAGTTGATAAAGATAGTGCAACATATTTGTGGCACTGCCGTTTAGGTCATATTGGTGTAAAGCGCATGAAGAAACTCCATGCAGATGGGCTTTTGGAATCACTTGATTATGAATCATTTGATACTTGCGAACCATGCCTCATGGGCAAGATGACTAAAACTCCGTTCTCCGGAACAATGGAGCGAGCTAATGACTTATTGGAAATAATACATACCGATGTATGCGGTCTGATGAGTGTTGAGGCACGCGGCGGGTATCGTTATTTTCTGACCTTCACAGATGATTTGAGCAGATATGGGTATATCTACTTAATGAAACACAAATCTGAAACATTTGAAAAGTTCAAAGAATTTCAGAGTGAAGTGGAGAATCATCGTAACAAGAAAATAAAGTTTCTACGATCTGATCACGGAGGTGAATATTTAAGTTACGAGTTTGGCCTTCATTTAAAACAATGTGGAATAGTTTCACAACTCACGCCACCTGGAACACCACAGCGTAATGGTGTGTCCGAACGTCGTAACCGTACTTTATTAGATATGGTGCGATCTATGATGTCTCTTACTGATTTTCCACTATCGTTTTGGGGTTATGCATTAGAGACAGCTACATTCACGTTAAATACGCACCGTCTAAATCCGTTGAGATGACATCATATGAACTATGGTTTGGCAAGAAACCTAAGCTGTCGTTTCTTAAAGTTTGGGGTTGCGACACTTATGTCAAAAGGCTTCAGCCTGATAAGCTCGAACCCAAATCGGAGAAGTGCGTCTTCATAGGATACCCTAAGGAAACAATTGGGCACCTTCTACCACAGATCCGAAGGCAAGATCTTTGTTGCCAAGAATGGAACCTTTCTAGAGAAGGAGTTTCTCTCGAAAGAAGTGAGTGGGAGGAAAGTAGAACTTGATGAGGTAATTGTACCTTCTCTCGAATTGGAAAGTAGCACATCAGAGAAAACCGTTCCCGTGCTGCCTACACCAACTAGAGAGGAAGCTAATGATGATGATCATGAAACTTCGGATCAAGTTACTACAGAACCTCGTAGGTCAACCAGAACACGATCCGCACCAGAGTGGTACGGGAATCCTGTACTGGAAGTCATGTTACTAGACCAAGGAGAACCTACGAACTATGAAGAAGCAATGATGAGCCCAGATTCCGATAGATGGCTTGAGGCCATGAAATCTGAGATAGGATCCATGTATGAAAACAAAGTGTGGACTTTGGTGGATTTGCCCGATGACCGGCAAGCCATAGAGAATAAATGGATCTTCAAGAAGAAGACTGACACTGATGGTAATGTTACTGTCTATAAAGCTCGACTTGTCGCAAAAGGTTTTTGACAAGTTCAAGGAGTTGACTACGATGAGACTTTCTCACCCGTAGCGATGCTTAAGTCCGTCCGAATCATGTTAGCAATTGCTGCAGTTTATGATTATGAAATCTGGCAAATGGACGTCAAAACTGCATTCCTTAATGGATATCTTAAAGAAGAGTTGTATATGATGCAACCAGAAGGTTTTGTCGATCCTAAAGGTGCTAACAAAGTGTGCAAGCTCCAGCGATCCATCTATGGACTAGTGCAAGCATCTCGGAGTTGGAATATACGCTTTGATAAGGTGATCAAAGCATATGGTTTTATACAGACTTATGGTGAAGCCTGTATTTACAAGAAACTGAGTGGGAGCTCTATAGCATTTCTGATATTATATGTGGATGACATATTGTTGATCGGAAATGATATAGAATTTCTGGATAGCATAAAAAGGATACTTGAATAAGAATTTTTCAATGAAAGACCTCAGTGAAGCTGCTTACGTATTGAGCATCAAGATCTATAGGGATAGATCGAGACGCTTAATAGGACTTTCACAAAGCACATACCTTGACAAAGTTTTGAAGAAGTTCAAAATAGATCAGTCAAAGAAAGAGTTCTTGCCTGTGTTGCAAGGTGTGAAGTTGAGTAAGACTCACAACCCGACCACGGCAGAAGATAGAGAGAGAATGAAAGTCATTCCCTATGCCTAAGCCATATGTTCTATAAAGTATGCCATGCTGTGTACTAGACCTATTGTGTACCTTGCCATGAGTTTGGCAAGGGGGTACAATAGTGATCCAGGAGTTGATCACTGGATAACGGTCAAAATTATCCTTAGTTACCTAAGAGGACTAAGGAAATGTTTCTCGGTTATGGAGGTGATACAGAGTTCGTCGTAAAGGGTTATGTCGATGCAAGCTTTAACACCGATCCGGATGACTCTGAGTCTCAGTCTGGATACATATTGAAAGTGGGAGCAATCAGCTAGAGTAGCTCCATGCAGAGCATTGTAGACATAGAAATTTGCAAAATACATACGGATCTGAATGTGCCAAACCCGTTGACTAAACTTCTCTCACAAGCAAAACATGATCACACCTTAGTACTCTTTGGGTGTTAATCACATGGCGATGTGAACTAGATTATTGACTCTAGTAAACCCTTTTGGTGTTGGTCACATGGCGATGTGAACTATTGGTGTTAATCACATGGCGATGTGAACTGGATTATTGACTCTAGTGCAAGTGGGAGACTGAAGGAAATATGCCCTAGAGGCAATAATAAAGTTGTTATTTTATATTTCCTTATTCATGATAAAGGTTTATTATTCATGCTAGAATTGTATTGATCAGAAACTTAAATACATGTGTGAATACATAAACAAATATTGTGTCCCTAGTAAGCCTCTACTAGACTAGCTTGTTGATCAAAGATGGTTAAGGTTTCCTAACCATGGACATGTGTTTTCATTTGATAACAGGATCACATCATTAGGAGAATGATGTGATGGACAAGACCCATCCGTTAGCTTAGCATATTGATCGTTCAGTTTATTGCTATTGCTTTCTTCATGTCAAATACATATTCCTTCGACTATAAGATTATGCAACTCCCGGATACCGAAGGAATGCCTTGTGTGCTATCAAACATCACAACGTAACTAGGTGATCGTAAAGATGCTCTACATGTATCTCCGAAGGTGTTTGTTGAGTTGGCATAGATCGAGATTAGGATTTGTCACTCCGAGTATCGGAGAGGTATCTCTGGGCCCTCTCGGTAATACACATCATAAGCTTGCAAGCAAACGACTAAGGATTTAGTCACGAGGTGATGTATTACGGAATGAGTAAAGAGACTTTCTAGTAACGAGGTTGAACTAGGTATGAAGATACCGACGATCGAATCTCAGGCAAGTAACATACTGAAGGACAAAGGGAATTACGTATGTTGTCATAACGGTTCGACCGATAAAGATCTTCGTAGAATATGTAGGAGCCAATATGGGCATCCAGGTTCCGCTATTGGTTATTGACCGGAGAGGTGTCTCGGTCATGTCTACATAGTTCTCGAACCCGTAGGGTCCGCACGCTTAACGTTCGATGACGATATAGTATTATATGAGTTATGTGATTTTGTGACCGAATGTTGTTTGGAGTCCCGGATGAGATCACGGACATGACGTGGAGTCTCAAAATGGTCGATAGGTAAAGATTGATATATAGTACGATGGTATTCGGACACCGGAAGTGTTTCGGGGGTACCGGGTACTTATCGGGTCACCCGAAGGGGTTCCGGGCACCCCCGGCAAAAGATATGGGCCTTATGGGCCAAGAGGGGAAACGCACCAGCCACAAGGGGCTGGTGCGCCCCCCCATATGGGCCGGCCTAGGAGGATAAGGAAAGAGGGGAAGGGAAAGGAAAGAGTGGAATAGGATTCCCCCTTCCTTCCCTCTCCCCCTCTCTTTCCTTCCCCCTTGGGAAAACATGGCAGGGGGGCGCGGGGCAAGGCAGGGCCCCTAGGGGGCCGGCGGCCAGCCCTAGGGCGCGCCCTGGCCTCTCCCCCCTCCCACCTATATATATGTGGGAGGGGGCGCCTAGCACACACCAGACAATTGCCTAGCCGTGTGCGGCGCCCCCTTTCACCGTTTACACCCCGGTCATATTTTCGCAGTGCTTAGGCGAAGCCCTGCGAAGATCACTTCACCATCATCGTCACCACGCCGTCGTGCTGACGGAACTCATCTACTACCTCGATGTCTTGCTGGATCAAGAAGGCGAGGGACGTCACCGAGCTGAACGTGTGCAGAACGCGGAGGTGCCGTGCGTTCGGTACTTAATCGGTTGAAGCGCGAAGAAGTTCGACTACATCAACCGCGTTGTGAAACGCTTCCGCTTATGGTCTACGAGGGTACGCAGACACACTCTTCCCCTCATTGTGATGCATCTCCATGGATAGATCATTGCGTGTGCGTATAATTTTTTTTTTCCATGCAACGATTCCCAACAGCCTGCACCATAATCTCCCCTGTCTTTGGATCCATGTCGGTGTACTAAAGCTTGGGTCCTTTAGTACCCCATACTTGTGCACGGGCAGTTGTAGCCGTACCGGCGGCAGGGCCTGCCAGAGGATAGCTGGAAACAAGTGCAAGATTGTCAAGAAGGCGCTGAAACCAGTGACCAGAAGACAGTAGACCGAGAGCTTGGCTCCCGGCAAGATCCTTGCCGGGATGGCATGCGAAGACCCGGCAAGATCCTTGCTGGGATGACCCGTCAAGGTTCCACCACCCTACCACCATTCCAGCACAGTGACCAACCTGTCATTTGGGTTCTGTCCTCCTGGTTGCGTGGCATGGTTCTAGTGGTGGACGAGCTTAAGCGGTGCTGATGGGACGGCCCCTTTTCCATCCCCAAGAAAGTAAGGACACCTAAACGGAGCATTTAATGCATTTGTCCTAAACCGTTTGTGATAAGTATGTAAACACTGCGGCTACTTTTCACCTCAATGTATGTACAGAACGCCACTATTGGTGACCCCTTGGACATATAAAAGGAGGCCCAAGGCGTAGCTACAGGGGGGAGGATGCTCTCTGGCCCATTCTGCATGCGTAGCTGCTGCTCGAACGTACTGTTCATTGCTAGCGCTCCTAGAGCTTGGGCTTAAACATCCATAATAAACTAAAGCAGGAGTAGGGTATTACGCTTCTCAGCGGCCCGAACCTGGGTAAAAATCCCCTTGTGTTGATCATTAGATCTGCTCTTTGTGTATACCACTCTCCCTGCCGAACCGTAAAGGGATCCATGTGATCCCATAGGTGCCGTACGCCGACATCTTTGGCGCGCCAGGTAGGGGGAGAGGTTGCGCGAACCTGATCTAGTGATCAGCGCGCCAGTTTCTTGATCGTTTTTGTCGCCATGGCCCCCAAGAAGAAGGGTTTGGCGGCGGCTGGTCCATTTGCGTCTGGCTTGCCCGTGCCTTCACGGACGGGCGACGGCGTGGACACAGGTGGAGGAGGTGGAGGTCTTGAACTTCCACGACGTTTTGGCGGACAAAGCCAAGCGAGCGGCGTTGTTCGCAGCGGCGACAATGACCCGCATGCCACCAAATTCAAGGACGGAGCTGTGCTGCCGATGGGTGGCGCGGTGAACTCCAAGGATGGGACGGCGCCTTCCAAGACACCCGCACCGGCGCATGCGCTGCGGCCTTCTCAGGTCGCGCGCGACGAACAGCACCGTGACGTCGGTGGTTCTAGGCGTCCCCAAGGAAAGGCCCCTACGCATCATTCTCGAGATGCGCGCAACCAACATGCACGCCAAGATGCTGGTGGAAGTGCGGTGCGGCCACGGGATCGTGATGGAGCTCCTTCTAACACGGTTAGGAGTCAGAGCACCTCACGTACCTCGCACGTCTCGCCACCGCCTACACCAGTAGAAGCATTGGCGCAAGCGCAGCTGCTTCTGGATTTTCCTCCAGCTCTGGAGAAACTCGAAGAATGGAGAGCTGCTATTCAGAGCCTCATCGGTTTCGCCAACGGAGATGGACCACAGCAGGAGGAGCCTTCGCGGCGGCGCTCCGTCGAGCCGAAGCGTGCCGATGGCGAAAAGACTCGAGGTGGGACGACTACGATGCACTCTCCTCCACGATGACAACAGCAGTCGCTTGCTCGGCGGACCGACATCTGTGATGGTGATTCCACGGCGTCGTCCGATCCGCGAATGCGCCGCGATCAACGTCAAGTTCTTCGGGAGCGAAGCAAAGAAGACGCTTGAACTACCATCGAGCGGCGACGGGAAGCGCGCCATCAATCTGATAGGCGCACAGAGCCTGTTGTCGACAAGCCTGCGCCAGGGAATCCTGGTGACCTGCCTTATGAGGTGGGGTGTCCAGCGTTTACCCGTGAGCTGCGGCGAGTCCAGTGGCCCAATTCCCGAACATTCAAGCCGGAGGTCCCGGAGAAGTACGACGGCAAAACTCACCCGTCGGAGTTACTGAGCATCTACACCATCGCGGTGCAGGCTGCCGGAGCTCGAGACGACAAGATACTTGCCAACTACTTCCCATTGGTGCTTAAGCCCAACGTCAGGTCGTGGTTGATGCATTTGCTAGAGAATTCCATTTCTTCCTGGTCAGACCTGTGTCATCAGTTTCTTGGCGCCTTTGTCGGAGGCCACCAAGCTCTTGGCCAGGAAAGTGATTTACATCTCATCCCCCAGAAGGAGGGCGAGCCCTTGCGCAAGTACATACAGAGGTTCAGCCGCGTACAGTACAATATCACAGACGTTCATCCCGCTGATGTTATTAGCACGTTTCATCAGAACATGCGCAACCGCAAGATGCGGAAGGAGCTGGCGATGACCAAAGTCAGGGATATTGCTGAGCTCTACGCTCTGGCAGACAAATGTGCTCGGGCTGAAGAGGGAAGGAGACTCCTCGGCGAGGATGCCGGCGCGAGAGTCGACTCTGAAGATGAAGATGTCGCCGCCCCGGCAAGAAAAGGTCGACGGCAAAATAGGAAGCGTAAGGGTAAGGCTGTGCTTGTTGTTGAGGAATCCGACAACCCCGGCGCTGCCAAGAAGGCCAAGGTTGATGGCCCCAGCAAGGATGTTGCTGGGTGTCCCTCCTGTCAGGCCTTGGCGGCTGCCGACAAGCCAGAGAGCTCCAACAAGCAATACTGCAAGATCCATCGCACTAAGGGCCATGATCTCCAAAACTGCCGACAAGTTGAACAGCTTGTCGAGAGGCAGAAAGCTGAATACGAAAGGCGAGACAAGGAGAGAGCCCAGGATGGTGCTGAAGGGTCTGGCAAGAAACACGGTGGCCGAGGAGGTCGCCGCGGCAAGGCTAAGCAACAGAAGGATAGGCCCGCTCGAGGCCGCGACAAAGAAGAGGGGGGTGAAGATGATAACGAAGAGGACGACGACTCCAGCGAGCATGAGTTTCAAAAGGTTACCAAAGCTATGTGCCTTGACGGAGGTGCCTCGCTGCATTCTTCTCACTGCCAACTTAAACAGTGGGCGCGAGAGATTAATGCGGCGGAGCCGTCGGTCGATGCTCGGAAGCCTCTGAAATGGTCTAACACACCTATCATTTTTGACGTTGAGGATCACCCTGATCGCACAACCGCGGTCGGGTGTTTGCCATTGTTGGTTTCACCAACGATTCGCAACCTCAAGGTGACAAAAATGTTAGTTGATGATGGGGCCGGTTTGAACCTGATCTCGCCTAGCGTGATCAAGAGGTTGCAAATCCCTGACGAAGATCTCAAGGAAACGGGCACGTTTCAAGGGATCAATCCAGGAAGGAGCCAACCAAAGGGCAAGATCACGTTGCCGGTGACATTTGGCAGCGAGCTGAACTATAGAACAGAAAAGATCGTTTTCGACGTCGCCAAGATTCCGTTGCCGTATAACAGGATTCTGGGCCGTCCAGCACTGGCCAAATTCATGGCGGCCTCGCACTACGCCTACAATGTTTTGAAGATGCCCGGGCCGATGAGCGTCATCACTGTTAACTCCGACAAGAAGGATGCGCTTATCTGCGCCGACCAACTCTACCGGGAGGCAGTTGCAGCATCTGCCACCAAGGCACTTACTCCTGCCGCTGAAGCTCCTGAGGGGAAGAAGAAGACCGGCAAGACCTCTAGCACACACTCCGGCAAGCGCACCTCCTCGGAGTGCTGCGCTCCCGTCGAAGATGTGCCGGAGAGCTCCACCGGCAAGAGCAAGAAATCCAAGGCAGCTCCACCAGAAACCAAGAAGGTGCCCGTCAAGGAGGATGGTACGGGAGGAACTTTCACCATAAGTTCCACCCTCGATGACAAATAGGAAAGCGCGCTCGTTGCTTTCCTGCAGGCGAATATCGATGTGTTTGCATGGCAACCATCTGATATCCCCGGTGTTCCCAGGGAAGTAATTGAGCACCATCTTGCTGTCTGTCCTCATGCACGGCCCGTCAAGCAAAAGGTTAGGAAGCAGTCTTTGGAACGGCAAGAGTTTATTGCCGAAGAAATCAGGAAGTTGGAAGCGACAGGTTTGGTCAGAGGAGTGCTCCATCCGACGTGGTTAGCCAATCCGGTTGTAGTGCGCAAGGCGAATGGAAAATGGAGGCTGTGTATTGACTATACAGATATCAATAAAGCCTGTCCAAAAGATCCTTTCCCCTTGCCGCGCATCGACCAGATTGTGGACTCCACTGCTGGATGCGATCTGCTGTCGTTTCTCGATGCCTATTCAGGGTATCATCAGATTTTCATGGCAAAGGAAGATGAAGAGAAAACCGCATTTATCACCCCGTGTGGTGCGTATTGTTTCTTACGTATGCCTTCCGGGTTGAAAAGTGCTGGTTCAACGTTTGCAAGAGCGGTCCAGATTGGTTTTGAGCCCCAGCTACATAGAAATATGGAAGCTTATATGGATGACATAGTGGTTAAAACCAAGGACAAGGCAACGCTCATACAAGATTTGGAAGAGACATTTGCAAATCTGCGCAAGATCAATCTGAAGCTCAATCCCGAGAAGTGTGTGTTTGGCGTTCCATCTGGCAAGCTTCTCGGGTTCTTTGTGTCTCAGCGTGGGATCGAAGCAAATCCCGACAAGATCAAGGCGATTGAGCAGTTTGAAGCACCAAGACGCGTCAAAGATGTGCGTCGACTTGCCAGCTGCATTGCTGCTCTGAGTAGGTTCATCTCCAAATCTGCTGAGCGCGCCCTGCCCTTTTTCAAAATCTTGAAGAAGGCAGGTCCAATGAAATGGACTCCGGAAGCGGAGGCAGCACTGCAGGATTTGAAGAAGTACCTCTCCTCTCCACCGATACTAGTCGCACCTAAACCGCGAGAGCCATTGCTGCTATACTTAGCGACAACAAATCAAGTGGTTAGTGCTGCGTTGGTAGCGTGAAGTCTACTACACAACTTTATTCTTGTAGACTCGTGTTGGGCCTCCAAGCGCAGAGTTTTGTAGGACAGTAGCAATTTTCCCTCAAGTGGATGACCTAAGGTTTATCAATCCGTGGGAGGTGTAGGATGAAGATGGTCTCTCTCCAACAACCCTGCAACCAAATAACAAAAAGTCTCTTGTGTCCCCAATACACCCAATACAATGGCAAATTGTATAGGTGCACTAGTTCGGCGAAGAGATGGTGATAAAAGTGTAATATAGATGGTAGAAATATATTTTTATAATCTGAATAAATAAAAACAGCAAGGTAGCAAGTGATAAAACAGAGCACAAACGGTATTGCAATGCTTGAAAACAAGGCCTAGGGTTCGTACTTTCGCTAGTGCAATCTCTCAACAATGCTAATATAATTGGATCATATAACCATCCCTCAACGTGCGATGAAGAATCACTCCAAAGTTCCTATCTAGCGGAGAACATAAGAATAAATTGTTTGTAGGGTACGAAACCACCTCAAAGCTATTCTTTCCGATCGATCTATCCAAGAGTTCGTACTAAAATAACACCAAAGCAAATTCAGATTCGTAATGCTCAATCCAACACAAAGAACCTCAAAGAGTGCCCCAAGATTTCTACCGGAGAAACAAAGACAAGAACATGCATCAACCCCTATGCATAGATTACCCCAATGTCACCTCGGGAATCCATGAGTTGAGTGACAAAACATATATCAAGTGAATCAATATAATACCCCATTTTCACCACGGGTATTCGTATGCAAGACATATATCAAGTGCTCTCAAATCCGTAAAAGTATTCAATCCGATAAAACGAAATCTCAAAGGGAAAACTCAGTTCATTACAACAAGATAGAGAGGGGAAAACACCATATGATCCGACTATATTAACAAAGCCCGCGATACATCAAGATTGTGCATCTCAAGAACATGAGAGAGAGAGAGAGAGATTCAACACATAGCTACTGGTACAAACCCTCAGCCCCGAGGGTGGACTACTCCCTCCTCATCATGGTGGTCGCCGGGATGATGAAGATGGCCACCGGTGATGATCTTCCCCTCCGGCAGGGTGCCGGAACGGGGTCTAGATTGGATCTCGTGGATACAGAGGCCTTGCGGCGGCGGAACTTCTGATCTAGGGCTACCCTGAGGGTTTTTGGAATATTTGGGAATTTATAGGGCGAAGAGGCGGTGCGGGAGGCCACCGAGGTGGGCACAACCCACCGGGGCACGCCTGGGGGCCCAGGCGCGCCCTGGTGGGTTGTGCCCCCTCGGGGCACCCCCCAGGTGCTGCTCTGGCCCATTGGATGTCTTCTGGTCCATAAAAAATCCACAAAAAGTTTCGCTGCGTTTGGACTCTGTTTGGTATTGATTTTCTGCGATGTAAAAAACAAGCAAAAAACAGCAACTGGCACTGGGCACTATGTCAATAAGTTAGTCCCAAAAATGATATAAAGTTGCTATAAAATGACTGTAAAACATCCAAAAATGATAATATAGCAGCATGAATACTTCATAAATTATAGATACGTTGGAGACGTATCAGCATCCCCAAGCTTAATTCCTACTCGTCCTCGAGTAGGTAAATGATAAAAGAAATAATTTATGAAGTGTGAATGCTAGCAAAGTGCATAAGTTTGATCAATAGTAATTTCAATCACTTTTCCTAGCATCATAACGACAACTCTTTCTCATAAAACTCATTATGTTAAAGTGGCAACCAATTCACATGTTAAGATTCAAACAATGAATTCTCTTGAAACTCAACAACCTATATTCTTAGTCACCAAACAATTGCAATTCAACTTATTCAACAGAGTCTAAGTAAGAGCTCCACATACTCAACCATCATATAGTCTTCTATGATTGCTAACACTCACCGCATACACATGAGCAAAACGTTTCAATCGGACACATAGAAAGATAGTGGCTTATAATTTTGCCTCTCAACGTATTCACCTCAAGGGTGATGTCAACAATAATAACTCATGCTACCCATATCCAACTGGATATATGTGCCTAGATCTTTCCTCACCACATGATGCTTGCCAAAAGAGAAAAATAAAAAGGAATAGAGAGAAAAACATTGACTCTTGCATGAAAGTAAATACATAAAAGTAAAAGTTAGGCCCTTCGCAGAGGGAAGCAGAGGTTGCCATGCGCTTTTTGTTTGTATGCTCAATCCCTTAGTGCAAAAGAACATCACGTTATATTGCCCCTTACGATAGCAACCTTTATTATGCAGTCTGTCGCTTTTATTCTTTGCCATCACAAGTTCATACAACGCTCAATTTTCTCTTACACTAAATGATCTAACACCTTTAGAAGCAATTTTTATTGCCTTATTGCACCGATGACAACTTACTTGAAGGATCTTACTCAATCCTTAGGTAGGTATGGTGGACTCTTGAAAATTAGATTTGGGTTTAAGGGTTTTTGGATGCACAAGTAGTATCTCTACTTGGTGCAGAATTTTTGGCTAGCAAAGATGGGGGGCAAGCACCACATGTTGAAGGATCTATGACAATATAACTTCTATGTGAATATGAACAAACATAAATCATTACATTGTCTTCCTTGTCCAACGTCAACAATTTTGGCATATAATATTTTTATGGGGGCTCACAATCACAAAAGATTTCCAAGATAGTGTATTTGCATGTGAAAGTTCTCTTCCTTATAGTAATCATTCATGAATTGCTTGTATGACCAATATTGTGATTGTCAAGCTTCAAAAGATTTCACTTTGTAAACCCAATGTGAAGCTACCACTAGGCATGATATGAACATATAATTTCAACTTCATGATATTCAATTCATTCAACAATTTACTCATAGGATATAAGTGAAGCACGAGAGTAAATGACAAACTACTCCAAAAAGATATAAGTGAAGATCAAGCGAGTAGTTAAGTAAAGAGGTAGCTAATTGAGGACTCTCTCTTATTTAAAAACTTTTAGATCTAAGTATTTTATTAAAACAGCAAGTAAAACAAAACAAAATGACATTCCAAGAATAGCACAACTCAAGTGAAGAAGCAAAAACTTAGGCTCAATCGATACTAACCGATAATTGTTGATGAAGAAAGGTGGGATACCTACCGGGGCATCCCCAAGCTTAGATGCTTGAGACTTCTTGAAATATTATCTTGGGATGCCTTGGGCATCCCCAAGCTTGAGCTTTTGTGTCTCCTTAATTCCTTTTATATCACGGTTTCCCTAAATCTTAAAAACTTCATACACACAAAACTCAACAAGAACTCGTGAGATAAGTTAGTATAAACCAATGCAAAAACCTTATCATTATCTACTGTAGCAAATCACAAAAATTATTATTCAACATTGCATACTAAATGCCTCTGCATATTTAATACTCCTATCCTCAAATAGAATCATTAAACAAGCAAACATATGCAAACAATGCAAACATAACAGCAATCTGCCAAAACAGTACAGTCTGTAAAGAATGCAAGAGTATCAATACTTCTTTAACGCCAAAAATTATGCAAATTTACCACACTGTAGAAAATTTATCAGATCTTACTGTGCAAAAAGTTTCAACATTTTATCGCATTATGAATTTTCTCGGGAATTTTTGCAACATCGATAAAGTTTCTGTTTTGAAACAGCAACTCATATACTTGCAAAATAAGCATGGTAAATGCTATCCTTGACATTTTTATTGAAAAGAAAGATGCAAAACATTATTATAAATAACAGCAAGCAAATCCTAACAAGAAAATTATGCTCCAAGCAAAACACATATCATGTGACGAATAAAAATGTAGCTCCAAGTGAGGTTACCGATAATGTTGAAGACGAAAGAGGGGATGCCTTCCGGGGCATCCCCAAGCTTAGTTGCTTGGATATTACTTGAATATTCCCTTGGGGGTGCCTTGGGAATCCCCAAGCTTAGGGTCTTGTCACTCCTTATTCTCCTCATATCGACATCTCACCCAAAACTTGAAAACTTCAATCACACAAAACTTAACGGAACTTCGTGAGATAGGTTAGTATGATAAAGAGCAAACCATTTCACTTTGGTACTGTCAAAGACAAGATTAATAATTGTTTCCACACAATTAATACTGTAGCACATTATTTCCACAATTTATATTGAGCAATATAAGCCATAGAAACTAGAAAACAAGCAAACTATGCATTGAAAACAGAATCTGTCAAAAACAGAATAGTCTGTAATAATCTGTACTCCAACCATACTTCTGCTACTCCAAATTTTTTGAAAAATTAGGAAAACGTATAGAATTCGTATATATATCACATTTAAAAAATTCAGAATTTTTCCACGTTCCAGTAAAATACAGGAATTTCTTCACTGGACGCAAAATTTTCTGTTTTTGCAAAGAATCAAGTCAACTATCATCCACACTATCCCAAAGGCTTTACTCGGCACTTTATTGAAACAAAAGCTATAAAACAAGATTACTACAGTATCCTAACCATGTGAACACACAAAAATAGTAGGGATAAATGTTGGGTTGTCTCCCAACAAGCGCTTTTCTTTAATGCCTTTTTAGCTAGGCATGATGATTTCAATGATGCTCACATAAAAGATAAAATTGAAACACAAAGAGAGCATCATGAAGCATATGGCTAGCACATTTAAGTCTAACCCACTTCCTATGCATAGGGATTTGCTGAGCAAACAACTTATGGGAACAAGAATCAACTAGCATAGGAAGGCAAAACAAGCAAAACTTTAAGATTTTTAACACATAGAGAGAAAACTTGATATTATTGCAATATGTAAAAGCATATGCCCCTCTCTCATGATAATTTTCAGTAGCATCATGAATGAATTCAACAATATAGCTATCACATAAAACATTCTTTTCATGATCCACAAGCATAGAAATTTTCTTACTCTCCACATAAGTAAATTTATTCTCATGAATAGTAGTGGGAGCAAACTCAACAAAATAACTATCATGGGATTCTTGATTGGCATAATCAAATTGAACATTAAAATTATGATGACAAGTTTCATGGTTATCATTATTATTTATAGCAAACATGCCATCACCATAATCATCATAGATAGCAACTTTGTTGTCATAATCAATGGAAACCTCTTCCAAAATAGTGGATTCATCACTTAATAAAGTCATGACCTCTCCAAATCCACTTTCATAATTATCACAATAAGATTCAACACCCTCCAAAATAGTGGGATCGTTAGTACCTAGAGTTGACACTCTTCCAAACCCACTTTCATCAATACAATTGTCATAAATTGGAGGCATGCTACCATTATAACAAATTTGCACATCAAAACTTGGGGGACTAAAAATATCATCTTCATTAAACATAGCATCCCCAAGCTTGTTGCTTTGCATATCATTAGCATCATGGATATTCAAATAATTCATACCAACAACATTGCAATCATGCTCATCATTCAAAGATTTTTTGTCAAACATTTTATAGAATTCTTCTTCTATCAATTGAGCACAATTTTCCTTTCCATCATTTTCACGAAAGACATTATAGAGATGAATAATATGATGCAACCTCAATTCCATTTTTTTGTAGTTTTCTTTTTATAAACCAAACTAGTGATAAAACAATAAACTAAAAGATTCAATTGCAAGATCTAAAGATATACCTTCATGCACTCACCTCCCCGGCAACGGCGCCAGAAAAGAGCTTCATGTCTACTACGCAACTTTATTCTTGTAGACTCGTGTTGGGCCTCCAAGCGCAGAGTTTTGTAGGACAGTAGCAATTTTCCCTCAAGTGGATGACCTAAGGTTTATCAATCCGTGGGAGGTGTAGGATGAAGATGGTCTCTCTCCAACAACCCTGCAACCAAATAACAAAAAGTCTCTTGTGTCCCCAACACACCCAATACAATGGCAAATTGTATAGGTGCACTAGTTCGGCGAAGAGATGGTGATAAAAGTGTAATATAGATGGTAGAAATATATTTTTATAATCTGAATAAATAAAAACAGCAAGGTAGCAAGTGATAAAACAGAGCACAAACGGTATTGCAATGCTTGAAAACAAGGCCTAGGGTTCGTACTTTCGCTAGTGCAATCTCTCAACAATGCTAATATAATTGGATCATATAACCATCCCTCAACGTGCGATGAAGAATCACTCCAAAGTTCCTATCTAGCGGAGAACATAAGAATAAATTGTTTGTAGGGTATGAAACCACCTCAAAGCTATTCTTTCCGATCGATCTATCAAAGAGTTCGTACTAAAATAACACCAAAGCAAACTCAGATTCGTAATGCTCAATCCAACACAAAGAACCTCAAAGAGTGCCCCAAGATTTCTACCGGAGAAACAAAGACAAGAACATGCATCAACCCCTATGCATAGATTACCCCAATGTCACCTCGGGAATCCGCGAGTTGAGTGCCAAAACATATATCAACTGAATCAATATAATACCCCATTGTCACCACGGGTATTCGTATGCAAGAAATATATCAAGTGCTCTCAAATCCATAAAAGTATTCAATCCGATAAAACAAAATCTCAAAGGGAAAACTCAATTCATCACAACAAGATAGAGAGGGGAAAACACCATATGATCCGACTATATTAACAAAGCCCGCGATACATCAAGATTGAGCATCTCAAGAACACGAGAGAGAGAGAGAGAGATTAAACACATAGCTACTGGTACAAACCCTCAGCCCCGAGGGTGGACTACTCCCTCCTCATCGTGGTGGTCGCCGGGATGATGAAGATGGCCACCGGTGATGATCTCCCCCTCCGACAGGGTGCCGGAATGGGGTCTAGATTGGATCTCATGGATACAGAGGCCTTGCGACGGTGGAACTTCTGATCTAGGGCTACCCTGAGGGTTTTAGGAATATTTGGGAATTTATAGGGCGAAGAGGCGGTGCAGGAGGCCACCGAGGTGGGCACAACCCACCGGGGCGCGCCTGGGGGCCCAGGCACGCCCTGGTGGGTTGTGCCCCCCTCGGGGCACCCCCAGGTGCTGCTCTGGCCCATTGGATGTCTTCTGGTCCATAAAAAATCCACAAAAAGTTTTGCTGCGTTTGGACTCCGTTTGGTATTGATTTTCTGTGATGTAAAAAACAAGCAAAAAACAGCAACTGGCACTGGGCACTATGTCACTAAGTTAGTCCCAAAAAATGATATAAAGTTGCTATAAAATGATTGTAAAACATCCAAAAATGATAATATAGAAGCATGAATACTTCATAAATTATAGATACGCTGGAGATGTATCATAGCGTAGAGAGAAGCTGATGCAGAAGCAGCGGCAACGGCGAGCCCGACAAGCGATGAGCTGGGGTCTTCTCCGGCAAGGTCTAGTACCGACAAGGCCGGATTTGCAGAGATGAATGAAGTAGCGCAAGGGAAGAAGTTGGTGCAGCGCCCAGTTTATTTTGTCAGCTCCCTTTTGCAGGGGCTAGGTCAAGATATTCTGGTGTGCAGAAATTGCTCTTCGGCCTCCTTATGGCCTCGAGGAAGCTGCGCCATTATTTCCAAGCGCATGAGATTACCGTCGTCACTCGCTTGCCATTGCAGTGGATTTTATGAAATCCAGATGCGACCGACAGGGTTGTGGAGTGGGCGTTAGAATTGTCATGCTTTGATCTCAAGTTTGAAAGCACTTCAACAATTCAGAGCAGAGCCTTGGCGGAGTTCATTGCGGAATGGACCCCAACTCCAGACGAAGAAAGTCAAGAGACAACTCTTCCCGGTAAGGAAACAGATCGAGAATGGATTATGTATTTTGATGGGGCTTTCTCGCTGCAAGGCGCCGGTGCTGGCGTGCTGCTGGTCGCACCCACCGGAGACCACCTCAAATATGTAATTCAGATGCACTTTCCCCGGGAGAGATCAACAAACAATACTGCAGAATATGAAGGGCTGCTTGCCGGTCTTAGGATCACGGCGGATCTTGGAATTAAGAAGCTCATCGTCAGAGGTGATTCATAGCTTGTCGTCAGCAGGTGAATAAAGATTATCAGAGCCCGTTGATGGAAGCATATGTAGATGAAGTGAGGAAATTGGAGGAGCGCTTTGACAGTCTGTAGACAGAGCATGTTCCTCGAGCAGAGAATGACATTGCTGACGACCTGTCAAAGCGTGGTGCCCTTAAGTTACCTGTGGAACCAGGTACTTTTGTGCTCCGATTGACTCAGCCATCCGTAACACCATCAGCAAGGCAACATAAGCGATGGAAGTTGAGTTCCGGCAAGTACTTTTTGGCAGAGCTCCTGAAGCCGCCGACAAGGAAGCTGCCGGGAACAACGACAAGCTTGCCGGGAAGCAACAGGCTCCGGCGAGGCCTCAGGTCCTTGCCGTCGAGACAAACGCTTCCGCGGTAGAATATATGCCTTTAGTTCTTGCTGTCGAGCCTCAGGCTTCGGCATGGGCGCAGCACATCGTCCAGTTCCTCCAAACAGGGGAACTTCCCAAAGAGCAGGAAGAAGCGGAGAAAGTAGCCCGTCGGTCTAGTATGTACCAGTTCGTGGATGACGTCCTGTACAGAAAAAGACCGAACGGCGTGAAATTGAAGTGTATTCCTCGGGAAGATGGACTGGAGCTGTTGGCAGAGATACATGGAGGCATATGTGGCTCCCACATAGGTTCAAGGGCTCTTGTCGGTAAGGCATTCCGGCAAAGTTTCTTTTGGCCCACTGCCCTCCAGGATGCAACTGCACTAGTAACCAAGTGTGAAGCGTGCCAGTTTCATTCGAAGAAATTGCATCAGCCAGCTCAGGCCCTTCAGACAATCCCTCTTTCCTAGCCATTTTTGGTCTGGGGGCTCGACATATTGGGCCCTTTTCCCCGTGCTACCGGGGGCTTTGAGCACTTGTACGTCGCAGTTGACAAGTTCACAAAGTGGCCGGAAGTGGAAGCAGTGAGAAAGGTGACAGCATAATCAGTCGTCAAGTTCTTCAAAGGACTAGTTTGCCGTTTTGGTGTGCCAAACAGGATCATCACCGACAACGGTACACAGTTCACGAGCCACACCTTCATGCAATATGTCCAAGACCTTGGCAGCAAAATCTGTTTTGCTTCTGTTGCTCATCCGAGAAGCAACGGCCAAGCAGAAAGGGCA
The DNA here is from genome assembly GCA_011799875.1 of Thinopyrum elongatum. Classification (NCBI taxonomy): domain Eukaryota; kingdom Viridiplantae; phylum Streptophyta; class Magnoliopsida; order Poales; family Poaceae; genus Thinopyrum; species Thinopyrum elongatum. The sequence continues at coordinate 74,248,811 of CM022299.1, forward strand.
AATGCTGAAGTGTTGCGAGGACTCAAGACAAGGACTTTTGACAAGCTGAAAAAGTGTGGAAGACGCTGGATTGATGAGTTGCTGGCGGTTCTTTGGTCAATCAGAACGACACCAAATCGAGCCACTGGCCAGACACCCTTCTCCCTAGTGTACGGGGCAGAAGCAGTTCTCCCCACGGAACTCATATACGGGTCACCTCGAGTGCTCGCTTATGATGAGCTTGAGCAAGAGCAGCTGCGGCAAGATGACGCCACGCTCCTTGAGGAGGATCGTCTTCAGGCTGCTATGCGAGCTGCACGCTACCAGCAAGCCTTGCACCGCTAACATAGCCGCAAGGTTCATGCCCGAAGTCTTGAGGAAGGCGACCTTGTTCTTCGGCGTGTTCAGTCGGCCAAGAATTCCAACAAGTTGACGCCAAAGTGGGAAGGCCCTTATCGGGTAATACGAGTCACCAGGCCTGGTGCTGTCCGCCTGGAGACCGAGGATGGCATTCCAGTGAGCAATTCCTGGAATATCAAACATCTTCGTAAGTTCTATCCATAAGGTGCGGTTGCCGGGCCTCCCGGCAACCCCTTTTGTACGAGTTTTGCCAGCAAGGCATGTGATTCTTTGTACAAAGCCAGGCGCAGACCCTGTGCATAGTTGAATAAACTTAAGTGTTTTACAATTCCTATCGATTTTCATGTTATTCTATATGCATGTTTGCCTGAGATATTGTGTTACACTTGCTCCCGGTAAGTGTTAACAAACCGCCAAGGTTCTATATCTTTGTTTTCTCTTCTTTCTTTTTCTCAAAGGAAAGAAGGCTCCTTCGCGTGCAACTTTGCCGGGGGGAGTGATGGTATGGATACCAACAGGCGATGTTCAAGGTTGACATCTTGCCGGAAGGAATACAGCAACAAAAAGCTAAGTTGCAGAGCTTTAAGTGAATTTCTTTTTACTTAAAGGCCATTTTCCTTGAACGATTTTGGCTTTTGTATGGAAAACCTGCACGCGAAGGAACCTTGCCATGATCGGTTGCGCCCTTACTCTGTTTCGAGTCCGCTCAATAGTTTAGGTGGCTGCACTGAAAATGCCAAGGATATCTTGCCGGTAGCGACACCTCCAGCAGGCTGCTAAAGACCCGCATCTAGCACTCGCGGCAGGACGCACGCACCGGCAAGTTTCCAATAAGCGTAGGGCATGCACCATACAGAGAGAAATCCGACAAGGGAAATAGCATGCATTCACCAAAACAGAGCAAGTTATATTACATTGATGATTGCCGCATTTCTAATTAAAGATGAAATTATCTTTGACATGGAATGGTGGCGGCAAAGATGAAGAAAAGTGGCTAGTCCCTGCGCTGGCCTTCGACCCTCTTGACTTGGCTAACCTTGTCTACGATGGGCGCGACGAGCTCCTTGAGTGCCTCGAGGTTGGCATCCTCCAGCAAGCTGTCGAGAACGTTGGTAAGGTTGATGCCGGGATTCTTGTGCACCACTTTGACGAGCACCTTGAGGAGGACGGCCCGGAAGATTTTGCGGGATTCGTTTGCCAGATGGGTTGCATGCTCAGAATGGAGCAGCTTCAAGGCATCGACGACACCCTCGAAGAACATGGTCAGCTTGGCACTCGGAGTCGTCGTTGGGGGAGTAGTCAATGTTCCGCAGGCCCATGCTGGACAGCTCTCCTTCAAGCCTCTCCACGACGTTGACGAGGCGCTCGGTCTAGATCTTCACGCCCTTCTCAAAGTCATTGTAAGAGGCGGCGGCGCTACTGAGCAGGTCCTTCTCGTTCCGGAGGTCCTTGATCAAAGCTTTTTCTCGAGCCTTGCCGTCCTCCAGGGATTTCTCTAGCGTGGTCAGCTTCAGAGTCAGATCAGCGATAGATTCTTTAGCTGCGGTGAGCTCTTTGATCTTGTCGGACATGGAGGTTTGCATCTCCGCCAAGCTATAGAGAGTCTTCTCTCTGTCAGCTTTGAGCGTCGAGAGCTCCTTGCCATGTTCCTCGAGGTCCGCCTCTAGCCTCTTTACTCTATCGCCCAGCTCATTCTTGGCGGCCTCTGCAGCTCCAGCAGCATTGATGGCTTCCTTTAACTTGCCGGCGTGATCTACAGTCAGAGCTTCGAGCGTCTCCTTGTGTTTCTGCTCCAGCTCCGGGGTCCGCTGTGCGACAAGTTTTTCGATGTCCCCGTCCTTGCCGTGGAGCTTGGCAGCAAGTGCCTTCTCGCGAGCGGCAAGGTCTTCTTCCTGAGCATCAAGCCCGACACGGAGTTGTGTTAGGCGAGCTTCCTCTGCAGTGGCTCGCTACGCGGCCTCTTCCTGTGCCTTCTCAGCGTCAGACTGCTTCAGGAGGAACTCGTTCCAACTCTGGCTCAGTTGTTCCCGGCCAGTCATCAGTTCCTGGAAAGCCTCAGCGTACCAGGCTTGTGTTTGCTCGACGCGCTTCTGGAAATCTGCCTCTGCTGCTTCAGCAACTGCTGCCCTGGAGTCTAGCTTTTCTTTCCGGGCACGGTAAAGGGCCTAGAGCTTCTGAAAGTTGTTGCTCATGGCTTGGAGGAGTTGTTCTTCCTCAGACCCACTGCTGTTGGCGCGTGGCTCGTCAACAATTTTGAGCCCGGCAGCAGTGATGACATCCTCATCAAAAATTTCCCCTTCAGTTGGCACCCCAATGCTTGTCATCTCTGGTATGCTGATGAACAGGTTGTCACCAACCTTAAGGTATCTGCTTGACGGGGTAGCCTCGGACGTTGACGGTTGGTCCTCGCCAACCGTCTCACCGGCAAGTGGGGACTCCGTGACTGGTGTAGCACCAGGCGCTCCTGTGGCAGGACTGCCATCAGTATGGTCACTGATCTCCTTGCCGGTCCTCTCAGCAGACCTTTTGGCGGCTTCTTCCTGTGCGTCCTTGACAGCTTCGTCAGCAGCAATCTTGTCGGCCTCGATGGCAGCATCCTTGGTGGTCTCCTCGATGATGATGTCAACATCCATTTGTTCCATCGAGGGAAGATCTGAAGACCAGGGAAAGAAACAAGATGAGACCAAGGTTGAAGCTCAAGAAGACAAAAATAAAGAAGAGATAACAAGTACTCAAAAGCAAGTGGTTTACCTGTGTTGAGCTGTCGAGAGGTGGGTTCTCCTTTTCCGGCAACATTGGTTGCCGATGTAGGACTGCCAGTGCCCGTGCTTGCCGGCTCCTCTTCGACGCGAATGGGCTCGCCGGTGGAAGCCCTTGCCGGGGATTTACCTCTGGGCGGTGCGGTTGACGGAGGCGGCATGTCAGGGACGGCCTCCGATGGCTCTTCCTGTTGCCGTTCTTCTCCTGCAAGGCCCGACAATGTCAATAACAAAGATAGAACATCTCCACGCCCGCCAGCAGAAAAATGAGTAGTGTACTCATGCTGGGGGCTGGGTTGGGGGCTGCGAGGAGGACTGAACTCCGGGCTGATGACGATGAGCTCTGGCTCATCCACGGTGCTTGCCGGGGGCTCGTCACCCGTTGAAGTCTTTGCCCTTGATACGTCTCCAACGTATCTATAATTTTTGATTGTGCCATGCTGTTATACTATCATTTTTGGAAGTTTTACAATCATTTTATATCAACTTTACATCATTTTTTGGGACTAACCTATTGACATAGTGCCCAGTGCCAGTTGCTGTTTTCTGCTTGTTTTTTACATCACAGGAAATCAATACCAAACGGAGTCCAAATGCAGCGAAACTTTTTAGAGATTTTTTTTGGACCAGAAGACATCCAGTGGGCCAAAGAAGTACCGAAGATGGGGCCCAAGGTGAGCACAAGACACCGGGGGGCGCCTGGGCCCCCAGGCTCACCCTGGTGGGTTGTGCCCATCTCGGAGACCTCCTGCACCGCCTCTTTGCTCTATAAATACCCCAATATTCCAGAAACCCTAGGGGAGTCGACAAAAATCAATTCCATCCACCGCAAGTTCCAGAAACCACAGATCCAATCTAGACACCATCACAGAGGGGTTCATCATCCTCATTGGTGCCTCTCCGATGATGCGTGAGTAGTTCATTGTAGCCCTATGGGTCCGTAGTTAGTAGCTTGATGGCTTTCTCTCTCTCATTTGATTCTCAATACAATGGTCTCTTGGAGATCTATTTGATGTAACTCTTTTTGCGGTGTGTTTGTTAGGATCCGATGAACTTTGAGTTTATGATCGGATCTATGTTTTTATCCATGAAAGTTATTTGAGTCTTCTTTGATCTCTTATATGCATGATTGCTTATAGCCTCGTATTTCTTCTCTGATATTTGGGTTTTGTTTGGCCAACTTGATCTATTTATCTTGCAATGGGAAGAGGTGCTTTGTGATGGGTTCGATCTTACGGTGCTTGATCCCAGTGACAGAAGGGGAAACGACACGTATGTATCGTTGCTATTAAGGATAACAAGATGGGCTCTATTTCTACATAAATAGATCTTGTCTACATCATGTCATCGTTCTTATTGCATTACTCCATTTTTCCATGAACTTAATACACTAGATGCATGCTGGATAGCGGTCGATTTGTGGAGTAATAGTAGTAGATGCAGGCAGGAGTCGGTCTACTAATCTTGGACGTGATGCCTATATAATGATCATTGCCTGGATATCGTCATGATTATTTGAAGTTCTATCAATTGCCCAACAGTAATTTGTTTACCCACCGTTTGCTATTTTTCTCGAGAGAAGCCACTAGTGAAACCTACGGCCCCCGGGTCTCTTCTTTAATATATTTGCCTTCGTGATCTATTTTTATTTGCTTTTATTTTCAGATCTATTAATCCAAAAATACAAAAATACCTTGCTGCAATTTTTAGTTATTTATTTTATCTCACATTCCCGCGAGATCTATTTATCCAATCTACTACAATTTTACTTATCCTTTTACCCGTGAGGGATTGACAACCCCTCTCTTACGTCAGGTTGCAAGTATTTGTTCTTTGTGTGCAGGAGCTGTTTACATGGTGTTGTGTGGTTCTCCTACTGGTTCAATAACCTTGGTCTCATCACTGAGGGAAATACCTACCGTTGCTGTGCTGCATCATCCCTTCCTCTTTGGGGAAATACCGACGTAGTTCAAGCGAACATCAAAAGGAATTTCTGGCGCCGTTGCCGGGGAGACATCATCAACATCTACCAGGTTCCTAATCACAAATATCATCTCCTTGCAATTTATATTATTTGCCATTTGCCTCTCGTTTTCATCTCCCCCACTTCACAAAAAATTGTCGTTTTATCTGTCTTCTTTTTCGTTCGCCTTTTTCTCGTCAGATCTCATGTTTGCTTGTGTTGCCATGTGCCTTCTATTTGCTTGCATCTTCGCTTGCTAAAAATCTATTGTTATGGATCCTCATCCACTTGCTAATCTTTTAAAAAGATCCAATTATGATAAACCAATTTCTAGTGAATTGAGTTCACTAGATTATCTTTATGAAGTTTTGCTTGAGATTTATGAATCTGATAATTGTGATGAAGTGTTAAACAAAGGAATTTATAAAGTGGTTCATGATAGCTCCTTGAATGAAAAGCATGATTGCAATGATGTTATTATAAATTATATTAATGTTAATTGTGCTAATAATATGCAAAACCCCAAGCTTGGGGATGCTAATTTTGATATGTCCACTACTTATTGCAATGATCATGATTGGGGTGATTCTTCTTATGATCTTGAAAATTTATTTAAGCCTCATGATGAATATGTTATTGATAATAATGTTTGCAATAATATTGAAAGTGGGTTTGGAAGAGTGTCAACTTTAGGTAAAAATAATCCCACATATTTGGAGAGTGTTCAATCTTATGAAATTTTTGATAAAAGTGGGTTTGGAGAGGTCATGACTTTAGTTGATGTTAATCCCACTACCTTGGAAGATTATAAAACTTTTATGCATGTGGATCATGAAGAGAAAATTTTATATGATAGTTATATTGTTGAATTTGAATATGATCCCACATGTAATTATTATGAGAGAGGGAAATATGGTTGTAGGAATTTTCATGTTATTAAATTTCCCCTCGTTATGTTGAGATTGTCAATGTTTTATTCCTTTCCTTTGCATATGTTAGATTTTTCTTGTCATGATAATTTGTTTGCTTATAAAATTCCTATGCATAGGAAGTATGTTAGACTTAAATTTGTTTGTCATATGCAAGATGATGCTCTCTTTGTGCTTCAATTCTTGTCTTCCATGTGAGCATCATTGAAATTATTTATGCCTAGCTAGGGGCGTAAAACGATAGCGCTCGTTGGGACGCAACCCAACTTGTATCTTGTATCTTGTTGGTTTTCTTGCTGTTTTCAATAAAATACCCAATTATGCCTCTGGTTAGATGTGTTTTTGTGGTTTAAATTAGTGTTTGTGCCAAGTAAAGCCTTTGGGATAGCTTTGGTGATAGTTGATTTGATCTTGTTGGAAAACAGAAACTTTTGCGTCCAGTAAAACAATTTTTAAAATTGACAGCAGAGACAAAAAATTCTGAATTTTTTACACAAGATTAATATACAAATTTCCTCTGTTGTCCTAATTTTCAGAATTTTTGGAATTAGAGAAGTATGAGAACAATTCGTATCTTTGCAGACTGTTCTATTTTTGACAGATTCTGTTTTCTTTGCATTGTGTGCTTATTTTGATGATTCTATGGTTTTCTTTGAAGAGTTTTTGCCATAGAAAAGTTGGAATACAGTAGATATAATGCAAGAACAAAATTTGAATGGGTTTTCTACAGTACTTAAAGTAAAGATTGGTTTTTTTATACTAACGGATCTAACGAAGGTTTTGTTGAGTTTTGTGTGATTGAAGTTTTCAAGTTTTGGGTGAGATTACGATGGATGAAGGAATAAGGATTAGAAAAAGGCTAAGCTTGGGGATGCCCGAGGCACCCCAAGATAATATTCAAGAAGTATCAAGCAACTAAGCTTGGGGATGCCCCCGAGTGGCATCCCCTCTTTCTTCTAACGACCATCGGTATTTTACTTGGAGCTATATTTTTATTCGTCACATATTATGAGTTTTGCTTGGAGCGTCTTGTATGATATGAGTCTTTGCTTGTTTTTATTTTTATTTTAAGTCTTGAATCCTTGCTGGACACACCTTTTTGGGAGAGCCAAAAATTATGTTATGCTTGCTCCTATGCTTCACTTAAATTTTTATGAGCTATGGAATTGCTCTAGTGCTTCACTTATATCTTTTTGAGCACGGTGTGCTTTGTTATTTTTGAAGAAATGCTCTCATGCTTCACTTAGATTTATTTGGGAGTTAGTAAAATTTTAAAGAAATTCTCTCTTGCTTCACTTAGATTAATTTGAGAGAAAGAAATATTATGCTCATGTTCTTCACTTATATTTGTTTGAGCTTATTAAAAGCAACATATGAAACTAGTCCCAAAGTGATAGATATCCAAGAAGGATATAATAAAAACTTTCATGAAGATCATTGGACAAAATAAACTTGATTCTTAGTAATAGTTTTGAGATATGATGATAGTGATATGAGTCATGTTGATGAGTAATTATGCTTTAGTAAGAATATTGGTGTTAAGGTTTGTGATTCCCTATGCAAGCACGAAAGTCAATAGTTATGCAATGAAATTATATCCTACTTGTGGTGCATTATTCGGTGTTAATTATGCTTAATGCTTGCTTACGAGATTTTTTGTTTCTTAGTTGGACGCTTCTCAATCTTTTTGCTAGCCTTCATTTGCACTAAGTATGATCACTACTTGTGCATCCAAAACCCTTTAAACCAGTTTTGCCATATGAGTCCACTATACGTACCTATATGCGGTATTTCCGTGCCATTCTAAGCAAATTTGTATGTACCATCTCTAATTTTCAAAATAAATTTCTCTTTTGTCTGCTCGTACCGCTCGCGAGGCGGTGAGGGGTGGCCGATATTTTTCCATGCTAGATGTGTTATTCTCACGATGAGTGTTTATTCACTTGTCATTGCATGAGAGTACGGCAAAGGTATTAGGGATGCCCAGTCCCGAAATGAAAAAATGAATTTACTTTATGTTGTCAAATAATAAATTCCTTGGAAAGTGTTGGTATGGAGGGCACCCGTGGATACGGCTAGCCATGGAAAGTGAAAGAAATGGTGGAAAAAGGAATAAACTTTAATTTCTGTTTGGGAACCGCCTATGATATATCTAGCATGGAAAGTATTGGAAACTCTAAGTCATTTTCGTTAGTGGGAAAAGTATGCCTCTCAAAATATTTTTATCTCTCAATTTAAGCTTTGAGCTCTGGCACCTCTACAAATCCCTACTTCCCTCCGCGAAGGGCCTTTCTTTTACTTTATGCAATTTTTTATTTGAGTCTCCATCTTCTCTTATAAAGCACCAACTAAGGGGCACTATGATCGTACTTGAGAATTGGGTATAGCTAATATTCGAGTGTGTTTCATGAATGGATCAATGATTGAGCATAATGGGCTAGGGATAACTTGCTTTAGTGTTGATATTTTGAAAGACATGGTTGCTTGTTGATATGCTTGAGTATTAAAGTCCTCATATCAAAACTAGACTATTGCTTTGAACCATATAAAAGTCCAAATGTTCATGCTACAAAGAAAAGAATATGTGATGAACATGTTAGGCAGCATTCCACATCAAAAATTCTGTTTTTATCATTTACCTACTCGAGGACGAGCAGGAATTAAGCTTGGGGATGCTGATACGTCTCCAACGTATCTATAATTTTTGATTGTTCCATGCTGTTATACTATCATTTTTGGATGTTTTACAATCATTTTATATCAACTTTATATCATTTTTGGGACTAACCTATTGACATAGTGCCCAGTGCCAGTTGCTGTTTTCTGCTTGTTTTTTACATCGCAGGAAATCAATACCAAACCGAGTCCAAACGCAGCGAAACTTTTTGGAGATTTTTTTTGGACCAGAAGACATCCAGTGGGCCAAAGAAGTACCGAAGAGGGCGCCCGAGGTGAGCACAAGACACCGGGGCGTGCCTGGGCCCCCAGGTGGGTTGTGCCCATCTCGGAGACCTCCTGCACCGCCTCTTTGCTCTATAAATACCCCAATATTCTAGAAACCCTAGGGGAGTCAATGAAAATCAATTCCTGCCGCCGCAAGTTCCAGAAACCACAGATCCAATCTTGACACCAGCACGGAGGGGTTCATCATCCTCATTGGTGCCTCTCCGATGATGCGTGTGTAGTTCATTGTAGACCTACGGGTCCGTAGTTAGTAGCTAGATGGCTTTCTCTCTCTTGTTTGATTCTCAATACAATGGTCTCTTGGAGATCTATTTGATGTAACTCTTTTTGCGGTGTGTTTGTTGGGATCCGATGAACTTTGAGTTTATGACCAGATCTATGTTTTTATCCATGAAAGTTATTTGAGTCTTCTTTGATCTCTTATATGCATGATTGCTTATAGCCTCGTATTTCTTCTCCGATATTTGGGTTTTGTTTGGCCAACTTGATCTGTTTATCTTGCAATGGGAAGAGGTGCTTTGTGATGGGTTCGATCTTACGGTGCTTGATCCCAGTGACAGAAGGGGAAACGACACGTATGTATCGTTGCTATTAAGGATAACAAGATGGGGTCTATTTCTACATAAAGAGATCTTGTCTACATCATGTCATCGTTCTTATTGCATTACTCCATTTTTCCATGAACTTAATACACTAGATGCATGCTGGATAGCGGTCGATGTGTGGAGTAATAGTAGTAGATGCAGGCAGGAGTCGGTCTACTAATCTTGGATGTGATGCCTATATAATGATCATTGCCTGGATATCGTCATGATTATTTGAAGTTCTATCAATTGCCCAACAGTAATTTGTTTACCCACCGTTTGCTATTTTTCTCGAGAGAAGCCACTAGTGAAACCTACGGCCCCCGGGTCTCTTCTTTAATATATTTGCCTTCGCGATCTATTTTTATTTGCTTTTATTTTCAGATCTATTAATCCAAAAATACAAAAATACCTTGCTGCAATTTTTACTTATTTATTTTATCTCGCGTTCCCGCGAGATCTATTTATCCAATCTACTACAATTTTACCTATCCTTTTACCCGTGAGGGATTGACAACCCCTCTCTTACGTCGGGTTGCAAGTATTTGTTCTTTGTGTGCAGGAGCTGTTTACGTGGTGTTGCGTGGTTCTCCTACTGGTTCGATAACCTTGGTCTCATCACTGAGGGAAATATCTACCGATGCTGTGCTGCATCATCCCTTCCTCTTTGGGGAAATACCGACGTAGTTCAAGCAAACATCAGCCCTCTTCGCCATCCTTTGTGCCAATGTTTCCGTATCCCTGCGGAGACAAGCCAAAGCAAGACAAGTGAATTAAGTAAAATCAGAAACTCAGAAATTAAGAGATACGACAGGACCCTTACTCTTCTCTCTCCGGGCTAAAAGCGGAAAGGTCGAAGTCGACCTCCTCTACAGTGTCCGTGCGAGGAGGTGGAGGAGGGGTCCTGGGTCGCTTAGCTGTGGCAGGAGCGGTGGATTCATGTGATCTTGCCACTCCGGCTGCCGGTGCTGCTGTATGAGATGCCCCCGCCGCTCCAGTTGTTTCTGCGGCCGTGCGTCTCATGCGCCGCACTGGTTGCTATTGAGCTTCTTGCCGCTGCGCAGCCTTGCCGGCCGCCTTCTTGCCAGGAACCTCACCGCTCGAGGAAGGTTGATTTGCTGGGACGCCAGAGGCAGCTTTCCGAAGAACGCGTTTCTTCTTCTCTGGAGCTGGGGGCTCCTCGTGCAGCTGTTCCTCAGCTGTGTCCTTGCCAGAAGGGCCCCCGGCCGCCGTGTCGCTCTGTTCCCCAGCAACCTCATCCTGCCCGGCAGGGTCCTCTTCGGACATTACTTCTTCTTCGCTGGCTTCCTCTTCCATGAATCCAACGTTGCCGGCCACCACGGCAAGATTTGCCTCTTCTGCCCTGCTGGCGATATACGCCACCTCTTCATCAGTGGTGGGGCGGATAAGGTTCGTCTCTTCCCGGATGGCTCTCTCCGACAGGTTGTCGAAGAACGCCTGTGCGCGCTCTGTAGATGGTTTGACCCAAGTTCCGTCAAGGCCGTGGGTGTTGCACGCTGGCATCATGGCGATGATTGAGGTCAGAGCAGAATTGTTGCACAAAGGAATTATGTTCGCTGGCAACTTGAATTTCCCATCGGGCCTAAACAGTCTATGGCAGAGAGCTGTGTGCTGCATAACCGTCAAGTTGTTGTTCAGACCCGGACGCAGCCTCATGATATCTGCCTCATTCCGAAATTCCCAGGCTGGCCTCCCTTTGTTATAGAGAGGGGCGATGCAGCAGCGAAGAAAATCAGCGCCAACCATTTCTATTGTCAGCCCGGCAGCCTTGAGAAGGTGGATTCGAGTAATTGCAATTGTGAGCTTTTCATCTTCAGGATCGAGGAAGCTCCAGTTATTGCCGCGGACCACTTTCGTCTGTCGGGGCAGACAGAAAGGCTGGAAATCCTCCTCCTTGATCCAGCACCATTCGCCCCGCCATTCTTCCCACTTGCTACGGTAGAGCCCTTCTGGGTATATCTCCTTATTCCAGGCCCTTGGAATCCAGCTGATAGAACCGGAAAGGGCCTCTCCTTTCTCGATCCAGGGAATGAAATAGTGGCGAAAGAGAGCTGTGCTGGGGATTATTCCGGCAAAGTTTTCGCAGAGATGGGCGAAGACTGACATACATGTCACGGCATTCGGTGTGAAATCCAAGAGATGGAAGCTGTATGTGTACATGATGTCGTTGAAGAAATCAGAAAATGGAGGGCAGAGCCCGCAATAGAAGAATGCGACAAAGAAATGAAATTTATCTGGGCCGCCCTTGGAGGAAGCAGGATTCACGTGGGTGGCGGGGTGAGCTTTCGTCTGCCTCCCCCACATGCATAGGTATCAGTCCTTCAGAGCGCTCGCATCGAGCGTCGGGGCGAAGACGACGTGTTCCTTCCGCATCTTCACCAGCTCGCTCTCCTCGACGGCTTTCACTTCTTTACCCTTGCTCGCTTTGGGCGGCATGGTGGCAGTGGAAGCAGAGACCGAGGTTGATGAGGGCGTGGAGGCGGCGGATGGATGAGAGAGATTCTGCTTTGAGTTGGAGGAAGAAGACGGCGGCGGTTTCCAGATTGGAAAGGATGGAAGGTAAATGAGCGGCGCCTTTGCGGATTCCTTTTTATGGGGAAGACGCGAGGCTGCCTCCTTTCTAATCAATGTAAATGCGCTTTCACGAGCGCACTGTTACCACGGTCGTTCCACACGTTCCCACGTCGCGCGTTTATTACGTGCCGTGGGGAAGCGCGGTAAACAAGATAATAACAGCTAAACTCCTGTTGCGCGTGCCCGTGCACTGTTTGGGCCTAGCCCAACAACGCCTCGCACCCGTGTATGGCCTAGGCCCGGGGGCTCCTGTCGGTGTACTAAATCTTGGGTCCTTTAGTACCCCATACTTGTGCACGGGCAGTTGTAGCCGTACCGGCGGCAGGGCCTGCCGGAGGACAGCTGGAAACAAGTGCAAGATTGTCAAGAAGGCGTTCAAACCAGTGACCAGAAGACAGAAGACCGAGAGCTTGGCTCCCGGCAAGATCCTTGCCGGGATGGCACGCGAAGACCCGGCAAGATCCTTGCCGGGATGACCCGTCAAGGTTCCACCACCCTGCCACCATTCCAGCGCAGTGACCAACCTATCATTTGGGTTCTGTCCTCCTGGTTGCGTGGCATGGTTCTAGTGGTGGACGAGCTTAAGCGGTGCTGATGGGACGGCCCCTTTTTCCGTCCCCAAGAAAGTAAGGACGCCTAAACGGAGCATTTAATGCATTTGTCCTAAACCGTTTGTGATAAGTATGTAAACACTATAGCTACTTTACACCTCAATGTATGTACTGAACGCCACTGTTGGTGACCCCTTGGACATATAAAAGGAGGCCCAAGGCGTAGCTACGGGGGGAGGATGCTCTCTGGCCCATTCTGCATGCGTAGCTGCTGCTCGAACATACTGTTCATTGCTAGCGCTCCTGGAGCTTGGGCTTAAACATCCACAATAAACTAAAGCAGGAGTAGGGTATTACGCTTCTCAGCGGCCCAAACCTGGGTAAAAATCCCCTTGTGTTGATCATTAGATCTACTCTTTGTGTATACCACTCTCCCTGCCGAACCATAAAGGGATCCACATGATCCCATAGGTGTCCTACGCCAACAGTCCAACTTTCCCCCATGCGCATAAAACCAAGTCATGCACCTGTTGGGCCAACCCAATGTTTTTGGAGTGACCCCTGCATCAATCATCTTTTCCTCAGATTCATCCCACTTAGGCTGGCCGATCTGGTAGCCACCTGGCCCCAGAACATGGTGGTGCTTTTTTTGTAGCATTAATCTTGTTTTTCCTCGACCGTTCCTTAGCTGCTTCCGATTCCTTGAACTTCACAAAAGAGTCCCAGTGATCTTTTGCCTTCTCCAGTGCTCCAGTGAATTCTGGAGTCTGCTTTCCTGCTGCTTCATAGCCGGCCCATAATCTTTTCTTGTGGTTGCAGAATTGTGTGGCCATCTTCTTAAGTGCACTCTTCTTGACTTTCTCCCGTTCTGCATCTGTCAAATGCCCTGGTAGGGTGAAATGTGACATGAGCGATTCCCAAAGCAGATCTTTTGCTCTTTCGGAGACAAAACTATCTCCTCGATCTCCCTTTGGCTTATTCCATTCTTGAACGGAGATCGGGATTTGGTCCCTGACAATAACTCCACACTAACGAGTAAATTTTTCCGCATTCTTTTTAGGAGCAAATGGTTCGCCACATGGTTTGATCTCATCGATGTTGTACTTTATGCCAGGCTGCAACCTTTTGGCCAGGCCTCATACTGCCCTGCTTGTAGAAGATTTGCTCGATCCGGAGGGCTAAAAGAAGAAAGATTCATTAATATATATATACACACACACACACACAAATCAATTAATACATGTAATGGTCACCAGAGGCCTTATATATATATACCTCGCCGGTCTTTGTTAATCGAAGAACATTTCCTTCACCATCATTGTTTGTGTGGCCTTCATCTCTTGGTTCTTCCTCAAATATTCCCTCACCAGAATTGTTCAGATATTGTGAGCCGTCATCTTCAGGTTCATTCTCTGGGCTCGGGGAGCATATGATGTCAAACATGATCTCGTCTCCGTCTCTGCCGGTATCGTCCATAGCTTAACTAATCCAGAAGAAAGATAAAACAATTTAGTATTCAAATTAGAATGCATTCAATAAGCAAAAATTGAATCATAGTAGATAATATGCATCTCGAATAATATCACTAATACATCTCGAATAATCCAGATAATATGCATCATCGAATATTATCGAATATAATCTCAAATACATCTCGAATATTATCGAATATAATCTCGAATATTATCATATAACATCACTAGCTAATATAGATCGAATATTATCGAATAATCTAGTTCACTCGTGGTTCCTGAGGCGCGGGCGGTGGACACCCAAAGAGAAGGAACCATCACAGGATCATAGCTCGGGTGAGATCCCTGAAGAACCTGCCAGGTATTGGAGAACCTGACATCCAACGCAACCATGTAGCGACGGACGTGCTCGTCCTCCTCCCTGACACGACGACGTACCACCTCCTCGGGGGCAGGCTGCCTCCGCACCGAAAGTGGCCCACGCGACCGCCACCAAAGAAGCTCCGGGTCGACGACGGGAGCCCGGTTCCTCACCAAGCTGCGCGCCCCGGAATGTAGCACCTCACAGTGCCAGCCCGGCGGAGCCCAGTCCCGGACATGGCGCCTCTCAAGCAGGTTGTCATCGCCGAGTAGACGATGAGGATGAGGGTCAGGCATCGTCGACGTCGAGAACAAATACTTATGAAAACAAATTCCTATGCAATAATTATCATTTTATTATGCTACTCATATTTAATAAACTTTTACAACTCAATAACATTTAACATCCCTTTAATTAACTTCCATATCTATTCTCTTATGAAAACAAAGTACATTAAAAAAGAAACCTAACATTTCTATTCATCCATTTAACATCGATCCATTTAACATCCATATCTATCTAACATTTCTATTCATCCATCATTCTAAAATACATCAATATATAACATCTATCCATCTACATATCCATCTAACATTCATCTATACACACAAAAATTACATACTCCCACACTAATTTTGTTCTTCAATTTGTTTATATGCTCACTGGATTTCTATCACCATTTCTATGAACAAAAATTCCACACTAATTTCTATGACCTAGTTTATATGCTCACTGGATTTTCTATCACCATTAATCTCACACTAATTTCTATGACAAAAAGACAAAATGAACACTAATTTCTATCACCATATAGCAAGATCAACATCTCACATTGAAAAAAAAGCTAACATATCACATCCATGTTCTATATTTGAACTAAGTGTCACATAGCAAGATCAACATCTCACAGAACATATCACATCCATGCATCCATGAATCTAACAGTTCCAACAAATGAAAAAAAAGGAAAAAAAGAGGGCTAGCTCACAGCGAGGAGGAGGAGGAGGAGGGGATCGGGGCGGGCAGGGCGTCCCCGAGGAGCAGGGGTGGAGAGGGCTCAAAGAGGAGGGCCGGCGAGGAGGTCCGGCCGGCGACGAGGATGGGCTCTCGGGGGCGCGGCGATGATCGGGGAGGCGCGGGCGGCGTCGGGGCTCGGGGAGGAGGGAGGGCGGCGTCGGGGCTCGTGGAGGAGGCGCGGGCGGCCGGTGTCGGGGGCGGCGACGACGAGGACGGGCTCGGGGGCAGCGGCCAGCTCCGGCAGCCTGGTGGCGTCGAGGTCTTCGGCGTCGTCGGGGGAAACTGGAGATGGTGTGTTTGGAAATTTGCAAAGTGCTGCTTATATACAAAACCCTTTAGTCCCGGTTGGTGGCTCGCACTGGGACTAAAGGCGCTTTAGTCCCAGTGCGAGCCACCAACCGGGACTAAAGGTGAATTTCACTAGGCCGAGCGGCGGGAAGCCCAGGCCTTTAGTCCCGGTTGGTGGCTTGCACCGGGACTAAAGGGGGGCCTTTAGTCCCGGTTGGAGCCACCAACCGGGACTAAAGGTCTGGTCCTGGCACGGCGAGGTGCGGTGGAAGTTTAATCCCACGTCGCCAAGCGAGAGGCGCTCGCACCAGTTTATAAGCCCCGTCGCGGCATCCCTTTCGAGCTCCTCTCTAAAGTAGGCATGTGTGGGCCTAACGAACCTCTCACTGGCCTGTGGGGCCTACTTGCCCTGCGGGCCTGCATCCTGGCCCAACTAGTAGTTGGGTTTCTAGTCGTATGTAGGCCGTTGTGGCCTAGTAGGCGGGCTTTTTTGTTAATTTTTTTATTTGTAGTCCCGGTTTGTGGTGGCAACCGGGACTAAAGGTCTTTTTCCAGTTTTTTTGTTTTGTTTTTTTCTTTTGTTTCTACTTAGAGTCAAATATTTAGAGTTTTTGAGTGAATCTTTTTGCTTTAGGTCACAAAAATTATAAACTTTCTGTTAGTGCCAGTAGTTATCAAATTTGAGTAGTTTAAATTTGAATTCTTTGAAATTTGTCTGAATCACTAGTTTGTGAATAACTTTACTTAAAAAATAGATTTTTGAGTGATTTTTTTTCCCGATGTTTAATTTTTGTGTGTTTTATCATTATATTCAATTTGGTAATTTTTAGGTTATTTTAAATGGGTGTTTTAATCAAAAACAGATTTTGTTTAGCTCTTTTAGTTTTATAGCTCAAAAAATTCATTAAATGCATGAAAAATAGTGAATGAAGTCAGGAAGGGTTGAAAATTGATGATATGGCTTTGAATGGTGCATGTTGAATGCACAAAAGTCTGGAGTTGAAATAAGTTAAAAAAATGAAATGCCTTTGTAACAGACGAGTTTTCGTCCGAAACCCTGATACTTCGAAAGAGATTGTCCAGTTTGTACACGAAGTGCATCCAGTTTTTGCCGTAACCCTCTCAACTTTTTAGCACATGCTATGTGGGTGAAATGATGATACCATGCCAAGTTTCAACCTTTTCAGAGTTCATTTGTAGTGCTTTTCAATTTCAGGGTCATTTAGCTAAAAAAATTCATTAAATGCATGAAAAATAGCGAATGAAGTCAGAAAGGGTTGAAAATTGATTATGTGTCTTTGAATGGTGCATATTGAACGCACAAAAAGTCCGGAGTTGAAATAAGTTTAGAAAAAAAGAAATGCCTTTGTAACAGATGAGTTTTCGTCTGAAACCCTGATACTTCGAAAGAGATTGTCCAATTTGTACACGAAGTGCTCTTTTTATCTTGGGCGGTCGTGTAAAATGTATTCCCATTTATCTCGTACCCTTTGAAAGTCAATATAGTCGAAGATGGTAACTTGGCCAGCAACTACAGCTCATCTGCAACAGTGTCGTCATGCATGAGACGTGTTTGCAACCAACCGCCGAAAGTCCTCGTGTGTTCACGTGTAATCCAGTCGTCAGACTGCTCAGGGTGTTTGGAGCATAGAATATTCTTATGTTCCTCGATATACGGAGCCACCAAGGAAGAATTTTGTAGAACTGTGTAGTGTGCTTGCGCCCAAGAATGCCCGTCCATACATATTACTGAATCCTTTCCTAGCGTGCCTTTTCCACCCAGTCTGCCCTCATGCCGTGATTCAGGAACACCAATCGGTTTAAGGTCAGGAATAAATTCAACACAGAACTCAATGACCTCCTCTGTTTCATGGCCCTTGGAGATGCTTCCTTTTGGCCTAGCACGGTTATGAACATATTTCTTTAAGACTGCCATGAACCTCTCAAAGGGGAACATATTGTGTAGGAATACAGGACCCAGAATGGCAATCTCGTCGACTAGGTGAACTAGGACGTGCGTCATGATATTTAACAAGGATGGTGGGAACACCAACTCGAAACTGACAAGACATTGCACCAAATCATTCTGTAACCTTGGTAGGATTTCTGGATCGATTATCTTCTGAGAGATTGCATTGAGGAATGCACATAGCTTCACAATGGCTAATCGAACGTTGTTCGGTAGAAGCCCCCTCAATGCAACCGGAAGCAATTGCATCATAATCACATGGCAGTCATGAGACTTTAGGTTCTGGAACTTTTTCTCTTCCATATTTATTATTCCCTTTATATTCGACGAGAAGCTAGACAGGACCTTCATATTGAGCAGGCATTCAAAGAAGATTTCCTTCTCTTCTTTGGTAAGAGCGTAGCTGGCAGGACATTAATACTGCTTTGGATGCATGCCGTCTTTTTCGTGCATACGTTGCTGGTCCTCCCGTGCCTCCGGTGTATCTTTTGTCTTCCCATACATGCCCAAGAAGCCTAGCAGGTTCATGCAAAGATTCTTCGTCACGTGCATCACGTCAATTGCAGAGTGGACCTCTAGGTCTTTCCAACAGGGTAGGTCCCAAAATATAGACTTCTTCTTCCACATGGGTGCGTGTCCGTCAGCGTCGTTCGGAACAGATTGTCCGCCAGGACCCTTTCCAAAGATTACTTTTAAATCCTTGACCATATCAAGTATATCATCACCAGTACGGTGGCGAGGCTTCTTCCGGTGATCTGCCTCACCTTTGAAATGCTTGCCTTTCTTTCTTAAGAGATGCTTGATCAGAAGAAATCGACGATGTCCCAGGTACACATTCTTCTTACATTTATCCAAACATATACTTTCGATATCATCTAAACAGTGCGTGCATGCGTGGTATCCCTTGTTTGTCTATCCTGAAAAGTTACTAAGAGCAGGCCAATCATTGATGGTTACAAACAGCAACGCTCGTAGGTCAAATTCCTGCTGTTTGTGCTTATTCCACACACGTACACCTTTTTTGCCCCACAGCTGTAAAAGTTCTTCAACTAATGGCCTTAGGTACACATCAATGTCGTTGCCGGGTTGCTTGGGGCCTTGGATGAGCACTAGCATCATAATGAACTTCCGCTTCATGCACAACCAAGGAGGAAGGTTATAGATACATAGAGTCACAGGCAGGTGCTATGATTGATGCTCTGCTCCCCAAAAGGATTAATGCCATCTGCACTTAAACCAAACCATACGTTCCTTGCGTCATCTACAAAGTCCCGCCACTTTCTCTTGATTTTTCTCCACTGCGACCCGTCAGCGGGTACTCTCAACTTCCCGTCTTTCTTACGGTCTTCTTTGTGCCATCGCATCAACTTAGCATGCTCTTTGTTTTGGAACAAACGTTTCAACCATGGTATTATAGGAGCATACCACATCACCTTGGCAGGAATCCTCCTCCTGGGGCGCTCGCCCTCAACATCACCAGGGTCATCGGGCTGATCTTATAGCGCAACGCACCGCATACCGGGCATGCATTCAAATTCTCGTACTCCTCACCATGGTAGAGGATGCACTCATTAGGGCATGCATGTATCTTCTGCACCTCTAATCCTAGAGGGCAGATAGCCTTCTTTGCTTCGTACGTACTGTCGGGTAATTCGTTGTCCTTTGGAAGCATCTTCTTTAACATTAACAGAAACTTTTCAAATCCCTTGTCAGATACACCATTCTCCGCCTTCCATTGCAGCAATTCCAGTGTGGTACCCAGCTTTTTCTTGTCATCTTCACAATTTGGGTACAACAATTTCTTGTGATCCTCTAACATGCATTGCAAATTCAACTTCTCCTTTTCACTTGCGCAATTTCTCTTTGCATCAGCAATGGCCCGACCAAGATCATCAACGGGCTCATCTGATGCCGCCTCTTCTTCAGCTTCTTCCCCTATTGTAGTACCATCGTATTCAGGGAACCCATGACCAGGATAGCTATCATCATCCTCTTCTTCTTCATTCTCTTCCATTAGAACCCCTCTTTCTCCGTGCTTGGTCCAACAGTTATAGCCGGACATGAAACCGGACGTAAACAGGTGGATGTGAATGGTTCTTGAGTTAGAGTAATTGTTATCATTCTTACAGATAGCACATGGACAACACATAAAACCATCCGGCCGCTTGTTTGCCTCAGCCACAAGCAGAAAAGTACGCACGCCATCAATGAACTGGGTAGAGCGTCGGTCATCGTACATCCATTGTCGGCTCATCTTCATTACACAACACCGAAAAGACTAAATTAATACAAGTTCATACACACTTATTCTCATAAAACAACATACAAACTCTCTAGCTAAAGCATTTAAATACAACAACAAATGCGATCAAGATCGCAACTAAGGCAACAATTGATCCAACAGCATAGTGATACCAAGCCTCTTTATTAATGGCATATTTTCTAATCTTTTTAATCTTCAAGCGCATTGCATCCATCTTGATCTTGTGATCATCGACGACATCGGCAACATACAACTCCAGTTTCTTCTTCTCTTCTTCAATTCTTTTCAATTTTTCTTTCAAATACTCGTTTTCTTTTTCAACTAAATTTAACTTCTCGACAAGAGGGTCGGTTGCAATTTCCGGTTCACATACCTCCTAGATAAAAATATCTATGTCAACTTGATGGGCATAATTGTCATAAATGCGAAATGCAACAAATAGTTATAAAAAAAGAATATATATACCACATCCGAATCATAAACCGGGCGAGGGCCGACGGGGACGAATATCAAAACCATGCCACTATGTATAACAAACAACCATACAGGTAAGAAAATTATACAAGTAACTATCTAAATCATACAAATATATTTTTTTTTATAAAAATTATGAGAACAAGAGGCTCACCAAGGTGGTGCCGGCGACGGCACGGTGCGGGCGATCGCCGGTGGTTAGGACGGGGACGGGAAGGCACTAAGTAAACCACACCTACACATCTGCAAACTAAGAAGTTAATTTGAGCTCAAATTGCATATAAATCAAATAAACTCCCACATAATTACTCCCAAACTAAAACCCACAAATCACTATACTTATAGAGCATTGCACAAGCTAATCTCGCAATGAGAGATGAAAGGACAAAGTTGCTAACCTTTGTGAACACTTGGATAGATGAGGTGCCTTCAAATATTGACAAATCTTTGGCAAAAATGGAGGTGAGCTCGAGCAAGGGAAGAATAGAGGAGAGAAAGGGGAAAAACAGAGAGAATGGGCTCAGGCTGGACGAAGGGTTTATATAGGGACCTTAGTCCCGGTTGGTTATACAAACCGGGACTAAAGGTCTACCTCTAGTCCCGGTTTGTGATACAAACCGGGATTAGAGGTCACAAATGAACTGGGACTAATGATACCCGTGGCCCCGACCGGTCCTAGCCGTTGGAACCGGGACTAATGGTCGCATTAGTCCCAGGCCAAAACCAGACCGGGACTAAAGGGGCAAACGTAAGGTCTGTTTTCTACTAGTGGGGCTCGGTCCTGCTACCGGCCGCGAGACGAGCTCGGTCCTGCTGCCGAGCGTGAGACGGGCGATGGACCGTAGCCGGGGGAGGGCCAACCCTTCGACGAAGGTAGCGACCAAATGACGAGGAGAGGGGCCGAAGGTCGAAACAGGTCGCCTACAAACGAGCCGACGCCGGAAAGCCATCCGTCGCCGCAGCCGGCCCGCCGAGCTGCCATGATGCCGGCTCGACGAATGGAAGCCTCCACCAAGAGAGCCGAACCACCTCGCCGCCACCGCCCACAGCCGGAAAATTGCATCAGATCCGGCCGGCACGCTCCACCACCACCGCTGCCACGCGCCACCCGCAGCATAGATCCTGCGCCTCCACGCCCTGGCCAACAGCACCGGGAGCCCTACCACCCCACCGGAGTAGCACAGCCACCAGCGGCAACCCCACCACCTTAGCAGGGCTGCCTGTCGTCCCCGCCGACCAACCACCACCTCCAACCGGATCTGGGCAGAGACACCCAGATCCGCCGCCAGAGCAACCCGATGCCCCCGAGCCCCACAGGCCATCGCTGGAGGGGGGAGAGGGGAGAGGAGACCACTCCGGCGGGCCACCAAGACGCCGGGGGGAGGGAGCCGGAGCAGGAGAGGCTCGCCGCCTGACAGGAGGGAGCGCCCCGTGACGCCCGCCACCTGCGTGCGGGATGAGATGCCCCGCCGCCGCTTACGCCACGCGGCCTTAGGCCGGCGGCGGCGAGTAAGGGTAGGCCGAGGTGAGGAGCTGGAGGTGGCGGCGCTAGGGTTGGTTTATTTTAGAAGTACTTAGATCTTTTGGAGATCGTTCTTTGTTTTTCCTAGTGTTCAATCAAACGACCTCTTTATTTCGGGATTTTCTGAATCAAGTGGCAGTACGCTGCAAGTGCCGTTTTGGAAAAAAGAAGAAGAGATATTGTGTCCCAACTGAAACAAAAAAGGCGAAGAGCAGGTTTTGTTACTAAGTACAGGCCAACAAAACTTTGACAACTCAATGTAATGTTGATTTATGTGCAGGCCAACAAACTTCGAGAATTCATGTGTAAGCATAACAAATATCACGAGAAAAATATATAGAAGTACATAAGCCTCTAGAATCACTTTTTTTAAGCTTACCACATAACTACTTCTGCAATATCAGTTTCACAAAGTTTGCTAATTTGGGCAGCAAAAACCTTACAGCCCAACCACGTAGGTAACTGAATTTCGGAAACATCAAGCCAAGGAAAATAAACTACACGAGCAAGAAAAGTGCACCGGTACGAAGTCCGAAATCCCCTGGAGATTCTCTTGTACTAAGGCAAATAACGGCAGCAAAAGGTCGAACTAAAAACAAGTTCAGAAAGATAAGGAGAAGATGGAGAAACATAACGGAGTTGATGACCGGGACATCCAGCTGATGCAGAGCAGCAACACCTTGATCACTTCAGAAGAGGGTTTTGAACTGACAAATTTTGGAGGCCACTTCATCAACTGCACGAACTTGTGAACAATTTTTCTAGCTCGTTGAGTGGTACAGACTCAGAGTATTGAACTGATCTGGCAGCCCCACGCACAGCCTGCTCAGAAATCCGGGAAGAACGTTCAATGATCAGAGACTCTTAACTTCTGTGAATGCGCCAGCTTCGATACTCCAGCATTAGTCACACGGTCACAGAGCCGGAGCGTGAGATTAATCAAGCATGGGGCACGCACAATGAACCACAGCCCAGCATTAGTTATGGCCTTGCAATCCACAAGCTCGAGTGTCTCCAATAATGGAGCAGATGAGAGGGCCTTCATCCCCTTGTCATTAAAGAAGTTGGCACCCCTTAGCACGAGCACATGAATCGGGCAAGACTTAATGAGAGCCACTAGGCCCTTCCGTGTGAAGCCTATTTCTGACGGGTACATGGCAGAACAACCCAAAAATGTGAGATCAACACTCTCAAGCATAGGGCAACTGAGAGATAGAGCCTTAAGGCTGTTATCAGTAAATGCCGTCCTGAAAGTATCGTAATAATTCTGAGGATCCAGCCAAAGTGAAATGCTTTTAAGATTGTTGCAGCTCTGGGATAATGCAATCATGTCGTTGTCATTTAGACCCCGAACATACTCCAAGCAAAGCTTCTCTAGTGCTTTGCAACTTACAAAGAGAAAACGAAGTCCTTTTCCTGTCGCAATTTCGATACCTGCCAACCTCAAGTCCTTCATATTCTCACAACTGAAATCATACATATTCAGGCTATGAGGGTCGTATGAGGGATCATAGCCCTCATTAGGCCCAGCTCCGTCATTACGAAAGAATCTTTTCTTGATTTCAAAAACAAACTTCTGTAGATTTATCCATCCTGGGCCGAAATTCAGGAGGTCATCCTGGCTGATGCCTTCGCACTTCTTTACTACAAGCTCTTCCAATGATCCTACAGAGCCAAGGTACTTCAACCAATCTTTGCTACCTACTTTATGGCAGTCAATAAGGTGGAGAGCAGAAAGACTCTTGCAACGAACAGCCACGGTGAGAAGCCCTCTTGAAGTTATGTTTGGTGCGGAGGTCAACCTGAGGGACGCTAGTTTCTTGCAGTAGGCTAGATAACCAAGACCAGAATCATTGATGTATGAGCAAAAGCTTAAACCGAGACTAGTCAGCGATGGGCAGTGAGATGATAACACAGAGATGCCTTGGTTGTCCAACTGATTGCCATGGCCCGCCGTCCAACCAGAGTAGTCGATTTCCACTTTACACAAATTAGGGAATCGGGTGCACAGCGATGCCAAGGCTTCTGTAGCAGGTAAAAGGCCACAGCCAACATGGATGGTACCCCTCTGATCTCCCTCAATCTTGTAGAGCCGCTTCGACACAAGGGAAAGAGAATTCAGATCACTCGTCCTGGTGATCCTTTTGAGAAACTCTGCAAACAGTTCCTCTGGGAGATCCTCCATCGAGCAATGTAGTGTGCAAGTATGGTAATCCTGAGGTTCAATAGGTATGCAGAGCACTGGACAGAAATTAATGAGAATCAGAGTTAAGCATAGCAGGGCTATAAAATCACTTCAGCGATAGCGATAAAGATAACTATTATACTGGTGAAAATTCATGTGTTACAATAAGGAACAACATCGAAGTAATTATCATCCCAAGTATCTGAAACTGCTGAAATAATAAAGAAAGAAGGGATCCAGAAACAACCAATCAGAAATATAAGTTTACGAGATAATACTGTTCGGACTGAACACATGAAAACCTCCTCCATGAGGACCTAGGTGCCCCTGAGCAAGTTGCATCAATAGAACTGAAACTATATGTTATTTCTAACATACTCCTTTGGACATTAAGTCATCAATTAAAGCACAATAATCGAAATTCTGAAACATGTATAATCAAGTATCATCGATATACGAAAAATCGTTCTTTCAAGTATATATTAAAGATTCATGTGTTCATCTTTGGAAAGAACCTTAACTAAGGTACCACCCTATTTATCTCTAAATCTCTGAGCAGACAACAAAGAACCCATAAGTCACACAGTTATGCTGAGACATATCTGGAATTGCTGGGAAAATCAAAGCAAGGAGGAAATCTACGGACATAGTAATAACTACTCGTAGAAGATAACATCCACCTGCTGAACCGACATCTTGGATTTTACTGGGCGACACTATTTTATTTTATTTTGCGGGTAAAACTTGTATTACTCACATCTCACAAAAGTTACAATCAATGTCATTTAACTCAATGGCTTCAGGTGGACCAGAACCCAACCAGGTCATGGTTCTATCCTCTACACGAGCAAAGTTCACCAAAGAGTCAATAACTCTATTCTGAAAATGACTAATGTGAGTAATACTAGTCCTACGAAGACCCATGAGGTACTTGATCTCCTTCACCAAGGACGAGTAGAGCGATCTATCAATGTCGCGAGCTTGAATCATCTTGACCGCTATCAAAGAATCCATCTCAATTGCAACCGGCAAGTCAGTACGTGACAAGGCTAAGGAAAGTCCTTCCATGCACGCACCAAGTTCCGCTTCCCAGGCATCTCGGCATGAGAATAGTCGCCTGCACGAAGAAAAAATAATAGTGCCATTTCCATCCCGCAAGACCATGCCCGATCCTGCTCTATCATCCGTAGAAAAAGAGTCATCGCAGTTAAGTTTAGTCCATCCTTGCATTGGCATGGTCCATCTCAAGGGCGCAGCAGCAGCTTTCGGCTTAGCTTGGGGCCGAACAGGAAGTGCCACAGATTTGCCTTTGCACGGATCAGCAAAAGGTTCAGTTCGGATGCAGTGGCGGAGACAGGGGGGTGCCAGCCAGGGCCCTGGACCCCCTAACATCACTGATTTAGGCCTAGTATGAATAGTAATAGTGATTTTTTCCTGCTAAAATGGTGTTTTTTTTATGGATTGGCCCGCCCTAACAAGGTTTAACAATACTCGGCCCTCCTTGTCAGATTTTTCTGGCTCCGCCACTGCTGACAACTACCTCAGTTCTTCAAGAAATTGCATTCATTGGATCGATGTAGAACAGTAGCCAAGGTTCATAAAAATGCTAGAGCGGAACTCTTGGACTTGCCACTATACTACAACGCAAGTGAAAGAGCGCATTCGGGGTCTAATAGGATTGATTAGTCATCCTGATCCTGCATTTCATGCGGTGTGAATTAGTACCTTGGACAAGCAAGTCTCTTGCATTGAACATATAAACCCTCCTACCCTACCCGCCGATTCAGCGCCCTTGCGTTTTCAGATCGATCCGGCGCGCAAGTTTCGCCTCGCTGGCTGCGGTAACAGCGCTTTACGTCGACCTGGTCAACATCCGTCCGCTCGTTTTTCTGTACGCCGTATAATCGGCCCAGGAGCAGCTGACGAGTGGGCCAGGCTTGCACGTGGACCAGCCTCGCAGCGACACGGTCGGTGTGTGTTTCTGTCGATGAAAAGTAGGGGCGGGTCGGTCGTGGGCTGTGGCCAGTGGATCGTGGGTGTCCTGCTCGCCAATCGCGATCTGGAAAAAGAAACCCTACACCCACGAGCCAATCCCGCAGCTGCCTTCCCCGCTTCCTCCGCAATCCCGCAGCCGCCTCCCCCCGCGCCTCGCCCTGCAGCTGCCTCCCCCGCTTCCTCCGCGCCTCTCCCTGTGCCACCCATCTCCGCCTCGTCTCCCATCTCCTCCCTGCTGCTGCTGGGCCATCGCACCCTCGCCATCGACGATTCACGCGGCTGACAGCGAGCGCCGGTGAGCGACCGGGAGGCCGCCACCTCTCCTGACCTCCTCCCAAGTTCCCGATCTGGAGCGGCGAGGCCAACCCCCTCTTCACACGCAGGTGCTCCCCTCTTCCCTCAGTTCCCTCTCTCTCTTCCCTGACACTCTCGATGGCCAGAGGGGTGACGTGGTGGATCGGGTGGCGGTGATGTCAGAGCTCGAGGCGGAGATGGCGGAGCTCGGGCTGGAGCGCTCACGGGATGACGGATTCAAGGGCTGGAGCGCTCACGGGATGGAGGTGCTCAGGCTAGAGGCAGCGGAGGACGCCCTACGGGCGAGCTGGATGTGGAGGCGGTGAGAGCCCTCTCCCCATCTCTCATTTTCTCCATTTCTTTCCCTCCAACATCTCACTACTGCTCCTGTATGGAACAACAGAGGGGATGGGAAGAGGCCTAGAGTTTCTCAGCATCGGTTCCGTCAACCTGCAAGGTTACATATTTTCTTGCTCTTGTCCTGTTCGATAAAATGGCTGTGGGCTAAACATTTTTTTGTTTTTTGTTTCCTTGCATGTCCAGGTGGTTTGCTCGACCACTCGCCGTCGGTTCTGTCAATATGCAAGGTTAGACATTTCTTGCTCTTGTCCTGATCAATAAAATGGTTGTGGGCTATAAATCATTTTTTTTGGTTTCCATGCCTGTCCATGTGCTTTGCTCAATCGCTCGCCGTCGATTCCATCAATCTGCAGGCTTAGATATTTTCTTGCTCTTGTCATGTTTGATAAAATGGCTGTGGGCTAAATCATTGTATTTTTTTTGGTTTCCTTGCCTGTCCAGGTGATTTGCTCGATCCCTCGCTGTTGGTTCCGTCAATCTGCAAGGTGAGATGTTCTCTCATGCCCCCTTGCTTCGTTGGTTCTTTCTATTGCCAGAAGGTGCGCCTTTGTTTGCTCACGGTTGCCCTGGTGGTTCGCTTCCTCCTTGCTTATTGGAGAAGATATTTGTACATTTTGGTTTGTGTGCATGCTTGTGTACTGTCGTCGGTTTTCAGTGCGCTGCAGTGCCAATTTAGGTTGGTTCTTTGGGTGGAACGTGTGAGTCTATCCAGTGATTATGTAAACCACCAGACAATGTGATTGCTGCTTACTGATTGTAGGCATGGTGACTGTTTGCGTTAGTGCTTTGGAAAGTATGTGTGCAGTGGGTAGTGCTTGCTGCCTCGTGATGAAGGCAAGGCCGTCTACTTACGCTAATATTTAATCTGTGTGCTTGATAATGAAATTACCACCTGCTCATTTTTTATGTATGTGCCACCCAATGGTTGCTCGTGCCTAATTATATGGATGATGGGCATATGCATGCTTGCTCTGTGGGTTATCTGCTTGTTGTTTTTATGCATCTTCTCTTGATTAATTTTTGTTTAATTGTAGCCCACTGATTCCATCTAAAACATGCTGCTAGGTTCTTCGTTCAGCTGGATTGTAGGTTGGCTCCAGTCCTTGATCAGTTCTTATGCAAGGAGAGTTTCAGTGCTCAGCATATTGCAGTCATTGCAGCAGCGAGTTCTGTGAAGCACGTCAATGGAGGGGACATAGTCAATGACAATCTCCTCCCATTTAATTAGATGGTTTGCCAGTTTCTTCCTGTAGATAGTATCACAGTGATGCGATTCAGATGTTTATAATTCTTTTCTAACATTACATGTTCTTGTAGTCATTCATTTTGAAACCACGGAGGCCGTCGCATTATGCATTGGTTAGACTAGGTAATTTCTGTTAAGGCTATAATTTTTCTATCAATATGCCAAGATCGACTGTTCGCCTCACCTTTATTCTGCAAATGGCAAAATGTCCAGAACATAAATTTCAAGCTTTTAGACCTTACATATGTTATAAACTTATGATATATGTCTAAATTCAGCTGGATCTTCAATTAAATCCTGAATTCTATAGATGTTTTATCCTTTTCTACATCTGAGTATACACTAATTAGTTAAACCTTTTCTTCTCCGGATCTGCATTCCACCTGTACTAATTGCCAGATTATATATGTGTTTGTGTTCATTCTTAATTTAAACTAGACCTAGCTGTATATACTACAAAATTTGTTAAACCTGCGCTGGGCAGGTTTCCATGATGAGTTCGTAGCCTTTATGAAGTTGTTGCTGCTTGTTTTCTGTAATCATCTCCATAGCAGAAAATTTGATTCTTGCATCTAACCCTGATCCTGATGGTGAAACAATTGCTTGGCACAATAAAGAAATGCTTGAGTGGCATGATGTGTTGGGTTTCCATGTTTTACTGTCATTTACATGAGGAGGTGGCGGTTTTGGCTACCTCCACCTGCCTCAGTCTGTTTATTTTTAAGTGGGAAGTGATGAATCGAACAAGGAGGGAGGACGACGTGTTTGTTCTTTCTGGCGTGGGTTTACTAAACTTTGTATATATGAATTTCACCTCATATTTTCTTCCTGGCTTGATAAGAACTGAACAATATAATTTGGTTTCTCGTGTCCAATATTCTAGATTGAGTAATGCTAGAGATATGCGACCCTTAGACCAGTTTACGAAATGCTTTATTAGGTGTATTTTTCTTTCATGTACATAGCTGGGAGTAGTCTAATAGCCATTTTTTAAGGATAAACAAGGCTTACTGTACGTAAGGTTTGAGACTACCCCATTTCAAATAACTAAGGGAATCACTATTCCTCAAATACAGGATATTGGTTTATTTTATTTCGTATGGCCTGTTTTTGTTTCAGTTATTTGTTTTTTCAATCCATTGCTTTCTTGCAGTCTTCATGATAACAGAGATTTGAGAAGGATCTGTCTCTGTAGCTGTAGGTGATAACTTTTTTGTACTGAAACTACATAATTATTTGTTCTTTCTATGTGAAATATTTGAAAACCATATACAAATCATTGCAATATTTAACCTTCACTACTTATAATGCACAAATATAAAATTGTATATTGTTATTATGTTCTTCTATCCTAGAATTATTTCCCTTATCTGCCAATCTTGATCATGAAATTAAGTCAATTTCTTTTATTATCTTCATGTCTTTGGGGATAGGATTCTGAAAGCTTATAAACTTATTTTCAAAGCTTGCCTAATAATTTTATCATATAAGTTGAAATTCAGTAAAACATTCCCACTTGGCAGTTCTGTTCTTATTCCCTTAAATGTTGATCCAAGTGTCATAAATGACACAAGATGCTTACTTTTAATGGCATGTCAATGACGTCATGTTATATACATTTTCGAGATGGTACATATTTCAGCAGATTTCTCTATCCGTGCTCCGGGTGGAGATTTCAATGTACTATGCACCTAAATTTTGATTTGACATGCACCAGATATTTCGGTGGCCCCAAGCCCTCAACCCTCTGCATCGTCCGAGTCCGCTGTGCGTGCTCTCATCCGCGTTGCCGAGAGACGCCTACTCCTTCCTCGCTCCTGTCCAATATTTTGTTTATGCAAAAAATTCTTACCATCGCGTCACCTATTGGGACAATTAGGTGAGCTGTACAATTTGGTTCTTGTATCCTTAAGAGGGAACACATTTTTCGTGAGTTAGTCATGCTACCATAGTAACATAAACTCTTACTCCATAGTTACAATCCCTAAATTATGGTGAGATGCAATGCTAAGCAAATGGAAGATAACAGTTTGTACCGGCAAAAGGTTAATTACAGTATTTTGCCCCACTAAAAGAGATGGATATTAGCATAGTCCGTGGTGCATTTTGTTTGCATTTTCCTATGATAGAGATGGGTGCATTTCATTTACATTTTGCCATGCTGGATTTTAGATACGATGTTGATGCCTACAATTCTTTTTACTGAATTTATGTGGCAGATGAGAACTGATACATTACTGCCCTCAATCCTTTTGTTTTTCTATATATTTAGGAACATGGTACTACGCTTGATCTTTTCGCAAAATAAAAACTGCTTGCAACAGAGATGATGCCTGTGATTTTAGTCAGCTAATGTTGATGCTATATGCGATTTTTTTGTATTGAAGGAACTGTGTACGTAATGGACCATATATTACTTATCCAGTGATGTATGCTCATTACTAATCTGATGTGTTGTTTTCTTCTGATGGACACTGTTGCATTTGTTGTCCATTTTGCCATCCTGAGCTTCAGGTAACTGCTTTATGTGGAAATATGCCAATGGATAACATCCTCCGGATTAACAAGTTCCTGTGTGCTGCTGCTCTTACTATCTACCTGGTAGTCTGGTCTAACGGTGCTATTGATGCCTTTTTCCTCTGGAGTACCAAGAAAAATAGCAGGTAAAAAAAATTCTCTTTTTGTGACTTCTTATTAAATGTTAGTTTCTTGAATGAGTCCACTCATTTGGTATTTCTCTGTGCTATTGAAAGTTCTGTGATGCTTACTGTCTAGCTGATTTTTTTTGTAGACCATTAGTTAAGAAGGTTGTTGATTATATTTAGTTTGTATGCCAGTAAAGGTTGTATGTTAAGTGGTAAAAAGCAGTAACATACTAATTAGATTATTTTATATTTGTATTTGCTTTGCCTTTATCTTCCTACAATAGTCAGTTTTTTTTGGCAGTCTGTGCAAGTGGTACATCATGGATAGGCATTGGATCACTGTTTTGCTTATTTGATCGATTTTTGTTTCAGCTACCCAATTTATGTCTTGCTGGTTGTCTAAGATGAGTTTCACTTCTTTGTTCAGATCACCCCTGTAGTAGAAGCCATGCAAGCATCATGTAAAATGGTTTTCAATCGGAACCGAAGCCATCTATTGGAAGTAACATCTGTAGGGACTGAACCTGTATGCCACTCCAAGTAATATAGAGTGAAGGCAATAACAACATTGTTTGTTGTTGGTTTATAATGGGTGAATTCCTACTCCTTGGATTCTCCTGTTTATCGCCTGCACACCTTGGCTAAGATATGTTGTTTCTTAAAATTACCTGCAAGTCTGAATCCTTTAATTGTTTGTACAATATTTTTCATTATAGGAGTATTGGCCATCGTTTATTCCTGGTGTGCACATCAAATTTTCAGATATTCATAATAGTGGATGTATCTTTAGGCTTTCGTGAAATGGATATGCATCATATATTGATGCATGTCCTAATCAGCAGATCATTATATAGTTTTTGTAGTGTCAAAACCTTACATTATGTGCCTTCTTTTAAGTTTTCACATAAAGCTAGGGTGTTCCTCTGTTTAGATAGTTTAGATAGAAGGCAATACTGAACCACCTTCATTTATTGTCTCGATATGATCTTTTAACATTGTTTTTCAACTGTGTTCAATCTGGCTTATCAGTAAAACATACTCACTGTCTTGCGTTCTGCCTCGATCCGTTGGCTACATTTATTTGGTTGGGTTGGTGCAAGTAACTGGCCAAGCTGCTTGGCTCACTTTCGCTGCCTTTTGCAGGTCCTTCTGTAGGATGTTGTTCTCATTCTGGGCCTTAATGCTTAGAGGAGGGTCAGGGGCATTTTCTGCACGGGAAGAGGGGTACTGGCCAGAAGTAGGCAAGGTTAAAAAAAACTAGACTCTATCTCTGCTACATCTGATCAGCCAACTAAATTTGGTCCCCTTAGTCATTTCTTTTTCACTTACTGTATGTGAAGCGATACAATTTTATTTCCATTGCTGCATCTTGCTTTTCGTGAGCTAATTCTGTACAAACAATCACTCATGTATGTACAGAACTGAACTGAAGCTACCAAGCAAATTACTTTTAAAGTGGATGACCTATTATCAGAAGAAAAGGGTTAACTGAGAACCTACACAGCACATATATGTTTGAACTAAACTAGACTAGGCATCCTAAAACTAACGTCAAAGAAGAATTTAACACGTCTTACCTAACTAGCATACATGGCACTGTCTAAAACATAAGAGTTCAAGTTCGTGCATGCGAAATGCATATTATTTATCAGCGATGTTTTTGTCACGAAAAATTGATAGATATGCATACACATGTACAATCATACATTGTAAAGCTTCCAACACTTGCTTACAATGTCTTACTTTCTGTCCTGGCATTGGCCAGCTGCTGGAGCCATGGCTAAGAAGCCACTGCCCAGTAGCAGCGCTGGGCGTCGTCACGGCGTGCTGCCGACATATTCAGTCGCGGCGCGTCTGTCTCAAGGCCTCACCAACGAACATGGCACCTCTTCGCTTGTGGATAAGCGCTTCAATCACCAGATTTACAAGGTAAGCTCCAACATATGCATTAGATTCGTACAGTCTAGCCAAGATTTCTGTTAGGGAATCAATAATGAGGCAAATCAATTTATTTCAACTAAGAAAATATAGATCTCGTAGACACTTCTACACAAATAAAGCATCAACTCTATTTATCAACCCAACTTTTTCATTCTTTCACTTATAGAAACCTAACTGCTGCAGTGTTAATGCATTATAATCATCCGTCATGAACTTGTGATTAGGTGCCGTGTCTGCACAATATCCTGTACCATGTCATATATTTAATTTTTTGTGAGAAAGATACCTTGTAGTCATTGGACTTACCAAGGTAGCAGTGTCTGACCTAGGGTCGCACTATCCATGCATTGCCGTGGCCACCTATATGGAAGAAACCATTTTCATTTCAAAAAATAGTACATACACAACCATCTTATGTCAAGTCCTGATACACTTGCAATTTCATACTAATGGCCTGTGAAGTTATGTCCAATAATAATCAGTCTCACTATATTAAGACACATGCATCACTGTTAAACATCCCAGCTGAAACCACAGCCAGATAAATCGGCTTAATTATTCTACTACTTCTTTCTAGATGACAGCAGTTAAACAAGAGGAAGCAGACACAGCCAGTGATATTAGCGGTGGCCAAATTACCCATGGTAATGCTCAAAAGCATACTTATGATTGTTTGTACATCGGAAAGAATATCTCTTCTTCTTCACTAATGCATGCTATTTGATCAGTCTTTTTTTATCACTTATGCATGCAAGTTGATCAACTATCTAATTAAACAAACTTCTTTCAGGGTCAGTAGGTGTTCTGTTTGCTATTCATTAATGCTCTGGTTTATTTGTTGTTACATGTACAAGCAATGCTTACTGCCGCTCACTGATCATACATGATAAATAGCCTTTTCTGTTTTTCACTAATACACACAAGCTAATTAACCATCCAATTAAATGAGTTGTGTTTTCAAATTCAATAGATCTTCTGTTTGTTTATGTTGTCCTCTATTTGCTGTTCCAAACTCTTACCATGATCTCCTTATATATTCATCACAGCCGAACCACTATGTCGCAAGCATAATAAGCCATTCGAGTATATTCATCGACCATGCAAAGCAAGCTCAATCCGAAAGTTCAAAGGCAAGAAAATCCATGTAAAGCCTGAAAAGTACATTCTCCGTGGTAAGGGCTACATTACTCTTCTCATTCCAACAACTCTCGCAACAACTGCTAAATGATATAACTTTATACAATTTAACATAGGTGAGCCTTGCATCCACTACTTGGTTGAGTTTAGTCGTCACATTGTGTGGGGCAACACAGTTAAGCTCTACAACCATAATGTTCGTAGACCGTGAAAGATCATCCGCAGCACCACCACGCCTGATCGCTACTATGTGTGCCACATGACAGAGATATTTGCAACGGACGGCAAAAGAATGGTAATCCTTTGCAATTGCTCTGTCCTATTTCATACAATAGCAAGGTATAAAATGATATAGTAAATAACCTTTACTGTTATTTTTGGTACTTTAGCGTTCCCTTTTCTACGGGTTCCCTTTTCCCGGTGAACTGCCAATCACTACTGGAGACAGAACTACCGCTGTCACAGCCCGCTTTATCAAGGGCGTTGACAAAAGGGACACCATCACTAAAGGCTGGAGCGACTTCTTCCGTCAGGCACACATGAACAAAGGGCAAGCATATGCTTTCGCCTTCAAATGCAATTCCAAGGGACTGCGCCTGATCGTCTACTCAATATAAGCAAGTTGCAAGAGCCCCTTGTTATATAACTTAATATTAGTATAAATGCCTACCAAGACTTCTGTGTTTATCATCCTTTTGGATCTTATGTAATCCCCTAAGACCATCCTGTGCATTTAACTATCGGTTATTTACTGCTATGTAATCCCCTAAGACCATCCTGTGCAATTAACTATCGGTTATTTGCTGCTTAGATTGATGTGTGGTATGCTTTTGAAACAGCCATAATAAAATAAATATATGCTCACTCTTAAAATACTTGGCTTACACTCGGCCTTTGCGCCATTGGCGCAACTGGTCATCTAGTATGACAAAAGACGCTGAGATCATATGATCAAAGTGTACCGAAAAGTAAAGTTAGTCTTCCTTGGGAGTGATTAACAATCTAAATATTTTGGGAGGAGGCTGGGGCTGCTCATTGTGCACAAGCAAGGTATATATGTACCGCATATGACAAAAGACCAATGAGATCACAGAGAGGAGGGAAGAGGGGTGGTTAGGACTTACTATATGGCTACTTTTGGCCTAATTGCTTTCTAGGGCGGAAAGAAACCAAAGGGCTCAATTCCATGACCCTGGAAACCCGGGCACTGCTCCCAATATGGCTATGTAAAGAACAGTTCTTGGTGTGGCAATCACTCTGATGTGGGTTCAACTGCCCAAGTGTGAGTTGACGCCAGAGTAACTCTGACGTGGGTTCAAACTACTATTTGAATCTGCAGTGATTTACTGCTACTTTAGTGTGCATAATTCATCGTGATTGTCTGCATCTTTTGTTGCTAAGATTCATTGCGCGTTTTTTGGTCCTGCAGGCACCAGAGGATACTGTGGAAATTCGAATTTCAGCAGCGGTTACCATGGATTCACGGAGCTCTTACTCCTTTTGTGACTAATCTATTTCGATTTGTAAATATAACAAGAGAAAGCTTTTGATGTGATGGTCAAAATATCTCTATCTCTATTTACTCTTTTATTTGTTAATGTGTTATTTGATTTGCTGGCCCCGACCCTTGGCTCATGAAACTGATTCACTCTTATGAAGCCACAGTAAAGACGGTTGATTCATGTGAAAGACGAGGTAAAACCAAAGAACATGCGATAAACAAACAGAAGGAAAACCAATACAACTTCTGGGATTTTTTTCATTGGAGTTGCAGATACTTGTTGTACTGAACAGTTGAAGCATTATGGTGAAGCTCTCCTCCATTAATCTACCAAGGCTTTACCAGGTCCTAATAGGTAAAGCACACAAACTAAACTCTCTTACTCCTAGATAATGTTGGCTTTGGTATACTATCAACTCCTAACTCCAGCTCACAAGAAATTGATTTTTTTTTACCTATACCTTCTATCACAAGAAAAATGACATTGAAAGCTTTGACAGATCCCTTTAAGTATTTATAGGCTGGAAACTTGAAAATTACGTGCGTAGATGTGTCTTAAAAAGTGTTTACATGGTATTATAGTTGTGTTGAACATTATACATATAGTAGCACTAACAACTACTTTACTTTATGGAGGGAGTACCGATCAACGTTAGTACGTTACGTCTTAAACTGTGTCAATGTTTGAAACGTCACTTCTTTTTTTGGTGAGCTGGGCTGAGAGTATCTATACCTCTATATAGTGTGTGAATAACTTTGAAAAATGGTCGTTGGATGAAGCCAATCCGACGGTGCAGAGATGGCAAATCCGAGCACTACTAGCCGTTGGATATTATCTACATTCCACCAGATTTTGCTACATGTACAATTTAGAAGACTCCATGGTTGAACTTAAGCATAATGCACAAACCTCAAAACACAAACACTTCTTCTTTGTTCTAGAATCTTCCGTATCATAATTGCCTAAATTTTTTTCTAGATGAATTGCCATTATTTGTTTTTACTTTATGCTTTACAACGCATAATTCCATGAAACTTAAAATAGATTAGCTTTTTTATAAAAACTAATTGATTTTGAATAAGATGAATTATAGGAATTAAACGAACATCTACATCATGCATATATGACTCAAAGCTTACATGCTATAATGTGATATTTATTCATAATTTGGTTGCCAAATCTCATGCGTGCAATGCCTTACTAGTATAGTATGTTTTGCCTTTATTACTTGAAGCTTCATCTTTGTGTGCTACTAGGGGCGTGTTTGGTTATCTGTGCGTTGCTGAGCTGGGCTTGGTTGAGGTAAAACAGGGGAAAAACCAACATCTGCACCTCGTTTAGTTGCCCGCATCGAGGCTGCCTGCATTAGAGGATTGGTTTAGGCACGTTGTTTGGTTGCCTGTATTGGCTCGGCACATGCAGCTACATTATGTTTGGTTGCCTGCACATGATATGATTAGAACTTAACAGCTATCCATAACACACTCGGTGCCATGGACTGTGATGAACGATGTCGAGGACACATGCAACTAGTTCGCCGCGTCGCCGTCGGACTCAGGGTCGAGGCCACCGTCCATCGTCGCGGGCTCGCCCGTGCGGAACGCCGGCCTCTTCGGGTCGACGAGCAAGCCTCCCGCCGCCGTGGCGAGCAGAGCCTCTAGGAGAAGCAACAAAATTTCGTTCTTTGTCCCGTGCCTCATTGGAGTCTCTAGAGCTCATCAATGGTCGATAGATGCCGAGCAGGGGAGGGGAACAACTAGTAGCAGAAGCAGATCGGAACCGGGATGGATCAGGCCAAGAGGGCGGTGGACTGGCCGTCGCCGACAACCACCAAGAGGAGCACCAAGAAGCTTTGCTTGCCACTGTGATCCAATGTCTCCCGCCGTCGCCGGCAGTGTGCCGAAGATCTCCTTGCTCCTTTCCTCACTCTCCGTCGCCAAGCGCCACCCCCATGCTTTCCCTCCGTGCACGAGACGCCCAAGCGAGACGGCAACGGTCAGGGGTTCATGAGCTGCGCGCCGCGCCCCAGCCGCAGCCATGACGGTGTCGACAATGGCAATCCTACCAATGACTACTGCTACTTCGACGTGTTCACCGTTTTCGCCAGTTTGGACACCATCAGGGTGCAGAGCTGGGGCGGCGCCGGCTGGAAGAGTGTCGAGGAGCAGAGTGGGTTCAGAATGTCCTTCTGTGTCTCATCCTCCCGGGCGTCCTGGTCAGGGAGTCGCCGCTCCTCGGCGCGATGACAAAAGGAGAGCGGCACCTGATGTTCCTCTCTCCAACCCCTCACCCTCTCCTCATGCATGTTCGCAGGGGCCTGAACTCCTCGCATCGTCGAGGTCCGCCGACCTTCGGCTCGCCGTCGACATCTGGTACCGCCTGCCGGACCCCTACCATGCCGCCAAACCTTCCTGCCTGTCGTCCCCATGCCCTAACTCGCCCGGACCCGATGAGGGGAGCTGCTGCCGCTGCGCTCCATCCTGGCGAGGACGCGGCCTCCTGCCTGCTTCGCCCGAGCCCATGGAAGAGCTCCTTTCCCGGACGCCTCTGTCTCGCATCCGAGCAGCCGCTCCTCCTCGCGCCGCGCCAGCCGGCGAGGGCCAAATTCACTGTTTTGACCCTTATGCGAAAGTTTAGCACGATTTGACCCTACTTGTAATTCTTTTTTTTTGAATCTGACCCTTTTCCTACCGCCGTAGACGTTGGCGGTAGAATATAACGGGCTACCGCCATGGTCAACGGCGGTAGGCTCTTGGTCAACGTGATGATGTGGCAAGTGGCTACCGCCATAGTGTTTGGCGGTAGCACCTCGGCTGACCCGAATGCTATAAATAGCCCACATTGCTCTATTGTACTGAAGCAAGGCATCAGCAGTTGGCCTTGGTTCGAATCCTGCTTGAGGCAACCTTTTTGTGTTTTTTTTTGCCCAATAACAATGAAAAAATAGTCTAATTAATGTTAGATATGGATTATTGTCAAAATCATTTTTTTTACTTATTTGTAACTATTCAATCTTGACCAATGATTGATTGAGCATAGTTTTGACCATGTAAATATCATTTATAAGACAAGTGTTTTTTTAGAGAATGACAGAAAAATATTCTTCTTTTTTTCTTTCTTTCTTTACCATACTAAGAATACGTCAGGAGCACTTCTGTTAAAGAAATGTTTGGAGTAGCACTCTCATATGCGTGAACTATATTCACATAGCAGTAATATATGTGTGCACTTGCAACTTTCAACATGCGTGTATTCTAATTAATATTCATGTATGTACTTTCCAATTTATGTGAAGATTTGAATCAAATTCTATATATTTTTTGTTCACGACACAAACATGTGCCATGTCATATGTATCCACACTTGAAATGACACTGTAATATTCACTTCATTAGTAACATATTGATTAATGTAATTATCTTAGACGGGCTCAATAGCAAAAGTAAACTGAATTTACTTAGCATATGACAAACTCTCATCCGATTGTAGCACAATTAACCGATGGACCGTGAAGATGTTGAATGAAGATGCCACCATATCTTGTACATAAGGAAACATGCATCGTGTGATTGTATTTGCGAAAGAGAGAATCGAATATCAATTTTTGAGCCCAGACTCATCTGCACACACGCTGAAGAAAAAATGAAAAAAAAACTAGAAAAATGCAAAAAAAAATCCATTTTTGCATGGTAGATAATTTGATGCGTGAGGTCCCTTCAAATTTCAGATCATTTGGACATCTGAGCAGCTCTTGGCAAAAAAGACAAATTTGGGGTCTCTATTTTTTTTACTCTTCATGTATTGTTCTGACCCGATTTATTTTTTTCAGAGAGCAACTCAGATGTCCAAATGATCTAAAATTGGAGCAAGATATCTTTTCCTGTCATTCCTAAAAAAACACTTGTCTTATAAATGATATTTACATGGTCAAAACTATGCTCAATCAATCATTGGTCAAGATTGAATAGTTACAAATAAGTAAAAAAAATGATTTTGACAATAATCCATATCTAACATTAATTAGACTATTTTTTTCATTGTTATTGGGCAAGAAAAAAACACCAAAAGAGTTGCCTCTAGCAGGATTCGAACCAAGGCCAACTACTGATACCTTGCTTCTGCTAGCCACTCCACCACCCAATTGCTTCAGTACAATAGAGCAACACGGGCTATTTGTAGCATTAGGGTCAGCCCAGGTGCTACCGCCAAACACTGTGGCGGTAGCCACTTGCCACATCATCACGTTGACCAGGAGCCTACCGCCGTTCACCATGGCGGTAGCCCGTTATATTCTACCGCCAACGTCTACGGCGGTAGGAAAAGGGTCAGATTCGAAAAAAAATTACAAGTAGGGTCAAATCGTGCTAAACTTTCGCATAAGGGTCAAAACAGTGAATTTGGCCGCCGGCGAGCCCCTCCAACGGGTCACTGTTCCTCGGCTCGTCCCCCTCCTCCCGTTCTCCTCTCTCTCCCCTGCTTCCTCTCCCTCTGCTCCTCTCTGATCTGCCCCTTCTCCTATGTGGTCACAGCCACACAGAACGCCATGGCCGCCCCGGGAGGTCACCTTGACTCTACGGTTGACGAAACTACGAACCTATCACCTGAACGGAACCATGACATCGATGTGCATCTTTTTCGTATAAACCTTATCTCGAATCAAAGTACCGTTGTGTAGATTAGAAGAGACAAAGAAAAAGAGATTAGGGAGGAGTTTATTGGAGGTAGGAGAATAAACACATAGAGCTCGCATCCCTCCTGTATTCTCTCGTGCAACGGGACCCATCACGTGCGCTCGATGTGGCTCGTCTCAGCCTAGCTCGCTGAAAACTGCCGATTCAACCGTTCGTAGCGGGCCTGAGTGAGTGATGTTTTGAGATTCGTGTTATGCGGACCAAACAACAAACGCAAGCTACCAAACAGTCCGTTCTCATCCAGCGGAGGCCTGGTTGGCCTCTACACCAAACACGCCCTGGTAGACTGTTCAGTAAGCACCCAACATCAGCCGTCTGGATCCATCTTTGACCCATCCCACCATTTTCCACGAGCGGGAGCATGCATGCATGGCGGGGACGAACCCCTGCCACTGCCGGTTCCATCGGGAACGTACGCGACGTCCGGGCATCTAGCCGTGTCAAATCATTGGCACTGTTGTCCGGCCTCAACAGGAAAAGATGCAATCGCGATTTCCCATGACATGTCGTTACCTCAGACAGCGGCCTGCTGGTGCCCGTCCATGCAGAAAAAAGAAGAAACCTTCCAATCCTGATCGCCCTGGTCGAGGACGCAAGTCCCGATCCATCTATCCATCAGGCTCAGTTTGACGTACGTGGTCACACAACAAGTGGTCTGCAGCTCGCATGCAGAGAAAGGAAACTTGGCGGCAAGGTGAACACCCAATCAGGCCCTTAGCCATGGCCATTGCTGCGTGTAACTCTCTCTGGCCTGGAGCTCTATCCATCTAGCTCAAGTGAAGGTGCCTTCTCTTCTTTTCATGTGTGTCACGGTCATGCTCGTGTGTTGTGCTTGCCTGACGGCCCCAGCCACAGGCCTGCAAATAATTGCACACCACTAGCTAAGCTAAGCTAGGTAGGGCACTGAATGATGATGCTTGTTTATGGTTAATCCTTGCATGCATGCTTGCTGCCCTTAATTGCCCTGGAGCGGAGCTAAACAAATGGACACCTATCATATCAGTAGAAGTGTGTTGCAACTTGCAAGCACCATCTCCTCCTCACTTGACCCCAACCCCTATCCGGGCCCTGTCCTTGTGACTTGTATTCTTCTTGTCTTTAGCCCATTCCATGTGCCCCTACCACCCCCCACCCCCTCATGCCTAGATTCTCCGCTTGCCCCCCTCAACAACTTTCTCCCTCGCGCGCTCCCGCCGTGCCTTACCGACACCATTTATATTAACTAACAAATCTTTGCTCCTGTTTATAAACATATGCTAACTGTTGCTTGCAAGCCTGTTCAAACATTGCTGCTCGATTACAAAATTTCTTTCTCTCCCTTTTATTAGATGTTAACTAGTGCCTCTTTCCGCTGTGTGGGCCCGTGCACGGCCAGGTGCTACGACCCTCACCCATCTCATGGCATGTGTCTTTCCCAGTTCATGCATGACTTTGTAGAACGACCTGCAGTTGCCTCCACACATCAATACAAGTGTTACTAACAAATTGGATGAGCCATCCTGGGATGGAAAATTATTGGGCGGATGCTGTCACGCGGCAAGCAGCTCAACGAGTCCACTGCCTCACGTGATCCATTGATCGCCTCAGGCTTATCTGCACCCCATCTTTCTTTTCCTTTAATTATGGTAAGAGCGATTGTATTCAGATTCTGCTCAGCAATAATATTGGATCCTGCAGATCGTCTCGCCCTTAATTACTACCGCCAGATCGCCTCGCATGCCAGACTTCAAATCTTGTCATTTGGTCACAAAAAAAAAAACTTGCCTGTGGTGTGTACTATGTGCATGTAGTCTTATATGCTAGCAGTATGAACATGGTAGCTGAATTGGTAAAGCAGGAATTGAGTCTGGTAGTAGATCTACACTCTGGTGTGGTGAAAAACCCTTGGAGCTAAGCTACTGTGCGTGGGGTTAATTATTAGTCCGTTAAACCCTATTCCTTCAAATTTTGCAGTCCTTTCCAGCACACGTGTAGAAAACTGACCAGCTTTTGACACCACTTTTAAGCTTCACCGCATGCTGGTGCATCATTGCCCAACACACTAGCTCTACCAACATAGACATACTTGTGAACTAAGCCTACCCACAGTGAGTATATTTTTCCCGCTCTTAGATGAACTGAGGCAAGCAGATGTTTTTACCCAACTTTGTCAGTAAAAAGTTATCTGAAGCATGGATCAACACTGTTAGTTAATTAGTTACTGCGAGAGAAGAGCAGAAAAGCATGCTGCTGCAGTTGTTGTTGTTTATCAGGCAATGCAACTTACAATGCATGACATTTGCCTGCCCCAAACCCAAATGGAAGCCCTAGTTCCGATGTAAATACTCTGTAACCTCCACTCATTGGAAATACTACTACTATCCTCCACGGGATTAGAGGCGCTGCGCCCCGGTTAATTAGGACTGCCGCCACATTTACCAATGGGAATTTGTAGTCGCCTCAGGGGTAGATCTAGATCTGGTGAGCCTGCGAAAATTTTCCAGTGGAGTACAATGGCAGGAGATATTTTAACCGCTGCTAACGGCGGCTTCCTCGCAATTAACACAAAGTACGAGAAAGGCAGGCAGGGCTGAGGAGGCCGGCCACTAGTTTAACCATGAGCTAGCTACCAGTTGGCAGTGAAAAGTATTGGCTAAGTAGCAGTAGATCCCATCTACTCCCACTGCTTTGCATGTGTGCTGCCCTCCCATTAGCGGTGTAGCAGTGGTAGATTAGATCTAACCCTTTTGTTTAACTTTAACCTGCAGAGCAGGCAGCCACTAGCTAATACTACAGGTTCAGTATGGTTTCCACTGCATGCATGGGAATGAACTGTCATGTGAGTGTTATACCAGCTGTGATGCATGCCTGCCACCTCCCTAGCTAGCTTGATTATTCTTTACCCCTTTTCACCTTTGATTTCAACCCTTGAAGATTGTTGCAGGCAGGGAGGCCATGCCCATGATCACAACTGCTACTACTCAAAGCCTCACCGACTGGATCCTTTTTACACAAGGACAGAGAGGCTCATGCGGCTCCAAATTTCCTGAAAGGAACTTGTTCCACACTGTTGTGTTGCATTTCCGAGATATTCCTGCGCCGCTTTAGCTGCAGTTGCAGTTTTTGTTGTTGCTGCTGCACTGTTTGCAAGCTCGTCCGTAGTTTTTCCTCTGATGGAGCCATGCCTTTTCGTGAGGTTTTCACCGGACCTTCCCGATGCAACGCAGCAACCGCCGTGACTCTGACGATGCAACCATCTTTCCCTTAATTCCCTGAGAAGGAGCAAGAGCAAAGCTGCTGCAGCAGCAGTTAAAAAAATGCTCACTCAAGCATCACACCCCCCTTTTCCCGCTAATTTGGCAAAGCGAAAGCAATTAGTCGTTGGTAAGCCCCCCTCCCCGGAAATTTGAAACCGGATCGATCGATGAGGCCTGCAACCCTCTTAATTATCGCCAGGCATAAACAACTGGGGATTACTAATCTATTGGTTAATTGACAGTCTGCAGTGGATGGGGTAATAAACTAAGCTAAGCTAAGCACAAGGAGGGACAGGGGTGCCCCTGACCCAACCGGTGGCCTTGGATCCGGAGATTCTGCAGACACACATGACACACACCCTCCCCCTCCCTCCTCTGCCGCTTTACAATGTCAGCGGCTCAAAACCCTTTGATCTGGTTAAAATTTAGTTAAGTTTAGCAGGGCTCCACCGCTGCTCGCGGCCACCTAATCCGCCATTCCCTTGCTTGTTTGCCGCTGCTGATTAGATTGCTCCGTCCATCTCCCTCCCCCCTGCCGATCTCCTTTCCCATGGAGATATAAAATTTGCACCCATGGTGGCCTGCATGCCCCTCTCTTCCTCCTCTACTAAACCTGGTGTGAGTGTGAGCGTGAGCGAGTGAGTAAACCTCGCCACCAAGCCACCTAAAAGCTGCGAGACACAAGCGCTCTGTTATTATCTATCTACCCTTCCAACACAAGCAAGAACCAAGATTTTGCTTGCGTTCCTTCTGAATTTTGACGCACCAGCATGTGCAGCTGAGCCGCCGCACCACCTCTCAATCTGTTCGACAGTGCGGTGTCAATCAGTCCATTGTAGCTAGCTTGACTGCTCGTTCGTCGTACGCACATGCCTCCTGATATGGGCGGTTGTGGGCACGTGGCGGCGGCGCGGCTCCTGCTGTGCTGCGCGGCCGTCGCGGCGTGCATGGGCGGCGGCGCCCTCGCCGTGGACGCGCAGGGCGCGGCGCTGCTGGCGTGGAAGCG
Source organism: Thinopyrum elongatum (assembly GCA_011799875.1). Classification (NCBI taxonomy): domain Eukaryota; kingdom Viridiplantae; phylum Streptophyta; class Magnoliopsida; order Poales; family Poaceae; genus Thinopyrum; species Thinopyrum elongatum. The sequence continues at coordinate 74,293,099 of CM022299.1, forward strand.
CACGCTTGGCGGCGGCGGCACGGGGGCGCTGGGGGACTGGAGCTCCGCGGACAAGTCGCCGTGCCGGTGGACCGGCGTGTCGTGCAATGCCGACGGCGGCATCACGGAGCTGAGCCTGCAGTTCGTCGACCTGCTGGGCGGCGTGCCGGACAATTTGGCCGCTGCTGTGGGCGCCACGCTGGAGCGGCTGGTGCTCACCGGCACCAACCTGTCCGGGCCCATCCCGCCGCAGCTCGGCGACCTGCCGGCGCTCACGCACCTTGATCTCAGCAACAATGCGCTCACGGGCTCCATCCCGGTGAGCCTCTGCCGGCCTGGGAGCAAGCTGGACAGCCTCGCTGTCAACTCCAACCACCTCGAGGGCGCCATCCCGGACGCCATCGGCAACCTCACGGCGCTGCGCGAGCTCATCTTCTACGACAACCAGTTCGAGGGCGCCATCCCGGTCTCCATTGGCAAGATGGCCAGCCTCGAGGTGCTCCGCGGCGGCGGCAACAAGAACCTCCAGGGCGCGCTCCCGCCGGAGATCGGCAACTGCTCCAACCTCACCATGCTCGGCCTCGCCGAGACCAGCATCTCGGGGCCCCTCCCGGCGAGCCTCGGCCAGCTCAAGAACCTCGACACGCTGGCCATCTACACGGCGCTGCTCTCCGGCCCGATCCCGCTGGAGCTCGGGAAATGCGCCAGCCTGCAGAACATCTACCTGTACGAGAACGCGCTGTCGGGCTCCATCCCGGCGCAGCTCGGCGGCGTCAGCAACCTCAAGAACCTGCTGCTGTGGCAGAACAACCTCGTCGGCGTCATCCCGCCGGAGCTGGGCAAGTGCACGGGGCTCAACGTCATCGACCTGTCCATGAACGGCGTCACCGGCCATATCCCGGCGTCGCTGGGGAACCTCTTGGCGCTGCAGGAGCTGCAGCTCAGCGTCAACAAGATGTCCGGCCCCATCCCGGCGGAGCTCGCGCGGTGCACCAACCTCACCGACCTCGAGCTCGACAACAACCAGATATCCGGCACCATCCCGGCCGAGATCGGCAAGCTCACGGCGCTCCGCATGTTGTACCTCTGGGCCAACCAGCTCACGGGCACCATCCCGCCGGAGATCGGTGGCTGCGTCAGCCTCGAGTCGCTCGACCTGTCGCAGAACGCGCTCACCGGGCCCATCCCGCCGTCCATGTTCCGGCTGCCCAAGCTGTCCAAGCTGCTGCTCATCGACAACGTCCTCTCCGGCGAGATACCGCACGAGATCGGCAACTGCACGTCGCTCGTCCGGTTCCGGGCAAGCGGCAACCACCTCGCCGGCGCCATACCTGCCCAGATTGGCAAGCTCGGCCACCTCAGCTTCCTGGACCTCAGCTCGAACAGGTTGTCTGGCGCCATCCCCGCCGAGATTGCCGGGTGCCGGAATCTCACGTTCGTCGACCTGCACGGCAACGCCATCACCGGCGTGCTGCCGCAGGGCCTGTTTCAAGGAATGATGTCCTTGCAGTACCTCGACCTCTCGTACAATGCCATCGGCGGCTCGCTTCCGTCGGAGGTGGGCATGCTCGGTTCGCTCACCAAGCTCGTGCTTGGAGGAAACCAGCTCTCCGGCCAGATACCTCACGAGATCGGCTCGTGCGCGCGGCTTCAGCTACTGGACCTCGGCGGCAACTCGCTGTCCGGCGCCATACCGGCGAGCATCGGCAAGATTGCAGGTCTGGAGATTGGTCTTAACCTCAGCTGCAACGGCCTGTCGGGTGCCATGCCCAAGGAGTTCGCCGGGCTCACGCGGCTCGGCGTGCTCGACGTCTCGCACAACCAGCTCTCCGGAGACCTCCAGCTGCTGTCCGCTCTCCAGAACCTCGTCGCGCTCAACGTCTCCTTCAACAATTTCTCCGGGCGCGCGCCGGAGACGGCGTTCTTCGCGAAGCTGCCCATGAGCGACGTCGAGGGCAACCCGGCGCTCTGCCTCTCCCGGTGCCCCGGCGACGCCAGCGACCGTGAGCGTGCAGCGCAGCGCGCCGCTCGCGTCGCCACGGCCGTTCTGCTCTCTGCTCTCGTGGTCCTCCTGATTGCCGCGGCGGTCGTCCTACTCGGTCGCCGGCGCCAAGGCTCGATTTTCGGCGGCACGCGGCCGGAGGAGGACAAGGACGCCGAGATGCTGCCGCCGTGGGACGTGACGCTGTACCAGAAGCTGGAGATCAGCGTGGGCGACGTGACCCGCAGCCTCACGCCGGCGAACGTGATCGGGCAAGGCTGGTCCGGCGTGGTGTACCGCGCGAGCGTCCCGTCCACCGGGGTCGCCATCGCCGTGAAGAAGTTCCGGTCGTGCGACGACGCGTCCGTGGAGGCGTTCGCGTGCGAGATCGGCGTGCTGCCCCGCGTGCGCCACCGCAACATCGTGCGGCTCCTGGGGTGGGCCTCCAACCGCCGGGCGCGGCTCCTGTTCTACGACTACCTCCCCAACGGCACCCTCGGCGGCCTGCTGCACGGCGGCGCGACGGGCGCCCCCGTGGTGGAGTGGGAGTTGCGGCTCTCGATCGCCGTCGGCGTGGCTGAGGGCATAGCCTACCTCCACCACGACTGCGTGCCGGCGATCCTCCACCGCGACGTCAAGGCCGACAACATCCTTCTCGGGGAGCGGTACGAGGCGTGCGTCGCCGACTTCGGCCTCGCCAGAGTCGCCGACGAGGGCGCCAACTCGTCGCCCCCTCCGTTCGCCGGATCCTACGGGTACATCGCTCCCGGTAAGGCCTCCGATTCCCGCCACACAATTCCATCTTGTACCACCGTACATACTTTTGCTGACAGTTAGTGAAGTTCGTTACACAACAGTACGTCATCTGATCCCATTCAAATTTGTGATGCAGAGTACGGATGCATGATCAAGATCACGACCAAGAGCGACGTGTACAGCTTCGGGGTGGTGCTGCTGGAGATCATCACGGGGCGGCGGCCGGTGGAACACGCGTTCGGCGAGGGGCAGAGCGTGGTGCAGTGGGTGCGCGAGCACCTCCACCGCAAGTGCGACCCGGCGGAGGTGATCGACGCGCGGCTGCAGGGCCGGCCGGACACGCAGGTCCAGGAGATGCTGCAGGCCCTCGGGATCGCGCTGCTCTGCGCCAGCACGCGCCCGGAGGACCGGCCGACCATGAAGGACGTGGCGGCGCTCCTCCGCGGCCTCCGGCACGACGACGGCGCCGAGTCGCGGAAGATGAGCGGCGGTGGCGGCGGGTCATTCGGCAAGTGGAGCGAGCAGAGTAGACCGGTGCCGCTGCCGCGCCCGGGCCAGACGCAGGCGCAGACCCAGACCCACTCCAGCTCGCTGGCCTACTCAACAACCGGGAGCGTGTAGCTCGTTGGTCCAAGCAAGAGGATGGATCCCGCCCCGGTGACGCCAAACGCGGCACTGTGGCGCCTGTGACACGGCGACGGCGACCGCGCGCGCGTCGTCGAGCGGTGGTGGCGCTGTCGCCGGCCCGCCGCCGACCCAGGAGCTAGCCCCGCCGGACAGGGTCGGATCGACGCATCATGTGGTCCGGTCCGGTGGAGCAAACAAGCTAGAAGACGCCACCGCGAACACGTACCACAGCAACACAAGCAACAGCAATAATTCGCATGATATACCATAGCCAACGCCTGATGATGCAGACGATGCATCGCATCTGGCGCGTGTGTGTACATTAATCCTGTCCAATCTCTATGATCTCTTGGTGTGACTGTGATCTGGTGACGTGACGCCGCTCCACATTCCCATTGCCGTGCATGCATCTGTCCCCGTTCGTGTTGGCTGCCGCTGTGCAATCATGTGACCGGTGATTTGTTCCGGGTCCGCTTTGGGTGAGCTCGTGGTCCTGGGGCGGTGAAGTTTGCCCGGGCGGACATGGACGGACGGGCGCACTGGCGTCTGCCGGGGCCGGCGACAATCGGTGGTGCAGCTAGGCGGCGGATACTGCTTTCTGCAGGTTACTAGTGGCGAGCGTGAAATTGGAAATTTACTCCTTTAGGCCAGGCCGCCAGGGCTTTCGGCACGCTGGGCCATGGAATGCTCAGAGCTGTGGGTGGGGCTCGTTGAACTTTCGTCTGCCTGCCTTCAGCTTCATGAATGGGTAAGAGTATCTACAACAGACGCGCAACCTTGGGGCGCGCTAAAATTTTTTTAAAGCGTTAAAATAGCCTTTTTATGCGTGCAGCAGAGCGCTTGCTCCAGCAGCCACTGCAAAAAATGGCGCGGCGGTATAGCTCCAGCAGGCGCGCTAAATTTAGCGCACACGCCCAACACAAACAACATTTCTCACTGTATATAGAACCAAAAAGATCAAACAAAAAAAATCAACAATAAATAATTCAATTATTATTACAACTCAAACAATAGTTTATCTTCCAATACAATAAATAGTTCAACAATACAACACCAAAGATACAACATCAAACTAGTTTTGTCGCCCATTCCATGCCCACCACTTCTCGATTAGATCCTTTTGAATATCATCATGCGTTTCGCCATGTCGAATGGCAGTATAGGAGGCAATAAATCAGGCCACCCTCGAAGCCCTCCTCCGCACTCGCACGGGACGTCCCAACAACTCATACTGAAAATAGTCTAAACCTTGCCCACGCTCATTCTCGATGATCATGTTATGCATGATCACACAAGCGTTCATGATGTACCAAAGTATCTTTTGATCCCAGCCGGTCCTCTCACAATAGCAAATTGAGATTGCAAAATCCCAAAAGCTCTCTCTACATTTTTCCTAGCCGCCGCCTGAGCGTTGTGGAAATCAAGATTTTTTTTACCTTGCGGTGCCGTCAACGGCTTCACAAATGTTTGCCACCTTGAATAGATGTCATCCGCAAGATAATAGCCATAGTTGTATGTATGGCCATTTGCTACAAACTCCACCGGTGTAGTTTCACCATTTGCAATCTTATTCGTGAGTGGTGACCGACTAAGAACGTTGATGTCATTCAAAGATCCAAGCATTCCAAAAAAGCATGCAAAATCCAAGTCTCCTGATCGGCCACTGCTTCAAGGATTATAGTGGAACCCTTTTTCTGGCTGTGGAATTGTCCATGACATGCCTTAGCACAGTTCTTCCAACTCCAATGCATGCAATCTATTGAGCCAAGCATACTTGGGAACCCGCGAGCTTTGTTCATATCCAAAAGCCTTGCGGTGTCTTCAATATTGGGAGCTCTCAAATATTCTGGATCAAACACTTGCACAATTCCGACTGTGAAGCGGTTTGACACACATGATGGCTTGACTCACCCATGGCCAAGTGGTCATCAACTAGATCCGCCGGAATACCGTATGCCAACATACGCAAAGCGGCTATCACCTTTTGAAAGGTGCTATGCCCGAGTTCTCCGGCGGCATTCCTCCTTTACTGAATAAACCGATCATGGCTCGCTAGTTTCTCTGCAATGCGTTTGAACAACTCGATGCTCATCCTAAAATGGCGCCGAAAGTAGGACTCGGGGTATGTGGAATTCTCCATAAAATAGTTCCTCATCAATCTGTTGTGGGCATCGATCTTATCCCTCCAAAATTTCTGACGACCCATAACCGAACCACCGTGCTTCGGCTTTTTATTGATGTGCATAGCTAGGATCATTGCGAGGTCCTCCTCCTCTTGAATATCAAATTCTTCGTCGGAAGAATCGTAGGACCAACTCATCTACAATATTGAATTTAAACTAGTTTGTAAAACTACAAACAACATGCAGCAAATTCATCTACAAAATATAAAGCTGAAGCAATACAAACCTTGCAAGCGTTTTGTCAAACACCTTGTGGGCGCCGAGCTGCAACGGGCCGCCGGGCGTTGTTCGTCGGAGGAATGCTGTGCTCGAGGGGCGGCGGCGAGGAGAGGAGGTGGAGGAAGCAGCAGCGGCGCACGGAGATAGGCGGGGGAAGCGCCGACGGGTCGCCGGAGCAAATGGGGAAGGTGCGGGCGGCGGCGCCAGCACCTGGAGGTCTCAGATCTGGCGGTTGGTGAACTCACGCGCGAGTCATCGCTGTCTAGTGCGCGGGAACGGGCGCACGAAATAAGCAGCGCGTGATGCCGTTTTCCTCCACGCGCTGAACACATTATACCGCGCGCGCTATTATTGCGCGGCTGCTAGAGCGCCCGTTTCGGCTCCGCGCGCGCAAAAAAAAAACAGTTTTTTCCGGCGCGCGGCTAAGATAGCGCGCCTGTTGGAGATGCTCTAAAGCACTCGACGCGCTACTTGTAGGCAGCTTGCAGGGGAAAAGGTGGCAGTGCCAGATTTAGAGCAACTCCAATGCCAAACAGACGAGCGGTTTGTCCGTTTGGTTTGTCCATCTGTCTCTGACCGATGCGCCCAACTGACCGACGCTTTTTTCGTCCGTGTACAAAGCAAGTTGCCCTTAAAAAAATCCAGCGGCCATGCCAACGTCCACAGTTCATTCTGGTGGTCATACCAGCGGCTGACATACATGCCAGCCTCAGTTGTCAGCACACAAAAAAGGGCGGTAGTTCAACCACGCCATACATCTCGGCTGTGTACTAGGCTTATGAATAAACTAAACTGTTGAGACGTCTCAATTGTAGGTGACAGGGAAGCCATGCTCGTTAGAAGAGAAAACAGATGGTTTGAGCAAGCATGGGTTCAAGCTCTAGTGGATGGGTTTGATTGCCGGCACATTTGCCGGCATACAAAAAAGATGGTGCTCTCGGCCATAGATCAATCATCAAGCTTGAGCATCTCCTTTTGCATGTTCTCGAGCAAGGCCTCCTTATCGGGGACACCGTGCTCAAGTCCATTATCATGATCTCCAACTCCTTCATTATGCAAGCGAGCGCCACTTCTTTTGGTTTGGTCTTGGCATTGGTCACCTCTATCTCGAATTTCTTCGTTTGCATTTTTGCCTCCATCTCTAGCTTCTTTGCTTACATTTCGGCCTCCATCTCGAGCTTTTTCTTTTGTATCTCCATGTAGGCCTTCATTTGATCCTCTTTATCTTGTCGACGCTTCTCCTCTCTTGTTTCCTTATGGGTCATCATGCCTTGCAAAGTTTCTTGCAAGGCAAATGTCGCCGCATTACGCTTCTCCTCCTTCTTGGAGTTGGTCTTTTCCCGCGGCCACTTCTCTCCCTCACCATGGTCCTCGACGGCCTATGACCCTCCATTCTTCTTGAGGGCGGCATATTGCTCCTTGAACTTCTTGTCATCTTTTATGCTCATCCAACAATGGGTGAGGGTCAACAGCTCGTTCCCATGTTGGGCCTTGAATGCTTCCAAAGCATGTAATGCCTACAAATGAAGACACAAATGTATATTCATATGCACAATGGAAACAGGAATGAAGATGGAGGAATTGTATACCATGTCTTTGATGCCGAGACCACTCACTGGATGGCCGTCGATGCTCTCGAGGGTGGGACAAAGCTTGTTGCACTCTTGTTGTATGAGCCCCCAACGCTTCGAGATGGACACCCAACCACGCTTGCTCTCAAACTTATATGGCGGGAACTTCTTGCGTTCATGGAATTGGCGATGAACTCTCAGCCAAAAGGTTGATCCTTTTTTCTCGGCGCCGATCTTGGGATCTTGTCCAATATCTCTCCAACATTCACAAATGAGTTTGTCCTCATCCTTTGTGTATGCATTTGTCCGAATGCTTTGGCGCTTCTTCCTTTGCACACTGGCTTGGTTTGTGAGCTCATCGGCAAACAAAGGCTCCCCCTCGATGTCCACTTCCTCTTCTTCTTCTTCTTCTTCTTCTTCTTCTTCTTCTTCTTCTTCTTCTTCTTCTTCTTCTTCTTCTTCTTCTTCTTCTTCTTCTTCTTCTTCTTCTTCTTCTTCTTCTTCGCCGTAGTCATCCGGGAACTTGTGGCCTTTGCGGGAATGTGCCGTTCATGCCATCTTGGCCTTGCGTGAAGGTGTCATCCATGCCATCATGGCCTTGCACGAAGGTGTTGGTCGTGCCATCTTTGCTTGCTGGGAAGGTGTCACAGTCGTCTTGGTTTTGGGTCTTGTAGGGATCAAAGGTGTCGGGACCCCGATCCTAAGTCACACCGATCTAGCAAGTAACACATCATATCACTTTGCAGCCTCACGCACGGTAACCCACGACTGCCGCCTCTACCTGGCCAGGACCGTTTGCGCCTTTTGGCTCACGTATACGATTGTGTCGCTAGCATCCATATGATAGAGAACCCGGGCCGACATGACTAGTCGTAAACCAAGGTGGCACAAACTTATAGGGACATGCATACATGACCCAGCAATGCACGTGTCGGTCAGCAGCAAGTGTAACCGAGTCGTAGCGAGGCTACAAAGGACTCCAGTAAACACCGCATGACATTTCCCCATAGGGAAAAACACGGGAGCAAAGAAGGACACATGCCGGTTAATCCATGTGTTCCGGATGGAAGCACTAGGAGGCATTTCCCCATAAGGAAGGCTACAAAGAATAAACAACTAGGTGTCGGATCTCACACATACCAAAGCATTTCAATAACATACACACAATATGCTCGATATGTGTAGATACAACACGGCATCACAACATAACTCTACGACTCAAAGTATTTATTTAAAAGGCCCCGAAGAGCCATACATAGCATGATATTACAAACATAGATCTCATGACCCAACATACAAAGTCATACAAGCAACAAGCGGAAGCATAAACCTGTCTGAGTATAGACATCTAAAAAGAAAGAAGGCTAGGTGAAGGAAATATGCCCTAGAGGCAATAATAAAGTTATTATTTTATTTCCTTATGTCATGATAAATGTTTATTATTCATGCTAGAATTGTATTAACCGGAAACTTGATACATGTGTGAATACATAGACAAAATAGAGTGTCACTAGTATGCCTCTACTTGACTAGCCCGTTAATCAAAGATGGTTATGTTTCCTAACCATAGACATGAGTTGTCATTTGATTAACGGGATCACATCATTAGGAGAATGATGTGATTGACTTGACCCATTCCGTTAGCTTAGCACTTGATCGTTTAGTATGTTGCTATTGCTTTCTTCATGACTTATACATGTTCCTATGACTATGAGATTATGCAACTCCCGTTTACCGGAGGAACACTTTGTGTGCTACCAAACGTCACAACGTAACTGGGTGATTATAAAGGTGCTCTACAGGTTTCTCCGAAGGTACTTGTTGAGTTGGCGTATTTCGAGATTAGGATTTGTCACTCCGATTGTCGAAGAGGTATCTCTGGGCCCACTAGGTAATGCACATCACTATAAGCCTTGCAAGCATTGTAACTAATGAGTTAGTTGCGGGATGATGTATTACGGAACGAGTAAAGAGACTTGCTGGTAACGAGATTGAACTAGGTATTGAGATACCGACGATCGAATCTCGGGCAAGTAACATACCGATGACAAAGGGAACAACGTATGTTGTTATGCGGTTTGACCGATAAAGATCTTCGTAGAATATGTGGGAGCCAATATGAGCATCCAGGTTCCGCTATTGGTTATTGACCGGAGACGTGTCTCGGTCATGTCTACATAGTTCTCGAACCCGTAGGGTCCGCACGCTTAAAGTTCGGTGACGATCGGTATTATGAGTTTATGTGATTTGATGACCGAAGTTTGTTCAGAGTCCCGAATGAGATCGGGGACATGACGAGGAGTCTCGAAATGGTCGAGAGGTAAAGATCAATATATTGGAAGGCTATATTCGGACATCGGAAAGGTTCCGAGTGATTCGGGTATTTTTCGAAGTACCGGAGAGTTACGGGAATTCGTATTGGGCCTTAATGGGCCATACGGGAAAGGAGAGAAAGGCCTCAAGGGTGGCTGCGCCCCTTCCCCATGGACTGGTCCGAATTGGACTAGGGAAAGGGGGCGCCCCCTTCCTTCCTTCTCCTTCTCCCTTCCCCTTTTCCTATTCCATGTGGGAGGTGGAATCCTACTAGGACTAGGGAGTCCTAGTAGGACTCCACACCTTGGGCGCACCCTGTGAGGGCCGGCCTCCTCCCTCCATCCTTTATATACGTGGCCAGGGGGCACCCCATAGACACAATAATTGATGATTGATCTCTTAGCCGTGTGCGGTGCCCCCCTCCACCATAATCCACCTCGATCATATCGTAGCGGTGCTTAGGCGAAGCCCTGCATCGGTAGCATCATCATCACCGTCACTACGCCGTCGTGCTGACGAAACTCTCCTGTGAAGCTTTGCTGGATCGGAGCTCGCGGGACGTCATCGAGTTGAACGTGTGCTGAACTCGAAGGTGCCGTGCGTTCGGTACTTGGATCGGTCGGATCGTGAAGACGTACGACTACATCAACCGCGTTGTGCTAACGCTTCCGCTTTCGGTCTACGAGGGTACGTGGACACACTCTCCCCTCTTGTTGCTATGCATCATCATGATCCTGTGTGTGCGTAGGATTTTTTTTGAAATTACTACATTTCCCAACAGTGGCATCCGAGCCTGGTTTTATGTGTAGATGTTATATGCACGAGTAGAACACAAGTGAGTTGTGGGCGATACAAGTCATACTGCTTACCAGCATGTCACACTTTGGTTCGGCGGTATTGTTGGATGAAGCGGCCCGGACCGACATTACGCGTACGCTTACGCGAGACTGGTTTTACCGCCGTGCTTTGCACACAGGTGACTAGCGGGTGTCAGTTTCTCCAACTTTAGTTGAACCGAGTGTGGCTACGCCCGGTCCTTGTGAAGGTTAAAACAGCACTAACTTGACGAACTATCGTTGTGGTTTTGATGCGTAGGTAAGAACGGTTCTTGCTCAGCCCGTAGCAGCCACGTAAAACTTGCAACAACAAAGTAGAGGACGTCTAACTTGTTTTTGCAGGGCATGTTGTGATGTGATATGATCAAGACATGATGCTATATTTTATTGTATGAGATGATCATGTTTTGTAACTGAGTTATCGGCAACTGGCAGGAGCCATATGGTTGTCGCTTTATTGTATGCAATGCAATCACACTATAATTGCTTTACTTTATCACTAAGCGGTAGCGATAGTCGTAGAAGCAATAGTTGGCGAGACGACAACGATGCTACGATGGAGATCAAGGTGTCGCGCCAGTAACGATGGTGATCATGACGGTGCTTTGGAGATGGAGATCACAAGCACAAGATGATGATGGCCATATCATATCACTTATATTGATTGCATGTGATGTTTATCCTTTATGCATCTTATTTTGCTTTGTTTGACGGTAGCATTATAAGATAATCTCTCACTAAATTTCAAGGTAAAAGTGTTCTCCCTGAGTATGCACCGTTGCCAAAGTTCGTCGTGCTGAGACACCACGTGATGATCGGGTGTGATAAGCTCAACGTTCATCTACAACGGGTGCAAGCCAGTTTTGTACACGCAGAATACTCGGGTTAAACTTGACGAGCCTAGCATATGCAGATATGGCCTCGGAACACTGAGACCGAAAGGTCGAGCGTGAATCATATAGTAGATATGATCAACATAGTGATGTTCACCATTGAAAACTACTCCATTTCACGTGATGATCGGTTATGGTTTAGTTGATTTGGATCACGTGATCACTTAGATGATTAGAGAGATGTCTATCTAAGTGGGAGTTCTTGAGTAATATGATTAATTGAACTTAAATTTATCATGAACTTAGTACCTGATAGTATTTTGCATGTCTATGTTGTTGTAGATCAATGGCCCGTGCTACTGTTCCTTTGAATTTTGATATGTTCCTAGAGAAAACTAAGTTGAAAGATGATAGTAGCAATGATGCGGACTAGTTCCGTGATCTGAGGATTATCCTCATTGCTGCACAGAAGAATTATGTCCTTGATGCACCGCTAGGTGACAGACCTATTGCAGGAGCAGATGCAAACATTATGAACGTTTAGCAAGCTCGATATGATGACTACTTGATAGTTTAGTGCGCCATGATTTACGGCTTAGAATCGGGACTTCAGAAACATTTTGAACGCCACGGAGCATATGAGATGTTCCAAGAGCTAAAATCAGTATTTCAGACTCATGCCCGTGTCGAGAGGTATGAGACCTCTGACAAATACTTTGCCTACAAGATGGAGTAGAATAGCTCAACCAGTGAGTATGTGCTCAGAATGTCTGAGTACTATAGTTGCTTGAATCAAGTGGGAGTTAATCTTCCAGATAAGATAGTAATTGACAGAATTCTCTAGTCACTATCACTAAGTTACTGGAACTTTGTGATGAACTATAATATGCAAGGGATGACAAAAATGATTCCTGAGCTCTTCGTGATGCTAAAATCAACGAAGGTAGAAATCAAGAAAGAGCATCAAGTGTTGATGGTTAACAAGACCACTAGTTTCAAGAAAAAGGGCAAAGGGAAGAAGGGGAACTTCAAGAAGAATAGCAAGCAAGTTGCTACTCCCGGGAAGAAGCCCAAGTCTGGACCTAAGCCTGAAACTGAGTGCTTCTACTGCAAAGGGACTGGTCACTGGAAGCGGAACTGCCCCAAGTATTTGGCGGATAAGAAGGATGGCAAAGTGAACAAAGGTATATTTGATATACATGTTATTGATGTGTATTTTACTAGTGTTCATAGTAGCCCCTGGGTATTTGATACTGGTTCAGTTGCTATGATTAGTAACTCGAAACAGGTGTTGCAAAATGAACAGAGACTAGTTGAGGACGAGGTGACGATGTGTGTTGGAAGAGATTCCAAGGTTGATAAGATCACCATCGCACACTCCCTCTATTTTCGGGATTAGTGTTGAACCTAAATAAATGTTATTTGGTGTTTGCGTTGAGCATGAATATGATTGGATCATGTTTATTGCAAAATAAATGTTATTTGGTGTTTGCGTTGAGCATGAATATGATTGGATCATGTTTATTGCAATACGGTTATTCATTTAAGTCAAAGAATAATTGTTGTTCTATTTACATGAATAAAAACCTTCTATGGTCATACACCCAATGTAAATGGTTTATTGAATCTCGATCGTAGTGATACACATATTCATAATATTGAAGCCAAAAGATGCAAAGTTAGTAATGATAGTGCAACTTATTTGTGGCACTGCCGTTTAGGTCATATTGGTGTAAAGCGCATGAAGAAACTCCATACTGATGGACTTTTGGAATCACTTGATTATGAATCATTTGATGCTTGCGAACCATGCCTCATGGGCAAGATGACTAAAACTCCGTTCGCCGGAACAATGGAGCAAGCTACGGACTTATTGGAAATAATACATACCGATGTATGCGGTCCGATGAGTATTGAGGCTCGCGGCGGGTATCGTTATTTTCTGACCTTCACAGATGATTTGAGCAGATATGGGTATATCTACTTAATGAAACACAAGTCTGAAATGTTTGAAAAGTCCAAAGAATTTCAGAGTGAAGTATAAAATCATCGTAACAAGAAAATAAAGTTTCTACGATCTGATCGCGGAGGCAAATATTTGAGTTATGAGTTTGGTCTTCATTTAAAAATGTGGAATAGTTTCGCAACTCACGCAACCTGGAACACCACAGCGTAATGGTGTGTCCGAACGTCGTAACCGTACTTTATTAGATATGGTGCGATCTATGATGTCTCTTACCGATTTACCACTATCGTTTTGGGGTTATGCATTAGAGACAGCTGCATTCACGTTTAATAGGGCACCATCTAAATCCGTTGAGACGACACCGTATGAACTGTGGTTTGGCAAGAAACCTAAGCGTCGTTTCTTAAAGTTTGGGGCTGCGATGCTTATGTGAAAAAGCTTCAGCCTGATAAGCTCGAACCCAAATCGGAGAAGTGCGTCTTCATAGGATACCCAAAAGAAACTGTTGGGTACACCTTCTATCACAGATCCGAAGGCAAGATATTTGTTGCTAAGAATGGATCCTTTCTAGAGAAGGAGTTTCTATCGAAAGAAGTGAGTGGGAGGAAAGTAGAAGTTGATGAGGTAGTGGTACCTTCTCTTGAATTGGAAAGTAGTTCATCACAGAAATCAGTTCCAGTGATGCCTACACCAATTAGTGAGGAAGCTAATGATGATGATCATGAAACTTCAGATCAAGTTACTACAGAACCTCGTAGGTCAACCAGAGTACGTTCCGCTCCAGAGTGGTACGGTAATCCTGTTCTGGAAGTCATGTTACTAGACCATGACGAACCTACGAACTATGAGGAAGCGATGATGAGCCCAGATTCCGCGAAATGGCTTGAGGCCATGAAATCTGAGATGGGATCCATGTATGAGAACAAAGTATGGACTTTGGTTGACTTGCCCGATGATTGGCAAGTCATTGAGAATAAATGGATTTTCAAGAGGAAGACAGACGCTGATAGTAGTGTTTCTATCTACAAAGCTCGAATTGTCGCAAAAGGTTTTCGACGAGTTCAAGGTGTTGACTACGATGAGATTTTCTCACTCGTATCGATGCTTAAGTCTGTCCGAATCATGTTAGCAATTGCCGCATTTTATGAAATCTGGCAAATGGATGTCAAAACTACATTTCTTTAATGGATTTATTAAAGAAGAGTTGTATATGATGCAACCAGAAGGTTTTGTCAATCCTAAAGGTGCTAACAAAGTGTGCAAGCTCCAGCGATCCATCTATGGACTAGTGCAAGCATCTCGGAGTTGGAATATACGGTTTGATAAGGTGATCAAAGCATATGGTTTTATACAGACTTATGGTGAAGCCTGTATTTACAAGAAAGTGAGTGGGAGCTCTGTAGCATTTCTGATATTATATGTGGATGACATATTGCTGATTGGAAATGATATAAAATTTCTGGATAGCATAGAAGGATACTTGAATAAGAATTTTTCAATAAAAGACCTCGGTGAAGCTGCTTAAGTATTGAGCATCAAGATCTATAGGGATAGATCGAGACGCTTAATAAGACTTTCACAAAGCACATACCTTGACAAAGTTTTGAAGGAGTTCAAAAAGTATCAGTCAAAGAAAGAGTTCTTGCCTGTATTCAAGGTATAAAGTTGAGTAAGACTCAAAGCAAGACCACGGCAGAAGATAGAGAGAGAATGAAAGTCATTCCCTATGCCTCAGCCATAGGTTCTATAAAGTATGCCATGCTATGTACCAGACCAGTTGTGTGCCTTGCTATGAGTTTAGCAAGGAGGTACGATAGTGATCTAGGGATAGATCACTGGATAGCGGTCAAAGTTATCCTTAGTTACCTAAGAGGACTAAGGAAATATTTCTCGGTTATGGAGGTGATAAAAGAGTTCGTCGTAAAAGGTTACGTCGATGCAAGCTTTTACACCGATCCAGATGACTCAGAGTCTCAATCTGGATATATATTGAAAGTGGGAGCAATTAGCTAGAGTAGCTCCATGCAGAGCATTGTAAACATAGAAATTTGCAAAATACATACGGATCTGAATGTGGCAGACCCGTTGACTAAACTTCTCTCACAAGCAAAACTTGATCACACCTTAGTACTCTTTGGGTGTTAAACACATGGCGATGTGAACTAGATTATTGACTCTAGTAAACCCTTTGAGTGTTGGTCACATAGCGATGTGAACTATGGGTGTTAATCACATGGTGATGTGAACTATTGGTGTTAAATCACATGGCGATGTGAACTAGATTATTGACTCTAGTGCAAGTGGGAGACTGAAGGAAATATGCCCTAGAGGCAATAATAAAGTTATTATTTTATTTCCTTATGTCATGATAAATGTTTATTATTCATGCTAGAATTGTATTAACCGGAAACTTGATACATGTGTGAATACATAGACAAAATAGAGTGTCACTAGTATGCCTCTACTTGACTAGCTTGTTAATCAAAGATGGTTATGTTTCCTAACCATAGACATGAGTTGTCATTTGATTAACGGGATCACATCATTAGGAGAATGATGTGATTGACTTGACCCATTCCGTTAGCTTAGCACTTGATCGTTTAGTATGTTGCTATTGCTTTCTTCATGACTTATACATGTTCCTATGACTATGAGATTATGCAACTCCCGTTTACCGGAGGAACACTTTGTGTGCTACCAAACGTCACAACGTAACTGGGTGATTATAAAGGTGCTCTACAGGTTTCTCTGAAGGTACTTGTTGAGTTGGCGTATTTCGAGATTAGGATTTGTCACTCCGATTGTCAGAGAGGTATCTCTGGGCCCACTTGGTAATGCACATCACTATAAGCCTTGCAAGCATTGTAACTAATGAGTTAGTTGCGGGATGATGTATTACGGAACGAGTAAAGAGACTTGCCGGTAACGAGATTGAACTAGGTATTGAGATACCGACGATCGAATCTCGGGCAAGTAACATACCGATGACAAAGGGAACAACATATGTTGTTATGCGGTTTGAACGATAAAGATCTTCGTAGAATATGTGGGAGCCAATATGAGCATCCAGGTTCCACTATTGGTTATTGACCGGAGACGTGTCTCGGTCATGTCTACATAGTTCTCAAACCCGTAGGGTCCGCACGCTTAAAGTTCGGTGACGATCGGTATTATGAGTTTATGTGATTTGATGACCGAAGTTTGTTTGGAGTCCCGGATGAGATCGGGGACATGACGAGGAGTCTCGAAATGGTCGAGAGGTAAAGATCGATATATTGGAAGGCTATATTCGGACATCGGAAAGGTTCCGAGTGATTCGGGTATTTTTCGAAGTACCGGAGAGTTACGGGAATTCGTATTGGGCCTTAATGGGCCATACGGGAAAGGAGAGAAAGGCCTCAAGGGTGGCTGCGCCCCTTCCCCATGGACTGGTCCGAATTGGACTAGGGAAAGGGGGCGCCCCCTTCCTTCCTTCTCCTTCTCCCTTCCCCTTTTCCTATTCCATGTGGGAGGTGGAATCCTACTAGGACTAGGGAGTCCTAGTAGGACTCCACACCTTGGGCGCGCCCTGTGAGGGCCGGCCTCCTCCTCCCTCCATCCTTTATATACGTGGCCAGGGGACACCCCATAGACACAACAATTGATGATTGATCTCTTAGCCGTGTGCGGTGCCCCCTCCACCATAATCCACCTCGATCATATCGTAGCGGTGCTTAGGCGAAGCCCTGCATCGGTAGCATCATCATCACCGTCACCACGCCGTCGTGCTGACGAAACTCTCCTGTGAAGCTTTGCTGGATCGGAGCTCGCGGGACGTCATCGAGTTGAACGTGTGCTGAACTTGAGGTGCCGTGCGTTCGGTACTTGGATCGGTCGGATCGTGAAGACGTACGACTACATCAACCGCGTTGTGCTAACGCTTCCGCTTTCGGTCTACGAGGGTACATGGACACACTCTCCCCTCTCGTTTTTATGCATCATCATGATCCTGTGTGTGCGTAGGAATTTTTTTGAAATTACTACGTTTCCCAACACTAGGAAGCCTGTCTATCTACAAGACCCTCCATAGGAGCCAGACCTCTGTCTGGGATTCCCAACCTAATCGGTCAACGTCGAACTCATCGCAGGAATCTAAAGTGAGACTGAAGTTTCCTCTGCAAAAATATAAATTAAGCAAATATGAGTACAAATGTGCTCAGCAAGACTTACATCAGAACTGTCTACATATGCATCAGTATCAACAAGGGGGTTGTGGAGTTTAACTGCAGCAAGCTAGTTTTGACTCAGTGGCTATCCTGAACTATGTCTACCAGTATTTATTTGGGTTAAGAGAGCGCACATGAGTCCACATATTCACCAGTTTAATACACCACTATGGACTCTGTCCCGTCTCCCTACGAGAAGGCCATCCATAGCACTCACACTTATCTTGCGCATTTTAGAGTATCCACTTCAACTTATCTATGAACAATGTAAGCTTTCCAAGTAGTCCATACCCGAGGACGTGGCTATTCGAATAGATCATTTATAACCCTACAGGGGTGTACTTCTTCATACATGCTCCCACCACTTACCACCATATACACGTCATGTATTTCGGCAACCTTCAAGCGGAAGCCTGGCAAGGGTGTCGGCCACGACCTGACTAACCACACAAGTCTCTAGTCTAGGTTTATCGCCTATTTGAGCTTGATCCGCAAGTAAGTTCGACCGATGTTTCCACTATGACCCCAAACGATGTGTGCAGGGTTCCCAAGCCCACCAAACGGGTGCCTCGGTACACCGTGCCATGGTGTCTATACCGCATGATAGCCCACCCCTAAGGCCAGTGCTACGCACGGCCTCCAACACATATCCTACAAACACCAGAAACTAGTTGCAACTCCTGGACATAGATCAAGGTGATTAATAAGTCAAGAGAGTCAATTAAGGATCCCAATGTGTGGTAGTAACTATCTTGGATCACAAACACAGAACTCAATTCTTGAGGACGGTCCCAATGAGACAACCCACCATGTACTCCTACATGGCCTCTCATCGCCACCTTTACCAAATTGTTTTCACACACTTAGCTCTCACACAGTAGGACATGAACACAACCATTCCAATTCATCGTCCAGATGGATCAGACCCGACACAACTCTAAGCATAGCATGCATAACAAGCAAGCATGGATGTGTAGTCACATCATGGCTCGGGCAATTCCTACTCATGCTAGAAGGTTTCAACTATTTACTGTGGCAAAGATAGGTCATGCAGAGGAATGGGTTCAACTATCGCAACATGTAACAATTGAATCTTTGTTGTCCTAATGCAGTAAAAGAGAGCAAGAGCGAGAGAGTGGGATTGTATCGGAATGCTCAAGGGGGGTTGCTTGCCCGGCACTTCTGAAGATAGCATTGTGTCTTCATCAGTGGCATCTATCTCAAAGTCGGAACAAAGTCTAACGAGAGGGAACAAACACCGGCAAACAAGAGAACAAAATTCAATTCACAGAAATGCAACAATATGATGCATGATCATGACATGGCAACATGCTATGATTTGGGCTAATGCGACTAGCAACAATTTAAATTAAGTTGATTTGAACACAAGATCCAAATTCAAACTCCATGTAAGACATTTCAAATGACATATATTCAAATTGTCATATACAGCAGCCTTAAATTGTTCAAAGATACATGAAAATGCCATAACCACATTCTTCATATTTTTCTGATAATTTTTCATATATAAATTATTTTCATTGGAGTTACGGTTAAATTTCTATGATTTTTAGAAGTTTTAGACATTTTCTAAAAATAATAAATCATTCGGATTTATTTTAAACTCCAGAAAACATTAACTGCATCATCATGAGGCCAACATGACATCAGTAGGTCAAAGGGGCCGGTCCAGGTCAAACTTGACCTGTGGGGCCCGCATGTCATAGGCAGAGTTTTAATTAGTGGTTTTAATTAAATCTAACCAAAGTCATTAGAGCGCTCAGGCCACCTGTCAGTGACACAGGAAGTCATTAGTGCTAATTAAACAGGGTTTTAGCGGGCATTTAGCTGCCGGTGAGGTGCCGCCACGGTGGAGGTGCGTGAAAATTGCCTACTGGGCAAGGTTCGATGCGCCGTTGGGCTCTCCGGAGAGCACGCGCGACGGTGCATCGAACGGTGGCGGTGGCCGGGCCTGGGATGGCCGGAGTTGACGGCGACGAGCACAGATGCTGCGGTCGGAGCTCGGGTGTCCACGGATTCGCTGCTTTGGCATGCAAACGAGTGAACCAACGCGCTAGCGATGCTCTGTGGTTCGCAACGAGGTTGTTGGACGCACTAGAACGACCAAATGATCGTCGGTGGAACGGCGGAGACGAGTTCGTGTGGCCGTGTGCCTCGGTCAACAAGGGGACGGCGGCTACGGTGAGGGATAGGCCACAGGGTCAGGGGGAAACGGTAGCGGAGCTCATAGGGAGGTCGACGCACAACTCAGTGGCCTCGGGGGAGTCATGATGGCGATGAATCGACCAACGGCGGTCATCGGGCAGAGAGGTGGAGACGAGCTTGATGGCGATGCTATAGGGCATCCGGTGCTGTGTGGCTCTTTGTGGAGAGGCTGCAGATGTCGGCGAAGAGACTGGACATCCTCAGCCGACTGGGCGACGAAGGTGGCCGCGTCAACGAGCTACGATTGCTGGCGGGAGCTCTCAGATGGGCTCGGGATCGAGAGCTAGAGAGGAGGGAGAGAGCCAGAGAGGCAGGGGAGTGGGTGAGGGGGTGCTGGCCGTCTCCCAAGCGCGAGAGGATGGCGCGGGGAGGCCAGGTAGGCAGGGAGGAGGTGGATGCCTCGGGCGCGCAGGCGTCGACACGCCTCTGCCTACTGGCAGAGGTTCAAGACAGCCGCTTCGCCACGGTTGGCTGGGCCGACTGGACTGGTAGGTAAGTTTAGCTTTCTAGTTTCTATTTTTCTATTTTCTGCAGTTGTTTTGATTTGATTAAAATATCAAACCACTTAAAATTATTCTGAAATTAAATATGTGGACTAAATGGATAAACCCAGAGCCACATAGAAAATTGTAGAATTATGGACTTATATTTATTTAATAGTAAATATAAATCCAATTCAAATAGCTAGTGAATTAATTCAAAGTTCCAAAATAATTATTTTTGAGATTCCAAAAATATTGGTTTGAACTTTACCTCTTGCCAATATTTTCAGAGATTAACAGGAACATTTTCTTCGACTACTTTGAAAGGATTTTTAACTTGACCATTTTTTAAATGATTTCTGAGGGTTTTAACTAACCTCAATTCAACTTTCATGATTTTAAATATGATGCATGCTTTCAAATGCAACTATTTACACACAAATTCTAGGGCTGTGACAGAAGGACGTGCTACCCACGCCGCCATTGAAAATGATGTTCTCCCTGATGAAACAATTGGTCATGTCATCATCCGTCGGCACCGCCATTGAGTCGAACAAGTTGTGGGCGTCGGGACAATTGTCGGCGGGGATCTCACACGGCCATTTCCTTTGGCCCCCGGTGGAAGATCTGCCGACCACAGGTGTGGCATTGAGGTCGATGGCCATGGGCGCGGGCATAGCCAGCGCGACCACACTCACCTGCGGCAAGCGGTCCGCGGGAGAGGTGGAGAAGCGGGAGGCTTGCGGTTGGGGATCGAAGCCGAGCATCTGCGGCATGGTGGACATGCGTGGTGACTCTGTCCGTGGTGGATGGGTTGCCGACGAGCCCGTGCTGGCTGCAGCCATGGCGGCAGTGATGAGCCCATACTGACCAGGGTCATTGTTGAACCCTAGTATGAGGAGGGCCTGCTGCGTGGCCGCAATGGTGAGGGCCTTATTGTCCCTGATGGCGGCCTCCTATTTGGCGGTGGCGGCGGTGAGGGCGATAGTGTTTGTGGCTTCCAGCTAGTCGGCATGTACCTTCCTTCGGCCAGTCCTCTTGACCGGCTGAACGGCCCACTACGCGTCCGTCAGCTCCTTCTTAGGTTGCGCCACCTTTTGGCGGATGACGCGGGGCTTGTCGACGGTGGAGTTGAGGTTCGACGCGTCGGCCATGGCGAATGGGCGGGAGGGTTTTGGAAAAGGGATGGAAATGGGGGTTCCGAGAGGATCCTGAAGCATTTCGGGGTCACTTGAAGGGTTTCGGTGAATATTGGGTAATACTGGGTATTACTGATAAATAATATATAGGTGGAAAATGTTTCCGGGGATGTTAAAATATATATAAAATGGTCTGAAAGTATTTAGAACAATTTTATATTTAATTTAATATCAACGGGCCTTAAAAGGCCAAGTGGTGGAAGGCAACTTGGGCCACAAGGGCCCAAGTGGGGGTGGTGCCCCTTCCCTAAGGAAGGAGGCCGAATTGGAGGGGGGGGGGGGGAGGATTCCTCCTCCCCTCCCCTGGCAGGCGCGCCAAGGGGGAATCCTTCCCCCATGGTGGCAGCCCTCCCTCTCCCCTCCATCCTATATATACTTGAGGATTTGTGCTCTTTTGAAAAAACAAGTTTGTAGCCTCCTCTAGTTCCTCTAGTTCTAGTCCTAGTTGATCCCAATAGATCTAATTAGAGCTAGACTAATTATCTAATCCTCATAATTAGAAGCCCAATTTGGTTCTAATCTCCTCCCTCTAATTCTCCAGCGACGATTACCTCTGGATGGCGAAACGCTGCCGGATCGTGTAGGTTGCAAGCTTGCAACCAAGTAGAGAGGACATTCTTTCGGTCTTCGGTTCGAGGGACTATTCGTGGGCAGTTCGCGGGATCGTTCATCGACCATTCGAGAGACTCCAAGTATGATCCGCACCAACACGTTCTTCTTCCCCTGCAACCCGGTGACGGTAATTATCGTGATCACCACCAGTTATGCATCTTCATATTGATCTTGGGTGTGCGTAGGCGTGATTTTTTTTATTTTCTACTACGTTTCCCAACAATGTTGTTCTTCCTCTAGTGGTATCGTGTGAACATCGACTACATGAAACTTCACCATGTTTGGGCCTAGGGGAAGGCATTGGGGTCGTAGTAAGTAGATGATGGGTTGCGAGAGTAACAGAAGCTTAAACCCTAGTTTATGCGCTATTTCAGAAGGGGCTGATTTGGATCCATATGTTTCAGGCTATGGTTAGATTTATCTTAATTCTTCTTTCATAGTTGTGGATGCTTGCAAGATGGGGTAATCATAAGTGGGTTGCTTATTCAACTAAGAGCAGCACCCTAGCACTGGTCCACCCACATATCAAATTATCAAAGTAGTGAATGTGAATCAACTAAACTTGATGAATGTGACTAGACGAGAATTACCATGTGTCCTCTAGAACGCTTTGCTTAATATAAGAGAGACTTCTGGCTTGTCCTTTGCCATAAAAAGGAATGGGCCACCTTGCTGCACCTTTGTTACTATTGTTACTTGCTACTTGTTACGAATCACCTTGCTATCAAACCATCTATTACTACTATTTACAGCACTTGCAGAGAATACCTTGCTGAAAACTGCTTATCGTTTCCTTTTGCTCCTCGTTGGGTTTGCCACTCTTACTTATCGAAAGGACTACGATTGATCCCCTATAATTGTGGGTCATCAGGAGCCGCCACCACCTCCTGTTCTTCATCGGGAGCCCTGATCTGGAGTCTGTTCCTGGCTCCAGAGAGACGAATTCATCAGCGTTGTCATCACCAACCCTTCTCCAACAACAATTTTATGATTCACATCCATTTGTGAGTAATTCTTGTGTAGGCATATGGAGGTAGATGAGAATTGGATGAGACTTTTTAGTAATCGTTGTCAGATTTGTTAGGGCTTGATCCCTAGTATCTAGTATATTCTGAGATTGATGTTGCTATGACTTTGCTATGCTTAATGCCTGTCACTAGGGCTCGAGTGCCATGATTTCAGATCTGAACCCTCTATGTTTTCATGAATATTTGAGTTCTTGATCTTATCTGCAAGTTGTATGCACCTGTTATCACTCTGAACCCTAGCCCCCAAGGTGATAATAATTGGGATATCGACGAGGATGATATTAACTTGAGAATTACATGTATTCACAATGTGTTAATATTTTGTTCTTGTTCTGTATTAAAAGGAGCACTTTGATTACCCATAGTTTCCATTAGGACCTCGCTATCACTGAAGGGTAGGACAAAATATGTTATACAAGTTCTTATCGCAAGCGCGTAGTATGACTATTTATGGAATGCATGTCTACATACGATTGATGAATTGGAGCTAGATTTATATCGCTCTAAGTTATGACCGTTGCATATTGAATCTCATTTGCACAAACCCATCTCTTACCCCATGCCTACGCTTTCCTACTACTGTTACTTCCATTGTAACTACTACTGCTTTACTCTGCTACTATTCTGCAAGCCTATTTCTGTTATTGTTACCCCATCACTATTGTTATCATATTATTTTGCTACTAATAAATTGCTGCAAGAAAGTTATCTCTCCAGGTTTGGTTGAATTGACAACTCAACTTCTAAGGCTTATAAATATTCTTTGGATCCCATTGTGTTGAATCAATAAATTTGGGTTGTAATACTTCCCTCGAAGACTATTGTGATCCCCTATGCTTGTGGGTCATCAAGACTATTTTCTGGCCCCGTTGCCAGGAAGCATAGCTCTATTTATTAAATTCACTTGGGAGTTATTTATCTGCTGCAATTTATCTTCACTATGAAAAATCTCAAGTATTCCAAAACCAAGATCATGCCCTCTAAGACAAGAGGGGGTAAGGACCTTCCAACTAGCTCTACTCTTGTTTTGCCTACTATTTTGAGTTAACTTGTGACACCACCACCACATACTTCACATACTGCTATGTCACACACAGTAGGAATTATTTTTGCTATTGATGATACTAGTGATGATGCTTCTACTCTATATAATACAACTGTTTCACTAGGAGAATTACTGGATGCTCATATTTAATTGCTTCTGCTATTGATGATACAATGTGTGCATCTTGAACCCTCAGCCCAAGGCTCCTCTCCTGGCTTATATAGAGTGCGGAACGAGGGGGTACATAATGGGCCCGTATTAATGTTGTTTTTGGCCTTAGCTGTGGCCGACTGCTTTAATAATTATAACTGTTGTATGTAACTAGATTATACCACCATTGTATAACTGTAGCCGACTACTAGTCCTTGGTTGTCGGGCGGCTCAGTGTCCGACTGTGGGGACTTGGCATGGTTAATTATGAGCCACCCTCCTTACCCATGATGTGCTGATGATGACGCCCCATGGCCCACGGTCTTCTGGGCCGTATCTTGGAAGATTCATGGGCCTTTGGTGGGCCACCGTATACTTGGGCCTACCCCATGTTTGTAACCCCGACACTCGCACGCATTAACGCTAAATCATGGGGATGCGAAGAGATTTGCTGCCGTTTGGCAGCATTAACCTCCCATAGTTTTGCATTCCCACACCTACAAAAGGAGGGAGGCGGTACAAGGGAAATCGTTACGCTCCCATTCTCTCCCACAGTCACCTTCCTCCTTGCACCCAAGCCCCATCACTCGAGCACACCCTTGCTACGTCGCCAAGTTTTTGCCTTTCGTGCACTGCAGCACCGCACCACCGCCCAAGCCATGACCCCATCAACACGGGGAAGGCAGATGCACCGACGCCCAACGTGGCCTCAACCAATTAATGCTTTGCTCCTAGGCTTTGTAAGGAGTGCCTTAATTACACTTAATTTCCATTAGGATCACACTGAAATGCGAGGTTAGGAAAAAATATGATGTATAAGTTTTTTTGGGAATATGCCCTAGAGGCAATAATAAAATGGTTCTTATCATATTTCCCGTTCATGATAAATATTTATTATTCATGCTAGAATTGTATTGGCCGTAAACTTAAATACATGTGTGAATACATAAACTACACCATGTCCCACGTAAGCCTCTTTTAGACTAGCTCGTTGATGAAAGATGGTTAAGGTTTCCGAACCTAGACATGAGTTGTCATTTGATAATGGGGTCACATCATTAGGAGAATGATGTGATGGACTAGACCCAACCGTAAGCTTAGCATCAGATTGTTTAAGGTATTTGTTGTAGCTTTCTTCATGTCAAGTATCTGTTCCTTTGACCATGAGATCATGCCACTCCCGGATATCAGATGAATACTTTGTGTGCTATCAAATGTCACTTCATAACTGGGTGATCATAAAGGTGCTCTATAGGTATCTCTGAAGGTATTTTGTTGGGTTGCATGGATCGAGACTGGGATTTGTCACTCCGTGTGACAGAGAGATATCTCTGGGTCCTCTCGGTAATACAACATCGTAAAGAGCTTGCAAGCAATGTGGCTAATGAGTTAGTCACGGGATCTTGTATTATGGAACGACTAAAGAGACTTGCCGATAACGAGATTGAACTAGGTATGGAGATACCGATGATCGAATCTCGGACAAGTAACATATCGCCGGACAAAGGGAATTGCATATAGGATTGAATAAATCCTTGACATCATGGTTCAACCGATAAAGATCTTTGTTGAATATGTAGGAATCAATATGGGCATCCAGGTCCTGCTATTGGTTATTGACCGGAGACGAGTCTCGGCCATGTCTACATGTTCCGAACCCATAGGGTCGCACACTTAACATTCGGTAGCGCTTGGGTAGTATTGAGATATTAACAGCAGAAAGTCCGAAGGTTGTTCGGAGTCCCGGATGGGATCTGGGATATTAGGAGGAGCTCCGGGATGGTCCAGAGGTAAAGATTTATATATGGGAAGTCATATTTTGGTTCCGAAAAAAGTTTGGTTTTTTCGGTATTGTACCGGGAAGGTTCTAGAAGGTTTTGGGGTTCCACCATGGGGACCAACGACCTAGGAAGGGCCCACATGGACCGAGGGGTGGGGCTACATCCCACATAGGCTGGCCGCCCCATTCCCCAAGGAACATGTTGTTTAAATCTAGAGATAAGGTCTTATCTCTAAATTTAAAGGGTTGAATCTAGAGATAAGATGTTATCTCCAAGTTTAAAGGGATTTCAACCATGTGGCCGGCCTTAGATGGGTTTTGGATGCCCTCCCCTACCCCCTAGCCTATATATAGTTGGGGGAGGCGCATGGGGGCTATGACCCCTTCATCCTGGCCCGTTCCCGCTCCCAATACCTCCCACGTCCCTCCGGTACGCGCTTGGCGAAGCCCTGCCGAAATTCTGCTGCTGCCACCACCACCATACCGCCGTACTGGTTCCGATCTCATCTATCTCCTCTCCCTCGCTTGCTGGATCAAGAAGGAGAGGACGCCATCAAGCTAAACATGTGGTAATCTCGGAGATGTCGTCCATTCGGCACTAGATCGGATTGGATCAATATTGGATCGTGAAGAGTACGACTACATCAACCACGTTACGATGCTAACGCTTTCGGTCTACAAGGGTATGTAGACACACTCCCCTCTCGTAGCTATGCATCTCCTAGATTGGATCTTGGGTGTTTTGTAGGGATTTTTTTGATTTTCATGCAACGTTCCCCATCAGTGCCATCATGAGCTAGGTCTATGCGTAGATGTATATGCACGAGTAGAACACAAAGAAGTTGTGGGCATTGATGTTCAGATTGCTTACCTCCCTTGACTTATTTGGATTTGGCGGTATTGTGGGATGAAGCGGCTCGGACCAACCTTACATGTCCTCGCACATGAGACCGGTTCCACCGACTAACATGCAACTTGTATTGCATAAGGTGGCTGGCGGGTGTCTGTCTCTCCTACTTTAGTTGAATCTGATTTGACAAAGCAGGTCCCTGTCGAAGGTTAAAAGGCAACTTGATTATCACCGTTGTGGCTTTGCGTAGGTAAGAACGGTTCTTGCTAGTTGCCCATTGTTGGAAATATGCCCTAGAGGCAATAATAAAATGGTTATTATTATATTTCCTTGTTCATGATAATTGTCTGTTATTCATGCTATAATTGTGTTATCCGGAAATCGTAATACATGTGTGAATACATAGACCACAACATGTCCCTAGTAAGCCTCTAGTTGACTAGCTCGTTGATCAATAGATGGTTACGGTTTCCTGACCATGGACATTGGATGTCATTGATAACGGGATCACATCATTAGGAGAATGATGTGATGGACAAGACCCAATCCTAAGCCTAGCACTAGATCGTGTAGTTCATTTGCTAAAGCTTTTCCAATGTCAAGTAACTTTTCCTTAGACCATGAGATTGTGCAACTCCCGGATACCGTAGGAGTGCTTTGGGTGTACCAAACGTCACAACGTAACTGGGTGGCTATAAAGGTGCACTACGGGTATCTCCGAAAGTGTCTGTTGGGTTGGCACGAATCGAGACTGGGATTTGTCACTCCGTGTGACGGAGAGGTACCTCTGGGCCCACTCGGTAGGACATCATCATAATGAGCTCAATGTGATCAAGGAGTTGTTCACGGGATGATGTGTTACGGAAACGAGTAAAGAGACTTGTCGGTAACGAGATTGAACAAGGTATCGAGATACCGACGATCGAATCTCGGGCAAGTATCGTACCGATAGACAAAGGGAATTGCGTACGGGATTGATTGAATCCTCGACATCATGGTTCATCCGATGAGATCATCGAGGAGCATGTGGGAGCCAACATGGGTATCCAGATCCCGCTGTTGGTTATTGACCGGAGAGTCGTCTCGGTCATGTCTACGTGTCTCCCGAACCCGTAGGGTCTACACACTTAAGGTTCGATGACGCTAGGGTTGTAGAGATATTAGTATGCGGTAACCCGAAAGTTGTTCGGAGTCCCGGATGAGATCCCGGACGTCACAAGGAGTTCCGGAATGGTCCGGAGGTAAAGAATTGTATATAGGAAGTCCAGTTTCGGCCACCGGGAAGGTTTCGGGGGGTAATCGGTATTGTACCGGGACCACCGGAAGGGTCCCGGGGGTCCACCGGGTGGGGCCACCTATCCCGGAGGGCCCCATGGGCTGAAGTGGGAAGGGAACCAGCCCCTGGTGGGCTGGTGCGCCCCCCTATGGGCCTCCCCTGCGCCTAGGGTTGGGAAACCCTGGGGGTGGGGGCGCCTCCACTAGGCTTGGGGGCCAAGCCACCCCTTGGCCGCCGCCCTCCATCTAGATGGGATCTAGAGGGGCCGGCGCCCCCCCTAGCCCCTATATATAGTGGGGGGAGAGAGGGCAGCGACACCCCAGCCCCTGGCGCCTCCCTCTCCCCCCGTGACACTTCTCCCTCTCGTTGGTGCTTGGCGAAGCCCTGCCGAGATCCCCGCTGGTTCCACCACCACGCCGTCGTGCTGCTGGATCTTCATCAACCTCTCCTTTCCCCTTGCTGGATCAAGAAGGAGGAGACGTCTCTCCCAACCGTACGTGTGTTGAACGCGGAGGTGCCGTCCGTTCGGCGCTCGGTCATCGGTGATTTGGATCACGACGAGTACGGCTCCATCAACCCCGTTCTCTTGAACGCTTCCGCTCGCGATCTACAAGGGTATGTAGATGCACTCCCCTCTCACTCGTTGCTAGATGACTCCATAGATTGATCTTGGTGATGCGTAGAAAATTTTAAAATTCTGCTACGTTCCCCAACACCCATAGCAGCCACGAAAAATTTGCAATAACAAAGTAGAGGACGTCTAAGTTGGTTTTGCAGGGCATGTTGTGATGTGGTATGGCCAAAACATGATGTGATATACGTTGATGTATGAGATGATCATGTTTTGTAATAGGTTCAAGACTTGCATGTCGATGAGTACGACAACTGGCAGGAGCCATAGGGTTGTCTTTAATTTATTGTATGACCTGCGTGTCAATTATTAAACGCATGTGATTTCTTTACTTTATTGCTATGCGTTAGCAATAGTTGTAGAAGCAATAGTTGGCGAGACAACCATGTGACGACACGATGATGGAGATCATGGTGTCATGCCGGTGATGATGGAGATCATGCCGGTGCTTTGGAGATGGAGATCAAAAGCACAAGATGATAATGGCCATATCATGTCACATATTTTGATTGCATGTGATGTTTATCTTTTATGCATCTTATTTTGCTTAGGACGACAGTAGCATTATAAGATGACCCCATCACTTAATTTCAAGATAAAATGTGTTCTCCCTAAGTATGCACCATTGCGAAAGTTCGTCATTTCGAAGCACCTCGTGATGATCTGGTGTGATAGACTCTATGTTTGCATACAATGGGTGTAAGCCAGTTTTACACATGCAGAATACTTGAGTTAAACTTGACGAGCCTAGCATGTACAGTCATGGCCTCGGAACACGGAGGACCGAAAGGTCGAACACGAGTCATATAGTAGATATGATCAACATGGAGATGTTCACCGTTGATGACCACCCCATCTCACGTGAAGATCGGACATGGTTTGGTTGATATGGATCATGTGAACACATAGACAACTTGTGGGATGTTGATTTAAGTGGGATTTCACTGGTAGTTTTATTAACTGAACCCATTATCATGAACATAGTCTAAAGTCTTTGCAAATTATGTTGTAGATCAATGGCTCGTGATGTAGCTCCCCTGAATTTTAATGCGTTCCTAGAGAAAGAAAAGTTGAAAGATGATGGAAGCAACTATGCGATTGGGTCCGTAATTTGAGGATTGTCCTCACTGTTGCACATAAGGCTTATGTCCTTGATGCACTGCTAGGTGAACTACCCGCTTTCGAAAATCTGGACGCTATGAACGTCTGGCAGACTAGAAGTGTTGACTACACGATAGTTCAGTGCGCCATGCTTTACGGCTTAGAACCTGGGCTCCAAAGACGTTTTGAGCACCACGGAGCATATGAGATGTTCCAGGAGCTGAAATTGGTATTTCAAGCTCATGACCGGGTTGAGAGGTATGACACCTACGACAAGTTCTTTAGCTGCAAGATGGAGGAGAACACCTCTGTGAGAATGTACTCAAGATGTCTGGGTACTACAACCGCTTGAATCAGTTGGGAGTTAATTTTCCGGATGAAGTATCGATTGATAGAGTTCTCCAGTCACTGCCACCAAGCTACAAAGGCTTCGTGATGAACAATAATATGCAAGGGATGGAGAAGACGATCCCTGAGCTATTCGTGATGCTTAAGGCTACAGAGGTAGAAATCAAGAAAGAGCATCAAGTGTTGATTGTCAATAAGACCACTAGTTTCAAGAAAGGCAATGGAAAGAAAGGGAACTTCAAGAAGAATGGCAAGGCAGTTGCCACTCCCATGAAGAAACCCAAGGCTGGACCCAAACCTGAGACTAAGTGCTTCTATTGCAAGGGGAATGGTCACTGGAAGCAGAACTGCCCTAAGTACTTGGCAGATAAGAAGGCTGGCAACATCAACAAAGGTATATTTGATATACATGTTATTGATGTGTACCTTACTAGTGCTCGTAGTAGCTCCTGGGTATTTGATACTGGTTCGGTTGCTCTTGATTGTAAATTGAAACAGAAGCTACGGAGTAAATGAAAACTAGCTAAGGATGAGGTATGCTCGTTGGAAGTGTCTCCAAGGTTGATGTGATCACCATCGGCATGCTCCCTCTACCTTCGGGATTAGTTTTAAACCTAAATAAATGTTATTTGGTGCCTGCGTTGAGCATGAACATTATATCTAGATCTTGTTTATTGCGAGACGATTATTCATTTAAGTTAGATAATAATGGTTGTTTTGTTTATATGAATAATATCTTTAATGATCATGCACCCTTTGTGAATGGTTTATTCTTGTTGAATCTCAATTGTAGTGATACACATATTCATAATATTGATGCCAAAATATGCAAAGTTAATGATGATGGTTCCACATATTTGTGGCACTACTGCTTAGGTCATATTGGTGTAAAGCGCATGAAGAAACTCCATGCTGATGGACTTTTGGAATCACTTGATTATGAATCATTTGAAACATGTGAACCATGCCTTATGGGAAAGATGACGAAAACCCTGTTTTGGTACAATGGAGCGAGCAAGTGACTTGTTGGAAATAATACATACTGATGTATGTGGTCCGATGAGTGTTGAAACATGCGATGGATATCGTTGTTATCTTACCTTCACAGATGATTTCAGTAGATACGAGTATATTTACTTGATGAAACACAAGTCTGAAATTTTGAAAAGTTCAAGCAATTTCAGAGTGAAGTTGAAGATCATCATGACAAGAAGATAAAATGTCTACGATATGATCGTGGAGGTGAATATCTGAGTTGCGAGTTTGGTATGTATTTAAGACAATGTGAAAATTGTTTCACAACTCACGCCACCTGGAACACCATAGTGTAATGGTGTGTCCGAGTGTCATAGCCGTACTCTATTGGATATGGTGCGTTCTATGATGTCTCTTATCGATTTGCCACTATAGTTTTAGGGCTATGCAATAGAGACAATAACATTCACTTTAAAAAGGGCACCATCTAAATCCGTTGAGACGACACCGTATGAACTATGGTTTTGCAAGAAACCTAAGCTATCGCTTCTTAAAGTTTGGGGATGCGACATTATGCCTGATAAGCTTGAACCCAACGCGGAGAAGTATATCTTCATAGAATACCTTCTATCACAGATCCGAACGCAAGTCTTTGTTGTCGAGAATGGATCCTTTCTGGAGAAGAAGTGAGTGGGAGGAAAATTGGAACTTGATGAGGTAATCGTACATTCTCTCGAATTGGAAGGTAGCGCATCACAGAAAGCAGTTTGTGACGCCCCTGATTCAACCGTGCACTAATCATACACGCAAATGCGCACGATCAAGATCAGAGACTCACGGGAAGATATCACAATACAACTCTAGACACAAATTAAAGTCATACCAGCTTTATATTACAAGCCAGGGGCCTCGAGGGCTTGAATACATAAGCTCGAATACAAACAAGTCAGCGGAAGCAACAATATCTGAGTACAGACATAAGGTAAACAAGTCTGCCTTAAGAAGGCTAGCAAAAACAACAACATCGATCGAAAAGGCAAGGCCTCCTGCCTAGGAGCCTCCTAACTACTCCTGATCATCGACGGTCTCCACGTAGTAGTAGGCTCCGTCGGGGTAGTAGTAGTCCCCGTCATCTGATCGCAGCAATCGGGTATAGGGGAAAAGGGGTAGCAAAACAACTGTGAGTACTCATCCAAAG
This sequence comes from Thinopyrum elongatum, assembly GCA_011799875.1. NCBI lineage: Eukaryota > Viridiplantae > Streptophyta > Magnoliopsida > Poales > Poaceae > Thinopyrum > Thinopyrum elongatum. The sequence continues at coordinate 74,325,469 of CM022299.1, forward strand.
TACTCAAGACTTACATCAGATCTAAACTCAGTATGCATCAGTATCAAAGGAATGGGGCTATATCTTTGGACTGAACTACAGAAATGCCATAAGATAAGGGAAAGCCTAGCCTATCGAAGACTAGAATCTTGAAGCATCTTGTAGCATTAGAAGAGTGCAGATTAGCATATTATAAAGTAACAAGTATATTGTAGTATCGCCCAGAGATCCTTCCTCGACTCCCTGCGAGAAAGCAATCTCGGAGCCATCATATCCATTTCATGTCTCCAGTATCCAGTTCTAGTTGTATAGATCGGGATACAACTCCGAGCGTCCGTTACCGTGGACACGGCTATTCGAATAGATATACTTCTCTGCAGGGGTGCACAAACTTACCCAACATGCTCAATTAACTCCGGCCAAACACACTTTCTTGGGTCATGCCTGGCCTCGGCTGATCGACACACTTTAGTCTTACGTAGGCTCAACAGAGAGGCCAGCACGCCGGTCTACATCCTAAGCACGCAGGGGTCTTGGGCCCATCGCCCTTTGCACTCCTGCACATTGCGTATGCGGCCTGGAGCAGACCCACCCCCTTATACAAGCGCGGGTGGTTATCGTCCAACCGGGTGCGCGCCGCTCAATCGCTGACGTCCGAAGAGCTTTTGGAGAAACATATGACGCAGAGTGCCCATACTTATTCCCACGTGGTGGTCAGTGCGAAAAGGCCAGAGGCCTACTCGGATCACATATCCAAACCATTAGTGTCTTTGGAGCGCGCGGAGATGATCAATGATCCACGATCTGTGGTCCCGTCGCCCCGTCTCACGGACTTACGGCAAGGGCTAAGAATGCCCAGCCGTGCCACGTAATTATATTGCGGGTACCCTCCAGGTCAACCCGACTCCACATCACTCGCGGGTACCCTCACGGTCAACCCGACTTCACATTTATCTCGCGGGTACCCCTCGGGGCCGACCCGACTTTAACATGGTTCTGGGGTAAAGTCAAAGTAACAGTGTGTCCATAACATCAAGGGGGAATTCGAGGAATCTCCCTCGATGGATTCCACTCAATGTAACCATCAAGGTGAACTTGGAGGAATCACACCCTCGAAGGGTTCACACTTGAGGTGTTGAACGATAGAGTCGTCATCAGGAGTGGTGAAGGAGGAATCATCCTCCGTAGACCACGACCGATTACCTACACTACAGAGTTATCATCAGGAGTGCGTAACGAGGTATCACCCTCGACACTGGATAGTGGCTCTGCAGAGTCGTACAACTAAGGGGGTTGTCGGTGATGTGTCGGGCTCTAGACGTTGGTCACGTTGATCGAGCATTGGTGACAAAGCGGGGGCACCAGGGACAAGGTGAGGGGTCACTGATGGATCACTAACCAACCTATACTAATCATATAGGATAATAGGTAAGGTAACAACAGTAGGTTACAAAATCAGGCTATGCATCAGAATAGGAGCAATCAAATACAGTAGCAAATTCTAATGCAAGCATGAGAGAGAAGGAATGGGCGATATAGGAATGATCAAGGGGGTTTTGCTTGCCTGGAAGCTCTGCTGTAAGTGGCTGGACGTCAGGGGCGTAGTCGTACACGGGAGCAGCGTCAGTCTCAATGTCTACCGGAGAGAAGAGGGGAAAGAAACAACAAATATAATGCAAACAAATGCATCATGATGCATGACAAGGCAATATGCAGTTGCTAGGGGTGACCTATCGTAGTGCTACACGTTACAGACGAAGCGGGAAAACATCTTGAAATGTTTTCCCGGCGTTTCGCAGTTTTTGGACAGAAGAATCAGAGGGGAAGGATCCATGCTCATCATGTTAGAGGCATGTGACAGATGAATGTATTGCATATTCGGATTCCTCACATTTTTCTGAGCAACTTTCATATATAAATTATTTTCATCTAACTTATAGATTATTTTATATGATTTTTCAAAGTTATAAATTTTTTCTGAAATTATTATTAATTCTAAATTAAATGGCTAAATGATAGGTACACCCAAAAGTGTACCCAGCCAGGGGGTCAGTGGGGCTAACAGGTGGACCACTGCCTAGTCAGCAGCCCAGTCAGTAGTCAACTCTGTTGACTATTGACCTGATCAAACTGACTGGTGGGGCCCCACTGTCAGTGACTCATGTTTTTAGCAGAGTGATTAAAATTAACTAAGTAAGTTAATTAGTTAACTGGGCCCCACTGTCAGTGCCATTTTAGTTACTTTAATTAATTAAATTAGTGGCTAGCTAAATTAGGGGGCACATGTGAGTCACCCTGGGCTGCCCAGTCAGCTAGTTGACTGGGTCAACTGGTCAACGGGACCCATGGGTCCACCTGCAGCGACCCAGGGAGGGGGTCCCAGGGCCGTCCACGTCAGCGGTGGCACCGGAGTTGGCTCCGGCGACCAGATCCGTGGCAGAGATGGCCGGGGCCCGTCGGAAAATGGACTACAGGCCCCCATTTGGGGCGCGGCCGGTGGCGTTTGAATGCGGACGACTCCGCTCGTCGACTGGTGGCGGCGGTTCGACCGGGGGTAGGCTAGAACGACGGCGGCGATGACGGTGGGGTGGCCGGAGTTCGGATGCTCGCGGGGGCAGCTTCAGCAGCGCGCAAACAAGCGGATGAAGGGGGCTGCAATGCTCTACGCGTGCGCGCGAGGAAGGTGGACATAAGCGCGTGACCATTTGGTCACCGGAACGCTGGCGGCGTTAAGCTCGGCCGCGTCGAGAGCGACGGCTAGGGGACGAAAGTGACCACACCAAGGGGGGCACATGGCACACCTAGGGAGCACACGGCGGCTCTGTGAAAGGTTAGGAGCAGCATGTCGACCGAAGTGAAAGAAGAACGCCGGCGATGATCCGAGGGAGAAGGCGGAGCGATCCGGCGTTGGGTGCTCCTCGGCAATCGCTCGTTGGCGTAGTGGTAGTAGCGGATGGCAGAGAGGCTCCTAGCGAGATCCTAGGCGACGGGGAGCACGGTGGCCGCGCGGGCGACATCGGCCATGGCGACGGTGGCGGTGGACGTGGCGGATCTGGCGAGGAGAGGGCGCGTGGTAGGAGGAGAGGGTGAGTGGGAGAGAGCAAGTGGAGGAGGGGAGCCCGAGGAACTGCGGGGAGGGGTGCCTTTATCTTCCCGCGGCGGAGGCAGGCGAGGTGGTCCGGTGGCGACCGGCGAGCGCGGGCGCGCGCTGCTCGGTGAGCTACTGTAGGTAGTAGCCGACCCGGTCGGTGGACTAGGACGATCCAGTGGGCCAAGGCCCAGGGGGAATAGGGGGGTTCTTTTCCTTTTCCTTTTTTATTTCTTTTATTTAACTTATGTTTATTTTAATTCCAAAATCATTTGAGTTTTATAAAATATGAGACTTGGCCCATTATTAATATAGTAATTTTTGGCACTGCCACAAAGGTTTGGGGATTTATTTAAAACAGTTAGTATTTTCATAATTTAGAAAAGGCATTTTAAATAATGTTTTGGCCCCTGTTTTAATTATTTTAGGGCACTTAAACACTTTATAAAATGTTGGTTTCTCCACCATAATTAACTATGGACTATTTGCCATTACATGAACTTTTTAGTTTTCATATTTGTGAATTTCTTAATTTCACTTATAATTTGAATTTGAATTCAAAGTGGAATTTGAAATGAGATATGGATCAAAGATGATTAAGACTAGTTAATCAAAGTAGCTTAGCTTAATGATGATGATCACTGTAGCTCATTACATAGAGGTGTTACACAGTTCCCGTGTGATGCCTGCAACAACCGAAGAAGAAGCTAATGATGATGATCATGAAACTTCAGATCAAGTTACTACTAAACTTTGTAGGTCGACCAGGACAAGTTCCGCACTAGAGTGGTACGGTAATCTCGTCCTGGAAGTCATGTTTTTGGACAACGAGGAACCTACGAACTATGAAGAAGATATGATGAGCCCGGATTCCGACAAATGGCTTCAGGCCATGAAATCTGAGATAGGATCCATGTATGAGAACAAAGTATGGACTTTGGTGGACTTGCCCGATGATTGGCAGCCATTGAGAATAAATGGATCTTTAAGAAGAAGATGGACACGGATGGTAATGTTACCGTCTATAAAGCTTGACTTGTCGCAAAAGGTTTTCGACAAATTCAAGGAGTTGACTACGATGAGACTTTTTCACCAGTAGCGATGCTTAAGTCTGTTAGAATTATGTTAGCATTTACTGCTCTTTTCGATTATGAAATCTGGCAGATGGATGTGAAAACCGCTTTCCTTGAGGAACAGTTGTATATGATGGAGCCCAAAGCTTTTGTAGATCCTAAGGATGCTAAAAAGGTATGCAAGCTCCAGCGATCCATCTATGGACTGGTGCAAGGATCTCGGAGTTGGAATATACGCTTTGATGAGGTGATCAAAGTTTTTGGGTTTATACGAAGTTTATGAAGAAACTTGTATTTACAAGAAAGTGAGTGGGAGCTCTATAGCATTTCTGATAGTAAATGTGGATGACATATTGTTGATTGGAAATGATGTAGAATTTCTTGAAAGCATAAAGGGTTGTTTGAAAGGAGTTTTTCAAAGGAAGACCTGGGTAAAGTTGCTTACATATTGGACATCAAGATCTATAGAGATAGATCAAGACGCCTGATAAGACTTTCACAGAGCACATACCTTGACAAGATTTTGAAGGAGTTCAAAATGGATCAGTCAAAGAAGGAGTTCTTTCCTGTATTGCAAGGTGTGAAGTTGAGTAAGACTCAAAGCTCGACCACGGCAGAAGAGAGAGAAAGGATGAAGATCGTCCCCTATGCCTCAGTGATACGTCTATTTTGCATCATGCTTTTATGTTGATATTTATTACATTATGGGTTGTTATTACACATTATGGTACAATACTTATGCCTTTTCTCTCCTATTTTACAAGGTTTACACAAAGAGGGAGAATGCCGGCAGCTGGAATTCTGGACCGGAAAGGAGCAAATCTGAGAGACCTATTCTGCACAACTCCAAAAGTCCTGAAAATTTACGGAGAATTATTTTGGAATATACAAGAATTATTGGGCGAAGAACATACCAGAGGTGACCCACCAGGTGGCCACAAGCCTGGGGGGCGCGCCCTACCCCCCTAGGCGCACCCCTAGGGCTTGTGGCCCCCCTCGCAGGTCTCCGGTGTCCATCTTCTGCTATATGAAGGGGTTTTACCTGGAAAAAATCAGAAGGACGCTTTCGGGACGAAGCACCGCCGTCTCGAGGAGGAACTTGGGCAGAACCAATCTAGGGCTCTGGTGGAGCTGTTCTGCCGGGGAAACTTCCCTTCGGGAGGGGGAAATCGAAGCCATCATCATCACCAATGATCCTCTCATCGAGAGGGGGTCAATCTCCATCAACATCTTCATCAGCACCATCTCCTCTCTAAACCCTAGTTCATCTCTTGTATCCGATCTTTGTCTCAGAACCTCAGATTGGTACCTGTGGGTTGCTAGTAGTGTCGATTACTCCTTGTAGTTGATGCTAGTTGGTTTATTTGGTGGAAGATCATATGTTCAGATCCTTAATGATATTTAATACCACTCTGATCTTGAACATGAATATGCTTTGTGAGTAGTTACCTTTGTTCCTGAGGACATGGGAGAAGTCTTGTTATAAGTAATCATGTGAATTTGGTATTCGTTCGATATTTTGATGAGATGTATGTTGTCATTCCTCTAGTGGTGTTATGTGAACGTCGACTACATGACACTTCACCATGATTTGGGCCTAGGGGAAGGCATTGGGAAGTAATAAGTAGATGATGGGTTGCTAGAGTGACAGAAGCTTAAACCCTAGTTTATACATTGCTTCGTAAGGGGCTGATTTGGATCCACATGTTTCATGCTATGGTTAGATTTATCTTAATTCTTCTTTCGTAGTTGTGGATGCTTGCGAGAGGGGTTAATCATAAGTGGGAGGCTTGTCCAAGTAAGGACAGCACCCAAGCACCGGTCCACCCACATATCAAATTATCAAAGTAACGAACGCGAATCATATGAGCATGATGAAAACTAACTTGACAGTAATTCCCATGCGTCCTCAGGAGCGCTTTGCTTTATATAAGAGTTCGTCCAGGCTTATCCTTTGCTACAAAAAGGATTGGGCCACCTTGCTACACTTGTTACTTGTTACCCGTTACGAATTATCTTATCACAAAACTATCTCTTACCGATAATTTCAGTGCTTGCAGAGAATACCTTGCTGAAAACCGCTTGTCATTTCCTTCTACTCCTCGTTGGGTTCGACACTCGTACTTATCGAAAGGACTACGATAGATCCCCTATACTTGTGGGTCATCACCCAATCATAGGCTCTATAATGTATGCCATGATGTGTACCATACCTAATGTGCGCCTCGCCATTAGTCTGGCAGGGGGGTACAAGAGTGATCCAGGAGTGGATCACTGGACAGCGGTCAAGATTATCCTTAGGCACCTAAAGAGGACTAAGAAAATGTTTCTCGGTTATGGAGGTGATAAAGATTTTGTCGTAAAGGGTTACGTCGATGCAAGCTTTGCCATTTGGAATTGCTCCAAGTAGAGCGTGGTAGCAACATCTATAGTATGACACAGAGATTTGTAAAGTACATACGGATCTGAATGTAGCAGACCCGTTGACTAAAACCTCTCTCACAAGCAAAACATGATCAAACCCCATAATCCATTGGGCGTTAATCACATGGCGATGCGAACTAGATTATTGACTCTAGCGCAAGTGGGAGACTGTTGGAAATATGCCCTAGAGGAAATAATAAAATGGTTATTATCATATTTCCCGTTCATGATAAATGTTTATTATTCATGCTAGAATTGTATTGACCGGAAACTTAAATACATGTGTGAATACATAATCTACATCGTGTCCCTAGTAAGCCTCTTTTAGACTAGCTCATTGATGAAAGATGATTAAGGTTTCCTAACCATAGACATGAGTTGTCATTTGATAACGGGGTCACATCACTAGGAGAATGATGTGATTGACTAGACCCAACCGTAAGCTTAGCATCCAATCGTTTAAGTTATTTATTGTAGCTTTCTTCATGTCAAGTATCTGTTCCTTCGACCATGAGATCATGCCACTCCCGGATACCGGAGGAATACTTTGTGTGCTATCAAACATCACTCCATAACTGGGTGATCATAAAGGTGCTCTACAGGTATCTTCGAAGGTATTTTGTTGGGTTGCATGGATCGAGACTAGGATTTGTCGCTCCGTGTGACGGAGAGATATCTCTGGGCCCTCTCGGTAATACAACATCATAAAGAGCTTGCAAGCAATGTGGCTAATGAGTTAGTCACGAGATCTTGTATTACGTAATGAGTAAAGAGACTTGCCGGTAATGAGATTGAACTAGGTATGGATATACCGACGATTGAATCTCGGGCAAGTAACATATCGCCAGACAAAGGGAATGGCATACAGGATTGAATGAATCCTTGACATTGTGGTTCAACCGATAAAGATCTTCATTGAATATGTAGGAATCAATATGGGCATCTAGGTCCCGCTATTGGTTATTGACCGGAGAGGAGTCTCGGTCATGTCTACATGTTCCGAACCCGTAGGGTCGCACGCTTGACGCTTAACGTTCGGTAGCGCTAGGGTAGTATTGAGATATTAACAGCAGAAAGTCCGAAGGTTGTTTGGAGTCCCAGATGGGATCAGGGATATCAAGAGGAGCTCCGGAATGGTCCGAAGGTAAAGATTTCTATATGGGAGGTCATATTTTGGGTTCCGGAAAAAAAATTCCTTTTTTTCGGTATTGTACCGGAAAGGTTCTAGAAGGTTTCGGGGGTTCCACTGTGGGGCCCAACGACCTTGGAAGGGCCCACATGGACCGAGGGGTGGGGCTACAGCCCACATAGGCTGGCCGCCCAATTCGCCAAGACATATGTTGTTTAAATCTAGAGATAAGGTCTTATCTCTAAATTTAAAGGGTTGAATCTAGAGATAAGATGTTATTTCCAAGTTTAAAAGGATCTCAACCTTGTGGCCGGCCCTAGATGGGGTTTGGATGCTCTCCCCTGCCCCCTAGCCTATATATAGATGGGGGAGGCATATGGGGGCTGCGACCCCTTCATCCTGGCCTGTTCCCGCTCCCAATTCCTCTCACGTCCCTCCGGTACGCATTTGGCGAAGCCCTGCCGGAATTCCACTGCTACCACCACGACCATACCGTCGTGCTGGTTCCCATCTCATCTACCTCCTCTCCCTCGCTTGCTCGATCAAGAAGGAGATGACGCCATCGAGCTAAACGTGTGTAATCTCGGAGGTGTCGTCCGTTCGGATTGGATCGCGATTGGATCGTGAAGAGTACGACTACATCAACCGTGTTACGACGCTAACGCTTTCGGTCTACAAGGGTATGTAGACACACTCCCCTCTCATAGCTATGCATCTCCTAGATTGGATCTTGGGTGTTTTGTAGGAATTTTTTTGATTTTCATGCAACTTTCCCCCATCAAGTTTTTATTGCAAGCACGTAAAAATAGATACGAAATGCATGCCTACATGTGATTGATGAATTATGTCTAGTTTGTTGTCACCTTGAGTTACGACTATTTCATATTTAATTATATCAATGCAACGTCCATTATCCACTCTTGTGCCTGCACTTTTTATACTTGTCCCTCTCTTTGTGTTACTTTTATTCTCGAGGTAACTATTTCTTTCGTCAGGCTGGTTATAATGGGGAGTATCATATACTAGTATCATGCATATGATACTAGTGTATGATACTACCTCCGTAATGCATAGTATCATATCTTAGTATCATGTAGTACTGTATTTATTGTTATGCATGACACATAGTAGCATAGCATTTATTATGATACGGTATCATGATATGATACTCAACCATCTCTTTCTTCATTTAATTCTATGACATATCATCAAAATTGCTTAGTTGGCATGCATGATACTAGCTATGATACTCCCATTACGACCAGTCTTAGTACCTTGCAATCACAACTCACTCACTCCATTGCTTTTACCATTAATAAATTCTATTAAGCTAATACTCTTTTCCAGGTGTGGTTACATTCACAACTCAATTGGTAAGGCTTATAGGTATTCTTAGGTTATCCTTGTGTTGAATTAATAAATTTGGGTAGTAATATTTTTCTCCAAGACTATTGTGATCCCCTATATTTATGGGTTATCAAGCGTTCACGCAACTTTCGAAGACTGATACACGGATGAACTTATGGTGTATACAACGGATTTATCTTACAAACATCATGTAGGATAAACACTTGTCTTTCCTTAATTAAGAGATAATCTAAATAATAATAAAGGGGCTATAACTTCTGACGATACGTCTCCCTAAATTTATAAATATTACCCACCAATGCCACCAATAAGAAATAAAACATGTTTCACATAGGGGAATCCCCCGCCAGGGCCGGCCCACGCAGTAGGGACCTCTTATACTGCGCTTTGCGCACTAGAAGAAGATGTAGCGCGCCCGTTTGGGCTGGCCTATCTCCGGGCGGCCTGTTCTTTAAATTTCATTTTTCATTTTTCATTTTTCTTTTCCTTTTCATTTTTCTACTTTAAATAATTTGGGACATTAAAAAGGTTCTGAAATTTAAAGAACATAAGAATTTGAAATAAAATGTTTGATAAATCATAAAATGTTCATGATTTTTTTATAAATGTTTGCTTATTCAAAAAATGTTTGAAATTTTGAAAAACATGTTCAGATAATTAGAAAATCATCATGATTTTTTAAAAAGTTAATGAAATTGAACAAAATTTAGCCGATTCAAAAAATCTTCATCAATGAAAAGATATCCCAAAAATTCAAAAATTGTTTGTGACTTACAAAATAGTTTATTCGTTCATAAAATGTTCGCTGATTCAAAAAGTGATCAAGCATTTCAAAAGTTGTTCAATCAAAAGAAATGTTCATTAAATAAAAAATGTTCATGAATTTTAAAATTTGTTCCACCAATTTCCAAAAAAAATCTTCGTCCATTCTAGAAATGCTTGATGATTCAAAACAATTGTTTTAAAAAACGTTCACAATTTTTAAAAAATGTTTGCAAATAGTATGAAATGTTCATGAATTCAAAAAATATTCTTTAATGTAGAAAATGTTCTAAAATTTGTAAAAGTGTTCATGAATGTTCACGATTTCAAATATGTTCATGATTTTAAAAATTGTTCATGATTTCACGGAATTGATAATGTTACTATATCTCGGTAATGCAGCAAAATGTAATCATGGCCATTGGAACTTATGATTTTTTTTTTCTCCCGTTGCAACGCACGAACCCTTTTGCTAATCTCTTAAAAACAATATGTCTCACCGCAAATTTAGTAATTTCTAATTAGGAGAGATAAGACTACCAATTAACCTATTGTATATTACTTTTATTTTCTTCTCTTATTTAGGTGGTGGGCTTAAGATAAGTTTGTTTTACCACTGTGCATCACCTTATATGGGCCGGCCTATACTGAACATGTGTGAGCGCTGTGTTCCAACATCACATTAGTTGGAGCTGAAGGTTCCAAATACGAAATTCAACAAGTGAGCTATAGACGAATTGCGGGAGCAACTAGTTGACGAGCGCTCCTTCGGGAGCCTCACAACGATCACTTGGGGATGGGCTGAGAGCGCACCGTTTGACGCGTTCTCAGCCATCGCCACGTGTCGCGCTCTGGGCAGTCCCTTCGGATTATTATTTTTCGCACGCGTTTTCCGTTGTTTATACGGTTTGTTTGGTTTTCCACCGCTCTTTCTTAGCTTTTGAACCCAAAAAAATTCAGAACTTTTTTGCACGAAAAAACGTGTTTTCTTTTTGCTTTCGCGAGAGCCACGGTTTTGCTTTCGCGAGAGTCACGGCCGTGCCTCTCGGAAACAAGAAAAAAACGCGTTTTCTATTTTTTTTTCTTTTGCGAGAGGCACGGTTTTGCTTCTGCGAGAGGCACGGTCGTGCCCCTCGGAAACGGTAAAAAAAATATGTTTCCTGTTTTTTCCTTCCGCGAGAGGCACGGCCGTGCCTCTCGGAAACGAAAAAGAAACACGAACGGGAAAAAATACGTTTTCTTTTTTTTCATGAGAGGCACGGTTTTGCTTTCGCGAGAGGCACGATTGTGCCTCTTTTGGAAAGGAAAACAAACCGTGCCTCGCGGTTCGGTTTTTCTGTCCATTTTTTCGTGAAAAAAAAATTCATCAAAACCTATCAACATTGGATCTAGCTTTTAAGCTCTCGACGCGAGGAATCCAATGGTGAAAACTGTTCGAGATTTAGAAGCACGGTTTAAAAGATAAAACATTTTGAATAGACGGATGTACGAAAAAAGAGAAAACTCCCAGTTTGCGACAAGTGGCGCGCATGCAGTGTGCCACTTGTCGCAACCTGAGAGTGTGGAAGTGATCTTTGAAAGAGTACTCCTTAATTAGTGATTTCGACGAATAGCTCCGATCTGATGCTATCCCATTTTTCATTTCTTTTCTTCCTCTTTTATTAAGGCGCAAAAATACTACGTGCGTGGGTGGGAATTGAACCGTGACTTGCTGGTCATATGCACACTACGCTAACCACCACAGCCACCGCATCTTTTGCTTCTTTTATCAGTTTTTACTTCTTTTCTTCTTTTTTGTTTTTTTTTCGTGGAACAGTTTCGTTGGTATTTTATTTTTCTTTTCGTTTTTCTTAGAACTGTTTTTGTTCTGTTTTCTATATATTTTTTTCCTTTTTTTAAAATACGTAAACATTCTCTTCAAATTTGTGAACTTTTTTCAAAATCGATGAAGTTATTCCCAATTCGATGATTTGTTTTCCAAATTAGATGAACTTTTATGTTGAAATTTGATAAAAAATCAAACGCGGTGACCTTTTTTTCAAAATCCATGAACATTTTTGAATTTTGATGAATTATTTTTCAAATTTGATAAACTATTTTTTCAAATTCGATGAACTAATTTTAAAATTTGATGAAATTTTTTCAAGGTCGATGAACTTTTTCCAGATTCGATGAAGTTTTTTTCAATTTTGATGAACTTATTTCAAATTGATCAACTTTTTTTTTCAAATCGGTGAACCTTTTCCAAAATCGATGAAACTTTTTCAAAAGTTGATGAATTTTTTTTAAATCCGTGAACTTTTTTCTCAAGATTTGTGAACTATTTTTCAAAACGGATTAACTTTTTCTCAAAATTGTGAACTTTCTCAAATTGCTGAACTTTTTTCAATATCTATGTTTTTTTTCAAAACCAGTGTACTTTTTTGTAATTCATGAACTTTTTTCAAAATGTTTACAAATAACTAAAAAATCAAAGCACTACAGTAAATGGCATGCGTGCAATAAATTACACGGCTACAAATGTTCTTAAACAGTTCACCCTGTAATAAGTTGTCCGCTGTAACAGCGCGAGTTCGATCCTCGCTGAGAACCACATTTTGGGTTTTTTTTTCGCGCTAGCGCTACCCACGAGCTAGCTCTATCGATTGAACTTTTGCTGGGCCGGCCCAGTAGCATCGCCTTCACGCGAGCTCCCCAAATAGGTCCCTCGCAATATATCAGCTTCTTTGTTATAGGCCGTAAAGGTTCTTGCTGTGGTGGGCCAATGAGATGGGCTCAGTCCAGTACACTAATCCCACAGTCTTTCTCAAAAAAAAAATTCCATCGCTTGTTCCTGCCTTATGTGTCTGCACGAAGATCGCGTCTCCTTTCACTGTCCCGGAAATGAAAGTGTATAGTGTAACGCCTGCCCGTATTTAGCTATCCTTTTATTTTTGTTTGGGCAGGCACTGTAACTGTAAGTACCAGTTCTTTGAAATTTGGGCTTGATGTCAAGATCATGTAGTTTGCATCAATGATAAAGTTGTTATTTTCGGAACCAAAACAGACCGTCGTGTTAGGTTGATCTCCTCCCGTGTGGGCCCAATGGCCCACCGGGCCCTTAGATCCGCACCCTGATCGGGAGCGCCCAACCCACAATGGTTGACGGGCCCCTGTCACCTACGCAATATAAAGAGGTGGGGGCCGGCGGCATGCAATACGAGGTTCGTCGCGCAGCCGCACACCCCACCAACACACCTACCGATCTAGGTTTCGCGAAGTGCTGACGGGATGCGCCGACACCACCACTGCCCACTCTGCCATCACCGCCATAGCCATCCACCATGGCCACCTCGGCGGGTTCATCGACTCAAGGCGAAGGTAGGACTACCGGAAATCACTAGCCTACTCCAATCCATAGGATCTACCAATGGTTTCAGAGCCATGCTAGGCTAAGATCTTCGGTAGAAAAGAAACACAGAGAAAGAAAGACCCCCCCCCAAGAACCCTAACCCTAACAGAGAAAAGAGGGAAAAGCAATCCCGCCGGAAAAGTTGCGCCGCCGCACCGGCCGCGCCGTTCCTCTCGATCCGGACGGGCACCGGCAAGCCGAGCCGTTCGGAAGAAGAACACACCCCACAGGAGGCAAAGTGCACCGGTCGCCAAACCGCTCGACGGCGGCACGCTCACCGCAAGGCGAACGCGCAACCGGCGAGGGGGATGGCAACCGCGCCACCGCTGGTAGCTCCGCCGTCGTCGTCCATCTCGATTCAGAGGGGGAGCGGGCGGTGGATGAAAGAAAGGAGGGGGAAAGTAAAGCAGAGGGGCTCGTGGCGCGGTGGCAGATCGACATCTCCACCGGCCGCCGGCGCAGCCCTAACCCGCCGCCACTCGGGCGCCGTCGTACACGGTGGAGCAGAGGACTGCTCAGCCACGCCTCTCTGTCTCTGTGTTACAAGGAGGGTGACGTGGGGAACGGAGGGCGAAGGGAAAAGAAGGCCCGCGCGGTGCGGCAGCCTCCGACGCCGAGGCCGGCTTGCCGCCGGTGTGAAGAATCGCTGGTCAGATCTGACCGCGGCGGAGGAGGAGCAGAGGGGGCGCGGGGTGGGGGGAAATGACCTAGGGTTCCCACCCCAGCGCTGGGCACCAGTTTTGCTCAAGCGAGGAGCCCGGGTGGCCGCAGGATCTCAGCGGACGGCTGAGATTCAAACCCTAAGCCGCAGCTGCAACGCCGGGCCTCTAGGCCGAAAGTATAGCGACGCTGGCTCGCGCGCGCTGGGCTGCTGGCGCTAGCGGGCCGCTGGGCCGAAAGGGAGGCGAGGCCACAGCCGCGCGCTGGGCCGAGGCCGCGGCTGAACTGCCGTTTTTCCGCGTTTTAATAGTTTTTTTGTCCAGTTTTTGGGCAATTTTTCATACAGATTTTCTATTCAAATTAATCCAACGAAAGTTTTGTCTAGAAAATAGAAAAGGCAAAAGAAATGTTTCTGAAAAGTAAAAAGTTCATGAATTTTTATTCATGTTTTTCCGCTGCAAATAAATAAAAAAACATGCTATCTTTTAAAGGCAAATAAAGAGAGAATTAAATTTTAAAAGAGCATGCTAAAGTGATTATTGAAATAATTATGATTTTGTTATTTTTATGACCAACGTTGTTAATAACATAATCATGATTTATTGATTATTATAAAAGGTGCATTTATTTCTATTTTTGCCCAACGGTGATATAGTTTTAATTGCATAAACAGTTGTATGTTTTAATTTTGACCAACGTTGGATTAATGCATGCAATTGTTGTCATGATCTCACCTCATTGTGTTTTCAGGAGGGTACCACTTGATGAGTTGCCTCAAGGATGTTCCAACACTCAGAGGTGATAACTACACCGAATGGAGAAAGAAAGTTGACCTGGCTTTTGTCTGTGCTGAGGTGGACTGGGTTGTGGACACTCCACAGCCGATCAAACCAGCAGAGCCATTCAGAGGTGCAAAAGAAGATGATGCTGCTTGGGAGAAAAAGAAAAAGGATCATGCTCCAGTGGAGATGTTATATTCCATCGAAAACCAAAAGTGGGTCAATGCCAATAAAAAGTGCATGGGTTTCATAAAGAACACAATTGAGAACGCTATTGTGGGCTCAATTGCAGAGTGTACTTCCGTAGGGGAGTTTCTTAAAAAGATAAAGAGCCAGTTCACTGGTTCTTCAAAGATATATGCCACCCAGTTGCTAAAGCAGCTGGTGACAGAAAAGTACACAGGCGGTGGACATGGCATAAGAGAGCACATCCTCAGGATGAGCAACATGGCAACTAAGCTTAAACCCATGGATGAGGATTTGGAGCTCAAGTCTGCTCTCCTTGTTCACCTGGTCATGGCTTCACTGCCAAAAGAATTTGACACTTTTGTTGTCAACTACAACATGTCGCCTGGAAAATGGGACATTGAAAAGACCATAGCCATGTGTGTGCAAGAAGAGGAAAGACTTAAAACCTCATATGGTGGTTCTCTGAACTATGTGAAGGATAATAAGAAAAAGAACTACAATCAAAGTGGCAATGGTTCCCCCTAAAAGCCACATGGAAAAGCTCCCACGCACCATCAGCATCAGCACAAGTCTTTTCCAGTGGACAAAGACACATGTCTCCATTGTAAGCAGACGGGGCACTACAAGAAAGATTGCCCTGTTTGGCTGAAGTCCATAATGGCAAAGAGAGGTAACAACATTGTTTCCTTTGTAAATGAATCCTTGTATACACAGTTTTCGAAATCTACTTGGTGGATTGACTCAGGTGCAACCGTTCATATTGCAAATTCATTACAGGGATTCCATTCGACACGGACTACGCAGAGAAGCGAAAGATGCATTGAAGTTGCAAATGGAGTTCAAGCAGAAATTGAAGCTGTCGGTGACATCTCCCTGGAGTTAGCTGATGGATTCAAACTTCTGCTTAGAGATGTTTTATATGTTCCTTCATGTCACAGAAACTTTATTAGTGTTTCATGTTTAGACAAAGATCATTATGAATGTTATTTTGGACATGGCAAGTGTGCCATATGGTTTAATAATGCTTATGTGGGTGATGCTTTACTTCACAATGAGCTTTATTTATTATCACTGCGTGAAAAAGTTTATTCCGTGTGTAATGTGAATGAGCATGTTTTTGCGTCGAATAAAGAACAAAAGAAAAGAAAGAGAACTCATGACTCATCGAAATTATGGCACTGTCGCTTGGGCCATATTTCGAGGGGGAGAATAGAAAGACTAGTTAAAAATGAAATTCTTCCTCCATTAGAGTTCTCAGACATAGAGCAATGCATAGATTGCATTAAAGGAAAGTATGTAAAACAAATCAAAAAGGGTGCAAACCGTAGCACAGGAAAAGTGTGGATGGATATGACTCGTTCATAACATTCACAGACGATTACTCCCGATATGGTTATATTTATCCAATCAAAGAAAGATCTGAAGCGTTGGATAAATTTAAAATATTCAAAGCTGAAGTTGAAAATCAACATGATAAAAGAATAAAGATAGTAAGATCTGACCATGGGGGGAGTACTACGGTCGGCACACTCCATATGGCCAAGTCCCTGGACCTTTTGCAAAGTTCCTACAGGAGACTGGCATAGTGGCCCAGTATTCAATGTCGGGCGAGCCTCAGCAAAATGGAGTAGCTGAAAGGCGTAACCGTACACTTATGGATATGGTGCGCAGTATGATGAGTTATTCCACCTTGCCATTGGGTTTATGGATGGAGGCGCTTAAAACCGCCATTCACATTCTCAGTAGAGTACCAAGCAAGTCGGTGCCCAAAACACCGTACGAGCTGTGGACAGGAAGAGTACCCTCTCTACAACACTTGAGAGTCTGGGGGAGCCCAGCTGAGGCAAAAGTGTTTAATCCGAATATTGCAAAGTTAGATCCCAAAACAGTCAGTTGCCACTTCATTGGCTATCCTGATAGATCAAAAGGTTTTCGTTTCTACTGTGCAGACAGATACACAAAGTTTGTAGAAACAAAAAATGCAGTCTTCTTAGAGGACGAAATGATGAGGGGGGCATGGTAGCTCGGAAAATTGATCTTGAGGAGAAGATAGTGCATGCACCTAATCCGATGATTCAGGAGCCATTTTTCTCACTACCTGTTGTGCCTGCACCGACATTCCCTGAGGTTGCGGCGCAAACACCTGTTGTAACTCCAACCATGACAACTAGGGGAGAAGATCCGGAACATGTCCGTCAGGAGCCGACTGAACCCGTCGTTGAGCATGAAGGGGAGGTGCAGCAGCCACTTTTAGAAGATGTGCCGGAAGTTGAGGCCCTTAGAAGGTCTACAAGACACAAAAAGTCAGCTATTTCTACTGATTATAAAGTTTATAACACAGAAATAGTTCATACGGAAAAAAATCCCACATCATATGAAGAAGCCATGAGAAGCCCTCACTCATCAAAGTGGCTGGAGGCAATGGAAAACGAGATGAAATCGATGAGTTCCAAAGATGTTTGGGACTTAGAGAATATTCCTAAAGAAGCCAAAACAGCAGGCTGCAAATGGGTCTACAAAACCAAGTATGACTCTAAAGGAAATGTAGAAAAGTATAAAGCACGACTTGTGGCAAAAGGATTTACACAAAGAGAAGGGATAGATTACAATGAGACATTTTCCCCAGTCTCATGTAAGGATTCCTTCAGAATCATAATGGCATTAATTGCTCATTTTGATTTAGAGTTACATCAAATGGATGTAAAGACGGCATTTCTGAATGGGGATTTAAAAGAAAAAGTTTACATGAAACAACCCAAGGGTTTTATCATGGAAGGCAAGGAAGATATGGGATGCCGCCTGAAGAAATCCATTTATGGATTAAGGCAAGTCTCTAGACAGTGGTATCTAAAGTTTAATGAAGCAATTAAAAGTTTTGGATTTAAAGAGAATATTGAGGACACCTGCATTTATGCAAAGTTTTAAAATGGAAAACATATTTTCCTAATCTTGTATGTGGATGATATCTTGCTTGCTAGCAGTGATGTTAGTCTGCTACAAGAAACAAAGAAGTTCTTGTCCTCAAATTTTGATATAACAGATCTTGATGAAGCATCATATGTTTTGGGCATAGAAATTCACCGAGATAGGAAAAATGAAGTTTTAGGACTCTCGCAGAAGGCATATTTAGAAAAGGTTCTTAAAAAGTATAATATGCATGCGAGTAAAGCCACACCTGCTCCTATAGTCAAGGGCGATAGTTTTGGGAAATTCCAATGTCCCAAGAACCAGTACGAGATCGATCAAATGAAAGCAGTACCATATGCTTCGGCTGTTGGAAGCTTACAGTATGCACAAGTATGCACTCGTCCTGACTTAGCTTTTATCACTGGGGTACTCGGTAGATATCAAGACAATCCAGGCATAGAGCACTGGAAGATGGTAAAGAAAGCATTGCGTCATGCGCAAGGCACGAAGGACCTCATGCTAACATACAGAAAATCTGATTCCTTAGAGATAAGAGGGTATTCAGACGCAGATTTTGCGGGGGACAGAGATGATAGAAAATCCATGTCAGGATACGTGTTCACTCTCGCTGGAGGGGCTATTTCGTGGAGAAGCTCCAAACAGTCAATAGTTGCATCGTCCATGATGTATGCAGAATTCATAGCATGTTATGAGGCCACGGGGCAGGCGATATGGTTAAAGAAATTTATACCCGACTTGAAAGTGGTAGATTGCATTCACAACCATTAAAGATGTACTGTGACAACCAGCCCGCAGTATTCTATGCTCACAACAAGTCGAGTAATGCTGCCAAAACAATAGAGATAAGGTATTATGTTGTGAAACATAAAATCTTGGATCACACTATAAGTCTCGAGCATATAAGGACAAATGATATGCTTGCGGATCCGCTCACGAAAGGCTTACCACCCAATGTGTTCAAGGAACACTTAGCCGGCATGGGTTTAAGGGAAAGCCTATGATTCCTGGATCATGAGAGGCCCAAAAGGAACAAAATTTATTTCAAAACAGAGAGGTATGTTGTAGCTGTCTGATTCTATCGGCAATTGAGCTGTGACGATGAAACATGTTTTATGTATTGATCTGTGATGAAACGAGTAAAGTAAAAGTACATGGTTAAAAGTAAAGTTGAGATCAAGGGGGAGAATGTTAGGTCGATCTCCTCCCGTGTGGGCCCAACGGCCCATCGGGCCCTTAGATCCGCGCCCTGATGAGGGCGTCCAACCCACAATGGTTGACGGCCCCCTGTTGCCTGCGCAATATAAAGATGTGGGGTCGACGGCACGCAACACGAGAGGAACCGCATGTCTGTATGTTCGTTCTGTTTTACTGCATGCCTGCCTGCAAAGGGCGTTCCGAGAATTATCAGAAACATGGGACATAGCCAACACATACGGTAGCCAAAATGCAAACATATATACTCCCAAATCCATAATATGATGTGTCGACCGTGGGCTCTCTGACCAAGAAGAATAACAGTGCGCTGGATCGTTGGCAGTCTATGTTCTGTGGTCGTCTCACATTTGACCGCCTGTCACTTCCACGCAAAGCGGCGAAATGTTCCGGCTGGAGGTGCAGCGATGATCAGCACATCGTATGATTGCCACCCCGACTGATGACCATGATGGTGTCCCCTTGGCGTCCAAGGAACTACCACCATTACACTTTTTTTGTGCTGACATGGCGTCGGCGTGGACGCGGGCCTGCCACCTCACTCATGCAGTCCCGCCATGCTTTTGTTATCTCAAAGTGAAAACGCCATGGTGTCTTTCTCTGGTCCTAGGTCGTGTACGTTTGCTACGTGCTTCGGTTGGCTCGATCCAGTTCCAGGTTCGCAAGGCTACAGTAACGCTGTCCGAGGAAAGAAAAGATCGGTTGTTATTATTATGAACTGTGGCGCTGACAGTGATTGTTTCTCGGACCAGCTGAGTTGTCGTCAGTCGTTCGCCCCAATGTCCTGCCTGCATGCATGCAACGGTGGGCGCGAAACTGAGACGGAATCGCGGCAACCTCGTTTTTTTTTACATGCCGGCAACCTTCTTCTACCACTGCTACTCCTTTCTCGACTTTTCGTATACATGTCTTGCCTCTTGCAAGCTGATTAAATGGAGCGTGTGAATCTCATCTTGGTTATGGAAAGAACTCACGCAGGCCTCCTCTGCCCATCTCTTGCCCTCTGCAAAGTTGCAGGGGAGAGCAGTGCTAGACGGCAGCGGTACAGAGCTGAACACGTATCCACATGTGTAACTCTCTCTCAAATCTCGTAGCACAACCAGTGTGGAGGTGAATATAAAGGCGTGTTTTGATCTCCTTGCATCTGTGTTTTGGTTGAGTCTGGCTAAGCTAATGCGGATTTTAAACCATGTTTTGCGGTTCATTTGGTTGCTTAAAAAACACCATCGTGCATTAGAACAGAAACACTAGTACGACGTTTTGTCGCATGTCATTACTTTTCATATACACCGCGCGGCTGTTTGCCAAAATTCTTCTAAAATAACATGCACACATGGACATCGTTTGTACAGTCCACTACGGAGATATCTACCCATCTATGAGCGTTGAAACAGAAAACACACAACATGAAAGTCGTGTGAAACATCGAGATGAAGCCAGTGGTCAAAGAAATTTCAAATGTCGACCATGTGCGACAAATTTGTCAAAATTCATCTAAAATAACCCGCAAACATGAACACCTTGTATAGTGCACTAGAGAGATATAGATCTACTCGTCTACTCGTCTAGAGAGATATAGATCTACTCGTCTATGACCGTTGATCTGGCAACTATACCTTTCTTGCACATCTTATTTCGGAGCCCTTCCCCCGCGCCGCCCCGCTAGGGCGACACGGGGGCGATCTCGCGCCGCCGCCGCTAGGCTTCCCCGCGTCCCCTCCATTCCTCGCCGCTGCCAGAGGCTGGCGCCGGGCAGGCCTTGGACGCAGCCAAGGAAGGTGGCGGCGGGGAGCTTCTCGCGCTCGGGCAGGCGCTTGGATCGGATCCGCCTGATCCGGCCGGCCATTCGGAGGAGCTTGCCTCTGCGTGGTCAGCCGGTGCGGCGATCCGGGGTAAGCCCATGGATCGGACCTGGCTGTTCCGTCTGATCCTTCCGGCCGTTCGGGACACCGGCGGTTGGGCTCGCCCGGAGATGCCTGATCTGGATCGGGACGCCTTGTAGCCTTCGTCCCCTTCTAGGTGTGCTTCTCCGTACGGATCTGGGTCGCAAGACTTGCCGATCCTCGATGCGGACGGAGCTGGAGGTGAGGATTCAGATCGGGAGAAATCCCTAGTCGACCTTTCGGCGGCGGCGGCGACGCCCGAGGGCGCCGCTTTCTTCTCCATGGAGACGCTCGTCAGATCTGCTTCTACTTCCACCTCGTCATTTGTCTCCCGGGTGAAAGCCCTAACTGCGGTGGGTGGCGACGGCGCCTTCGGCGTCGTTCCCTTCTTGAAGGCGCCGCCTTGGGAGCTGTGTGACTATGGACACCGTTGGGTGGGCGTTGGCGGCGATCTGGATTAGGAGGTGGAGCGGTGTTTCACCATACGCATCGACGCCAACAGATCTCGGCAGCGTGGCGCAGTGGAGTCCCGGCGTCCGATGCTGGTTGGCGGACTCGCGCAGGAGGACGACGATGTCTGGCGTCGTGGTGGCGTCGATGGCAAAGAGGCCTGGCAAGGTCGGTGCATCAGTTCTGCTCTGAGGATGGATAGATGGAAGATGGAGGTGACGGCCCTTGCAGCCTGCGGTGCTCACTGGGAGTGTGTCAGACCGGTGTGTGACCCAGTCCAGGTTGTGGCTTGGATGGGGCATCCGGCTTTAGATGTTAGGTTTTGGTGCGATGTCTGTTTGGTATTAGGCCCGGACATTCGGCACACCTTCATCAAGGGGATAGGAGTAGCAACAGGCGTTGCCAAGATGGTGGCTTCAGGCTTATTGATGTATCACCTTATATGGTCTTTGTGAATAATTAATAAAATGACTGTATGCATCGTCCAGATGCAGAGGCCGGGGGTACATCCTCCTTTTCTATAAAAAAATGACCATTGAAACTGAAAACTTACAACGCAAAAGTTGTTTCAAACAACGAGATGAAGCTACTCGTCAAAGCAAATTTCAAGCAGCCGACCATGTGCGGCGAATTTGTCAAAATGCATCTAAAAAGGCTCTACACATACACAAAATTGAAGATTTACAGTCCATAAAATTAGGAAATGATCGCCTAAATGAAACCACAATGTCGATATGCACCTTTTACATGTGGTGTTTCTCTCGAATTGAAGCATTGTTGTATATATTAGAAGACATTATGTGAAGGGATAAAGGAGTTGAGCAAAGCACGAACACGTGCAAACCTATGTACAAACTGCACCAGGTTGGCTCATTGGAGACTTTTGCGCCCGTTTGGACATGGCTCGGTAGAAACGGTCGGGTTGGCCGCCCTCCGGAGCCAGACCAAGAGGTGCTCTAAACATGTCATGCAGGTCTAATAGTGTTCACACGCTATCAAACTGACCAAAACTACATCCTAAAGTCTGCCTGACGAGCATGCGGACTACCAAACATGCCTATGAAATTGCATGCATGGGATCTTTTTTTAACCTAGTAATATGAGCCTTTGAATTCGAAATATCAAACTTTATGGCCATCCAGGATTAAGCAGGTTTTTTTAACATGAGATGGGTCCCGAAGAACCCAGAAACAACTTCATTCATTTTGAATTTCAGTACAGCTGCTCCAAGGATCTCTAAAGAAAAGATAATAACAACCCAGACCAAGAACTTTACAGAAAAGACCGTGCACCTGACTTGACCATTGCAATGTGGTCCATCTTCCTCGTGGCTTCAACAACATGCTAAGGGCATCTCCAACACCGGCCCTCAAATTTCTTCCCGCATCTGTCGGCAGACAGGAGTGATCAGTCCGTGGACACTGATGCCGGACGCCGCCATCCAACGCTGCCCGCATACATTTCAACATCTTTTGAACCAACCGGACAAAATTCGTGCAAACCGGGCGGATTATGATATAAACCGAAAAACATTCATGCAAACTAGGATAAATTTTACATAAAACTAGACTATATTTCGTCCGGTGAACTAAAAACCTTAAAACAAAAACCCTAAACTACCCTATATTGACGGTGACCTCGTAGACCATGCCGGGCTGGCCGGCGGCTCCTCCTCCGTCATCGTGGCCGGATCTGGCGTCGGAGTCGTCTTCATCGGGCTTCGAACGGCGGAAGGGGACGGCGTCGCGGCAGGGCTTCCCGACGACCACCAGACACTCGTAGATGATCCTCTCCGCTTCCTCCTGCTTCGTGCATAGTGCGGCCGCGGCCACCGACGATGTGGGCAGGAAGAGAGGGCGGCGGGCCTTGGAGGAGGTGATGTTGGCGGCGGCGATCTCGCCGAGAGACCACTCCTCACCGTACTTGGCCATCTCCCCGTCGAGGCGGCGGAGATGGCGCTTGCTCATCTCCGCCGTCGTGACGGAGTGGTCCAGGGTCCAGGCGTACGCCAGCTCCGGGTCCGCTGCGATGTGTGGCGGCGCGTCGGAGTCCGCAAACTCCGACCGGCGCGCCCCTCCTTCACGCGTCGGGGCGGCGGCGAGAGGGGCTACTCCTTCACGCGGTGTTGATTTGGACGCCGGGGTTGCGCGGCGGAGAGCGCGGAGGGGGTGTCGGCTCTAGCTTCACGGGGAAGACCATCCACGGTGGCGCACCGGGCCGTTCAGGTGTAGGACGGAGCGACGGAGCATCAACTCCATCTGCTGTTCGTACTCCTCGTCCATGGCGGCGTACACCTGGGCCTGTGTCGCTGGCACGGATTGCTTCCGCGGCGGCTAGTCCTCCTCCTCGCCGGAGGAGATGACGATCTCCGCCTCCATCGAGGAGCCGCCCACCGATGAGTACGATGGCCCTGGAGTTCTAGGGCGGCGTCGCCACGATCCTCCGGAGCCCGTCCCGGAACCGCCGCCTGCCGGCGTCGAGGCCCACGACTTGTCCATCGCCGGGGTTGTGGAGGAAGAGGGGCGGGGAGGGAAGGAGGAGGAAGAGTGAAGAGATTGCGATGTGGACGGCGCCGGAGCACAGCTTGAATAGTCGCGGCCAGGCCATGTGAAGGGCCGGTCAACCGCTTCAATGCGGCGCAGCGACCGGAGTTGGTTCCTCGGTGACGGTGTCCTGGACTAGCGGGTACTAACCTAGTCGGCCCGTGTTCCTCGGGCCGCGCCGATGGGCTCTCATTCTTCTCAAGATGGACTCTGGAAGCCGCACGCTGGAGGCAAGATTGGGACTACATATGCCGAAAACTTGACGTGTACTCCAAGACTCCTCCTACCGCCTCCAGGCCTAGATACCGACTATGTAACCCTAGATACCCTACTTGGCGTGTATATAAGCCAAAGGGTTTAGCCCGTAGAAGGGACTTGGAACACAATCTCATTCACCTAGCCTTAGAGTTTGAACACATCTTACGATCTCGAGGCATATCAACTCTGTACTCGATACATCTCCATCAATATAAACAAGAACAGGACGTACGGTTTTACCTCCATCAAGAGGGCCCGAACCTGGGTAAACATTGCCTCCCTTATTCCTGTTACCATCTGTCTGAGATCCACAGCTCGGGACCCCCTACCCCGAGGTCTGTCGGTTTTTACACCGACAATGGTGCTTTCATTGAGAGTTCTGCTGTGCGATCACCAGAAGGACCGAAGGCCCATCTGTAGATCGACTGCGGCAACGACTATGGGAACATCTACGTCCCCGGCCAACTTTTTGTGTTCGGCAGGATGATTTTCTGCGCCGACTCGGCAAGCCATCTGGCCACCGTCGAGAACTACGCCCCCGACCAGATTGTGACTTTCGGAGGCTTGGACTACACCGCGGATTCCTGCGGCGAGCTCGTCCTATCAGGCTGGACACCTGGCCGGATTGAGGGCTTGGTAAACACCGAGGGCTCGACCTCAGAACCGATCTCCCTTGAGGATAACGGATCAGGTTCTTCGACACCACCCAGAAATGCGGAGGATTTACCCTCTCCCGCCTCGGACAGCCCCTGGCAGCACCCAGCTCTGACATGGATCAGGGCTCGGCTTTGGATACGGCATCGGGTTTAGAACTGGCTCCAGCAATGGATCTAGAATCCACTCCGGCCCTTTTCGTGGCCAGACCTGCGACGAGCATGCCTTCGATGCTGCTTCAAGTCAACCCGACCTATAGCCAGGCCTCGGAC